>JBBMOL010000025.1:5182067-6603704 GCA_037954665.1 Laguncularia racemosa | reverse complement strand
TATTTTAATTATTTATGCTAAATTAGGGAAAAATTGAAAAAAATTGGGAATTGATTATTATTGATTATTACTCCTTCCTAGGGCAAAAATGGGGTGTTTACAAGGGTGCTAATGGATTTAATCGAACAGCAAAAACATAACAACAACAACAACAACAACAACAACAACAATGCATTTGCCACAACCTAAGTGGATCAATAAGAACCTAGAATTAAAGAGACATCTCAATAATCAACAAAGACCTTATTGAGTTCTTCAATATAAGAAAGAGTAATAAAAGAGGATTCTAATGAGTGAAGTTTGCAAATAAACCCTTTACAAGTCCAATAGCAAATGCATAAATAAGTAGAAGCTAGGATGTAAAATGGAAGTAGATCTTCACTTAATAGAAATGGAGCAAATGCTAGATAGGCAAGTCATTACCTTTTGAACAAGGCTTACACCAATTATGTTGTCAAAATGGTTTTAGGTATGATATGGAGGGAAATCTTCATGGTATTCAAGTGATAGCTAAGTTTGAGCTTTATTGTTAAACAATGACCTATAGACGTTTGAATAGTGTAGGAACTCCCTTCTAAGTTTAGTATGCATGTGGCTAGCATTTGGATGGTGACCCTTTTCCATCCAAATGGTGGGCTTAGATTTCTCTTGTCATTTGGCCAACCCAAGAGTTATGTCTACATGGTGGTTCCTAAGTAGCTACTCTTTAGTGCCTTAGTTTTTTAAATTGTTTTATCCAATAAGCCCCAAACCTATTTCATTTCATAGCTCTTCAGTTAGTGATTTGATCTCATAATTGCATCATAAGTTCTTCTTATTCATATTGCGAATCTTGCCAACGGATTGTATCTTCAAATTTCGAATCATATAATCCTGACATGCTTTTGTTGTGCATTTTGTATGTGTGCTTTATGTTTACATTTGATTTTACTCACAATTATCAAATGACAATCTCACTCACTATCTACTTAAAAGTTCTTATATGTACATTCTTCTCAACAACTAGCAAACAATTGTTGAAAAGATTTAACCATAAAATATATATGAAATCCATTTATTTATACCATTAATTTAAAAGAGTTTCCTCTTCAAAATTATTTAATCTATGTTTTCCATTATCAAAACGATCCTTTTACTAAAAAAAATAAATTTTCCTTATTGATAAAAACATGATTTCAAATTTAGAAAATTGTTTCGAAAATTAAGCATTATTAAAATTGAGAAAAAAATCTTCTATTTAAGGTAATAATCTTTTGAAGAATAGATTATATTTAAACAAATGATATTTAATTTTCCTATCTAGAAACTCATTCAAATATATTTTAAAATTTCTAGTTCAGTTATTGAAATATTAGATTAAAATAGAATTTGTAAACTCAAACTTCTTTAATATAGTTCTAAAAGTAGACATAGATCATGTGCATAAGCAGAACAATAAAACTTGTTATAGAAATTGTTCAACTTTTGTGAATAAATATGCCCTTTACAAACTTGATATATGAAATAACTTTTATCATTATTTCTTAATAATTTATTGAGTTGGTTTTTAAAAGTAATAATTGCAAATATTAATCAAATATCCATATAACTTCATTAGTAATAACAAAAGATTTTGTCATTATCAAAATTAAACAAGATTCAATACAATATAAACAAAAGAAGAAGTTGCTTTTGTTTGGTAGATTTGAAGTCAAACTTTTGCATAATGAGTACTTTAAATCATGTGAATTTGCAACCGAGTATTGTTCATGTTTATTAAGCCGCGTTGAAAGAGTTATTCTACTTATAAGGGTGATGGCAATTCTATAAATCTTGAGAGTTTTCTAGTTGAAAAGCAGAGAGTTAATGGTTTATCAAACAAGTTGAGTAGGACTATTGAGAGTCAAGAAGATGCATTAAGAAATACAGAAGACATATAACTAGAAACTTTCGTAACTATAAAAAATAGAATCAAGTAAAGGTAAAGGTGATCTATGCTCTAAAATCTTAATGGACTCTCTAATGGTTGGTGCCATTAAATTCTTGGAAAAGAGAACCAACTTACATTAAAAAAAAAAAGAAAAAAAAGCTTTATACATTTGGACCCAAATTTCCTTACCTTTATTTTACTTTATGCATCATCTGTGTCATATTAATTATTATGATTAAAAGATTCAAATTAATTTGTTCGATTGTGAAAATCTTATTTAAAAACCCAAAATTGATAATTATCAATCAAGAATGTATGGAAGTTCAGAAACATACACGGCCGGATACACGGTCAGAAGTCACGGCCGTGTATTGTGTCAGATAGTTTCCAGAAATATACACGGCCTGATACACGGCTAGAAGGCACGGCCGTGAATATTGAGATATTTGTTTCCTGATTTATTTTGTAAATATGGCATGTATATTTTGTATTTTATAGAGGAAGATTTGTTTTCCTAGTTTGTAAGATATATTTGCTTGGAAAAGATATTCTCCTGATATATATATATACTTGAACATGATTTATGAAAAGGCATTCAAC
Organism: Laguncularia racemosa; assembly: GCA_037954665.1. Classification (NCBI taxonomy): domain Eukaryota; kingdom Viridiplantae; phylum Streptophyta; class Magnoliopsida; order Myrtales; family Combretaceae; genus Laguncularia; species Laguncularia racemosa. The sequence continues at coordinate 6,601,195 of JBBMOL010000025.1, read as the reverse complement.
CAAAGTTTCTCAAAAGTTGTTATGGTATCAGAGCCACACAACTGAGTATTGAGTTGAATCCATAGTTTTCCTTTTAGTTGCTAGTTTGTTTTTGGTTTTCTTTGGCTTTAGGTTGATTAATTCCAATCAACAATTTTCTTGATAATCAAGTTGTGAGTGACAATTCTGTTTAGAATGTCTTCCAAGAAAACACATGAAATCTTGGCTATTAGATTTACGGGAAAGAATTATGCAGCATGGGAATTTTAGTTCAAAATGTTTTTGAAAGGGAAGGAGCTTTGGGATCATATTGATGGGTCTTCTCCAACTCCTACAGAGTCGAAAGATCGTGGTCAATGGGATGCAAAGGATACTCGGATTGTTTCTTGGATTTTGGGATCTATTGAGGTTCATATGGTGAACAATTTACGATCCTTTGGCACAGCAAAAGAAATGTGGGAATACTTGAAGCGTGTCTACAATCAAGATAATACTGCAAGACGTTTTCAATTGGAACTTGATATGAGTAATTATAGTCAAGGTAATCTCTCAATTGAACAATACTATTCTAGCTTTCTTAACTTATGGAGCAAATACTCTAGTATTATCTATGCTAAGGTGTCAAAGGAGAATTTGGCTAGTCTTCAGGCTGTTCATGAAGTGAGTCGTCGTGATCAGTTTTTGATGAAGCTCAGACCTGAATTTGAAACCGCTCGGGCTGGGTTGCTGAATAGAGATCCAGTTCTATGTTTGGATGTATGTTTTGGTAAATTGCTACATGAGGAACAAAGATTGGCGACACAAGCCGCTATTGGTGCAACTGGTGGATCATCTGGAATAGTTAATGTTGCATATGCTGCTCAGACCTAAGGGAAGGGAACAATGCAGTGTTATAGCTGCAAAGAATTTGGTCATATTGCCGTCATTGTAGTAAGAAGTTCTGTAATTATTGCAAGCAAAAAGGACATATTATTAATGAGTGTCCTATAAGGCCTCAAAACAGAAGGCCACAAACTCTTCATGCTGTGGTATCCGACTCTCGCAATCTTGGTTCGACATCCACAATTGCTAGCAATAATCAATCTATGCTCACACCAGATATGGTCCAACAGATGATTCTCTCTGCCTTCTCTGCTCTTGGCCTTCAAGGGAAAGGTAAGACTACTAATTATGTTCCATGGTTTGTTGATTCCGGCGCCACAAATCATATGACTGGCACATCTGATTTACTACATAATCAACATTCATATACTGGTACTCAACACATTCAGGTTGCTGATGGAAATAATATTCCAATTACGACAGTTGGTGATATTAGCTCCTCCTTTCGACATGTCTTGGTTTCTCCTAAATTATCCACTAACTTACTTTCTGTTGGTCAAATGGTGGATAATAACTGTGATGTCCACTTTTCTCGTGATGGTTGTACTATGTAGGATCAGGTGTCGGGGAAGGTGATAGCAAAGGGGCTTAAAGTGGGCAGGTTATTTCCACTACAATTTACCGTTCCTCGGACTTTGTCATTAGCATCTTCAGTTGTTGAAAATAAGGCTAGCATCTGGCATAGATGCTTAGGTCATCCAAATAATGTTGTTTTGACTCATTTGTTGCAAAGTGGTGTTCTCGGTTCCATAAATAAGAGTTTATTAGTTGATTGTTCTCCTTGTAAACTGGGCAAAAGTAAGACATTGCCTTTTCCTGTTTTGGGTAGTCGTGCCAATAAATGTTTTGACATTATTCATAGTGATGTTTGGGGAATTACACCGATTATTTCACATGCTCAGTATAAATATTTTGTGACATTTATTGACGATTACAGTCGATTCACATGGATTTATTTTTTGCATTCCAAAGCAGACATGTTTACTATGTTTCAAACCTTTGTGACATACATTGAAACTCAGTTTTCCACTTGTATTAAAATCTTACGGTCTGATAATGGTGGTGAATATATTTCTCATGAGTTTCAAGAATTTCTTCATAACAAGGGTATTGTTTCACAACGTTCATGTCCTTATACACCTCAGCAGAATGGAGTTGCCGAATGAAAAAATCGACATTTGTTAGATGTGGTGCGCACATTGTTGTTAGAATCTTCTATTCCAGCTAAGTTTTGGACCAAAGCTTTATCTACTGCAGTTTATCTGATTAATCGCTTACCATCTCAACAATTGAAGTTTGATTCTCCCTATCAACGAGTGTTTGGTAAACATCCTAATTATCATATGCTACATACTTTCGGATGTGTTTGTTTTGTTCATTTTCCTGCCCATGAACGTCATAAGTTGTCAGCCCAGTCTGTTTGATGTGCCTTTATAGGTTACAGTCCTAATCATAAAGGTTTTGTGTGTTATGATTCGATTAATAATCGATGGCATATCTCTCGGAATGTGATTTTCTTTGAATATGAATACTATTTTCAGCAACATCTTTCGACATCTGATACCGTTGTACTTCCTCACTTTCATGATTCTTCTCTTGATACACGATTCAAGCCTAGATTTGTCCTTCCCGATCCTGCTCTTGAAAATGCCTCAATGATTCTTCAACTATCAACTCGGCACACTCGTCCTCCAGATAGATATGGCTATTCTACAATTGTAACTAATACTACAATTCCTACCTCTTATTCTTAGACTGCTAAACAGCCTTGCTGGATAAAAGCCATGCAAGAGGAACTTCAAGAACTTCAAGACAATCACACTTAGGATATTGTTTCATGTTCTGCTGGTGTTAAACCCATTGGTTGTAAATGGGTTTATTCTCTTAAGATCCGATCTGATGGTTCTCTTGAAAGATATAAGGCAAGGTTGGTAGCTCTTGGTAATCGACAGGAATATGGAATTGATTATGAAGAGACCTTTGCACCTGTGGCTAAGATGACAACTGTCCGGCTTGTTCTATTTATTGCTGCATCTAAAGGATGGTTCTTACGACAAATGGATGTTAAGAATGCATTTTTGCATGGGGACCTTAAGGAAGATATCTATATGACTCCTCCTCCAGGATTGTTTTCTACATCCTCACATGATGTTTGTAAGCTCAAACGGTCTCTATACGGTTTAAAACAGGCTCCACGGGCCTGGTTTGAGAAGTTTCGTAATACTCTTCTTAGCTTCTCTTTTATTCAAAGTCAGTATGATTCTTCATTATTCCTTTGCAAGACTGACAAGGGAATTGTTTTGTTATTAGTCTATGTTGATGATATTGTCATCACAGGATCTGATACTCAATTGATGTTTCAGTTACAGGAGCGTCTTCAAGGTTCTTTTCATATGAAGGATTTGGGATCGTTAACTTATTTCTTAGGTCTTGAAGTTCACTCTTCTTCTGCTGGTATTTTTCTTCATCAACATAAATATACTAAGGAACTTATTGCTTTAGCTAGTCTCCAAGAGGGTCGTTCTGTTGATACTCCTTTAGAAGCAAATGTTAAATATCAACGAAATGATGGTGACTTTCTATCTGATCCATCTCTATATCGACAACTTGTTGGAAGTCTCAATTATCTTACTATTACACGTCCTGATATTTCATTTGCTGTGCAACAAGTTAGTCGATTTATGCAGGCACCTACACATCTTCATTTAGCAGCAGTTCGCCGTATTATTAGGTATTTAAAAGGGACTTCTCATTAGTTCGCCGTATTATTAGGTATTTAAAAGGGACTTCTCATCGTGGTTTGTTCTTTTCTGCGGAGTCTCCTATTCACTTAACAACCTATAGTGATGCTGATTGGGCTGGTTGTTCTGATACACGTCGATCTATTACTGGTTGGTGTATGTTTCTTGGTAATTCTTTAATTTCTTGGAAGAGTAAGAAACAAGATCGCGTGTCTAAGTCTTCTACTGAGTCCGAATACCGTGCTATGTCGTCTGCTTTTTCTGAGATCATTTGTCTTCGAGGTTTGTTGGTTGAGGTTGGTTTTCCTCAACTTGGGTCTACCTCTCTTTATGTAGATAATACTAGTGCTATTCAGATTACTGCTAATCCTGTCTTTCATGAGCGTACGAAACATATTGAAGTGGACTGTCATTCTATTCGAGAAGCTTATGATAATGGTGTTATTTCTCTTCCTCATATCTCTTCTGATCTTCAAACGGCTGATATATTTACTAAGGCTCTTGTAGAAATATTCTTTACATATTCTTTACCATTGTAAATATTTTCTTCCTATTTTTGGAACCAATTACGTTCCTGATTTGTAGCAAGGAATTGGTCATCTGTTACCTTTTTTAGTGTAGGTTTCCCATTGCTCTTCTTGTTATATATTGCTCTCCTGTTGTAATATCAAAAACTATGAATAATATATATTCATTGAAATTCTCTCATCTCTATTTTCTTGTTGGTATCAGAGCGAGGTTGATCTAAATCATTGATCTGAAACGCTGTTGCGAACAAATGGATGATAAATCTGAATCTTCAAAGAACAATTATGTTCCAGTTATAGTGCAATCTGAAGGGGCGTTTAACGCTGGCATTACTTTGACTGAATCAAATTATGATGTTTGGTCACAATTAATGGAGATGCACATTGCGGAAAGAGAAAAGCTCTCTTATATACGTGGGAAACCAACACCACCCAAAGAATCTGAAGAAGGATACGAGAAGTGGTATGCTGAAAACCAGAAAGTTAAGAGATGGTTGCTAATATCAATGACTCCTGATATTATGAAACGCTATGTCCGGTTGCCTACTGCTTATGCAATTTGGACAGCGTTGGCGAAAGCGTTCTATGATGGGAATGATGAATTGCAGATTTTTGCATTGAATCAAAAGGCCTTTGGAGCTAAGCAGAATGAAAGGTCACTTTCAGAATATTATGGTGAACTCACTGAGATTTTTCAAGAACTCAATCATCGAGACAAAGTTTTCATGAAGGATCCTGATGATGTTGAAATATACAGAAAGTCCATTGAAAGATTGAGGGTGCACATATTTTTGGCTGGACTTGATGACCTCTTTGAACAAGTCCGTGGAGATATTTTGCGAAAGGAGTCCATTCCCAGTCTTGAAGAATGTTATGCCTTGATCCGACGGGAGGCTAATCGAAAAATCACATTCAAAGGAGAATATGAAACTATGGAAACTGCAGCTATGATTGCCAGAAATAAACAAAGAGGTAATCGAAGCACTAATAAATTAGCATACAAATGTACACACTGCAATGAATCTGGACATACAAAAGAACGTTGCTATGAGTTGGTGGGGTATCCGGATTGGTGGGATCATAACAAATCTCGAAAGAAGAACATAAAGAAAGGTCAACCTACTGCTGCAGCTGTTGAAGTGAAAGCAACGAATGAAAGTGAACAAATGCATTCAGTGATGATAGCCGAGGCAGGTAATGGTGGTAAGTCCTTTTATGCTTCTTCACCTGTTAGTAATAACACATGGATAATTGATTCTGGTGCCACCAATCATATGACATTTGATTCTAACCAAATTGATAAAATTAAACCCTCCTCACAAAATTTTGTTACAACTGCTAATGGTGATGAAGTTCCTATTGTTGGTGAAGGATCTTTAAAAGTTACAGAATTTTTACATTTAGATTCTGTTCTTATTGTTCCTTCCATTGGATATAACCTCTTGTCTGTTTCTCAAATTACAACTGCCTTATCTTGCATTATTGGTTTTTGGCCGAATTTTTGTTTGTTTAAGGACATCCAAACAAAACAGATGATTGGTTGTGGTACTAAGCACGGGAATTTATACTGCCTGGATTTGAAAACAACAATTTCAGATAAATTACGTCAAGCTCTTGCAGTGAATGGAGGCAATTCTGCTAGCAGTCAAAATGAAATCTGGTTACAACACCAAAGATTGGGACATGCTTCTTTTGGATACTTGAAGAAACTATTTCCTAGTTTGTTTGAGAAAATTGATATTTCCAGTATGCATTGTGATGTATGTGAACTTGCAAAGAGTCATAGAACTTCTTTTTCACCAGTATTGAATAAAAGTCCATCTCCATTTATGATTATTCACTCCGATGTATGGGGACCATCTAAAATTCATACATTAGGGGGGTCTCGTTGGTTTGTTACTTTTATAGATGATTGCAGTAGAATGACATGGTTGTGGTTAATGAAATCTAAGAGTGAGGTGAATATCTTATTTCAAAGGTTTTGCATAATAATCAAGACTCAATATAATGCACAAGTTCAGATCCTCCGTAGTGATAATGGTGGTGAGTATAAAAACTTGGAGATAAAAAATTATTTAGACACACAAGGCATCTTGCATCAAACCACATGTGTTGATACGCCCCAACAGAATGGCGTAGCAGAGCGAAAAAATCGACATCTTCTTGAAGTGGTTCGTGCTCTATTAATCCAAGCTCATATGCCTTTTTCTTATTGGGGAGAAGCTTTGTGTGCTGCAGTTTACTTAATTAATAGGACTCCCTCACGAGTTCTTGATTTTCAAACACCATTACACACTTTGTACATGACTATGAGATGTCCACCTATATCAAGTCTTCCTCTCCGAGTGTTTGGATGTGTTGTCTTTGTACATATTCATAAGCAACAACGCCATAAATTAGCTCCTCGAGCTTTGAGATGTGTGTTCCTTGGAAATGCTATACAACAAAAAGGATACAAATGCTATCATCCTCCCCCTAAACAGATGTTTGTTACAGTAGATGCAGTTTTTCATGAGGAAAAAATGTATTTTGCTCAGCCTGAATTTCAGGGGAAGAATTACCAAGAGGACATTATGACACTTGATTATGAACTTCAGGAGTACTACATGATTGATCCTATAAATGAACCTGGAAAATCTTCTGCACAACCTGAAGAATTTGTTGAACAACAGTCTGAAGACGTGACTGGAGACTTGACTACTACAGAATTGCCACATGAAGATATGGGTAGAGAAGCAATTGGAGAAAATGATGTCCCGGATGTACCACACCAATCGTCTATTTTGGATGCTTCTAATATGCAAATTGAACCTATCCGGAAACAATTGCCTGAACGTTCCACTAGAGGTATTCCTAAACCCACTTATGAACCTTCTCTTTCCAGTAAATGTAAATACCCCATGAATAACTATGTTTCAACTCATAATTTGTCATAATCAAATAAGGCATTTATAAATCAATTATCTTCTGTAGTTATTCCTAACAATGAACAGGAAGAGTTAGCTGATCCGAGGTGGAAAGCAGCAATAAATGAAGAAATGGAGTCACTAAAAAAAAATGGAACGTGGGAATTTGTTGATTGTCCACCAGGAAAGAAACCAGTAGGATGTCGTTGGGTATTCACTGTCAAATATCGAGCTGATGGTACAATTGAACGCTTTAAAGCACGATTGGTTGCTAAAGGATATACTCAAACCTATGGAGTTGATTATAAAGAGACTTTTGCTCCTGTTGCCAAAATCAACACAGTACGAGTATTGTTGTCGCTAGCAGCTAATTTGGATTGGCCTCTGCATCAGTTTGATGTGAAGAATGCTTTTTTGCATGGTGAACTAAATGAGGAGATTTATATGGAGCTTCCACTAGGATGTGCGATGCATGAAAGAATGACTGGAAAAGTGTGCAAATTAAAAAGGGCATTATATGGATTAAAGCAGTCCCCAAGAGCCTGGTTTGGAAGATTCACAAAGTCAATGATTGTTTTTGGATACCGTCAAAGCAATTCAGACCATACATTATTTCTGAAAAGAGTGGAGGATAAAGTCACAGCTCTCATTGTATATGTTGATGATATGGTTATAACTGGTAATGACCCTGATGAGGTAAAAGCTCTAAGAGAATACTTGTCAAAAGAATGTGAGATGAAGGATATGGGCTATTTGAAATATTTCCTTGGAATAGAAGTCTCAAGATCAAAGGAAGGAATTTTCTTATCTCAAAGAAAGTATATTCTAGATTTATTGAAGGAAACAGGAATGTCAGGTTGTCAACCTATTAATACACCAGTTGAAGAAGGATTGAAACTATGCATAGAAGAAGGTCAAATTCCTGTTGATAAAGGAAGATATCAAAGGCTTGTTGGGAGACTAATGTATTTGGCTCACACAAGACCTGATCTAGCATATGCCTTGAGTATTGTCAGCCAATTCATGCATAATCCTAGAGAGAAACATATGGAGGCAGTCATGAGAGTATTGAGATACTTGAAGTTTTCACCTAGAAGAGGTATTTTGTTCAAGAAAAATGCCACTATAGAAGATATTGTTGTATATACTGATGCTGATTGGGCTGGAGCATTAGTAGATAGGAGATCTACATCTGGTTACTTTACATTCGTAGGAGGTAATCTTGTTACCTGGAGGAGCAAGAAACAACATGTGGTTTCTCGCTCAAGTGCGGAAGCTGAATATAGAGGAATTGCACTTAGATTATGTGAAGCTATATGGCTGAAATTGTTACTACAAGACCTGGGTTATCCTTTACAGCGTCCAATTCAGTTGTACTGTGATAATAAGGCTGCTCGTGATATAGCTCACAATCCAGTCCAGCATGATAGAACTAAACATGTTGAAGTTGATAGATTCTTTATCAAGGAAAAGCTGGATAATAAAACTTTGGAGTTACCTCAGATACGATCAGAAGACCAATTGGCAGATGTTTTAACTAAGGCAGTAACTAGTCGTGATTTTCTGAGATGGATTGACAAGTTGGGCATACATGATATCTATGCACCAACTTGAGGGGGTGTGTAGAAATATTCTTTACATATTCTTTACCATTGTAAATATTTTCTTCCTATTTTTGGAACCAATTACGTTCCTGATTTGTAGCAAGGAATTGGTCATCTGTTACCTTTTTTAGTGTAGGTTTCCCATTGCTCTTCTTGTTATATATTGCTCTCCTGTTGTAATCTCAAAAACTATGAATAATATATATTCATTGAAATTCTCTCATCTCTATTTTCTTGTGCTCTTTCCTAGCAGCATCATCAGTTTCTTGTTGGCAAATTGATGCTTCTTGATCAGTCAGCATCAATTTGAGGGGGATATCAATCAAGAATGTATAGAAGCTCAGAAATATACACGGCCGGATACACGATCAGAAGTCACGGCCGTATATTGTGTCAGATAGTTCCCAGAAATATACACGGCCTGATACACGGCTAGAAGGCACGGCTGTGTAATACGGCCGTGAATATTGAGATATTTGTTTCGTGATTTATTTTGTAAATATGGCATGTATATTTTGTATTTTATAGAGGAAGATTTGTTTTCCTAGTTTGTAAGATATAGTTGCTTGGAAAAGATATTCTCCTGATATATATATATACTTGAACATGAATTATGAAAAGGCATTCAGCCAAAGTTTCTCAAAAGCTGTTAATAATTAATGTCACTAAATTAAAAAAGGAAATTCTCAAGGTCAATTAAAAAGGATTTTCTAAGAATAAGGCAATTTTTTCCAAATTGTCTCTATACCTAATTTCACCGAGTACCCACAATCAATTTTAGACAATCAATTGGAAATATTAATTAAAATGTTAACAGGCCTAACTAGAAATTTATTTAGTGATTACGAAAATTAGAAAAGCCTAAATACCCAAAAGGAATTACACTTCACAAGGCATGGTTAAAAGGTATCAAAGCAAGCTAATAGCCCCCCTACCTTGTTGCCACCCCCTAGCCCCATTTCCATTTCTCTAAAACCCTACAAGAAGTAAAATCCTAAACCCATGCTTACAACCCGAATTTCCTAACTAAAACCTTAACTTTACACTAATTTAGCTACTAACTAAGCTCATTTATCACATTTATTTTAGGTTTTGATCAAGAGGAAGAACACCAAGGGCTCTAGTAAGGTGAGACATGTCTTCTTGTAAGGTGGGTAAGTGAAATTTGTTAGGTTCAAGTAAAAATAAGTACTATAATCTTGGATTTAGGTCCAAATTAGTGTTATTGACCATATAAACTTATTCAAAGTTAAAGAAGAGACCCTATTTGTACTCTGAGAGTGGAAATATCCTTCTTGAAAGAGGATCGGGTGGTATTTTAAGGGAAGACATCCATCCTTGCTTAAATCTATGAGATTTGAAGTGATTAGAGATGATTAAAGTATGATAAATAGACACTTGATAAAACTTTGCTTGGTTGTGTGAAACCCATACCCATGTTGCCACCTTCATTGTTAATTTAGAATACATTTTGTTGGTTTCAAGTGGTAATAAGTGATGTAACATATTAAGTTAGGTGTTAGACATAAGCTTAAGGGATCATAATAAGTTTAGAACTCGTGATTGTAAATGATGATGTATGTTTGCATGTTGCCATGAAGAGAGAGATTGCATGATTGATTCTTTCTTTAATTTGTGTTTTAAATGTTAAAATGTGTTAAATTGATTACATTAATGTTACTTTGTGAGTTAGGTAGTGATTTTGGTGATAATTGATAAGTATGTGATAACTAGTATAATGGGTTTAGTGTAAACTAGTGACATGATGTGCAAACAAGATCTTGAAGGTTAATTTATAAAATTTCCAGTATATGTGAGTTGCATTTGAAGTATGATTAAGGGATACATGATGATATGGGCTTAAACAAGTTTTAGTAGAGTAAAGATCAATTTAAAATGGGAAAATTGCAAATTGATCCTCAAATTAGTAACCGCCACCTTTATGCATGATTTTGACTTGAATTTTGTTTGATTTATATAAATTGATGTAGTGATATGTTTACTTGATGATTTTTAATTGACTTAAGGGTTAAAAGATGTTATATATATATATATATATGACAATTTAGAGCTCTGAAATGATCACTTTGATGTATGTATGTTTAAATGTGACTGAATATTATTAATTTCCAACATTTTTCAGCATTTGCTAGCACATTTGAATTCCTATTATAAATGATTTTCATGCTTAAGATGATGTCTTGATGTATGATAATGATTAAGGATGTTTAAGGAATGATTCCTAACTAATCTCAAGGCTTAAAAGTGTGTTTGTTATTTTGGAAAACTTTTTCATGAAAATTCAAATATTTTTAAGTTTTCATAAGAATATTTAAGATGCTCTTGGTAAAACTACTCTCTTGATCCATTTCGAGCCTAAAATTCATCAAAAAGTGCGTTTTTTCACAAGATTTTAGTTAAAGATGTTTTCAGATATAATTTTAAGCGCTACATCCATTTTTGAAATCAAAATATTCAAAAACTAAACACACAACACCTAGATTTAGGAATAAGTTTGGGGATCAAAGTTGATTAAAAGAGTGATTAATCTTATAAAGTAAGAAGAATTTGATAAAGAAGTGTTTGTGGCTTAAATTTTGCAAATTTTGGACTTTGGATAAGAAAATAGGTGCAACTATAATTTAAATAATAAAATAACAACAAATAAATATTTTAATAGATTTGGATTAAGGCTAATCCAATCTTAATTCGATCCACTCAAGTAGGCTCCCAATTCAATCCAAAACCCATCCTATAGATAGTTCACTAAACTTTCCATAAAATTGTCTAATCAGACTTACTAGATTAAAATTGAATAATTAACTTGATTATAGGATTTATTTAATAATTTAATAATAATTAAACTTAAATAAGCCCAATTGGTCCAATTTCCAAAATTGATTGGGCTCATTTTCTCTTTAAGACTTATACCTTAAATGAGCATTAGTAAAATAAAATACTTGGCATTACACCTAATGAGGTCCAAAGCCTACTAAGAACCCTAAATGGACTTAAATTAGGGTAGTTAGGCCTAAGAAATAAAAATAAAATATAATAAATTTAAATGGAATAATTTGGGCTTAATGACCCTTAATGGGACATAATGACAAATAATAGGCTCAAATGACTTAATTAGACTTAGGCTAAATGAGTTGGGCCTAAAAAACTTAATTGGGCCTAGGTAAATAAATTAGAATATTATGAGCCCAGTTGGATTAAACTAAATGGATTAAGTAATTACGAAGGTAACTATATGGATTAATTTGATTACTAAGGTAAATTAACTTAATTAAATCTAGTGGGCTCAATTTTAAATTATTTTGTACTTAATTTTCCTTAGGGTGCAACATCTTAACTAAGTCATAGAAATCACATAAATATAGACTTAGAAATTGATAGAAGACTTAGAAATAAAGTAGGCTCAAGCCAAATGGTTTGTCCTTAGGAAAATAAAAGAAGTAAAACTCAATTGGATAATTAGAATAAATTATTAGCAATTACAAAAACATAGGTTAACCTAATTAATAAACATAAAGTAGCATGAGGTAAATTTAGTCTCAAAGACTAGTTAGGCCTTCTTATCTTTAATTGGCCCATAATAGCATGGGTTTTAGTTAGATTTCAAATCAAGTCTAAAAATTATTATAATAACCAAATGATTAAAAAAAATTTACTGACTTATAAATTTCTCTCTTAATACATAAAATCAAACAATCGTGATTGTCAAGATTCGGTTTCGTTTTTTGAGTACATTCAACCTTCCAGGTATATAATAACTATATGTTGCGTATTAAGGTAAAAATAATAAACCTAACTAATAATCAAACCCGGCTAAATATAAGCTTACTACTTGTGCTTGGTCAATTGGGCCAGCAAGTTATGCTTGTGGTTTAGAATTATGGCTATGATCATAATTCCAATTAACCATGGTAGTTAGGTGTTTAGGCTCTCAAGGATGGCTCAACGAGTAGCTAATAAATAGAATCATGTAAGATAATTGACATTATAAGCGGAGAGAAGATATATCAAGAATCACTCAGAGTTTATGGGACTTAGGGGTGGGGGGCAATATGATAGTTAGACTATGATCAATGAAGGTCACATAATGGTGATAAATTTGTGATGGCACTATTTTTATCGATTTAAAGTTTTGCAAATTGATGAGAAGTTTGGCTACTTCCAACATCTCTTGATGACTACTATAGTGGTATAGAACCCTAAGTCCCCTATCATGTTTTTCAAAATCATAAGTACTCTTTTACTGGATGTTTACTTAATTGAATATTATTATAAAATTAATTACTTCTTGTTATTAGAATTAGGCCCATATGACATTTGCTTATGTGTGTGTTTTTAGTTCACTCTTTTCTTTTTTAAAGAAGACTTGTTTATGGACCCCTCTACAATTCCATGGGATGTGGCTTTAAAGAGGAGCCATAGGGGTATGAAAGCAACATAGCAGATGACAACTATTTGCCCATCATCCTTTACCTTATGTTTTACTTATCCATCATACTATATTTGAACTTATTGAGGGTCATTTGTAGCTCTATGGCTTGTTTTACTTACGTTTGTAGACTTCTGTTATGGGCTCTACAGGCCTTAGGGCTTAGTTTAAAAGTAATATCAACTATCCTAAATCCAACTCAAGAAAATCATCAAAAGTTTCACAAAAATTAATCAAACAATTTTAAGGTCTTAAGACTGATTTAAAAAACCTGCCTAGTAGTTATAAGTTTTATATATTCTATTTAAATAAATTACGTGATAAACTATTATCGCCATAAAAAGCATGGTATCTTAAGTTACTTAAATAAACTTTAAGAACCAATTTACCATCCTCATAATTTATTTGAGACTTTCATGCAATTCTCATCATAATCCATCCAAGTGTTAAATGAATTCACTTACTATTTAATTCACATTGAAACTAAACTAAATCAAACCAAAAAAAAAAAAATGAGTTTGGATGATGCTTAAAATTTTTTTAAATTCAAATTTTTTATTTAATTTAACAAATCCTCAAAACTAAATCAAACCAAACCATTTTCATCCCATTGCTAAATATAGAAAATAGAATTCATATCTTGGTGACAATAGTTTTCCACATTTATATAATGTGCACATTATGTAACCATATCTTGGTTTCGTAGCAAACTTATATAATGGGCACATTTATTTCAACTAACTAAATTTATGTAACAGCCAGATATTATAATGGCAAGATTAATGGTGATGGATTGGCAACCGATGGAGTAGAGAAAATGTCATCATCCTTTATAGTCAATAATATTTGTACCAACTTTAATAGGGCACAAGAAAATGATTTTTCCATATTCTTTATGTGGATAGATTCTATATAAAAAGTAGATACATCATACACCTTTTAAAACCCACCAAGTTTTACTTATAATTGAAAATAGATCTTTTAATTTTCATCTTCTCAATCTGTCTCAAATTATAAATTAATGATTGAGATTATATATAATTTTAAACAAACTTATGATAATATTATTGTATTATCTATTATTTTATAATCTTAATTATTAAATATAAGTGACATCATTTTGAAAAGGTAAATTAAGAAAAATTGAAAAAAAATATTTAAGAAGGGGATCCAAATCTTCATACGATCTTATTATTATGTGCATAAACTTCAAAATTCAATGAATTAATAAATAAATAGAAACCAAGATCTTATAGACTAATTGATACAAATACTACTTTTCCAATGTAATGAACTAGTTTCGACTTTCCTATCCATTCTACTTATGGGAAAAATAAATAAGTAAATAAAATATCTGTCTAGAAATATGTCCAAATGGTTTCTGTCTGGACCAAGATACCGAGCTTGTTGAAGGAAGTCCCACTCTAAAAGCACAACCCCACCAGCTTGGTGTCGGTGTCGTATTCCTTTCCTTTGCCTCCACGTTGCTCCATATCTTGGTGCCTTAGTTTCTTTAGACACTTTGTATGGTATGGTGGTGCTAACTGCTGTGCCATATAAACGACATGCGCTCCTCATCATTATATAATATATTATTATGACACTAGCTTAGAAGAAACCCTCTCTTCCAAGTCCTAATCAGAGTGTGATTTTTCCCTAGTTTCACATGATATGTGAGCGTATGAATATCATATACTATGTGTGGATCATATTCTTCCACTGTCACATAAAGGATATAAACACTAAATCAACTACGATACGAATTATTGTTTTGATCATCTAATTGATCGTTATGTACAGTTGGTGCAAAGCAACAACACTGCCTTCATTCAATCCAAAATTGGATCTGGAATCTACCGTGTGCCCTTCTCAATAAGCCATTAGCATATAAATAGGGATAGTTGCGAGGTAAGGAAAACCTGACTATTACAGTTCCCTACATTGATAGGACAACATGGAACAAAAATGCACCACAAAATATATGACTATTATAGCAAGTAAAAAAAAAAATGTTTTAGTTTTTTGCAACACAAGAATGGTAGTAGTGTCTTGCCTGCAACTGTAATGAGTACATATATCTATTTTCCGAAAAGAATAACGATATAACTGCAATTTCAAATAAAATGATTATCCTAAAAAATTTCAAAGTATTGAAATTTTGAAGTGTTTTAGTCATCTTCGCACACATAAGTTATTTTTAGGAAAGACAGTACATGACAGTCGTGCATATAATGAATCCAATATCAAGCTTTTAAAATACTTAGAAGTCGTTACAAAAAATTTTAAAGGTTTAAATTTAATAAAAGGCTTATAACTGAAATTCTTTCATCCAAAATAAATAAAAAGAGATATTATATTCCACAACCAAGATAATCAAAAGACAAAATTTAAATTCTTAAATGGTACTCCACGGTTTATTCGATAGTATTTGGAACAACCAACCTTTTCTCTTCCATATGGATTTCTAGTCCTATAGTTACTTATTTAACAGTAAAAAGAAAAAAGAAAAAGCTATATCATTTTATATACTTATTTTTTCTATAATATGAATAATCAATCTTAAGAAGATAGAAAATTACTATTTAAAAATTATCAATTAAATCCCTTGAATCCTTTATTTAAATGCTAAGAGGGTTGATCCATCTTCAATCCTTATGTATCACTACATTGTTTGAGATTCAATTGTTTTTGGACCCAACAAGTTAGGCCGATTAGGACCTCATACTAAACCATGGCTTTACAATTTAAAAGATGGGACTAAAACCTTTTCTCCCTTAGCCACTTAGGTCATTCAAATAAATTATCAACCTTATACTTTTAGTTCATAATGAATAAATGAATCCCTAAGTGAAGAAAAAATCTCCCCTTCCTTTCACTAAACTATGTAGTTTACCAAGACAAATTGAATTATGACGACATATGTACCAATAAAAGACTTTTTACATTGATTTTCGTTTATCCTCGACATGCTACTTTGTTATGGTTAAAGAAAGAGGGAGAGAGAATATTTCTATACGGTAGGGTTGTTACAATTAGCTAACCACATGCAACAAGCATGTCACCCATCCTAAGAGAAACCTTAATCTAATGACTTGTAAACGATGTTGTAGAAAGAGGTGTGGAAAAAAGAACAGACAAACTCAGTATCTCAAATACATGCATGTGATGGTAGATCAAATTCAACATTCTTGATCCTTTTTTAGAGGTTTACTAGTTTGATCTTCTAATGAACTATTTTAGTACAGTTTTAACATTTGTCTCAAGTTAATCAATACTCAAAATGAATGAGAGAAGAGGAAAATGCTCTTATTTATAGAGTTTGGAGGTTTATCTTAACTATCGATTAGCTCTAAGATGGATAACCCAGATAAAGGGTTTTAGATGACTATTGGATCACTTTTGATAAACCTAGTTTTCCGGATCTTATCATTAATCTAGTAAACCAATCTATAGCAATGAAATTACCCTCTACAATTTTATTTTTGAAAATGTAGAATCTGTCCTATTAAATCGTATTTGAATTGGAATGATTTTAGATAGTAAACAAATCAAGCTAATTATTTTTTTATGAAGTATCCATTTTATTTTCCATGTACGTTAAGTGTGTTCGGTCTATGCTAATTTCCCCAGAAAAAAAAAATGAACAAAATAATAGAAAAAGGTGGGCATCTCTGATTCTATCCATGTGACTTTGGAGTGTTTAGAGTTCAGAGATCAGACGCAAGAGAAACATGAAAC
Organism: Laguncularia racemosa; assembly: GCA_037954665.1. Classification (NCBI taxonomy): domain Eukaryota; kingdom Viridiplantae; phylum Streptophyta; class Magnoliopsida; order Myrtales; family Combretaceae; genus Laguncularia; species Laguncularia racemosa. The sequence goes on along the minus strand of JBBMOL010000025.1, from coordinate 6,584,371 downwards.
ATCAACAGGGGACTGAGACATAAGACGTAAACATTAAATATGAATTATGAAACCGCGTTTTTAGTAGGAATTATGAACCTATTTACGTTGCATCAATACTTATATTTGCAAAATCAACTATATATATATATATATATTAGAAATAAACTTTCAAAAATTATTAATAGAGTGGGAATAGATCTCTTCAACTCTTAAAATATATTTTTATTTCCTTATAAATCCTATAAGCATGGACATCGCTAAAGTATCAAAACCAGCACCATCGATGATCCTTATAGCAACAGATTCTAACCAGAAATGAGAAAATATATACATATTTTTAAAAATTATAGAAAAATAAAATTATACATTTAAAACTTAAAACGTTTATTTATACGTAATCAATAATTGCCCGAAAACATTTACAATTTCCTCATTAGACTAAAGCACATTGCTGACGTTATTTTTTTTGCTGAATGGACACAAAGCTATATTTGAAAGGATATGTTCGAGTGCAACTATAGAAGTGACTGAAAAAAAAAAAACCAATGGCCCTAAGGTACCAACATATTGAATCCACTGTCCAGTTTCTTTCTTTCTTTTTTTTTTTTTTTGAAGGATTATATCTTTTCTGTCTGTCCAGTCCAGTTTTATGATTTAACACAAGGAAGGTGATCTGAATATGATATGATGGACCGCCATGCAAGGACATTGGACACTCAACACAAAATCATAATTCAAATATTCTTACTGTAGCAACCCCATCAATTGCATCGGATTTTACACTTTATCATTATTATTATTTTGCAGATAGCTGCCGTTGCATTTTGTTTTTCCTAGAAACCATCAGGGGGAAGGTTTGACATACTTAAGAAACATGTCCGACGGAGAGCATATTTCGGTAAGTGACCATGGCTTGTTATTTCTCAAATAAAGGGCTTTGATATAATTAACAGCTATTAATTACTTTACTTTAGTAAGTCAAAAGTTAAAGCTATATTTTATGTGTCCATCAAGTTTTTTTAATGTGGTTAAAACTAAGACTAGCATTATACGGCTCTTTTTTCTTTCTTTCTTTCTTTGATTGAGTGTACAAAGTGGCTCAATTCAACTGCATAAAGTTGGATATTTCAATATTGGTACTAACCCTAACCCACCCCACCCAACCCACCTCAAGCATTTAAATTTGAATAAAGATTGGACCCCTTTCCTTTTTCTTGGTCTATCTTTAATCACTTGTTGATTGAAACATCGGAAAGTGGTCGGTACGAAACACTACGCATGTTTTGAACAGCCGATAAGGATAATGTTTTTTTTTTTTTTTCACCGTCCTGATCTTTGGCTCCACCTTCTTACATCGACAACGTTTTCTTGCCAACTAAATCTCTCATCTTATGTGTGTAAGAGTAGGATACATCATATGCTTGTATACAGTGTCACCAAGTCACGCCTATTTGTTTGTATTATTTCCATTAGAGAAATGCCGACAATCTTCACGGAGATGCTTTGATGTGTCCATTTCCTGACAATGTGCATTGCCGGGTCAATGCTAATCATCCATTATTATTCTAAACAAGTCAAATTAACATATCATCATCTCCGATGCATTCACAACGTATATGGCGCAAGGGGACGAAATTTCCAAATGAACACTCGGTTTAATTAAAGATTAAACACAGTGGAGGCCATCTATGTTTCACATAAACTCAAATCAGTTATATATATCTTACAAATTAGTTGAGTGAGTGTCTAACACTATAAATATACTATACGTACAATGATCTATTAGTTACCTACACTATAAATATACTATACGTAAAACGTCATACAAATTAGTTGATAGTTCCATACCACTATTAATGATACATTAGTAGTTTCATGTCAAGTTTCTTAACCCATAATCAGTCATAGTTTTGTCATGTTGACAAGCCCTCTATCTAGAATAGTTACCTACATCAATGCCTACCTATTAGCCATTTCCTCCAAACCATGTGTCCCATCAGGCAGTAGATGACCAATCCGGAACCCGCCTATCTAGAAGGGTTATCAGCTTTAATGCAAGCACCGACACATTAAGCAAATTTAAACCACATAGAAATTATTGGTTTCGTCTAAGCCTTAAGTAGACAACTAGAAAACTATAATAATATTGTTATTTAATTGCACATTTTTCTTTGTAAATTCTTGCACTATTTTGCCAAGAAATTCGTTTAAGTAATCCTATAATTCATAAATTTTTAAATATATACTAGTATATATTTTTATCTTTTTTAGTTGATTGTAAAATTTTGGAAAGGTTAAAAAAATGGTCCAGAGGAAAAACTAGGCTTGAAAACAAGTTAAAATTAAGTTTGAACAAAGATTAGGAGTGGTATAGACAAAAGGAAGAAGTGCTTTTTGGACAAAGATATACTATGGTTAACCACCTAGTGCATGTGTGTTACGTTTTGATAGGTATCCTAAATGTAACAACTTGTTGTACACTATATGAAAACCCAGAAATAATGTTCTTGTTACTCAAAGGCTTACCATACAATATACAAGGTGTACTAACATCTAGTTACATTGAATGGGACTCACCATGTCTAAGCAATTCAAAAGCAATATAAATTAAAGGTTTACTTCAATAATAATAATAATAATAATAACCAAGGACTAACATCCCACCAAAATAGCCAATGGGTGATATCAGTGACCAATGGCTAACAACTATTAGGTAGTGTAAGTATCTACTAGAAACAAAGATAGATAATACATAATATCACTAAAAGTCCATAAAGGTAAGCAAATGATCTCTCATACTCTCATCTTTCTCTTCTCTCTTTGTGTTATTCCCGCACTAACCTCTGGCATACATCTACCAAATTCTAGCCAACAAGGTTCTTACAACAAAGATATACCATGATGGTGTAAGCTACATCTTATCTGACTTAGTGGGGTATTCTTCCTATTGCACAGTCATCCAATGGACAAGTAAGTTATTTAATCAAACATATGAATACATCAATGTATATAGTCAACTAGAAACTATATTCAGTATAGATTTAATGCTCTCTATTACTGGAGGTTAGGAAGTAACAAACTACATGCCAACCTCAAGTTCCAATTGCATTGAGCCAACCTTTCAAATGGGACATTAAAATTTTGATTTTTACTTTGCTGTTATAATAAAATAGATTTTGATCCATAAATACATAAATATATATATATATATATGTTCATATGGTGTGTAGATGTAGATAGCACCCATAGTCTCATTCACCTGCAAGCAATAAATCCCCATATTACATCTTAATCAGAGGACAGCATTTCCTAGTACCTAGCAGTTCCCAAAAGTCTTAGTAATGTTATGTATGAAGTACACCTCTATACAACCTCTCCATACCATCACATGACATTGACGACCTTCTCTATACAATTTGATAACATGCATGAGCCAATTTATTTAAGGTCAAATTCAATTACATCAATTTTTTTAGCGACCAACCAATTATTCACCGATACTTGATACTATATAGATCTAATACATTCACACAACAATTGGATAGCTTTATTTCATATTATAGTATCTTGTCACAAGTACACAAGATCGTTCACAAGCAGTTCCCATAATCCACCATGTAGAGAAATCAAGTTTCAGATAATCAGTTAAGTTCATTACACTACAATCACGAACAAATACAACAGTCATGAGAATACTCACCCAGCCATCGGTTATTAATCATGGTAATTAGGTGGTAGCTCTATATCGAAGTTGGTATCACCTAAATAAAATAACAATTTTTCATATGTAGGTGATTAGATGCATCAATGGGTACTATTCTCTTATGTCAATTCGCTATAAGTATTAGTCTCAACCAATTTCGTGTTTTGACCGTAACGTTTTCATTTTAATTTTTTTTTTTTTTTTTGCGTTTTTATAGTCTTTCAAAGTTTTTCACACGTACTTTTCATTTTTGAGATCGTTTTGGTCATGTAGTATGCACAACTTTTTGGATGGGACCAAACAAATTCGTAGATATGTTTGTTGGGCTATTTTTTAGGCCTATTTGCATTATTTAGTGCCCTAGGCTTAAGGATTTACTTCTAACCTAACTTGATATTATTTTTGGGCTTTCGTTTAGTGAAGTTAGATCAGCTTACCTCACTATGGGCTTTGTGTTCTAAGCTCTTTAGCATAGTGTTAACATTGTTTCTTTTGGTTTTGCTTGTAATCCCTTTTAAGGCTTTACTTGATAGGGTTAGCTTTAGGGGGTTTATTTCCTAACCCAATCTACTAACTTTTTATCATTTTTAGGTTCTAAAAACTTTAGAAACTTTTGGTATTTTCATCCTTAGGCATTAGTTAGAGGGTTATTGATCAATGTTATTTGGATTTTCAATTTCATTACTTTTAATCCTTCTTGTTTGTATCCTAGTGCTACTAAACCTTGCATTCAACTTGTTAAGTCTTGGAGATGTGTTTCTATAAGCTCCTAAGTTCCACCAATAGAGAAGAAATGAAGTTCTAGTTACATCTTGTTTTTAAATTATTCCTACTCTTCTACTTTTAGAGTTAAGATCAAGAGTTAGTACATACATTGTTACAAAGGAAGTAGTGTGTTAATCATGCTCAAGAATTATTTTATCCTAGATTATCCCTATGTACAAATTTAGAAAATTACAAAGACAAAATTTTATTGCTATTCTATGCTAATTCACATAAGAAGGTTTTTTTTTAGAAAAAAAAAAAAAAGAAGTAATTGTGGTTTACAAAGAGTGTGCTAGCTTGGAGTAGACCTTCTAGTTGAGTTTCCCTTACTTCCACCCTCTTCCCCCTCCTCTAAGCTTGTGGTTGCTACTCAAGACTCCTAAGATCACATCTCCCAAAAGCCTTTATGATGATGCTTAGATGTTGGCATGGTGATGGGTTGGTTGGGTGTTGGTGTAGCTCTTCTCTTGACTAATCTAAGAGATAACCAAGAAGAAGAGTCGAATGGAAAGCAAAGTAGGGTAGTTGGTCGTGGGATATGTGGGTTTGTTGTGTTTTTCTTAAGAGGAAAATTACTTGAAGTGAACAAGAATCGGTAAGTGCGTGTGTGGGTGTGTAGGTGTGTGTGTGTGTGTGTGTCTTAAAGTTTTCTATCTTAACCTTCATTGAGAGAACATCAATGTGTACATGACAAGATAATTAAAGGATATTATGGTTGACCTTTGGATAATGCTTGATTTTTTTGTCAAATCCCATTGCTATTTTTAGTAAATCTCTATCCTCACTTGACACCTCACCCTAGCCTAACCCCTTGTTTATTCCTCAATTCATGGGTTACCCTTTGATGCTAAAAGAAGTTTTCTTTTCCTTCTCCTTCCCTAGGTAGCCAACGCATGCTTCTGTCTTATTCATTTAATTTTTTTCTTTATTATATTGGTTAATTTGATTAACTTATATTTATGTAATTAAGGTAATTTAAGGTGGCACAATTAGCTTAATTAATTTGCATTTAAATGAGAAAAAGTTGCGTTTGATGGTCTTATTCACACGCCATTAAGATTTCTTAGAGTAAGCTAGTTAATTTGTTGATTAATGTTGTCTAATTGTTGGTCATAATTTAATCTCACTTAATCATGTTAATTTTTTTTTTTTGATACTCTACAATTTTAACCTTTAGGTTTAGGGAATTTAAATCAATTTAGACTTTGAATTTAGTGTTTAAGGTCATCTTTAAGGTTTTCCTCATGGTTCTAAGATCTATCGTATGATTTAGGGTCATAGGTGAGATTAGGATTTCAATCGGTTGTTGCTAGGGTTTTGGCTCTATTAAGATTTAAACTCCCATTTTTTAGGAATCTCATTTTAGGTAACTCATTGACTTAAGAAAATTTCTAAGATCAAAGATAAATTCCATATTGACTCCTCAATCTATCTCTAAATTATCTTTAGGCAGTTGTTGATTAAATCTACAAATTCTTGGGGTTTCAATGTGCCTATATTTGGTACATAAGATCTCTAATCTACCACCCATATGTAGAGAAGCAAGTTTCTAGCATACTTTGTAAGTTCACATGATAAGGGATACCCTATACCACGTATAAAATATTGCTCAATATAATTAACCTTAAAATATATAACAACTTTCAATCAAGTTGGCCATAACTTGAAATCCTTTTCTTTAGAGCCAAAATTCCACCAAAGTATCAAATCTATGGTACATCTCCAATTTAATTTAAATATTATTGTTTCAATTTGATATAATTTATTGTCACTTTGTATTCTCAAAAAGCAATATTAGTTTGCCATTTGAATTTCACAAAAATATTCATACATAAGGCAACTTGAAGCCTCTAATTTCACAAAGTATAAGTTTTAGAACAATTATAATTTTTATTTCTTGATGCTTGTACCTAGGTTGATTTTTACCTTATTTACCTTAAACTCACTCATCCTTGACAGCAATCGAATGGTAAATTCTAAATTATATGATTAATGAAAAATAATAACTAATTTTAAATATAAGAACATTTTCTTATTTAGTTTATTACCACTAATGCCACTCCATTGATCTCCTTCTAAAGATGAGTAGTAAGGTGGTTTTAACCTAGAGAACTGAAAATTCCTTTCTTAGAATTTCACCTTGCAAAAACCTATTCTCTTTACCCTATTCCTCTCCCAAAAAAACTCTAGAGAGAAAAACCTAGTTGATAAAATAAGGGTGGTCACCCCTTGTTAGCTACCCCCAACAGCTTTTGCTTCTTTTTCCATCTGTTTATGTTTTCTTCCACCTTAGTTCTTATCAAACTTAATAAGATTTCTTCTTTACTAGAGCTCACCATTTGCCTCATCATGGTTGCCATTCTACTTCATCAACACCTTCTCTTCACCTCTTCTTTCTATTGCTCTCTATGCATTATGTCGTCTCTTTATCTCCACTGCCTCCCTCGTCAATGCTACTACCTTCGTTGTCACCCAAACTTCTTATTGCTAAGTGCCAATGACTTCCTCACCACTGTCACTTCTTCATTGCAAGTACATTTCTTATCACTGTTGCTTTCTTCACCATCTACTCTATCCCCTTTCTCTCTCCATTATAATGGTGGGTAGGTTTGTTTATTTTTCTTTTTCTTTTATTTAGTCGAGCTTTTACCCTATATATTGGTATGTTTCACAATCATTAGATTGGCTTTTATTCTCACTCAATGAATTTACTTTATAAAAGGGGATGTTTCAATCCTTAATATAAAAGAGATTCGTCCATTGTGCACCCACCCTTCCATCTCTTGATTTGGTTGTTGGTTATCCATTGTATGGTGTTCTTCTTATGTGAATAAAGTTTTTTCTTATGGCAAAATGGAAAATTAATTGAAATTAGGTAATTTTAGCAATAGGTCCAATGCCAGTTCATTTGTTACCAATCCTACCCTTGATTCTACACTTTTAGAACCTAGATTTGTTAGTTGACTTAAAGGGCTTTGCCTCATAACACACCATTCACACAAAAATTCGTCTACTAGAACATGTTTCCATTGTGTAACTATTTTTTTTTAATGAATTACACAAATTTTTTTCTTCATATTTATGTTAATTATTTCTCACTAAAACCTTTTTCATACTAAACCTTTTTTTTTTCAACACCCAAAATAAATTCTCCCACTTTCTCTTCTTTCAAATAATAAATAATAAATGAGCTAGATTTTATTATTCACTCCCCTAAACTTTTAAAATTTAACATCCTTACTTCATAAAATTGTACACTCTCCCCTCTAACATATATGAGACCAGTGCTTTATACATGGATGGCAATTAACATGGCCCTTTTAGTAATGTGGCATTTCAGTCTCTTACATTAATTTTCACCTCATTTTCCAACTGACATGGCGTGTTAAAAAATAATAATAATAAAAGTAAATTACATAAAACCAAACCAAACCAGGTTAGGCCGACAAACACAGCCTGAACCCATCATTCTACCACACCCGACCGGGGTAAAAATAAAAAGTAAAGCATCATGAATAAGAATACCCGTATCCCAATTCTCATATATGCGATTTTTCGAGTTCTCCGTTCATATCAAAATAAAAATAAGTTCTTGCTTCCAAGTTCCAAACACTAGCTATTAAAGAAAGAAAAATTAAAATAACAAAAAAAAAATCAGTAAAGGTAACTTATTTTGCATATATCAAATATTTTTATAAATATTAAGGTGGATTATCTATCTTCTTATAATTTACCTTATTCTTACGATTTTTCTAATGATAATTTCTTACTATTCAACTTATTGAAAAATCATTTTATAAAGCTCTGTTTAATATAGTTGGAATTGGTCAAGTGATTTCTTTAATATAGCGGTTTGGTCCCAAATTTAAAAAACTTGTAGTAGTATACCATTATAGGGATAGGGAAAGTTTAAAGTTTCGTGTTTAGTAATATTTCTTAACGTAACTATTATTTAATTCGATCATATTATTTGATATTGACCCCAAGAAACATTGAAAAGGCTCAAAATGGTTTTGCAGGAAATTTCTAATACGATCATAAAACTGCTCTAATCAACTTCTTCAAAGCAATAGCAAGTTTATGCAACTTTTTTTTATATATAGGAAACTATTTACGGATAGTTAAAATATATAATTAAGTTGATAGTGTTTTACTATAAATATTTAAAGTTTTAGTTAGAAGGTTTGTAATAAACATAATTGTATTTTAAATAAACAAATCAAACCCAATTAGATCCATTTAGCTTTGAAAGGTATGCTATAAATAAATCGGTAATAAATTCTAATATTTAAGCTTGAATAATAGAGCTTTTGATAGGGTTAAAAATCTGCTAGACAAAATTAGGAAGGTCCAAAACGGAAGAGTCTAATCTTTCATGCTAAATCTCTACCCATTAGTATGAAAACATAAGGATATGCCCTTCCCATTAACGAGAGACACTCATGTGAATGTAGAAGATAGGGGCAAAGAGTTTTCTAAATGTCTCCAACCCAGTAGAGTCAGCAATTACATGTGCACAATGGAGGTTGGCAATTTCCCATTTGGATGCTTCTGCATACTTGTCCTTTGGCACAAAAATCCAGGAGAATGGTCGTGAGCAGTGACGCGTTTAACATAAATCCGTTTTAATCTATGATTAACACGATAAATTCATTCAGAATGCTCCTTGTTAAGGAAATTTTTTTCTTAAAACAAAGGAAAATGCAAGTGTATTTAACACAAACCCCAAATGACCTTAAGACCATCCTCAAGATCTTGTAGAAAAAAAAATACAAAGAATGACAATTTATATTATTAAAGCTACACAGGATTCTTTGATGTTTTTGATGCATTTAAAAAATAAAATATTATTAATTATATTCCTAAAATACCCTCCAACTTTTCTCTTATATTGACTCCATGCAAAATAGTTAGAAAACTGTACATGACTTCCATAAACCATACCCACTACTCACCTTCACCCTAACTTCTGTCCATGCATCCTTCGAAAGTAATTACTTACAGCAAAGAGCAACTCCTTTTTTATTTATTTTACGGATGTTTTCATTCTCCATGAAAGTAGTTGTTAAATATTGGAAATTTATTTTTTTTATTTCAATTGTAACAAATAATTATCATATTTTTAGCTTCTCGCACTACGAGTGCTAGTGTAAACAAAGAGAAAGACAATTAATTCTATAATAATTATTTAAATTTGGGAAAAATGCTCCAAAGATTTTCCATTTGTGAAGTTTCGGTAATAGACTTAAAACTTTTAAGGAAAAAATATAAATTTATTGCCCCAACATTTGTCACCTATTTTATTCCATTCCTAAACCTTTTATGTTTTGCATTCTAGTTCTCAACGTTTACAAACATTTGCAAATGAATCATTGTAACTACATTAATTTTTCAGTTAGAAAATAACATACGGTGCAATTTGATTGATTGAAATAATAAAATAGAAAAAATTATAAGCACGGGAATCGATGTTTGAAATTAAGCTCAAATAAATGATTAAGCTTTCAAGTGATTAAAATAAATTATCAACATGATGTTAAGTTGTTGAGATAGAGAATCAAAGTTTTAAGTGATTGAAATAGAGTATTAATATTATACTAAATAGTTTAAATAGAAAATCCGTTAGTGTTTCATAAATATGCCACATCGACTCAATTTAATGGTGTTATAACGGTGCTGTAATAAAATCTCCCATTTGAATTACTTAACATAATATTAATTCTCTATTTTAACCATTTGAAAATTTGATATTTTATTCGAACTTTACCCCAAATGTTAATTCTTTCACTTGTAATTTTTCTAATAGTGAATTGTTGAAAAAAGATTAAAAAAATGGAAAAATGGAAAAAAAACTAAAAATGTGCAAAATTAAATTAAAATTAAGATCATAATTTGTATATACATATACATATATATATACACACACACACACATATATATATATGTATATATATATATATATTATTGCTATTAAAGCTTCTTTAGATCGAGCTTTTACTGTAAAAGATCTTAGTGAGGTGCGTTATTTCTTGGGTATAGAGATCTATCAAATTGATGATGGTTTGATGTTAAATCAACGAAAATTTCTTCTTGATGTACTTAAAGATGTTGGTTTAACAAGTGCTAAACCAACCAGAGTTCCTTTTCCTCAAAATTTGAGACTTGATCATGAGCAAGGCAATTTGTTAGATGATCTAGGTGTTTATCAAAGAATTGTTGGTCGTCTATTATATTTGACCATTACTCGACCAAATATTTCTTTTGCGATTCAACAACTTAGTTAATTTGTGCAAAAACCTCGTACATCTCATTTAGTTGTTGCCATTCTTGTCCTTAAATATCTCAAAGGAACAATTAACAAAGGTCTCTTTTGCTTATCATCCAGTTCTTTAACTTTACTTGACTATGCAAATGTAGATTGGGGTTCTTGTCGAATAGATAGAAAGTCATTATCTAGTTTTTGTATATTTTTTGGCATCCTTAATCTCTTGGAAAACGAAAAAGCAACCAACAGTTTCTACATCTTCAATAAAGGCTAAATACAGAAGTATCGTATCAACCACTAAAGAATTGCTTTAGACTTCATATATTCTTTGAGATCTACATATTTTTGTTTCATTGCTAGTTTCATTATTTTTCGATAGTAGATCAGCTCAACTCATTGCCAACAACCCTTGCTTTCGTGGTCGAACTAAGCACATAGAAGTTGATGTTCATTTTACTTAAGATCATATTTCATTAGGCTTTCTACAAATTCAATATGTTTTTCACTTCATCAACTTGCTAATTTGCTAACTAAAGCACTCCCAGAATTATCTTTATTTGTTCTTTCTTCCTTGTGGTTTAGAAATACATACATACATACATACACATATATATATGTATATATATATTTCAGTTTATTAATAAAGAAAAATATTCAGTAAAAGCAAAAAAAAAATAAAAAAAATCCAACCATCCTACCTTTGAGAGGTTTGAGGTGGCCGAAATGACTAGTTCAAGCAAATTGGGTTACGACCCACTTCAAAAAGTAGGTCTGCAACTCACTAATAACCGTGAGTGTTAATCGAGTTCAACCTAACCAAGTTATCTTGCGTTTTTCTCTTCTTTTTTTTTTTTAAAGCTCACCACCTGGAGGATGTTGTGCAACGTCCCCCTCCCCCAACCATCCACAACCACTAATGGGACGCACAAACCACTCCCCATTTAAAGTTGAAATCCAGTCACCCAAGGGTAGGAGGTCGCCAACAACCACTTCTGGAGAGTCATGCAACAACCTCTTACCCCAAGGTAGCTGAATATTTCCTTTTATAATTTTTTGAATTTTTTTCAATTATTTACTTAAATAATATATGAATATATTATATTATTATGTAACTTTTTACTTATTTTGTCGATTTTTTAAATTTTTTATATTTCTGTTTTTTTTTTCATTTTCTGAATTTTTCCATAACCACTTACAAATTCTATTTGCTTCCAGCATTCAACCTCAAACGTCATCGTGATTAATCAGAATTGATTTTTTTTTTTTTACAACCAATGTTGAGAAAGTCCGATTTAACAAAACAAACACACCTTGGTGTCTATTTAGATTCAAGTGGTTATGTACAATTATTGCAAAAGTATATAGTCTAGTTATAATATATGAATTATGTAATGCCTGATGAATACACAATCTTTACCAGAAATGAACAGTTTAGAACGATGAGAGAGAATGAGTTGAATCCTTTTATCAAAGATGGAAAAGGTCTAATTTCCACTTCTTATAAAATACTAATAGAATAGGCTGTTGATGAAAAAAAAATATTAAAAATAGGAAATGAATAAAGCCGAAGCATTAACTATAAATTATCCATTAATTAAGAACTCTGTTACTATAGGTATCATGGCATCATAAGTGTAAAAATAATGTAATATAATAATCCAAACATTCTAAAGTAATTACTTTATAGATATGATTAATAATTTCCAATGCCATATAATAATACAAACACGAATTAGACACAAACTTACAGAGAAAAAACATAATGCTCAAAGTAACTACTTTACAAATATGATTAGTAATTTCCAACATTACATGATAATACAAACATGGATTAGACACAATCGCAAAACACAATTATGGAGAAAAAAGACATAATCCTAACATGAATCGCCACACAGAGAAGGTGGCAATTATAAGAACTAAATTTAAAATAAATAAAAGAAGAAAAGAAAGGTTGGGCCAGTTAACTAATGAGTGGCCCAACTGGGTCGCACTCTGTGGTTTATGGAAATGGACGAAAATCCTAGGTGATTGAGAGTCATCTGTAGGCCCAATCTTTTATTTTAGCAAACCCAATAAGAGTTGGTCACCCAAAGAATAGAAGCTGAACACGACACAAGTCAGGGTTCCTTTAGCTACAAAACAAAAGAATTGTATGTATCTCTATGGATTTGCAAAATGGGCTTGGGCATTAGTATAAAAGTAAAAGCCCATGTATCCCTCATTACTGGTATCTTCCAAGTGAAATTTCAACCAACAGATTAAATAAAATAAAATAACCTAAAAGTTGAGGGTTCATTTATTTTCATTCGATCCTTTATATATACTAATTATCATAATATTATTCTTCTATTTTAAATATAAAGTTAATCTCTTATTTGAACTTGAGATAAAAAACTAACCCTCTTATGTATAATCTTCCCATGGCTCGACATCATGTACATAACAACATCGACCTTCTCTCCACTACTCCATCAAAATCACACCATGACTGGATTTATAGCATTAATTTAAATGATCATTTATCCATCCCCCTGCTAGGTAATTCTCTTAATTGGCATTGGTTTCGATCATCCTTTAGCACCACTTTTGCACCACACCTAAGTATGTTAACTTAAACCAACCTTACATCAACAATTACTTTAGCAAAAGCCATCAAGAACATTGCGGTGTTGAAATTTCTTAAACGGATTTAGAATAGAGTCAGATTCATATCATACTTTCCAAAGATTCATATTAGCAAGCCGAAACCCTACGAGAAATGTTTCCCCCTTGCATTGTGCTACTGAAATCTAGCACTAAGCTATAAAGACCGATACCACCAACACGACTGTAATATTAGCACTGTTGTCACTACCATTACCTCATACCTAGGGCTAGAAAAGTGAGCTAAAAAAGTCGATCAGCTTAACAAGCCGACCAAAATTTCTGGCCCAACTCTTTTTTTTTTCTTTTTTGGGCTAAGCGAGCTAGCTTGTACTAACTTGCAAGCTAATAGATTAACCCGCATTTTTCTTTTACATTTTTAAGTTAAATGAGCTAATGTGGGGCTAGTCCACTTTAGCCCACTTTATATACAAGCCAAAATTTTGCAACCAAACTCATTTTTTTATTGATTAAACAAGTTAGACAATATGACCTGCCTCATTTGCATAGTTCTACTAGTATCACCACCCCCATTATCATTACTACTACCACTTTTTTTTTTTATCAATCTCTATTATGACCTACCACCATGTTGGCACCACCCAACACCCTAACTTGTGTGGTGGATTGACATCAATGGTGATGATGCAATTATACTAGTGGTGGTGATTCAAATTTGGGGCCATTGCTTGTGGCGATGGTCAAACATGATGGATTTATGATAATAGTGGTGATTGTAGTGGTAATAATGCAACAAAAATATGTTTAATCAACATGGAGCAACACAAGTTATTATTACTACACATTCATATATAATGTAATATCTATGCCTACTAACAAAATTTATACGTCACACTTAAAGGTGTAGAAAATATTGACTAAAGGCATTCTTGTGTTGGATATCATTTTCCTCTTTTCTCTTTTACGGCACTAGTCTCCTTATTTTGTGCTTTATTGCAAGCCAAGAGCTACAAAAGTCTCATTTAATTGATTCATTCAAAGATACTCTACAAATAATCCAATTAGCTAAAATCTATTCAACATATAATTTTGATTTTTGATCTTTTTTAATATAGAACCAACATTTTGAAAAAGGTGCCTATAAGTAAAATTGTGAAAGAAACATACCATAAATAGTCAATTACTTCTATATTGAAAGTTTTAAACTGGTTATTGATCTTCTTTGAAAATGATTTGGCGCACTAGTTAGAGCATTAGAATTTTTTGCATCTAGAAATCTATATGACCCTATATAGTGGGATAAGTTGAAAGATGAATCTATTTTAAACTATTAAAACCACTTAATACAACAATAAAGAATATAGATCAAATACGATTTATTAAATCTTAGATGGACAAATCCCTTTACTAAGATATAGATCAAATATGATGAGGATTTATTTGTTATTGTAGCAAAACCACCTAAAAAAGGTCCACTCTTTGTCTTGGAAATGTCCTAAAAAGGAATTTGTTAAATTAAATGTTGATGGCAGTTTATGTTAAGACAAAGGTGGAGGTAGTGGTGATGATGATATTCTTAGGGATTCTATAGGGAACTTGATTTGGTGCTATGGGTTTATTGCATTCTATAGGTCTATTGATTTAATTGAATCAATAGCTTTGATCAAGGGACTTGAATTTTGCAAGCAATTCAATTTTTCTTGAGTGTTGATTGAAACAGATTCTTTGGTTGTATCTAGTTAACTATCCACAGCTAAAACTTGATGGGACATTTGGAATGATATTTCACACATGAGGACTTTACTTAAAGAAATTCAAGGTCAAGTCAATCACATTTGGAGAAAGAAAAATGACTAGCTTGCCAAATAGGCTCATGAGACTCAATGTAGCTTTTTCTACACAAATATGACGTAGTTAGATAATAATTTCAAGAAAATTCTATTGCAGTTTACAAGATACGATTGAGTTTGGAAACTTTCAAATCATATCTTATTAATTTATGTTGTTATCAGATCCTCCCTCTTTTATTTTATACTAACTATATCTAGTTATCGTTTTATCCTTAGCACTTCTTGTAGTAGAAATAGATACTATATTGGGAGTAGTACTCAATCATTTATTTTTATTTCTCTTTTCTACTTTGTGATTATTATAAGAAGAATAATATTTCTTTATTTATTTTCTACAACATGTTATAGGTTATAGTACTTGTTTCAAGAGGTCAAGCCCTACATCCCCTCTTACTTATACTCTCCATTTACTTAAAAAAATTGTTTTATTATTATTATTATTTTTAAAGTATTGCATAGGGTGTTAAGGTGAATAGAGTCTTGATCTTAAAAGATCAAAAGAGTATAGATGACTCGAGATATGCTAGTTGGTGTAAGAAGTAAATTCGTTGGTGCCAAACTTCACCTTTTCATAATGACTAAATGGCATCATCCTAGGATCGGATGTGAAATGGATCCTTTTAATTTACTTTTTTTTTTAATTTATTTAATATATTATTATTTATAATAAATGATTAAAATTAAAAGAAAATAAATGATATCATAATAATATAATATAATATTTAAATAATTTTAATAATTTTAATTATTAATATGTAAATTAAGAAAAATTAAAAAAAAATTGAGAGAATCCAAATCTGATGTGAAGGGCTCACAAGCTAATCCAAATATTGGATAGTCCGGATTTGGTTAGTTAGCAAAACCGGAATCAAATAAACTACGAGTAGGTGGAGCTGGAAAATTTATTGTGTGCGCCTTAAAATTAAAAAATAAAATGCATGTAAAAGGTAAGGCATATATACCATAAAAGGCATTGTAAATGTTGAATGAAGTTATTAAAAGTTTTTCTTTTTGTTGGGGGTGGGGTTCTTTCGGCCTCTCTAAATTCGTCTATGCCTCATTATATTATTTATCTTTTTTTAAATATGTATCTAGGATGGATATAGTTTGTTTTTTCTTTCTAAATTGAACTTAATCGTACGATTCGGTTGATATATTTAAGGTGATTTTATTATCTCTTTTAAGATAATTATGATTTGCATATCAATCAAGAAGTAAAAATAAGAAAAAAAATAATAAGTTATTTGATAAAAATTAAATAAGAGAATGAATTAATTAGACAATATAGAATCATCATTTTTAGTCATACATTCTTTTAATTTTTTTTTTTTTACTTCTCATGATTTGGTTCAATTTAAAATAACTCAACCCAATTCGTAATTTTTTTTAACCTAAAAAAAAATGATTCAAATCGGTTTATAATTTTTTCAAACCTAAAATGATGATTTAAACTTAATTTATAATTCAATTCGTGATTTAATCGGTTTTTTTATTCATCCCAACATACATCTAGATATACTTGATTTAAAAAAAAAAGAAAGAAAAAATCATATGATATATAGTGGAAATTCCACATCGTTTGAGCTATTACACTTTTACATAGGAGACTTCTTGAAAACATGTACTTTTAAAATGGTATACATTACCCATCTTTATCCGTCGATAATAAGGGATTGTGCGGGCCGCACGATTCACGTTAAGCTTTAAATTTTATTTTATAGACCAATCTTTAAATTGCTGTCGGCTCGTTTATGGTTATTTATTTATTTTCACGAATCATTGGTTGCTCCACAAACATACCTGATATCGAGTTTTAAGTTAGGTTGAAAAGTTAGGCAAAAAATAAAATTTTAAGTAGTTAATAATCAAATCAATAAGTAATTAATAATTTTTTAATCATTTAATCTAAAATTCTTAATTAATATTGATTTGATATTTTCTATCTTAATCTTATATCTTGGTACTTAACCTCTTTTATAATCCATATAAAACTTTATTTATATAGGATATTGCAAACTATTACTTAAAATAAATAATACAAATGCTATTATTCATTTTATATGACTATTTATTAAGGAAATAGCTATCATTTATTTACTTCATATCATTATATTATAGTAATAAGTAAAGAATAATATCAAAAGCCTGTTTGAATTTTTTTTATTTGTATCTTATCTGTATTTGATTTGTATCCATTTAAAATTTAATGTTTAACAAACTATTTTATCTGTATCTTATTTTCACAATTATAATAAAAATTGCGATTAGAAAATGAGAATTAAGAAGTAAAAGTTCACTTATTTTTAAGAGAAAATGTTTATATTATATATTATATATATTGAAAAATAAGACATTAGTCAATTTTTTTTTTGTGAAAATGAATATAATAATTAATAAATAAGTTTAAATTTTTAAGAATATGTTACGTATTTAATTTTACAAGAGGGGTAAATATGTATTTTTATTTTTATCTTTTTAGTATTTTATTCTTGACAAATACACATATACAAACAGATGCTAAACATATGCCAAACTAACAAAAAAAAAATGATGAACCAAATGGACTTTAAAAATATCAATATATGCCTAGTTCGTGTAAAATAACAACACTACCACCATCCCTCTAATATCACTGCATCATCACTAGTGCCGAGATCACTTTACCACAATTACCACCACTATAACTAATCCCACTTGTAATCATTGTAGTGGCGATAATATCTCTAGTCATAGTGGTGATAACATCTATGGTTGTAATGTTAGAGGTACAAAGGTGATAGCTATTGTCCTAAGATGCAATGGTAATAGCAACAGTGTTAATCAAGGCATGATGGTGGCACTAGTGATAGTGATGTTGGTATAGGGATAGCAACTTAATGGTGTAGTGGTACAAGGATAGCAACTTAATGGCATAATGGTTCTAGTGCAAAGGGTAATGGTAGTATGGGGACAGTGGTGGTAGAAGTAATGACGATGGTGATAGTGGTGCTCATGTGCTACTGATTGTGGTGGTAATGATGGTGATAGTGGCAATGGTGATAGCAACAACAGTGTTGAAAGTACAATGATGATAGCAATGGTGGATGATGATGATGGTAGCGGGGATAGTGGTATGGATGTAGTAGACAAGGCAGTGTTGGTGGCAATGATGAATATATATAAGACCAATGGTGATGGTAGTGTTGGTTACAGTGGTGGGAGGGGTACATTTTAACGAAGTGACCTTGAAGCTAAAAAGGTACATTATTGTGGTACATTTTTTTACTAGATAACAAGGAAGTTGGAATTTTTTGCCACAGTTGACAGGAATACTAATGAAGAGCATCTCTTCCTATATGCTCGATTGATAAATTTAACTCCTTGTCTTCTACACATCTTTACTTTTTATCCCCTTTTCAATCAATTTTATAATCTAATACCATAATTTATTTAATTACTTAAAGTTCAAACAAAGTCCCCTATGTCTTTCTGGAGCTGAATATGCACCAGCAATCCAAGGGTGCATACCCAAACAGAAACTAAGTTCCCTTTCACAACCCATGTAACAAGCTATACCAAGTAAGAAGTGTAGAACAATTGGTTCATAACGTTCACCATTGTATAACCATCATCAACAAATGTTGCTTCCCATATTGGGTAAAAATGCAAACCTATAGCTATAGAAGTAAGAATAATGGCACCAAAGATAATATTGTTTCCATAAAGTGGAGATCTAGAAACGGGTTCATGAATAACATTGAATACCATGAATATCTACTAGAGGAGCAATAGATTTTCCTTTAAAACGCATTATAAGAAATTTTTTCTTTAGAGATAGAAATTATAAAATGAAAATTTACTATTAGTAGTTGATCCACAATGATCTTGTAACAATATAAAATGAAGAAGATTTTACAACTCATATTTGTTTTAGTAATGGAATTTGCAATGAATTTCCTATGGATTTTGAAAGAATTAATTTTGTCAGAAATCCATCTCTAATTTATATAGCGGGAATGTGAAATTTTGGTACCATGTTTTTCTTTTGAAATTCTATTTCAATTATGTCTCTAAATGTTAAAATATATTTATACATAACTTTTGGAGATAAATTAAATCTCTCCAAAAGTTAATATAAAAATATATATAATATTTCATATATATACTATAATATATAATGTATTATATTTTATGTATTATAATATATATTATATTATGTTAACTTATATATAATATAATAAACATATATTATGTAATGTTACCATATGATTCTCACTCCCATGTATTAGGCCTAGTTTGTGGGTTATAATGGGCTTCCAAGGGAAATTGGATTTGTAAAACGAACTTACATAAGTTAAAGAGTGGTGTTGGAGGTCACTCTAGTGTTGCCACCTTAATACTTAAATCAATGAAGGTTTGAAGAGAAAGGGAGCGTAAAGAAATTATACTAACAACTAAAGCAGATGACTTTATGTATATGTATGGTTTATAGTGCTTTTTTGTCCTCCACCCATCCTTGGATGAGGTCTTCAATATATATAGATTTTATAAAGGGTTGGCAACTCATTGACCTCTCTCATATTCCTAAGTCCATAGGCATCAAGTGTTGTAAAAGCATTTAATGTTTGGTATAGTCTCTAGGTATTGAGAGGCAAATCACTAGCCATCGAATCTTGATAAAGATGCAAAATAAAACCATAGCTGCATAGGACATCTTGTGATAAAAAAGTGTGCCAACCCTAAGGCTCAACAATCTCATAGGATTGGATTGGGCTTGGGCTTAAAGCCCAATCAAAAAATGGCTATCAATGTATAACATAATATAGATTACATATATTAAATATATATTAGAATCAAATTGCAATTACAATCTATATTGCATATCATATGAAATCACCATTAAAAAAAAGAATTACTCTCTCTCTCCAAATCATCAAAAATTCAAAGTTTAAACGCCCACCAAACTAGTTCACAAGAAACAATAACAACCCATTTCTTATTTCATCTTCCAATATTTGGAATCATTACGTGCTAATGATTTCATTTCTTGTAGCATCGATGTAATTTTCTAGAATTTAAGGTGTATATTCATATTCATATCCTGTACGTTCGTAAGTCTCAACTTGTAGATTCATACGAAGTTAAAAACAAGAAAAGAACATTCACAACACGAGCCTTCATAAATAATTAAAGACAAGGGGTTAAAAAAAGAAAAAAGAAAAAGAAATCAACTCCTATTCACGTTGTTGCCTAAGACGAGAATGAGAATGAGGATTGGCGATGGTTTTCTCCTCTTTCTCCATTTGCAACAAAAAGATGTTGTTGGAACAAGTTCCATGCAATTCCTTTCCACTTTTCCAAAAACAATCTTATTATTAGTGTTCTTATATATTTTTCGTACTTCTTCCATCTTAAAAGTGCTTTATCGTTAATGCTAGTCATGTGGCACTACTGAAAGCCAAGATAACAAACCCATGTCATTTATCACGTTGCAAAGCCCATGTATTTTCAAATTATTATCTTTCGCAAAGTTAGGCTTCTTATTTTTAATGGAAAATAAGAATGATAAGCTTGTTTTGGTGTTTTCAATCATCTCATTGTATGATTACTAATGAAAAGTTAAGAATTTCAAATTGGAGGAAGACACATATCCTTTAAATAGCATAAAAGACAACGCAAGTTGTTAGTTAAAAAAAAAAAAAGGCTAAAACATGTGTTATCTTAGTTGACGCAGCGAGGAAAAGCGTAAACCCGAGACTAATTCTAGGATTGGAACTCTAGAATAAACAAAGAAGATTCAGAGTTTATTCTTTGATAAATTCAATTGCGCACAATTGAAAAATACAGAGAAAACTCGTCTCTCAAAAGTGTGTTTGAATAATGAATAAAATGTAACCTTAAAATGATCTGATAACTATTTATACATCTCAGTAAAACATGTAAAAAAGAAAATAAATATGTACACATGGAAATAAATATAAGTATACACGTCCGTCGTTTGGAAAGTACACGGCCATGCATACAGGCTATATAAGCTTCTGGGGATATTTCTGGCGTAATACACGGCCGTGTCTCCTGGCCGTGCATACAACCGTGTATACTTCTGAGAAGGATCCTGACAGAACATACGGCCGTGCCTCCTGGCCGTGTAAGAGGTCGTGTACGTTTCTGGGAATTATCCTGATATATCACACGGCCGTGCCTCCAGGCCGTGTATGCAGCCGTGTGCATTCCTGGAAGTTCCCTGACATGATATACGACCGTGTATCCACCCGTGCATCAACCCGTGTCCGCCACGATGTCCGCATCATTCTCTCCCACCAACGAAGAACTCGACCCCGAGTTCTCTTCTGGATAAAGGGGTTCGTCATTCGCGTAGAATGGGGACAAGTCGGCTACATTGAAGGTCTTAGAGATTTTCATGCTTTCTGGAAGCCCAACCACATAGGCATTGTCATTGATCTTGGCGACAATATTGTAAGGCTCATATTTCTTCGGTTGCCACTTGCTATACGTTCCCACGGGAAAGCGTTCCTTCCTTAAGAACACCATCACTTGATCTCCCACCTCGAACAGTTTCTTCCTCCGATGTTTGTCGGCGGCTTTCTTATACTGCTCATTCACCTTCTCAATTTGCTCTTTCATGTCAGATGCCACCGTGTGGTACTGTTCCGCCAGGTGTTTAGCAGCAACATTGGTCTCAACACCCTTGGGTAAAGAAGCTAAATCCAAGGCGTGAGAAGGCGCCTTAGTATAGACCACTGAAAAGGGCGATTTCCCAGTAGTTCTATGGATGGAGTTGTTGTAGGCGAACTCTACTTGAGAGAGTGCTAGGTCCCATTGCTTCGGCTTCTCTCCACAGATGCTTCGTATTAGATTTCCAAGGGTCCTGTTCGTCACTTCTGTCTGCCCATCGGTTTGAGGGTGGGTTGTGTTGCTAAAGTTAAGGGAAGAATTAAACATGTACCATAGTGTCCTCCAGAAATGGCTAAGGAATCAGGTATCTCTATCAGAAGTGATAGACTTGGGAACCCCGTGCAACCTGACCACCTCCTTAAAGAATAGCTTGGCAACACCTTGTGTATCAGTCGTCTTCCTACAAAGAATGAAGTGAGCCATCTTGGAGAACTTGTCCACAACCACAAAAACAGTTTCAGCACCTTGTTGGGTACGAGGCAAACCTAACACGAAATCCATAGATAGATCATCCCAGATATTCTCAGGTACTGGCAGCAGAGTGTACAACCCAGTATTCTGAGAATGTCCTTTTTATGTCTAACAGATGTAACACTATTGCACTATTCGCCCTACATCCCTTCTCAACTGAGGCCAATGGTATCTTGCAGCCACTGCTGCTAGTGTTTTGTCACGCCTTAGATGGCCAACTAATCCTCCTCCATGTAGGTCTCTGATCAATTTCTCCCTTAAGGAGGATTCGGGAATGCAAAGCTGGTTACCCCTCATTAAGTAACCCTCCATAATGTAATAACTGTCATTGGGTTCCTTATTGGTGCACTTTCTCCAAGTAGCTCCGAAATCTTCATCTGTTTCATACAACTCCTTCAACTGCTCAAATCCGACCACTTCAACCCTCATGGTAACCAACAAATCCGCTCTTCTGCTTAATGTGTCGGCTACCTTATTCTGGACCCCAGATTTATGCATCAGGCGAAATGGAAATTTTTGTAGAAACTGTATCCATTTGGCATGCATATCTTTGCAGATGCGAGTCTGATTACTCAGGTGTTTCAAGGCGACACAATCTGAGTATAGGATAAACTCTTTGCCAACTAAGTAGTGCTCCCACATCCTTAGAGTTCTGACCACTGAATAGAATTCTTTATCATACGTGGACCATTTTCTCCTGGCTTCGTAGAGCTTCTCACTATAGAAAGCCACAGGTCTCTTCTCTTGAGAGAGCACAGCGCCAATACCTACGCCATTGGCATCACAGTCGACTTCGAATAGTTTGTCGAAGTCCGGTAAAGCCAACACCGGCGCACTACATAATCTCTCTTTGAGCACCGCGAATCTCGACTCAGCTTCCCCATCTCAATGAAACTTTCCTTTCTTCAGGCACTCAGTCAATGGGGCAGCAACCGTGCTAAAATGCCGTATGAAACGCTTATATAATCCTGCCAATCCCAAAAAACTTCTCAACTCAGTAATGGTCTTGGGAGTAGGCCAATCTCTAATGGCCCTCACCTTATCCTCATCCACTATGATACCCTCACCACTCACTATGAAGCCTAAGAATAGCAGCCTCGGTGACATAAATATGCACTTCTTGAGATTAGCGTAGAGCTTATTCTCTTTCAGTACAGTCAAAACATTCTTCAAGTGTACTAGATGCTCATCCCTAGTCTTGCTATATATTAGGATATCATCAAAGTATACGACAGCGAACCGACCTATGAATAGTTTAAGTACCTGGTTCATCACACGCATGAAGGTACTCGGTGCATTGTTGAGACCGAATGGCATAACCAACCATTCGTACAACCCTTCCTTTGTCTTGAAAGCAGTCTTCCACTCACCCCCAGGTCTGACCCGAATTTGATGATATCCACTTCTGAGATCTATTTTGGAGAAGATTACCGCTCCACTCAACCGGTCCAGCATATCCTCAATGCGAGGTATTGGGAATTTATACCCAATTGTGATCTTCTTGATCGCCTGGCTGTCTACACACATCCTCCAACTCCCATCCTTCTTGGGCGTCAATAGCGCTGGTACGGCACATGGACTCATGCTATCTCGGATGAATCCTTTGTCTAGTAAGTCCTGGACCTTCTCCTGTGGGACCTCCGTTTCTTTGAGGCTCATACGATAGTGAAGGATGTTAGGAAGACTAGCTCCAGGCATCAAGTCGATGTGGTGCTGGATGTCTCACAATGGAGGCAGCCCTTCTGGTAAGTCTTTCGGCACTACCTCTTTAAATTCCTCTAATAACCCTTTTACTTCCTCCGGAGCCTCTACACTATCTATGTCCTCTCCCGCATTCTTCACCACAAGAGCATGCATCAAATGGGACTCCTTAATATCTTCGGTCATTTCCTTTTCTGACTGAGTGATTGTCAGAAAAGATTTTCCTTCCGCTCTCTGGGTCTTAGGTCGCTTATCCGTCAATGGTAGCAGCGTATATTTCACACCCTCCTTCTCCAATCTGTATTTGTTTTCTTTCCCGGCATGTTGGGCATCCACGTCAAACTGCCAAGGCCGTCCAAATAACAAATGACAAGCGTCCATATCGACGATGTCGCAGTATACCTCATCCTAATACTTGCCTATCGAAAAGGGAACCCGACACCTCTCTTTCGCCTTGATTTGCTCCGCCTCTTTAATCCATCCTATGGTGTAAGGATTCGGATGTTTCTCTATCAGTAGCTGGAGTCTCTTCACAACCTTTTTTCCGATGATGTTCTCGCAGCTCCCACTATCAACAATTAGGTCAAACACTCTCCCACCAATCGTGCACCTAGTGCGAAATAGCTGGTGTCGTTGTGAACTACCCTCCTATTTCGGTGCTAGCATCATCCTCCTAATTACATAGTTAGGCTCCACCGCATCATCAACCTCCTCATAGTAATCATCGCCACCATCTGGCTCACAACACACTTCCTCCTCCTCTTCCCTTTCGACAATGTTTACAGCTCGTCGATTCGGGCATTCATTGGATCGATGTCCTGGCTGATTACATCTATAGCACTTTCCCAAGATTGGTTTGGCATATGGGTTATTTTGTCTCGGGGTTTCTTTGCTCTCAAGAGGTCTCTTCCCCTCAGCTTTATCTTCTTTTATTTCCGTGCTTCCCACTGGCTTCTCAACAACTCCTCTAAGCCTTTCGCCCATCACCCTGCTATTACTGCCGAGATTATCATAAGCATAGTTTCTCTTACCTCCTCCTAACCTTGCACTCTACTCTTGGATCATTATTTCAGCTCGGAGGGCCAAATTCTTAGCTTCATTGACGGTTCTGAACACCGTCACCCCTATCTTGTCTCTAATTTGAGACTTCAGCCCATCTACAAATCGTGCCACCTGTTGACCCTCAGTCTCCCTTAGATCATTCCTCTCTACCAACCTCATGAACTCAGCGGTGTACTCATGTACTGTCCTCTGCCCTTGACGACATCGTTGATACTGCTGGAACAGGATTTGCTCGTAGTCGGGTGGTAGAAAATCTCTCTACAACAGATTTCTCATGCGGTACCATG
Organism: Laguncularia racemosa; assembly: GCA_037954665.1. Taxonomy (NCBI): domain Eukaryota; kingdom Viridiplantae; phylum Streptophyta; class Magnoliopsida; order Myrtales; family Combretaceae; genus Laguncularia; species Laguncularia racemosa. The sequence continues at coordinate 6,559,003 of JBBMOL010000025.1, read as the reverse complement.
TTCTTATAGGTTGCTTTCCTTCCCTTTGCCTACGGTTCTGCAATCAATCCCATCATGCAAATGCCCCGCCTTTCAACCTACGGGCAACCAACCTTACCCTCCTATCATCAGGAACCTCCATATAATCGAAGAATCTATCGACCTCCGCAAGCCAGTCCAAAAAATCCTCTATATTAAGATTAACAGTAAAGGAAAGAATGTCCACCTTAAGACGGAAGTCACCGCCATCGGCATGATCGAACCCTTGGTGGTTTCGTCGATATCTGCCACCGTACTCTTGATCAACCTAGTCATCCACCCCGCGGTACCTGCCACCACCAACGCCACCCCTTCTCGGTGGTTGTCCCCTCCTCTACAGAAATTCATCCTCTTCCTCAGAGGAGCTTTCATCAAGCCTTCGGTTCCATTGATTTCTGGCAGCAAGTTCATTGATAGGACCGTCGCGAGCGACTGCTACTCCCAGTCGATTCCCAACAACACCCCTATTCCCGTTGTGGCCCATCACCATAGCGTCAAAACGCGCCTCCAGGTCTTCCAGACGTTGTTCTGCACGTCCAAGCCGTTGTCCCATGGTTTCGACCACCGCCCTTAGAGCCCATTGATTGACTCCTTGGACTTCCGCATCCTGATCAAGGTCAAGAACGCGATCACCATCAACACCATTGTTAGCCGACATCTCCGCAAGAATTTGCCTTGCTCTGATACCTACTGACGCAACGAGGAAAAGCGTAAACCTGAGACCAATTCTAGAATTGGAACTCTAGAATAAACAAAGAAGATTCAGAGTTTATTTTTCGATAAATTCAATTACGCACAATTGAAAAATACAAAGAAAACTCGTCTCTCAAAAGTGTGTTTGAATAATGAATAAAACGTAACCCTAAAATGACCTAATAACTATTTATACATCTCAGTAAAACTTGTAAAAAAGGAAATAAATATGTGCACGTGGAAATAAATATAAGTATACACGTTCGTCGTCTGGAAAGTACACGGCCGTGCATACAGGCCATGTAAGCTTCTGGGGATATTTCTGACGTAATATACGGCCGTGTCTCCTGGCTGTGTATGCAACCGTGTATGCTTCTGGGAAGGATCCTGACAGAACACACGGCCATGCCTCCTGGCCATGTAAGAGGCCATGTACGTTTCTGGGAATTATCCTGGTATATCACACGGCTGTGCCTCCTGGCCGTGTATGCAACCGTGTGCGTTCCTAGAAGTTCCCTGACATGATACACGACCGTGTATCCACCCATACATCAACCCGTGTCCGCCACGATGTCCACATCATTAGTGAACTTGCATTAGTTAAAAAATAGCTTAATTCAAATGAAAATGTTCTACTAAGGATTGATTTATTATTGTCACTAAGTATTGATTTAAAACAATACAATATTGAACTCAAAGTCAATTGTTTTCAATATCAACCCAAAGTGATACTTAATAAATTTTGAGTTAGATTTTTAATTAAACTCACTTAAAATTGTCTTATTTAATTTAAATATATATATATATATTGAGCCTAAAAACTTGACTCCAATTTGTATATTTCTTATGCTTAATCAAGCTTTCAAGCTCATCAAACCATTGATTATGAAGTTTGAATTTAACTTGATAAGTTAGTCAAATAGTTTGAGTTAAAGTAACTCGAATAATTTACAAGTATATGTCTAACTTATTTATATCCATATTTCATATACTAAAAACTACTAAATTTTAAAGGTTAACAATATATTCACTATAATATTATTTACTTTAACACTATGTTTGGATTTAAGGAAGAAAATAGGAGGGAAGGAGTTTAAAGGTGATTATTCTACCTTTTCTTTTTTGATTAAGGAAGGAAAGTAGAAGGAAATGAATTTTTTCCTTAACTCCACTGAAAAGAATTTTCTCCTATTTAAAAAAAAAAAAAAAAGAAAAGTATTCCAATAATATAATGAATCATATTGCCAACTACCCCTTTCATTTAACATCCCTCTTAATTGGTCTCCTCTTTTCATACTATTCAAAAGTTCTTCTTTAGTGTGAGTTCCCTTGCATTCGTGCGATGATCACGAGATGAAGATACGTATCGATAATATGAGTTGAAGATGACTAATTCGTAAAATCCAAATCAAATTAGTTGAGATCTAGCTTGCAAAATTAGAAACCAATCCTCCTTATGTAAGGATGATGACAACAGCATTGTTACATCACCTTTGCTGACACATTACTCATATACTACATTACCTTATCGTCCCTCACTAGGACTTTTCTCTCACTGACCTCACTGTCATAGACATCTATAGCACGCCCATCTTACCAAGGGTTCTTTTGGGGCAGTGGCACCCTAAAATTAACTATCGATATTGATGAACGGCACCCTAAAATTTTCTGCACAAGTAGAAGTCCAAATGATGTGGCCGTGTTTTGAATAATCCACTTTTTCGGCTTCAATTATTCTTTGAATTGTCACTCTCACATGGACTTCGACAATATTTATCTTTGAAAATTGTTTCATTTGTGTTGCTTTTTTTTTTTTTAATTTATGTTATTCGTTCTTTGTTTTATTGCTATTAGTTCTACATATTCATTGTTGTATTCTTTTAGTTTGTTTACTAGATTTCAAAACTACGTGAAACCGTACATGTGCCTCTCTCTCTCTCTCTCTCTACAATTATATAGCTCACAACTTCTTATTTAAAAATTCTTATCAATAATTTAGAGCTTATGAAAAAAAAAGACTTAAAGTCAATTTTAAAAAAAAAGTATAGTTTTTCAATATTTATTTATTTTACTTAACTTTTTTTTTCTTTCTATTTGAATCCTTAATATTTTTAAACTCTCATAAAAATAGTAATTCCATCAAATATGTTAAATTTATTATCTATGTATAATACGTGTTAGTTTCGAGTTGATGTACAATAATTAATTTAATCAAATGATAATATTAAATATATTTAATTATATAATAAAAAATAAAAAAATATATAATTTAAAAAAAAAGGGCTAGAAAAATTATACATACCACAGTCACATTGGTTGACTACCCCAAGGTGAATTAAAAGCTAACATAGCCCAAGATGGATGAAAATTTTAACAAATTTAATGAAAATTTTATTTTTATAAGATTTTTGAAAATATTAAAAACTCAAATAAAAAAATAAATATTAAAAATTTAAAATATATCATTTCCAATTTTCATATCATCCTAATCAATCATGTTTCAAACAATAGTCTCTCGAATTTTCAGATCATTCGATATTTATTATGATGAAAACTTTAAAACTTTCAAATATAATTGTAGTAATTTTAAGGGATTGCATAAATATTAGTAACTTTTAGAGATAAATCATAACAAGGATAAAAGTCATGATAAGATGATTAGCTATTATAAAAAATGAGATTCGATTTTCGAAAGAGGATAGGAGAACAATTCCTAGGCTCAAGGCTTATCTTATAATAGAGCATAGTCCTATCCCATTTTTTTATGTTTGATCTAGCTTGTTCCTACATCTTCTTCACCCTTAGAGGCCTCGTCATCCTAGAAGTCTCTTAGGACTTACACATCCAAATCTCACCCCGCTAATAATCCTCACCCTCGTTCGATTGCTCTCTATCTCATGATCATTACAAACCTATCAACTTTTGCATCCGTTTCCTCTTTTTATTTCACCCAGATTGGATAGTATGATCGAGCTCAATTTTCTTGTACTTAATCTAGGTTTAAACTAATATGCCAAAAATTAAGTCTAAAGATACGGGCAATTCTATGAAGCCTTCTTTTATTAATAATTTACGTAAAATTATCAACTACTTTCGTGAAAATCTGTTGATAGTTTTTTTCGTAATACTAAACCATTTCTAAACAACAGTAAAAATAAAATCAATTTCCAGTAAATAAACTATTGATATTGACGAACGGCACCGTAGAAGTTCCTGCAAAAATAGAAGTCCAAATCATGTGGCCGTGTTTTGAATAATATACTCGTGCAATTTCCACTTTTACGGCTTCAATTATTCTTTGAATTGTCACGTTCATATGGACTTCGACAACATTTATCTTTGAAAATCGTTTCATTTGTGTTATATATATATTTGTTTTATTGCTATTAGTTCTATAAATTCATCGATGTATTCTTTTAGTTTGTCTATTATCAAAACACTAGATTTCGAAATGATATAAAACCCTTACTCAGAAAATGCCAGAACGTCAATTTCCCCACTTCCATACGATTCCTTGTTTGCTTGACAAATAGATGCACGTGCACATGCGCCTCTCTCTCTCTCTCTCTCTCCTTCTTTACAATTATATAGCTCACAACTTCTTTTTTTAAAAGATTCTTGTCAATGACTTAGAGTTTATGAAAAAAAAAAAAACTTAGAATCAATTTTTATAAAAAAAAGTATAATTTTTCAATTTTTATTTATTTTTCTATTTAAATTTTAAAATTATTTTTATTTGAATCCTTAATATTTTCAAACTCTTACAAAAATAAGAATTTCGTCAAATATGTTAAATTTACTCTCTATGCATAATATGTGTCAGTTTCTAGTTGGTGTACAGTAATTAATTAAAAAAATAATATTATTAAATATATTTAATTATATAATGAAAAATACAAAAAAAATAATTAAAAAAAATGGGCTGGAAAAATTGTACATACCACTATCACTTTGGCCAACTACCCTAAGGGGAATTAGAAGCTAACATAACCTAAGATGGATGAAAATTTTAATGAATTTAACAAGAAATATTTTTTTTTTGTAATATTTTAAAAATATTGAGAACTTAAATAAAAATAATAATAAGAACTCAAATAAAAAATAAATAAATATTAAGGATTTAAAATATACCTTTTTTTTCAAATTTCATATTATCCTCATTGAGCATGTTTCAAAAGGCAGTCTCTCCAAAATATGGTTGAAATTTTCACATATATATGTACCATGGGGAGTTCACAACGGTCGAAAATTTCGGCTAGTTGGACATCATCCATCGATGACCAAATTATGTTTTAGCTATTATAAAAAGAAAAAAAAAGCAACTGAATTATTTTTTAATACTACTTTGAAACATAGCATAATATATGATCATTTCACACCGGAGACATAAAAAAACCTAAGTTAAAATGATATAATATTAAGTATAAAATCGATTTTATTTAATATAATTTTTAGATATATTTATAGAGGTATATATAAAAAAATAATTGTAAATATCATAGACTATCATAAAGCTAAGTCTAAATTAAAGTAATTAAGTATGAAATATAGTTTTAGGCATTAAGAATCTAACAATGTGTGGGTAATACAATCCGCAAAGCTTCATGTGCATTCTCGATTTTTGTGATGGGTAAAAATAAGAAACTAGAATATTTTAGGGAACCATGAATGGGATTGCGGTCTCCAAGTTAATGTAATCGTACACTGCTTTAAGTCATCCCATTAATACAACGTATAGGACCATACAACGTGACAAAGAAAATAAAGAAGCAAACTGTAGGATGTTCTCTAAGAAAGGAGGATGTACGTATTGACTTGGAAAATCAATAAATTTAACAGGGTTTTGGATCTCTCTAGACTCAATACATGTTTTCATTTGGTTTAGTTTTATTTTATTTTCATATTGGTGTCTTTTTTATATAAGTGTGATCATAAGTATTTATAAAAATATAACTTTTTTTTAATAGATTATACTTAAAATTTTAAGTTTAAATTCAATTTAAATTGATATTAAATAAGCTTGAGATTAGCTCTTGAATCATAAACTCGTATATTTTTGTCTTGAGTTTTATCAAGCTCACAAAGCTATAAATTAAATATTGTTAAGTATGAACTCATGCAATAAGTTATTCGAATAGCATGAATGAAAGTGCATGTAAACTTGAATTTAAGTAGTTAGCGAGTATATTGGACTTAATTTTTACTCATATTTTATATTCTAAATACCACTAATTATTAAAAGTGAAGAACGTTTCACCGACATTTTCAGTAACACTAACTTAGGTTTTCGTTCGAAGTGTTAATTCTGTTACTTCCACGTGATGAACGATGATCAGCATGAGGTGAAGACACCTGTCCACTAGATATTAATGAAAGCGACTAGTTCTCAAATCCAAATCAAACAAGTTAGCTCAAGTCTCCCTCGCATGCAAAATGAGAAACCAATCTTCCCTAAGTAAAGATGATGACAACAGCACCGTTACATCACTTTGCTGATAAGCATCTCGTAGTACATTACCTTATCGTCCTTCCATGGACCCTTGTTCCTCTGTTGTCCACACAGCACAAGATCTTATCAATGGCTCCTTCCAGTAGTGCCAAGCACGAAATGACTCACCATTTCTTGATGAAGTATTTATTACTATGTTGGGTTTTGAAAGTATTATCTCTTTTCCCCTCCAATCAGTGTGGGCTTAGATATTTCACAATCCCTCTATTGCCATTAGGTTGGGTCGTGACTTCACAGATGATGAGGTTTAGTTTGCTTGTAATTAATGTCCGGGTTTAAACCAATATATCAAAAATCATATGATGCTAATAATTCAACATCTCAAAAAATACTACATAAACCGAATACATAAGTGCAAAAGTAGGAGTCCAAATGATGTGGCTGTCTTCTACTACCTGGTTTATTATTGGACATTTCCAAACCACTAATTGAGGTTCATTGTTTTAGACCTAAACCAAACTGCAATACGTAATTGGCCATAATGAAAACCAAACCACCGCAAAGTTAAATTGAATTTTGTATTTGGTTTGACTCGATTTGTGCAGCTGTTTTCTCTCTCCCTCTTGCTCATACCTTTAGTATAAAATGAGATTAGTAATTAAAAATATCTTCAGTTTCGTCTGGACACGCGGTGTCGTAGTTCTTGCGGATTTGAAGTTCATAGGAAATTCATCATAGCAAAAGCTTGGTTAAAATGTAAACGAGGTTAGGTAGAAATTAAAAGAAAAACATCTAAAGGGATTATTTTAGAATCAAACAAAGTTAAGAAGTTATATGTTAAGACTATTGTGGGCGAGTAGCGTGAGTATCAGCCTTCCAATAGAATCAATCAAGTTGAATTTATCCTCTTTTAAGTTATACTATGATAGTGGTTGGCATAAAAAAAAGGAAAGAAAATTGAAAAAAAATAACTAAAGAGCCTATTATTGTCGTTTATAGATCACTCATAATGGAAGATTAAGCGACCATCTATATTGGAAGCTATTCATGAAGTGTGTAACAATAAATACTATCAACTAATACAATTGCTTTGGAATATTGCTGCTATATACAATGACTTCAAACTAGAAATGTAAAAAAGCTGGGTTAATACAATATAATATTGAACTCAAGCCCAATTGTTTCATCAAAATCAATCTCAACTCAAAGTGATATTCAATAAATTCAAGTTAGATTCTTAATTAAACTCACTTGAAATTTTCTTATTAAAAAAAATATTTTTTTTGTCCTATAAAAATAATATTGAGCCTGAGAACTTGACTTCCATTTGTATATTTCTTATGCTTAATCAGGCTTTTAAGCTCATCAAATCATATATTATAAAGTTTAAATACAACTTAATAAGTTAGTTGAATAGTTTGAGTTAAAGTAATTTGAATAGTTCGTGAGTATATGTCTAACTTATTTATATCCCTATTTCATATACTAAATACTACTAAATTTTAAAGGTTAACAATATATTCACCATAATATTACATACTTTAACACTATGTTTGGATTGAAAAAAGAACATAGGAGGGAAGGAATTAGAAGAAAATATTTTACCTTTCCTTCCTTGGTTAAGGAAGGAAAGGAGCTTTTCCTTAACTCCACTAAAAAGAATTTTCTTTAATTTGAAAAGAATTAGAAAAAGATTGCAATAAAATTACAAAATTAACTCTTAAAATAAAAACAAATTTCTAAAAATATATACTTTTAAAGCATTCCAATAATATAATAGATCATATTGCCAACTACCCCTTCATTTAACATCTTTCTTGGTTGCTCTCCTCTTTACATACTATTCAAAGGTTCTTCCTTAGTGTGAATCCGTTTACTTTCACATGATGATCATGAGACGGAGATACGTGTCAATAACATGAGTTGAAGGTGACAAGTTCCTAAAGTCCAAATCAAATTAGTCTTTGGCCCAAAAAAAAATCAAATTAGTTGAGACCTGGCTTGCAAAATTAAAAACCAATCTTCCTTATGTAAGGGTGATGACAACAGCATTATTACATCACCTTTGCCGACACATTACTCATATACTACATTGCCTTGTCATCCTTCACTAGGACTTTTCTCTCATTGACCTCACCGTCGTAGACATGCATAGCACCCCATCCTTCCAACGGTTCTTTTGGGGCAATGGCAAGCACGAAATGACTCTATTTTGAGTTTTGCCGGCCAAGGAATGACAAGCGCTTCTTGAAACACACTAAGAAGTGTCGTTTAATGTCGTTAACGATAAAGCAATGGTTGCGCAATGGGAAGTTGCATTCAATATTTGTTTACCTTGACTAATTAAGATCCGATTAAATAGAAACATTGCCAATGTTCAACTAATTTTGAAGTTTAAAAAAATTTTAACGAGTATGTTTATTTTATTGAAAGCATTCGTTAAATTTTATTCAATATTTATTATTGTCAAAATTTTAGAATTATCGAATATAATTATAGTAATTTTAAGAGATTACATTAATATTAATAACTTTTAAAGATAAATAATGACAAGGATCAAAAGTCACAATAAGATAATTGACTATTATAAAAAAAATAATAAAAAACGAGATTCGATTTTCGAAAGAGGATAGAAGAACGTTTCCTAGGCTCAAGGCAAATCTTATAATAGAGCATAGTCTTATCCCATTTTTTAATGTTTGATCTAGCTTGTTCCAACATCTTCTTCGCCCTTAGAGGCCTCGTGAATCGTGATCCTAGAAGTCTGTTAGGACCTACACATCCAAATCTCGACGGCTCTTTACAAACCTATCAACTTTTGCAGCGGTTTCCTCTTTTTATTTGACCCAGATCGGATATAGGATAATCGGGCTTGATTTGTTTGTAGTTCATCTAGGTTTAAACTAATATGTCAAAAACCATGTGTAAGCCGAAACATAAGTGCAAAGAATCTAGCAATTTCCACGTCTACGGCTTCAATTGTTCTTTGACCTGTGTCGCGTTCACATGGCGTCGATATTATTAATCTTTGAAAATTGTTTCGTTTGTGTGTGTGTGTGTTTTTTTTATGTTATCTGTTCTTTGTTTTATTACTATTAGTTCGATATATTCATCGTTTGATCCTTTTAGTTTGTCTTTTATCCAAAAATTGGATTTTAAAACGATGTGAAACCAAAACTTGGACAATGCAAGGACATCAATTTCTCCACTTCCATACCAATTCCTCGATCGCTTGACAAATAGATGCATTTGCGCGCCTGTCACTCTCTCCCTCCCTCTCTCTTTGTTTACGATTATATACCTCACAACTTCTTATTTAAAAGATTCTTATCAATGACTTAGACTCAATTTTTGTGGAGAAAAGTACACTTTCGAATTTTATTTATGTTCTTAATTTTTTTTTTACTATTTAAATCTTCAATATTTTTAAACTCTTACAAAAATAAAAAATTCATCAAATCTATTAAATTTATTATCTATGCATGATACGTGTTAACTTCAAATTGGTTTACAATAACTAATTTAATAAAATAATAATAATAAATATATTTAATTATAAAACAAAAATATAAAAAAATAATTAAAAGAAAAAATGGACTAGAAAAATTGTACATACCATAGTTATTTTGGCTTATTAACCCAAGGTGACTCAAAAGCTAACACATCCCAAGATGGATGAAAATTTTAACAAATGTAACGGAAATCTTATTTTTTAACCAAAAAATAGTCACTTTGGCCGACTACCCCAAGGTGAATCAGAAGCTAATACTATAACTCTCTAAAATTTTAATCAACAAAATTTTATCAAACAAACCTTAAATAAAAAGATATGTTTAAGATATAGTTTCAAATGAACTCAAAATTAGTTCAAAAATTAGAGATAAGTCAATATACTATAAATTAACATAAGTTAATTTAGTTAGAGTAAAAGTAGACTAAAATCAACTAATTCTATCCAACTTACTAACTTAAGTTTTCCATTCGATACCCCCATGTAGACTTAAGTAAACTTAAAATATTAGAGCTAAGGCCTAATATAACTTAAGATAGACTTGGAAGATAAGACAGCGTAGATTTATGTGATGTCCTTTTCCTATGAAGCTAATGGATTTGACTCAGTAAAATTTTAGCCAAAAACCATCAAGCGCACTAAGCACCATTGAACTCCTTACTTGAGGATTCAATCTTCATCTTAAGATTTTGTCTAGTAAACTAAACTCGAATTTAATCAAATTTTATCTATTAGACCAATACTTAACCCCCAAGTATTTTTAGAATATTAGATTTAAAAACTTAAACACGATTACTTAAAGTTTACTCTAATTTAACCAAAGTCAACTTCTAATGTATAATTAGACGATTTAAGAAAACAAGTGTTGACTTGAATCAAATCATTTCTAAATCCATTTAATCTTATCCTAATCATAAAAATTAACATCCTAAAACTTAGATCAACAAAAATAAATCTAAATTAATAATAAATCCAATTACAAAACAAACTCGAAATCAAACGTTCTTAAACTTTAACCTAAAGTCTCCTAAGCGATTAGGCTTGAAACCAATCCCTAAATCCTAATCTATTTTAACTATTTTTTTTCATAATTCATTATTACATCTTTAATTACCCAATAATACACAAAACACCAAAAAAATTACTCAAAAAGCCAATCGGTTGCAGCTTACTTCAAGTAGAATTTTCAACACAAATCTTTGATTTTTCAAACCTTATCTTATCAAATTCTAATTAATTCCATCAGATCTTGTCTCAATCCTTCGCTATTTTATCCTGTCTAACCTAAGAAAAGAACATGAAACTAATATGGAAAAGGACATACGGTGGCCAGTCTAAAGAAGAGACAATGGACATGTGATTTTTTCAATTTTGCAATAATTTCAGTTATCCTATTCTACCTTATCAAATCCTACCCTATTGTACTTTAATTACACCTTGTCTACTTAGGAAAAAAACATGGAAAATTCAGAAATAAACAAGCCAAAAACCGATTACAACTCCCCTCTCTCACGTGGACTTTCCCCTTACAATTTCACCTAAAATATCTTCATCTAATTTACCCTATCTTATCTTAACTAAATCTAATTTAAACTACCCTAAATTAACTTAATTAAACTAGGATAAAGACCTGCAAATATTATGGAAAAATTGAAGTTTCAAAGCTGATCAAGTAAAAAGAAAATTCCATGTAAATCTTATCTTCAAAAAGCACATTGTTATCTTACCTTACTCTACCCCATCTTAAGACCATCTTACCTTATCTTAATCTATCTTAAATTAACCTAAAAACTACCATGGTTAAGCTAAGAAAATAATCTGCACATAACTTAAATTAGCTTAATTCCAACTGGTTTTAGTTTAGACATGGACAATTAACATGTGATCTTATCCTGCAGGCCATCATTTACCTTATCTTAAGTTATAATTACCCTATCTTATGCTATGATATCCTAGGCTAATAATGAATCTAAAACCTGCTAAATATTGTTCTCTTGGGCATGAAAAAACATACTCTTAATAAATAACAAAATTTAACTATTATAAAAAGGGAGAGTAAAAAGCTTAATTACCTAAGTAAAATCATGTTTTTTTCCCACACCACTTTAAGACCTTTCTCCTTTGATTTTTCCTCACCAAAATTTCCACCAAACACATCTAATATTTCACTAGAATAACAAAAAGTTACACCCATAATTAGCCCCACTTACAACTCTAAAACCGACAAAGGTTTTGGGACCACCTATTCCATGCACTAAGGTAAGAAACTTCTAAGAGGTTTGAATGATTTCTAACTCTTTTAAGGAAGTTGCTAATCTTGCCTATTTTCTATATTTTATGACCTTTATTTTGGGTTTTCAAGGAGTTTTCATCTAATCAAGGCAATCTCAATTAACTTTAGTTGTTTTTGTAATATATTCTTTGTGTATGTATACTAGCATCCCTTATTTGTAAAAGTTGTAGGTCCCACCAATAACTCTACTTCAAGAAACTCTACATTTGTAAGACTATTATATAAATATATATATATGGAGTATTTTTTGGTGTTTAGATATTTTTCGAACTCTTAATAAATACAAAAGTTCAAAGAAATGATGTTAAGGTTATTTTTCCGATCTTTGAGGACTTATGACTATCTATGATCATTTTTGACCTATTGAACTTTAGTGGACATATTCTTGAACTTATATTTGCCTTATTATGACATGAATTGAGAGTAGGACTTTCCTCGAGCAAAGACCTAAGTATAGACCTTGACAATGGGCGAATCCCTAAACAAAGAACCCAATACTAAAACACTCTAAAAGACTTTAATAAGATATGAGGTTAGTAACAAAATGTTAGAATAGTTTATTTTAAAAGTAGTTATCCTTATATGCATATATTTCTCTATGTTTAAATAGGTTTTTCAAAGGATCCCCAACTTTTACTCAAAGATTATTATAATCTTTGAAAAAGAATGGCAAGGTGAGTACCAACGATGATTGCCACTTGATTTGTACTTAAAAATTTAGCAGCACTTAAAATTGAATACTAATGAACCTATGCGTGTGTTTGATTTGGTTGACTTGTTTGATTGATGAGACATAAAGGAAAAGATAGTAAAATTGCTTGTATTCATAACTATTCTTTTAGATGATTGTGTGTTTACAAATTGTTGGTCACCTTTCAATATATGCTTAATATATAAAAATACTTAACTTGAATGGATCATGTATAGTACCTTTTGCATATTCTTGTATATTCCATTATAGTTACATAGGCAATGAAAGGATATCCTAAGAGAATATCCTATTCTAACAATATAAAAATGACTTGTGGATCGTCGTATATTTGTATGAATCTATATTCATTATTTTGTTTTCGGTGCATGCATTTGCAGGTGTGCATGCAGAGAAAACATTATTTTCTTTTGGTTTGTCTCAAGTCATTGCTTAAAAAATCATTCTTCTAGCATAATTATTTATATATAGAGTGTGGCTTTGAATTTTGTGTAGTTGAGGATGTGTTAATGTAACGAAATTGATAGCCCAAACTCTAATGGAATTTTAAAAAGATCTACAACCCAAGGTCAAGCGAAGAGTATATTAGTAAAAAAGATCCTTAAACTTCATGTAGTTTCCGATATACTACATGTGATAAATGGCATATGTTTCTTCATGCATTTATGCATTAAAATAATAACTTGCTTGTCTTATGTGAAAGGTAGTTTTCAGCTAGAATCTGACTAAGCTAAATGTAGCTTACACCTCTACAGTTTTTCCTTTTTGCAAGCACCATATTAGTTTTACCTCAGTAGAATCTAATTAGTGATGAGAATCCTTGAGATAGTTTTAAACAAGCAAGTGAGAATGAAGACTATTAGAATAGATATTTTTAATTTTAAATAGACTTTTTTTAGATAAATGTAATATTAATTATTTCGACTTATCTACTCACTTATTATGTGTGTAAAACTATATGTTTTACTTTAATTATATATTAAGAATTTACAAACTTACAATTCATAAAACTATTATCTTTATAGTGGTTTCTAAAGTAATGACATCTTATGTACATGGTGGGTTGTTATGACTAGCTGCCCCTTAAGGCATGACAAACACTACTTAAGATGGATGAAAATTTTAACGAATTTAATATAAATTTTATTTTTATAAGGTTTTAAAAATATTAAAAACTCAAATAAAAATATAAATAAACATTAAAAATTAAAAATATATCTTTTTCAACTTTCATATCATCATAATCAACCATGTTTCAAACCGCATCTCTCCAAAACATGGTTGAAATTTTCACATATATATTTACCATGGGGAGCTCACATCGGTGGAAAATTTGGACTAGTTGGACATCCATCGATGAACAAATTATGCTTTAGCTCTTGAAAAAAAATAATAATAAAGTAACTAAATTATGTTCTAATACTATTTTGAAATATAGCCACAATATATAATAATTTCATACCAAGGACGTAAAGTAGTTAAGATGTTATAATAAAGCACAAAATCAATCCAGTTGGATATAATCCTTTAAGTATATTTATAAACCTACATATGATAAAAATAATTGTAGATTTCATAGACTATCATAAAGCTAAGTCTAAATTAAAGAAATTAAGTATGAAATATAGTTTTAAGCTTCAAGTATCTAATAATGTGTGGGCAATACAATCCATAAAGATTCGTAAGTGTATTTTCTATTTTTGTGATGGGTAAAAATGGGAAATTAGAATATTTTGCCTAACCATGAATAGGATTGCAATCTTCAAGTCAACGTAATAGTACACTATTTTAAGTCATCCTATTAACACAACACATAACAACATACAACGTGACAAAGAAAAAAAGAAGTGAGGAAGAGAAACAGACGGTGGATATTCTCTATAGAGGTGTATGCATATTTTGAGTTGGAAAATCAATAAACCTAATAAGATTTTGGATCTTACTCTACTCTGTGGATTCAATACATGTTCACATTTGGCTTTATTTTATTTTATTTTCATATCGGTGCCCTCTTTACACATATAAGATAATGGAGTATTTATAAAAATATTTTTTTTAATAAATCATACTTAGAATTTCAAGTTCAAGTTTAACTCAAACTGGTATTAAACAAGCTCAAGATCTACTCGTGAATATTTAACTCATATATGCTTGTCTTGAGTTTGAACTTAATTTCAACTCATATAATATTTAAGATTAATAATCAAGCTTACAAGACTATCAAGTTAAATATTGTTTAATATAAACTCGATGCAATAAGCTATTCGAGTGGCATAAATGAAAGTCTCCAAGTGAATACATTGGTATATTGTTTTAAGTCATCTAATTAACACATAACACGTAATACAACATGACAAAGAAAATAAAGAAGTAACAAACAGAAACAAGCTATAGGATATTCTTTATGAAAGGTGCATATACATACTAACTTTGAGAATGAATAAACCTAATAAGGTTTTGGATCTTACTCTACTCTATGGATTCAATACATGTTCACATTTGGCTTTGTTTTATTTTATTTTCATATTAGTGCCCTCTTTACACATACGAGATAATGGAGTATTTATAAAAATATAAAGTTTTTTTTTAATAGATCATGCTTAGAATTTCAAGTTCAAGTTCAACTCAAAATGATATTAAACAAGCTAGAGATTGGCTCGTGATTATTAAACTCATATATGCTTGTCTTGAGTTTAAACTTAACTTCAACTCATATAATATTTAAGATCAATAATCAAGCTTACAAGGCTATCAAGTCAAGTATTGTTCAATATAAACTCAATGCAATAAGGTATTCGAGTAGCAGAAATGAAAGTCTCCAAGTCAACGTAATGGAACATTGTTTTAGGTCATTCCATTAACATAACACATAACACCATACAACATGACAGAAAATAAAGTAAGAAAGAGAAACATGCTATAGGATATTCTCTATGAAAGGTGTATATACAAATTGACTTAGAGAATGAATAAATCCAATAAGGTTTTGGATCTTACTCCACTATGTGAATTCAATATATGTTCACATTTCGTTTAGTTTTATGTTATTTTCATATCGATGCCCTCTTTATACATATGAGATAATGCAATATTATAAAAAATATATATTTTTTTAATTGAGCATGCTTAGAATTTCAAATTCAAATTTAAATGCAATATTTATAAAAATATAATTTTTTTTTTAATTGAGCATGCTTAGAATTTCAAATTCAAATTTAAATCAAACTGATATTAAATAAGCTCGAGATGGGTCTTGAATATTAAACTTATATATGTTTGTTTTGAGCTTGAACTTAACTTTAACTTATATAACATTTAAGATCAATAATCAAGTTTATAAGGTGATCAATTCAAATATTGTTTAATATAAACTTGATGTAATAAGTTATTTGAGTAGCACAAATTGAAATAAATGTAAAACCGAATTCAATTAATTAGCAAGTATATTTGGCTTATTTTCACCCGTATTTTATATTCTAAATACCAACATTTTTCGATAACACTAACTTAGGTTTTCGTTTGAAGTGTTAAGTCTGTTACTTTCACGTGATGAACGATGATCGGCATGAGGTGGAGAGTGGAGACACCTGTCCTCCGACATTTACAGAAAGTGACTAGTTCCCAAATCCAAATCATACAGGCCTCAAGCCTCCCTCGCATGCAAAATGTGAAACCAATCTTCCGTACCTCAAGATGATACTGCAGCACTGTTACATCGCTTTTCTGACACGCATCTCGTAGTACATTATCTTGTCGTCCGTCCGTGGACTCTTTTCCTCTCTTTTACCCCGCTGCACACACTGCATATGATCTTATCAATGGCTCCTTCCAGTGGTGGCAGGCGCGAAATGACTCAGTCGGTACAACTGAGAATGACAATCGTTGACTGTTTACCTTAACTTGAGTAAGATCAGTTTAAATAGAAAATCATTGAGGGAAAAGCATGATTTTAAGTTATCAACGTTCAACCAACTTCATAGCTGCATGGACTGTTTGGTCGTATGTCTGACGGTGTGTTTGTTTCATGTATCTTTCGAAAATTTTTATTATGATTAAAACTGTAAAATTATCAAATATTAGCACTGTAATTTTAAGATATTTTAATTATTTTAGTGATTTTTAGAGATAAATCATGACTAGGTCAGGATGAGGAAACTATACTGCACTACATAAGTAGCTGTTTCATACTATATAACAATAATTTAGATTTGGATCTCTCAATTTACTTTTTTATAATTTCTCTTAATTTATTTCTTTAAAATACTACTACATGTAATTAATGATCCAAATAATAAGAAAATTAATAACATTATAATAATATCTTAAAATTATTCCAAATTTTAAATAAACTCAATTATATATTTATAAATTGAAGAAAATTCAAAGATGAAAATTAGGAGAATCCATTTTTCATTAACTTTCATGACACTTACTCTTTCATTTCCTAAACTCAAGGCTCATCTTATAATGCTAGAGTCCTTCAACTTGTTTGCTCTTTTTTTTTTTTTTAAATTGTTCAATTCGATACCCTATGTCCTTTAGTTAGACCTTTCTAATGCTACATTGGTCATCATGCATCTACCAATGCAGGCTTAGTTTTGATTCCATTTTTAACCTTTCATTCTAATAATTGTCTTTATTCGACCCCTTTGGGTTGACATGAATTTTATATACTTAATCTAACTATTTCTAGTTAATGTTATGAAGTATTTATTACTATTTTTTCAAAGCATTATCTCTTTTCCCTTCCAATCAGCGTGGATCTAACATCAATCTCTCTTTTCCTCTCCAAAGGGCTTAGATGTTTCACAATCTTTCTATTGCCATTAGGTGGGTTGTGACTGAATAGATGATGAGGTTTAGTTTGCTTGTAATTAATGTTTGAGATTAAACTAATATGTCAAAAATCATAAGATGCTAATAATGCAACATCACAAAAAATACTACATAAGTGGAAACATCAATGCAAAAGTAAGAGTCCAAATGGTGTGGCTATCTTCTACCACTTGGTTTATTATTGGACATTTCCAAACCACTAATTATAGTTTATTGTTTTAGACCTTGTAGAGGGCTAAAAATATTACATAAATATGTTACGTTAAGCCTAATGATTATTTGACTTGACTCATTAGGTTATGTGATAAAGCCTAATGAATCCAGTCCAATTATTGAGATGATTAAGGGAGAATTAGTTTGGTGGGCTCAAAACATGGATTGTTGGACTGGTTTATCTACATCCAACATTTTTTAAATAGGCTCATATACTTATAAGGAAGGCTACTAGCCTTAAGCCTATAACAAGCTCATTAGGATAACTTTAAAATGAGTAGACTCCATCTCGTTTGTTGATTGCTAAGGTGATCTGACGGATATCATCAAGCATAAGAGTTTATAAATACTTAGTAATTTCTCCTCATTAGAGATTTTTTTTTTCTAGATTCTAGAGATCAAATAAACGGTATTCCACTAAGAATTCTTCGCTCTCAAAGATCAAATAAGAGTTTAAGTGAAGAACGATCTCCATTACCTAGGAATTGTAAGGTTAATGCTTAAAGTCCCCTTAGCTCTCTTATCTGTCACTTGTGCATTTGAGACTCTCGAGATTGCCTATTCCTCCTCCTTACCATTCTCTCCCTAATCATCTCATCACGTGTTATTTCCATATCACTTCTCTAAAGTCACGTACAGTGAGATACTCACATGATACTCACGTGACTAATCCTACTGGAACTCTCTATCTACATTTTGGTGACTCTACTAAGGATAAAGTTAAGTGACAAAAGAGTAATAGCACCTACTAAGAAGAGAGGACCATCTGATAATATTTATCAAGAATAAGATCTAATGCGTGTAACCCTAGGTATGTTAAACCTAGAACCCCAACGATGCTAGTTGGTTTCAATTACCCCGAGGATGGTCTTAAATAAGCGATGCGTAACTAGACCCTAATTAAACCTATTGACAGTAACCAAAGTTATCAAAAGTTATTCCTAATAATTCGGTTGAGAATCCTATAGAAAAATGTTTTTGCAAAAAAACAAAAAGAGGTATTTCTTATCTCACGAAAAAGATGTGTTTTCATATCAAAGTTCTGATTTGGCCGGCCCCTAGCACGTCATATATAGCACACGAATACAATATGGAAAAACCTAACACAATATGGAAATCCTAAGTTACATAATCTATTTGTTATCTTATCTTCATGTAACCAAGTAGGCAACTAAATAATATAAATTACAAACCAAAACAAAATACTAAAAATCCTAAGTTGCCTATTCTATCCTTGTGTCACCAAGTAGGCAACTAAATAACATAAATAACAAACCAACAAATAAAAATAAACATTAACAAAACCGAATGTATCATCTAGTGTAGCGGTCCACGCAAATATTTAATGTCCCTAAATTATTCCATCCTTCCATAGTCACATGAATCAAGTCGACATATGTATGTGCTCCTTCAGTGTAGCTTGATTCTCTGGCTTGCAAGTCCATGACTAGTCCCTATAGAGCTTCGTTCATAGAATTTTGGCTCCTTCCTTTTTTATGCTAGCTGATCCTCATCATTCACCGATCCTCATCAAGATCCTAACACTGAATTAATGGAGCATAACCTACCTCAAATATCACAGAATACCAATCAAGGTAATTTACAACCTGAAGCTCCCATAGATCCCACACAAATGATGCAAACTATGTAGGAGAACACAAGGGCTCTAAATTAACTCATAACCATGCTTGCTCTACTCGTCACGGGGTTAGCTGCCATCACTGTCAGGCAACAAGGTGTAGCTCCACCAAACACCAGCATTGCTATGCAACAAGGCACTATCCATGCAATTCCATCACATGTAGCTCCTTTAACTAATCCTCCCATTGACAATGAGAACATTCCTCAAGAACAAACCCCTCCACCAAACATTCCCCCTCTTAATACTCTCGATGGATTTAGCCGTTACCCTACCCTTGCACTTGCTTTATGGTATTCACTCAAAGGACCTCCTTTGTAACAAAGGAAGATTTAGACATATACTTAAAAGAAATACAAGCAAAATCAACCGTGGGAATGCTAGAGTTAAGACTCCCTTATTATTAGCACATTGCTAAAAAATCCTATCCAAAGGACTATGTTAGTCTTAAGTTCATTTTGTTTAATGGTAAGAAAGGAAGTGCTAAAGAACATTTACTTAAGGTCATCAAGACCTTGAAAGTATACAAGCTGGATGACAACCTAAAACTCGAAGAATTCTCCAAGGCATTGACCAAAAAGGCATACACCTGGTATGTCAATCTCCCTATAGGGTCATTCGATTCATGGGGGTTTATATGCAAGCTATTCCTGGAGAAATTCTTCTCCACCCAAGAACAAGTCACGATAACAAATATGGAAAGAACACGACATTACCTTAAGGAAGATTTGATGGATTATATAAAGCACTTTAACGAGAGTACCTTGGACATCCAAGATGTCTGTAATGAGAAAAAGTTAGTAAAGTTCTATATCAAATGGATGTTCATCGAGTATGTGATCCACTTAAAAAATCTTAACCTAAGTTTCTTCTCTACACTCTTTGAGGCTACAAAAAGAACGAACAACTTCGTTGTAAGGCAACGAGGAGAAAATGGAAGGTTTGGAAAACGAGCAACATCTACTAGCTCAACCTAAGTTAAGATTTCTAGAGATAACAAGAAGCTAAGAAATGATAGATCACGAGGCATTACATTAACTCTTTCTTTCCCATGCCCAATGGGAAAGGTGTATGCTTTACTTGACCAATGGCTACGAGATGAGAGTATCAAGCTCCTAGGGGTGGATCATTTATCGATGCAAAACAAGAAGAATGATCCCAAGTTTTGTAGGTATCACAAGTTTGTAGGTTACCCTACAAAGGAGTGTTAAACTTTAAAAAAGATTTCCAATGATAAGGTTCGTAATGGGGAATTTCTCATAGAAAATAACGATGTTTGTAACCGCTTCCTTCACATAGTAATCAGTAGGGTATTGTAAATGCTCTTAGCCACGATTATAGCACCAAAGGAGGAGATATGTCACATGCCGAGGTGCATAACGAATAAGAGGCTCTAACTAAGAATGATGAGGGCGCATGCCCACCAGAGGTTGCCACCCTAATGAAGATGGCTAATTTCAGAAACTTTTTTTACTTACTAAGGTTTAATGATGATGTACAGCTTGTAGCAGCAACTGCATTTAACTAAATAGGTAAGAGACTGTATGGGGAGTGCATTCTAGCACAGCCTATATGAAGAATGGCTAATGCATATGAGAATGTGATACTTTTTACAGATGCAGAAATGTGCACTAAGAATCCTAATCATAATCGTCCCCTTTATGTGGGAAGCATTCTCAATGAGCATCCCCTATAAGAAGACATTCATAGATAATGGCTTCTCTATAAACATAATGCTGATGTTTATAGTCAAGGCTATAGGGATAAATAACTAGCATTTGGTGAGATAACCTATTACTGTAAATAACTTCACTAATGCGTCTACAAACACAATAGGGTATGTCAATGTGGACTTTAAAGTTAGCCTTATACAAGGCTCTACACGACTCCATGTGGTTAACGCACCTATATCCTACCAACTATTGGTTAGAAGGAAGTGGTTACACAATCACAATCTCATAATCTCAACATGACATCAGTTCATTAAGGGGCACTAGAAAGGAAAAGGCATATTCATTCCTGCTACGAACAATCCGTTCAAGCACAATGAGTCATCTTTCACTAAGGCTGCATTCTTTAATGAATACGTCAAAGAGGGAGAGATTGCTATTGCAAAACCCTCTAGCACGCCACTACCCACTTGGGAGGAGGCTCAAGAGAAGTGCAAGAGAAAAAAGAGAATGCAAGGTTCTCGGGGGGGGGGGGGGGGGGGGGGGGGGGCAAGAAAAAGCAAAAGAAGAATGAGGAAATAGAAAGTTTCATCAAGGAAGATGGGTGAACGGTATACTAATTATGATAGTCTACAAGATCTGAAGAAGATGGATCTAAAGAAGCTTGCTCACTTTCTTTAAATCCCATACCAATATAAGAAACCCAACCTGCCCCTCCAGAGATGTAGGATCAACTCAAGCCATAAATTGACAAGATTGAAGAGTTAAATCTAGCGAGACTAAGGGAGTCTTCAAGACCTATCTTTATTAGCAAGAATCTCTTACAAGAGCTTAAGATCCACCTAGTCGAATGTTAAAGGAGTATAGAGACGTGTTTGCATGGACTTACAATGAAATGTTAAGACTAGACCCCAATTTAGTGGTACACAAATTGAAAATTGCAGCCAAAGTTAAGCTAGTAAAACAGAGACAACAAGTTTTTCGCCCAAAAGCTAAAATCTAAATCAAAGAAGAAATTGAGAAGTTGCTCTAAACTAGCTTTATCAAGCCAATTGAGCACCCCATGTAGTTGGCTATATATTGTGCTAGTAAGGAAGAAAAATGGTCAGATGCGAGTTTATATAAATTTTCGTGATCTTAACAAGGCTTGTCCAAAGGATGACTTCCCATTGCCAAATATTGATACATTAGTAGATGGCATAGTTAGACATAAATTATTCTCATTTATGGATGGTTTTAGCAGCTATAATCAAATCAAGATAGCCACTAGAGATGCTGAGTGTACTGCCTTTAAGACTTCAATATGGAATTTCTACTATACTATTATGCCCTTCGAGCTCAAGAATGCAGAAAGCTACTTATCAAAAAGCAATGAATGCTATCTTCCATGATATGATGCACGACCTCATGGAGGAGCATGTGGATGACATAGTTATTAAGTCAAGGCAGGCACTGCATCACTTGATACATCTACAGAAGGTTTTTGAGTGATGCCAATTGTATAAACTTCACATAAACCAACTAAAATACGTCTTTGGTGTAGCATCTATGAATTTCCTTGGATTTATAGTTCATAGGAAAGGGATCGATGTAGATCCAGCAAAGGGTGCAAGCTATATGATTCATGCCCTCACCCACTAAAGACATTTATGGATAAGGAATCTTATATCAAGCGATTTGTCCCTACACTAGCCGAGATCTCTTATCCCCTACAGTAACTCATGAAGAAAGGAGCATTATTTGAGTGGAAGCAACTACAAGAGGAGGTCATTCAAAAGTTGAAAGATATATTCACTTCTCCATAGATGATGACAATGCTTGTTAAAGAATTACCAATGATTCTCTACTTAACATCCACTAACAAGGCCATTAGGGCTTTACTTGCATAAGAACTCGAGGATAGGGAGTAACCTGTATACTGCTTAAGCCGATCCCTCCAAAGGAGTGAAGTCAATTATTCGACTTGTAAGAAGCATTGTCTCACGCTAATATTACTACGTAGAAGTGGCATAACTACTTCTTAGTGCATAAAGTCAACCTTGTCACTCACTCTGACCCCATAAAATACTTGTTATCACAGCCGACCTTATTAGGGTAAATTGCAAAATGGTTGCTCCTTCTATCAGAGTTTGACATTACGGTTATGCAACCTATGGCTATTAAGTCTCAAGCTCTAGCAGACCTCTTGGCCCATTTTCTTGTCACATGTGAGACTCACACCACAGATACGACCTTGGCGGAGTTTCATGAGGACTCCATAAGGGCAAAATCAAGTGGAGAATGGCAAATGCAGTTTGATGGCTCCTCTACTAGTACCGGGCAAGGAGCTAAAGCAATATTGATGTCCCTTAAAGGCCTAGAGATACCATTACTATTTAGGTTGGACTTTCGTTGTACCAATAATAAGGCCGAGTACAAGGCTCTTTTACTTGGACTCATTTCCACGCAAAATATTGGGGCATTTCACTTATGCATCCAGAATAATTCAAACCTAATCATCAAGTACGTCGATGGCAAATTTACTAGTTAGCAAGTTTAATTCAGCAAGATATGAGCACGCCAAATGATCAACCAACCATTATGCAAATGCACTAGCAACATCAGCATCCAAAGGTCCTATTTAGGCCGAAGAAGAGGGCTTAAATATTCAAGTCATCAGAAAGTCTATTCCATGCATAGCTCTGCAGTTGTTAGGTGAAGAAGAGGAAGCACTAGATGATTGGCACACTCCCATCAAGGCCTAGTTAGTGCATCCTAATGCAACTTTTGTGGCAACCTTAAAAACTTTCATTTACAATAATGGCATCTTATACTTCAAGGGTCCATAAGGTGTCTCATCACAATGTATTTGTGTAGGGCAAGCATGCCTAAAGTTGGACAAATATCACAAAATCCGGTGTGGAGAGGAAGGCTTATCCTTGTATTACCTCATATAGTGTGCAGGGTATTACTGGCCAAAGATGCTTCTCAAATACAAATAAGTTGTCCAAAATGCTTTGAGCTTCCTAATTAGGGAGAATACAACTTTATGGCAAGTGTCGGTGATTGGAGACACCTTTACATAGACTATTTGAAGAATGATGCCTTGCCTACAAATATCACTGATGCCCGCATAGTAAAGTGCAAGGCAAGGAAGTACATTATACATGAGGACCAGCTATATAAGGTATCATTCATGGGATAACCCCTTAAGTGCGTGGCACTACCCAAAACGAAGACTATACTAGCTAAAGCCCACTTCAAAGATGGTGGAGAACATTAAAGAGGAAGGAAGTTGTACTATCACCTATTAGGCTTAAGGTACTACTGACCTACAATGGAAAATGATGCATTCAACTTTGCTAGGAGGTGTGTCACATGCCGGCAACACAGGAATGCAATCTATGCCCCTACCCCATTGCATTGCATAGCCTGAATACTCCGTAGCCTTTCCATACATGGACATTTGACTTGATTGGTCCAATGCGCCCACTATCTAAGGGATGCATTTAGATCTTGATAAGTACAGAATGCTTCACCAAGTAAGTGGAGGCAATCTCGTTAAACAAAGTTACAAGACCAACAATGACAAGCTTCATGAAAGAATATGACATTTGCCGCTTTAGAATCCCAAAGTGCATTCTTTCATATAATGGCACACCCTTCATCAATTCGCATGTACAATAACTATTGGCCTCCTACAGCATAGATCATGTGAAGTCGACACCTTACTATCCAAAGGGAAATGGCCAAGCGAAAGCAATGAATAAGACTCTTCTAAAAATACTTAGTCATATAGTGTATGAAAATCACAAATAATGGCACAACAAGCTGCCATTAATACTATAGGCGTACAGAACATCTAAGCGAAGCCCCACTTAAGCCACCCCCATCTCTCTAGTGTATGGATGCGAGGTGATAATGCCCATAGAAGTCTTAGTTCCATCTGTAAGACTGGCCATCAATGTCAAGTTAGAACCAAATACTCTATGCATGCTCAATCTTGAAGCTCTAGAAGAGAGACGAGACACCACCAAGCGTCACCTTGCTAATTATTGACAACAGTTAAGTGCAACTTATGGTCATTTGGTCAAGAAACGATCCTTTCAGCAAGGTGACATTATACTTCACACAATAGAGCATATGCGGTGAGGTATTCCAGCACCTAAGTTTACATCGAAGTGGGAAGGCCCCTTTATAGTTCATGAAGTCCATGATAATGGCTACTACAAGCTTCTAAACCCAACAATTGATAAAGTTATTATACCTATCAATTTTCAATACATTAAAAAGTTTCATATATAAAATGAATGATGTACTTGAAAATTACCATGAATAATATATATGGCTTACATTATTAAAGCCCTTTTGATGCTTTTTCTACTATTTACTTATTTTATCGCTGTAAAGTTAGACATTTATCTCCTTAGCACACAAACATGATGAACTACCACCCCTTACATTGTTGTCACATAGTCAAAGCAAATGCTCCTAAATGTGTAATGAAATACTTAGCTGGTAAAAAAATGTATATTACATTACTATCACATGGTCAGAGCAAGTGCTCCCAAATGTGCAACGAAATACTTAACCCACAAAAATGCATATAGCAATTCAAAAATAAAGAATAAATAGTTATGTATTGGGAAATACCTTCTGAACCATTAATGCTAATGTGTTGAACTATGCAATAAACATCACTATCATTGCTTAAGCGTGATTGATTGTTTCAATCATTTAACATATTGGTGCTAGCAAGTGAGAATTTCGCTCCGATGCACAATATGATAGCTTAAATGAATTCTATATGATTGTGACTAGAATCACTCATGGCAAGTATAAGTAAATAACCAATAATCACTTGGAAAGGAAAAATAAAGAGAAATAACTTTGTTGATTTCAATATAATCCTTTGGAATGAAAACAAAGAGTATAATCATATTGAACTAAGGAAGACAATTTAGGCCTATTGAGTACTTAAGGTTTATATCTCTTAAAAGTGTCTTCATCTCAAGATTGGTTGCCTTAACTGCTTCTTGTAACTCCCACACTTTACCCATCAACCCATCACGTTGTCTCTTGACAGTGTAATAACTCAACATTCTCTTAGATTTAGCAATAATAGGCTTTAAGCAGTTAATCTTGAATCTCAAAAGGTTGACTCCGTCAATGCACTTAATCAAGTACTTAAGATTTACCTTTGACAAGGAATTCCAAGGTTTGTTCAATAATAGCATGGCTTCCCCTAACATCTTCACCATACTGCAAGCCAGCTCAGTCTTTAACATGGCGGTCTCAACCTAAAAATCTATGTCCAAAGCATCAAGATTCTCCAATGATTCCAATAACTGGGAAAGCACAATAAGGCCTCGAAAGGATGCAATCTCCTCTAACTCGGCATAGATCTTTGGAGTTGCTTCTTTGCCTCAATGAGACATGGTAGCAGGTGCTACATATAACTCATACTCATATGTGCCTGAGTAAAGCAATGCATTGGCATGGTCACCATTATCAGTGTTGTTGTTACCCTCACATGTCTCTATGACCAACTCATCAATAGTAGTAACTGCTCTAACTTCAATAGAGTCATGTAGCTCTTCAATGTCATCGCCATCACCTCTGCCATCTTCAATTGGTGACTTCGCATATTTCACTAAGTCTCAATCATCATTGACTTGAATTGAAAAGATCGCCAAATCATCAAAAGTGTTTGAGTGAACTTTAGAGCCCATCTCAACCTGCACATACATGATAGATAAGGAGGGGTTAGTGAAAAGGAATACCTACATATACATAATAATAAGAAACATACAAGGATGCTACCTCTTGAATAAGGGTACACTTAGCTTGTCTACCATTTGTTAATAGAGGAAATGGGTGTTTATTCTTAGAGGATCCCCTTGATCTCGCATCAGTAAGAGATGTTGATTGCTAATCCACCCGCTTAATAGCTCATTAGGCATCGCCGGTAGGCATAGGCTTGGGCCTAAGTGGCAATTTAAGGTAAAACTCCCAACTGTACACAATAGGCGCACAAAGTGTATCACTTATTAAAGCGAAAGCATATGCTCAGAAGTCCTACAAGTAATTCGACCAATATGATAGCTAGCCAAGAGAAGTAACCCCAGAGCAACTCGTAGAATGAAAGTATAGTTGACACACTTCTAGATGAATGCTTCTAAAGTCACCTAATGAGAGTGATCAACAACACGACTCAAATTTTTTGGTAATGTTAATCATGCGAGGTACCCTTTGGTCAAAGCCAAGCTGGTGTGCAACCTTGTGAGGAGAATATGCTACAATCCTTAGCTCCAAATAACACTTACAGAAGTCTTTGCTATCAAAGAGGAAAGGTAAACAACTTGGAGTAAACCATAAAATAATTTTGCTTCAGAGTCATAGAGACTCTTATGTCTATTTACTAAAGTTACCTTATCCTTTGAGCCTGAAGAGTATAACTCGCTCCTATTTTCATAACCGGTAAGTCGTTTCACATAAAGGCGAAACATAAATTCAGCCTCAATGTTAATAAGTTGCAAGAGTGCTTACTCAATAGTTCTTTCGTCCTAAGCCCATGCGTTAGGAAAAGCAAGGTTAGGTCTAACACTATCGTGAGAAGGAGTAAAGTGTTTCCAGAACCACCCACAAAAGAAGAGTTGAATGAATATCAAGTTTGCATGTGACACATTCACATAGTGGCCTTTTGAACAAACAAAAGCCTTGTGATACAGATCCAAACACCGATATAAAGAGCTCGAGTAAAAGGGACCTAGTGCGAAGCACTCACCTTGAGCAATTTATATGGCTGAGGAAAACAATTAGGGCTCAACCCTTCTTCTAGTCCTCCAAGGATCACAAACAAAGATAGCCCATATGCTACAAAAGCTGTAAGTTTATACCTGCAAAAATGACAAAGAGAGAGAGAGAGGCATAAGTACACAACCATAAAGACAAGCTTAAGAATGGATAAGAGTACTTACTCTTGTCCACTACCCGAGTAAAAAATCTAAGGCTTATCTTTTCTCTACTCTTCAAAAAAGTATGCAAGCTAAGAAGAAAAGCATGACTTCCTCTTACTGTTGCGAGTAACCTTTAAGGCATGTAATAAAGACACTTGGAAATTATCCTCCTTATAAAACACTTTAGCAGAAGTGATGTTAGTATACCCAAAATTGTTCAAGTTTAGAAGAATAATCACATCCTCAAGTGTCGGGACGATTTCCCCCTAAGACGTGATGAATGTGTGAGTCTAAATACTCCATCAGCAAATGATCACCCACCACACTTTCGACCTGCTCATATGTGAGAACCATAGGCAGATACCCAAGATTTCCACCTTGAAAGGTGGTTTCCTAAAGAGCGCAAATTAGGTAATAGAGAAAGGAAGTTCCCTTCTTTTATTCTTAAAGCACAAGGTTGAATTTGCATTGATGGTATTTCTCAAGCTAGCATGAGACTCGCATCCGATAAAGCAAAGCATACCATCAATATGAGCCATCGCATAGAGCTCTCAACGTTTGATTTTATCCCAAAAGGTATCTTCAAAGATAGTTTCATCTAGTCGTGTATACCAAGGACTTCGGATTGGCAATGGATGTCATTTAAGTGCATCAGCAAGTCTCTTTACTTGATCACTTTTGTGCTTTTCCCCATCAATTTACAATATTGCCAATGTTAGGAAAGAGCTTGCTAAAAAAAATCATGTAAAAATTCAAAAGTCGAGGAATTTAAAAATAAAAAGGAAAGAAAGAAGGTTTAGCATGCATGAATTTATTGTATAATTGATAACTACGAAGAAAAAAAGAGTTAACAATACATAAATATAGCAAGCTGGAAGAGAATTAGAAATAAATATGGAAAGATTTGATCTTGATATATGGAAGATTTAGAATATTCTACAAAATTTGATGATATAAACTAAATTTAAGAAAGAAGATTTGAAGAGGATTTAAATCTTATTATAATAAGATGTGATAATGAAGGAGGGTCTAGCAAGTCATTTGGCTTCAATATTAGTGTCGCTACAAACTGACAAAAACAAGGAGGACCCGTGGAAGTGTAATTTCCATTCTTAAAGAAAGAAAAAAAAAAAGGAGTTAGCTCTCAAAGGAGATTTCTTTAGTATGTCAGCTTGGGGACAATGTCTTTTTTTATTGGCTAAAGGTGACACGCATAATTAAATAGTATTGTAAGCTTACATACTAAGAAAAAAATCTAAATTATATGCAGCGTTGGCGCTAAGCTCTTATAATATGGCTTGCGTAAGTGTGTATATAGCAGCAATGTAAATATTCCACAGGAGTATATGCACTAAGCAATTTCCTAACCATTAAAAAGGCTTATCTAATACCTAAATCTCTTTGACTTCATTCAAATGACTTTAGTCAAGGGGTAAAAATGTAAAGGGTTGAAAATATTACATAAATATATTGGGTTAAGCTCATTGATTATTTGGCTTGACTCATTAGGTTAGGTGATAAAGTCTAGTAAGCCCAGTCTAATTATTGAGATGGCTAAGAGAGAATTGGCTTAATGGGCTCGGAATAAGGATCGTTAGACCAATTCGTCAATATCCAACATTTCTCAACTAGGCTCATGCACTTATGAGGAAGGTTATTAGCCTTAGGCCTCTAATAAGCTCATTAGGATAACTCTAAAATGAAAATACTCTATCTCATCCATTAATTGCTAAAGTGATCTAACGGAAGTTATCAAAGAGTCTATAAATATTTAGTCATTCCTCCTCATTAAAGGATTTTTTTTGGATTCTAGAGATTAAAGAAACAGTGTTCCATTGAGAATTTTCTACTTTCAAAGATCAAATAAGAATTTAGGCAAAGAATAATCTCAATTGCCCAAAAACTGCAATATTGATGCTTGAGGTCCTCTTAGCTTCCTTGTCTATCACTTGTGTATTCAAGACTTTTGAGATTACCTATCCCTCCTCCCTGACACTCTCTTCCTAATAATCATATCACGTACTATTTTCATATCACTTCTCTAAAGTCATGTGCAGTGCAGTTCTTGCATGATACTGACATGACTACTCCTAATGGAAGCCCCCAATCTACAAACTTAAACTAAATAGCAACTCGTAATTGGCCATAATGAAAACCAAACCATCATAAAGTTAAATTGAATTTTTTATTTGGTTTGATTCCTTTGTGCAGCTCCATCTTCTTCTTCTTCTTCTTTCTCTCCCTTGCCCCACCCTCAATATAAAAAGAGATTAGTAATTAATCCTTGAAACAAATATCTTCAGTTTCGTCTAAATAAATATTTATCATAGTTCTTGTGGCCAAAATTGAAGACCAATCAAAAAGCTCATAGGAAATTCATCATAGCAAAAGTTTGGTAAAAATGTAAACAAGATTAGGTAGACAATTAAAAGAAAAACATCTAAAGGAATTATTTTAAAGTTAAACAAAGCTAATATATGTGAACATTGATCTTTCAATAAGATTGATAAATTTATCAATTTCAACCTATCCTTCCTTAAGTCGTAATATGATAGTAGTTTGGGAAAAAAAGAAAAAGAAAAAAACTAAGAAGCTATATATGTCCAAGACAAAAGGATTATACAAAGACCAAACGATTTGAATAATAGACTCTTGCAATGTACATCCACGTTTACGTCTTCAATTATCACGTGGATTTCAATTTTCAAGCAACAAATCCGATTGCTTGAACATCAGTTTTCAAGCTTCATGTTTATTGTTAAAGATTCTAACTACGTTAAAATAATAACCTCAATGCACGTTCTCCTCCACAATGTATGTAGTCGAATTAATATTAAGCGTACTTTTAGGGACATCTATAAACAAAATGTTAATAATAGTACACAATTTTTCCTATTTGCTCAAAACGTGATATGGCAAATTGTGGGATTGCAATTACTACCTTGCACTCCTCCTTTCGCACGGAAAATAGTATTCAAGGGTAGAGTAGAGCTCATCTGTTTCGTTTACTTTTTATGTATATATTTTATTTATTTAAAAGTGGTGATTTTACATAACAACATGTTGTACCCTAATTATTTCAAGTTGTGTGATTTTACTATTTAATAAATATAAAAAAACGAGGTAAAAGTTAAAAAGGAAAAAGGAGAAAAATAAGAAAGTTAAAGATGAGCGATATTATGTTTAATTATTTTGAGTTATTAACTTATTTAGATTTAAGTTTTTTTTCCTTTTTACTAAAATATTAATTGCTAAAAAATTATAATATTATCATTTACTATTTATTGTAATATCATTTAATAACATATTATAAGATAAATATACGGTACCTTAGAACCAATATTTTGTATATTTTGAAGTATATGTTTTAGGATAGATACAAGATAAGAAGACTCCATACTAGTATACTATCCTATAAGAGTAGGTTTTAGTAAATATGTATTTGGAATTTATTTTATAATCTTTAATGCCTATTCAAAACCTACCTAATCAAATTGAGTATAGGTAGGTACTCTATTAAGTAGAATTACCCGCTCACCTCTAGTATTATGCATCTTTTTTTGTTTGCATGGAGAATGGGATGTTAATAAGATATAGAGCCCTTGAACAACTAAATTTTACAAGAATTTACTTACATTTAATTGCAATTCTATTCATACTAAAAAATATTATGATAAATTGTAATTTTATGATAGTATTGTATGACAAATTATAAAATATACTAATAATAAAATTAGGAATCAAGGACAAATTGTCATGAAAATTTACCTCAAAAATGTAATATTATAAAATATAATTAAAAAATCTATAAATTTTATAAAATATCCTATATTTTATAAATTTTAAAAGATACAAATTTCATGATAATCTTTAAATAATATAAAACAATTCCAATTCTAAAACTTTAAGAATCCGTACACTTTCCACCATTTATCTAATCACCACTTATATATATATATAATAAATTCCACCAGCTGGTCGTACGGCCGTAGGCGGTCGAGTGACGGATGCATTGCCCTAGTCTAACTTAATGCATAAGTAAAGCAATAAATTAACAAATGCAATTTGGTGCTTTGATTTTTTTTTTTTTTTGAGAAAAATAAAAAAGGCTTTAGGAAGGGACAAAGAAACTTCCTAAATTCATTTAAAAAAAAAACTATTTCAACTTGGGATTTTTAACCAAAAAAAAAAAAGAAAATGATCTTAGAGAAGATGAAGATATCCACGCTCAACCCGTGTTGTCTCCTGTTACGAAACACTTCGCGAAACAAGGTATGGCTAATTAAAAATTGTGGACATCAATGATTGCGCCGTTTAGCAACTACAGAAGACAAGTCCCGAGGTCCGACAGTAACAAGTGACTGGAGTGAATTAAAAATTAAGAAGAAATTTTAATGACAAACCCCACTTCACATAGAGCTTAATTATCTTAAAATTTAAAATGTTTAATAAGGGTTAAAAATTGAACATGCAAATAGGATATAACAGGTTTTTTCTTGTGTTACATTATATAGGATATGGAGGAGTCAAGGATGCCGTGTAAGAAGCAAAAAGAGTGGTGAAGGAAATTGACCCAAGGACAAAAATATAAAGACTTAAATAATTATCTTAAAACATTAAGAGTTTGATTAAATCTTTATACCGTTATAGAGGACTTTTAGTGAATTTATCCAAAAATATGATTTTGATAATGAGCATATTGAGAATACAAAGAATCATAGAGATTATTATACATTGTATTTGTTAAAAAATGGTTTATATAATCGTTCATAGATATTTCGTATCATTCATGATTCATTAAGAATTTCATCCATATTTTCCGAAAATTACAAATTGTTTATATGAATTAAATAGCAAATGCTAGGAAAGAAGACATAGGTTTTTTTAATCTAAATCTATCTCCAACGTTGCCTTAAATATGGGTTCAGCAAATGCTATGAGATAGTCTAGATGATTAAACTACGGAATCCTAAGTTGACTTGCCAAGTAGAGATCATAATCTTCAATTACTATTTGAAATCATACAAGTGCACATGGGTTATTGCATCTAGCTCTAAATGGAAGGCTTCTAAGCTGGAATTGTTGAAACCATAGAAAAAGCAAAGCAAAAGCGGCCGCAAACCAATTTCTAGTTCGCATTTCTTTGGCCTAAACACATGAAGAATTCAAATTTAATAAAATATGGATAACAGCTACACTAGAGAATTAAATAGGTAACATAACATGGTCATGTGTCGAGTTGTGTACCTTTCTATGTAAAATTTTAATTTCGCATGCTCACATACACGGTTATATATCTAACCGTATACCTTTTTATGGATTTTGTAATTTTGATATGCTCAAGTATATAAGTGTATCCTTTGTCTATGAACCCTATTTTACATACTCGTGATTCTATATAGGCAGGTATACGAGCGTGTATTTAACCGTGTACACATTGTTCATCACGAACCCTTATTCCCTTTTCTCCAATTTTTGTTCCTATGCCTAAATTCTATGATTTTAAGCCCAATTAATCAAAGTATTTACTAATCCTAATGCATAACCGGATCTTGTACACTTATTTGGTTTAGATTGTAATTGGAACCCTCCAACTCGTTTGACTTCTGTGCCCTTTTTGTCTCATTCCATACCCTAATAATGAGTTAATAATTCGATTTTTAAATTCACTAGTTTATCGTTAACATGAACAATCTTGATAATTACAACACTTTCTTAATAGATTTGAATTGATCTTGTGATTTTCCTTTAGGTTTCCTGTAGGTCTCTATAATGTCTCTTTCTCTTAGATTTTAGTTTACAAGTGCGTAAAATGAGGGAAAAGAAGAAAAACCTTAGGTTAAGAGACTTTATATATATCTCAACTATGAAAAGATTTAATTACCCTCGTCTTTCTATTTTATTTATTTATTTACCCTTAGTCGTATTTTATATTAATTATTCAACAATTATATAGATATAATTGTGTATTTACACATGACCTAAAGGGTTAGCTTTTTTATATATTTTTCTCCTTTTATTTTTTATAATATTTTTTTCATTATATTTAATAAATGTCATTTGTAATATTATTTTATTAAATTGATTGTTGTGAACCAATCACAAGTTAACATGGTCAAAGATAGACTAAACATTGATTTGACAGTTCCACTTTTGTAAAATTTGGAAAATGTTGATAGCTTAAGTTAAAAAAAAGATAAATATTAAAAACAAAGGTTTACTTTTCCCTATAACTTATTGTGAAATATATAATGGAATTTAACCGTGTTAGCCTAACTTTATAATCCGTCATTTTATACTAATACATGGTCAAATAGTCAAATATGTCTCAAATTTCCATTTAAGTTAGCATCATAGTTTTTTTTTATTATTTTGTATTTTTACTAAAATCTATATAATTAAAGGGATAGCGACTTATTTGTTTCCACATCTTATATTTTATAATTTACATATATTATATTCTAGTAAGGCGATTCCTAAGTGTAACAACAAATGTAAAAAACCTATCGCATGTGCCTGGCAAGTTTTGTAAAACTCAACATAGATGCATCTTTGTCAGATGGTAAGGCCATTGGTGGTGGTATAGCTTGAGACGAAGAAGGTAATGTATTGTTTGTATTTGGTAGTTTGATAGCAGTTGAAAACATAACTCGAGCAAAAATTATGGCCATAGAACAAGGCTTAATGTTATGTTATAAATAAAAGCTTCGACAGATTTAGATTGAAGTTGATTCATTGACACAAATTATCTATGGTATATATTTTATACTATCTAACAAAGTTTAAAAGCTTCAAGATAGCACATATATAGAGAATCAATAAAGCGATAGATTATCTGGTCAACAAGTTAAGAAAGATCACTTCTTTCATCTAGATGCTTAGTGTAGAGGTCTAATTTTATTAGATAATCATCAAGAAAACTAAACAGAATATGAAAATGTTTACTCAAAAAAATCCAATTTGTATCTCTCTAGTACTTGTTACACAAAAAAAGTATATATTCAATCCATATGATTACCTACTTTTTTTAGTTAAATCTTAACATTATTTTTTCTACTCATAAAAAGAAATAATAAGACCATTTTGAGGGCATAGTCAACCACTCTAAGGTTAGGAGTAGCTAGCTACACTACCTAGTGAGAGTTGTGCCATTATGTTGGTCAGTAGGTAAGGCAACCAATCAATATCTAGAAAGCCCAAAAAAAAGAAAACAAAACAAAACCAAAACTTTTAACATAGGTCATAATCAAATCATAGGACTCATTATAATTTATTTTTAAACAAAGTGAATGCTATAAAGAAATGTTTAGATTAAAAAAAAAATCAACTTCATAAGATATAAGTTTTGAGATTGACAAATAAATAGGATACATTAATTTTAATAGCACTCTTTATTGAAGTTATAATACACAAAATACAATCTTAAATGTAGATTTTATTTTATTTTTTATATATTTCACTCTACTAAAAGTGGTAGATGAAGAATGCTGAATGCACCAACCTACTATCCTTGGGATAATTTCAATAATTCAGTACCCAGGATGGGAAATCATAGCCCGACAAATTCTCCATTGGGTCAATCCACTCACGTTGAATTCATGTGCTGATAAAATAATAATACTTTTCCCACTGACCAATCATTACAGTCGTTCGATAGATGTTGATGGCGGGCAACCCATCCAGCACGCTACGTTGCGTTTCGTGCACATCCATTTCGGATGGGCACGATCATCTACACTCATGTAATCACAACATATCCATACTTTCCCTATCTCAGTTCGCCACGTGTCTTGATGGATCCCACCAATGCCGACTTGCCGCTACATGCAGCCATGGGCGGCCCAAGCACCGTAGGGATCGTATAACGAAACACGTGTATCCGAAGATCCAACGGTCCACAATCTGGTCAGGACTCAGGTGAGCTGCTCAGGTTAATCCATTCACAGTACCCTTCAAAAGTCTGTTTTATTCTTTTACCAATTGAATCAAATCGACTCATAAATTAAATTATAAAATATAGTTGAGTTTAACGTTCCAAACTAATATTAGAAAAAGAAGAAAAAGATTCCAAACTTGGACCGGAGAGTTTTCATTCTATATCCTACATTATTGATTTTTTTTTATATATATATATAAATTTGTTCTATCTTATTGTCATGCCAATCTAAATTTTTTCAATCCTTAACATCTCTAATATTTATAATTTTATAGCTTTTCATATGTAATCGCATTCTAAATAGATGAGAAATAATTCCACTTTTCGTGATAGAATATGATTAAAAAAATAAATATTTAATTTAAATACAAATAAAGATAAAATGTATTAAAATAACCACAAAAAGGATGATAATATGAAAAAATAATATTTAAAGAAGATGAACACTATTCAAATTGATTAGAATAATTTTAAGGTAATTTGATTTGAAGTATGTTGTGAATCAAACTATAAAATGCAATTCAATTTTGACTCCTTAAGATCAAATTGAAGTGGTTTGTACCCATCCCTATCATTTAAGATAAATTGCCAACTATTATTGTTACAAGTTTACAATGCATTGGTAGGAATGTAAAAAACAAAACAGCACAACTCTCTTATATCATGTTTGTTGTGTACTATATTAGATAAAGATTTTTGTGATGTCATATTTTGATAAACAAAGTACTGTACTAAATATGATATACAAAATACCGGTTAAGAATTTTTGCATTTTTGTTTAATGAATTTGATTTTTGTATTATATTTTACATAGTATAAAATATAAGTATTTTGTTCAATGTTTTAAGATCATTTTTGTCCAATAACTGAAAAAATGTACAAACAAAATAAGGAAAAAAATGTTTTGTGCAATGTAGTACTATAAATTTATGACAACCAAACGATCCCTTAGTATGCATTGGTTCGGAGTTAGAAAAAGGTTTGACTTTAGGATTCCTAGTTTAATAAATTTTAACTTTTCTCTATAAGCATTAGTACTTATCCAATTTTAGAGTAAATTGTTCTTTATATACTTATATTTTTAATATTGTTTCTCATTTTATACAATCGTGTTTTCATTTTTTACTTTTTATACCTATACTTTATCATTGTTTAGTACTGTTAATCAGCAAGATAAGAACTTTCTTATGATTATTCAATAATAATTAATTTAATAAAACAACATTATGTATTCAATTATATAATATAATAAAATCAATAAAACAAAATACAAATAACTAAAAGAAAGAAAAAAGAATAAATTTAAACATTAGTAATGCATCTAGTCTTAGAGTGGCTAGCAAAGCCCTAAAGAACATGATGGGTCTTGTGACTTACCCACAATATTTGATAGTCATACACCCATGTTATTACATGATACTATACACTTATGGCATTAATTTTTTTTTTAAAGAAAAAAATAAATTAGTAATAAAACCTATCGAGTTGAAGCAAGTTGTAGCAATTTGTCTTCAACTTAATGGATTTTTCTTCATTTTTTTGCTTTCTTCTTTCAGTACTTGGAGGTAGTGTTTAATTTGTAGTACTAGACAATACAAAATAAGGAAATAATATAAAAACAAATTTTTTTATCATGCTTGGTATGTTTAGTACTAGATAAAGATTTTTGTGATGTCTACTATTTAAAATTATAAAGTACTACATTAAACATAGTA
This sequence comes from Laguncularia racemosa, assembly GCA_037954665.1. Taxonomy (NCBI): domain Eukaryota; kingdom Viridiplantae; phylum Streptophyta; class Magnoliopsida; order Myrtales; family Combretaceae; genus Laguncularia; species Laguncularia racemosa. Next base: position 6,521,383 of record JBBMOL010000025.1, on the reverse strand, counting down.
TTTTTGACAATTACACCTTTTATATAATATCATGGTTATTTAATTATAATTTTAATATTATTAAAAAATAAAATTTTAAGAGATTATTTAATTCACATAATTGAATGAATTATATAAAATAATAAATGTAAATCCATTGATTTGCTATGTAATTAAAAAAATTAATCATTCATATTATAAATTGCAATAATTTGTGTTGTATTAATAACCATAACGTTAATTAAATTAATATTATAACAAATTAATACATATTAAATTACAATAATTTGCCTTAATATTTAATAACTATAATGTTAATTAAATTACAATAATTTGATACATATTGCAAATTCTAATAGTCCATCTTAAGATTTAATCACTACAATATGAATAAATAAATTAAATCAATAACCTCACTATAATAATTGATAATCTAAGAACTAGTATTGAGAAACTAGTATCAATACTCTTAATAGACTATTAATATGATTGGCACATACTAAAAATCATCACATGATGTATTTAGGAATAACTTATAAATTGAAAACAAGATTGACATTTAGATAAAAATGCACATCAAAGGTGCTCTTAATAGAGTTCTCCTTGGAGCCTCTTAGAATTCTAATTCCAAAACATCTCCCTATGACATTTATTGCCCTTGTATGTCTATAGTTAAATAATTCCTTACAATTTTGATGCCTACGTTGACTTATAACCCACTTTTGAATGTAATAACGCTTACTTCTAAAAGGGGCAAGAAAGTACAGTGCATTGATATATTCACCATTCATTAGATAATATGAACCTATAAATAAATGCAACCACACAAATTTATAGGAAAGTTTGTTATTTTAAAAATAAAATACAATATAATTTTTTTCTTTTTAAACTGCATACCGGGTGGAATTAGTAAATCGAATAACTGCATCACGTAACACTCTAGAATCTGATGCAAACTCTTTCCATCTTGCTAATACATAGATAAACTTCAAGTCACCATCACATACTCCCACAACATTTGTTGCAAAATGCCCTTTCCTTGTTCAATACTTAGGTCTATCTACAACTTGTGTTGTCACTACAATGTAGGTACCATCTAATGCTGCTAAACAAACCTAATATGTTCCCAAAGAAATAAACAAAAAATCGATAATGTATTATAAGTAATCATGTCCATTGTGGACAAATTTAAGAAAAAATATTAAGTAAATACCTTAAACTATTTCCACATTTCATCATTGCAATCTTATGGTACTGGATTGGGTTTTGCAAGTAACATATCTTCTAACTTTAAGATAGCAACAAACACTTGATGGCAATTTCAACTAACAATCTTACTTGAATACTCCTATTTTTTTGTATAATGCGTAAGGATTTAAACAAAAATAGCAACTTGTTTTTCAACTGTTACTCTTCCATTAGAATGCAATCCCCCTCGTACCCTAAGGAGTTCGTAAAGATGTGCAAAACTATTCCCACACATTTTTAATTCTCATAAACAATTTGTATTACTTCCATTAATAAGTGAATCAATTACTTCTCAATACTTTTCATACCTAGCCAATGCTCATTCATCTAAAATACTCCATTCTCTACCTTTCTAGTCAAAATAAAGTTCATATAATAAAAATCAGCAACAGAAATTGCAAGTGTGTTGATATAAACTCTTCATCTGAGAAGGTAAATCAAAATTCGATAATGATCCATGATCTAAAATACACATCTAAGGACAAAAAAATGAGCATATGCATAAACTATGGCAACAATCCTTTTATATAAAGACAAACCAAATGATATTTTTTGAATACTATACCAGATTTTTTAATACTATACTATACATGCTGTTGAATTATTGTAGGATTCTTAAGGAAGCTATAGCTAACCTTTGAATAGGAACCTTTTGAAGGTATAGATGCAAATGTCAAACATGCATTGAGAACAAAGACGATATTGTGAAGTATGAAGTAACTATACCTTAGGTCCAATTTTCTCATGATTGAACCTAACATATATAAGGAAACAATCCAAGAGAAATCTAGAAATTTTTGTAAAGAGTAATCCCAAGCAAGCGAGTGCATGTTGAGTCGCTAGAGGCTAGAAAGGAGTGAGTAAGCATTCCTTTATTTGTTGTTCTACTATAGGGGCAATAAGAAAGGAGAAGTAACTTAAGGAGATCAAGAAATAGGACATAGTTGATGCAAATCAGTTTAAAGTTTAAATGGATGAAATTCTCATATAAGCGGACTCTATAATGTAGTATAGGGAAATGCATTGGAAGAATGAAAAACCCCATAGAGCATTTTCATCATTAAAAGTTACTATTATACTCAAGGTTGTTCAATACATCACCGTTGCTCTTTAAAAGGAGACAGAACTTGTATGCTTTCTTCATACTATTGCAAACACAAGAAAGCTTAGTAGATATTAACTATGAGAAGGCATTTGGTGATTTCTGACCCAACATTCTCCAAGAAGATTAGGCAAATAGGTAAGTGTTTTTAGTTTCACAAATCAAGTTGAATAATTTGTTGTAAGATCAACAACACCAAGTTATGCTAAACTTTCTAGGAAAAATGGTTAAATTTAAACCAAAATATAAGGGAAGTAACTGAAAATTGAGCAAATAATTAGAAAACCAGCATTGAGTCGAAAATTAGAAAACCAGAAAGGTAGTCCTCAAGCCTTTGCAGATAATTTCCATAATATCAGCCTATTTGAACCGCTAGGTACTTCAATGTCATTTAACTCATCATAGTAAGTTTAATCAACCTATTCAACTTGTTATCATAAATTTAAGTTTTTGATCAACATATACCAATTAAGATGTCCTCATAGCACTTAAGGACAAAAAATATATCACTCTTTCTTTTATATACAAGTGTAACTTTCATTCATTAGCAAATGCTTAAAAGGAAGTAGGATGAAGAAAGGAATCAAACATGCTTTCCCTATAGCCTCAAATGGGTTCATATTTTCCTATAGCCTCCTAAATCTATGGAAAATTAAGTGCAATTTTTCTCAAACCAAGTGTCCCACGAGAAAGTATTCTACTAGAGTAAATAGTTATTCTTCGCTTTTTCAAATCCTCAATATTTTAAGAATTGGAAATAAATCAATAGTTAACCAACCCTAGCAATTAGATAAGAAATTAAAATTACTGAATGGGGTTGTACATAATAGATTTGCTATGGGTTGTAAGAGCAAGCAAGAGAGAGAGAGAGAGAGGAGAACACACTTATAGCTGCTTAGGTTGGAGTGAGTGTGTAGATGAAGAGGGAAGCAAAAAAGATGATTTAGTTAGCCAAAGGGAAGATGATTGTGGTTAGTGAGGTAGCGCTGAAGATAACTGGACGATGGGGACATTCTAGGATTTCAAAATAAATTTGTTTTTGTCCTGTGAAATTAATTTTTGTACTTTATTTTATATGGTACAAAATTTAGCTATTTTGTCCAATACTCTAAGACTTCTTTTGTTTAGTAATTAAACCAAACATTTAAATTAAATGAAAGACAAAATTTTTTGTCCAATCTAGTACCACAAAATATTAACAACCAAATGCTATCCGACGGTGGCAAGTTGTAGGTAGTAGACACTCACTATTATGAAATGATCATATGATTCACCTATAATTGTGAGTTTCAACTCATGACACACGATAGGATCCCCATTAGTTGTGGTAGTTTGCTTTATGGCTTTGTGGTAGCTAGTGGAATGCATCTATAGTTTAACTTGATATTTTTTTCTATAGTTTTTTTTAATATTTTTTACTATATTATTTAATTAAATATATTTACTTGTATTCTTTTATTGAACTAATTATTATATACCAAACATAACTTAACACGTGAAGTTCATTACCCTCATGGTTGTTGTAAAATCTATTCAATTTTGTCCATTGATAATCAATAATGATTTAATTGCAATTATAGAAAATATTTATTAACTATTGTGCAAAAATCTCTTACATTGACATGCATGTAAACATTTTCTCTCATCCCCTTTTTTTGCAATTTAATGTTTAAAGATTAATACACAATCATTCAATTTATTTAACTTTTGAAAATACATTAAAAAAGGTTTTCCTTAAATAAGAGTGATAATAGAAATTAGTAAATCTGACGTAATAATCTATAGGGAAAGATACATTTTTAGCCTTTAATGTTTATCTATTATTCTATATGAATCCTCTATAGTTTTTTTATTTAAATCTTTAATGTTTTTTAAACCATACAAAAATAGAATTTTCATCAAATATATTAATTTTTTATTCTTTTTGAGCATGTATAGGTTTTCGATTAGCCTTGATTTAGTTGCTTAAGGGAACTAAGGTACATATAAATTTTTCCAATCAATTTTCTTAATTTTAATTATTATTATTTATTATTTTTTACTACATTGTACATTAAATATATTTAATATTAATTTTTTTATTATATTATGTAAATACATATATTTAATATTATTATTTTGTTAATTTAATTATTGTAGATCAATTTAAACTTGATACGTATCAACATATTAATGGAAAACTTAATAAATTTGATAGGAAATATTTTTTTATAAGGTTTTGAAAACTTTAAAGACTTAAATTAAAAGAAAAAAAACTTAAATAAAAAATTAAGTAAATATTAAAAACTAAAAATATACTTTTCTCTAATTAATAAATGCTATAGTACTTAAGTTTTATAATATTGTAAATGGTTGGATTTTTACAAATTTTTACATTATTAAAAAGATTTTAATGAGTAAACTATTGTTACAAAAATTGAGGAAGACGAAATTGTACCCGATTCATTCTGTTGAAATGTGTTGATAAATTATTTCAACTTGAAACCAAGCTCAAACACAAGCTCAAGTTAAACTTAACACAATGGGCATGGCCATGAGCTTAGATGGCAATATGGCCACTCTTTTTGTCTATCCTTTTGACTTAGTCAACGCCGATAAAGCTCATTATAGGTTGCTAATTATCACAACAGCTTATTTCTTTATTATCTAAATACTTTGGACGTACTTCAGAAAACATATTTTATATTCTCCACTTTCAACTATCTAGTATTATTTTTTATAAATATCTAAGACTGATTACGGGTAAATGAATTTAAACCTTAACCTCTTTTGCACTCCTTGAAGCTTTTTTTTTTAATATACAGAAAACTCTAACTTAAATATTAGAGTGATTATATCGGATAGTTTAGTATCCTTAATTCATTATTTTATTATGTATTGTAGATATATATACTTCTCCTAAGTCAATAATCAATAAAATAAAAAGTTAATGTTTATATTACTAAATTACATGATTTAACAAAAAATATTTTGACTTAAAAATAAAAACTTATCCATCTTAACCTTGCTAACTTGACAATGTATTAGCTTGTGAAAGACGTGTAAGTACGGATACAAAGTGAACATCCTCGATAAACTTGGGGACATATGGCCTAGAAAAATCACGCATAATCCAAAGATTCAGGAAACAATTTTCGGTGTAAAAAAAATAAAAAAAAATGAAACACGTGAATAAAATTACAAAATTAGAAAGAGGCAAAAGTTAAAATTAAGATTGTGACTTTTGGGATTAAAAAAAAAAAAGAAAACAAAATAGCCGTCGACGTTACGTTGCAGGTGACGGAACCAACCTCCACGCCCACGGCTCCCTCCAATACTCTCTCTCTCTCTCTTCCATTCTCTTTCGACCCATGCTGTGATTGATTATCTATAAAAACCTAATCACTGTCTTCCTCTCTCCCTCACTTTTCGTAACCACATACTTCTTCTTCTTCTCTCTCCATCCATCTCCCTCCACATGGCGGATTCGGTGGAGCTTCCAAGTCGCTTAGCCATCCTTCCTTTTAAGAACAAGGTTCTCTTGCCTGGCGCTATCATTCGCATTCGTTGCACTTCTCCTACTAGGTCTCTCTCTCTCTCTCGCTTAATCAGCTAAATCATTTTCGCATATACATAAGTACACGAATACGTATCGGTATACGTGTATATATGTGTATATGTACTAACTATTCATTATGTTTATAATATAATCACATAATGTAATGCAATTATCGATTACTCCCTCTCTCTCTCTCTTTTTCTTCGATGCTTTCGATCCTAATTTTGGGAATACCGTTAAACATGATGTTGAAATTTATGAGTCTTGTAACTGATGTAATAACTTAGGTTAAAACATCAAACTCGGAATAGTTCTTATGTAGTAATTGGTGTGAAGGTTCGTGATTTTGTGGTTTGGAATTGCATTTAGGATAAAAGTATTGAACTCGATTATGCAGAATTTGATGACGCTTAGTTGTATTGTAGTTTGAAATCAAAATCAGGTAAAAGTATCGAACGTGGAGTAGTGATTGTGCGGAATTTAAGGTGAAGATTGGTGATTCTTTAAATCGAAATCGAATTTATGATAAAATAGCAAGGTTGGAGTAGTGATTATGCAAAATTGATGTGAAGATTATTGATTATGCAAGTTGAAATCAAATTCAGGGTAGTGCATCAAACTCAGAACAATGACTCTGCAAAATTTGATGTGAATATTAGTGATTTTGTAATTTAGATCAAGTTCAGGTGAAAATTTCAAACTCGGGGTAGTTATTATGCAGAACTTATTGTGAAGGTTGGTATTGCCTTAATTTGGAATAAAATCTATGACAAAGTATCTGAGCTTCGAGTAGTGATTGTGCAGATTTGTAGTGAAGATTATTGGATTTCTAATAGGATTGGAGTATAGGATAAATTATCAATATCGGAGTAGTCATTATGCAAAGTTTATTTTATATAGTGATTGTGTGATTAGGGAAAATTAGAGTGAAAATTTGAACTTGGCAGTGATTAAGCGGGTTTGATATTGCAGTGTGAAGCTGGTGGAGCAAGAGTTATGGCAAAAGGAAGAGAGAGGTTTGATTGGAATACTACCTGTTCGAGATACTGCAGAGGCGACATCAGTCGGCCGTGTGACGATAGGGACAGATTCGATAGAAAGGAATTCCAAGGTTCAGTCCGGTACATCAGATGCTCAAAAAGTTGATGGGAAGAATCAGCAAGAAGTTATTCACTGGCATGCCAGGTAGACCCTGAGGAAATTTGAACATTTGTGTTTTGAGATTATCTCAAATATCTTATCCGGTAGAAAACACGGGAAAGGGCTTTTATAGCAATACTTTATTATGATTATACATATATTATTGTGTTCTTATTACCTGGCATTGGCCTTTTCCCTTTCATACATGTGATCAACATTGTGTTTTCTTTGGGGCACGGTAATGCTTAAGTATTGTTCTTTACATCAGGGGAGTTGCTGCTCGTGCTTTACATCTGTCAAGAGGAGTGGAGAAACCGAGTGGCAGGGTTACATATATTGTTGTCCTTGAGGGTTTGTGTAGGTTTAGCGTCCAGGAACTTAGCACGAGAGGAATGTACTATGTTGCAAGGATCACTCCCCTTGAGATGACAAAGGCTGGTGAGATTGTCCCTTCCACAGGCCATCTAAATGTGATTCTTAGAGCTGGACTTGCACTTTGTTATTTGCACTTTTTTTTTTGGTTGATTTAGTGCAAATTCCAACACTTTGTGTTGGTATGTTCTCTAGTCTACTCTTTTCTTTTGTACAGTGGAGTATATTTTGTGAATCCTTCTTTTGATGAATTTTAGTGAACTTAACCAAAATAAAAAATAAAAAAAGTTGTTTCCAGTTATCTCTTTGTGGATAGTTGAGACACTACTAGTTTTTGTAGCAGCTTTCTATCAATAGTACATTTAATCCTCGAATCGAGGGTCTCCAGTTACCTTGTGCTTGCTATATTCACTTATGGTTTCATATGTCCCTTTTCCTAAATCTCTAGTAACATTTATATCCTCAAATAGAGATGGAGCAAGTAGAGCAAGATCCAGATTTTTTAGCACTGTCTCGCCACTTCAAAGCCACTGCAACGGAGCTTATCTCTGTGCTTGAACAGGTGAATATCTATGTATTTAGTACGAGATTTGTGTATTGATTTTTTTAATCCTAAATCTAGAATCATCTGTGTATTATGTTGTATTAGATATACTCTGTTGTCTGTGTTTTGTACTTAAAGTTGTGCTCAAATCTGAATCATCCATATATGTTAATATTTACTTCATTTTTGCCTGTAGAAACAGAAAACAGGTGCACGGACAAAAGTTCTGTTGGAGACTGTTCCAATTCACAAATTGGCAGATATATTTGTTGCTAGCTTTGAAATAAGTTTTGAAGAGCAGTTATCCATGTTAGATTCAGTTGATCTAAAAGTAAGATTATCAAAAGCGACAGAATTGGTTGAAAGGCACCTGCAGGTAATTTTAGATGCCTTATGTCCTCCCACATAATCATTAGTTTTTATATATACTGCCTTGATGGAGAGATGTTCATATTCACATGAACAGTCAATACGTGTAGCAGAGAAGATAACACAAAAGGTTGAGGGACAGCTTTCAAAATCCCAGAAAGAGTTTCTGTTACGCCAACAAGTAAGTGTCCTTATATGAGCTCTTACCATTTTTTTTCCCTGTGTGAAGGGTAAGGAAATTGAAGTGAAGCATACCATTAGTAGACCATAGCCCATAAGTTTTAGCAGACTGAGTGGCCAAATACTGTCCTATCTGGGTACCCTGCTGCCCGAAAAAACCTCACAAACACTTATATACTAAAATTTACCAGTTGTTCATCAGATTGCATTGAAAACAAGTCTCTGCCCATCCTAATGCAATTGTAGTAATGATACTCATTACTCAATAACCTCTCAGCTGAGGCAGGGGTCTCTGACCAACCGCCACTTCTTAGTTCCTGTGGAAATGAGTTACAGTTGCAAACGGTACTTTTCTTCTGCTATCATCAAACTATTAGCGCTGACCACCTCACCAGTTCTCCCAAAATAGAGTCTCAATCTCCTGCTGTACCAGCTTCCCTTGAAACTTATTGCCAACCATCAGCGGTCCGACATGTTTATCCTTCCAATGTTGCATTTATAATTCAATCCTTGCATCATGTTTATCCTTTCAATTAGATCTAGCTGTCATGTTTATCCTTTCAATTATCCCTAGCCATAATACAAGTACTTTTGTCATTAGTATATCTATCAGTTAAGGAAGACGATTTTTGGGTTGCTTGCACATCAAGCATATCTCTGGAAATCGAATTTACATACTAAGCATGACTGGTCCTTTTATAACATGGATTGCTTAGTTAACAGAAAAGGGAAATTGCTTGCAACAAGCTCTATGAGTATGGTCCTGGAAGAGCCTTTATGGTTCTAGCATCCTGTTATTATAATATGTGTAGATATATACAAATGTCATACCCTGTATGATGGTATCACTTTGAAGCTGTCCTGGGAAGTCTTGTGTGACATCATATGCATCATAATTAATTGTTACTATCATATCCAGTAACATCTACTGGAGTATAACTAGGACTGGAATTTGCTATTTGGCCTGTTCACAATGCGTAACTTAATTCCTGGCCATACAGATGAGGGCAATCAAGGAGGAATTAGGTGACAATGATGATGATGAGGATGATTTGGCTGCCTTGGAAACTAAGATGCAGGGTGCTGGGATGCCCTCAAATATCTGGAAGCATTCACAAAGAGAATTGAGGTACAGGTGCTGTCAAATATTCATAAATTGAATTAATTTGAACGTAATTGGTTCAAATGTATTTTTGCCATGGTCTTTGTATTGAATGATTTGGTGTGTCCAAGTCATGCTCTTTTCCTCTAGACTAAATTAATATCTTGCATGAATGTTCCTTTGTTCTGTAATACTTATTTTAGGAGACTGAAGAAAATGCAACCACAACAACCTGGTTACAACAGCTCACGTGTTTACTTGGAACTGCTTGCTGATCTTCCCTGGCAAAAGGCCAGTGAAGAACATGAATTGGACTTAAAAGCTGCAAAAGAGCGTCTTGACAGTGATCATTATGGACTAGTCAAAGTCAAGCAACGAATTATTGAGTATCTGGCAGTTCGCAAGGTTGATTAACTTTCTGAGTAATTAACATATTGTTCATAATTACTCAGAAAAGAACCATCATTTTTGTTAGGTCATGGTAGGAGGTTGTTATGAACCTGTACATATTTTTGTTTCAGCTGAAGCCAGATGCAAGAGGCGCAGTGTTATGCTTTGTTGGTCCTCCTGGTGTGGGAAAAACATCTTTGGCATCATCCATTGCTGCTGCTCTGGGGAGAAAATTTATACGCATTTCCCTTGGTGGTGTAAAGGATGAGGCAGACATCAGAGGTCATAGAAGAACATACATTGGTAGCATGCCTGGGCGTCTTATTGAAGGCCTGAAGGTATTGGATGCTCTTTTGGTTGGATCATTTAGTTGTTGAAGATACACGTGCATATGTTGAATTCGCAAGGAATCAAAAAAAAAAAAAAAGTATTTTGGACCCTGCTGGAAGATTTTTGTATTTGCTTTTTGTTTGAGGTTGAATTGACTAAAAATCATATTTTCACTTTTGTTAGAGAGTAGGAGTTTGCAATCCTGTCATGTTGCTTGACGAAATTGACAAGACAGGATCAGATGTGCGTGGGGATCCGGCATCGGCTCTCCTGGAAGTTCTCGATCCTGAACAGAATAAGACATTCAATGATCAGTATCCTTGAATTTTCTGTATTTAGCATATTGTAATGCTGTTTCAACTTAATTGTATTTAACTAGTCAAAAAATGTCTTGTTTTTCCAGGTGACCATGTTTCTTCTTTAACTTCTTGATTTAGAATATGGTCATTCATATTCATCTATGAAGAAAATAATGGTTGAATTTGGCTTGAGAAATTGATGCACATTATAGTTGTGTACTTTTTGTGTTTGACATAGTATAATCACAAGTGGCATTTGTGGAACTGACTTCACCTATCATACCCAAAAAGCTGAATTCACCTAGCTTTTGTTTGCGCAAATCAGGATTGCTTCTGCCATTTTTTATACAGGGGCCAGTGTGATGCAGTTTGCCTAACAATATTCATATTGCTCTAGGCATATTTTAATTCGTCAAAATAACTGCATGGTTTCTTGTCTGTTTTGACCGTAGGAACTGAGTCCAAGCTTGTGACATGGTTTAAGATAAAGTGATATACGCACGTGCAGTCAGCTATGAAAAGCTCTAACCTGGGATGCATATTATTGATCTATACCTATCATTCAGACATAGTGACATTAGAGAGTTTCCTTAATATATGATCTATAGTTACTTGAATGTTCCATTTGACCTTTCGAAGGTTGTTTTTATCGCAACTGCGAATAGGATGCAGCCTATACCTGCACCTCTCCTTGATCGGATGGAAGTCATTGAGCTAACAGGATACACGGCTGAAGAGAAGCTTAAAATAGCAATGAGGCATTTGATTCCTCGTGTTCTGGATCAACATGGATTGAGTCCCGAATTTCTTCAAATACCTGAGGTAGCCATTTCCATATAATCATTATCTTTTTGGCTCAGGTTTTAGGCTAAAATCGGGATAATTTAATGCATGCTTTTGCCTATTAATTTACTCTTCTAATTTGGTTAGTAACAATATAAAAGCCCATACTAAATGTACAAGTTTAAGCTAACCTTAACATAGTACTACAAGAGGAAGTATTGTGTTCAAATCTCTGTACAGTCATTTCACTATCATTTAATTAAGTTGTCCATTTGATAGGTTTTTACTGAAAAATTTAGCTTATAAGTGAGGGGGAGTATTAAGTAATAATATAAAAGCCCACACCAAATTTATAAGTTTAAGCTTTTATATTAGAGTTATGTGGCACTAACCTTAACAATCTGCACCAATAATCTTCTTGGGCTTACATGTTGCAATGTGACTTAGGATGGTTATCGCTAAGAAATGACATGTTTATTGTATGCATTATATTTGTGGTTTTATATAGTTAGCTTTGTATATGCAAAGCGGGGGATACTATTTTATGATTTATCTCATTTCCTTTCTCTGCTTATATTTTTTGTTTTGCAGGCTATGGTGAAGCTTGTCATTCAAAGGTACACTCGTGAGGCTGGTGTTAGGAATCTGGAGAGGAGCCTGGCTGCTCTTGCTCGTGCAGCAGCAGTAAAAGTTGCTGAGCAAGAGCAAGTTGTCCCACTGAGCCAAAATATGCATCGGCTTGCTTCACCACTTGTAGAAAATAGACTTGCTGGTGGAGCTGAGATGGAAATGGAAGTCATTCCAATAGGTGTCAACAATCATGAAATATCAAACGCCTTCAACGTTGCTTCACCTTTGGTTGTGGATGGGTCTATGCTGGAAAAAGTTCTCGGGGTAGAATATCTTCCTATATTGTTTTTCTGTGCATTCCATGTCACAGGATTTTTCACTTGCAGACACAAAATTATCCTGTGTAAATAATTGGATTATTTGAATGTCTTATCTATAAACGGTTAATTGTATCCCTCTTGACTGTTGCATAACAATGAAAATTAGGACTCCTGACCATCTTGATTTGATGCAATTAATACAGGCTTAGTTGCTGTTTTTATGGTGTACCTTTATTGGGGAAAACTTTTTTCAAAATGTGCTTGTTCACATTGATGAGAATGGCTGGAATTTGTGACCTTGACAGCCTATGATGCATGTTATTATAGGCTATTCTTCCTCCATGCTGTCAAGCTCCTTTGGCATGATGTTTTTGGGTTTTGTATTTGGCTCATTTTGAGCGCTAGTTTAATAGAAGTGATGAGAAAAGTAAGATTATGTTGTGACAGTGAACTAAAAGCCTTAATTTGTCCCCTCTGCAGCCTCCTAAGTTTGATGATAGAGAAGCTGCGGAGCGTGTGGCCACTCCTGGTGTCTCTGTTGGACTTGTTTGGACCAATTTTGGTGGAGAAGTTCAGTTTGTGGAGGCTACAGTGATGGCAGGAAAGGGTGAATTACATCTTACCGGGCAGCTCGGTGATGTTATCAAGGAATCAGCACAAATTGCTTTGACATGGGTATGCTATTATTGCCTTTGGTTTATACACACATCATCTGTGTATTCTTCCCCTCATCATGTAGCATGATACTAGGAAATTTAATCGAAAGATAGATGTCTGAAGTAACATGACCTCATAGAGCAATTACCTACTCCATCGATTGCTATATGTTATGAGTATAGGGAACATTTTTGAAGTGGCTATCTAATATGTAAGAAAGATGTTCCATGACTGTTGTAGTAATGTTCTCTCTTGGCCTTTCAACTTCATCTGTTTAAAGTGCCAATTAATATATGATTATATATGTCTTTCACTTATTTTGTATCTCTTATGTTTATGGTTGACTATGCATGCCCTATTGTTATGTGTTGTGTATGGACCTGGGAGAAAGGATCTCTATCTTGTAGTTGTAAAGGAATGGCATTAGATTGAGTGTTGTCATAAAGTAAAATGCTTTCTCACCAATTTCACCTAAGTTGTCAGTTATCATACTCAAGTTTGTATAGGGATTGTCATCTGAGCATCTCCTTTTTGCAGGTACGAGCCAGGGCAACTGATCTCAAATTGGCAAACCCAGAAGAAATCAATCTACTTCAGGGTCGGGATATACATATTCACTTTCCTGCTGGTGCAGTACCCAAGGATGGACCCTCTGCAGGGATTACTCTAGTGACAGCATTGGTTTCATTATTCAGTCAAAGAAGCGCTAGATCAGATACTGCAATGACTGGAGAGATGACTTTGAGAGGTGTGGTATTACCAGTTGGAGGTATCAAGGACAAGGTATGGTTTTGCCTAAATTTGCTTCGTCTATTCTATATATACGAGTTTGCGATTCTAGTTTAGTATTTTGTAATATTTATTTAGGATATCTCGTGATTTGTGAATTCAATGTATGTGAATTATGAAGTCTTCCCCTCTCCTCCTTACCCCAAAAAAGATAAAAAGAACGGTTATGTCCTAAATCAATTAACTATGGAAGCTGAAAAATTTTCCCTCCATCTATCCAGGTTTTGGCTGCACATCGTTGTGGTATCAAGAGAGTAATCCTGCCAGAGAGGAATCTGAAGGACTTGGCCGAAGTGCCATCGCCTGTGCTGGCTAATCTGGAGGTAAAATTTCATTGTGCTTAGGGGCATTTGTTTTGCGGCGAATATTCTCCGGATTTTCTACAGTATATGTTGTAATTAGAGTGTCTTATGGTTTTCAAATATTAACGTAAAGATCTCCAAAGTTTGCAAATGTTATGGTTTCAGTATAAATGGTGGTGAAAAACAATGGCAGTGGCCGTTAAGCAAGTGGTAGGGTTAGCAACCACAAAATATGTGGAAAATTGTTTCCTCTTGTTAATAATGGAAATTATTTTTCTTGTTTCCCATTGATATCTTTCGTGATGTTTAATAATTTTTGCTATTGGCAACTAGTAATTGCAACCTTTAAATAAGAGTATTATGATAATTAATATGTTTAACAATTATAGGCTATGAAACGTTCTACTTTGTATTTGGTTGCTCGTTGGTATGAGTTAACAGGCATTTGTTAAGACTTTTTTTGTGTTTCATTAGATAATACTAGCTAAGAGAGTGGAGGACGTCTTGGAACATGCTTTTGAAGGTGGATGTCCTTGGCGACAGCAATCAAAGTTATGATGGTAGTGTATCCGCAGAGCATATGATGAAATAATGACATGACTATGCGCGCTGGCTGGTTTTTAACTTCAAACTGTGATCCAGATATACTCGTACATGACTTTTCAGTGATATGTACAGACGGCAGGTTGTATATTTTCGGGGAGATCCTTCTGCCTGGGTAAAATTGGAGAAAGAAATTGTCCATATCCTTACAATTCTGCCGAGTGTCCAGCAGGATGGAAAACCGGTGACATTGCCTTCTGACTTTTTGGAGGCCCCCATTTGGAGTTTCCTTCACTTGTCTTATATTCTTTTTTTTTTTTGGTAACTGTCAAGCTATATTTGATTACGGGGGTCAAGCATGTGCTACCCATTTATTTGTAGCTCACTCTCTCTCTCCCTCCCTCCTTATGTAATGATGTACGATCACCTATTGTATACAAACTATAAATTTACTTGATCTGAAAAATTCCTCCTGGTTCAAGCTTTTAAGTACGACTGTGCAATGCAACAAAATAAGGTGGGTTGACGTACTTCGATTCAGTCAAATCCCTCTTCTAAAGGGTCAGGTTTGATTTCGTTCACTCTTTAGTTTCACTCGCATTTGTTGTCTTTCACCTTTTTTTTTACCGAACCCCTTCCGAAGGGGTGAATAATATATGATTTTCTTTTATTTTTGTTCTCTTCCATTTCACTATCTCTTATTGTTGTATTTTGATACATATTTTCTTGATTTACGTTTAAATCGGAAAGTTTTACTTTTTACCCGTGCTCCATTACACAGACAGAAGAAGTACTTTGCATCCATTAGAAAACGTTTAGATAATAAGAAATTTCACTCTCTCTCTCTCTTATTGTTCTTTCACTCTAGAAGGTACTAACAAATTAAAACATATCCAAACATAACAAAACATCAAGTGATACACGATCGCCAAGTCGCTCAAATTATACATAAACATGCACACACGACATACATGAACTAACATCACGGTCCCCAGTAAATTTGCGCCACCCTCCATGTTAATAATCGACGACCTTCAGAGCACGAAGATTCGAGAATTGGAAGTACAAAAAATGACGAGACAAAGTATCGGTCTTCACAAAGGCAACGAATTCAATGGAGAAGAAATAAAAATTAAAAAAAAAAAAAGTCAGTCCTCTTTCTTTGTGGGTAATCCTATACCAGTAGTTCATTTTGTGAATATTTCAACTGATAATGTGAATGCTTTACCATAAGTGGTTAGAAACAAAAACTATGCACATCTACCTATACACTGAATGCTCTTCATAGACCTAGGCACATTTACAAAGCAGTTAAAAAAAAAACAGCTGCTAATTCTTATAATCTTCTGCCACCAAACGTTTCTCTCAGGAATATTCAAGTGCCCAGAATGCATCCGGATCTGGACAGAACAGGGTGAAATCCTCAACTTCCAAATTCGCTATATGCCAGTCAACAAAACGAGCGTGGACACACTTGATGAGGAGGAGGACTGTTGGCAACAGCCACCATTCATCATCATCCCTGTCAGCAAAAGCACTCCCAAGTCTGAGTTGTGTTCCCATAATCATGAGGCAAAGTGTTATGAGGCTGACAAACCTTAAATCTTTCTTTTCTTTTCTTTACTTTTTTTTTTCTTTTTTTTCCTCCTTTTTTTTTTTTCTATTGGCCAAAACAAACCTTAAACAAATAACCTATAATCAATGCAGAGAATGCAGCACTTAGAATATGAAAAGTAAAACGCTGAAAGATAGATGCTGTAGATGCTTTAGACATTTTGAACAAATATTCTAGGGAGACAAATTGAAAAAAACCTGCAAATCGCTAATGCAACAAATAGCTTTGCAAAAGTGGTAGTAATGGCATCAAAGCTTGGAGAATAAAGCTTACAGATTTAAGTTCCTCTAAATATTAAAAACTTCTTATGGATAACATTGGTGTGACAACTGATTGCAACCGTTTCTAATATCACTGGAATTTTTATTTTTTATTTATTTACTTTTTTGGGATAAGTTTATCATTGGAATGTTTTTTTTGGGTAATTAATAATTTATTGATTTGCAAAAATTGAGTGATACAATACAGGAAAGCAAATTTACAAGGAGCACATCAACAATAAGTGTGCTAGCATGTTACCCTAGGCACTAGTGTAGAGTAAAGTGGTAGGGTTACAATGGCCTTATGTAGGCTCGAACGTGATTTGCTAGTATGCTAATCCCTGGGAGAACTTTCCCAAGACGCACTTGATTACGGGTGCGCCATACACAATAAACTGTTGCAGCTAAAGTTGCACACCACCTCTGATGTGTCGGTGAGTCACCCAGAGCCATAAAAAATCTGGTCACTTGTTCCCAGTTGTTGGAGGAAACTGGACAATTCATGTAATCACAAACTATACTCCAGACTTGTGATGTGTAATCGCACTGGAAGAAAAGGTGGGTGTGATCCTTTGGATGTTGGTTACATAGGAGGCAAGTAGTAGACTGCGCTAGCCCCTAGCAATGTACCCTATCAAAGGTGGATAATTTCCTTAACCAAGCCAACCATAGTATGAAAGCATGTCTAGGTAGGAAGGTTTTATTCCATACTACTCTCTGCCAAGGTATGCTAGGTCTTGGGGGGTTTAGGAAGGTGTAGCCACTCTTGATGGTGTACTCTCTAGATCGTGAGTGTTTCCAACAAAAGCGGTCCTGCTCTATGCTATTCGGTTTGATGGATTGAGGAATGCTGAAACTATCCTACGGTGGGCCCCTCGGGATACTCCAATCGTTGCCATTCATTATGGAACATAGCCTAGTTGTAGCTGGGAAGCCCGTGCTGTGCATGACCCGAGCACTAGGTATCCAGAGGTCCTGACGGGAGCAAAAAATCTGCCCATAGAGAGATATCTAGGCCATTGTTTGGTTCCCAATAGAAAGAAGATCTAACAAAACCTCTCAGTTTGAGTAATTTCTTCCATGTCCAAGAACAGACGGCTGGAGCCTTGGACGACCAGAAGTTCTTTCCCTTGAGTATAGTGGAGTAAACCCATTCCAGCCATAAGCTCTTTGTTCCCTGCTTGCAAAGTCTCCATATGTGCTTAATTTGGATGGCTTTGTTCCACTGGTGGATATCCAGTAACCCAAGACCACCGCTTCCTTTTGGTTGACACACTTCAGCCCACTTGACTTTTGCCTTGGTGAATGTGTGCGGGTCGCCACTCCAAAGGAAATTCCTAAGTAGCTGCTCTATTCTCGTGACAACCGACTTTGGAAGTACAAAGATGGAGCACCAATAGACCTGCATGGAGAAGAGGACAAATCTGATTAACTGAAGCCTGCCCGCATAGGATAAGTGCTTGGCTGTCCATGAATTGATTCGGGCCATAGTGCGTTCCACTAACATTTCACAATCCTGTTTCTTGAGCTTCGATGAGATAAGGGGAACCCCTAGGTACCGCACCGGTAGTTTGCCCTCATTGAACTGAGTGCATTGGATTATGGCCTCCTTCATGCTAGTTGGGACCTGAGAAAAGAAAATGCTACTCTTGTGGTTATTTACTGCCAGTCCTGAGATGGCCTGGAAGTCCTGCAAAGTATGTCGTACCAAAGAGATAGATTCTTTGTTCCCCTTACCAAATATGAGGAGGTCATCTGCAAAACAGAGATGGGTGAGATGTTCATTCTGGCACCTCCAATGAAGTGAGTACCCTGGGTGCTGTATAAGTTGTCTCAATCGTATTGAGAGGATTTCCATACAAAGTACAAAAAGGTAAGGAGATATAGGATCTCCTTGCCTTAGGCCTCTTTTACTCGCAAAAAACCCCACAAGTTCCCCATTCACATTTACGGAGTATTTTGGCGTTGATATGCACTGACTCATTAACCTGCAGAAATGGGGAGGAAATTGCATAGCCGAGAGAACCCCTATCACAAAATCCCATCTTACCGTATCATAGGCTTTTTGAAGGTCCACCTTCATCATGCAGCGAGGAGCTCCTACTTTGGCATGATAATTTGCCATGAGTTCCTGAGCTAAGAATATATTATCCGCAATCTTCCTCCCCGGGACAAAAGCTGCCTGTTCCCGCCCCACTAAAGATGGTAACACCGATTTCATCCTTGCTGCAAGCACCTTAGAGATTGCCTTATAGATGACATTGCAGCATGCAATTGGCCTGAACTCCCCCAATCTAGTGGGGTTGGTCACCTTTGGTATTAGAGTGATGGCCGTGTTGTTTATCTCTTTTAGTAGATGCCCTGATGTCATAAACTCTCTAGTAGCCCTGATTAAATCCTCACCTACTATGTCCCAGGTTTTCTTGAAGAACAGGGCAGAGAAGCCATCCAGGCCAGGAGCCTTTCCATTCGCTTGTGATATAAATCCCCTCTTTATCTCCTCATCTGAGTAGTCGGCAAGGAGGCTAATTTGTTGTTAGTTCGTTAGAGTCCGTGGTAGCAAGCTCCCCACATCGACAGTGGTGGTAGGAGCTATGGGTGGATTATATAGATGTTGGAAGTAGTGGAGTATCTCATGCCTGACCTCCTCTTCCCCTGCCACCTCACTGCCATCCTCGCGAGTCAATCTATGGATGGAGCTTCGGTTGTGTAGGCTCTTCATGGCTTTATGGAAGTAAGCCGTATTTCTATCCCCAACTCCAACCATTTGGACCTAGACTTCTGTTTGAAAAAGCTCTCCTCCGCCCCCCTAAGGGTATAGTACTCTTTGTAGGCTATGCGCTCTTCTTCCAACCGGTTAATGTCCCCAGCTTCATGTATGGCTGCTTGCACTTGTATCAACCGTTGCTTCGCGTCTTGTACTCTTCGCGATATGTTGGAGAATTCAGCCCTATTTAAGCTTCTGAGGCCCTCCTTAACTAGCTTCAATTTTTGGACTACCTGAAACATGTGGGAGCCCTGGATATCCCTTCTCCAAATGGCGCTCACTAGGTCATGGAAACCTTCGTGGTCGGCCCAATAATTGAAGAATTTGAAAGGGCATCGTGTAGTCCTCGTTCCATAATCCATACGGACCACAACTAGTGAGTGATCGGATATGATAGGTGGGAGGAATTGGGCGTGTGCACTTGGATGCATATTCATCCAGGGTAGGTTAACCATGGCCCGATCAAGCTTCCTGAGGATAGGTTCCTGCTGCTGCTTGTTTGTCCATGTAAAGAAATCCCCTGAATATCTCAGATCTTCCAACTCCACTCTTGCTAAGCATCTTTGGAAATCCAACATTGCCTCCGTGACTGATGCCCGGCCTCCTACTTTCTCTGTGACTAGGCGAGTAATGTTGAAATCACCCATGACCAGCCACGGTTTATCACCGACAGCCTGAGCTAACCCCTCGAGGTTCAACCATAGGTCCTTGCGTTCTCTATCATTATTGGATCCATAGACAAACGTAAGGGCCATAATGCTATTCACTCTCAAGTTGGTAATGGTACAATGTAGAAATTGTGTGTGTTCCTTTTCTACACAAATGTGCCACTCCCTAGGTTGCCATGCTATCCAGATGTGCTTTCGTGCTATGGAGTTAACCCATACTTAATTCGGACCCAATCTACTCTTGACGGACTCCTCATTCGCTGCGCTGACTTTGGCTTCCAATAGGCCAATCAAAGTGATGCTGTGCATAGCACACAACCTCTTAACCCCCAAAACTTTTATAGGGTCATTTAGACCCCTTACATTCCATGTTGCCACTGACATGGATGCGTGAGGCGATACGAATTAGGTGAAGTTCCGACTCCTCTTGCGCTGTTTCTTTTTCCTGCGGCTAGAGGAGCTAGAGCTTTTGTTGACCATGGGTTGAGATCCCGAGCTTTGGTTCATCTGGACCAATAATTTGTTTAGTGGGGTGTTCTCAAAATCAACATCCCCGTCTGCTGCATCTCCTCCTTGATCAGTCATTGGCATATTCGTGACACGGCTAGGAGATGATGGAATCGCAGCTGCTGCCAAAGGCTTCTCTTCTGCCTCCAGGACTGTTGCAGGCTTCACGCTAGGCACTGGGTAGCCGCTGTCCATCTCCATCCGCTCAACCACAGTACTCCTTTGATTTCTGGGGACGTCTACAGGCACCTTGGCAGTGCTTGTTACCTCTGTTGGCATCTCGTGCCCACCATGTGATGCCCCTCCTCTAGCTACTGTTTTAGACTTTGAAAGTGTCGGGCATGGGGCACTAGTGGGGAGGGGTTGGCTTTCAACGCATGACGCTGGCCTGTCCTTCTCCTCACACCGCAACTCCTGCTGACCAGCATTTGCACACGAGGCGACCGGGCTGCTCCCCGCCCCCATTGCTGCTCCCTCCTGCCTTTGAGTGATCGGCACAGATTGGCATTTGTGTCCAAACACTTTGCATGTCGCGCAACGCGGAGGCAACCATTAGTATTCCACCTTTACTTCCGCAGCCACACCATTCTCCCACTCCACCCTTACTTGGGTGACTAGATCCTCACGGGCATCAAGTTCCACCAGCACCCTCGCGTGGTTGGCATGTTGCCTCCTGGCCGTTGGTGCATCAGCCTTGAGTGGCACTCCTACGCCACTGACAATGTGGCTCAAACCTTCCGCCCCTAGGTACTCGCATGGAACTCGCGAGAAAATAGCCCACACTGGGACGTTGGTGGGCTGTGCCTTGTCTAGTGGCATACCCTTCCGCCATTTCTGCAAAATAAGGAAACGTTGGGCAAAATGCCATGTTTTCTCCAAGACCAAAGTGGTATCACTCTCCTCACTAAACCGGAAGTAGAAAAATCCCTCCGAACTGCCTATTACATCCACGAGGCCAAAATCCTTCCAGAGTTTGAAGGCAAGGGACCGGACCAAGGAGTATGGCAGTTTGCGGCCAAGGAAATAGCCCACGAGAGTATTGTTCCAGAATGTCGCGCCCAAGTCCCCAACTGCCTTAGGTATGTGCACTGTTGGGGAAGGGCCCTTGGCGACCGGCGGCATATATTGCAAGGTAAAAACCGGTGAGCTATCCGACACCTTGGAGCTGCATGCTTATGCGTATGTTCTGCCAGCCGGAGGTGCCTGTGCTGGTGCAGGTGGGTGGCCGTTGCTAGGTGGAGGCCGGTTAGCCTCCTTCAGGGTCCGGGGATATGCTGTGTCGCTTCCCAATGCAGGAGTTCCAGAAATGGATTGATTTGGGGTGGCACGTGGGCCGTGGCTGGTGTGTGTGGCTATTTTGGTGAATGTGGGTCCACTACTGCAGGTGAGAGGTCTGCTCTGCTCTGTGTGGGCACAAGGCTCCACATTTCCCTCCTTAGCTATGTTTTTTCCTTTCTCTTTCCCAGTTGGAAAAGCAGGGCATTGACTTACCAGATTTGGGTTGACATTAAAAGCCTCCTCTGGAACCGTGCTCGCCTCCAGAAGGGAGCCTTTGCCACTGCCGGTGGCCTTGTACATGGTCACCTTCACTAATGGTGACTGACAGCTTTCCGGCACAGCATCCTTGGCCGGGGTTGACATGGAGGAAGGCAAGCGGGTAGGTGGTTGTAACTACTGAACTAGGCTAATGGATTGGGTATGGTGGTTCCTAAGGGTCCTACGGGTGAGTGTGTTTAGGGAAGTGTGTAGGGAGGAGAGAGGAGAGAGCATCCTGACTCTAAGCTAAGCTTTATGAATTCCACTATTATCATTGGAATGTTGCTATCACTGTGTGTAGAAAAGTTCATTATTTCATTATATATTTGGTTATATTTATTTTTCTGTTTTTTCTTTTCTATTCTACGGTTATTCTAGTTATTCTAGATTAGCTAGCAGACTTAGGAGATCCGAGTTTATCCACAGTTTAGATCCAATTTGATCTAACCTAACCTTAAAGGATTATCCTTATCCATTGGATAAGCTATAACTACATGTATTTAAACTTCTGGTATGAAAAAAGAAGTACGAGTTTTTTCCGTCTTAAACCTGTTTTTATTTCATCTTCGTATCA
Organism: Laguncularia racemosa; assembly: GCA_037954665.1. Taxonomy (NCBI): domain Eukaryota; kingdom Viridiplantae; phylum Streptophyta; class Magnoliopsida; order Myrtales; family Combretaceae; genus Laguncularia; species Laguncularia racemosa. The sequence goes on along the minus strand of JBBMOL010000025.1, from coordinate 6,498,899 downwards.
GAGCGGAGGTCGAGGTCGATCACATAGTTAGTTGGATTGCTCCAAACATGAGTGGGAAACACGAGAGCACTCCTAGGCTCAAGATGCAGTTCAGGACCCTTGATCATCCATCTCTACCAGGACAGAATTTTAGAGCCATCTCGTCCTTAGGAGTGGACCAAAATACGTTGCAAATCACCCAACACAAACTCAATGGATTAAATTTCTGTGAATGGTTCCAATCCGTGAGATTGGTTATTAGGGGAAAAGGAAAACTTGGCTATGTAACCGGGTCAATTGCTGTTCCAGACCATGAATCAAATGAGTATGGTGTACAGGAGGCCGAAAACTCTTTGGTTATGGCTTGGCTGATAAATTCCATAGAATCCTGCATTGGGAGAACATATCTCTTCTGTGAGACAGCAAAGGAAATTTGGGATAATGTCCAAGAGATCTACTCGGACATGAAAATTCCTCCCAACGATTTGAGCTTCGATCCAAACTTTGTAATACCACTTAAGGGAGCATGAGTGTAACTGAATATTTCAACCTACCGATAGAACTTTGGCAGGAAGTTGATCTCTTTTATGAGATACAATGGAAATGTGCTAAAGATGGAACTCAATACAATAGATTGCTGGAGAAGGACCAGGTATTTGACTTCCTATATGGATTGAATCCTGAGCTTGATGAAGTGAGAGGACAACTCATAGGAAAGCAACCAGTTCTAAGCCTCAAGAAAGTCTTTGCAGAGGTAAGGCATGAGGAAAGTAGACGACAGGTTATGATGACTGCTGGACAATCAAACCCGAGCTCAGCCTTGGTAACTGGAAACAGAGTAACCCCTGGTGCCACTGCAAAGGAGAAGTTGTGGTGTGATATTTGCAAAAGGACAATCATTCTCACAATACATGTTGGAAGATACATGGAAAACCAGACCATTTAAAGTTCAAGTGGCCTAAAGAGACAAGCAATACTAGAGCTGCTCAGGTTGCAGAGGCTGATGTATTCAAAGGAAAAAACAGTGGTGCAATCCAATGCTGGAGTTAATCTCACACTGGAGCAACTTGCTGTGTTACAGCAGATCTTTGGACAAATGAAACTCAATGTTGTTAACCATACTGAGTCATCTAATGTAGCCACAGCTTTGCAACCAAGTAAGTGCCTAGAGGTTTCTGGATGTAAAAAACATGAGGGGTGGATTGTTGATATGGGAGCATTTGACCATATGTCTAACTCAATGTATCTCTTTGATGATTTGGTGGAAAGCAATAATCTTAGTAAGATCTTGGTAGCTAACGGTAAGAGTGCTACATCAAAAGGGAAAGGAACAATCTTGATTGGTAATTTGAAGTTAAAGGAAGTATTGCTTGTACCTGAGCTAAGATATAATCTGTTGTCTGTAAGTAAGTTGACAAAAGATATGAATTGTCAAATAACTTTCATGCCTTCATACTGTATTATGCTGGATTGAGCTTCGGGGAGGATGATTGGCGGTGCTAAGGAATTTGATGGCCTTTATTATCTGTTTGGAGTTTAGTCAAGGTTTAGTCTTGAACCCAAGTTTAGGTCCCTTTTTTCTGCTACAAGTAAATCAGAAATTATGCTTTGGCATGAATGCTTGGGTTACCTTAGTTTTACATACATGAAACATTTGTATCCAAGATTGTTCAAGAATAAAGATGTCGGTAGTTTTTAATGCGAGCATTGTCCGTTAGCTAAATTTTCTAAGAGTTCCTATTACATACATCCATATAAACCCTCAAAACCATTCCATCTTATACATAGTGATATTTGGGGTCCTGCTCATATACTAACGTCTTCTGGACACAAATGGTTTGTCACATTTATAGATGATCATACCCGAACCTGTTGCGTATATTTATTGAAGGGAAAATCTGAAATTTGCACGGTATTTAAACAATTTCACAAACTAATTCTCAATGTTTTCAAGGCAAATATCTAGATATTTCGAACTGACAATGGGAGAGAATATCTTTTTACTGATCTAAATAAGTATCTCCTTAAACATGGCATTGCTCACCAAACCTCTTGTGTGTATACTCCTCAACAAAACGGAGTATCAGAACAAAAAAAATGACATATACTTGAAACAACTAGGTCATTGATGCTTGGAACCTCAATACCAAATCAATTTTGGGGAGATGCAGTATTAACAGCTACATATCTTATTAATCGAATTCCATCTAAAATCCTTAAATTCAAAACACCCATTAGCGTCTTACTTGAATTTTATCCACATATCCGCTTGTTGAACACACTTCCACCTCGAATTTTTGGATGTATAGCATTTATACTTGACAATTCACCCCACAAACACAAACTTGAAGCTAAGGCTTTAAAGCGTATGTTTGTGGGGTACTCTCCTATGCAGAAGGGGTATAAATGCTACCATCCCCCCACAAGGCGCTTTATAGTCACTGCTGATGTTATCTTTCCTTGAAGAAAAACCATTCTATAACACATCTTCTCAAGGGGAGACATCTTTAGAAGGAGAGCAAAGCTGTCTTCCATCATTAGTAAGTTCCGTTCTCCCATATTCGTTAGAAATGGATGGAAATTTGTTAACTTCTACAAAGTTGTCTATGCCAATATCTCCTTTGGTAGTATCCTTGGAATGGTCCACTTTTGGGAATGTTGAGTCAAGTAGTCCTACTTCAAAAACCTCATCTCTAGAGTCACCGCCGGAGTCACCACCGAAACCAGATAAGCCAATAGACTACCAACCTTTAGAACCACAATGCATTACTGAATGTGTGGCTGATCGTGCTTTAGAACATCCCCAACTCCGTGTTTATTCTAGAAGGCCAAAGGATCCTCACCAAAGCCAAATATCCAAGTTGGGGCAGTTGGTCCAGCAAGGTAAGGGACAACTATCAGCCGATGATGAGAAGGATCTTCCTATAGCCTTGAGAAAGGAGAAACGAACTTGTGTAAGGTATCCAATTTCTAATTATGTGAATTATTCTAAACTCTCACCTCGGTTTAGAAGCTTTGTAGCTTGTGTGGATGAAGGGATGATTCCAAAGAATATAACTGAAGCCTTGAAATATCAGAACAGGAAGGAAGCTGTCCTAGAGGAATTGACAGCACTGAATCGAAATAATACTTGGAAGATTGTTGATCTATCAGTGGGGAAGAAGCTAGTTGGAAGTAAATGGATTTTTACCATCAAGCATAGAGCTGATGGTAGTATTGAGCGGTATATAAAGCAAGGTTAGTTGCCCAGGGATACTCACAGACATATGGTATAGGCTATGAAGAAACATTTATACCGGCAACAAAATTGAACTTTATTAGGATTATTTTATCTCTAGCAGCTAATTATGATTGGCATTTACATCAGCTTGATGTGAAAAATGCATTTCTAAATGGAGATCTAGAAGAAGAGATCTACATACAACCATCACTCAGATATAGAACAGGAAAGAATGAAGGCAAGGTATGTAAGTTGCATAAATCATTGTACGGGTTGAAACAATCTCCTAGGGTATGGTTTAAGAGACACTATGATTCATCTAGGATATCTATAAAGTTAAGCAGAGCATACTTTGTTTATGAAATTTGACAAAGAGGGTCTGAAATCTATACTTATAGTTTATGTGGATGATATGATCCTCACTGGAGATGATCATACTGAAATGATAAGATTGAAGGAAGAAATAAAGAAAGAATTTGAGGTTACTTAGTGAATTGAAGTTATTTCTGGGAATGGAAATTGCAAGAAGTAAAAATGGAATTGCTATTTGCCAAAGGAAGTATATATTAGATCTATTAAAAGAAATTGGAAAATTAGGATGCAAGCCTGTGAGCACTCCTCTCCCTCAAAATGGAAGTGTTATGCACCTGAGAATGATACTCCTGTGGATAGAGGCCAATACCAACAACTAATAGGCAGACTCATTTATCTATCTCTAACACGACTAGATTTAGCTCATTTAATTAGCTTGATCAGTCAAATGATGCATGCACCTTACCAAACATCATTTAGAGGGAGCTAATCATATCTTGAAATATTTAAAAGGAAACCCAGGGAAAGGATTATTTTTCAAGAAGTCTCAAAATAGGAACTTAAAAGTATTTGTAGATGCAGATTGGGGTGGAGACATAAAAGATGGAAAATCTACATCAGGTTTTTGTACTAAACTCTTGGGAAATTTGGTTATTTGGAGAAATAAAAAATAATCTGTGGTAGCTAGAAGTAGTGTTCAAGCAGAATACAGAGCGATTGCACAAGGGATTTGTGAAATTATTTGGATTCAAAGGTTACATCAAGACTTATGAATGAAGGTGGACCAAGTAAATGTTTTTTGTGATAGAAAATCTGCTATTAGTATTGTAAAGAACCCCATTCAACATGATCGAATGAAGCATGTCCACCTTGATCGGAACTTTATCAGATCAGAAATTGAAGGAAGTCAAATAAAACTTCAACATATCTCATCACAAAATCAAGAAGCTGACATATTCACAAAGTTATTATCAAAGCAGCTGTTCAGTAATAGTATATGCAAGCTAGAAATGACGGATATCTATTCCTCAGCTTGAGGGGGAGTGTAGAAAAGTTCATTATTTCATTTATATATTTGGTTGTATTTATTTTTCTCTTTTTTCTTTTCTATTCTATGGTTATTCTAGTTATTCTAGATTAGCTAGCAGATTTAGGAGATTTGAGTTTATCCACAGTTTAGATCCAATCTGATCCAACCTAACCTTAAAGGATTATCCTTATCTATTGGATAAGCTATAACTACATGTATTTAAACTTCCGGTATGAAAAAAGAAGTATTGAGTTTTTTCCCTCTTAAACCTGTTTTTATTTCATCACTGTGCCATAGACCATACACTAAAATTTCGATGCATGGACCAACTGAACCAGTTAGAATAAAGTAACAACACAAACTACATTTCAAGGGCAGTGCTCTTTATAAGACAAACCAAAGAAAAGAAGAAACAACAGAAAAAAATAAGAAGAATATGCTTTTCAGGGCTTAGTGAGGATTTTGGCAGTAAAATTTCAAATTGGGTAAGTATATCTAAAAACATCCTTGCTTCTATATAAATTGCTTACCTTTTGATATTCATTGTATTTCCTTTGCCAGGATGATGGGAAGTGGTAATTCCATAACAAATGATCCCAGAAATGTAAGCCACGATCTGCAACAATCCCCCAAAACCAATATTGTTATACAGCTTCATAAATGTATAGACATCCATTTGAAAAAATCAAACACCAACAACAAATTGCACAGCCATATCGACAAGCAGGGACAAAAACTTCAATGTCTGTAGATCTGAAATTATATGAACATCAAAAGGAGAGTTCCAATTAAATAAATTAAGAGCTTAGGCAACCTTCAAAGATGTCAAAGTATGAAAATTGTTTCATGGAATGTTTTAGTTCATTCATAGATTGGAGTTCATCGCATTTACAGGTAGAAAATCATCATGCCATGCATGCTAGACTACAATCAAACAACATAGTAGTCAGAATCCTATTAAAGGGATGGGCTCATGCAATGCAGCTGTTCAATTCAATGAACTACATGAGCAAAAATCATTAAAAGTATGATCACCAACGAAAAGATCAAAAGTAATATGATTAAAAAAAAAGGATTAATTAGGAAAAAAATAAAAATGCAAGAAGAAAAAAATAAATGACAAAAGCATGAGGAATGACAAAGTATCAAACAACAGATTATTGTACTGTCCCATTACTACTTGGAGTCGATTACTAATGAAGCAAAATATCAAGAGGTGCAAGTCATACATGTTTTTGATTGATAGTATAACATAATAAACACATCATAATTCATTCAATTGGATGTTTTCTCTTTGTTCCAGAATAATTTATGCATAATGCTCATCTTGACCATTCTTTTATATAAAGATAACATCTTGTGGAAAGTGCTTCAGAAAGCATCTCCAATGCAATTGAGCACCCTTCCCTAATCATATCTGGATCCAAAAAGTACTTAATTATATTTTCTCTTTACCTCAGAGTTTGTTCATGTTTTTTCTCACTTCAGGTCATCATCTGCCTTTGTGCGATGAAATTAAACAATATGAAGCCCCCCAAAAAAGAAAAAAAGAAAAAAATCAACATAGTTTCTATCAGACTTCAGCATATCTTACAATATTAGACAGAGATGTCATATTCCATAGGGCATATACACGTGCCAGTGAAGCTCTCCTAGATTCTATACTGAACAAGGCATTCAAGCCAGCTGGGAAAGGAGAGAGCAGAGACAGAGGAAGAATGAGTAACACAGCAAGGAATGCCCCTAATGAAATCCAGTAGAACTGAACCAATGTAAGGAGTGTGACGGATAGATCAGACAAAAGCATGAGTGTGATTACAAGCTGCAAGGTTTCCTGAAACACAACATTGAAATGTTAGGTGCAGAAAGTAATATTAGAAAAATGAGGAATTTTAGGGTGCGGTCATATAAAGTAATAGTACTGTATAGTTACTTTGTACTGTTAAAGACTCCAATTTTATTGTGAATGAGAGTATTATACTGTACCAAAACAAGCCGTTGACAGATATATCAGGCATTCGACAGCTGCTATATCAAGGCTATCGATAGCTGTTTCGTGTCTTAATGGAATCTTATTTTTATTGTATTTGAGAACAAAAAACTGTAGTAAAGAGAAGTGACTATACGATACAATCATTTTTGAGTGATTGTACTATAAAATTTTCCTAGAAAAATAAAGATCCTGTAGGTTCATCAAAAGAAATTCTGATTGGTACCTGGCGACCGATTGGTCTTGTATTATTCAACAAAAGAGAAATAGGGAATAAGAAGTCTCTCTTATACTCCAAAGATTTCAAACTACCAGCATTTATAACACCTCCATTAATTCCACCAGTAATCCTCTTGCGAGTCAATGCATGGCCTGGATAAGGTAAACTTGGTGCCAGCTGCTTCAAGCCTTTTCTCATGGATCCAATATTGCTCCTGATCCAGAATTAAGCACCAATGGTCATTTTCTTTCAAGATAAAGGACCAGAGAGCATTCCAGGAGTGAGATGTGCAAACCACTAAAGTTAAAATGGTGCTAAAAGTTGAAGTAGGATTTTTAAAAAAGGATTTTAGTCCAGAGGAATCGATTTGTAACCATTCTGACCTTCGTCAGTTTTTTTATCCATCAATAATCTGATATTGTAACCTATCCAAAATTACCAGAACTTAGTAAATTAAAAGGAAAAATTACCACAGATTTATTGGTCCATTATATATCACCAACATTCCCTGTGCCTCATAAGATGTATCCTTGGTCTTTAGTGTAAAAAACATAAGTGCAGCACAACTGTACCCTTTCATAACAACAGTTTCTGCTCTTTCTTTTCTTCTCATTTCTAGTTCATAATTTTATTCTGAATGGTAGCTACAGCTTAACTCACAGCATTGATCAAACAAATCCCTGCACATCTGACCACTGCCTATGTTATGTCAGTGCCCACATGAATGCTTGACAGGACATCCTAACAAAATGCATAGTTCAGTGTACAGTTTCATGAAGATCTGCTATGGATTTGTGGGTACTTTCTATTTTGCATCGAGCTTAGCTAGTCTAACATTCTCTTGTAAATTTGAAAATCATGCTGTTATCATTCTATTTTCTACAGGGATTTAACTTGAAATGGACTCGTACATGCTGGCCGAAAAAAAGTGGACTACACGAATATTTTCACAATATGTATTTTTATATAATAATTTGATATGCAGTAGTTATGTATGTAGTGTCTGTGTCACCTCAATACAATAGTTTGGAACTGAAGTTCACTGATGTAAGCCTCTAACACTGCTGTAGGATGATTTGTAACACTACTTTGCAGCAATTCAACTGTTTGCTGCTTATGAATAATGTGACAATATAGCATGACCACAATGTATAGTGACTGGACTTCTACTTTGACAGCCATAGAAAGGTAGATATTCAGTGAACCTTGCAGATAAACTCAGATCACCTAGAGTTAAATAGAAGTACTTAGCTAGATTGGTTGGATATTCAAGCTAGATGGTCTATGTCCTCTCTTTGAAATTGTTCACTGTAATAAAGTCTAGTGATAGTAGAGAAGACCTTCAGCGATGTCTTCACTGTTGAATTTATTGTCTACTATAGTCAGGGTTTCTTATTGCTATGCTGTTCATGAAACATCGACTACTTGTTCTTTTATTAGCTTGTGAGGGTAGGATCATGATGTTCAACATTTGACCCTTATTCAAAGAAGCGTTCTACTATATATCAGTATTCAATTTGCATAATCAAGGACAGGTTCCCCCTTGGACATATAAAGTTCGACCAAACAACTCAAAATTGTTTGTCTTTGTGCATATTATCCTGTAAAAGTTTTCATGACATTATGATAATCCCTAATAGGCTTTGAGTGTATGAGCCAATGGATACAGTATTGAGTGTCCAAATTTTACCAACCTAAGCCACAGCATTTAAACAATTACCTCAAGCATTCATCAGATCCCTCTGGTATATTGTATTGGCAAGAACTGTAAGTCGGGTAATCACCAAGTGCTACCAGAATACCCAGCTGATAATAACCTGAAGCTGTAGCTTGAAACCATCCAAGCTCGATTTTAACCCCGTGAAACTCAAGCTGAGGGTTAGCATGACTACTTATCCAATTAAGAACTGGAAGAAGAGAAGAACGAATTGATGTGTGCTTCACTGTCCTTAACTGAGCATTTAGACCAGCCACAAGGCGGTTCCAAACTGTTGCTGGGACATGCTACAGAAATGATATAGTTGTCCTCAATAAACAAGAATGGCATCTTAGAAACCTCTTTGAAAATCAAGGAGAGATAGGAACCTGTCCGAGAAGATTAGTCAACAATATATCGCTATGAAGACAATAAGGTGACATATAGCTTCCATCCCCACCAAAAAGTATACACATAGGGAATCTCTTTTCTATGATGGACACCATGTCTAAGTGCTTCTCATCACCCCCAAGACAGAAATCAATATATGCAACCATCAAGTCTGGTGTCACCCCAACCTGAAAATTTTTCATTTGCATTTATTTAATGCAAGTTTCAACATGCTGCAATTCCATTGTCAATGAAATCAGTATAACATGTATGCATAGGGCATAGCTATTATATAAGTTGAAATACTCAACAGTTCTCCAGGAATTTAATCTACCATTTATAATCCACAATTAATTCACCCCATCTTAAGGAGAAATATGCCCAAATAGACAAAAAAAGAAAAAAAAGTAGGAAATTTAATCCTACCCCAGTCACAAGGAAGTACAGAAAGATTCAATTCTCAAAGAGGTACTTCTTTGGGGTTAGTTGGTGTTGTAAGAGGAGAGGATGGGAGAGAGAAGGGGGGTGTGTGGTGGTGGTTGGGCATAGAGAGAGAATTCATGTAATTGCCACTTGAAAGGCTTCCACAACATTTGATATGATAGTTGTTAAGAGTGTCAATCATAATCACGTAATGTCTGAGTTGACAAAATAAAGGGTAATTACCAAAAAAAAGTAATGAAAATGTCACTTAAATAGCTTCTACAGCATTTCCTTATGATATCTATTGAGAGTGTCAATCATAAGCATGTTATGTCTGAGTTTGACAAAAAAGGGTGACTAAGATAAAATATGAAGGAAACCAATCAAAATGGCTTGGATATAATAGGATGCTACAGAAGCTGAACTAACTACCACGTCCACAAAGAGGACAAGAAAAGACTTCCAATGAATATCTCATTCAGGGTATAATATGAATATATACTGCCCTATCCTTCAAAGAAAACTGTTCCAAATTATATGATGAGTTTTCAATTGTAGAGATTAAAGAATTTTACACAATATGTCAAGTTTGTGCAAATTGAAAGGAAATTCTGACAGAGTTTATAGCAATTGGGTTAAACTATGTATCCAAACCTTCATCCCCTTGTACAGAGCTCTTGACCGGCAAGAACGGAGACATGAATGGTCATATTCAGACTTGACATATTCCTGAAGACGACAAACTTTTTTTCGACGCCGCCACTGTTTCCAAGACCATGCACAAGGATATGCCACAATTGAGAGAATGCTGTGCACTGAGCCTTCCCACCAGTCATATGCAGTAACAGAGTTTATTTCATCAATAAACCTATTGAAAGCATCTTCATACCTGCAGATTTAAAGTATAATTTAAAACTGAAATTCAAGATGAAGTAGGCTTGCCACTGATGAAAACAATCCTCCAAGTGCCTAGAGCTTGTTGAAAAGAAAATACAAATTGCAATATTCCAATATATATTATCCCAAACTTCAACAGAATTTTGTTTAATGCATCCCTATAACCATCTCATTGTCAATTTCTAAATGATATTGCCATTACATTTCCATTTTTAAAGATAAAAATTATTTTCACATTGAATATTTCCACAGCAATTCATCAATCAATTATTTTTTTTTGGGAGTAAATCAGTAAAATATAGTTTCTTACACAATGTCAATAATAGAATCTGGAGGAGAGTATGGAAGATGCCACGGCTCTCTGAAAGTATTGGGACCCATGAAATACATTCTATGAACATGGCTTTGGGTTTCTTCAGCTCTTGATCCACGCACCTGAAGTTGAAACAGAGAAAACAAAAGCATGGTGATTAGAATTTCTTAATATGAAGGCCTACATGTCAAAAACAGGAAAGCAACGTCATGTGGATGAATCATACCTCAGTAAGGGAAAGAAGGTATGGAAAATGTGGGTGACATTGGCGTTCGCTTGCTTTTTCCTTGTAATAACTTGAGCTTTTTCCAACTAATTTAATTCTCAAGGTACTTAACAAGAGGGCCAGGAGCACCAACAAGCAAGACAAGATGAAAGCAAAAGGCCAAGGGCCTCCAAATGTGTAGCACAACTCTTCAAGAGGTGTATAGCAATTTGGCATCCTGTACTTATCAGACACACATTTGTAAGGACAAAATGGTTGACTAACTCCACCTCCCCCTGCAGAATATGTGCCTTTGCATTAAAGAAAACAAAAGGGAATCAAAGAAGGGATAATAAATAAAACCAGAAGATTGAAAACTTACCACGCACATAAATGAAATATGCTCGATAAGGAAGTCGCTCAAGTGGGCAAGGAGTGCATAGGTTTGCATCAGAGCCCTCAACATTTTTATAGGTGCCAATAGGACACTCCTGATAAAATAAAATGATCATGAAGTCAAGGAACATTGTAAGACTACTCAAACATCTATACATCAATTGAAGAATATATATTATCAAAATATCTCAATTTTTCCCCCAAAAAAAAAATCTTAATATTAATCAAGATATGAGCATTATATTAACAAAAAAGTAGAAAAAGGATTTGCACATATATGACCATAGTACTTTGCAAGGACACCGGTTCCTTAATATTCTTCAAGATGCTAAAGGAATTGCTATGTTATATAAGAAAATAATTTGCAAACATGCCATTACAAATAAATATCTTGGCAGTAAAAAATGAATAACAGGACAATTAAAAAAAAGAGAAAAGAAAGAAAGTAAGGAGATCAATCGCGATAGATATAAATTACAGTTTTTGATTGAGTTGAGAGTAGAGGTGGGAGACAGCAAGGAAATTCCTTGTTTGCCGAATTAAACAATAAATGCCTTCAATAGTTATGTCAATTGTCAAGATAGAGTACCTTACAGAATGTACCATAGAGGCCCCTAGGACACTTTTTTCCAGTAACCGTGCCCTTCTCCCCATCATAACCACCATTGACACCAAAGCCTCCACTGTTAAGCAATCAAATATTGTAAATATAGTCTCATGATGATAAACAATAGATGCTATACTCAGAGAGGCAGATGCACATCTCTGCAGATTGTAAGATATACATCCTCAAAAATACAAAGTAATATGCTTGCATTAGGAAGCATCTATGAACTGGAAACCCCACCCAAATAACTTCTTCTGACTGGAGTAGAGTGCAAGTGTACTTAAGAAAATTTCATAGGAGAAACAGAAAGTCAACGACTGGTAAAGAGGCTGGAAAAGTGTAGAAAGTAGAGATATTGAGGAGAAAAATAATTTATTTTCTCTGATTGTATTGTTACATTGCACATCCTTAATAGAGAGAAATTTATCTCTTAGATAAGGAATGTGTAGATACATAAAGATATGCAAGAATATAAAATATTCTAGGGAGATATTACACCACCAGACATTACTAAAATATCTACACTAAATATAGACCCTATCTCACACATATACAAATAAGATACATGACAAAGATCTACAACAAAAAGAATGTACTCCAAAGGAAAAAAAAAAAACAGATAGATGCATTTAGGGCCAAAAAAAAAAAGGAAGATCATACGAAAGAACATGCAAAAGGGGTGAAGATAAAGCAAAGGAACAATGCATGATGAATTTTTTGGATAAAGTTAAACAACAATGATTTTTCAACACAAAACAACCAAGCAATGAGATAGTGTCCGCCAACTCCAGGAATCCATGGAATAAAATAAAAGGTTGATTGAATACAAGGGCACAAAAACACATAAACCTGGGTGGAAGGAGGGAGAGGGAGGGGGGAATAAAAATCAGAAATATATGCATACAAATATGGGGCCAAAACAAAAATAAAATTGCTGTTATTACAGTACTGTTTTTTCCCCCCTATTTAGCAACACGAGAAAAGCTAGGAAACAGAACAGATACTATGTGCTGTAAGAATTAAATGTATATTTATATATGCATATAAATAAGGCTCATCTCACCAAATGGCTCAGCTAAAATTGAGTTTGGCATATAAAGAATAGCTTTCAATTTCTTACTGTCCAAGAGCCTTTTTATCTACCTACTGATATGAAAGCAATATAGATAAAGGGAGACATAACTATTTAAACTTGCTGCATATCTTAAAGTTCAATCACAAACAATTTATGAAATGAGGATGTAATGTTACATACCCACTCTCAATGGAACCTTTCACAGTTGCAACTGGGACATACTCTGAACCAATATCGATCTTGGACCAATGAAAATGAACTCTCCCACCTCCTCCACCACCACCTCCAAAAGTGCCACCTCTTCCACCAAGAACAGATAAAGATGAATTCTTGGCAAGTGCAAGTTCCTGAAGGAAAAGAAGTATTGTCCCGCCAGAACCCCCACCAAGTCTGCCAACTAGCGAGCTATTACCCTTTCGAGATAGTACAGCACTTTGGCCATCAGCTCTCAAAGATCCACGAACTTCAAGCCTCAACAATGGCCATTGTTTGGATCCCATCACTAGAGGAAAGAATTTGATTGAGTGATGGCATAACAAAATAAAGAAATTTGTAAGATCAAAGAAAAAAGAAATCTTTTTTTTTTCTCCATTGGGTAAACAATGAACCAAAATTCTAATATTACTCAACAAAGCATAATTAACTTGCAGAGGAGATGCCAAAGTTTTCCAACGGAAAAAGAAGAAGATTCCTTGCATAATTACCAATCATTCCACCTCCAACCATATGCCCATATGACTCATTAGGACCTGAAGCTCCACTTCCCAATTCACATGGAAGAGCAGCATTACCATAAGCTAATCCCCCTGCACACATCATCCCATTGAAGTACCCAGAGCCCCCTCTTCCACCATGCCCAGCACCACTGCCAGCACCATTAGAATAGTTACCCCTTCCGACACCTTCACTGCAACCTACAATATGACCAAAATGAAAGCAAGGATAGGCAGACTATATTTAAATCATTGAGAAAAAACTCCATGAGAATGATTTTTTAGCAGAAGAGACAGGAAATTTGCCAAGAGTATCTAAACACTAATGCTTCACACTCTCTATCACCTAGTTCAGATGCAATTATCTTTCCATCTGAATCAACAATGACTGCCCTTGCCCTGTGTATGTGGATTATGCTTCCTTTGATGAGACCATTGACAACAATATCCTCAACTCTGCAGATCTGTCAATGAAATTTCTATCATAAAGAAACCGACTGGCAATAGAAAAATCATAGGCAGCATGCTTGTTATGTTCATGACCTTATAGTTCAAAACTGTACCAACTAATCATACATTCTACCTATTACTAGAATGCTTTTATCTCTTGATTATTAACTAGATAAACATTATCAATTCCTTCTTCACAAAAATTATCAATAAGCAAAAACATCATCAATGCAGATGCATGCTCTTGCTTGTGGATGACACAACTGAGATGCAAGAAGCTTTTTAAAAATGCATAGACAAAAGCAATTCTCAGATAAGAGAGAATGCATGAGTAACTTCTCATATACTATCAATGCTTACTTGGAGAGAAAAGGATAGTGTATAATTAACATGGCAATCATCAGGTGGAGTAATGAGATCTGCTGGGCATGACTCAGTCCCACAGAGGGATTTAGTTACCCTGAATGAACAGGATCAAGATAATTTGAAGTAAGTATACAATACTAGTGTTACTAAACAAATCCCAATAGAGCAACTGTAAAATACTCACACACTTCTATTTGAATCACTGTCCAGTGGGGCTTGAAGTAGAGAGCCTGGTCCAACCTGTTAAGAATTAAGAATGAAATGGATAATGTAATGTAGTACAGTAGCAGCACTAAATAAGAGCATCAATACAAGGCTATCAAAGATGACTTCTCCTTAGTCAGAAGGACAATTTATATATGATGTGGTGGTGAAAATGAAGACAAACGATTTTTAAAATTCATTTTCAAGGTCGCTATAGAGAGAACTTGACAATCTCTTTTTTGGGCTTAATTAAAGAGGTAACCCAACAATCTCTCTGAACACTTAAATTCTGAAATTTTAGGAGAAAAATAGGCTTTTTTCTTGATTCAATTTTCTGCAATTTAAAGTACAAAGAGTGGTGGTTACTAATGCACCCCATTTTCCCATTTTCAATCCCCAACTTAAAGACCACTTCCTAAAACAACTACTAACATGGCACACACTACCATACTCCTACAACACACAGTTACACCATTTACACACACAACACCTAATACATATCAGACTGGGACATTCAAGTACACGTAGCTGACACATCAGGCACACACATGACTACACACATGACATGGGAAACTGAAAACAGAAAATTATGTTAGTGCAAAGTTGTGGTTTCATAAATAGGTTACATCTAGCATAGAAATTCTACAACATACCACCTGCATAACTCCATGGTAAACCAAACTCAGAGCATGGGTATAGGTTATCTGTCTCAAAGTTTCACCATGCACTAGCATCAATTTACAAATAAATTATAAGGAGACATTTGTTGTATTCACATGGGACACAAGAAATCAAGGAATGGCAAGATTATCAGTGTTGCAAGATGAGAGACTTCGGGTTAACTTTTTAGCTTAATCAACTGATATGCTTGCAAAATTTATATTGTTTAGATTGATTTAGTAGAATGTTACACATTAGAGTAATACTAAATTTTCATTAGAGCAAGATGCATCCATGAGATGCCTTGTTAAGCTTAAGTGCAATGCAACTTGAAATAGATTGCAGTTCAAAAGCTAGCAATCAATTGACCTTTTTAACATGAGTGCAAAATCATATTCACCTTTTGAACAGCCATAGATCCACAAACAGAATCTGCTGATGCACCAATCATCAAGACATCAATATGGTATCAGAAATGTCCTTCACTGTGCACAATGCAGGTTATCTATTGTGATGCTGCCACACTTCTTTTAGCTGTATAATTTTTTCCAAAGCTTCCTCTTACGCAAGGAAAGATGCTAGTGAAATTCTTATAAAAAATGGTTTTTAAAGAGGAAAAGAGGGTACAACTTTATTTTTGCAACATTGCGATCAAGATATATTAGTTGTTCAAATATATGTGGATGACATTGTATTTGGTTCAACTGATGAGCATTATTGCAAGAAATTTTCTAAGTTAATGTAGGCAGAATTTGAGATGTCCATGATGGGTAAGTTAAATTATTTCTTGGGATTGCAAATAAAACAAACAAATGAAGGAATTTTTATGCATCAAGAGAAATATTCTTGCTAAATATTCTAGAAGTTTGGTTTTGAAAATTTTAAAGGAGCATCCACACCAATGAGTATTGCTACAAGATTGGAGCTAGATCCAAATGGTAAAAAGATTAATGAAAAGTTATATAGAAGTCTTATAGGTTCTTTGTTATATTTAATTGTGTCATATCCAAAGATCCTATTTAGTGTGTGCATTTGTGCGAGATTTCAAGGTAATGCAACCGAAATGTATCTGATAGCTGTAAAATGAATTTTTAAGTATCTATCAACGGCTGCAAAGCTTTGCATTTGATACCCAAAAAATCATAAATTTGATTTAATTGGACATAAAGATGTTGATTATACAGGATGGAAAGTTGATAGAAAAAGTACCTCAGATACTTATTAATTTTTAGACAACTAGTTTCTTGGTCTTTTAAGAAACAAAACTCCATTGCTCTTTCTATAGGTGAAATAGAATATGTTTTGATTGGAAATTGTTGTGTACCAATTTTATGAATTAAACAAGAATTGCATGATCATGGTTTGTTCACAAAAATATACCAACTAAATATAACAATACAAGTGCTATAAATTTAACAAAAAAATCCTATTCGGTGCTCTAAATCTGAACACGTAGAGATTAGGAACTATTTCATAAGAGACCATGTTAAAAATGAAGTATGTGTTGAATTTGTGCCTACTAATTATATTATGCTGATATTTTTACAAAGCCCCTAGATACAAAAAGATTTGAATTTATAAGAAATAAAATAGAGGTATGTGATCCATTTTCTTAAAATATCATTTCCGTGCTCTCCCTCTCCACCACTTTTTCTTTTCTTTTCTTTTTTTTTTAATTTTCTAGAATATATTTTTTTAAGTGTTATATTATTCAAATAATTTTTCCCTTGGATAGGTTTTGGTCATGTGGCATCAACGTTTTGGTCCATCATAAAAGTATATACTTTTGCTTCTTGATCACATGAATAGTGGACTCCAATTACACTCACCAACTACCCCACGATCTCACATGTGTAAGAGCAGTTATATGCATATCTTAAAATCAATTTTTTTCCCTCTCTTTTCTCTCACTACACTCTTCTCTCAACTCATTTTCGTATCTCTTTTTCTATCTCTAAAACCTAGGTTTTTTAAAGTATTCATCTTATCAATTTAGAAACCCTAATTGATGGTGCAATGAAAGTCACATAGACTCGTAAACAAAAACTTCAAAACTGTTGCATTAAAGGAACTCATCTCGATTCATGATGAACCCTTTAAGCCTAAACACTCTCACAAAACCCCTCAATCCTAAAGAGAAAAATCAAAATGCTATTCCTTAAAATAGTAACACATTATCTTTAACCCACAACCCCAAGAAAATTTACCCACAAAAATTTGATTATAGCCAACAATGAAGTAGTGGTACTTAGAGAATCAAGAATGAGGGAAGTCAAAACTCGGTAAATGTGATTTCTAAGAGTTAAAAACAAAGAAAGGTAACTTAACAAAGAAAAGGGATTATTAGGCCACAAAAGCTGTGGAACTTCGCTCAGAGGTTCCTAGTGTTACAAAAATGGGGGAGAGGTATGTCACCAGAAAAGCTGCAACCTTCTACTCTTTTTGCGTGGGTCCTGTTGTCCAAGATACCATGCGAATATTCCGATGAAGAAGGAATCAGCCACATCGCTAGCACAGTGGGAAAATTGATTCAAGCTAATGGGATGATGGCCTTTAGGGAAAGAGTAAACCAAGCGCAAGTCCCCATTGAAATTGAGCCAGGGAGGAGCCCATGCATTAGGTTGAGGTCATCGGTGAGGATGTTGAATATCGGTGGTTGCCTCCTTGATGCCCGAATTGCAAAGTATTTGAACATTCTTGTTTGGCGAAGACGGCTAAGATTGATGATCCGGCTAAGGAAGATCCTTCGACTTTAGGGAAAAAAGGAAAAAAGAAGAAATTTAACAAACGAGATAAGTCTCCAGTTGTCAAAGGTCCTTTGAATGTGGACTCACGCAAGGCTAATGAAGAAGACATCTCCCTGCTTGAAACAAAAAAGGAAGGAATGAGGTAAAACAAGGACAAAGCAAGTGAAGCTCCCTACCCTTCGACTCGGCCAGAACCGCGACAGGAGAAAGTAACCCCATCACGTGTTCTGGAAATGCCGAAGGATGAAATCAAAGAAATGCCCCCAACTCCGAATACCCAAAGTACAAAGGAGTTAAGTGAAGAGGTAGATTCTCCTAGACAAACCATGGCTATTACTGTTATGGGAAGTAGGGTATGACAAAGAGAAAATACTCCGGGATCCTCTTCTAACAATGGAAAGAGTTCATCAAATCGCAAACAGAGGAAGAAGTTTTTTTTAAGCATTGTAAACACATGTTTACTTAGTAAATTTTCATCCACACATGAATTTTACGCTTCAAAATGTTAAGGGTATTAGTGACCAAATCAAGGCAGCAGATGTAAGAAAATTGTATAATAACAATAGTATATCTCCAGTGGGTTTACTTGAAACTAGAGTAAACCACTTGTTTGAAGATAATATCAAACAAGCCATTAGTCATTCCTGAAATTTTGCTATTAATAGCTTAGCCAAAAAGAGAATTTAGATTGAATGGGATGCAAGAACATGGGATGTGTTAGTTTTAAAAGAACATGCCCAATTTATTCATTGCTCTTGTACAAATAGTAGAGCAAACATATTGTTCATAGTGACTTTTGTCTATGCCTCTAACTCAACCATGGAAAGAAAACAACTATGGAGTCAGTCAGAGAGTATTGCTACTTTGGTGGATCAGCCATGGATTATCTTAGGCGATTTCAATTGACTAGATGCATATCAGGAAATCTAGGAGGCAACAAGAGGATCGATCAAGGAATCTTAGATTTCAGAAGAGTCATTGACATGGCAAAAGTGGATGATTTACGGTTTGTAGGAAACTTCTATTCATGGCAAACAAGCAGGTTGAAAATCTAATATTAAAGAAGCTTGATTGGGGTAGAAGGTTATAAACTCTATCAAGTGGTTAAAAAGCTTAAAATTCTTGAGTTTGGGTTGAAAAGCTTGAATAGAAAGGAGTTTTCTAATATATTCAGTAGAGTGAACTAAGCTAAACAAACTTTAAGTGCCATCTAAAACTCAATAGCACTAGGATACTTGACCATGATAAGCGAAGAGAGAGAAGCCTTCCAAAAATATTACACTTTAAGGAATGTAAAGGAATGCTTCTTTAAACAAAAGTCAAGAATCAAATGATTATCGCTTGGAGATAAAAACACTTCTTTTTTTCATAAAGCCATGACTCAATGACATAATAGGAGTGTGATCCGATCTCTAGAAAGGGAGGATGAATCTTTGGCAATTGGAGATGAAGTTTTAAAGGAGGAAGTGGTGGCCTATTTTTTTAACTTATTTGGAGAGTAATGGGTTGCAAAATGAAGTAGAGGTGGATAATATAGTAACATGGAAGTTGAATGACCAACAAGTGGAATTCCTCAATTCTCCTTTTTTGGAGGAAGAAATTAAGGAAGCGTTTTTCAATCAATCAAATAACAAGGCTTTGAGGCCAGATGACTACTCTACAAAATTTTTCAAAATAGTGTGGCACATAATTGGGGAGGATATTACAAAGGCTGTTATGGATTTCTTTACCATAGGTTCTCTTCTTAAATAGGTGAAAAGCTCAATTGTTACTTTGGTGCCTAAGATTTCAAATGCATCAAAATTATCGAATTTCAGATCTATATCTTGCTGTAATGTCATCTATAAAGTTATATCTAAAATGCTTGTAGCTTAGAATAAAGTGGTCCTCAGCTCCTTTGGGAGCAATCTCCTTTTGTCCTAGATCGGAAAATCACTGATAATATCTTTATTGCACAAAAACTGGTCCATGGGTATCATACTAATCGAGGTTCCCCTCAATGTGCCATTAAAGTAGACATCATGAAAGCTTGTGATACACTGAATTGGGGTTTCCTGCAAAAAAGCACTTTTGTGTATGGATTTCCCTGCTCACTTCACAAAATTTCTAGTACAATGCTTCACAACTCCAAGATTCTCTTTTAATTTGAATGGGGAACTTGTTGGATTCATCCCTAGCCACAAGGGGCTAAGACAAGGAGATCTTACCTCACCTTACTTGTTTGTGATTGCAATGGAAATTTTATCAAGTTTATTCTAGAAGATAGCCCAGAGTTTAGATTTTTTTTTACCATTGGAGGTGCAAGGAGGATAGAATTACTCATCTTTGCTTTGCAAATGATCTCATGGTATTTTATAAAGGAGTCATTAAATCCATTATGATGGTTAGAGAGGTATTGTAGGAATTTCAAGCTATATTGGGACTTAAAACCAATTCAACCAAAAGCAAATTTTTCTTCTCAAATGTGAATATGCCTACAAAAGAAGTTGCACTTGAGGCATTTGGATTCCAAGAAAGGAAATTGCCAATACGCTACTTAAAGGTTCCCCTCATCTCAACTAAATTAAGAAGGCAGGACTATGACTTGTTGGTATCAAAACTAACATCGCGTTTGGAGGCCTAAACGAGAAAATTTCTTTCATATGCTAGGAGACTCCAGCTTCTAAAGTCAGTAATCTTTGCAATGTAAGTGTTTTGGGCTTCAATCTTTATCATACAAAAGAAAGTTATAAGGAAGATAGAAAAGTTGATGAGGAACTTCCTTTGGAGTGGAAGACCAAACATTATAACTAAAGCAAAAATAAGATGGGAAAAGGTTTGTACTCCTTTGGTTGAAGGGGGTCTAGGCACCACAACTTGAATTATTGAATAAAGCAATTCAACTCAAGCACATATGGCATTTATGCAACAATAGTGTTAGAGGCATCTGGACGCATTGGATACACGCTATTTTTCTAAAGGGAAAGAGTTTCTAGTCGATCAAAACCCCTTCATCATGTTTTTGGTCTTGGAAGAAACTCTTAAAACTACATGATCAAGCAAAGCCTTTACTTGAATAGAGAGTGGGGAATGGCCTTTCAATATCCCTTTGGTCGGACTTTTGGCTATCACAAGGTCCGTTGGATAGTATACTTGGTGCAAGGGAAATAGCTTCCTCGGGTTTACCCCAAAATACTAGAGTCTATAGCCTAATTGAGAATGGAGAATGGGTCCTCCCTCAAGGATAGTTTTGGAACTACAACAATATTCCTATAAATGTATGTCCTAACTTAACTTTGGAAGACAAACTTATATGGAGACCACCTCCAAATGGAGTCTTCTCTATCAAGAGTGCATATTCTTCACTTAAGCCTCTTGGTACTGCTATTCCTTGGACCAAATCAGTATGGAATCACAAATCCATATCAAGACATAGATTTATCTCATGGCTTGCAATCAATGGCAAGTTATACACTTTTGACAAACTGAACCGGTGGAGAATCACAACCTAGAGAAGGTGTTTTTCGTGCAACCAAAGCATGGAAACCCACCAACATTTGTTTTTCCAATGCTCATTCTTGTCAATAGTCTAGAAAGAAGTGATGTCTAGTTTGGGATGGCCAATATCCCATACTTCTTGGCAGCAAGTTTTAAATGGTTTATCCCATACTCCATCAAATCAATAGATGGATAAATGGAAATCAGCACTAGCGGCTATAGTCTATTGTATCTAGCATGTAAGAAACTCGACTCGGCTAGGACAAAGAATCCCTAGTACAAATAACTTAACAAGATTTATTTTGAATTATATTTATGTATTCAAATAAGAGATAATATTGTTAACATTTTCCAGATTATGTGCTATAATAGATTAAGGATTGTCAATCCTAATCAAAGCTTGTAAATAGTGGGCATTGTCCAATATCTATTATGTAGTTGTATATCTCTTTTTGATTGAATGAAATTATTGAATTAACCAAAAAAAAAAAAAAGCAAGGGCTAAAATCAGCCAATGAATTACCAAAAACAAGGGTAAGAAAGTTGATATATTGGATTCACATTTCTTGAATTTTGAATATTTTGAGAAAAACGGATTTTATTAGAAAGCATATTTAGATTTAATTAGTGTGGAATCAATTACCCTGCCAAATCAATTTTTCTCTTTCTAAGCATAGCCAAAACTATAATTGCATCTTCCTTCGAAATAGTGGTAGAACTAATTACTGCTTCATGTAAAAACCTAATCATTAGTTCAAAATCAAAGATAAAAACATCCCTTGCATCTATTACTTCAATTCCATCATTAAGTTCTTTAAATACTTCCTTTTTACTCATTAGACTAGGCTAGTCATCATCACTTTCAGACCTTAACTCAGAACATTTAATCAAATCCTCCTTAATTATGACAATCTTCTTTCCTCGCACTTGAGAACTCCATACATTCTTCTACTTATATCTAAATTTGCATAAAACTCAACAATTAACTATTCATACACCACTTCTCACATATTACACAGATTTCCAGCACTAATTACATCTAAATACTCTTTCCAATAAAATCCCTTTTTCTCAAAATATTTAAATCCAAGAAATGTGAGTCCAGATATCAACTTTCTTACCTTTTTCTTGTAATTCCTTGGCCGATTTCAGCTCATAAATTTTAGTATTGGGCTTTGCCCTTTCTAGCACAACTTTCTATGGCCCAATAATCCCATTTCTTTGTTGAGCTGCCTTTCTTTGTTTTTCACTCTTAGGAGTTACACCTATTGCATTTTGACTTTCCTCAATCTCAATTCTCATAGCACCACTACTTTCATGATATTCCATATTGTCGGCCATAATTGGATTTACTATGGGTAAAGGATTTTCTTAGGGTTATGAGTTAGAAATAGTGCATTCACTATTTTCAGGAACAGGATTTTAATTGTCTTCTTTAGGATTGAGGGGTTTTGTGACTGTTTGGGCTTTAGAAGGTTCATCAAGGATTGTGATGAGTTCCTTTAATGCAACAGTCTTGACGTTTTTGTTCATGAGTCTTTGTGACTTGTAATGCCATCAATTAGGGCTTCTAAATTGATAGAAAAAGAGATACAGAAAATGAGTAGAGAACACGAAGTGTAGTGAGAGAAAAGAGAGGGAAAAAATCGATTTTGAGATATACATATGATCGCTCCTACACATGTGAGATCATTGGGTAGTTAGTGAGTGTAATTAGATTCCACTACTTACATGACCAAGAAGAAAAAGTATATGCTTTTATTATGGACCAAAATGTAGATGCCACATGACGAGAACTTATCAAGGAGAAAAAATTATTTGAATAATATAGCACTTAAAAACACATTCTAGAAAAAAAAAAAAGAGAGAAAAAAAGAGGGGAACAAGGAAATGGTAATTTAACAAAATGGATCACACAACTTTATTTTATTTCTTATAAATTCAAATTGTCTTATCTAGGGATTTTGTAAAAATATTAGCATATTGATAATCAATAGGCATAAAATCAACACATACATCACCATTTATAACATGAAATGGTGCCTAATCTCTACATGTTTAGATTTAGAGTGCTAAATAGGACTTTTTATTAAATCTATAGCACTTGTACCATCACATTTAATTGGTATATTTTTGTGAAACAAGCCATAATCATGCAATTATTGTTTAATCCATATTCTACTTCTACTATGGAAAAAGCAATAGAGTTTTGTTTCTTAAAAGACAAAAAAAACTAACTCATCGCTTAAAAATGGACAAGTACCCAAGTGTTACATGCGAGGTTAGCTCGCGTTCACATGAAGGGTTAGCACCATTTGAATGTGTTTATTTCCGAAGAAGATCAAGGAAGGATTCCTGAACAATTGATTGAAGTCTAGTATATTAGTCATGTGTTGTGTACTGTGATAAGTGTTGTAATATGTTGTCTTGGTCAGCTATACATGTGTAAACATCATGTGTGTTGTGTCTTGGAATCTGTGATTGTGTCCATGTGATCCATTGCTGTCAAATTGTTGGTCTGAGTAGTGGACGTGTGATGTGGAAGTGTGGAGTCAGTAGGGGCAGGAAATGGGATGTGGGGTAGTTACAATAAGATTAGTGGGCAGTTACATTAAGAGTAGTGGGAAAAGAAATGTAGTAACTGCTCATACCTTTACAAAAAGGATTTATCTACAGCAATGGAAGAACATTCAATTTCCAACAAAAAAAAAGAATCTTGTGTGATTAACACTTGTGAGATCATCGGGTTCTCTCTAACAAGTCCGAATCCTAAGTATCCATCATAGGTAGATGAGGGAGAAAAAAACCTAAAATCCAAATTAGAACAAGACATCGTAATTGAAAAATTAGAAGAGGAAAACGTGAGACGATCTTGTAACAAAGTGGTATCAAAGTCAGCCATGTTGGATAACATCAAGCAACTCCAGCACCAGTTTGAAAGTTTCCTAGCCATGTACAAGGCCGACCGAGCACAAGTTGAAGAACTATCACTACAACTGGCAACTCTCTCAAGGGAGATGTCAGCAAGGAAGGGAAAATTGAAGGAATAGGAGGAGACAACTGAGGGAAGTTCGCCAGTTGATAGAACGCTAGGGGGCTCAGCGGTTGTTGGCGATGGGGAGAGAGGAACGTTGTTGTCAAAATACACGCGGCTGGATTTCCTGAAGTTTGACAGCAAATCGGACCTGCTTGGATGGTTGAATTGGTGAGAGCATTTCTTTTGGCACCAGAGGATGCCAGAGGAGGATAAGGTGGAGCTAGCGGCCTACCACATGGAAGGAGAGGCCCAACTTTAGTTCCTTAAGATGGAGAGGGATTGGTTGAAGATGGGGTGGCGAGATTTCAAAATTTTGTGCAACGCCCAGTTCGGACCCTCGCTACGAAGCAATCTGTTGGGGAGCTGGCCAAGCTGTGATAGGTGGGCTTGGTGAAGGAATATCGGCACAAATTCATCCAAGTCTTGGCTCAGACGCCCTCGCTCACACCGGAACAAGAAGTGGCCTTATTTATTAGCGGGTTAAGGGAGTCTATCTTTGTAGATGTGCCGATTCAGAACCCCCAAGATATGACCCATGCTGTGGTGCTAGCGAGGCTCTATGAAAGGAGGGGCGTGGCAATAAGAGCAAAGACAAAGGCATAGAGAAGTAAAGTAACTGCAGCAGCGGAAGGAGAGGCACCCATGAAGGAATTTTTGCCAGTAGCTAACTCTATTGCAAACCCTTATGTGAAGAAGTTGAGTAAAGCAGAACTAGAAGAGAGGAGGAAAAAGGGACTTTGCTTTAATTGCGATGAGCTATTTTCCATGGGTCACCGTTGTAAGAGGTTGTTTTGGTTGGGAAGCCTACAAAGGTATCCCGTGTCTGCACGTGAGGTCGCGTGCACCCTCGAGGAGGGAACAAATGTTACATGTGAGGTTAGCTCACGTTCACATGAAGGGTTAACACCATTTGAACGTGTTTATTTTAGAAGAAGATCAAGGCAGGATTCCTAAAAAATTGATTAAAGTCTAGTATATTAGTCGTGTGTTGTGTACTATGATAAGTGTTGTAATATGTTGTCTTAGTCAGCTATATATGTGTAAACATCATGTGTGTTGTGTCCTGGAATCTGTGATTGTGTCCATGTGATCCATTGCTATCAAATTGTGGGTCTGAATAGTAGACGTGTGAAGTGGAAATGTGGAGTTAGTAGGTGCAGGAAATGGGACGTAGGGCAGTTACATTAGGATTAGCGGGCGGTTACATTAGGAGTAGTGGGAAAAGAAATGTAAGAATTGCTCATACCTATACAAAAAGGATTTATCTACAGCAATGGAAGGACATTCAATTTCCAACAACAAAAAAAAAGAATCTTGTGTGATTAACACTTGTGAGATCTTCGAATTCTCTCTAAAGAGCCTGAATCCTAAATATCCACCATAAGTAAACGAGGGAGAAAAACCCTAAAATCCAAATTAGAAGAAGACCTCGTAATTGAAAAATCAGAAGAGGAAACGTGAGACAATCCTGTAACACTGAGGTACTCTCTCTATCAACTTTGCATTCTGCATAGTTAGCATCTTTATATCAATTAAATTAAAGTTATGATTTTTTGGGTACCAAATTCCAAACTTTGTAGTTGTTGATAGATACTTAAAAATTCGTTTTACAGTTGTTAGATGCATTTCAGTTAGATTACTTTAAAATCCCGCACAAATGCACACACTAAACAAGATATTTGGACATAATGCATTCAAATATAACAAAGAACCTATGAGATTTCTATATAACTTTTCAATAACCATTTTACCATTTGAATCTAGTTCCAATCTTGTAGAAGTACTTATTGGTATAAATGCTCCTTTGAAATTTTCAAAACTGAACTTGTTGAATATTTGGCAAGAATATTTCTCTTGATGCACAAAAATTTCTTCATTTTTTTGTTTTATTTACAATCTCAAGAAATAATATAACTCACCCATCAAGGACATCAAAAATTTGGCTTGCATCAACTTAGAAAATTCCTCGCAATAATGCTCATGAGTTGAACCAAATACAATGTCATCCACATATATATGGACAACTAATATATCTTGATCACAATGTTCTAAAAATAAAGTTGTATCTACTTTTTCTATTTGAAAGCTGTTTTTGATAAGAAATTCACTCAACCTCCCGTACCAAATACAATGGACTTGTTTTAAACCATAGAGGCTTTCATTAATTTGAAAACATAATTGAACATAGAGTGATGATCTAAGATGATTGTATAAAGGAGGTAGAAGAGGATTCTCCAATGATTCGAAAGGAAGAAGGGAGGAAAAAAAAAACTGGCTGAAGTTAGATCCAACATCCCCTAAAGCCACGATCAATATTAGGATTTGTGCTTATAGTGGCTATAAATGGCTTCAATGGGCCCAAAACAATGAAACTTAGGCAATTGTTAGCTGAACAGCCTATTATTGTATTATAGTGGCACCAGTTACAATTTTATCTCTAGAGCTTTATTTGAGAAGTTATTTTTGATAGTTGCACTTACTTTAGTGTTTAGGTTTAGACTTGGTGATGGACATAGCATTACTTCTAGTGGAGTTTGTAAATAGTTGATGATTGATTTGGGGGAGACACAGCTACAATGGAATGTCACTTGATGAATCTTAGGAGTGTGCACCAAGACTTAAGGTGTTGTGGTCAGCTACTCTTGGTGAAGTTAAGGTGGATAGGCAATAGAATGACTATGGAGTACAAATGTGAAGGAAAAGAAGTGCAGATATAGGGAGACCCATCACTATTGCATACCACCATGACCATGAGGTCACTAAGGAAGTTCAATGAAGTAGTGTTTTGCGTACTAGTATGAGTAAGCAATGAGATCTTAGTGTGAAGGTTGGCAACACCAACAATGAACTAACAGATTTTACTGCATACTTTTGCAGATGTGTTTTGAAGTCAAGATGATCCATTCCCAAGAGAAAAACTAATCACAGGATCCCTATTTTAGAGGGACATGGGCTAGTTAACATGCATCCCTACTAATATGTACATGCTCAAAATGACAAAATAGAGATGTGGGTGACAAAAATATTATGAGCTGGAATCATTCAACTTAGTACAATCCCTATCCAAGCCCACCTTTTTTCCTCTATCTCAAAAAGAATGATGGATCTTGGCAATTTTGTGTGGATTTTGGAGCTCTTAATCATGTCACTTTTTTTGGATAAGTAATAATTCATTAACAGAAAGAAGAATATACAAATGTCAAAGGACATGAAGTTTATATGGCTACTCTATCCATGTAAAGAAGTGTACACCAAAACAAAAAAAAAAAAAAAAAAAAAAAAACCTTGTAGGATACAAGAATAAAGTCAACATGGGTTATGCTTAAGCCTACTATAAGATAGAACTTGTTTGACTAGAGAGCACAAGAGCGGGATTCTCTTCCCGATACGAACTCAATCATGTCAAATTGCCTAATAAGTACCAGATACTAGTAATCAATGAGTTTTTGGATGAATCAATGAGTGCAACATACTTTTCTAAGATTGATTTAAGATCGGGTTATGATGAAGATATACATAAGACTACATTTCATATACAAAAGGACACTATGAATTCTTAATTATGCCTTCTGAACTCATTAATGATACCGCTACATTTCAATCCACCATGAATGATTTATTTTGATCTTACTTGAGAAAGTTTCTATTAGCTTTCTTTGACATCATATTGGTGTATAATGGAACTTAGGAGTCACATTTGAGTCATTTGTGCTAAGTATTACAATAATTGTTCAACAACTACTTTGTAGTCAATCAAAAGAAATGCTCTTTTGGATGGACTCTTGAGTATTTGGGGTATGATTTCACCATAAGAGAAGGCTATGGACCTTAAAAAGCTCCACATTGTGTTAGATTGGCCAAGACCCACCATAGTAAAGTAAGTTAGAGAATTTATGGGTTTAGCTAGTAATTATATAAAATTTGTCCATAATTATGGTAAAATTGCAAGACCATTGAGAGATCACTTAAAAAAGATGGGTTCAAGCAAAGCAATGAGACGAAGGCTACATTTAAAGCTCTGAAATGCACTGTGACTTGGTGCCAGTTTTGGCAATACCAAATTTTGATGAGGATTTCATCATTCAGGGCAACGCATTAGAGTGCGGCCTTGGCATGGTGTTAGTGCAAGTTGGCCATCCTTGCCTATTGTAGCAAGGGTTTATAAAATCAAAATATAGCTGAACTGTAAGATTGTAATTTATATGGGATAGTGATACAGGATTGAAAGTAATACATCTACAGCAAAATCAGATTCAATCATGCGTTTAGGATTTTTTCTTCCCCTTTTACCTATCTTGGAAGAGTAACTTTAGACTCACTAAAGAGAGAATCTAATGATCTCTTTACTAAGGCTCAATTTAACCTTAAGATTTCCTTGAACTCAAGAGTTTTGAAAATTTTCTAAAAAATAGCTTCCCTTTTTTCTTAATTTTGCTGCCATAAATACAAATAGAAAGAGCATTGAGTTAATTAACCTCTTTCCTTTTTTTTCCTCCGTACTTGACATTTCCACTAAGCTACCATAACTTCCATTATTAACTAAGAACACCATAAGTGACTTCCATTTGAAATTCGACACATGGCAAATAAAATTTTTAAAAAAGCAACACAAGATAAGGAGTACAAATATGTATGGAAAGAAAGAAACGAAAAAGGATTAGGATAGAGTACTAGAATAGTTACGGATATAACCCGCACTATTCTTTTTTGTGTAGTAGCTATATCAAACTCCCCTTAATTGTATAGCTAGGCTCTCAACTTTGATACCCCTTTTGTTTATACGGGTATCAAATTCGATGGCTTAGGTCCCCTTGAGAATGCTCCTTTTCTATGTATATCCTTTAACCTGTAACCATTTTATCCAAAAAAGAAAAAAAAGAAAAAGATAAGGAGTATAAAGTTGTTCTTTTCAAGCTTATACTCATGTAAAATTAGGAACAATATGTGAAGTTCGTGAATTGGTCATGCAGGCTGTGCCTGTGTTATTACTGTTGTTATGTTGTAATATTTAGGTTGTTTTGTATTTAGTGTTGGCATTAGACCAAATGTGTAGAGGGTGTAGGCTGATGTGTCAATTATAGGTGCTTTGTTTTGTTGTCTCATACCAAGCTATACTAAGTGTTAAAAAAAAAAAAAAAGAAGAAGTGAAATTGGGAGTAGCAGTTGCAATATAGCTGCTTTTGTAATTCTGCCATTAAAAAGCAGCAAATGAATGAGAAAAGCTTAGTCCTATCAATTATCAAATTTTAAAGGAGGTCTTAGAGTTCTCTCTTTAATTTAGCCTAAAAAGAAATTGTGGATTCCTCTCTTATTGAGCCCAAAACTTACTATATATAATCAATCTTGTAACACAATACCAAAAAAAAAGAAAAAAAAAGAGGAAACTGTCCTCAGACAATTAGGATGCATAGGCAGCCAATATGAGCAGTGAAAAGGATCAAAGGATCCTTTTTCAACTATTATCAACCATGTTCAACTAAAAGACAAAATTATCAAGTAAAGGTATCATATGGTTACTGCTCTTCTGAAATAACACCATTCTTTTAGTAGAGCATGCTTCTTTAAATCTTTCAAGACAGGCAGATAGAACCAGAAAATACAGTGGCACATCATGTTGAGTATGTAATTAAGCTCACCGTTATATTATAAAACTGAGATAGGGAAAGTCGCTGGCCTTTGATTGCATCACCATGACCTGTTAACTTCAGTAACCCCTGACCGAATACAGCCAAATTTGTGTTTGAACTAATAACAGAGTTATGCTGTCAAAACCAAGAAAACACAAGGGTTAACTCAGAATTGGCTATATCATATGATGGGAAGTATTTTTTAATAGAGCAAGTAGCCATACCCTTAGAACTACAAGATTCCTCACTTCAAGGACAGATGTGGTGACAATGGTATTTCCTCTGCCATCAATTAGAATTTCAGAATTCCACATGAGTAGCATTTTGACATAAACCCGAAGTGCACCATAGACCTTCATTTAACAAGGAGAAACTCCATTATACCCTTAGCAGATGATAACTCTGCACAAGTAAGAAACTTCTACAAGATGTCCAACAATCTCACATGGTTGATACATATAGTCGGAAAAAGAATCAGCTACACCACACACAAGATATAAAGAAACACCAAACACAGATCCTGTTGAACATCATTAACCTTTCCTTTAGGAATTACCTAATGATTTCTTCATTAACACCATGTACAATACATATCCTCCTAAGCTTCAATTTGATACACCTCATCTTTTTTAAGTCATCACACGTTAATTTCCCCTAAGATCCATGTGAAAAACCTTCTACACATTTTTCTAATCAAGTCCCCTCACCAGTTCATTTAAATCTGTGTTTAACTAATTTTTTCTATCATGAAGACATTTCTATACGAAAAATCTATAGTTCTTGAACTCTGCTAGCTGCAATAAATATGTCATCCGCCCAACAGAAGTACACACTTAAAAGTTACAACAATGCACAAACTACTTTAAAAATAAATAAACAAAACCTTATCCCAGCCATTTTGGTGACTGACATCATAACATAAGCACAATGCATGAGCTATGCACTGCCAGTGACTAGGGAAAGTTATAACAGAACAAATCATTTCTATGACATGTGATGCAGAAATTGAAAAATAATTTTCCTGAGTTCTGTTTTATCTGCACATATTCACATGAAAAGCTGCAAATAGTGAGGCTTTCAATAATCTATTACTTATTGCATCAACTGTACGAGTTAATGGCAAGATCCTTAAAACATGATCATGTAATTTTCCAGCAAGAACAAGAATAATGGAGTGAACAGGCATTTCAAGGTTTTTTTTCAAGTATTCAATCTTATACGGTAAGATCTTTCTGCAATCATTTAACTATGAAACAAGAACTGGAAGGATCACAATTAGAAATGTTTCTCTATTGACCATCAAGCATTAAGGTAGAAAAGGTAAGGAAGGGAAATAATTGAAAAAATTACCTTTATGATAGAATCACTCATTAATAATTCTTCAGCAACAAGCTCAAATTCAGAGACTGGGAACTCAGACAATCCAAAAACAATTGTGCTCCCTCGATAAAGACTGATCTGGCCTCTCACCTATATATATCGGCAAAGTTTAACTTCATTGAAAATTTGAAAAAGGATAAGTCAAATGAAGCCCATTGTCGGAAGGATTTAATCAAAGATGCTTGTTTAAATGTTAGTGGCAATCCCTTCCATCAATCCACAACCACCCCCCCCCCCCCCCCCCCCCCCCCCCCCCCCCCAAAAAAAAAAAACACCAAACAAAAAAAACACACACACACAAAAGAGAAAGGGAAAGTAAAAAAAGAAAATAATGCAATAGTGGCAAGAATAAATTAATGGATTGGAGGCCAGAGCCAGTAAAAAGATTACATGGAACACGAGACAAGAACCACAATTCTTATGCTAGGAACCAATACATGCATAAGACCTGCTGAAAGTAAATGTAAAACAAATGCTCATGTTATTTTATTTGGTGTACCAAAAGCTTTTTCCTCCCCCATTGGAGGCTTAATGTTCTACCTCTAGCACCAAATGGAGGGGGACACAATCATAATTGGGTACTGCTACCCAAAGCACACGTTCTTACAGGGAACATAACCTAGAACCTCCTGGAATTCATCATGAGAATTTCTAGACTTCAATCATGGGACCAACCCCTTGCAATTTACCTCAGTGTACAATTAATTTGAGTTGAACTCCACGCTGGGAAAGAAGGCTAGGTGTGTTTTGAGAAATTAACAAATTGCATAGCTAATACAAGTACGCTGTGCAAAATTCCACCTAAAGGAGAACCATTTATACAAAATTATATTCATGTTAAGTCTGCAAGAGAACACTGAAGGAGCAATAAAGCACAGATCTGCGACACAGACAAAGAAGGCACCTGAACTCTCGTCCAAAGTAGTGGAACCAACACTTTTGCATTATTCTCCACAATAACATGTGACCACAATTTGGTTGTTGGAAAATCAAGTAGAGGTGTTTCTGTTTCTGTAGTCATATAGTCATTACCAACTCTTAAGCTTCGCAAATCTGCATTGAAATAAGTGCCAGCTGCTCCAGCATTCTGAGGACAGCCAATGCTTGATCCACCTACCAGATTAAGAAGTTTTATGAGCATTGAACCTTTTCACCTTCTTTAAAGAGACTAAACAAATGAACCATCATCAAATGTACACATTATGTATATTCATTAAATAATGTGTTATTTGCAAAAGAAGACCATATATACCCCAATCATAAGAAATTGAGAGCATTTTATATCATTTCACCGTCTATGCTTAGTTTAACTGCAAGTGATAATGACTCGATGATTTTCAGGAAGTTGTCCACTGCATTTTACTAGAAACCTACTCAGTTTATAGAATAGACTAGGCCTCACTGCTGATATCAGAAAGAACAGATCCAAACTGGAACTTATTGACAGGTCCCAGGGACTGTTTAGTAAGTCTAGAAGCAGATTAAACACATAAAAGTTACAGCTGAGATATGGTTAACTACATAATAGTAATCAGTCCCAAAATTCTTTTCATATAGATTTTATATGGTGACAAAAGCAAAACTCAGATGCCTCTAGATCATGCATATTGAAGAAAGATAGGTCTGATCTCCTGGATCCCCAGAGTAAGAGCTTTGAGCTCAAACATTAAGATTAGGCAGCTGACTTTTTTTTCATTTTCTCATATCTACCCACTGAAATATTACTTTCCTTCATTAAGCCCAAAACACTTCAAAAATGCACAAAAGATGCTGTAGTGACTGGGATTGCTTCCCTCCTTGCCTTCAAAATTAAAGCCAGAGTTTTGCTGAAGGAGCAATTAAACTGCTCCTTTCTGAGGAAAACTAGACCAGTTCTAAAAGGGAGATGAGTAAGTAACTCGCAAGGAGAAACCAAATCAAATCAGATAAATTGTCAAACAAGATAAAATTAAAATTGCTAAACAGGGTTTATGAATCTTTATCATTATCTAGCAATCCATTTGTCACTCTTGCAAGATAGAGGTCTAGTTAGCAATTGCTAATTCTTGCACATCAATCATTAGAGGCAGTAGTTGAAAATATGCAAACCATGCACAGAAACTTGGACATTTTCCTGTATGCTGTAACAATCCAGTGATATTCTGCCTCCTCCACCTCCTCCCCATCCCCTTCCACCGGCAGCACTTATCAGCCCATATCCCTTCCTGGGAAATTACAAAATCACATGATTCACCAAAAATTGCTGTATTTGTTAATTTCTAAGCAAAGAGATTAGGGGTAATGAATTTAGCTCAACATAAGTAAGTCAACTTGCAATCAGAAATCGACATTATTTGGCAAAACAAAAAACAAGATGTAAAGCAAACATCTCACTTTCATTTCCCAAAAAATAAATAAATAAAAGGAAAAAGAGGGGGAAAGAAAGATGAATAAGGTTGGGATTTTCCTTTGTGACCTTCAAGAGAAAGCATAAGCTTTTTTCTTTTTCATATTTAAAGGGGGGAAGGGGGTTGCTGAAGATTGAGTTGATTAGCCTACCAGCTTCAAGAGATTGAGTAAAAGGGATGCAGTAACCAAAATAATGGTGTAAGGTGACTACTTAGCATACAATTGTTGAGCATATCTTTTGTAACAACAATAAGCTAACTATATAAGAATTGAAAACAGCCAAGCTAAATCAAGATTTCAAAATGCCAGCCGACTATAGAAGGATGGGAATGTGCAGATATAACTGATTGGGACACATTAGAACTGCCATATCATTTTTCAGTTGTTGTAACTGATAATAGCCGGTCAAATCAGCATGCCTATGGACATAGACAGAAGGATTGCAACGGAAGAAAGGAACAAGACAATGAGAGGAAGCTCAGGAATGGTTCTCTGATGCTGTAAATATAACTACTTATCAAGTAGATTTTCCTTTGAGACCTAAGATTTGACATACGACAGTACTTTCAGAAAGTGACAGAGCCAGAACGGCAGGAAAAATCAACAAATGACATGAAACTTTACAGCCTGCAGGTGTCTTTTTCATAATTTAATTCATGGTCATCGAAATCATGATTTTGAGAAAGGCACTGGTGATTTTAAAAAAAAAAAAAAAAGAGTAAAATGCAACCATGTATGGAAATTATTTTCAGTGATCACAAAAAAGTTAATTAATACAAAAGACTGATATCTTCTTTAAGGAAGAACATGTTCAGAAGGTAACAAACAAGAAAAACAAACTGATCCTTATGCAAGGCTTATGAATTGGTTGGATTGATATGATCTGAAAAGTATATAGGATCTTTCTTGTTTAACCTTCCTTTCCTTATCTTTTAAGATAACAAGTATTGGAAGATTAACAAATTTCAGGGGTCAAACTGACATCTGAGGCTTGAGAAACTACTTCAAAGTAGTAGAAAGGCCTGAGAAGGAAAAAGTAATATAGAGGTAAATTTGTACAAGAATTTGATACTCACAGCTTTATGGCATAGATAAATATACTTCCACCAGATCCTCCACCACCTTCAAGTCCGCCATCTCCACCTTCTGCTAATACAGAACCATTTATGTATAGTGTATCCTCCACAAGAAGTTTAACACGTCCCCCACCATTCCCTCCAAATGGCTTCTTGGAAGATGTGCCACCACCCTTGCTTCCATAACTCCATGGTGCCGACAAATTGGACCAAGAATAAACATCGCCACCCCAATAACTACTGTTATTGCTTTTAACACATGAAGCACCTCGGCCTCCATGGCCCCCACCAGAGCCAACAAAGCCAACGGGTGTGCCACTAGTCTGGGCAGGTGGAACACCACCCAACAATGTGGAATTTATGGAAGCACTATCTTCCATGGTCATATAGGCTGCAGAAAAAATAATTGAACCAGCAACCACAGCTGCATGTTGACCTACTTTAACATTTCCAGTCACATTAAAAGTGATGGTGCAACCTTCCACAGGACATTCAATAGAAACATGAGGGAGTATCTCAATATTTCCAGTACCATATACATAAAGATCAGAACTCAGGTACAAGTTTGATTTTAGCAAGCAGGTTGTATTGAATGATCCTACACCATCCAGATCCTCACAAGTTACGGTATCATTCAATGAAAATGAATAGACTGCTGATGATCCTGGATAAAAGGATTTGGCTGCAAGAGAACTTCTGTTGTTTATAACAGAATCTAGACCATCAAATGAATAATCCAATATGGTGGCTGTTCCTTTATTATGAGCTGAACTGAGAATCAGTATAGACAGTAAAACACTTCCAAAATAAACCAACCAGAGCATGTATTGGCACATTAGTCAAGGATGTAGGACACCCACTTGGGCCTATAATATCACAACTTTGATACTGAGATAAACAACTCAGTCATCTTATAATTCACAATCAGCAGATGTAGAAAGATATGTCACATCAAGCCATGGTCACTGCATATTTTGTAGCCTGGAAGATTGTATTTCATTCATACTTTGGTGCTTCTAGTCTTTTGGCTATTGTGTCTCATGCTGCTACTGAGATCTCCAACTATCAAAATATATAATGCTTTTGCTGTATGGAAAGCGCTGCCTCCAGCCAGAAAGGTTCTACCCTAGGTCCTGTCATTGAGAAAATTCAGATAGATTACAGTGTGACCATTCTGCATCCATGTAGCTATCACAACAAAGCTTTGGAATTGGCAATTGAAAAAGCCAAAATGATGTGATCGACAACACCTGTTTTGCAACATACAGAAATATACTTGCACAGGTCTACCCTAACCTCCGAAGACATGTCCAACTATGTAACAAGACATTTATTCACAAGGTTTGAGAAACTGATAAAAAATTCAGCAACAACCAAGGCTAGGTAGTCAATTCTCATGATGTGAACCCAGTGAAAAGATTTAGCTACTAGTAAAAGATTGCCAAAGTAAGGAAGCTGTTTTGGAGTAACTGCCAATCATAAAAACAGGAGATGAATCAAAATGCGATTGCCATAGAAAACTAGCTGCCAAAATTTAAATACATTCTCTAATTTGAAGAACCTCTGTATGCTGGGAAAATTATCCACTGAAATCCATCAAAATCTTGGCTACAACAATTAGAATCTTCAATTGTATATTTCACACTATACTACTCTAGTAAATACACAAAATTACATCAGAAAGACACAAGCATAATGAAAAAGACTTTTTTAAGGACATAGAGTAAGCTTTGTTCAGAAACAGCTAAAAAAACTTGGAGCCTGTTCAAAACACCACATTAGTATCTATGCTTTATCCTTTGTATTTTAATGCTTAAACTAGCTAAAATCTCCAAGAAACTAGGAGCTTGTTCAAAAAACCACATTGATTGTCGCATATCCCACATCAATAGAGAGAAAGAAGCTCCATGATTTCATTGTAATCACAAGGGTGGCCAATACCTTCATCTAGTTCAAGTACTAAAATAAAGGGGAAGAAAACACACACACATACAACATGGACCTTCATGCAATCCCACTATAACTATCCCTGTATTCAACTTATTTTTTCATGTTAACAACTTGTCTGGCTTTGAGGAGTTTGAATCAATGACAAATAGATAAATTGCCCAATTCATGTTATTTCCCTAACCCGCCTTTCTCCCCCTCCCCTCCTTGTATCTCTCCTTCTCCCACTTACTTCCTCTTACCCCGATCTTCCTCCTTCCCACCTCTTGTTCTTCATCTACCCTTCCCATGAGGGATGGCTCAGCCAAGAAACCTTCTAGAGGTGGCCAAGACACCCTTGGAAACCACTTCCCTCCGGGTTTCCTTTGATAAAGTTGGTTTCAACAAAGGAGGCTCTTCTCCTAAGGTGGTTTTTGAGAGTCTAACCATGAAAAAGAAAAAACAAATGACCCTTTTTTACCCCCTGGTCAAAAGCAGAAAAAGTTAGCCAACTCTAGCTTTTTTGAGCCTTGTGCCTCAACAGATAAAAGCAAGTTATTGTTTTAGGGGTTGGGTCATCTCAACACCAATCCTTCCTTGTCTAATGCACAGGCCTCTCCTGTTCACAGTTCTTCCTCTTTAGGAAATACTATGTTGAAGGAAATTAATGAACTAGTGGACAAAACTAAGGTGGAAAACCACTCTAAGAAACCACTGAGGTCTTATGCTGCAGCATGTGCTCCTACTTCTTTTATGGGGGGGACAGATTTTAAACTTCGTTTTATCCCTGCTATTAAGAAAGGGACAATCCTAAGGGTTAAAATTCTACAAGTAGTAAAGGATGATGGAGCTGCCTATTGGGAATCCACTTCCTTGGCCACAGATTGCCCTCCTTGCTAGTACAGATGACAGCCTTCAGGTTATGGAAGGATAATGACATCCTTAATGTTCTTGGAAACAATGATGGAGAAAAGGAATGTCATTGGAAAAATCTTAGCCAACTCATGTTCAGGCATAGACCATATTTAGCCATATTCCATGTGAGTATCTTAACCTAGAGGGAGTGAGCCACATTGCAAGTGGGATCGGCACTCCCCTTAAGGTAATAGTTCACAAGGAAAGGGCAAAGCAAGCTTGTGTTCTTGTAGAGCTAAATGTCAAAGATGAGCTCTCAATTGTGGTGGAAGTTGAAAGACCCAATGGTACTCTTGTAGCGGTTAACGTTGAGTATCAATGGATTCCACAATGGTGCCCTTCTTCCAAAGTCTTTGGCCACTCATGCTTACCTGCCACCAAACAAAAGACTCAAGT
The DNA here is from genome assembly GCA_037954665.1 of Laguncularia racemosa. Classification (NCBI taxonomy): domain Eukaryota; kingdom Viridiplantae; phylum Streptophyta; class Magnoliopsida; order Myrtales; family Combretaceae; genus Laguncularia; species Laguncularia racemosa. The sequence goes on along the minus strand of JBBMOL010000025.1, from coordinate 6,460,784 downwards.
CCCTTTGGTTGTTCCTATGCCAAAGCAAGACAGTGGATACCTGTGAGACATAAAGGTAAGGAGAAAATTAGTAGGAATGAAACTTTATCCAGTAAGAGCTCTCCTCCTCAAACTCCCAAGCATAACAAAGTAATTGAGGCAAGTGAGGAATTGTTTTGCCTTTGAAGGATCCAAACATCCAGCAACTTTTGTATGCTTGGATAGGAGAGGAGAGGCCATATCACCCTGGCTTAGAAGAGCTAGGCCCATCCCACATTTCTGAAACTGTGGAACAAGGAGAAGAACACTTTGAATAGGATGCTGATGGAGGTTCTATTGAACAGTTTGAAGGAGATGAAGCCAATGTGATGGATGCAATTGAAAACTTCCCACTGAATAAGTTGTTAGTTAGCAGACAAAGGGTGTCAGGGAGCAGCTCCAAGAGTGATAAGAGCTCTAGCTCTTCAAGTCATCAAAAGAAGAAGCGTTATAAAAGAAGGTGCACCTTCACTTAAGCGCCAATATGTTTTCTGTTGTTTTTGTAGATTATGAATATTGCTGCTTGGAACATAAGAGGGCTGAATGACCCCATGAAGGGAGTCGAGGTGTGCAGGATATGTGCTGAAAAGGGCATTTCCTTCATTGGTTTACTCGAAACAAAAGTAAACTTGTCAAATGAAACTTCTATCCAACACTTTTTGACCCTTGACAGCGCTTTGCTGTAAATACTAGTGCTAGGAAGCACATGTGGTTGGCATGGAATCCAAGAGTTTGGGATATAAGGGTTGATATTGAGCAATCTTAGTTCATGCACTACTTTGTTACTAATCTAGGCATGAACTTATCCTTTGCTGTGACTTTCATCTATTGGGCAAATAATGATGGGGAGCAGAAATCCCTTAGGTCGAATATCCTAGCTTCTGCTAACTCTGCAGCCTCCTCACCATGGATGCTCCTTGGGGATTTTAACATCACCAAATCCCTGTTTGAGAAAGTAAGGGGAAACACAAAACTGATTGCGGCCATGGAAGATTTTTGCATGTTCTTTGACTCAGCTGAAGTGGATGATTTGAGGTTTTGTAGAGACTTGTTCACCTGGTCTAATAAATAGAATCATAATATCATTTTGAGGAAACTAGATAGGGTGCTAATCAATCATTTGTGGCTTGTTAAATTCCCTAGAACCTAAGCGGTCTTCCACTCCCCAATGTTTTCGAATCACTCTCTTGTAGTTGCTTGCATGGATTTTGGACCCAAGAATAAGAGAATCCCATTCAAATTTTTTAATTTTTGGACCAACCATAGCAGCTTTAATAAGCTTGTTAACCAAGTGTGGAGTAAGGAGACAAGAGGTTTCAAAATGTTTCAAGTGGTCCAGAAACTAGAATTGCTGAAAAATGCTTCTTCAAGCAAAAATCAAGGGTCAAATGGCCAAAATTGAGAGACAAGAACAACTCTTATTTTTCATAAGGCAATGAGGAACCGCCATAACAGAAGTTCTATACACAGCTTGATTAAAGAGGATGGAAGTGTCATTAGGGGGGATTTAGAGATGCATAAGGAAGCTATTGCATATTTTCAGAGGTTATATGACCGGTCTATGTAGCCATCGAACCTTGGGGAGATCAAATGCCTTGTAAGAAAGAAGCTAGACCAGCAACAAATCTTTGATCTTAATGCCCCCTTCTCTGAGGAAGAGATAAAGTTTGCTTTCTTTTTACATGATAACGAAAAGATGCTTGGTGCCCAACGGTTTCACAACTAAATTCATTGAAGAAGCTTAGGAGATTGTTTGGAAAGATTTGGTTGACATAGTCATAGATTTTTTTACTATTGGCAACTTCACAAGCGAAATCGATACTACTATTATTTCCTTTATGCTTAAAGTAGCTAACCCTTCAAAGCTATGGAATATAGGTCAATAACTTGTTATAATGTACTTTACAAGGCCATCTCCAAAGTTCTAATAGCAAGACTGAAGCTTGTATTACCATCTCTTGTGGGAAATAAGCAAATGGCCTTTGTTCCAAGGCAGAGAATTACTGATAACATCTTTATAGCTCAAGAGCTAATGGGCTGGTTACCATTTGCATAAAGAAGCACCTTGTTGCGCCTTAAAAGTCGACTTGCAAAAGGCATATGACACCATAAGGTGGTACTTCATACTTAACATTCTCCAAGTTATGTATTTTCCTCTACAATTTTGTCTTCTCATTGAAAAGTGCATCTCAAGGCCTTGGTTCCCCATAAAAAAAAAATGGGGAATTGGTTGGTTTTTTCCCTAGCAAAAGAGGCCTTTGCGAAGGGGACACCATTTCTCCCTACTTGTTTGTTTTTAGCATTGAAGTCTTGTCTGCCATTTTGAAAATTCTTGCATCTGTCCTTAATTTCCCTTATCATTGGAGATGTAATGTCGAAAAACTAACCCATCTTTGTTTTGCATATGATATTCTTATCTTTTCCAAGAGAAATATAAAATCCATCACTCTTCTTAGAGATGCATTATGTCATTTTCGTACTCTTTCAGGTCTTAATATAAATGATTGTTAAAGTAACATTTTTTTCTGCAATGTCCCACAAAGAATCAAAGATGATATTTTTTGGATAACACACTTCCAAGTAGGGTCCCTACCCATACGCTACCTAGGTGTTCCCCTCCTCTCAACGAAATTGAAGAGAGAGGACTTTGATATTTTACAAGAGAAGATCCTAGCCTGCATCAATGCATGGAACTCTAAATTTCTCTCATATGCTGGTTGGCTTCAACTCATCAAGTTTGTCCTCTTTTCAATCCAGGTTTATTGGGACTTAGCGTTCATCATTCCTAAAGTTGTAATGAAAAGAATTGAGCAACTCTTGAAAAACTTCATTTGTAGCAGAAGACCAAATTTTTTTTTTGGTAAATGTGGAAGACCAAATTTATCTACCAAAACTAAGGTGAGATGGGAAGATGTTTGCAAACTGAGAAGAAATGGCAGCCTAGGGATTCCAAACCTACATTTGTGGAACATGGCAGCACAAATCAAGCACATATGGTACCTATGCAAAAATGGCTCCAAAGGCCTATGGTCTTAATAGGTACACTCTACCATACTTAAAGGGCATAGCTTCTGGTCAGTTAAAGTTCCAACTACTTGCACATGGATTTGGAAAAAGCTATTGGGTTTAAGAGGCTTGGTTCGAAGCTGTTTCCAATGGGAAGTAAATGATGGCCTCTTTATATATCTCTACTTAAATTATTGGCTAACTACCAGGCTACTTGACCTTACCATTTCAATACACACTATAGCAAGTTCGGGTCTTTCTTTTTGCACCAGATTGTGCTCGTTAATGGAAGAGAACAACTGGTGCTTACCTGCTGGCTCATTTTGGTCCAATCTCTCTATCCCCACCTCTATCCAGCCAAACCCTTTCATGCCTGACCGTTTTCATTGGATCCACTCACAATATGAGGATTATTCCATCAAAAGCAGTTATGCAATCCTTGCAAGCCCGGGTCCTAGTGTTCCTTGGCATAAAGTTGTGTGGAATAAATCTTCCATACCGTATCATGCTTTCATCCTCTGGTTAGCATGGTTGGGGAAGCTCCCCACACTAGACAAATTGAACTCATGGGGCATCACATTTTCCACCAGTTGTTACCTCTACTCACAGAATCTAGAGGATCATTCACACTTGTTCTTTAGTTGCAGCTTCTCATCAAATGCGTGGAAACTAGTTTGTAATCATCTTCAATGTCTTGCTTCCTTTAGTGATTAGCAGGGGGCAACTGTAGCCCTAGTATCAACAGCAGGCTCCTCTCATCCACTCATTCAAACTAGGAGAGCTCTCTTGGCCTCAGGAATTTATTGTATTTGGAAAGCTTGGAACAAAGTTCGATTAGGAAGCACTTGCCCTCTTTTGGGTTCTTTAGCTTATTGTTATTTATGTTACTTTAGCTTAAGTTTTAGATGAATTTATATTTGTTTCTCACAGTTTTTTGTAATCTTTTTTGTTGCAAGAGTAGCTGTGATGTAAACCTTCCTGTTTGATATGGTTGTAAATCCTTTCTTGAGTATGAAATTGCTTATTTATCCAAAAAAAAATTCCTAAAAAGTGCCACAAAACTCATTCAGCATTTTGGCTCTTCAATTTCAAAAGACAAAATAGTTGCACTCCTATATATCCTCCACTACTACAATCTCAAAAGTAACTTAACAAAATTGCATGTTAACACATGCACTAATCTTTACTCTAAGAAGATATTACAAACAATCATGATGGTTAAAATGTCAACATCATCCTCCAAATCATCCAATCACCCTTACCACAACTCTTACCATTACTAAATTAGCAACATGATCATTCCTATCAATGTTAGAAACTTGACCCCAAAGTTCATCAAAATACTACCAACTACTTGGCATCACTGTACACGATTATTCAACAGCAATGCATCTCTTCAATGACAAAATTCAATCTACTTCTTTTCCCATATCCTCTACCATTACGATCTAAAAGCTAACTAAAGTTAAATGAATGCCAAAGCACATTACACTAATCTAAAGCTATCACATGGTAATCACAATAACCACAGCCTAGACAGCTTCCTCTCACTAATTCAAGCACCATTGCTACACTTTAATTCTAACCCCATCACCAAAAGGAAAAAAAAAAAAAAAGGAAAAAACTCTTGTACTTATTTTTTACATGCTCTACCACATCTCATCACAGAAATACCAACTACTCAGCGAAACCACACCTAATAAAGAACATTCAACACCAAAGTGACTCCACAAGGATAAATTTGCATCCACCTCCATTCCTATATCCTTCATTAATCATTACTATAATTTAAAAACTAACTAAGCACTCACACACTGATCGTCACTCCTAAAAACAACTAGATGTCAATCATAACGACAATGATGACATCAATAACTTCCTCTAACTCATCCAAACGCCATTAATACACTCTAATTCTGTCTCCATGACCAAAACAAAATCTCTGCTTCCACCACATCTCATCGCAATACCACCAACTACTCAGTAACTCCGAACCTAATAATGATCCAGATGATAAAACACGACAAAGAATTTGCAAGCATTACAGCTTCGTCCAACTCATTCAAACGCCTTCACTTCACTCCAATTCTAAGTCCATCACAAAAAAAAAAAAGAAAAAAGAAAAACTCTCGGCCGACTTTCTAAACTTTCCGCCGCACCTCTTCACAATATTACAACCTACTAATGAATATTCCACCAGCATTCACTAAAACTAGCAATATTCATTACTCAAGCATTCTAATTGATTACTTAACAGAAAGAGAAAAAAGAAATTTAAAAAAAAAACAGACAAGAAAAGAAAAAACTCAAAACTCCTTACTAACATGCACGCGAATCATCATCAAATAACTAAAAGGATAAATAATCACATACAGCAAAAAGCTTAACCGAAATGCGATCCGTTACTTCGATTCAACCCGCGCACCAAACGACCGTCACCACTGAGAGAGAGACAGACAGAGAGATGACTGATACTGCGAGAGTGAGTAGGAAGGGAGGGAGTGAAGATGAAGAGTTGGAGAGAGAAATGAACCATAAGCGAAGCGAAGCTTCGTGATTACTGATTCCTTTTAGCTGTGGAGGTCAAAATTGATTATTTATTTTTTTATATAATTTAGCTTTGAACGTATATTCTCACGGACAGTGATCAGGTATGTTCCTCCCTACCCCTAACTTTCATATTTATAACGGTTTTATAGGGCTGAGGTGGAAATGCGCGACAAGTGAAGATTTATTTTACCATTTTAATAAAAATTTCCTAAAAGAAAAAACGATTTAATTGATGAAATTGTCTTTGTGAGGAAAATAAATAAATAAAGAACAAAGTTGTCTGTTTATATGAGAAAGTAGATAATTGGCCTTATAAAAGTTTTTTCTACTAAGTATTCATTTATTAAAGGAAAAAAAATAAAACTTTTCTTATACTTAAATTAACAATACATTCTATAAAAAGAAAATAAGTATATAAAAAATAAACTACTTTTCCTTTTCTCTAAACATGCATACCAGTATTATTTTTAAATTATAATGTGTTGTTAAGCAAAAAAAAAAAAAAAGGTGAATTTTCTCAATATTCATTATAATCAAAATGCCTTGCTTATCAAACATTATGATAATAATTTCAAAAGTTTTGTAAATAGAACCGTCTTATGGGGGTGAATAACAATAAAATATAATGATAATGACTTTTGAAAGTGATGACGGAAAATAAGGAAATTTAATGGAAAAACATGTTTTTGTATTTTTCTATTGTCATATTCGGTAAAGATTATTCACTATCGGCTTTTTAGTATCCATCAGTGCTAAAAGTCATTATTAACTGTGACATTTGATGATGGTAAAACTATGCTTATTTAATTCCAGAAATGGGTTTCCATTTTTCGAATTATTCATATGATGTGACACAAATTGTTCGATATTACGTTAGTGACATCGACATTGGCGCATGATTTTTAAATTAGCTGGATGTCGTGTCTGTCTTGGCTTCCGTGAACTGTGTTGGCCTTTTCGGAGTTTTGCCTTTTATCTTTTCATTACTTTTTTTTTTTATTTTAGTTTATGCAAAGTGTACCATAATAATGGCGTTCCAATTGGTCCGTATCCTCAGTGCATGTATAAATTTCATTAATTTGATATATTTTTCTATAAATTCATTTCACGGATAATATTATTTGGCTTAACTTATTTTGGTTGGCAGATGACAAATATAAATAAATTTCTTATAAATTATAAAGATATAATAAAAAAATTACGGAATATTATATAAAATTACATTTATTTCCTTAATAGGAAAAAAAAAAGAGTTAAACAGTAAAAGTCTTTAGTTATTAAACATATAATGTTAAATTTTGATTTTAAATTCTTTAAACAAAGTATGATTTCTTACACATATGTTAAAAGAATTCAAAATTCCATATTTAATATGGGATATATCATTTTAGGGAAATATCTTTCAAATCTTTATTTTTTTTTCTTACGATTTCATAAATAATATAATGCTTTCCTTCCCTAAAAGAGTATATTACATTTATGTATTTAATAGTTCTCCTAATAGATCATCTTAAGTCATGCATATATTGTATTGCGTGGGCTTAAAGTAAGTTGAAAAGCGGCTATTTTCTAATACTAATTGATGATGAGCCTCAATGAATTCCCTTTTATATTGACTACTAGTATTATAAATTACTAACCTTTAGCTTTTCGAGGGAAACTTCATTGAGAATATTTTATTAATGGTTTGCAAATAACTGATTTTTTTTCCTCAATCTTATTTTTTATTTGAGATTTCTTAACACAATAACTTATGCTAAGAATTTCCTTATGGAGGTGCTTATCGGATGATCTTGTATCCTCAAAATAAGTGTACTGCTCTAAGCATTGCATAACTCTCTTTACAGCTCTCATGGCGAACCTTATAAAAGTAAAGAGATTGTTAAAAGGAAAAAGTTCCAAATATTGAATAATCTTAGAAGTGCTTTCAAATGCTTAAGGGAAAGAGCGTTCCGTTGAAGGCGTATTTGCTGGCTGTTCTTCTTGGTTCTTTTTTTCCCTTAAGTTTGTAATATAATGCTCTCTTATCAATGAAAAAGGTGAAGGTCTTTTCATTTAATCTTTTGACAAATGCCCTCAAGATACTTTTTTTTTTTTTTCATATACAAGTTAAATCTTACATTTAAACAAGTTCTTATAGTTTATTAGATAAATATTATATTTGTTATTTATTTTTTTTTATTTTTTTAAATAACTACCTAAAATTTAAAAATATCAATTTAATATCTAAAATTTATCTATTTTTATAATTAACAACTTAAATAGAGTTAACCTAAGTATTATAAGTGACCTCTAATAGTTTGAAATAAATTAATATTTTTAAATTTTAAGTAATAAATTATATAAAATGAATAAAATTCAAATATTAAATATAATATTAATTAATTATAAAATATGAGCAAAATTCTAGTATCAAATATAACATTTATGTTAATTTATTGTTTTTGAACAACTAGAATAAGTACTCTATCTTACCCATGTCCTGTGTTTAAGAACATCATGACTTATTGTACACAAACATATTTGAGAAGGATCTCCAAGGATTTTCTTTATTAGCGAAGGTAGACATTGGTTATAAGTTGGGTTGAACCGGTAACCTAACTTATCATTCACAAATTGTGAATTGGTTAAATCTAGGCAAAAAAAAAAAAAGGTCGGTTTATCGGGAGATCCTAGATAAATCCCATTTCATTTTTTTGGATCTCGAAACCAACAGGTTCCGACCGATTTAGCACCAGTTTGACCCATATACTATGCCTAGGCTAAGGTGAATAATAAGTTATACCTTATATGGTGGTTAATGTATAGAGCTAGCTGACTAAACAATAATTCCACGCCAGATATAATTAGTAGAGAAATTATAAGATCTAGTGATAAATTCCCACTATTAACAATTAGATCATTGATTCAACGGATCAATCAATTAATTCAAAAATCTATAAATCGTCAATAAAAATGAAGAAAGTGCAATAAAATATGAGCAAAATTCTAGTATCAAATATGACATTTATGTAAATTTATTGTTTTTAAACAATTAAAATAAGTACTCTGTCTTACTTATGTCTTGTTTTTAAGAACATCATGACTTGTTGCACTACATATTTGAGAAGCATCTTCACGGATTTCCTTTCTTGGCTGAGGTAGACATTGGTTATAAGCTAGGTTGAATTGGTAACCCAACTTGTCAGTTCACAAATTGTGAACCGGTTAAATCTAGGCAAAAAAAAAAAATGTCGGTTTATCGGAGTTCCTAGACAAATCCCATTTCATTTTTTTTTTTTTGGATCTCGAAACCAACAGGTTCGAGCCGGTTTAGGGCCAGTTCGACCCATATCCTATGCCTAGGCTAAGGTGAATAATAAGTTATACCTTATATGGTGGTTAATGTATAGAGCTAGCTGACTAAACAATAATTCTATGTCAAATATAATTAGTAGAGAAATTATAAGATCTAGTGATAAATTCCCACTATTAACAATTAGATCATTGATTAAACGGATCATTCAATTAATTCAAAAATATATAAATCGTCAATAAAAACGAAAAAAGGGCAATAAAACATGAGCAAAATTCTAGTATAAAAAATAAGTATTCTATCTTACCTATGTCTTGTTTTAAGAACATCATGACTTGTTGCACAACATATTTGAGAAGCATCTTCACGGATTTCCTTTCTTGGCTGAGGTAGACATTGGTTATGGCCTGGGTTGAATTGGTAACCTAGCCTATTGGTTCACAAACTACAAACCGGTCAAATCTAGGGCAAAAAAAAAAGAGGAGGGGGGGGGGGGGGGGGGGGGGGTTTGTTGATTCATCGAGGGATCCCAAACTAATCCCATTTCATTTTTTTGGATCCCAAAACCGGCAGGTTCGGGCCAATTTAAGGCTAGTTTGACCCATATCCTATGCCTAGGCTAAGGTGAATAATATGTTATACCTTATGTGGTGGTTAATGTATAGAGCTAGCTGACTAAACAATAATTCCATGTCAAATATAATTAGTAGAGAAATTATAAGATTTAGTGATAAACTCCCACTGTTAATGTTAAAAATTAGATCATTGATTCGATGGTTCAATCAATTAATTCAAAAATATAAAAATCGTCAATAAAAATAAAGAAAGTGCAATAAAAATAATCTAAAAAGAGAAGAAAAGATGTGTATTTTATTTTATTTTTTAAGAATTTCCATATTGTATACAAGCCATTCATCTTCGAGATAGATTTTCAAAGAATAATTTTTAATTTAGATTCATAACTAGTCCATTTTGAAAATAAAATATAAATAAATAAACAAATAAACATATTTTATGTATAAATTCTATCAGATTATTTTCTATTTTGCAATATATAATTTCTAGTTTATTCTTTCCATACTTCTATAAAAGGACATGTATTTGCGGTTTTTACGCAGTTAGTATTTAAGTAATAAGTTTGGAAAAATGAGGATATTCGATAAAATAATACAAGAAGGGCACGATTCACACTACCTAGCTCACAATAATAACTACTATTATAAAGGAAGCATCCATCTAAAAGCATTTCATTATGAATTTATACGAAAGAGCCAATTGGAGGCATGGATCTACCGCAAAACTCTCCATATCATACATCATCACACACAACTAGAATTACATATATATATAATATATATACTTATAATTGAAGACATGGCGCGTCAAAGTCGAATCCCATGCTCACTTAAATTATCAAAGTGCGATTTTACTTCCTCACACTTTTTAAAAAATATATAATATAATTATAACGGTTATTAAAAATATCCTATATAACTGATGGTTTTAGGGTTTTAACTATTATTCGGGATTTGTATGATATTTTTAAAAATGATGAGATGATGAAGTAATACATTAAAAATATAAAAAATGTATATTTACTTAATCAATAATTTATGAGATGCGAAGCGAAGCGGACTTAAAATTGATTTATATATCGAGATGACTGTGCTTTCAAGCACAAAAAAACTTGTTTTTGATGAGGACTGAAGATGCAGTGACCGATGACCAGCAAAGCAATGTCTTGTGTATGTCTTAGAAGCAAACCATATAGAATTGGATTTCATGCAACGTTTATTTAATCAATAAAAGGCTATTATGCAATTATGATGCCTCGTTCTGGTTAGGCAATCTGGGCTCACTGATGTTAACGCAAGAAGTTGTGACGAAGGAAATATGTAAAAGCTTATATTATCCCAAAAAAAAAAAAAATCCCAAGGAATGATTATATATTATGTTAAATTGAAACATAAAGTATATTCGTTGAACAGTTAAACCGAACCGTTAATCTATTTTAATTATGTTTACGGTTTGTTTAGTTCTTTATTAATATTTAGTTAAAAACTATTATGTCAAATTGAAACACAAAGTATATTGATTGAATAGTTGAATCGAATTGTTAATTTATCATAATTATGTTTACAGTTGGTTTAATTCTTTAGCATCATTTAGTTAAAAGTTATCGATGTGTGAATTGAGTCATTAACTTGACTCTAAACTGAACTGAATGCATAATAACATGAATTATGATTCAAATTGATTGCTCGTTGTTTTACTTTTCTAAAGGTTTGTTTTAGTTGGCATCCATCCCTAGTCAATTCTAGTATAAAAGTAAAGCATTGAAAAGAGCAAGAAGAACACCACAGGGATACATTTAGAGAACAAGCAAAATTCTGAGTGATAACATTGGCAGCTCTATGTATATTTTTTTAATTTCGAGAATAAAATACACTGTTTACGTATATATCAAGATCCAATGGAATCATCTATACCTTGAATATTGTTTAAGCCAATTTCTTGACTATATTGTTTCTCCTTCACAATATTAAGAGCGCCAATGTGGGTCCGATGGTTTCGACTTGACATGTTATATGTCAACCAGTAGGTTATAAACTTTTAGGTGCATAATGTTTTTTAAACCCATAGTTAACCTTTTTCAAAAATAGTTTTAAGTTTATAGCTCAATTCTATGCCACATCAGCATGTAGGTTCCACAGTTGTGAGTCGCATCATTGTTCTTTAATGTCATGAAGGAAAGCAGTAGTACTAAAGGAAGTTATTCATTGCGATGGTTAAACACATATAACCTAAATAGGACACTTAAAATATAGAAGATTCTATTGAGGTTTGGTCCATAAACATAAATGAATTTCACTACTTTTTTATCAGAAATGTTTCATAATTTCAACGAGTCACTTGAAAATCAAACATTTTTCCACTCGACAGGACTTGTATTTCAAAATTTGAGTAACAACATATTTCCCACCAAAAGCATGCAAAGAGCATAGATCCTATTTATCTCAAAGGATCAAACCATAAGTAAAGTTGTAAATAAATCAAGTCGAGATGATATTGTACTAAATATAAGCTCAAACACAACTTGAGCTCTATCAAGCTCAATTTTTTTTAACTCGAACTCAACTTGAGGTGACACTTTATATGCATGAGTTTAACTCAATCAAACTCATTCAAACACATTTTATGTAAAAAATATTTTTTATTCTAGAAACAATAATACTAATGTTCAAACTTCATTGGAACTTAACTGATATTTATACTCAACTTGAACTTAGTTATACTTGTGAACTAATTGAGTTAAACATCATGAAGTTTGAGTTCAACTCCATTGACTACTTAAGTAGCTCAAGCTTAAGGTTAACTCAACTATTCTCAAGTTAAACTCCATATCAAGCTAAAATCAAGTAGCTCACAAGTAATTTAACTTATTTATATCCCTATTTTGGGTTACAATCTAGTTAAGTTGTAATAATGTAGGATTGAGCTCAAACTCAACTCAATAGTTCAAAATTTGAGCTTGAGTTGAACTTGATTGAGTTTTAAATTTTGACCTTGAATAGTTCGAGTATGTTTGGTTCACATGTAAACCTCACAATAAAACAACAACCACAGCCATCTAAACCTCTCCATTGCCATCACCAATAATTTTTTGTTTTAAACCACATTTTCAAAAAGTATAAAATGAAAAGAAAAAGAGATTGTGATGTCCTTGAATATATGGTGATAAAACTCTAATAATCAAGGTGCCTTTTAGTGTAGTAGCCTAAAGTTTGTTGGAACTCTAAAGTCAAGTGTGCTCGGCCTTGAACACTTACATAATGGGCGACCTCAAGCATAGTTGTCAAAATCATGATTTTACTTGGAATTATAAGATACATAGGTAGAATAGTATAAAATTATATAGAATTGATAAAAACAAAAACTTATAGAATTGTATACCTAAACTCATAATTCTTTTAAAAATCTGTACCTAAACAATTATATATATATATTAACTATGAAAAAAAATCATAAAATTGTAAACTTATAAAATCGTACAATTCATTCATAATTTTAACAACCATCTCATGGGAAACAACTGTACTAAGGGATACAATCATGTGGTATACTAGGTTAAGGAATTGAAACGTCGGGTGGATGAGCTGGTAAAACGGGGTTTTGTCAGGGAGAATATCAATTCTTGTGCTGTTCCAACCCTTCTTGTCCCTAAGAAGGATGGTACTTAGAGGATGTACATTGATAGCTAAGCCATCAACAAAATTACCATTAAAATGTAGGTATCCTATTCCTAGACTTGATGACATGTTAAATGAGTTACATGGTGCGCAGGTATTCTCCAAGGTGGACCTTAAAAGTGGATATCACCAAATTCGGATAAGAGAAGGAGACGAGTGGAAGACCACTTTTAAAACATGCCATGGATTATATGAATGGATGATTATGCCATTTGGTTTGAGTAATGCTCCTAGTACTTTTATGAGATTAATGAATCATATAATGAATGAGTTTCTAAGTAAATTTATTGTTGTTTATTTTGATGACATTTTGATATACAGCGAAAACCTAGAAAATCATGTGGAGCATCTACAAGCGGTATTTTCAATATTGAGGGCGCAATAGTTGTTTGCAAATCTCTAGAAGTGTTCTTTCTACCAAACCGAGGTAACATTTCTTGGATTTATTATATCTGGTTCAGGTGCCAGGGTTGATGAGGAGAAAGTGAGGGCTATTAGAGAATGGCCAACACCAAAACCAGTTGCTAAGGTAAGAAGTTTCCATGGACTAGCTTCATTTTATAGATGCTTTGTCCATAACTTCAGTAGTATTGTCAGTCCTTTAACTAAACTGACCAAGAAAAATGTTTATTTTATTTGAGGTGAGAAGACCCAAAAGAGTTTTGAAGAGATAAAGATAAAACTTACTAGTGCTCTAGTATTAGTTTTACCTGATTTCGATAAGGTTTTTGAATTAGAGTGTGATGCCTCTAGGATAGGGATTGGTGTGATGTTGATGCAGGATAAGAGGCCTATTGCATATTTTAGTGAAAAATTGAGTGGTGCAACTTTAAACTACTTAATATATGATAAGGAATTCTATTCCTTAGTGAGGGCATTGATGACATGGCAGTATTATCTCCTTCCAAAAGAATTCATTATCTATATAGAGCACGAATCTTCAAAACATTTCAGGGGTCAGCAAAATCTATCATAACGCCAAGCCAAATGGTTGGAGTTTCTGGAGAGTTTTTCATATGTGATTAAGTACAAGAAAGGTAACATGAATATGGTAACTGACGCTTTGTCACGTAGGTATGTACTTATCACTTCTCTACAATCGAAATTGCTTAGATTTGAATTATTGAAGGAACAATATATGCATGATGAATATCTGAAAGTAGTTGTTGAGAGATGTTCTGGGGGGGAAGATATTTGAGGGGTATTATATTATTGATGGATTTTTGTATAAAGTTGGAAGGTTGTGTATACCTTATGGGTTTGTGAGAGAATTGTTGGTGAGGGAAGCACATGTTGGAGGATTGTCTAGTCACTTTGGTGAAAAAAGAACTCTGGCTTTGTCAAAAGAACATTTCTATTGGAGGGGCATGATGAGGGATGTTCATAAGGTACTGGAAAGGTGTGGGTTATGTAAAAGAGTAAAAGGAAAGAAAGGGATTCAGGGTGAATATATGCCTTTGCCTATACCTACTAAACCTTGGACTAATATCAGCATGGATTTTATCTTGGGTCTGCCCAAGACACAAAGGGGAAAGAATTCTATTATGGTTGTTGTTAATAGATTTAGCAAAAGGTCCCATTTTGTGACACAAAATGGACAATGCACTTTTTATAGCTAACCTTTTTGTGCAGGAAATTGTAAAACTACATGATGTTCCACACAGCATAGTGTTTGACAGTGACACTAAGTTTCTTAGCTTTTTCTAGAAGACACTATGGAGAAGACTTGGTACTAAACTCATGTATAGTACCTCTTGCCACCTACAGACTGATGGCCAGACTAAAGTTATTAATCGTACTCTTAGCACCTTACTAAGAGCAACGGTTGGCAAGAATTTTACTGATTGGAACTTATGTCTCCCTATTGTTGAGTTTGCTTACAATAGTCTACTCATAGTTTAATCAGTAAGTCTCCATTTGAAGTCGTGTATGGCTATAATCCTACTCTTCCATTGGATTTCATAGCTAGTCCAGCAACAAAGGAAGAAAGCCTAAGTGGAGTAGAGAGAGCCAAGGAGATTCAGAAACTTCATCAGAAGATAGTTGAACATCTTCGGAAAACACAAGAACAACAGAAACTTCAGGGAAACAAGAATAGGAAAACCAGAATTTATAATCCAGGTGATCTAATTTAGATTAATCTTAGCAAAGTCACAAAAGCTATCACCAAGAGTAAATGGACCTTTCAGAGTTATCAGACATATCAACAACAACATATACAGGATAGAATTGCCAGGAGGATACGACGTCTCTGCTTCATTTAATGTTGCAAATCTGTCACCCTATTTGCCCGATGATGTTCATGAAGACCTATCAAATTTAAAGGCAAATCTTCCACAGGCTCAAGGAGATGATGGGAATCAAACCTTTGGATCCAGTAGTGGGAAGCCAATTTGAACAAATGAGCCCAAACATCCACATGTTATCTTTATTTATCTCATAATAATTTGTCTTTACATTGTAGTAGGTACATTTGTCGGTTTTTACAGGATGGCGGGTAAATTCACTAATGCTCAATTGTGGGTTATTCATGGACCTACATAAATAAAAGAAGAACCGGTCCTATATTGTTCCATGGAGGTGTAAGAAGTCATCCACATATGAGGGTTTTATTTGTAATTTCCTTTTGTCAATTTTTATAAGATGACAGGTAAATTCACTAATGCTTAATTGTGGGTCATTCATGGACCTACATAAATAAAAGAAGAACCGGTCCTATATTGTTCCATGGAGGTGTAAGAAGCCATCCACATATGAGGGTTTTATTTGTAATTTCCTTTAGTTGAAAACCGGCCACACATGTTATTCTTTATTTGTATTTTCTTTTGTTAAATTTATCTTATTTAGAGCAAGTATAAATACTTGCAAAGTAAGGTTTGTAAGGGACTGTTGAACATTTTAGAAATCCGATTTTGTGCCATGGGAGAGCTCCTCTTCACACCATCTTACTCTTATTAATTTCATTGTTGAAATTATGGCGAATTAGCTTAAGAACTATTGTGAGTAATATCAATACTCCTTGACTTACTTCCAATTATTGCTAGTGTATAATTGGTTGTTTCATTTGTTCTTGTTTCACGCAATTAGGGTTCCATCTTCAATCTAAGGTTCACGCCATTTAGTTGGAAATTGGAATCAGCTGTGTTTGTTTTCTTTAATCGGTATTAAGATTCAACTGAGCACATCAAAAGTAGAGAAGCTAAATGCCACATAGGGTAAAGTGTCATAGTATGGGGCACCTCTTGAGCTTATAAAGCATTACATCTAGAAAACTCTCTACTTAATGTGATCTTGGATCTATGTAACCGAAATGACAAGCACATCAATTTTATAAGTGGGGAAGATTATGATATCCCTTAAATAGAATGTGATAGAATTTTAATCATTAAGGAACCTTTGGCGTAATGGCTTGGAGTTTGTCAAAACTTTGAGGTTAAGTGTGCTTGGCTTAGAACACTCCTAAGATGAGTGATCTCCTGGGAAACAGTTACACAAAGAAGACAAGACAATACCTTGGTATGAAGTGTTCTAGTCGAGTTGTTACAAGTGGTGTCACCTAGTTATCAATGATACAAGATCTTTAGTGGAGTTACATAATGGTTTTTTTTTTTTTGTTAGAATTAAATGTGACACCTAGTTACAAATGATACAAGATCTTTAGCGAAGTTATGTAGAGATCTATTTTGTTGGAATTAAATGTTTTAATTGGAAGGTTGCATTAAGAAAAAAATTATTCTAATTGGAGAGATAAGGTGTTTTTCAAATTATAGGTTAATGTAGTACATGAGAAGTCTTACAATATAGGGAAATTTTCTCAAGATTGTCTACATAAATACTAAACCTATCAAAATAATCAAAATTATTTGCTAGCAAGTTAATGGTAACCAAACAAATAAGGAATTCATAATTTTTGCATTGATTTTGGTAGGCTCGACTAATTTAACTTTAGGAGAGTTCTATGATACAGTCACTTAAAAGTGATTATACAGTATAGTTATTTCACCTATTATAATAAAGTCTCTTGAATAATAATAAAAATAAGATCTATTAGCAATAATAGAGACTTTTGATAGTTTTATGAAAGCTATCGACGGTTTTTTCTAACAGTAAATCACTCCGAGTTACAATAAATAAGGTCCATTAATAATAAAAAGTTATTATATCATATAATTACTTTTGAACAATTGCACCGTAAAATTGTCTCTACTAAAGATATTCATTTTGGTTTAAAATTGATGATACTAACTTTAGAGGATTAAGACCTCAACAATTTCATATGGTTTATAGATAAAAGTTGCATCAAATGTTAAAAAAAAAAAAAATCGCTAGAGCTGTTGCAATATTGGTTTTACAGCAGGATAAATTGTGGTTAATTTTCCTTCCTAATAGTTATAATAGTAATTGGGAAAAAATTGTAAGCAATTCATTATTAAAGACTATTCAAAATGGAATCTATATATTCCAAACATTCTAAAGGGGATAGGAAGTTTGAAGAAAATATGTGTAAGACTCTAATGTCACATTTAGTGTACAAGAATGGACTTGAAATGAAATTGCGATTCCGATTTCCATTCTCTTTCCCATGTTTAAGTAGTGTTTGGTTGATAGAACTAGATAATATAAGGAGAATGAGACAGTATTATATAAGAAGAATAGTATAGTATAATCCTCTAATACCATATTTGATTTGTGCAGTATAAAACACGATTCATATTAAGTTATTTTTCGCATCAACATAAAAATTGGCCAAAAGATTTTTGGTGTATATAAGGTTATATTTGAGTTTTGAGAATGTGCTTATTTTGTCCAGTAAAATATTTTTTTATACTATCAAATATATAGTATAAATTTTTAGGATTTTGTTTAGTACCTTAATATCCTTTTTGTCCAGTGATTTGTTTACCATATAATCCAAATAAAGGATTAAAGATTTTATTCAATCTAATACTATAAAATAACAGCAACCAAATGTTACCTATAAGGGCTTTTAGAAAGCAAAATCGCAATTTTGTTTTTAGGGGGTAGAATTGTGATTTCATTTTACCTTGATTAATAATAATTACTTAAATAAATTTTTTTAACTTATTAATATATATTTATTACATATATGTTTCCAAACATAGAAATAAACTTAGCATTCCACTATTGATTCCATTCCATTTCATTTCATTCCAAATCATTCTTGCATACCATGTGATACAAGCAATTAGTTACATTATATTAGCAAACATAATGGAAGGAAAACAGCACAATATAGGTTGACTATACACATCAACTTGTCCAATTACATTAATAATTTTTCACATGGTTTACTCTTTAATTAGATAAAGATTGAATATTTTTTATTAAATCAATTTGTGGTAGATCACTTTCTCTTTAGGTTAATTACATTAGGTCTTTTTTTTATGCTAGTCTTTAGTTTTAGGCTCTATATTTTAAATTTTTATTAAATATTATTATAATAATGTTTTATGTAAAGTACGCATAAATTGATTTGGATGATAATTTTAAGGAGTTTGACGAAAACCACAACAAAATCAATTAATCCTAATGAAGAAATAAAATTAGAGCATAAGAATTAATGTTTTGAAAAAGTGTTTATTTGAATTTGATAAGGTTAGGTGGCTCAAATCAAAAGGAGGTGGAAGCCAAGATATGTGCTACTGTTACTTTTTCTTAGTAGAAGAAAACTGTTGAGGGGATGGGCTATGTAACCTTAATTATCTCAATTTATTTTGTGTTTAACATTAAAATAAAAAGTAATTTAATTTCAAAAAGAAAAATCTAATTTTCATCAATATTCAATTTTGTGGCATATGTATAAATGTCGAAAGTGTATAATTATCTCATTGCATGTGAAAATTTATGAAATCTAATCATGCATACATTAATTAAGAAGGCTATGTAACGTTATAACAAATTTCCAAAAAATTAGTTTGGAGCAATTAATTCTTTTTGGGATCAAATTACATGCCACCATATGTAAGTATATTCCACCATATGTATGAAATTAATTTATTTGTACATGCATGCAAAGTTTGCAATTAGATATATATTAATAAGCGCAAACCTACAATGTGTATGCAAAAGTTTGAATAAAACGATATAATAAAAGTTGGAACATAACATAATTATTGAATTGAACTATTTATACAATGATCATTTAAGAAAGAAAGAAAACAAAAAAAAAAAAAGAAATTTACAATTGTAGCAATTGTGATCTATCCTAACCAAAGATCTCAAGACCAAAAATCTTGAGAAAGACTAAAAAGAAAAACTGAAAAACTCTAAATTTGTGGGTTGTAGCAACAACCACTTGTAGATTTTTATTTATTTATTTATTTATTCCAAAAGTAAAAAATTCATTCATATAACCATAATCACACGAAATACATCTTAAACCTAAGGAACAAAAAGCAAACACCAAATCATCTCGATGTAGCTTAAAGAGAGCAAATAGGGGGTTTAATTACCAATCCAAAGGACACATATGCTTCCTTGTTTCCCTAACTACCCAATTTATAACTTTGTTTGCATTCCTAAAAATATTTTGGAAAAGCATATTAAAAGACTCAAGAGCAACTTTAATCTCAACTATAATGGGCTTATAGGCCCAATTCACAAAGCAATCTCTATCCACTATAAACTCAATGACCAACCCAACATCATACTCAATAATAATCAAATTCTAGTGCTTTATAGCAACTAATGAAAGTGTCTTTGATGTCAAGACATTCACAAAATTCTATATAAAGACCATAGACTTGTTTAGCGAACCCACCCACTATATGACCCAAGTTATTTCTCCCTACCCCTCCAATTGCACCCGAACCTTCAAGAGTATAATGGGGCCTACCTACATTGATCATAATGACACAAAGACTGGGTAAAGACTACCTTTCTTTTCTCTAACCAACTTTGCTCATCTTCAACCTTTTATCTCTACATCTCAAATCTCTCCATTCCTTTTTAATGAACAAAGCCCTCTTGACTACCCCTTCTAGATCTAATTGTTTCCCTTTATATAGCTTTACATCTTGCTTTCCATGTTGTCCATGTTGCCTAGGCCACCCTATGGTCCAACCCATTATCTTTACCACCATCCACCTTACTTCTCTCAACTATACACTATAACAAATTTAATGTAATGGGGCATACCTTTTAGGGCAATTAACTCAAAATCAACCCAAAAGATACCTATAGGAGCGAGCATAATTTTCTAGGTGCTAAAGAACAATTCACGTGCAAGGGAAATTTATTTTAATGAAAAAAATTGCCTGCTTTTGTCAAATAAATATATATGTGTCCTCCCCCTCTCCTTTTTCTCTCTCACTTGACACAAAATCCCTCCAATCCTAACCCCACTCAATTCACTAGTCTTTTATCAAAAACAACCTTCATATATCACTTGATTTCAACATAAAAATCTAATCTTTATGGAAGATTACAGGTCTTTGTATAGAAATTGAGTAGAAAATTTAAAACCTTAAAGCACTTTATTGTTTAGAGAAATTGGACTTTGAAAGGATGAGAAGGACCATTGATGATCCTCTTTCTTCAAGATTAGTCGTGTCTTTGCAACACATTTGCAACCCTCTCTCTCCTCACCACTACTCTCTACAACACACCTCACTTATTGCTTTGTTGCAAACTACTAATGACTTGCGACTAGCAAGTACTCACTCCTTTACACTAAGTTGTTGATTGTTATTGCTTATAGTGGGTAAATCCATATTTGATGTGCTTTTGTTTTAGGTTTCATAGAGCTATCTAATGTAGCATGCTTAGTAGAGATATAGGATTATGAAATTTCACTTATTTCCCTTTTTTTTGGGGTGGGGGGAAGGAGAGGTGGTTCCCACCTAGGAGGATTTTATTATATAGAGACCATCTTATTGTATTTGAAAGAGACATGGTTTTCCATGTGATGAATAATAAGATGATATCAATGCCGCTACAAGAAATTAAACCTTATAAGGTAGACAAAATCGCCCCAATAGGCCACTTAATGAGGCGGTCAAAACTTGCACCTTATGGGTAAGGCGCTATAATAGGTATTTAGGATGGTAATAATTGTCTTAAAAGATAGCCGCCTTAATATAGACTTTTTGAAGAGGTTAAAACCACCCTAAAAGGCCTTTAAATGTTCTTTTGTTCAACTCTTAGGATGGATCCAACCACCTTAATAGTAGGTAGAAGCAGTAAATAGCCTTTATCAAAAGACCAAAACTTTCCATCTAAACACGCCTCTATTTGCACACCCAAATAGTCAAACCATACACTTTTTGCTTAAGGACAAAGAATTAAAGCATGCTTTATAGTTTTAGGGTCCTTACGGAAACAATAGCTTTCATTCAAAAGAACTCTTCTTTCCAACCTTGGAACCTATCTATCATGCTAAACCCTAACATCCTTCTCATCACCAATCTAACAAAGAGCACTTTGAAAATAACATTCTTCCCTTTTAGCAAACTTGACCAACCCCATGAGGCTTTTCCTCTTTTTATTGCCAATCTGAAATTAGAGGTTGGAAAGTATATTCCTTTCATCACTTTAGCCTATAATGAATTAGGGTTAGATTGAAACCTTTAGGTTAACTTCGTCAACAAAGCCAAATTGTAAGTACATAAATCTTTGAATCTCAAGCCACCTTTCTCTTCAAGTATAGTAAGACATTTCCAACTATCCTAATGGAGCTTGCCTTCTTCTTTCTATTGACCCTGCCAGAACTTAGCAATTTTACTATATACATCACTACAACACCTCTTGGTAAATAAAAAACAACTCATGGAGTAGGTTGGTATAGCAAAGGCTGCTACCTCAGTTAAAGTTTCCCTTCCCGCAGGACTCAATAAGCTTTGCTTCCAACCTTGAAGTTTCCAATCCACCTTATCCTTGACAAATTTTAAAGCTTTAGTGTTTAATTTTCCCTAAAGGATGAGTTAGCGTATATACTTACTTGGTTCCTCTATAACTTCCATTTCTAACTCTACTGTTATTTGCTCCTTGAACCATAGTGGAGTGTTTCTACTAAAAAAGATGCTAGATTTAGCTAAACTGACAACCGACCCCAAAGCCCAACAATACTCTCTCAACATGTTCTTTAACCTAGCAATATTCTCTATTGAAACATAAAAAAAGAATAATGAATCATCTGCAAACAAAAGATTAGTCACCATAAGATATAAA
This sequence comes from Laguncularia racemosa, assembly GCA_037954665.1. Classification (NCBI taxonomy): domain Eukaryota; kingdom Viridiplantae; phylum Streptophyta; class Magnoliopsida; order Myrtales; family Combretaceae; genus Laguncularia; species Laguncularia racemosa. The sequence continues at coordinate 6,438,476 of JBBMOL010000025.1, read as the reverse complement.
CGTTTTGGTTGAACTCCTTTTAGGAGACCTTGATTAGTTAAGGAACATATATGCTTTGAAAGAAATCAACCAATATGCTTTGAACTGCCACTTGATGTAAGCTTCTAGTTGGTTTTATGTATCTCACAACTTTACCATTCACCAAAATATTATACTTTGCTATCGTGATGCACGGCATGACCTAACTCACTCAAGTACTATTGAAGCCCAATTTCACCAAATCCCTATGCAAAAAATCCCACCCCACCATATTATGGACCTTATTTATATCAATTTTAATAGCACAACTATAAGATTTTCCCTTAGTTTTATTTTTAAGAAAATGAAAAATTTCATAAGCAATTAAAATGTTATCTTGAATCATCCTTTTTGAAATAAAGGCACTCTGATTTTCATAAATGAAATTACTCAAAAAAGGTTTTAATCTACTTATAAGAAATTTTGAAATTATTTTATAAAGGAAATTACATAAACTAATTGGTCTAAATTGGGCAACTAATTCGGGTTTAGGAATTTTGGGAATCAACACTATATCAATAGAATGAGGGAAAAAGAAACCGACTTGTAGTAAAGAAAGCTTGGGTTGCTTTAACAATAGATGACCCAATGATACTCCAATAAGTTTAATAGAAGACTCTTAAAAAACTATTTGGACTCAATGCTTTGAGTGCTCCCATTTAGAACATCACGTTTTTTATTCCATCCCCCCTAATGAGGTTACATAGAACATTATTCTCTTCTTCAAGAAACATAGGAATAACCCTATCTAAACATTGCATAAATTCTCTATTAGGGCAGCTGCAAAACAACTCATTGAAATACTTAGTGAAAGTGCACACTATACCTCTCTCATCTTTCATCCATTCACCACTTTGACTTTGAATCTTGTAAATAGAATTCCTTTGTCTTCTATGTAAAGTGATTTAATGAAAAAAGGTCATACTTCTATACCCATAATTAAGATAATTAATCCTAGAACATTGGTGCTAATATTCTTCCTCTCTTCCCCATAAACATTTAATTTCCTCCACAATAGCCACTTCTTCCTTTCTACTGTTCTCAACTCGATTATCCTACATTTCCCCCAATTTTCGCAATAGCTTTTCAATTTCATTCTCATTGTTGGGGACATTGTTCTTGATTATACTACATTTCCCCCAATTTTCGCAACAGCTTTTCAATTTCATTCTTATTTCCCCCAACCTTCTTGCTTTAAGAAATAGCTTTCTTTACATGCATTCAAATTCTCAAGCATAAATAAAAAAGGATCAATACTTAGACTATCACAACAATTCCTTTCAACTACATCTTTAGAACCTTCAATAGCCTTCCAAATATTCTCAAATTTAAATCTTCTTTTAGTAAAAAAGGATCGACAACTTGTGTCCATTACTAAAGCTACATGGTCCGAACTAATAGCTAGTTGATGAAGACCACAAGACTTAAGGAAATACACTAACCATTCCTTAGAGGTTAAAACTCTATCAATTCGCTCTTTCACTTGCATCCTATCTAATCTTTTATTTATCTTAGTAAACTTTTGCCCTTAGAAACCTAAATCAATCAAACCAGCAAAAGAAACCATGGAACAGAACCCCTCAATCTATCTTCTACACCTTTGCTTACCATTGCTCTTTTCATGATCTTCTAAAATCTCATTAAAATCACCAATGCAAACCATGGGCCCTCAATCACCTATGTAAATTGACAAATCTCACTCCATAGAGTCTTTTTACCATGAAAATCCATAAGCGAATACATCCAACAAAAAGTACCCAAATGTTTACCATTAGCTTGCTTAATAATTGTAACAATAGAATTTTTATAATGACCAACTACCTTAACCAAAACATCCCTAGTTTACCACAATGACAAACCTCTAGCTAATCCACAAGGGTCACTAAATGTAACTATGCTTATAATTCTGTCAAATTATACTATTTTTGAAAAAAAAAATTACATATGTATATTAGACTCATGAGCGTGAGATTTGGGCCTTATATTAAAAATCAGCCCAAGCATCATATGATATAGATGAATTGTAGCTCAGTTAGTCTAGCACATGCTTACAAAGCTAAAGGTTAATGGTTTGATTGCAAGTAGAGGCACTAAGGTCAAGTTTACTTCGCTATAGTAACAATTCTATTACAGCTATGCAGAATAGGAATTACAATGGAGCATGGAATAGACATTCAGTATTGAATCTCAATTACTAAAAACGCTGAATCTCGATTCCTTCCTAAAAGCACTAAATCCCAATTCCTCAAGTTGTAGTTATTTTTTTTCCCCACTTTATCCTCATCTAGACATTATTGCACACAAAGACAAAATCAAATCAAAGCTGCTTTGTCCATTCATTCTTCGTCGTCACTATCCATTCGTCATTCGTTCGTCATTAGTCATCCGTTCATCCCTCATCATCCGTACATCGTTCATCGTCTGTTCGTCCGTTCGTCGTTCATCCTCCGTTCGTCCATTCGTGCTTCATCTTTTGTCGTCCATTCATTTCATTCATTGTCCATTCGTCATTGATTTGTCCTTTGTCGTCTGTTCATCATCCATTCATCCTTTATCGTCCGTTCATCCATTCATCATTCGTCATCCATTCACCCATTTGTCGTTTGTCGTCCACGTCCATTCGTCATCCCGCTTGTTCTCCACGTACCCATTATACCTACGCCTGAGTAGTTTGTAGTCTATTTGGGAGATGCAATCTAATTTGCATTGTGTGGGTTTCCATTCTTGAGAAAGGTATTTTTGTTGATTCCATTATTATTCCATCCTTATTTCTTCTTTTATTCCTTTTAAGTGAACAATGTAGTTTCGATTCAATTACATTCAAGTAAATATCATCATACTAATTCACTACTTATTTTATTTCCTAATAATAGCTATTCCATTACAAACCTATTTTATTCAACAACATAAACGGACCATGAGTACCTTAGTTTTTTCCTTGTCACTTGTAAGTGGCACATGACGCATGATGATTGGTCTTAAAAAAAACAACCAAGCCCCTTTTTGTTTGACCCAAATTTCCTCATTTTTTAGTTAAATTAAATCAAACAAAAAGTGGAAATTAAATATACACTTACGGTACTATCTATTGCACCACAAATTTAAATTTTATAATAAAGAAAAGTACCTTAAAAATAAATATAAAAATTAGAAAAAAAATTAAACATATACATACATCTGATTTTTAATTGATAATTATAGGCTAAATTGACTTGCAAATTACGAATAAAAAACATAGATTAGTCAAGTAAAGCCTTTAAAACATATTTGCATCTTCAATTTCAAAACCTTTGCACAAAAATCGTAATAAATTTGGTCAAGAAATATTTAAGAACTAAAAATACCAATTCTTGAAAAGATTCAAATTTTCTTCGTACCTAGAGTTTCTTGTGAACTACTTATATATATTAATATAAATAGGGGTCCTTAGCATCAATCCAAGGACACAACACATATTTATAAGCTCTCAAAGTAAAGAATCACCCAATTTCTCACTCTAGGCATAGTAACTTGCAATCACCCTCACTCTCTTGAATTTCTCTCATTTGAGAGCAAATTGAAGCAAACCAAAGCCCTAGAATTATTCCCCATCAATAATAGAGTAAAGTTTAATCATCAATTATATTCGAGAATACGAGAATTGCTCCAATTTGATCAAGAATCAAAATTAGGGTTCATAAACTTGAAGAATAGGTTCAAGTGAAATCAACCAAAATACAAGTTTCCAATATTGAAATTGGTCGAGGGATTTCCTTATTATTTTTTATTTTTATTTTATAAATTAAAATATAAAAATAAAACAAATATTTGTTTGAAATCTTTGTGCTTTTGTTGAAGTTATATGATTTTCACATGATTATTTTTATATTTTTTTCCTCTAATTGTTGTGATGTTTCATGATGAAAAGATAAAAACAATATATATGTTTTCTTGTTTAAAAAAAAAAATCTAAAATTCATGTTTGATATTTTTTATGGCTTTATTATGTATTAAGTTGTTTAAGATCATGTTATCTATGGAATTGCTTTTGTATGATGAAAATTGCATGTTGTTGATTTTTTATCTATGAAAACCCAAAAAAATAAAAAAATTCCAAAAATTCATAAAAATTAGAAAATTTTCAAAAAAATAAAAATTGTGTTTTTGATTACTTTTGGTTTGTTTTATGTTCAATTAAGTGTGTTTTATCATAATATTGACTTTTAGATAACCTTTAGATATAAATGGTGTCTCTTTTTTTTGTTATTTAACATACGAAAAAAAATAAAAATACGAAATTTACTTAAATATTAGAATTTTTTTATAAGGATAAAATTGTGTTTTTGATTACTTTTAGCTTGTTTTATATTTATTTGATGTGTTTTAGTATATTATTAGTCTTTAGGTAATTTTTAAATATTAACAATGTCTTTGTCATGATGTTTGCAATATGTGAAAAATATAAAAAAATAAAAATCCAAAATTAATAAAATATTGGCATATCCATATTACTTTTATATTCTTATTTGTGTTATTAACATATTTGACTCCATGATATAAGTTTGTTTTTAGAGTCTCATTGATAAGGCTTCATTTTTCTTTTTCAAAAGGAATTTCTTTTTTTCAATAAAGAGTTTCTTTTAAATCTTTCTTTTACAATTTTTTTTTCTTTTCTCACTTTAAAAAGTTTTTTTTTTCAATAAAAATTTTCAATTGGCCTTTTTCCAAAATTTAGATTTCTTTAGGTTTTTTTTTTTTCAAATTATCACACACTAAAAAAAAAACCTTAGGGTTTTAGAATTTATTTTATAAAAAATTAAAATGGCTAAAAATGTAAAATTGATATTTTTTTTAAATAAAATAAACTAACAAACTAAAGTTTTATAAGAAAAAAAAAAGAGAGAGAGAACCATGTGGGCCGAATCCCAATTAGCAAGTATATAAACACTTCAAGCAACTTTAACAAATGAAAACCTTTTTTTTTTAAAAAAAAAAAGTAGTTCTTCTCTAAAAAAGAAAGAAAGAAAGAAAGAGTTATTGAAAAAATTTTAATAAAGGAAAAAAGGAATCTTGAAGGCCTTTTAATTATTTTGAAAACTTTCTTATGGAAACTGTAAAGGTTTTTAAAAAATAGCCTCTAAACTCATGAAATTTCTGATTTCTATTTTTTTTCTAAAATTCTCATTTGTAGGAAAAGTTATAGATTAGTGGTTGAAAGTAGGTTTTATCCATCGTAAACCCTGTAAACCCTAATTTCATACTTTTCCTCACTTAAGTCGAGTAGGGATTCCATTTAAAAAAAAAAAACTTTTTCTTAATTTAGTTGAGAAGCTTATGTTGAGTGTGATAGGCTTAATGTAAGCTTAATTATGGAAAAGGGAGACCAAAATTTAGGCTCGACACTATCTTGTGGCTATTTTAAGCTAGCTACCACCTCCTTTTATCAAAGAGACATCATTAGCCTTAATCTTCACTTTAACCAAAATGCCTTTATTCACTATCATATCTTGTTTAACTTTTTTCCATACTCTACCTTTCCTATCCTTTACTAGTTTCAATTCATCCCTTTGTCCTTCACCTCTTCCCAAAGTAAAACAATCTTGGAACAAAGAATCAATCTTAAATAACTCCACTTTAATTCTTTTATTGCTCTCCTCTTCCTCTCTACCCCTTTTTAGATTCAAGTCTCTCATAACATTAACAACATTAGTTAGCACTATAACCTCAAAATCCTTCTCCCTATCCTTTGAAATTGTAGCTCCTAATTTCTTTGGTTCATAATCTTCAAGGGGAAGCTTAACAAAATAGTTTAAGGGGGTTTGGATCACAACAGTTTATTTAGGTGTAGAAGATTTGGAATTGGTAATAGGTGACATTACTTTAGAAGGCAATTTTACAATTGCTTTCTTTCTACTGGTGATGATGGGTGAATGGGGTACAAGTCTAGAACACTGTTTTTAGCTTTACTAAGAGATGATGGGTCGGGTTTAGAGGGGTTGGAACAAAAAGAATGCTTGGATAGATTTGGGTCATGAGCTTCCCCTTCATGTTTCCTCAAAGAGAGCTTCCCCTTCTTGTTTCCTCTAAGAGCTAATACCATTACTACTCTCTTTCTTCAAAGACCAAAAATCATCTCTAACATTCATTACTCTCATCTCATTCATGATCTATAATTACTACTTGAAGCAGTCTTCACTAAACGGTATCTAGCTAATGTCCTAATTCACCACATGAAAAATAGAAATCTAAGAGCCTCTCATATTTGAAAAATATTATGTACCTTTCACCACCGCCTCTACTAATCTACATTTCATTCTTAAGTAGCTCAGTACAATTAACATTGATTCTTACCCTTAAAAAAGATCTCCTACATCCATTTGCAAGGTAAATAGATTTGCACTTAATTACTTCTCTCAAAGTTGCACCAATAAACCTTGCATTATACAATTTCATCATAATAGCTTAATTTAGAGATTTATCTGCTAGTACACAACCCACTAGCAAACATTCTTTAGAACATTCTACAAATGGTTCAATTGTCAAGTCTAGACCATGGTTGTTAAAATCATGAGTCAATTGTATGATTCTATGAGGTTGCAATTTCATGAAGTTTTTCATAATCAAAATGAAAGAAAAATCATTTAGGTATAAACTTTTAATATAATTATGGGTTTAAATATATGATTCTACAAGTTACTGATTCTACCGGTTGTATACGATTTTATAAAATTCTACCAATTCTATACCATTCAATTCCAAGTAAAATTGCAATTTTGACAACCATGGTCTAGACTATCTTCATAATCACTATTAGGGCTTTAGAATGCCACTAGCTACTTTCCCTTGTTAAAGTTCTCCATTTAGATCTAATAAATGGCACAAGAAACACAAATTTAGTAACTCATGAGAGAAATGCCAAATGCATAAAAATCAAAACTACTGTGACTTATCAATTTCTATTAATTGATAAATTGATGTAGTTGACCCAACAACTAGATGAAGGTAAAAGGAAGAAAACTGATTACAAGACAAGCATCCCAAAACTAATGACAATTGATTGTGAAACTAAGAAATGTACAAATGGGCAAAGACATAAAGAACTAGATAGAAAAATTGATATGAAACTTTATGAAGAAATAAAGATAACGTAGTAACAAAAGTTAACTATATATTTTGCTTTATGGAAACTAATGATAAACAGTAAGGGATGAGTAATTTCAATGCTTACATTCTTAGAGGAAAAAATTAGTAAGATGATTCAGAAAAATATTATTGATATGAAATTATATATTCTAGGTTTGCAAAAATGTAAAGTGAAATGTAGAAAAAGCAAGGGAATGATATGAAATAATTAACCAAAATGCAGTTAGCATACATAACAACTAACAAACTAAATCACCAATATTGGTGAAGATTCTCTTAAGTAAAAGAGAGAGGTGTTCCTATTACTTCTACTACATGTAATGTCACGCCCCTAACCACTTAGTGTAGATAGTTCATCATGCATCTTACTTAAATAGAAATACATTAAGGTTTCGATAACTTATCATGTGGGTTTCTAATCAAATTTTAATTTATGAAAACATGGCTATTAACTTTAGAAAACCATTTGATTTGACAATCTATATCGTAGCGGAACATACTATATCAAAAGTTAAAGTCTACTAAAGCTCCGTAGCCTAAAACATAACATCAGTCTAAAGTCCACATGATAGTCTGAAATCGAAGTTTGAAAACATAGTCTATGAAGTCCAAATCAACCAAACTAATAGAGTTTATGTCCTCCTTATATTACTCGAAAATAAAAAGTAGGAAATCAAGGATAACTAGAAGTAAGATAGAGCTACTCATCACTCCCATTAACCTAGTAATCATCAGCAAAATCGTCAACAAAGTAATCATAGCATAAATCATCAACACATAGGTCAACATCACTTGAAAAATAAAAGGAAGGAGTGAACTATAAGAATTCCGTATAGAATAGCTAAACACGTTCTCGCATGTCAAGCATACCTAATTCTAATTCATTAGCATGGATTTGTTAAATTATTTAAATTAAAGAAAAACAAGCAGCACCTGTGTACTCATGACTCTAGACACTCTTGGGAATGAAAGAGGTTTAACCCTACTTGATAAACATTAGAGACCTATCACGACATATCCAGCTATTAAGATCAAAACCACAACCGATACTAAAACAATCAATCATAATAAGATAGTCTCATTTGGGTGTTCGCTTCAAATACTCGGTTCGTTATTATAGTCACGGTTCATCCAACCACCCTATATATATCCCATAATATATATAGCATCTAGTTGACATCCCTTCGTTTGACTACTTGTTGCACCACTTTTATGGCCTAGGTGCCTATGCTACTTTTGTCACCCTCCGAATTGAGTGACCATACACAATCAGTATTATAGAAACTTAAGATGAATTTAAGTATTAATTTATCTTAGTTTTCCTAATTTTAGCACACAACATGTAACTATTTCATACCTATAATCTATGAGTCAACACCAACCATTGGTTAAAAGATTCTTTCGGCTCAATTAGATATATTCATATGCAATTAGAAACTTAATTGACATTGATTAGTAATTGTGTAAATTAAATTCATTTGATTAATTATGCTTATTAATTCAATTAAAGTTTAACTACCATATAGGTTTATAGGGCTTAACTTAGTTTGCAAACAAGTATAACCCTTTAGAATAGTAAGGCCATTTAGTATATCTAAGTAAACCTACTATTTTAGCCCAATTATAATTTCTTAATTAATTAATTAGTGATTTGGATTGTTAATTGAATCGATTCCAAGGTTGCGAACTAACTAGGATAAGATTGAACCGATTATGGATAAATTGGATTTAGTTCATCTTTAGGGATTTGGTCCTATTCTATTTCATTTTAATATAGATTAATTAATTATTTCATCTTATTAATTTCCCTGTTGCAAACTAATCTAGGTGAATCAGTTAGGAGGGAATTGATTCAGGTTGGTTGAACCATGTTTTGGATTGGTTTGGTCGCCCCTTTCTAATTTTTGTTTAATTATCCATTTTATTACTAGTCCCAATTTAATTGTTATTTAGATTATGACTCAAGGCCCTTTTGCTACTTAAATAATTAAATTGTGAATTAACCCCATGTAACTTTACTTGAGCCCATAAACACCTTTTAAGATTGATTACCATACTCATGAAGATCAAACACATTCTTTAAATAATCTTGATCTAAAACTTTAACCTCTTGTCGGGTGAAAATGGTTTTGATTTTGGAAAAATACTTTGTGGAATTCTAATTTCGAAGTAAATATTTACATAGAAAAATGATTATCTCAAATCTCACTTGAAAATCCATTTTTTATTATTTTAGATGAAGAAATTGGATTAAACTTGAATTTTACGAAGAATGGTTTGAATTTCATAAAGAACACATGAGCACATTCAAAGTCATTCATCTTCAATTCATTGAGTCAACTAGTAAGTCAACTCACTTAGATAACTTCTTTCATTAAATTAATCATCATAATGCATCAAACATATCATAAGATGAACATTTAATAATGAATTTTCAAGCTTTATCAACTTCATTACACAATATTCAAGTTCCATTAAATCTACTACAATTTAACATAAATTAACAAAATTTCTAGAATTCGTTTTCCTTACATATGCTTAACTAAATGTGACACTCCCTAGTTTTACATTACTAAATAGGACCTCAAATCAATAGTCATTGATTCAAGATGAGTTTGTGACATGATCATGGATGCTAACAATAGAAACCTTGTAAAGTTAATTCTCTAAAATAAAGAATATGACATAGCAATTTTATTTAAAGCAAGGATAAATAAATTCATGTAATAATAATTGGTAAATCCAATATGTATATAGGTAAGAGATATTATCAATGAATGAGGTGGCACATCTAGCTAGTAAGCCATTAATTAAAAAAAAACATAATAAAATAAAAACTTAAGCCTAAGTCTTATTAACATGTTTATGTGGCATAGCTAGTATTTTAAATACTCATATAATATGTATAGATAGTGTGTATACATGTATAATATGCAATAGTGGATAAGTTAATTAAAAAAAACAAACAAACAAATTATTAAAATAAACAACGAACTTGCTAATGACATATGGTGGGGGAGGCGAGAGATAAGAGGAGTTTATTGATAAAGCCAAGAGGGGTAAAAGAGAGAGAGGAGAGTCAAAATCAAAACTTAGATATTGTAACCTAAGGAAATATCTCTCAAGTTACTAATTTCCATTTAGATTTCACTAAGGTCTATTGGAAATTTTTAATTTACAAGATGCTTCACAATCATTCATAGGTAAAGCTTTAGGAATTTTGAAGCAAGCTTACAAGAAATTAAGAAGGAAAAAGAAAAAAAATTGAGAAAAGAAAATAGAAAAGGCTCACTCGACGTAAGATTGGGTGAGCTAAAGTGGTGCTGGATGAAGATTTGGGTTATGAAGTGTTGGGTCCATAGCAAGGAGGTCAACAATGGTGGCTAGTGAATAGTGCACCAAGGGGTTTGTTTTCCATCTAGAATTTCTTCAAAATTTTGAAATATTAAAACTTATTTATTAATGGCAAGGAAAATTATTTTGTCTTAATTTGGGGTATAGTTTGACATGGTAATTTTATTTGGTTGTAATTGCAAGAGGATATATGTGATGGCTGAGAAAATGCTAGTGTTGGCTAAGTTTGGATGGAGATTTCCTATAAGAAAATGGTGTTGTTTCGTGCCAATTAATTTAGTGTAGGCTCCTAATATGCTATATTGAAGGTTTAGATCAGAAAATTTAGATGAGGATTATGTATGGTAATTATTGTGATTTTTCCACTAGAATTTGATAATTTTCTAGTAAGCTAGTATGGTTTTGATTATAATGATTCAATGGTGAATAACTAATTTAGGCATGACTCGTTGAAAAATATGCAATTCTAATGGAATATGGAGTTATTTAGACTGGTAATAGAATACAATTAAGATAATAGGGTAAAAGGATATCAAATTTGATAGGGAAGAAGAGAATTCAAGATAACCAAGAGTAGACAACAGGCTTATGTAGTAAAGTCAATAGAGGTACTTATTTTATTAGGACATAGCCATTGTCGTGAGTTAATGCGAGCAGTTTGCTATATGATTTAGCCAAAATTTAGTCATACACTATGTAATGGGAAAAATCTTGTCTAATTTGGAACCACTATGTTGATGATGAGTAAAGCAGTAATGTATGCTAGTAACTCATATTCAAAATAGATAAAAGAAGAAGAAGAAAAGAAAAAATGATATAGTTTGTGATATGATGTGTGTCATATTTATTATATTTACTTTTGGTAAACTGTTAACTTCTAGGAATTAACAAATTAAATAAATAATTTTTCATCAACTTATTCAATGAATTCAACTTGTGATGATTCCTAGAGCTTAATAATGATAATAGAAATTCGATTATTTGGTACTCAAGATGATTCATTGAGCATTGCAAATTTATGGCAATATGTTAAACAATCTAATCAAATTAGGACTTGAATGAAATGTCATGGTCTTGGAGAGCAATTGTTATGTGATTGAGTAAAAATGGGAATATCATTATCTTGTGCTAGAAGAGACTATTGGAGGGCAACTTTTGTAAATTTTCTATGCTAACCATGTCAGAGTTCTTAACAAATTTGAATAATACATTCGATAATGATTGTAGTGATGTTCATAGAAGGTTGAAATCAAAGGGAAAACTAGGAAATTATGAATATTAGAAACTAATGGCATAAAAGTAGACTGTAAAGATTAACAAGTTTTATTGTGTGTATTATGTTCACTATATACTGAATTGTTAAGTTGTGTTAGGTGCTTTTGTGTGAGTAAGTTGATTTATTTGGCTTATATACTTCAATGGTGTCAAAAGGATTTGAGTTATCCATGTGAGCACCTTTAACCTGTTACTTATATTGCTAGTGGTTGATAAAGTAGGCCACCTGCCTTGTTGCTTCATAACCCTGTATAATCACTTATGTGATCTTCACATGAGGATTTTGGAATTCGTCTTGTTGTTGTTACTATGTATGTAGCCTGTGAATGATTGTTTAAGTAATGTTGGCTAATCATACTAGTATCACTAGTATGTGAAGTTGAAGTGAGAATTAACTCTCCCATTTTCTCTAATTGATGTTGTGATATGGCTATATTAAGAGTAGTTATCGTTTGAGTTGATTTGATGACTAAATCTAGAATGTTAAGGTTAGGCATAGCTATGAATGTCAATTGGTTGTTGGATATGTTTAGTTGGTATGATTGAATGCCAATAAATGATTTTATATACTAATCTAAAATACTTAAGCAAAGCAAGTCCTGATCTCCGTCTAGTAAGTTTGTGATACAATTTATGAATTAACTTATTAAGTTTGTGGTAAGATTAACAAATTAACTTGGTAATAGTGACTTATTTGGATCTACTCACCCCATTTGTTTATGGTAAGTGAAAGGTACATGGAAATTACTACTTATATGTTATTGAAAATGCATAATGCAAGTATAAGTTGGGAATCCACTTGAGGTTTTAAGTGTAAATGTAAAGGTAGATATTCTACCATGTGCCAAGATTTTCTTTTGATTAATTGTTTCAGGTTTTAACAAGAAAGCCAGATTAAATGTTAAATTAGAAGGCTTTCGAAAGAGCTTAAGTTAACAAACTATATGTACACTATAAATGCAATATAATGTTTTGATTCATTGTTTGAGTACTCACTTTGCTTCTTTTGGAAGTTAAGGGATTGATGTTTTATTGACTTTAGGTATAGGTGTTAAAGATTGAAATGACTTTTGGGATTTTCTTGGAAATTTTGATGATGATAGGCAATTGAGAAATGGACTTAGACTTTTGACCTCCCCCCTTTTTTTAAGTAGATTGCCATCTTACCTTATATATAGTTTTGTTAATCTAATGTAACTATGAAGGTTATAAATTTAGCTTAGCAATGTGTTATAATTATAATAAAGGTGTATATCATTACTTTAAAGCCAAAAGAATAAGCTAACCTGAGTGATTGACCACATAAAATGATTACAAATGTTTTGATAGGTGATACTATAGGAGCTAATCGTCCACGAGGCATGCACTTAACTTATATAATTGCATCATAAGTTAAATGCACTTGTTGTGCTCCATGTTACAGGTGACCTTCCTAAATACTTAGTGTTGAGAAAGTGTAGAACAAGTTCCAATCCTCAATATGTACTGCTTCATTCCTATCTTAAGAATGACCTAACGATGCCATCTTTAGATATTAAGTTAAAGAGTAAAGTTGGGACCATATGATAAATTCAAACCTAGAAGGTGTATCATTACAATTTCAATTTCAAATCATGTCAAACAAAAGCCAATTGATTCCTAACTCATTACTCTATCAATTTTTTTCAAAAACTTTTAGATTTATGCAAGTTAAACATCCCTAAAGTACTACAACTTTTCAATTATGAATTATAACTTCAAAATACCATATCTTACTCATTTTAATTCCAAATCACTTCAAACCAAAGCTAAAACTTTCTAAATCTCATCCCATTTTCAATCAACACTTTAACTTTATTTTAACATTAGATTAGCACCTCAATTTCCCAGATTATTTCCACAAATGAATTAAAAACTCCAACTCATTCATGATTGCTCATTCTTCATTAACCATCATCATTCCAATTCTTTACTTCTTATTATCATTCCCAAATCAATTTCCATCAATTATTACTCATTCTAAACATCAAAATATTATTTTTAACATTTCAAATACCCATTTAACATCACTATACTCAACCATAACCCAAATACATCCATATTATTAATTTTATCTTCAATAACACATTTTAATTGACAAAATATCTTATCAACACATCAATTACCCATTTTTTATTATCAATTCACCAAAATTAATCAAGAACATACTCAAACCCATATCCATCTTGACATCAAGCTCATCTCCATAATCAACAATTCAAGAATCCTAAAAACTTAACCACATCCATTACAGCATTAACCAATCAACACCAAATCATCATAATTCAACAAACTAAATATCCACCATACATGCATACATATCACACACCACATATACATATACCCATACCATTTCCACTTCAATTATCCATCATTCACACTCCAAACTTTAAATTAAACAAGTAATTAAGTACTTACTTTATTCCTTAGCTCTTCAAACCTTCTAATATCTCTCGTACTTCAAGATTAAACTTCCAACACCAAATTCAGCTTCATAAACCCAAAATTACCCATTAACATTTTTTCAAAACTTATAAATCAATTGATATTCTACAACATATCTTAATTCCAAATACTATTACCTTGCTTACTTGAACTTCCACACCCCAAAAGAACTTCCATCTTGCAAAATAACAATTGAATGCCTAAATCAATATACCAAACTATAGATAAAAAAATCTAAATAAAATACCTCAAATACAAGCTTGAATTTTTACTCTTACTACTATTAATTTTCAACTAAGCTAGCAAAATGAGCTCCACCACTTGATTCTTCTACTTTTTGATTCAATGCCTTGCATAATTTCATAATTAGCTTGTAATTAGATAATTTGGAACTCAAACCAAAATTCATCTTAATCTAATTCAACCCTTACCCAAATTTGTTCCAATTATCCTTCATTTGAGTTTGTTTTTACATTCTTAATTCTATAGTGTTGTGTGGGTTTAATTTGAGATGAAAAACAAGAAAAATGGATGGAATGAAGGAAATTGAGAGTGAGCTAATAGAGAGATGTGGATGGTGAGAGAGAATTAATTACAAGTTTCCTAAAATCCCCCCTTCTAACAAAATATCTTTGGGATATTTTCATAGTCCTTTTAATTCAAAATTTCGACCTACATTTAGCCATTTATCCTCACCTGTTTAATTAACATAAGGTCATTCTTGTAATTTTACTTGCAAAATTTAATTTGACCATCAATTTACTATTTAATTATTTCCCTTTATGGAAATTATTTAATTCTAACTTTGGGATTATTCATGTAATCTCATAGAAATATCGAAATTCTCTATCAAGATGATGAAGCAAATAAAAAGAAAAAAGAAAGAAAGGAAAATCAACACTATATCGTGACTAGTGAAAATAAAACTAACATAAACTATTATAGTAATTTTTCCTCTACCTTCATGATATTGTTTGCTTTAATTGAAAAAGAAATAATTGTTTTTTATGAAACGTATTATTTGCTTCTTTGATAGAATACTATACTTAAGTATAGGTGGTTTTATTTATCAAATAAAAAAAAATGCTTGGGTAACTAAAACAGCTTCCTTAACATTCAGTCTCAAATGAAAAATAATAGATAGTGAGAAAAGTTATTGAGAATTTTGTGTTTGATAAAAATTGGACCATTTGTTCTTATGAAATTTAGATGATAAAATCTAAAAAGTATTAGTTAAATTCTCAGCAAATTTTTTTTAACAATGTTTCTTGTCGTTTATCATTACTAGTCTCAAATTCATCCTATTCTTGATGAAATCCACGTTTGATTTTATTTAATAGGTGGAATTTTTCAATTTGTGTTTATGTATGAAATATGCATTGAAATTGTTGGAAACTTAATTTGATGTTGTTTAAGGGTTTAGGACTTAGGGAAAACAAGTTTATGAATAAAATAATAAAAATTGAGTAAATATTAAGCAATAAAAATGATGATTATAGAAAATTTAATAAAAGAATAAAATAAGATGTGGAATCAGCCTAAAAGAACCAATCCACCATGTGAACCGATCAGTCCACACTAAACCCTCATGAATTAGTTGGACTGATCAATAAAAAGAAAAAAGAAAAAAAAATTGAGTCGTGAATTAGTTCAAAAGAGAACCGATCCTCACACAAACCTACAGTTTAGTTCAACCGAACCCCAAACCGATCGATGATTATAAAATTGAAATAAAATAGTAAAAAATAATATTAAATTAATTAATTCATAAAATAATATTAAATGATAAAATAATTTACTTAGGAAGATTTAAATTAAACTACTAATCTAATATGGGCTTATCAACCTAATGGACCTAATTGCTTAAAGGATTGATAAGGCTTAATTTCTTAAAAATATTAAACTTAATTAATTAGGCTTTTCATGGACTTAACTATATTGGGCGTAATTAAAAATATTGGACCATATATATATATTCAATGATTACAATAGGGGAGTAGGGATTCGAATTTAATCTATCCACCTTAAAAACCAATGTTCATACCACTAAGCTATACAAGGGTCTTGATAAGTCAAATATAACTATTGAGTAAATAACTTTAATCAAATGTAATTAAGGTTAATTAAATTAGATAATAACTAATTACTACTTTTTTCATATATGTGTAATTGTTTCCGATCATCATTGATTATTTTGGAATCATGGTTGTACAATGTTTAGGTACATGGTAGACTTTATGTGTTACATGTATATGTTAGGATAGAAACAATAATTGAATTAATACAAACTCAAATAACTTTTTGCTCTATTTGTGTTTAATCGTACCAAGCTAATAGATGATAACCTTAGACTAGAATTATGACTACAATTATATACCTTGGGAATAATATGGTAGTTAGGTGTTTAAGGGTGGCTCAGTAAGTGGCCAATAGAAGGGAATTACATTGGATATGACTAACGAAAATAGGATGTTGCTATAATGGGAGTTAACCAATGGCTTGAGATAGATTAGATAATACACTATAAGAGGATAGCATTTGTTAGTGATGAGGTGGCAATGAACCCCCCAAATGGCTTGTTGTTATGGGATTCAAACCCCTTGTTTTCCATCGTATGAAGGAGTCATGAGTTATTCCAACTTTTAGGATATTGAAAATGTGCTACTTGTTTATGTTAAAGTACATCTAATTCAATATTAGAGCTATATAAGCTAGCTAAATGGGGTAACCTAACTTGACCTATATTAATCCGCAAGTTAATGTAGGTCGACTTGCTTAATAAACAAGTTGAATTTTTATGCCCAACTCGTATGCTTTTGTGGGCTAAGCGAGTTGACCCATGACCTATGAGCTAAATGGACCAACCCTCATTTTTTGCATAGTTCTAAGACTGAACATGTTAGTTTATCCCAACCCATATTGATCTGTGGATTGATGTGGGCCAAATCACTTAGACCACTTTATATGCAAGTTGAAATTTTTTTGCTTAACCCACATTTTTTTATAGGTTAAATAGGCTAGTCTACATAACCCACCCCATTTGCACAGCTCTATTCAATATATGCTTGCTGCATTAAAATAGGCTCATTTGCATATGGCATGGATTATGTTTGAGAGTTTACTATGTTACAAGGTTCTCGTGACTCACTTTTTCTCTTATAGTTTCAAGTGATGTTCATGACTACTACGTTGATGTTATATTATATCTAATATTTACATTACTCATTTGTAAGGGTAGATTAGTCCTTTGTATGTTCTAGGGTTATGGAGCTTAATTTCTTGTATATATATTTGTTTACACACTAATTGTAATGTAAGCTTCAATTTATCAATACAATCCAATTGTACACATGGTATTATAGCCAACCTAAGAAATTAAACAAACATAAATGGAACCCACCTTTGCCACATCTTCTTCTTCTTAAGTTGCTAGAATTACAAACATTGTTGACTCAACCAACAACCTTCTGTTTGTCTTCTTTATCGCAAGAATATCCCAACATTATTAATCCTACCCAAACTTTGAACCCTTTCTCTACCAACACAAATATTAGCCTTCTCCCTTCATCTCTACCCTCATTCATGCACATATCCTAGCAAATTGATCAAACCCATATCTGTTATGCAAGCAAACTAGCCACTCGACCATTTTACACCTCATTGGCATCCACACTCAACTAGTGGTTTACAAGCCATCCACTCTCCATGCACTTGACTACATCCACCACACCCAAATCATTCACTGCAGCCTACCCAAACCTTAGCGACTCGACCCTATATACCTTTACTTAGCCACGTCTCTAACCTCCTACTACCTAACCAAACCTTAATGCCCTTGAACTAACCTTACACCCCCACCCCCCCCCCCCCCCCCCCTCCTCGGCCCTTCTTTAGTCATGTCTCACCACTCCATTATCACTTCCACCACTACTCAACTTATTTTCATCCATCCTCACCCGCAATGCTCACTAGCTCAATCGTCCTCCTCATATACACACCATCAACTAGGAGTCACACTTCCCCTTACTCTTTCTCCAAACAATGTGTCAAAAGTTGTTACTATAAAGCTTTCTACAAACAATTATCAATTGCAGCTATCCTCAATGGCTTCCCATTCAATCTCTATAGATCTATACTATTATGTTAATGGCAATATTGTGACACCATCTTGTGATCTCATCACCTCTCCTGCATTACTAACCACCCTAAATCCAAAATATGCCTCTTAACTCAAAATAAATCTCATGGTTCATGTAGACTCCTTGCTACCATCTCCAACAACATTCTATTAGAAATACATGACATTCTCACTACATATGACATATGGACATTGTTCTGACAACAGTTTCTTGAAAACTTCATGGCTCAAGAAATGGGGCTCAAATAGATATTTTTTGCCCTTCAATTGAACCGCTCTTCTATTATCGACTACCTTTGTGAAATTAAGTGACTTGTAGACCAACTCTCTTCCATTAGAAAACCACTTAGCTCATCTGACCTCCTCATTTATCCAGCTGTGCATAATTAGTTCATCCTCAATCCTCTTAATAGTGATGCTCAATAGCCTCTATTGCATCTCCCAACTCCTTTATCCACACTTAGCTTACCTATTAGATTTGTGATAAACCTAGACACTCTACTCTCCACTACTAGCATAGGTTCAATGAAGCTTATTCGGCTATGCCATAAACATTTGCTAATCTGTCTATTAGTGAATCAAATGAAGTTATTTGGTATCTTAACTCTAGTGCTACACACCACATGGCACTTGATGCAAGTATACTCACTAACATAACCTCTTATGTTAGTTTTGATTAGGTATTAGTTAGAAATGGAGCCTCCATGCTTATCTCTCATATAGGCGACCTTATTATTCACACTAATGGTTGTCCACTTCATTCCTATCTTCCTTTCCTTCTACTATGACTACATCTCCCCCTAATCCCTTTACCTCTCCAACCCATAATGATCTTCCTCCTACCACTGCTTTTATCCCTCCACCACATCTTACCATTACTTCAGTCCCTTCACCATAGATCACCAATGTCTATCAATGCACTCACTTTAGAAACAATCACTATCCATACTCAACCAAACCTTTTACTATACCTCTACAAATTGAATCTTTCCCTTCTTCACTTCCTACCGTAGCACCAACCTTAAACCTACTTATGACCACCCAACTTACTCACCATATGTTCAATCATTCCAAAGTAAGCATATCTAAACCCTAACCTATTCTCACTCTTCATACACAAAGTACACACTCTAAGCCTCAACACTACATTAAAGCTCCTAAGGATTTTGTCTAGGTTATTGTGATGAGAGAAGAGTTTGACTCTCTCCTAAAAAACAATACATAGGTCCTTGCTCCTTTACAACTACACCAAAATGTTATTTATAGTATATGGAGATTTCACATCAAATATAATGCAAATGGCTAACTTTAAAGATATAAAGCCTGTCTTGTTGCCTAAGGCTTCACTTAGAGAAAAGGCATTGATTATAATGAAACATTCAATTTCGTTATTAAGCACACCACCATTTGCTTTATGCTTTCTCATGCTGTCTCTTCCTCCCAAGCATGGTTCCATTACTTTAGTAGTTTCCTCCTTCACAATGGCTTAAGTAGAGCAAATCAAACATGTCTATGTTCATCTATTCTTGGGATTCCAATGTTCTTGTTCTACTTTTCTATGTTGATGATATCATCCTAACAGGTAACAATTTTGCTCTACTTCAACACCACATCTCCATCCTATCTCATTAATTTGCAATAAAGGACCTTAGTGATCTACATTTCTTTTCTTGGCATTCATGTTAGTCATAATTCTCCAGGGCTTCACCTTTTTCAATTTGAGTTCACACATGACCTACTTAAAAGGCATCACATGCATATTTCTAAACCAGTCAAAACCCATTTATCCCCCTTGCAACCAACTCAATGCTCACGAATTCCATTTGCTTAGCAACCTAACTACTTATTGAGAGATTGCTGGAGCACTTAAGTATTTAACTATTACACGACTCAATATCAACTTTGTGGTTAACCAATTGTGTTAATAGATACATTATCCAAACACCAATCACATGCAGGTAACCAAAGAAGTTCTCTAACATCTTCACAACACTAGTACATTAGGTCTTATCATTGTTTGCACATCTAATACTTCATTAACTACCTTTGCTAATGCAAATTAGGCTTGTTGTCTAGACACTTGCTCATCCACCATAAGCTAGGCCATTTTTCTTAGTTGCAACCTAATTTCTTAACACACCAAAAAACAACCTACATTATCTAGGAGCTCCATCGAAGTTAAATATAAAGAACTAACATATGATTTTGTAGAGTCTACTTAGATCTATTATCTTAGCCGAGAACTAGGTGTTCTTATTCAATACCCTATTATTTTACATTGTGATAATCTTGGAGCCGTCTATATGAGGAAACCTTATACATCATGATTGCATAAAACATATCAATATTAATTATCATTTTGTGCGTGAATAGGTTGCCACGGATTAGGTTTTAATTTGGTACATTTCTACTTGTTAACAATGTGTAGACATACTCACCAAGGATTTATCTACCACTGCCTTTCTTGATGAATGTACCAATCTTACGTTGACACTTACATCACGAGATTGAGAGGGCATGTTATTACATCTAATATTTACATTATTTCTTTGTAAAGGTATATTAGTCTTTTTGTATAATCTAAGGTTATAAAGTCTAATCTCTTGTATATATATTTGTTAACACACTAATCGTAATGTAAGCTTCAATTTTATCAATAGAATCCAATTATACACAAATGAGTGCTATGATGGTTTTAGCTATGGTTTATCCGACAGGTATATGGATAATGATTATTATTTGGATGAGATGCATAATTGTATTCTTATGCTACATTTAATTTACAAGAATAGATCTAGAATGGAATTTTAATTTCAGGTTTCATTTCCTTTCTTATGTTTGGATATACTTTTAAAAGATGGAATCCCAATTTGCTTTTGAGGAGGCAGATTCACAATTCTATTTCACCCTTATTAACTATCATTAATTTAAACTACTTATTTAACCTTTAATATAATTATAACATATAATAATTTAATTTTTTTTTATATAAATACTACTGCATATTTATTTTGTTCTATTGGCCTTTTCTAAACATAGGCTTGAATTTATCATTACAATTTTTATTCCATTCCAAACCAATTCATTCTATTCCAAATAATTCTTGTATACTAAATGTGATATTATAGTTCATTGATCTTAAGGATGTAGTTGATGTTTAGGGTTACCTTGTTATATAGACTTTACCCTTGATTTTACTTGTATAAAGTTATAGTCATCTCATGAGCTAATTATTTAGGTCTATTAATCTCTAAACTCATTTTGTAACTAAATAATTTTTTCATTAAATAAAATAAATTTTAGATATGTAGTAGTGAAAGAGCCTTACAATCCGTTTCCTTGAAGGTAATAAAGAAGGAATAGAATAGCTATTCCCTTTCAATGGTCTATTACCTTGTTACTTGGAAAAATGAGGAGAAAATTTTAATTCCCATGTCTTTTCTATTCTCACTCAATTGGAAATAGATATTACTTAAGAAAATGTGGAATTTTTTATTCCCTTTGCAGTAGAAATAAAAAGTTTAAACATTATGTCCGTTATATCTAGAGTTATGCAAATGGGTCAGAGCTCGTAGACTAGCCCGTTTAACCCATGAGTTAAAGTGAGTTAACCCATAACAGGCCGAGTTAGCTTGCTTACCCCCAAAGACCTAAAAGAAAAAAAAAAAAAAAGAAAAAGAAGAAGTTAGCTCACATAGCATAACACTAAACAGTACACATCACGCACTCAACT
The DNA here is from genome assembly GCA_037954665.1 of Laguncularia racemosa. NCBI lineage: Eukaryota > Viridiplantae > Streptophyta > Magnoliopsida > Myrtales > Combretaceae > Laguncularia > Laguncularia racemosa. The sequence goes on along the minus strand of JBBMOL010000025.1, from coordinate 6,416,373 downwards.
CGACACACATCAACAATTCAACATTAATATAAGCCACAACACACATAACAGTGATACGGCAAGGTAAGAGGCAATAAGACAACAAGTGTGATTAAAAAAGAAAAGGTAAGAAACTTAAATTGAAACCTTAAAAGAAAGACTACCCTCTCATCTCATCCCTCTCCTCTTTGCCCTTTAGTTTCCATCTCTAGCTCCCCCTTCCCTATCGCACCACACATGTAAGTCGTAGCATGGCAGCAATAGACTGTAGTGCAAAATGCAGCAATAGACCCTTGCCCTCCACCTTTGACTTTCCCTTCCTTGTTGCATGCAAAGCGCAACATGGCAGTAGTCCAAGTATTATTGTTATTCTATAGTCTATACATGACAACTTCACCTTTGTCACTCTCCTTTTCATCTCTAACCATAGCTCATCTCTTAATTGGTTTAGTTTGCCAGTTGTTTTCTAGTCAAACTTAGGTAAGATGATTGTGTTATAAAGTGTTGGTGACAATAGAGTATTCCCAACCTCAAATGGTTTACGTCTACTATCTTCTTAATTATACACCATCACGTATGAAATTTTTTTAATTATATCTTCTTTTTTTTCATTTTTCACTTACACATGACATGGCTTACCTATTAGAGGAATAAATTTTAATACATATGTTACAATTTTAGTTGCTCAGTAGCCAATTTAGTCCTGCCTAGATGCACCACAATTAGACTGTTCTGGGTTAGCCTGTTTTCATAGTCTGAGACTTTTTAACTAATTGAGATAGCAAAACTTGGTCCCCACATAGGCATCATAATTAATCAGCCACATCTAATAATGTTTGGCTAAGGTTAATTCATAGGATATACCACGATACACAAAATTACAAATTTGATTGATCTTACAATCATGAAAATTTTACTTTATAGCATAAATGTTTTTTTTTTTTGGTGGCATGGCATCATGTGCTCTTGGCCCACTTGATCTAACCGAGCATCTATGCAAACGAATGCATATAAATAAGTAAAAAATGTTTAAACATAGTTCCCAATACCATGTCCATGATCTCAAATGCAAGATAGTTCATTAGAGTTAGAAGAAAAAGGTATATAATTTTAAATGATTACATTCAAGGAGCAAACCTTTATCATTATCCCATGACTCGGACATAAGACATATTTAAAGCAAATTGCAACAATGGCATAAAAGGGAAAGGAAAGGAAACACCTTTAAAGACTACCATGTGTAGTAGTAGTAGATTATTGTAAAACATATAGAAATTATTTTAAAGCTAGTAAGCATAAATTCGTTAAATTATTATGTCTTTTTTACGGTATATTTTTAGAATAGATCATACTACTTGTACTAGTGACAACAATACCATTCAACAAATTAATGTGGATGATGAGTCAAACGCTTATGGGGGTGATGCCATTATGCCATCTAATACTACTACGGGAACATCTCTTGACTCCTAAGAACCTAAAGGTAAGAGACTTAGAGCAAACACTTTTGAAGTTTGGAAAGTTTTTATAAAAAAAAGGAGTAGCAAAGGATGGTAAAGAAAAAGCAAAATGTAAAGGATGTAGGAAAGAGTATGTTATTGGTGGTTCTAAATATGAGACATCAACTTTAATTCAACATATGCATAAGTGCCATTTGCTTCCCAAATATCATGATGTAGGTAATATGATGATTGATCAATTTAGAAAGTTAAAGGCAAGTAAAGTATATTACAAAGTTGGTCGTGAAATCTTGTTAATGGTGATAATTGAACAAAATCTTCCTTTCTCATTCATTGACTATAAGAGGATTGTACAATTGATAAAGCATTTCTATCCTAATTATATTCCCATCTCTAGGAAAACGATCGCATATGATGTTTGGAAATTGTACTTAACTAAAAAAGAGAATCTAAAAAAAGTTTTGGGAAAAATTCATGGTAGAGTTTGTTTGACATTTGACTTATGGATAGCTTTCACAAGTGAGGGTTATATGTGTTTGACTACGCATTTTGTGGATGACAATTGGAAACTTAATAATAAAATTCTTCCTTTTTGTCATGTGCCCCTTCCTTACCCAGGAGTTGAATTATCAAAGAAAATGTTTGATTTTTTTTTAAAGATTGGGGTATTGATAAGAAAATTTTCAATTTTACCTTGAATAGTACATGTACTAATGATTGTATGCAAAATCTCTTGAAAGATCAACTTAAGCTATAGTGTAGTTTGTTGTGTGGTGGTGAATTTTTTTATATTAGATGTTGTGCTCATATTCTTCACCTAATTGTAAAAGAGGGCTTAATAGTAGCAATGAGGTTTTACATAAAATAAGAGATAGTGTAAAGTATATAAAGGGGTTAGAGAGTAAAATAAAACATTTCTAAGAGTTTGTTGAACAAGTTGGTAATCTTGGCAGTAGTGTTGGTTTGCATTTAAATGTAGCCACTAGATGGAATTTTACTATGCTTGATACTACTCTCAAGTATCAACATGCTTTTTCTTACTTTCAATTAAATGACTTGAATTATAAATACTGTCAACTAGTGGAAGAGTGGGAAAGAGCACAAAAATTATGTAAGTTCTTGAATCCTTTTTACACCATCACAAATTTGATGTTTGGTTCTTTATATCCAACTTTAAACCTATATCATTTACAAGTGTGGAGAATAGAATGTTTATTGAATGAGAATTTAATAAGTGAAGATTTTGTCATAAAAGATATGTGTATTAAGATGAAAGAAAATTTTGACAAATATTAGAGGGAATATTATCCTTGCACTTGGAGCTATTCTAGACCCTCAAATGAAGTTCAACTTTTTAGGGTTTTGCTTTAATAAGATTGATCCACTTATGTGTGAAAAGAAGTTGGTTAAAATAAAGAGCAAGTCGTATAAATTTTTTGAAGAATATGACAAGAACAAGGCAAGTAAAGCACATTCTAATAGCTCTTAAGTCGGTTCTTCTCGAGTTCAACAAACATCTAAAGGCAAAGGTATAGGTAAAGGACTTGCAAGAAGCATGGGATTTGGAAAAAAGTTTAGGTATCAATTTCACTACTCTTAATGTAAGTTGAATAATCACGTTAGTTTTTTTTTTTTTAATAATATTCTACTTTTAATGATCAATTATCATTACTATTTTTTTTTTCACTAATGATGTAGGAGTATTGTCAAGTTGAGGTAGAGACAACTAGTAAGTCTTCCTTAGACCTATATCTAGATGAACTAGTATTGGATATAAACTTTTATTCAAAGTAGGATATATTGAAGTATTGGAAAACTTAATGTCAAAGGTATTCGAATTTGTGTATAATGGCTTCTAATGTGCTTAGTCTTCCAATTATTACAGTGACATCTAAGTTTACATTTAGTTTTAGCACTTGTGTCCTGACTAAATACATCAATGCCATGCTTCCTCAAAATGTAGAAGCTTTAGTTTGTACTTACAATTGGTTACAGGGATTTGATTAGGAATGTAGCTATTTTGTTTTTATAACATTTTCTCATAATTTATAATTTTAACCTTTTAATAGTTCCATTTAACTCTATGTGTTATTTTGTGAATTGTAGATGAAGGAAAAAAAAGTCTTGAAACAACATTATCAAAGGAGGATTCAAATGTGATTGTTGATGAAAAAATGATTACTATTGATATAGCCATTTTATGGCCATTCATACTCCCATTTGACGTAAAATTTGTATAACGGTTGTATTTGTTATCTTGACTACTTTATTTTTAGTTTGATATTTGTAAATTATGATTTTAATATCTAAATTTAGTGTATGAACTTCCAATTTAACCTAACATTTCAACAAAGCTGATGGTCTACCATTTCTAATGTAGAAGACAGTGAGATAAGTTGGAAATATATACTTAAAGGATGCTGCAAGTTTTGTTGTCATGGTTTGTTTAGCAAAAGGATGGAATTGTGATTATTTATCAAATGATAGCATATAATATATTTTTTTCTTTTTTTTTTCTTCTTATAAAAGATAGTATATAAATGGTAGAATAAAAGGCAATAAAAGAATATTTTTTAAAGTTTTGTTTTTGCCATTAAATTTATTATATATATATAATCATTTTATACTTTAAAAGAACAAAAAAAAAAAAAACTCTAGGTAAGTTAAATGAACTAAGGTAAAAATGAATTAAATAAGTTGAGTTAGTGGATTGACTCATTTAACCCACTGACCCATATGAGCTAGGATGGACCAGTAAATTCAGGCCCATTTATTAAACGAGCAAAAATAGATTGACCTGTTTAACCCAAGAGCTAAAGTAAGTCGGGTTGAGTTGACTCGTTTAACCTACTTGCATACCTTTAGTTATATTTTTACTAATACTATAATTAATAATTAAATAGGGACAAATTAATGATTTTATCCATATTTTCATTTTAACACTAATTAAGATGAAGTAAATACTAGAATAATTAAAATTCTTCACAAGACATAACTTTTCTATTCTGTTTCAATAAATAAACATATGATATGTGGTAGACCGTTACTCTCTTAAAAGTTTTGGGGCGTCACAATGATGTTTTATATTTTAGTGGCCAATTTCTTGTAGAAGTGTGGTTGCTGGTTGTTTTAAGTGGACCGGCTTTAAAGTTTTGATGTTTGCTCAAAGCACTATGATTCTGGTCCACATCGTTTAGTTGGTGATAGGGAAAAAGAAAAAGGAGGAGGAACAGTGAGGTTAGCGAGTTTGTGTGCGTGCAATATCGGGGAAGTTTGTTGCAGTAGGAAATGTTATAACCTAGATGTATCATTGGGTTTTTGGCTTCAAAGATTGGGAGCATCGCTGCTTTTATGTGGGAGGAAATGAAAGTGGAAGAGGAATAAAAAAAGTACAGTGCAATAAATACACAGTGATAGCAGGTCGGTGGAACCGGTAGCTAGCTGGATGATGCTTGGTTGAGTATTAGTTTATTCTAAGGTAGAAAGGTGGGTGGATCGCTTTCGCTTATACTCTTACAATACAATCCACGTGAGTTGAATATGAGAGTAAATTGCGGATGCTTTCTTTTGCTCTATCATTATTATATTATATATATTGAAAAATCTGAGAAATCAGATCTTCTCATCCAAGAGTCTTAATTATTTCCCATCCATTATGGTCAGAAAGTCGGTCATTGATGGGAAAGATAGAGAAATCGAAAATAAAGGTATATATAAATCAACAGAATAGAAACACTAGGGACAAGGTGGTCTGGTCTCTATTCCAATTCAATTTAGATTTATTTGTAGCTAGTGCAATTGATTGAAAGAGACTACAATCAAGAATATAGTAAAGCAAGTTTTCTTACTTGACACAATCGTACACTAGGGAGTGATTGTGGATGTGGATGCTATATCGCTTTCATATCGCTCATAAAAGATACTTGGCATAAATAATTTTCATCCCATGTCACAGTTTGTTATTTATTCAATCAACGTTAATTTTCACATGTTTCATTTTCTCACTATTAAAAAAAAAGGTGATGAACAGCTCAGACAAGCCAACGATCAGCCTAACCTAACACGGAGCTGTACAATCACTCAACCGTAACTTAAAACATATAGCCCAGCCTCTGTCTCAGTAAATGCTTATGCATGCACATCTCCATCCCTCGTAAGCTCTTTGGTTCCGATCACTACAGAGATCAACATGATCGATTTGGGAGGCAAAATCCAGGAGTTTTGTCGAAACAGATGGCTAATATTCGTGTGTGCGATTTGGATACAGTCTTGTGCAGGTGTAGGTTACCTGTTTGGGAGCATATCGCCAGTGATAAAGAGCGCCATGGGGTACGACCAGAGACAGGTGGCCATTCTTGGTGTCGCCAAGGATCTTGGTGACAGTGTTGGCTTCCTACCTGGGATCTTATGTGAAATCTTGCCCGTATGGGGAATCCTCTTCATCGGAGTTGTTCAGAACTTTGTTGGGTATGGTTTGCTTTGGCTTATTGTCACTGGGACTCTGCCTGCTTTGCCGCTTTGGGTGGTTAGTAGTTAGTTCCCTTTACGATTCGATCGGTTGATTGCTTATTCATACCATTTCTCTTTTGCGTGAGTTTGGTTGGTACGCCATTTTCTTTGTTAACTGCTATACACAAGTTACTGAATTGCCATCTTTTTAGCTGAGGATGAGATGAAAGAACTGATTGACAACCGTCTCTCTCCAGATGATTTCAGTTGCATATCGAGTAGTTCAGTTCTGTGGATTATCAACATCTCACTTGATGTGAGATTTAACTTGTTAGAATTTGTGTCCCTTCAGTGGATCCATATCTTGTGTTTTGTCATATCAATCTCCTGTCTCCAGCTATTAGGGATCCCATTTCCGTGCCAACCCAGGATATGCTGATTGGTCTATGCGTGTTAACGAGTGGGAATTGCTGAGGTACTTATATGAATAGTTGGCTGATCTGACAAAAGCAGTTGATAATCAATTGAGAGCTGCTAATCTCTTCTTCATGTTTTGTAGTTAGGCAATCCTTCTCAAATAATGGTGAAGATAATCATTAGCGCTGTGTATTTCACTCGAATTTCGGTGACATCAGATGTAATACTTGTTTTTCTTTTTATAGAAAAGTGGCTGTAGATGCTGCATTAGAAAAAATATTTGGTGGAGAATCATATTTGTAAACATACCTTTTGTTGCTTCAGAAGCAGCAATTGTTAGGTTGCCAAGGTTAGGGGAGAGAATGGATGCCTTCTTCTTGCAGTCATGTTTCAATATGATTATGGAGTTTAAGATTTCTATTGTTTCGTGGTCGTTCAATTCAGTACTACAATTTGATTCGTGGACTTCATCATTCTTCTAAACCTTCTATACTGTTCATCAAGTGATCTGCTGTTTTTGAATTTGGTTTACTTACTGTTAAGGAACAATTCCGGTTTAAAGATATCTTCAAACCAATTTTTATCACTGTTTAGATCTTAATTTAAAAAAGCTGAAGCAAGTTATAGATTATGTCAGAACGTAAAACTAAATCAGGGGTGATCACCCTCCTAGCTTTAAATGTGGTTCACATGTGGTTTTCCTAATGCTCAAGTATGATATCCTCATCCCAGTTCCTCAATCAAGATATAATGCTTTTATATATTTCCCCCCTTAAACTTTCTGTAAAGAAATGATCGCTTCTGTGTGCAGATATGAGTCAGATATATGTTCGTCTGACTCTTGCTACTTGTCTCTCTTCATGATATAGCATTTAGGGTCACTCTTCCTCAGAGACCCCATGAGACATACCTTGTTGATATTTCTTTATGTGGAGCTATACTTCTTAGTCAATTTACAGACTGAAGATTCACTTCCAACTTTTTTCATATCTGTGAAGTAAGATTTTATTTATTTATTTAGCCACCATGAAGTTGAATGTGACCATGTATAATTTTGCAGCTGTGTCTTTGTGTTTTTATCGGAACCAATGGCGAGACATACTACAATACAGCAACTCTTGTTTCTTGTGTCCAGAACTTTCCCAAAAACCGTGGCCCTGTAGTGGGCATTTTAAAAGGATTTGCTGGGTTGAGTGGTGCAATTATCACACAGATTTACTTGATGACCGATTCCTCCAGCGCAGCCACACTTATATTCATGGTTGCTGTTGGACCGTCAGTTGTTGTCACTTTGCTTATGTTCGTTGTCAGACCAGTGGTGGGAGGCCATAAGCAAGTTAGGCCATCTGACGGATCGAGCTTCTTTTTTATTTATAGCGTATGCATCCTCCTTGCAGCTTACTTGATGGGAGTCTTGCTAATTGAGGATCTACTTGATATAAATCAAACTCTCATCATATTATTGGCAATAATACTTATCATTCTTATACTGTTGCCAGTCATAATACCTATTCTGTTAGTTTTTTTCTCGGAGACAGTTCCTTCAGAAGGAGTGAACCTTCTCTCTGAGGATCAAAAACAAGAACAAGGTCAAACCCAGAATGATGGGAATGAAGTCCTCCTTAGCGAGGTTGAAGAAGAGAAATCCGAGGACGATGAACTACTACCAGCATCAGAAAGGCAAAAACGAATAGTACAGTTGCAAGCGAAACTCTTTCAAGCAGCGGCTGAAGGAGCTGTGAGGGTAAAGAGAAAAAAGGGGCCACGTAGAGGAGAGAATTTTACACTATTTCAGGCCCTGGTAAAGGCTGATTTTTGGTTGATGTTCCTTTCACTTCTATTGGCTTCTGGTTCTGGTGTCACCATTATTGATAACCTCGGTCAGATTTGCGAGTCTTTGGGGTATAGTGACAGCAGCATATTTGTTTCTATGATCAGCATCTGGAATTTTCTTGGTCGGGTTGGTGGTGGCTACTTCTCTGAGATCACCATAAGGTGCATCCAGATTCCTTTCATTATTTTATTTTCTCCCTGCCCTTCTTCTTCGACCTGTAAAAGGGTTATTGTGTTTTCACAACTACTTATCTTTCTGTGTATCTTTTTCAATTGGCAGAAAGCTTTCCCTTCCAAGACCAGCAGCTATGGCTGTGTTCCAGGTTATTATGGCAATTGGGATGTTTTATTATGCTATGGGTTGGCCTGGTCAAATTTATGTTGTCACTGTCTTAACAGGACTTGGCTATGGTGCCCACTGGGCAATCATACCAGCATCAGCCTCAGAGTTGTTTGGCCTGAAAAGCTTCGGTGCCTTGTACAATTTTCTTACATTGGCAAATCCTGCTGGTGCTCTTTTATTGTCAGGTGTCCTTGCTAGTGGTATCTATGATTATTACGCTGATAGACAAACTGCTCTACAATGGAAATTACCTGAACCGACGTTGTTAAAAACACTACAGACAACAGAAGAGCTCACATGCACTGGGGTCGTATGTTACTCCCTCACTTGTGGCATTTTGTCAGGACTTTGTGTTGTTGCAGCTGTCTTGAGTTTAATTGTTGTTCACCGGACAAGAAGTGTGTATGCCCAGCTCTACGGAAATTCTCATAGTTAATCAGTCCATAATATTCAAGGTTGCGCTTTCTATGGGAAACTTGCTTCCGCTATGAAGAAGGAAGGTGTCAAGTTGCAACTCATGTGCGCACATCTTATTCCTTAGAAAAAAAAAAACAAAGCCACAACCATGCTGTGGAAAGTTGCTCTTGTTGTTGCTTCCACCAGCCTTGCAAGAGTCCGCCCAGAAATCGAGTAGACAACTGCCAACACTGAATCTCCTTGAAATAAGAAGAATCGACAACATGAATTTGAAGCTGAGCAATGATTATTGTTATAATGAGCGACTCTCGGCTCATATTCCAAAGAAAACATTTGAAGTCACGCCGTTCATGTTTGTAGACACATAATGAAACACTCTTTATTTTGTTTGCCACATAATCCGGAGAATAAGATTCGAATCAATAAGTGCAATGTCTGACATATTTGTTGGATAATAAAACAGTTTTTGTTTGTTTTTGTCTTTTATAAATGATTTGCCAACTGAATGTTATGATTACTATCACAACTATCTAATATAAAATCTTAAAATAGTAGATATGGTATGAGCATTATAAGTATTACTTAACATATTTCTTTACTTTACTTGTGGGTTAGGATTTTGACTAAAACTTATTAAGATCTTCTGCTATGATACAATATTATGATTAGTACTATAATTATCTAATCCAACAATTTAAGCTTATAAATATGATGTGGATCGAATACCAAATAGAGTTATGGTATATACTCTTAGCTTTAAAGAAATTCTATAAGCTGCATCGGACGCTGCATCATTATTTTCCCCCTAAGGTTTTGGTGCTTAAGGAATCTTCTCCCTCCCCACCCAGGATTCCTCCCACTAGTCATTGACCTTAGGCTTCAATCAAGTACACGTGTTAGCAGTTATTGTATTCAATAGATTTAGCAGTATTTGTAGTTAAAAATAGCAACTAACTTTTTGTCCCATCATTAAACTCTTTTCTCGCTTATCAGATCGGTTTTTTTTTTTTTTTTAATTCCAAATCCAAGCACAGTGATGCAGCCATTTGATTAACTGACATTTTCCTTCTTTCTCCAGCACGGTGTACTTCTTATCTTTTAGATATATAATATAATATTTACCCAAAAAACACAAAAGGATATATAATATAATAACTGATATCTGCAATTAATATAGTTTTAATTTATATAATACAGTATAATATGATATATATTATAATAGCATTAGTTCTATATATTCTAATTCTAATTCACTGTTCTTATTTACCATTCTATATATCATATTATGAATGTACGCTACATGTATAACAACGTGAACTTTATATATTCTAACTCACACTGATTGTTTCGGCTTGCTTAGTTGACATCCATCCCGACCCAATTTTAGTGGGATAAAGTTACCGGAAGTACTTGTACTTTCAATTTTAGGTAATTAAGTATCTATAATTTCATTTACAATAATTTAGTATCTATACTTTTAAAATAGGTTATTTATATATCTCCATTATAATCAGACATTAATTTGAACTCTTTGATTAGTTTATATCTAAGTAAGTCATTATAGAATACTCAACCCGATAAAAATCCTATAGGGTAATTTATAGGGTTTTATCGAGTTTTGAGATATAATTCAAACCCTTATAAGGTTTAAGATTAAGTTTTAGGACTTCAAAAAAATTCAATGAGAAATCTAACTTGATAAAAGATAATATATTAATAATATTTGTTTTTAACCTATATAGCACACATGTTCTATACTAAATCTATACTGTACAACGAATTTAATTTTTAAATTTTATTTATATGTAAGTTAATAAGCATAACATTAACTCTACTTAACTACTTTTTATTCTACTTTCGCTTATCTCATATGAACTTTATAAAAGCTTGACCCGCCTATACAAGATTCATAACCCTATAGGATCATGTTTTAGCAAATAAGAGTAAAAACTCTATAGGCTTTTATAGGGTTTTAGAAAACACTAAACTCTATAGGAGTATATTAGGATTTAATAAAACTCATCTTGAACTCGCCTCAATTGCATCCCTATCTATATGAATAAAATTAATGCTTGTTTTATAATGGAGACACTTAAACGAGCTATATTTAAAAGTATATACATTAAATTGTCACAAATAAATTTTTAAATATTTAATTGCCTAAAATCGATAATATAAGCAATAATGCCTTTATTCTCAATTCTAATAACAAAATGAAGCATGGAAACAAAGAAAAGTACCGGGAAAATTGAAAAGAACAAGAAGAGAACAGCATGGAGAGACATTAGGAGAACAAGCAAAATTTTGAGTAACAACATTGGCAATTCTATTTATATTTTTTCTTCTTGGAAATAAAATACACTATTTACAATTATATTAGATCCAATGGAATCTTCTATACTTTGAATGAGTCAAGTAAGCTCTTATCATATGTTTACTCGGAAAGAATAACTATTCTATTTTTTCTTATAAGGCTATTATGCAAAATAATGAATATTTCATGAATTACTATTCAATTGTTTATTTATCATCTTTTTATAAATGTCTTTATATTAGAAATATTACCACTACTACTATATTTATTATCTAATATAATAAATATTTGTTATTACTAGGAGTATAATAGATATTTTAATTTTATCACTAATTAATTATTTTTTTTAATTGATCATTAAATAATGTAATAAATATATGATTATTATTATAATTCAATTACATTTGGTACTGAAATAACCGGCCATTAATACTTGAGCTTCCAGACTACTGTTTTTTTTTTTTTTTTTTACAATATCAAAAGCACCAACGTAGCTCTAACGATTTCGACTTGACATGTCATACGTAAAGCAGCATGTTACAAACTTTTTGGTGCATAATATTTTTTAAATCCCCGTTTAACCTTTTCAAAAATAGTTTGAAGTTTATAGCTCAATTCTATGTTACATCGGCATGCAGGCTCTGTAGTCATGAATCGGATCATTGTTCTTTAACATCATGAAGGAAAGCAGTAGTACTAAACAGGGTTACTCAATGCGATGATTAAACACATAAGACTTAAAAAAGACACTTAAATTGTACAAGATTTTATCGAGTTTTAGTATAAACATAAAGGAATACCACTATGCTTTATCCGAATTGTTTTATAATTTCAATGAACCACTTAAAAATCAAACATTTTTTCACTAGACAACAGTTTATTTCCCAACGAAAGTATGCAGAAAGAGCATAGACCATGCATAGGTTCATCTCATCATAAAACCAACCTTTAAGGATGAAATTATAATTAGACATTTTCATCACCGTTACTATTTTACCATCATATTTAGGATGGGAGCCGTAAACGAGTTAAGTTAAAGTAATATAATATTGAACTTGATATCAAAATTGGCTCAAGCTCTATCTCAAAGTTTTTTAGTTTAAACTCAATTTGAAGTGACACTTGATAAGTATGAGCTGAGCTTAATCAAACTCATTTACATTATTTATCTAAAAAAAATTATTCTAAAAACAATAATATTAATGTTCAAACTTGACCAAAACTTGACTAATAAAATACTAAGTGTAGCTCAATTATATTCATAAGCTAATTATGAAGCTTGAGTTCAACTCCATTAACTACTCAAGTAACTCAAGCTCAATTATTCTTAAGTTAAACTCCATATCAAGTTAAACTCAAGTAGCTTAAGTAATTTGATTCGTTTATACTCCTATTGAAGAGCGTAATCTAGTTGAGTTGCAATAATGTAGACTTGAGCTCAAGCTCGATTTAAAAGTTCAAAACTTGAGCTTAACTCAAACTTGATTAAGTTTTAAAATTTTGAACTCACACTTGATTCAAAGTTACTTGACAAAATCAAGTTTAATTTGTATAATCTCAAGTACACCGACTTACTTCAAAAGCAAAGTTATATTCTTTTTAATCCATCATATCTAAGCTTGAAAATTATATTGGTGCTTGCATAAAGTCCAAATTAATTTATACTTGAACTTCACTCAAACGATAAACTATTCAAATAACTTGAATTTGTGTTCGATCAAATGTGACCAAATCAAACTTGAATAGTTTGAAAAAGTTTAGTTCACATGCAAGCCTCACAATAGAACAACCTACATAACACCACTTTACCACAATCATCTACATCTCACCACTGCCATGACCAATAGCATCATTGATATCTCCATTATCATCTCTTGCAGTGTACCACTACTACATCATCACAATTAGTATATCACTCACTCAAAATAATTAAAATAATAAAAAATAGAAGTAGATTTAATTTAAAAAGACCTTATACTAAGGATAACCTTAATGGTTGATGAAAACTAAATAAAATATTACCCTGCAAACTGATAAGAGAATACCAACAAAGACTAAGTAAGGTTGTGTTATTTTGAGGAAAAGCAAAAAAAAAAAATCATTTAGTAAAGATCCTCTCAACCATATATATATATATATTATTTATTATTTTGCACATATTACACATATATTCCTACACTATTTATATTTACATTTATATCTAAAAGGTTGAAAAGCTCTTGCCTTGTTTATGAGGCATGAGTAATAATGGACAAGTAGTTTTTTAAATCAACTTTCACGAATGACGTTACTATATTAATTCTCACCTACAATTTACTGCTCAAAGTGACAAATCACCACCGATAGAACCCTTTTTTTCCTTTTGGGGGATCATCTTATCCTCAAGTGACAAAATCTGCAACCAGATTTTATGAATATTGCTATATATATGTATATATATATTCCTAATGAATCCTTTCTCCTCAAAAGCATTCGTAGCGTTGCCTCATGGGGAGCTGCTTCCAACTACTATGCCCTTCTCTAAGCATAGTTCTTGTATGAAAAGACCACAAATTTGATTAAGCATGTTGGGAAATGAAATTTTCTATTCCAATCAAGTATTTTTAACACGTATGGAAAAATCTTGGGTTACATACTTAAATATAGTAATTTTAAAAAAAAAATTCATAAATATTGAACCCATAATAAATATTCCTAAATTAGGTTTCGAATATGCAAACCGTGTATGCGAGTATAGGTTAAAGAAAAAAATTTTAACTGAAAATGCAAACCTAGTCCACGCCTTCAGTACATGTATATATATATTTTCTTGAAGGCGCGATCATCATCCGCACCTTCAATACAAATTCCCACAATCCTTCCTTCAATCCCACTATCCAATTTTGTATTCCTTTTACACCAACCGTGGATAAAAACAAAAAATTATTTGATAACAACACACAAAATATAAAATATAAATACAACAACAGAAAAAATTTTAATAAAAACACTCATATCAGATCTATTTTCTTCTCTCGTTCACACGCAAAAAGAAGAGGAAGAAGAAGAAGTAATTTTACATAAGAAAGAAAGGATTTTACCTAGATCTGAGCAGTTTCTCAACAATTAATCGATTGTAGTATGTTTTTTTTTAGAAAAGTTCAAGTTTTTTTAATTTGTGTGGAAGTTTTTTTTATCGATGGTTGATATAAGATTTTAGGAAAATATTACTATAATTGTATATTTTATACAAAATGTTACTGATTATTGTTATATTGTAATTTTTTAAATAAAATTTATATAGATGTTATAATATGTAACATGTGATGTTAATTTTTATATTAGAATGAGGATTTGTTGTTATGAGGAATATGAAATATGTAGAATGTAGAATAATTCTTACAGCATTATAAAATAACATAGAAGTTATTGAAATATTTAGCGGAAAAAATGTTATTAAAAAATAATTTTAGAAAAATATTTAGAAAAACATTATTTGGAAATAATGGGAGAAAATTAAAATTAGAAATGACATGAAAATTTTATTTTGTGCAAATATTAAGAATGTTGTTATTGAAAATATAAAAAAAAATGTAATGAAAATTTATAATATCTGGAATGTGAAATAATTTTTACAGTATTGTAAAATGATACGAAAATGATTGAAATTTTTAGCAGCGAAAATGTCATTAAAAAATAAAATCTAATAAATTTTAAAAAAAATCGTTTGGCAATAATGGGGAAAATTTTTATATTTGAAATGTTATGAATTTTTTTTTTTTGGAAAATTTTTAGAATGTTGTTATTGGAAATTATCATATTTTTTAAAAGCATATAATTTATATATACTATGTGTAGAGAAAGAATGGTTAATTACATGAAATTGATGATCTATGCATTTGGAAATATTATGGCTGGTAACTAGGGGCCGGAGTATGATAGGGATTTGGTAAAGAAGTTTAAAATGAAGAAAAAAGTCAACTACAACGAATTCTTATACAAAATATGTCACAGCATGGGAGTTGATCCAACCGAAGTGGGGGTTGAGATAATTCACAGGTATTCTATGCTATATGGGAACAATACATGTTATGCATTGATGGCAATCAGAGATGATGAAGATGTTGAAAATTTTATTGAAATGGCTGAATCATATGGAGATTGTGACATACAAAATTGTTCATCAAAATTTTTGACAATGTGACAAGCCCCTCAATAAGGTAGACATTCGACAAGCAATTAGCCACATTCATCACATGACATTTCAGAAATGTAGCTAAAGCCGTCGACATTTTAACCCTCAATTCCAACTTTGATGGAAGTGAATGATGAGGATGAAATAGCTAGAGCAATTACTCCAGTATTACAATAACCAAACACACGGGATCCATACATGGTTCATGTGGGAGCGAAGGCTACAACTGACACCGATGGTAGAATGGGTGTTGAGGAAGAGAGTAGCGATAACGATGAGAGTTTGGATGAGGAAAATGAGGAAAGTGAAAATGATGAAGATGAAGTACCTGAAGAAGACTCTCCAACCATACATACCTACTCAAGATAGCTAATATATCGATCAGAGTAGGCTAAACCACTAACCATGCCAGTTAGAGATCCTATTCCATGTTACAATTTTGGGGGTAATAGTGGTTATATTTATTTCAAGCAGGAGCAAACTAATATTTGTAATGGTTCGAGCAGTAGTAACGATTTTTACAAGGGCATGAGATTCAGAACAAAAGCAGATGTCATTCAAGCAATGAAGTCTTACCATGTGAAGAACCATTGCAACTTCACTATTGTACAGTCCAGTCCACTGCTATGGTCTATTTACTATTTAAGAAGGGACAACGGTTGTAAATAGAGGCTTTGGGCCTAAAAGAAGAAGTTGGAGGGCATGTTCGTAGTGACCAGATTCGAAGGTCCACACATATGCATTAACCCGCTGATTAGTTAGGATCACCCACAGCTGGATTGCAATCTCCATGCCAGCCGATTTGTAAATCTTCTGAGGGACAATCCTGATATGAAAATGATCGAGCTGACTTCTATTGTTGAATAAGAATTTGAGTACAGGATTAGTAGGAGACGTGTTTTGAAGGGAAAGAAACGAGTTATCAAGCATGTATACGGGAATTAGGAGAAGTCTTACGATGAACTGCCTAAACTTCTCAATGTAATAGAAAATACAAATCAAGAAACATGAATAGATTGAGGGTGGAGCAAATCGAGTACCCCTAGTGTGTTTACTTTGAAGTGGGTATTTTGAGCATTTAGGCCATACATCGCAGGGTGAAGATTTCTTAGACCTATTGCTACCATTGATGTCACATTTTTGTATGGGAAGTACACCCACAAGTTGCTAGTTGCTTGTGGCATTGATGGCACCAACCATATACTTCCGCTGACAATCACTCTGGTTGATTAGGAGACAGTTGAGACATAGAGTTGGTTTTTGAGAAACTTGAAGAAATATGTTGTCAGTGACCATATAAATCGTGAAACCATTTGCCTTATATCTAATAGACACACAGGCATCAGATCAATAGTCTAAGAAGATATGAATGGATGGCGACCTCCATTTGCGGTGTGGCAATTTTGTCTCTAACACATTATGAGCAACTTCAACTTGGCACATAAAAACACTCAATGTAAGAGGTTGGTCACATACACCGGGTTACAAGCACAATCTCGTAAGTTGAATTATGTGATGGAGTAGGTAGGGATGATTAAGCCAGATGCGTTGGACTAGTTTAACAATGTTCCATTGGATATGTGGATTCTAACTCATGATAGTTGCTATCTATTTGGGTATATGGCCTCCAACGTTGTTGAAAGTTACAATTCCGTGTTAAAAGGGACTCGGGGGTTACTTATGACTGCTTTTGTGAAGAAAACGTTCTACAACTGCATGGGATACTTCATCCAGAAGCATACAAAGGCATTGAAGAATATGGTGAATGGTAGAATTTTCACTAAGTATGCAACTCAAAAAATCGACCAATGGAGTCACGAGCTAGGAACCACAGGGTCATTGACTACGGTAAGCATGATAGAGTTTTTGAAGTCCTCACTGGTAGTCATCGCATCGCCAGTGGGTCAAGGGGAAGGGGTCGAACGCATGTTGTTGACTTTGCCTATAACACATGCAATTTCCAGAAGTGGCAAATATATAGAATTCCATGCTCCCATGCATATGCAGTAACCGCCTCACTTACGCTTGATATGACACACTTTGTTACTATAAGATCATCTAGGTATGCACAAGTAGCTAGATGGATTTGCTCAGTATTGGCATCCGGTGGGATTATCCAGAACATATCACAAAGTCATGTCATACTAATGTGGCCCTCCTTACCACTAGGCCACAGCCTCGCCCCCAGCAGTTCTTCACATATCGCTCCCCAATCCAAGCAACTACTCCTTGTAACTACCTAACCATCTACGGAGAGTTCTAATTGGATCTCCACATCCTGTAGCGTAATTGTAAACTCTCCCATTAGCATGTGGAATGTGTGTGTCTCTGGACACCATCACTCTACCAATACTATAATCATGTGCTAATCCAGGAGTATGTACAACAGGCGACTCGCACCTTTGAATCTAGCCAAATGCGAGTATGGCTCCATTCAAGCAATAACGGGGATGGTACGCTCGTCGTGACAAAGTGACAACTCATGCAATTGAACAGCGAGGGTTGCTTGACCTTGTACTGACAACATGTGAAATTTTTTACTATTTCTAATACAACATAAACTAATTGATAAGTGAAATGTCGTTTACCTCTCCATCCTAAACGGCCAGTGATCAATGACTCTCCAGCCGCATCAAGACTAAAGGGTTGAAAAGTCCAGGCTCCATCTATTATGCAAAATAGAATATATATTAAAAAAATTAGTATATGTTACCATCAATTTATTAATTTATGACTAATCGCCTTTAATTAACGGATAATTAATAACTACTTAATTTTATAACTAATTCTACAAAACAATAAAATTATTTTACATTTGCAACAAATATAAAATCTTTCACTAATTAATTTTATAACAACTAATTAACGACGTATTAATAATTAATCACTTTTAATTAAGAAATAATTAATAACTACTTACTTTTATAATTAATTCTACAAAACCATACAAATATTTTACATTTGCAACCAACACTAAAGTTTTACAAATTAATTTTGTAACAATTAATTAATAACATATCAATGACTAATCACCTTTAACTAATAGATAATTAATAACTACTTAATTTTATAATTGATTCTATAAAACAATACAACTATTTTACATTTGCAACAAATACAAAATTTTTCACTAATTAATTTTATAACAACTAATTAACAATGTATTAACGACTAATCGCCTTTAATCAATGAATAGTTAATAACTACTTAATTTTATAATTGATTCTATAAAACAATACAACTATTTTACATTTGCAATAAATACAAAATTTTTCACTAATTAATTTTATAACATCTAATTAACGACATATTAAAGACTAATTACTTTTAATTAAGGAATAATTGATAACTACTTACTTTTATAACTAATTCTACAAAATCATATAAATATTTTACATTTGCAACCAACACTAAAGTTTCACTAATTAATTTTATAATAATTAATTAACGACATATTAACAACTAATCACCTTTAATTAACGGATAATTAATAACTATTTAATTTTATAACTCATTCTGTTAAACCATACAAATATTTTACATTTACAACAAATACATAATTTTTCACTAATTAATTTTATAACTAATTAGCAACATATTAATGACTACTCGCCTTTAATTAACAGATAATTAAATACTACTTAATTTTATAACTAATTCTATAAAACAATACAACTATTTTACATTTACAACAAATATAAAATTTTTCACTAATTAATTTTATAACAATTAATTAACGATATATTAATGACTAATCACAATTAATTAACGGATAATTAATAACTACTTAATTTAATAACTAATTGTACAAAAACATTCATATATTTTACATTTATAATCAACATAAAATTTTTCACAAATTATTTTTCTAACAATTATTTACGAATGACTAATCATTGCTAATTAACAGTTAATTAACAACAACTTAATTTAATGACTACATTTATAATAATATATAAACATAATTCATTGACTAATATGAATTAACTATATATTAATAATTAATTAATTACTAATTAATAGTTAATTAATAATAACTACTATTTCAATAAAAATTGTACAATATATATAATCACTTTTTTTTTTTTTTTGCATTTATCCTAAGTATACCAGGAACCAAAAATAAATTTTTTTCTTAACAAAATATATCGAGATCTTGATGAAGATATTTCTGCACACTTATTTCAACAGAATAACACTTGCGTAAAACAGAAATTACGGAAACAAAAATTTGCAAATAATGAGATAGAGTGAAATTTGCAGAAGAAATTGAAAGATGGAAATATAAACATATGAACTAAGGATTCATATTTATATTACAAATTGTTAATGCAAATTTTTTCTATGTATTACAAATCACATGTTATGATACTGTATCACTTTTTTTATAGGTTTGCAATATAATAATTTTATAGGTTTGCGATAAACTTTTTCTTACACATTTTATAGGTTTGCAGAATAAGTTTGCAGAGGTCCACACCTTGAAGAAAAAAAAAAGTACTAAAGGCACGGATCAGGTCTACACCTTCAGTTAAAATTTTTTTCTTTAACCTATAGTCGCATACGCAATCTACACCTTCGAAACCTATTTTAGGAATATTTATTATGGGTACAATATTTATGAAATTTTAAAAAAAAAATCACTACATTTAAGTATGTAACTCAAGAAATCTTTGATTATGTTTTCATTAGCCCAATATTGTTGGACTCCATGAGAAGGGCTCGTATCCTGAAATCCCCTTAATATTATGATTGTCGTATTTTTATCATATAAAATTGAATGAATTTATTAATTCATTATTTATTTTAAATACTAGTTAATGTTACTATGCTAAAACTATAAAATTTGTATTATATATTTAGTGGTACAAAAATCTATTTCACTATATAAAATAAATATATATTTGAAATTCCAAAAATAACTGTACACTAAATTCTGAAATCATATTATTGAACTGTTTTTCTAATTTGACTAGTCAATCTTATTAGTTTTATTAATTTTTCTAATCATAAAAATCTATGTTGTGCACACCAAACATAGTCTAGAAAAGTTGTATTGTCTAATTCTTTTTATATTATATTGTCCAATTCTCATTATACAGTCTTGTTTTGCTACCCAAACGTTACTTAGAGTTTAAATAATAGCTTAGTTTCTCATGTTAAGATTAAATTTCAGATAAGAATATGTCGGCTAGGCTCTTTCAAGATGATCATTATTATCGAGTCTAATTTTTTGAATTCCCATTCCTAATCCGATCTAGACTAGACCCTATGCTAATCTAATGTAGATCCTCGACTTGAGTTAGGAATTTCGTTTGATTTTTTGAGTCGCCACCCAACTGTTGTTGGGAAATATTGAATTAAGACTAAAGGAGCGGATTAGTCTTAATTTGGACCACTAGTCGTCGTTATTTCCTCTTCTCGTTTTTGAAAATAGGAAAAGGGAAAACCAGAGTTTCTAAGTCCGGAGACTAACCTATTAAAACCTTACGGTTACCACCTAATCTCCTAAAATTGTTCCTATTTAGAAATGTGTTTTATTATATTTCTGTTACTTTTTATTATTTTTTTTTAATTATTTCAAGAAAATGATTTTTTTATTTCATTTTATGGGTTGACCCAAATGGGTGCCTACGTACCTGCTAGTCAGGATCAAACAAGCCGTAGTTTGCTTTTCTGAAAATTTTAAGTGTGTTTGTGAATTTTAATTTTGAAATCTCTTTTGCTTTATGTTTTTAACATTTTTTGGATTTTTCTAAAAAAATCTAAGCCTAAACTTTTATCTGATTTTTGAAAATGGTTTTTAGGAAAAACATCAATTTTGGATTTATTTGAGAAAATGATTTTTCTAAGTGATAAAACTCATTTTTATAATTTTTGAATTTTTTATTAATTTTTATTATTTTATTATTATTATTTTAATTTTTATGATTTTTTATGATTTTTTTATCATTTTTCGATTTTTCCTTATTCTTCTCCAATTTTTATAATTTTTATGAGTTTTCATGATTTTTTATAATTTTTATTATTTATTTTTTTTATTATTATAATTTTTATTAATTTTTCATAATTTTTGTTAAAACTTTTATCCTAAATTATTATCTATCCTATTTTTAAAACCTAAAGTTTTATTATTATTTTTTTCTAATATTTATATTGATTTTTCTACATTTTTATTGTTTTTATATTATTATTTTTCTACATTATTAAAATCCTAAATAAATCCAATTTCTAACATTTTCCTATTTATGGAAATATAAATAAAACATAAATAAATAAATAACAAACAAATAAATAATAAATAACAAAATAATAAATAAATAAATTAATTAATTAATTGAATAAATAAACTGGAAAAATCCGAAAAATCCGACTTACCTAGATCCGGGTCGGTGCGCGGGTCGGGTCGGTCGGGTCGGATTGGTCGGACACGGCGGCGAAGGATGCTCGTTCACGACGTTCCGGCGGTCTTTTGTCACGGGTGAGGTGTCGAATCCTAGCTTCTCGAGGTTGCTGAATCCAATGGTGGCGATGGTTTGCTCCCAGAACGTCTCTTGGTGGTGGCTCAGCTCCGATCGGCGGTCGCGGCTTTGGTTCTCTCCGATTTACTCTCTTCTCTCACTTTCTCTTGATTTTGATATGTGATTTGGCTTCCTCTACTCCTCCTCTATTTATAGGCGTTCGAAATCGAGCTGGATAAGCTCGGATTTCCACCGATCGAAGCAAATCGGATCGACGGTTAAATAAACCAACTTCGATTCGTGCAAATCCTTTGATTTGTTGAGATTTGATTCCAATTGGATGATGTTTATCTCAATTCTATTGAAGATCTGTTGGATTTGTGCAAAAAATCGAATCGAAACGGCCGAAATTTGAATTTTTCCCCTCGCCGGCGATCTCGGACCGTGGTTGAAGACGATCACGCGCCCGGCGCGTGCGTTTCCTCCAGCCAATCGGATGCTGCCACGTGTCCTGGATAAGTAAAAAAAAAAACTCAAAACGCGGAAACTGCCTCCCCCACGATTTGAACCTGCGACCGAGCCCCCCTGTGCGCGCCTTAGCCCGTGGTTCGGACCAACTGGGCTAGCCCATTTTCCTTATTTTTCTAATTTCGCAAATTGCATATATGCAATGCGATTTTTTTATTTTTTTGTATTTTTTGAATTTTCAAAAATTTATAAAAATTATTTACTATTTATTATTGCCATTTCTGAAATCATTTTTCAAAATTGATGTGTTTTCCTATATTTATTATTGAATATTTTTATTATTTATGCTAAATTAAAGAAAAATTAGAAAAAATTGGAAAAAATTGAAAATTGATTATTATTTATTATTATTCATTCCTGGGGCAAAAATGGGGTGTTTACAATTATCAATATGATTATTCATAAATAAATCACAAAAATCATACGAAAAATACATAACAATTACATTTGAAAAAGGTGGTATATGCATATTTATGATTGCTCTTGATCGCCCTTAGTCGTATTTTGCCTTTATGGTATTGGACCCAAATTAGAGAACTTGTACTATATATTTAATGGTGTAAAAATCCATTTTCCAGCACAAAATAAATATATTTTTGAAATTTTTAAATTTAACTTTACATCATGTTCATAAATCATCAATAAACCCCATTTCTCTCTCTCTCCAGTACAAATTAAATATATCATAAAAATCCCTATCTAGTATTTCACATATTAAATATAATATAAAAAAATTATACTGTCGCATTTTTCTTGTACTATGCTATCTAATTTTTCTTTTACTATCATATTATGTCAATAAAATGCTATCTTAGTTAATAGACGTATTCTCTAAAAGAATATATAGTTGAATATGTTTTATTAGAATAAGCAACCATAAGACTTTTTGTTCCTTAAAAAGAAAAGCTCTAATCGTATAATATATGTTGGTCCCCGTGACCAACAATATAGGATATATTTTATTTTATTATTATTATTTCTACTTTGATAAAGATAACACTTAATAAATAAATTTTAGGAAGAAATTTTTTGCTTTTTATACACTTAATTTATTTTATAAAATGTGGCATTAATGTTAAAAAAAAAAACTCGTAAAACTTTTAGTAAATGCATAAAACACTTGTTAATCATATCATTATCATAAACACTTTTAAGTTAACATTCATCTCATAACAATTAACGCTGTATGATTCTAGCAATATTAAGTAGAAACCCACCTTATTCACTACTTGTTCCCAGCATACTCATTATTAAAGTCCTTAATTATTTTTAACTTAATCTATTACCAACTAATTTTAGGAGGCATAAAATGGAAAATACTTATATAAATTGGGTCATTATAGACCTAATTTCAATATATATTATAAATATAAAATAATTATTACATGATGTATAAAATACCGATAATAAATATTGATATTCTTATCATATATCGTATTGTTGGCAGTTATATCTTTATGGTTTATCTACAGTAAAATTTTCGGCATAAAACACCATAAACGAAGCCCTACGCGAGTATCCGACCAAGTGGCTGGTCTTGCTTTAACTAGAAAGTCAGGTCCCATCCTTATACTGAAACAAAACTGGACCCTAACTATATATAGAAAGTCTCTCATATAAACAACATTGGAGGTACCTACTTAAATAATATGGTTTTTTTTTTTAATTTACGAAATAGTATATCCAAAAAAAATATCCCAAAAATAGGTTACGAAGTTGCGAACCGACAATTTGTACTAAAGACACGGACATAGTATGCACCTTCAATACAATTGTTGCAAAGTGTTACTTTTTTTTAATTATTGAAAAAAAATTTATGAAAAATATGTAAAGACCCCATTCTTGTATGCTTTATCTTATAATATACAAAAAAAAAAAAAAAAACAAGTCTACTACTTTGTCTTTCTTTTTTTTTATCAATCTGATGGCTAGTAAATTATGAAAATATAGCAATTTGACTCCCATAAGAATACCAAATGGCAATGTGGTTTGGTCTTAGCTATAATGCACGCAAATTAGTCTTTTTTATATATTATGAGCTTCGTAATTCTACACAAGCGAAAAGTTATAACCCTTTAAAGTTGAAAAAAAATTATATCAGTATCATTTTTTTTTCAACTTTAAATAGTCATAACTTTTAACTTATGTATAATTACATAACTCATAATATATCAAAAAAGACTTATTTATTGTACTATAATTGGAGGGTCAAATTGCTATATTTTCATGAGCTACTAGCCATCAAATTGATTAAAAAAAAAAGTTAAAGTAGTAAATCCAGTTTTTTCTTCTTCTTTTTTTTTGTATATTATAAGATAAAATATAGAAGGATGAGGTCTTTATATATTTTTCATAATTTTTTTCAATAATTAAAAAAAATTACATTGGAGGTGTAGACACATTGAAGGTGTCAACTGTGTTTATAGCTTCAGAACAAATTGTTGAAGGCACGAACTAGATTCACACCTTTATAACCTATTTTTAAAATAATTTTTTTTAGTATACTATTTCACAATTTAAAAAAAAATCATATTATTTAAGTGTCTTTCCCCAATGTTAATGTGACCTTTTACAAACTAAAAATGCCTAGTCAAGGGTTTAGGGTGGTCGAGATGCCAAGTGGACTCAATGAGTCAACAAAGCTATCGTTTTTAGGAGACTGATTCACTTTGGAGATGTTTATGGTGTATGGTATTATAATATATTAAGTTATATGTGAGGCAAACTTTTAAAAAAAAAAATGGTTTCAAAAAAAATAATTTTCTAAATACTGTTGCGAAATTGTAAATTGAAACTTTGGTTTCTAACTATAATAGAAATTGCATGTTAAACATACGATTTTCATTTTCAAATCGCATGTTGAACATGCAACTTGTTTAGATTTTGAAATTGCATGTTTAGCATGCGATTTTTGTTATATTTAGAAATCGTAGTGTCAACCTACGATTTCAAAACAGTATTTCGAAAATTATTTTTTCTTGAACCATTTTTTAAGAAAAAGTTTGCTTTGGAGGGGCAAACTCACATGTTTCTTGTATTATACCACCTATTAAGTTTAGAGGAGTATGTGCAAATTACACATGTACCTTTTGACCTTTTTCCTCTTCAAACTTTATTTGCAATTAATTAGAATATTTTGTTTAGAGATTTGATAATTCAATGCTACATATGAAGAGAATAACTTTGTTTGCAAAAACTATTCCTAAATTATTCGAGTTCGTCTTAATAACAATTGATTTAAATTTAAATCCGAGCTACTTAATAGTTTTTTTTATAAGAAAATATTCATTAATAAAGAGAATTTACAACTATCAATTGACGGCAAAGTTTACCCAATTACTCTTCTTTAAAATAAAGAGTAAAGAGTGTACAAAAGTATTATACGAAATAAAAGTAAACTTATCTTTAGAAGTAAACTAACTAAGCTTAGAAAAGGCAAGAATTTGATTGGTTAAGAACCATGGGTAAGGAAAATGCTTTCCAAGTTGGACTCAATTCCGAGCTCTCTATAAACAGTAGACTGAGGCTGCGAGGGATGCTCTCTAACATCGAATTTTGTCCTATTTAGAGCTTGTAGTGGCAACAAATGCATTTATTGCCCCTTGCCACGAAAGGAACAAAGGCAAACAATCAAGGGCTTAGCATACTTGTGACTAAACCTAGAAGAGAAGAAACATTGGAAAAACAGGTGCACGTGATCTTCAACCCCATTCATATAGAGATAGCAGGTTGTTGATGTAACAATACTCCCATATAGCCATTTTATTAAGGGTTTACAGCTTGTTAAGCAATGCTAGCCATAGGAAAAAGACATGCCTCAGGATAGAAGTGGGATTCCATACTATTTTGTACCAAGTTGCTCATTATAAACATGGGGCAAGGAACTCATAGGCACTCTTAATAGAGAATACCCCAAATGGTGATGGCATTCATTTCAGAATATCCACTTAAGATGAGTCAAGTGCAATGGTGCTAGGAATGTGGATATTCTTCCAAAAATTCTCCTCCATTAGGCTCCACTGGTTATTATAGATGATTGAAACAAGTCTAGCATCAAGGGTCAAATGAGTCATTTGGTAACTAAAAGTCTGACCATAAAGAAATGGATAAACCATCTTTAACTTCCCATCTAAATTGATCTCTTACAAAATGTCTCAACTTTAAAAGTTTCCTCCAAATCCAAGAACACATTAAGGGAGCCTTAGTAGTCCAAAAGCTACACCCTTTCAAAAATGTGGAGTATATCCAATTTGCCCATATACCTCTCTTTCCATTTTTGCACAAGTGCCAAATGTGCTTGATTTGGGTTACTTTGTTCCATATCGCAATTTTAGGCATACCAAGGCCACCATTCTTCTTCAGGTTACAAACCACATCCTAACTAACTTTAGCCTTTATGGAGATGTTTGCATTGCCACTCTAAAGAAAGTTTCTCAATTTCTATTCAATGCTCACTATAACAGATTTAGAGAGTAAGAAAATGGAACTCCACCAACCAATGAAGGATAGAGATTTAGCCATCCAAGAGGAAATTCTTGCCAAGATCTTAGCTTGGAGTGCTTCACAATCATGCTTCTTTAATTTGGTTGATATCAAAGAAACACTCAAGTATCTAGCTGGCAGTTTTCCCTATTGGAACTGTATTAGAGCCAACAATTCGCTCTTGGTTCTTTAGTCAACATTACATAGGAAAAGACAACTTTTGCATCCATTTTCTACAAGCCCCAACAAGCTTTGGAAAAGTAGCATACCTTGATGTAACCGCCGAACTAATGTTAATTCACCTTTGCAAAAGACTAGCAAGTCATCAACAAAGTTGAGATGCGTGATTCTTTTTGCTTTGCATCTCCAATGGTGAGAAATCCTCTTGGTATGATAACTTGTGAAGAATCCTTGATAGAACCTCCATCCGAAGGACAAATAAGTAGGGGGATAGTGGGTCCCCTTGTCTCAATCCCCTCTTGCTCGAAAAGAAGCCTACTTGCTCACCATTTATGTTGATAGAGAAGGTGGCAATAGTAATACATTGTTGGATAACATGATAGAAATGTAGAGGAAACCTCATGCATTCAAGGATTTTAAACAAGAAGCTCCAATCAATAGTGTCATAGGCCTTGCCGATATCTACTTTGAAAGCACATCTCAGTGGTCCTTTATGTGTATGGTAGCCCTCACATCTCGATGGTCCTTTATGTGTATGGTAACAAAGGAAGCATAAGTCCTTGGGAATCTTGTCAACCATGGATGGTTAACAATGATCCTATCCAATTTGCTTAAGATCAGGTTGTCAACCTGTTTGTTTAACCAAGAAAAAAATTACCCACATATCTGAGATCCACTAATTCAGTCTCATCCATGAAGTTCTGAAATTATACCATTGCTTTTTTCATATTTAGCTTACCTCCTCTCCTCTTTGACAGGCTCCTAGTGATGTTGAAATCTCCAAGGACTATCAACTAGAGGAGGGGCTACCATGAGTAATTCCTACCAGAGAATCTTGCTAGCACTATCATTGCTCCATACAAAAAAGTAACGTAAAAGGAGCAATTTACCCTGATGTTTGGAGCAAGACAATGTAGGAACTATTCATGCATACGCAAAATTTGCACATTCCATACCCTCGATTCCCAATAGATCTATATTCTTTTCCTAGCCAACTCATTAATTGCAAAAGACCAATGAGGTCCTACTTTATGCATGATTAAAGTTTCATTAGCTGAGTTTACTCTTGTTTCCAATAAACCCACAAAAGAGATACCATGTTCTATACAATTCTTCCTAACTTCTTTAGCTTTAATAGGGTCACTAATCCCCCTTATATTCCAAAAGGCTATATTTATCTACTAAATGAACAATAGAGTATCACATAAAAGTGTGTTTCCTTTTGAAACACTTCTTTCTCTTTCCATGTGAGCTAGAGCTTTTGCTACTCCTAAAGGAGCTACCAAACTGCCCAAGACAAGTTTTGGGGGCCAACATAACATTCAACGGAGTATTTTCCAAAGGATCCAGCTTCACCTCTTCCAATATATCCCCCTCCATCTCTAAAACATCTTAGTAATGTTGACCTACTATTCGAATGACTGGAGTTTCTGACACATGGGTGTGGGGGGGTGTTAGAAGAATCCATAGGATCAACACCTAGGTTGTCCATCCCAAGAGTTCGGACCAAGATAGAATGGACATCTCTGATAGTATCTTCCCTTATCCCTTTTATTGGAGAGATGACTTCTTCACTCACACCAGCTTCTTGTTGGGCTTTCGGAGACAGAGGCGGGGTGGAACCATTTAGATTCATTGCATCCCTCTGCTATTTGCCCTTGCCCTTCCTATTCACTCTAACCCATTCGCCTTTTGGGACTCCAGGTTTATTGGAGGAAGCCCTTACACCATCCCTGGTTTGTTGAGAGCATGTGTGACCAAATACTTTACAAGAAACACATCTTCTAGGAAGCCATTGGTACTCCACAAAAACTTTAGCTACGGTGCCATCAGCTCTTTCAACCAAGACTTGATTCGTAAGCTCATCTTTGGCATTAAGCTCAAAGAGCAACCGAGCCTAGTTAGCCTGCTGCCGATAGGAGGTTAAAGTGCCGGCTCTAAGCGGAGTACCTAGCCCACTTGCATTGTGACTAAGACCTTCTTCATTCAAAAACTCACATGGGATGCTAGAGAATACCATCCAAACTGGGACATTGGTAGGCTGCGGTTTTTCAAGCGACATCCCTCTCCTCCATTTCTGTAGGATAAGCAACCTTTTGTGCGAAAAACCAAGCTTTTTCCAGAACAAGATTAAGGTCCCTATCTCTTGCAAATCAAAAATAGTAGAATCCATCATTGTTGGTTAGGACTCCAAGGATACCATGATCTTTCCACACCCTTAAAGCGACAGACTGGACAAGAGAAAAGGGTAGTTTCCACCCAAGGAAATACCCGACCAGAGTAGACTCCCAAAATTTTGCGCCATCATTCTCAACTTCAAGTGGTATTTTAACCTTTGCAACTATGCCCTTGGCTACCAGAGGGATAAATCTCAGTTTAAAAGCTCCAGTGGAAGAAGAGGAAGGGGTGAACATTTCAGCATAGGACTTGGTACTAGATCAGTGTCCAGGTTGCCGTAGTGGAGATTCCACGCTCTAGTTTTTAGCCTGATTTCCCGCTTTAGCTTTTTCCAACACCTCATTCAGCTGCTTGAGAGAGGTATTTCCATATGTGGAAGTACTTACTAAAGGCCGTTTGAGCTCTTCAATTGGGGTTGGCTTAGGGCGGGAAGAATCTAACCTCTAGAGCACTAATTTCCTAGGACTGTTGGTGAGGGACCCAGGACTTCCAGCAAGAAAAGTAGCTTCAACCTTTTCAAACTCGGTATCAGAGGGCATGCCCACCTTGGGAGTAACGCCATCTTGAACGCAAGTCTACTCTGCAAAGAACTCCGAGGGAAAGTGACTCCCTAAGGTATGGTGACCACCTCTGGGGGATCTCTTGATGAAGCCACGCCTCTTTGACAAAGAGGTCGAAGAGAGAGACTAGGAAATAGGGGAGACAAGGAAGAAACAGGTAGAGAG
Source organism: Laguncularia racemosa (assembly GCA_037954665.1). Classification (NCBI taxonomy): domain Eukaryota; kingdom Viridiplantae; phylum Streptophyta; class Magnoliopsida; order Myrtales; family Combretaceae; genus Laguncularia; species Laguncularia racemosa. The sequence continues at coordinate 6,386,433 of JBBMOL010000025.1, read as the reverse complement.
GTGTACGACAAACCCTAAGAGTAGGAGACCCTTAGGGAAACTGAGGAAGTTTCCTAGAGAAGGAAGAGGGGGCGAGAGGGTAGGTCCGAAGAAGAGCAGGGGTTGACAAACGGTGGTGGACCGAGGACAAAACAAAGTGTTGACGCAGGCGAAATGGAAGTGAGAACAATGACTGGAGAGAGAACGAGAGGGTAGGTTTGAGAACGAGATAGAACGACGAAATAGGTTGTGGTCTGTGGACGAGATAGAAAAACGAGGACCCAAGTGAGATGGAGTGAGAACCACGAAGAAGGGACAGAGCAAGGGTGACGGATACGATGGGAATGACGACGAAAGGGACTCAGAGAGGCCAACGAAGGCGGTGGGGACGACTATGGAAGGTACAGTGGACCAGTGTTTGGATGGTGAGAGAGACGGTGGGGAGGCGGGGGGGCTATGGGAGTTTTTTCTTAAAGAGGAGAGCATTCTCTCTCTAAGAAGGACCGGTTGTCCTGTTGAGCAACTTAATAGTTGATCAAGTTAAATCAAAACTTTATGATATTTAACTTAATTATCTAGCAAGAATAATCAAGCTTGAATAAAATTTAAATATTAATCTAAATCTAGTTAAGCTTTGATAGCAATATTATCTTAATTGAAAGAAATATAATTTTTAAAAAAATTGAGTTTAAACAAGTTAAATAGAGTGAGTTAGCACCTATAATGGCACTTTAAGTTAAGCTCGAATTTGAAATTTTAAAATTGATTATATTTGAATTGAGTTTTGAAATTCCAAGTAATTTTGAAATCAAGTTTAGCATTAAGCCATCTCTAATCCATTTGTTTACATTTCCATGCCTAATGGAATGAAGCGTCCAAGAGATATTAATAAATATTAACATGTAAGCAAACTTTGGAAATCCTTAATCAATTACAGCATAAATGTCTATGAAATTAGGATTTGATAATTTATGCTAATAGATCACATCTATTGACTAAAAAATTATACGATAAAAATATTATATGGATTTGAAGTCTACTAATAAAATATGTTTTTGAAATAGTCTTCGCTGTGTTGTTTATAGTGCAACTACATAAAACTTCAAAATATTTGCAAAGATAAACTTTTTAGGTAACTTTCTATTTCCAACCTAAAAGCATGAACTAGTACAGAAAGTACAAGCCTGTCAAACTCAGAAGTTTAACCATTTGAATAGACTTTGAATGCTCTTCGATTTTCTTGAGCAAAAATATATGATGACATGGCATGACAATTTCTTTGTGGAATTATTGCATAATATGCTGTAACTAACGAAAACAAAAATTAATTTAGACATCAATTAAATTATCATTGATGAGATCGAGATCTAAACAAGGTACGTCTTACAAATGGGCACAAAAGCGTAGCTTTGCTTCCACTTTTGATAGTCATTTTTATTTTCCCTGAACAAATCATCAGTCATTTTATGCCGAACTAAATTAACGGAAAACATTTCGATCAAAATAACAATAATAATAACAATTAACAGAAAACATTACATGACAGAATATGATAAAAAGGTGGCAGCTTTGCTAAAATAAACAGATCCTTCTAATTGTTACTTTCAATCAAGGATAGGCGCAAGTACAAGGGGAAGAAACCCTCGTTTCTCCAAAATACACGCTAATAGCATTTTTCATCCTAGAAACTACCAAATCTGAATGCGTTGCAGTGCCATTTAAAAGGAACAAACAAGCATCAGGGAAGGCCTGTAATCATCAGCATATAACCTATTCACCACCAACCACAAGGCTATCGTGCAACAGCACATAATATCGTCGTATAATTAATAAATCTATAGAGTAAATTACATATCCGGAAGAGCGCAAAGGGTTAGCTGACTTCTATGCCGTGCTGTACAGAATCTTCGGCAGTATCTGAATTTCTGTATAACGAGTTATTTACCCACAGGTCAAGATATATATGGCAGCACCTCTTCGATGCTTCCAACCCTTTTTGGCAAAACCATCGATGTAATTGCTCTAATCCTCAAGAGTTACGCTTTCTTTTGAGACATAGGAAAACATCAAGCAGTTTACTGGGGTTATCCTTCTTTCACAGCCCTGGCTGTGCCGCCCGTGTCTGCTTGATTGGCAGACTCCTGGCCTCAATCAATCTCTTTATTGCCACAATCCAATATAGCATATAAATACGGGTTACGTAGAGAATCAATTTGGCCTCAAACACAGCAAACACCTGCCACATTCAGGCAAATATGCCTGGCACACATGACAGCACAAACCAAGCTGCTGAATGCAAAGATTATAACCCATCAAAACCTAAACCACACAGTTCTCAACCATTGTAGTGAATCTTCTGATTTTGTGAGTTTTGGCCTTGTTGAGGCGGCTGCTGTTGAGAAGCTTGCAAGTTCAGAGGCTGCATATTGTATTGAGCAAAGGGCTGAGAGTACAGAGAATTCATTAAACCCTGCAAATTCATCAAAGGGATTAAAAGGGATAACAACTACAACACCACATTAAGGCAGTCAATGAACAGGTGCCAAGACAGCATCAGAAACTAATCCAAACTCTAGGGAATCCAGAAAACTATGCTACACATGCTGGAACAAGAGAGGCACAGGGAAAAGAACCTGAGATTGCAGCGCATTGGGATCAGGCATGCCAAAATGGCTTTGTGATGCATCATTTTGTGAAGGTTCATCAAAGCCAACCTGAGTAAATAAAGCTTGGGATCCATGAGTCATGTAGTCCTGCAACAAACAATATTTTCAATAAAATGTAAACATAAGTAGGCTGTGGTAAATGGGAAATTTTTCTCAGCCTGAGCCATAATTTAAGTTACAAGCTTAATGAACCTGTGACATAAAGTCATTGCCACCAGTAAAACGGGAAAATCCAGCTTGAGAATTTTGGTTTAGGAAGTTCCCTGGAAAGCCAGCTTGGGCTCCTTGAGTCACATAATCCACACCATATCCACCTTGGGATGCCTGAGATTATAGCCTCGACAATTAGCCATGAGGTCATAGAAAACAAAGAAGAGATTATTAATTCTGATGCAGCACCTGTGTTGAGAAATCAGCGACATTATATGGAACATGCGATCCTTGACTTTTGAAGTCATCACCCAAAAAGTCCTGAAACCCAATGAGTCAAACAAAACAAGAAATGAGTATAATAGTGACTAAATATAAATACTCCCTACGCAAGTAATCACACATACCTGAGACATGCCCCCCATGGAAAATCCATCGCGAAATGTTTGGCTAGGTCCTTGAGCAGGGAGCTATGATGTAGAACAAGACAGCAATAAAGTCATAAACATAAATGAATTCAGGAGGCAAAAGAAATCCAATGAAATTAAGATGAAGAAAAAACAGAGCAAGAGAACTTTGTGCATACATTATTGGCAAATCCAGGTTGAGACAATGGCCCAGCAACGGATTGCTGGCTACTGGCATTCTCCAGGGCCGGAAAATTAAAATTAGAACCAACACTTCCAATGGGTTGCTGTGCACCTTGCTGGTGTGGCAGATGGCTGCCAATAGGAGCAGTTGCACTGCCACGTCCAGCACCAAAACCCCGACTTCCAGGTGGAGGAACATGAGGAACAGCTCCAACCGGTCCATGAACAGCTCCACGTGTTGGTATAGCATATGGCTGAGAATGAGGCCCATGAAATGGTGGCATTGGCATCCTAGGCATTGGAAATGCAGCAGGATGCAGTCCAGGCTTATGGGTGCCATTTGGTGGACCAGGTGGCATGTAAGAACCTGGAGCAACAATCACAGATCATGTATCATGTGAAAGATACAAACATTTAGCAGACAGCTATCGAATAACTCAGAGACAACAGTGCTAACTGAAGAGAATCCAGAAACAAAAACCTATCAACAATAAAATTCCTCTTAAATAAAACTCATGTTACAGTGTCCATCTCATGCAAATTAGAACTCTTAAAAGAAATTTGAACTCTAAAAACTATCAATCATATACCTCTTCCACGGCTCCCTCTCCTATCAACACTTGAATTTGATGAGCCAATGGAACCAAAACTATCATTAGGCACGATTCCAGGTCCACCACCATAGAAAAGTCTCCGGTCATTGTAGATCTAAATGGAATTCAAAATATCAGAAATTCCACGTTCCATAAGTTTCTAAAGTAAAAAAAGAATCAAAAACAAAAGAAAGAAGCCAAAAGCCTGGATTTCAAATGCCCACCTTTTTGGGTTTTTGGAATTGCACCATACTCTGTTTCAAGTTATTTAAAGGTCCTTCAACCAGGCATTCATGTTCCTGGTAAAACAAATTTCACCAAAAAGAGAATGATGGCTTCAATTGCATTAACCTCAATATAAAACATCAAATATAAATGTATATACATTTTTAACTAATAAACAAACATACAAAGAGAAAAAGGCCACAAGACCATGTATAAAATCAAATAACTCCAAAGAAACATTGTGGGTACACGCACTTCCTCTGTATAGCATGAAATAACAAAGGAAGCCATATATAAATACCTTGTAGTGTGTAAGTAAATAATTCCAAAGAGGTTGTTTACTAAGGACTTTGGGGTTTCCAAGTATCACAATTCCATATCGGGCACGTGTCAAAGCCACATTGAGTCTACGCGGATCATTCAAAAACCCAATACCCTGAAAAGGAGTAATTAAACAATCAAGCTCCAACTTACACTAGCTATGATAGTCTAGTGCCTGAAAAAAAAATATAAAATAAAAAGATGAAATTAACTTCCAGTAGAAATGCTTCTAAAGGTTGGTATCCTAATAATTATTAGCCATGCAAAGGAAACTGAATATATAATGAGAAAAGCAGCAGCAATCTTTAAGCTGAGGATGTTGTTGGCTTCATGATAATCAAGATCGATCTTCTCTATTCATTTTAAACGCCTAAAAAGAACTATAGGAATTCAATGCCACAACTGATTCCCAACCTGATGTTCATTACTTCGCACACAAGACAAAATGATGTAATCTTTTTCCCTTCCTTGGAATGAATCTACACTAGCAACCTGTTGAAATACCCAAAAAAAAAAGGCGTTTAGTGCATCTAAAGATGAACAGAATCAACCAGTAAAGCTTGATCAAAATATACCTCAATTTCCTTATATAATTGCTGCCTAAGGGCACCATTTCTTGACATATAATTGACAATATATGCTCTCTGACCCTCATATGGTGTGATAACACCTATCTGCAAAACAAAATTTTAACAGGTTAAGAACCACAAAACATACCCACATTACTAATCTACCGTGATTAGAGAAATATATGAATTCACCTGCCCAGGAACTACCCCACTTCGTAAGAAAGTGGTTACGATTTTTTCAACATTCGCAGCTTCAGTTCTATTTAGATAAGATGTTCCACTGGCACTTATCTCCTCTTGTCCCATCTGGCAAAAGCATCAAGAATTAAAAAACAATTCATTTGACAAGATTTCTCATTTTGGGCAGAATAATCTAGATAACTCGACAAGGAAAGCTCAGTGCATTGGCACATGACATCAACTTCATAATATAGCACCATCAAATGTTTATTGCAAAGTTAGTCCGGTTTCAAGAGATAATGGTATATCATCAGAACATTCAAGATAGTATCAGCCCTCTTGGGAAGAAAAAAAGTAAGGCCACAATGTCAACCAACAAGCTGGAGAGGACAACCTAAGCAGAGAGGAAAGCTCATATACCTGCACATAGAAGAACATGGGACGATTTGGAACAGGCCAAGGAAAATCAATGCCTGTAGTCTGCCTTTCATTGATGGTCACTCCATTTTGTAGAGTGCCTTCATAAAAGCTGTTGGAAGGAAATTCAGACAGAGCTGGATGCATCCGGTATTGGACCTGTTCAAAGAAGGGAGGATAACACAAGCCGTAAATGAAGAGAAGAATCGATCACAGGAAGCAAATAAAACAGATTCTCTGCAAATAGTGGCTTCCAGAAATGCCCCACTTGTCCAAATAATCCAAACTACACGAGTGCAAGAATTTTTTAAGTTCTTCACTCAGAATTTTCTTTCAGATTATCTGAATCCATAAAAAGTAGCTCCCTAACACATCTAGTGGGAAACAGAAGAAAAGTAAAAGAGCCAATGTTTAATTTTCAACTATCAAGATCAAACTATGAAGTATACAAATTGGATGTTGCATTACAAAAACAAGCACCTTACCTGCAATCTAATGGGTTTCAAACCAAGTAGGACCAGACGTTCAAACAAAGATTGAGCAAGCCCAGCACGAGCTGCTTTTTTACACATAATCACTGGACCAAGCTGGCAATGGTCACCAACAAGAACCACCTGGTATGGAAATTAAAATTTTAGGATCAGTAAAAGAGTTCACAGAAGAGAGCAGCCATGAAAGCATATTTGAATTTTAGTACCTGCTTTGCTCCAAGAACCAAGGGAATAAGACATTCGGGTTCTGTTGCCTGAGTTGACTCATCAATTAGAACCTAAAAACAGGTGACAAAGTGTAAGCTTCAATGCATATTAAGCCTTTTTTTCAGTAATATAATAAATTAAAAAAAAACGACATTTTTTGGGGTAATTTTTGCAGATTTGCATTGTTCCTATAACTCCTTACCTGACGAAATCTAAAATTTGCCAACCTAGGATCTCCTGCACCAACACAAGTGCAACAAATGACATCTGCACTTTGAGAAATCTCACGCTCCGTAGCACGTTTGAGAGCTTTGTACTTCTTCTCATCACTACTAGACAATTCCCCTGAAATAATGAGAAACATATGGAGGATATCCATTCAAAATGAGTATATAAAACGACAAACAATATCAGTATACATCAAAAAGGAATGGATTACAATCCCAATATCTAATCATTTATTCATAGATAAACCATATCCTGAATCCAAACAGCTTTTGCCATAACTCATGTACATACACTAAGCTAAGAGCCCACAAACAGGGTTCAAAAGCTCAATGATCCTAGAAAAATGGGTACACAAAAAACTAAACAAAATCAGAACACTGACCTTGCTCATCTTTCAACTGTTGCAACTTGTGAAGTTCACTCTTTTCAGAAGTGTCCAGATGTCGAACCTTCAAGAGTTAAAATCATATTAGAACAGAACATTGGACAGCCATAAGGATCAAAAAATCTCATCACACCCAAAAAAGCCACAAGGAAAAAATTCTTCATATAATACAAAAAATAATCAACCTACTTGGTAATGGAGAGTCAAATGCTCCACCGGAGAACTGACAGCTTCCCTTGATTTTGCACAGAGCCTAACAACCTTATTAATAGCAGGGGAAAAGTGAACATTAAGCTACATCATCATCATACTTAAGAAAAACAGGTATACCCTTAAAAAGACAAGAATGCGGCCACCATAGAGATTGACAGACTGACATAACATTATTGAGCTAGCAGAGGCTTGGATATTGAAATATAGGGAAAGTTGATTTAAAAAGACAAACAATAAAAAAGTGACGAGAAAAATGGATGTGTGTGGCAAATGACCAACAGAAATAAGTCTCATAAGATTTTTTGCTTCTTCGTTGAAAGAATTCTCACCTTCAACCCAGTTGCACTTATCTTCTCAGCTAACTGGTCTACAGCCACATTGCTAGGAGCACAGACCAAGACCTAGCAAAAAGCCAACCTCATTTTAAGAAATTGGTAAATCACAAAAAGCAATGCAAATGCGAAGAGACTTGTATAAGAGCTAACTTGGCCCTGTCCTTGTTTGGCCATGTGATACACAATTGCTGCCGAAGTAACAGTTTTCCCAGTTCCAGGTGGACCTTGGATCAAGCTTATGGGCTTTTGAAGGACACTCTTCACAGCAAATACCTAAAAATAAATAAAATCAAAACCAATGAGGACAAGCTACTAGCAAAAATCCACATTTTTTCTCTTTTCTGATATATAATGAGAAATCTTATGAATAAAATCGTTGAGGTACATAATGAAAATTCAAGAACAATGAGATAGAGTTCATGTTGGATGAGATCAATTGTGCGTGCAACAAAGATAAAATACCTGAGAAGCATTGAGTTCTGGAAGGCCAGGCGCACCAAAACGGCGAGGCAGTGCATTACGAACCATCTGATTCTCAACCTCATGCCCCAACAAGTGGTGATAAATATACCTACATAATGAATTTGATCAAACAGAGCCAGACAGTAACACCCTCTGCAGGATTTTTCCCATGATAATCAACAAGGACAGCCAGCCTGCCCAGCTCCAAGACCCAACACAGAACAGGGGCAGACCAGTGAATAAATTATCATATGCTACAAAAGGAGCCGCATACAATGCAGATTTGTCAACTTATCATAGTATAACATCTTATTGGAAGATAATTGTACCATACTGTATTTGACTATACTATTTTCCATATTGAATGGTTAGGGGGCAAATAGCAAAGGCAAAACACTGCAGAGAGACAAACTGGACCAACGATAAATGAAGCCTATGAACATGTTTGCAAAATGATATCAGAACAGATTACACATCTATCCAAATGATTTTCCCACGGGCAAAGAACTTACTTAGATGCCCAATGAACTATACAAGAAAATAAATAAATAAATAAAAGAAAATGAGCAAGTACTGAAGAAAAATCAACCCACCCACTAACACTTGTCTCATCCACAGCAAAAGTCTTCATTGCACCCTGCATTCTGTCAAAACTTGTACTCTTCCAAACAAAATCAACACTAAATCCATGGTTCACATCAACAGGGACCCCCTACACCAATAGTATGGATGATCACAACCACATTCACAGAGAACCAAAAGAAATAGCATAGAACACTAGACAAGAACAACCTGACTAGCACGAAGCTCCAAGGCAACCTCCTCCTGTGCAGTCAGTTTGATCTGAAATGAGGATAGAGATAGCATCAGGAAGTACAATGATGAAAAGAAGGTCCTAAATGTAACATCAAGCAGAAAGTTAAACAGCTGGAAAAAAAAAAAGTAATTTATCCAGAATAACTGATCTTGAACAGGACATACCACATGTCCCACAGACTGCCATGCTGGATGAGCTGCATCTCCTGAGTAACGAAGCCTCAGCTCATCACCTGGAACAAGTCGGAGTTCATTGTCTTCCTACAATCACAGACCAAGAGGCTTTAGTTTGCTTAATACAAAAAAAAACAACAGGAAAAGAGAGATGCTTCACATCTACAAGAAAGGAAGTGCACCTTTGGAAAGATAAAATAAGCAATTCGCTTCTTGTTAAGCCCAATGTCCCACCGGATTGTAACATTGTCCTTGCTTTGAGATTCCTTCATCATCTGTAACGGTTTTGGCATTATCAGATACCAAATGAGCTCTAAATCACATACTATCATAGCATATACAATATGAATTTCCTCAAAAGTGAAAGCAGTTCCCAAGTATTAAACGAGAAGTGCATAATTCCATAGAGCACTCAAGAGGACCAAGGAAAACTCGGTCATGCAGAATGAAACATACAGAAGTATTTTCAGGAGAGGGGGTGGGGGGGGCAGAGAGGGAGAGAGAGAGAGAATTGAGAAGCATACTTTATCATAATCAGCCTCGAGCTTAATAAGTGGGGCAAAAACATTTTGATACTGCACAACAAATAAAGTGCATTAGCTTTTAGTTAATCAGGCCAAACCAACAACTAAATACAAAGTATTCAATGAAACACCTGATATGCATCTTCATACTTCAGGGCTACTGGCTGGGGTTCATCATCTACACCTGGCTTCTCGAGATCTTCTAGGGAAGCATCAGGGTTGGTCTTCCAAAGTTCCTCTATCTTGTTTATTTGTTGGGCACTGATTTGGCGTGCCCTCAATTGCTCCTGCTCAGATGGGACCTGCAAAATTCCGCATGTCAGAGAGCTCTGTAGAAGTAGGTTCTGCCCATTCTATCTTTTTATTTAATTTCTTTATTGGGTAATGAACAGGTAAAAAGAAAGACAAACATAGGAACCATCTAAAGAGAATAAGCCCATGTCAACTAACCTTGACAAGCCACTGTAAGAAGCACCTGTCATCAATCAAAGGGCACCACTGACTCAAGTCCCAGTTCATGTCCTTCAAAGCATTAACACTCAAACAAGGCTCCCTACAAAGAAGAACGACGACACTCTCTGTTGTAGCTGAAATAAAGCCTAGGAGGAAGACATTACGGCATCCACAGTTATAGCATTCGAGAATTGTTTCTCCTAGAGGACTGTCTTTGTGGAGACAAACTTCTTTGTGTTTTGCTCGAACCTACAAAATAACAGAGAATGATTTACTGACAATAATATTTAAAAAAAAAAAAAAAGGGAACACCAAACAAGCAGTTAAAACAGCACTAGGGCAGAGGTCACAACATAGTTTCAAGCATGTTAAAAGCTCACAAAAGAAATTTTAACAGAAAGTACAATATAGCATGGTAAAAAGACTTTTCTATAAAAACTGACAAGTTATAGCCCATGGAAATAAAAAGCAGCTCGAACAAAATGTTAAACAAATAGCAATGTATAAATGGCAATCAACAGACCAAATTGCTTTCCATGATCCTGGGGCACCAAGCAAATTCTTCATCATCTTTCATTTTCACAACAGAAGTTGAATGACTTCCTATACAAAAGAGCAAAACCTTGCCAATCCAATTACAGGTTGGGGGGGGGGGGGTGTGGTGTTGGGAGAAAGGGGAAAAAAAAGAAAAGAAAAGAAGAGAGAATAAAAGAAGAAATAAGAGTAAAGTCTCCCATTTTAATTCCAACACTAAAGCAAGCAAAGAGTAAAACCCCATCGTTAACCAAATCACTATGGCCAACAAAATACTAGCCTTGACTTGGCATCCAATTTTGTCTTTATCTAACCATCCTACCGTGAATATTCATCCTTTAGCAAAGGGAACACAATAACAAGCAGCAGAGAGCAATACTAATCTTTATTTGAACATCAAATCAACTGCTCATCCATATCAAACAACCCTTAGAACTTCAGAGCACTATTTACCTTATCCACACACAATCACAAAACCAATTGCTTATACAAAACTTTGAAAAATTACTTCCATAAAGGAATAACGTGATTACAGCCACGTTAATTAAACTTAAGTATCCTGGAGCACTATCTACCTTGAACGCTTCAAATATCAGGTTCTCAAGGCTTACTTATGCCCCCCCCCCCCCCCCCCCCCCCTTTTCAAAAAAAAAAAAAAAGGCTCTCACCACATATTATGGGCAAATGCAAGTAGGTCATGCATTATAACAACAATGAATAGTTTTTGGAACTTCGAATCAGTAATCTATACCATATCTTTGCTCATGCATGTAAAGTATCCCCCAAAACAAGCAACAGCTTGTATGGAATAGCAACATATAACAATGGACATGGTCATTAACCAAGATAAAAGGAGGCTCACGCTAATATTCTTAAGCTAGTAGACTTTCTAATCCAAAGGTCATTAACCAAGATAAAAGGAAGCTCACACTAGTATTCTTAAGCTAGTTGACTGTCTAATCCAAAGGTCAACCTTCTGTCCAGACTCAGCTTCTACATGCCTACAAATTTTGAAAACAGAAAGGGGAGGATGGAGGACAGAGGACCACAGGCCTTGGAGGAAGCAAGAAGCTTTACATATGGCTTTCTTGATACTATGAAGAGTTTCGTATCACACCCATACAGGTATTAACCAAAGCAGAGTAAACAGAATAAAATAGAGCAACTTCCATATTCTTTTCAGCCATTTGAAGATCCTTTTATAAACATAGATCCTTTTATAAACAATCTTATGCAACCAAGCATTGATCAGCTCCACTGAAATAATTGTGATAACCTTTACAAGCATAACATCCTTTAGGCAACACCATTTTTTGGGTAATTCATAATTTATTGATTGGAAATAACGATACATCCGTCAAAGAAGGTTAAGGATATAAGTACAACACTAAAACCAAACTTATAGTAGTTGGTACAATGATACTAGTATCAAATTACATCCTATAAATATAAGATTTGATTTGATTGACTAAAAATGAGATGCTAGGGGGTGGACTTCCAAGTCATGCTTTGTTGCCTTCCTGGTACTGGGTGACCAGTAGGATACATTGCTTGACCCTGGAGTAGACGTTGGAGAAGAATATAAAGCTTTTGAAGCTATTGGCTGCCAGACCTGAGAGTGCTTGGAACTGTTGGAGGACATCTCTAATCAAGGATATGGATTCAACATTACCCCTAGCGAATATCAGGAGGTCATCTGCAAAGCACAAGTGGGCGAGGCGCTCCAGTTTACATCTCCAATGGGGAGATAAAGCAAGATTGGAAATGAGTCTTCGGAGCATAGTGGAGAGGACTTCCATGCCTACAACAAATAAGTATGAAGATATTGGATCACCCTGCCTTAGGCCTCGCTTGTTTGAAAAGTAGCCTGTCAGTTCTCCATTGATATTGATGGTGAAATTTGTAGTGGAGATGCACTGCTCTATGAGATTACAGTAGTGGGTTGGGAATTGCATAGACCTCAGCGCTTCAATTAAAAAATCCCATCGTATGGTATCGTAAGCTTTTTGGAGGTCGACCTTCAGTGTGCAACAAGGCGCTCCAGTTTGCGTTTGATATTTGGCCATCAATTCCTGACCGATGAAGATGTTGTCTGTGATCTTGCATCCTGGGATGAATGCGGCTTGCTCTCTACCAATTAGTGAAGGTAATACCTTCTTGAGACGGGCAGCAAGTAACTTGGACACTACTTTGTAAAGCACATTACAACATGCAATAGGTCTAAACTCTCCTATGTTGGTAAGGCTGGGGATTTTGAGGACTGATATGAGAATGGTAGAGTTTAATTCTTTAAGTAGGTGCCCCGACTGAAGGAATTCCCTAATAGCAGATGTGAGGTCTTTGCCTATTGTTCCCCATGTCTCCTTAAAAAAGAGAGCTATGTATCCATCTAGGCCAGGGGTCTTCTCATTTTCTTGGGAGAAGAATCACCATTTGATTTCCTCATCCGTGTATGGTGCTAGCATCTCTTCTTTTTATTGATCATTGAGTTTCCATGTTACTAGGTTACGGATCTCCTCTTTATTGATAGGAGAGTACGTTTTGTTGCTGAGTTGTTAGGAGTGGGAAATCGCTAGATTCTTCACCTACTCTTTGCCTATTGCTTCGCTCCCATCCTCTCAACTAATGCGGAAAATATGGCTCCTCTTGTGGTGGTTCCGCATGGATTTGTGAAAAAAGGAAGTGTTCTTGTCTCCAAGCTTCAACCATTTTATCCTTGACTTCTACTTGAAGAAACATTCTTCGGCATTTCTCAGTAAGTAGTACTCCTTGAATGTGGTTCTTTCAGCTTCCATTTGGGATGTGTTGCCGGTGCTATGGATGTTGGACTGCAGCTGATGGAAGGTTTGCTTGGCTTCCTTTACACGGTTAGACAAGTTGGAGTAATTGGTGTGATTGAGTTGTCTTAGTTTCTCCTCGAGTAGTTTAAGCTTACTTACCACTTAATACATTTTAGATCTAGCTATCTCCATGCTCCATACATTGGAAATTGTATCATTGAAACCTGCATTGTGTACCCAAAAATTGAAAATTTTGAAAAGTGTCTTCCTTACCTGCGGTGCGGAGTCTAAGTGTGTGATGGTTAAGGAATGATCCAATTGGATGGGGGGTAGGAACTTGGCATGAGTGCTTGGGAATGTTTGCATCCAGTTTTGGTTGATCATGACTCGATCTAGTTTCCTCAAGATGGGGTTGTGGTCTTGCTGATTTGTCCATGTAAAGAAATCTCCCGTGTATCTTAGGTCCTCTAGCTCAACCTTGGCTAGACATGCTTGGAATTCTAACATGGCTGGTGTCATGCGCCCTCAACCTCCTTGTTTCTCGAAGGGGGCTTCGGGTTGTATTGAAGTCCTCAAGAGCCAGCCACGAGATGGTTGGGAGAGTTAGGGGAATTTCTTCTAGGCATCTCCATAATTCCCTCCTATCGTTATCATTATTAGCACCGTAGATGAAGGTCACATTTAGGTTGGTGTTGGTGCTGTGGTGAGTCGCTATGCAATGGGATAGTTGAATTCTTTCCTTAACAATGTGGATATCCCACACCCTCGGTTGCCAAGCTATCCAAATACACTTAGATATGGTGTCATCTATAAAATACCATTACTATCGTAACAAGTCTTTCTAAATTCATAGCCAAACCTAAATGTTCTCTATGCACCATCCATCAACATCCATATCTAACAACTTATGTGTGCTACCAACTAGAGAGTTCATGAGAACTGCTGAATAAAAATCATTGTATTTTATTTTACATAAATTACCCAAAAAATTCAATTTGACATAAAACTAATCTTACAATCCAATAACATGATAACTTTGTTTTCCTTTGAAAATAACAAAGAAAACCCTGAAAGATGAGCACAACAATTAACTAGGCAGTCAAACTTAACCCCAGTGCCCCACTTCCCAAGGTGCCAAAAACAAGCTGCTTCATAACAAGTTGTACCCTCACTTATAATAATGTATAGCAGTCACATAACAAGCAATGCATCATCTTATCCCAGAATCACATTCCATATACAAATATCCAAGTGCCCTGGGCAGTTCCATACTTCATAAGGAAATTTACAATTTTCCATCCACTAAATATACGACGTACATTCCATGGGATAGTAAACTTCTTAATCATTCATCTTTAACAACTTCATGAGAAATAGTTTGCAAAATCCCCCATATATTAGTGACAAGAACTCCATTTCCAATTACAAAAACCCTTCACTGGTTCTTTCTTTCTCCCCCAGTACTTTTCATTCACAATACAACCCCACTAATCACTAACAAAGTTGACAAAACAGAACCACTAACTCCTCATACCAAAAACCTTTCACATTTACATATCACAAACACCTTAATTGCCAGAAGGATTCAAGGTTCTTCCTCTCTCTCCATTACTCTTCCACAGTATAACCCCTATTCCTTTAACTGACAAAAGAACAGCATTGACAAACACAAAATCCCTAACTCATCGTACCAAAATTCATTACATCTGTTCAGTTTTTCAAAACTAATAAAATAGTCTCTAACTAAGAGGCCCAATATTCTTGAGGGCAGTGACATAGAGCAAGAAAGACTTTCACATTTATTCCTCGTCTTAACTCAAGACCACAAATTCCATACTCGATAACTTCAGCTGGATGCTCAATGATATCTTTAAATCTATAATCTTAAGCAATTGAAGTCACCAAGAACAATGTTCTAAGATAGATAGAAAAATTTGTATATAGAGAAGGTGGGACCATGCAAATTAGGTTGACGTAGCAATCATGTTGATCAACCTTCAAGGTCCACCATGAAAAACCATTCTGTTGATTGACATTGACATTGCAAAATGGAGCGCCAAAACTTCAAATAATCGGAACCATAGCAATATAAGTTTACAAAGGATAGGCAACTTTGGTGCAACCTTCATTCTGTGTCCCTTCAGGAGTAGGGATGTCTAGCAGGGGTTGCTTCAAGCTCGGTGTTTTAAATTAATCAAACTCTTGAATAGCAATAGCAATTGGTAGAGGTAATTTAACCTCTCTAATATAACTCAACGCCTAGTTGTACCACAAGGCATAAGCTCCATTTTGTCAATGGATGGTTCTCAAACATGCATAAACTATGCTCATAGCAACATCCACACAAGCTAAGACAAAGGAGTCGATCTCAATGGTCACTCTATTACCAGAAATAGTAGCTTGCCGATGGTATAGCAAAAGCAGTGCCTTAGCCAGTGTGTCTAATAGGATGCATCCGAATTCAGCAACATCCAAATTAATGACTTATTGCATCAAAATCAACCAACTTAAGTCAATCAACGTTTTTATCAGGTTAGTTTTCTTTTATACTAACTTGGCGATAAACAACTCCATGCAATGACTACATGGCATGGTGGATCAGGAGACAAGGCAATACAAGCAACAATGTGATGCTAGTGAAAGCTCTGCTGCTGTTGTAGAAGACACTAATCAGCACATTGTTGTTGTTGTTGTTGGGACTGACATTGGAAGTCAAGTTACTAGCACACAACGTGATGCCGAATTATGCTTTCATGATCAATTAAGGATTGTTGCGAACATCGATCAGTAATATGTCTTAATGCTCACCATGCGAGGTGAGTTTGGTTACTGCCTTGACTGAAGTCAATTAATTTCGACGCAATGAGTCATTAACTTAAATGTTGCTAAATTCATATGCACCCTGTCAAACACGCCTTGCTTTTGTTATACCATCGAAAAGCTATCATTTCTAGCAATGGAGTGACCAATGAGATCAACTCTTTTTTCCCAATTTGTGTGGATGTTGCTATGAGTGCAATTTATGCGTGTTTGAGAACCATTCATCAACAACATGGAACTTATGTCTCTCGATACAACCAAGTGTTGAGTTACACTAGAGAGATTGAATTACCTTTATCAATTGATGTTGCTATTCAAGAGTTTGGGCAATTTGAAACACATAACTTAAAGCAACCCCTACTCTTACTATACATCCCTACATGCCTTGAAGGGACACAAAATGAAGGTCGTGCCAACACTGCTTATCCTTATCAAATATATATCGCTATGGTTCCAATTATTCGAAGTCTTCGCATCCCATTTCATAATGTGGCTGTCAATCAACGAAATGCCTCTCCATGGTGGGCCCTAAAGGTTAATTAGCATGATAGCTACGTCAACCAAATTGCACAGTCCCACCTTCTCTACACACAAATTTTAATATCTATCTTAAGACACTTTTCTTGGTGCCTCCAACTACTCAAGATCATGGATCTAAAAATATCATTGTGCATCCAGTTGAAGTTATCAAGTATGGAATTTGTGATTGTGAATTAAGACGAGGTATGAATTTCAAAGTCTTTCTCACTTTATGTCACTACGCTCAAGAATATCAAGCCTCTAAGTTAGAGGCGATTTTATTAGTTTTGAAAAACCCAAAAAAAAAAAAAAACTCATCACATCTATATATAGGTGACATAAGAGTCTCCTACCATGTATGCACCTCAATTACAAAAACCCTTCAAAGGTTCTTGGTTTCTCTCCATTGCCCTACACAGCATAACCCTTCCAATCATCAAGTTCTAAAATAACTAATTAAAAAAAAAAAAAAAATCCCTAACTCATCATACTGGAAACTCATCACATTTATATATCTATGACATAAAAGTTTCTTCCATCTCCACATACACCTCAATTACAAGAACCCTTCAAGGTTCTTTCTTTCTCTCAATTCCTCTCACATACTACTCTTTAACTAACAAAAGAACTGCATTTACAAACACAAGATCCTCTTTTCTTTGGGTAAGACATAATCCCTAATTCGTCATACCAAATAATCACATTCATATATTGAAAATATAAACTTCTCATTCTATTCTGCATACACCTCAGATACAAGAAACCTTTAAAGATTCTTTCTTTGGCCCCATTATTCTCCACAGCATAACCCTAAGAAAGGTGTAGTTTGCCCCTTGGAGGGAAACTAATTTGTAAAAAACAGTTCAAAGAAAAGTATTTCTCGAAATGTCATTGCGAAATCGCAAGTCAGGACTGCAATTTCCAAATTGCATGTTGAATATGTGATTTCCAAATCACATGTCGTAATTTGAAGAGCAAAGCTTCCCATTGCGTATCGATGGAGTCCAAAGCTCACTTCGGGAATAGCGAAGTGAAAGAGGAGGCTCAAGGTTCTCTTTCATTCAGTTAGAAACCACTGAGGGCTATTCTCGTCCAGATGAGGAGCGGGCTAGACAACTTCAGCTGGTGAAGGCGCTGCCACAGGTGTTAAGAAGCCAGAGCAAGTGCATGTGAAAGTTTGCCTAAATCTCAAAGAAGTAACTAATGAATTGAACTATTAGCATTTTGGCCCGAATGTATACATGTGATTTGGCAATCGCACATTCCATCCTGCGATTTTAAAATTGTATTCCGGGAATCATTTTGCAAAAAATAGTTTGCCCCGAAAGGCAAACTCACACATTTCTAGCATAACCCTTCTAATCATTAACTAATAAAAACTACATCTTCAAAACCACAAAAATCCCTAACTTCATCACACTAAAAACCCATAAACTAAAACACAATATAATCAGCACCATAACCAAATAAAAAACAGACGTCATGAATTTAACTCCAAAAGAAGCACTTACCAAATGATTAACAATATGAGACCCAGATGTATTCCCTCGCGAATTACAAAACCATTTCCTACAAGATGGTACATTGCACCGAACAACACACGCCGGGTTTGATACACCACAATACCGGCACGCATGTTCTGTAAAATCCCCTTTTCCATACTCAAAACTCTCATCATCCACCGTATCCTCAAAATTCAACCCACTCATTCCGACAGCTAGGGCTTCCACCGCCTGGCTATTGTTACTCCCTCCTCCGCCACCTCCACGGGCCTTAGCCGTGGCAGGGGAAGAAGAAACAGGAGAAGAGCCGTCGAAATTTTGATCAGCCGCAGAACCGGAGATTGAGTTATTGGAGGCCGATTCGGAAGGTAGAGGTGGTGGCGCAGCCGCGGCGGCAAGGGAGTCGGAAGGTGTGGGCCACGCGGAGGATGAACGAATCGGGTCGCGGAATTCAGGGTAATCGAAATCGGCATCGCCTTGGGTGTTGAATTCGTAGAAGGTGTATGCGTCGTTGGTGGTGTCGGGCTGCGACGCCGTTTCGAATAGGTTGTTTTGGGAGGAATCCATTTAGAGTTTGTTGCAATTAGGGTTTGAATTAGGGTTTTATAAAATAGAAGAAAAAGGAAGAGCGAAAGAGATATAGAGAGATGAAAATGTCTTGGTTAAAAGTTGGGACAGAAGAGGAAGTGTACGTGAGAGAGAGAAAAAGATAGAAGAGAGTAGGGCGGGTTTAGGTGAGGGGGTAAAATAACCGTGAGAAAGAAGGATCGGACCAAAAAAAGAAAAAAAAAAAAAAAACACGAATAGAGTAAGGAGGGGGATTTTCAGGTTCATATGGGGAGGGGAAGAGGAAAAGGGCGAAATGAAACGTGGACACGTGAGATGGTTGTGACATTTTTCTTTTTTTTTTCTTTGTCAGTTTCGGACAGGCAACTGCCCTTACAGCGTATCCATGCTTGCAAGTTGCAAGAAGAATTCATGAGGAAAGTTGACTCAAATGCCTCGTAAAAAAAAATTATGGATACATCATTTTATGTTGGATTCAAATGCAATTAGAACTGTTGTTTTTGAAATCATAAATCTACACCCTCAAATTTTTATAAAAGGTACATTTTGAATACTACTGATGTGTTTGACAATTTATAGCAAATGAGAAATTGATAGAAATAAGTAAAAAAATGAAAATAAAATAAAGTGTAATTATTATTTTGTATTTAGTAATATAAGAAAAATGAGAGGAAATGTAACAAATAAAATTATCCCTGTTGTTATTTTAATTAGCATAGTCATAAAAGGTCGATTTTGTAATTGTATTACGTTTTCATCTATTTTCACAAATTTCTCTCTAATTTTGAAGAGAAAAAGAAGAAGTCCACTTATTTCCTTATATTTCTACCCATTCTCACTATTTACTTAAGCCACCAAATATGACATTTCTATCCATTTCTACAAATCCAAACATAGTGTACATGCTTATTGTGGGGGTTAAGTACACATTTCTTAAAAAAATTTAGAATTTTGAAAGCATAATTTCGATAATAAATGGGTTAAGTGCAAATAAGCAAATATGAAGATATTTATTTACAATTTAACCTTTTTTAAGTATTAAGAAGAAAGAATGACAACTAAAAATAAAATTTTCAATTAATAAATAGATAATTAAATAATAAAAAAGTAGACTATAAAATTTATTGGGAAATAATTAATATTTAAGTAATTAAATACTATAAATTGTTTTTACACAATACATACCTTTCAATTAAACTTAAGGTACCCCTGCTTTATGTGCATATGGTATGATTATTGCTTTCTTGGTGGAATGGAAAAAAAATCCTCTTTCTTAATCTTTATAAAATAAGCAAAAATATTAAAATAAAAAAGAGCAAATTCAAACCATTAATAAACTTTTGATTTTAGTTGTCCTTTTCCTTCTTAAAATTAAAGAAAAAATGGTAAATAACAAATATACCCCCCATGTTTGCTTCATGTGTGTTTAAACCCCTTATATTTGAAATCATGTGTTTAAATCTTCAAATCTCAAAAAAAAAAAAAAAAAAGCATTTTGACCACTACATTCTTATTTTGAAAGTCTAAAAATACCTTTTTAAGGGTCAAAATACATAATTTCAAAGATAATGAGCTAAATGCACATAAAGCAAATATAAAAAGGTGCATTTACAATTTATCCTTTTAAAAATCATTTATTAACATAAAATATTTTATATTAAAATTATTTATATGATAATAATATATTTTCATGCGTTTAATTGTATTTTAGAAAATGTGTTCAACAAAACCCTTATGGTTTGATGTAAATTTCATGTAAAACATAGTCATGTCTAGATAAAGTACTATAAATGCATTATAAACCTTTTATACAAAAATAAAAATATGAAGTCTAAGTGAACTTCTAATAGTCGATATTATAACATCTTTAGATTATTTTTATAAATTTTTAACACATGTTTTGAGTTTTTATTTCCTTTTTTTTGTTTAAAATAAAAATTATAGGTCAATTCTAATAAAAATCACAAAGTTCACTTTCCAAGAGAGCTAGAACACTTGTAAAGACTAATTCATAGGATAGCCTTTAATTTAAAGAGTAGAATTTGATTTCCTACAACAAAAAAATGTTTTCTACCTAAAGAACCATCTTTAGCCTAACAAATAAAAGAAAATAGGGGAAATGATTTTCATAAAATATTTTTTCTCAAAACCAATAGCCTTACATGCTAGAATACCTTAAGCTAAATCCTCAAACACTAAATCATAAGCATTGAATATAAAGTTTTTATTTATCTAGCAATCTCGTTATGCAAGTTTTAAGTATATATGATGCACTAAGGAAAGAAATATGATTTACTCTCTTCATGAAAAGCTTTTTTGTGAAATAAGAAATAATTTTTGTAAGATATTTTTCTTAAAAGAAAAAAAAAAGCCTTATATGCTTAAATACCTTAAGCCAAAACCCTAACCACAAAATTAGAGGCATGAAGGTGGAGTTTTTATTTATCCAACAATATCGTTATGCAAGTTCTAAAAATATATTATGTATTAGGAAAAGAAATGGGATTTACTTTCCTCATAGAAAACTTTTTCATTAAATAAGCAATTATTTTTGTAAACTATTTTTCTTGAAATAAATAGAGCCTTATATGCTAGAATATTTTAAGCCAAAATCTCGACCTTGTTATGTAAGTTTTCAACATATATTATGCAACAGCGAAAGAAGTAGGATTTATTTTCTTCACATAAATCTTTTTTAGTTTTATTTTTGTATTAATTGTAACTAAATGATTATAATGCCTAAATTAAGGTTTTAATTATTAGTTGCTTTTAATAGTAACTATTGATGAGATAAAATGGTAGCGATAAAAAATCAGTGATGGTGATAAGTTAGAGTAAAAAATCTTAATGAAAAATAAGAAAAACCACAACTTTCATTTGAAACATCAAAGAATAATTCATATTTACATGTCACCTCTTCAAACCAAACACTTTAAACATGAATCCGCACTTTACAATAAAGAGCATATTACACTTCATGTAACTCAATACAACGATCTTCTCTAAGTGCCACTTGCCAAGGTCTTGTTATCGCTCTCATTCCCCATCCGATAACATAAACTTTTCCCATGCATGATTTTTAATACTTGCGGTTATAAAATTAACACCTTAGCTCATATTTGAGCTAAGTGAATATAACTAAAAACAAAAGTACATGATCGATAGACAAGTATAATAGTGAATACTTATGAAACACATGAATGCTATGCTAATGTACATAATGTACACCAGTATCAGATCCCAAGTGAGCAGCATTTAACTCAATCTAAAGGCTCCAAAAAGATTATAAGCTAAGGCAAAATATGCCTAAGTTTAAAGGAAAATAGCCACAAGACTTAGTCTGAAGTATGTATGTCGAGTCTAATTTTTTATTTCTCATTCCTAATCCGATCTATACTAGCCCCTATGCTCACTTAATGTAGATCCTCAACTTGAATTAGGAATTTCATTTAGTTTTGGAGTCGTTACCCAACTGTTGTTGGGAAAGATCGAATTAAGAATAATGGAGCGGATTAGTCCTAATTTAGACCACTAGTCGTCGTGATTTCCTTTTCTCGTTTTTGTGACGAGAGGAAAAGGGAAAACCAGATATTCTAAGTTCGGAGGCTAACCTATTAAAACCTCATGGTTACCACCTAATCTCCTAAAATTTACTCCATCTAGAAATGTCTTTTATTTTATTTTTGTTGTTTTTTTATTGTGTTTTTGAGTTAATTATTCTAAGAAAATGATTTTTTCATTCTTTTAAGGGTTGCCTCAAATGGGTGCCTACATACCTGCTATTCAGGATCAAATAAGCCGTAGTTCACTTTTCCTGAAAAATTTTAATGTGTTTGTGAATTTTAATTATGAAATCTCTTTTGATTTACGTTTTTACCATTTTAGGATTTTTTCTGAAAAATCTAAACTTAAGCTTGATAATTTAATTTTTTTGAAAATACTAATTTTAAGGAAAAACAACAATTTTGGATTTATTTGAGAAAATAATTTTTCTAAGTGATAAAACTCATTTTTACTTATTCTAAATTTTTATCGATTTTTTATGAATTTTTATAACTTTTTATAATTTTTTCATAATTTTTATTAACTTTTATTAATTTTCATATTTTTTACTAATTTTTATAATTTTATTAGATTTGTGTTGAAAAATTTTCTCCTAGGTTATTTATCCATGCTATTCTAAAATCTAAATCTTTATTATTATTTTTCTAATATTTTTATTATTTTCCTTATAAATTTTCTACATTTTTATTATCTATTATTATAATTATATTTTTATTTTTATATCATTAAATCCTAAAAACTCTAATTTCTAACATTTTTCTATTTATTGAAATATAAACAACAAATAAGTAAATAAATGAAAAATAAGTAAATAAATTAATTCGAAATAAATAAAATAACTAAATAAAAAAAATCGAAAAATCCAACTTACCTGTATCCGGGTCAGTGCGCGGGTCGGGTTGGGTAGATCGGATGCAGCGGCTGGGAGTGCTCGTTGACGGTATTTCGGCGGCCTTTTGCAGTGGTTGAGGTGTCGATTCTTAGGTTCTCGGGGGTGAGGAACCCAACTGTGGTGGTGATTTGCTTCTGAAACGCCTCTTGGTGGTTGCCCAACACTTGATCGGTGGTCACGGTCTTAAAAAACTCCGGCGAGCTTCGATTCTCTCTTTTTCTCACTTTTGATCTGTGATTCTGCTTCTCCACTTCATCATCTATTTATAGGCATTCAAAATCGAGCTGGATAAGTTCGGATTTCCACTGATTGAAGCAAATCGGATTTGCGGTTAAACAAACCAACTCTGATTCGTGTAAATCCATCGATTTGTTGAGATTTGATTCCAATTGAATGATGTTTATCTTAATTCTGTTGAAGATCTATTGGATTTGTGCAAAAAATCGAATCAAAACGGCCGAAATTCGGATTTTTCTCCTCACCGGTGATCTCGGACAGAGGTTGAAGACGATCACGCACCCGGCGCACGCATTCGCTCTAGCCAATCAGGTGCTGCCACGTGTCCCAAGTAAAGAAAAATTCGCAAAACGCGGATTCTGCTTCCCCCGCGTTTCGAACCCCTGACCTCTCACCCGTCCGCACGCACCTTGCCATGGTTCGGACCAGCTGAACTAGCTCACTTTCGCGATTTTATTTATTTCGCAAATTGCATTTATGCAATGCGATTTTTTTATTTTTTTGTATTTTTTGAAATTTCAAAAATTTGTAAAAATCATTTAACCCTTATTATTTCCATTTCTGAAATTATTTTCCAAAATTGATGTATTTTCCTATTTATTTTTATTTTTTGAACATTTTTCCTATTTTTGCTAAATTAGAGAAAAATATGGAAAAATTGAAAAAAATTGGAAATTACTTATTATTGATTATTATTGATCCTTAAGGCAAAAATGGGGTGTTTACAATGTATAGAGGGCTAAAATCGTTAATTTAATGTATCAGCCCAAGCTCATGGACTATTTAGCTTGATTCCTAAGGTTAGGTAACAAGGTTCAAGGAATCTTATTTATATTTGGGATGACTTAAGGATAATTGGTTTGGTGAGCTTGGAACATAGATTGTTGGACTAATCTATTCATCTCCAGTCTTTTTTAAGCAGACTTATGCACTCATGAGAAAAGCTACTAACCTTAGGCCCATAGTAAACTCATTAGGATGACCCTGAAATAAAAGTATTCCATCTCGTTTGTTGATCACTGAAGTGATCTAACATGTGTCATCAGGTCCAAAAACTTATAAATACCTAACCATTTATCCTCATTTGACATAATGTCAAAGATAAAAGAAATGGTGTTTCACTATGAAATCTCTACTTTTAAGGATCAAATTAGTAGTTTAGGCAAAAATGATCCCAATTACTTAAGCTACAAGGTCGATACCCAAGGTTCCTCAAGCTCCCTTATCTATCACTTATGCATTCAAGATATTAAGATTGCTTATTCCTCCCCCCTCCTAGCCATCCTACAAGGTTACTATCTTCACATCACTTCTTTAAATCTGGAT
Organism: Laguncularia racemosa; assembly: GCA_037954665.1. NCBI lineage: Eukaryota > Viridiplantae > Streptophyta > Magnoliopsida > Myrtales > Combretaceae > Laguncularia > Laguncularia racemosa. The sequence goes on along the minus strand of JBBMOL010000025.1, from coordinate 6,361,714 downwards.
GTAGCGTGATACTCATGTGACAACTCTAATTGGAACCCTCATCTATATTTTGACAACTCTACCAGGAAATAGAGTAAAGCAATAATAGAGCAAGTGCACCTCCTAAGAAGAGAATGACTAAACCATCTGACACACTTAATACTACCTCTCAAGAATAAGCTACCAACATTGAAGCTACTGAGTAGAACTTACTCCCACACTTAAGAATACTAAGCAAGATAATTTAAAACTTCAAGGTCCTCTTGAAGTTACATAGATGATACAAACTACATAAGAGACCACAAGGGTTATGAATCAGTTCTTGGCTATGTTTCTTAATTAATACTAGGGTTGGTTGCCATTGTTGTCACACAACAGGATGTAGCTTTGCTAAGCCCTACTACTGTTATGCAACACATCACAAATCCTTTAGTTTAACCAATAAACCCTCTTATTACAAAGGAGTACACCCCTTAGGGAGGAGGTGAACAAACCCTTTTTGTACTATACAAAGAAGACTTATTAGTTAACATAACACTACCTTATTCTTACAAGTTAGACTTGTGATGCCTTTTGCAAGAACTTTCTGTTGTCACAAAGGAAGACTTGAATGTGTAATCAGGATAAACACAAGTTAACTAATCTTAAGAGTGTTGGATCTAAAGCTCCATTTGATTAGCACGTTGTTACTACTACCATGCTCAAAGATTTCAAGACTAAGAACTCCTTTGGCAATGTATAATTGTTAAGATAAAAAAACTCATCGAGCAATACATAATGACATCTAAACCAAGCATCTTCTCTATGGCAAACTCTTACCATACAACCAAAAAGTGGGACAAACCCCTTACTTAAAATTCTTTAAAACAAGAAAGCCCCATGACATCTTTGCTTTCATGCCTTAAGCTCAGGTAATGCTTTGGCATCTTGGCTTCCATGCTTTAAGCCCAAGCAATGCCCTAGTATCTTAGCTCCCATGCCTTAAGTGCATGCAGTGCCTTGATATCTTGGCTCCTACACCTTAAGCCCAGGCAATGCCTTGACATCTTGACCTTCATGCCTTAAAAACAGGTAAACCCCTAACATTTTAGCTATCACAACCTATGCTCAGGTAACACCCAACATCTCTGCTTTTATGCCCTAAGCCTAGGTGATACTCTAGCATCTTGGCTTCCATGCCTTAAGCACAAGCAATTCATACCTTAAATTCAAGCAATACCTTGACTCCTCAACTCTCATGCTTTGAGTGGAAGCACTTAACTAGCACCTACTTGTCATGCTTCAAGCCCAGGTAATGCCTTGGGAAGTTACTTACATTGTTGCTGCTTTTAAGCACATGATGCCTTTAATTAAGAGTAAAACCTACTCATTCCCTTTAAACTTGCCATAAAGCTACTTCTTAGCCTAAGTAGTATTTATATCCCAATAATAAATCATCCATAATGATCATCCCAAAATCTACAGTGAATTCAAAACTTAGTGAAATAAAGTATAGAACGATAATTTCCTACATTATTGTTGACTAGTAAGAGCATTGACATTAGGCTCACAATGAAAAGTAAAGCTTGTATAGTATAGACTGGGAAGAGTGTTGCTTCCTAGTCACATTACAAGCGATTGTAGCTAAGAAAGAAAAAGTAATCTTGTTAAGCATGATGATGAACAATTCATCTTTTGATGACACCCGCGATGGAGCATTGTTAATCTAAAATCCCTTGGTAACTTATGCTAAGTAGTCAAGTAGTAGGAAATATCCCTTAGACTTACAAATGAGAATTCTTGATCCTAAGCAACCCATGCCAATATTGCTACTTATGTGCAATCGAATACTTCCTCAAAAGAGATTGTTTAAACATCATAACTATTAAGTGAGAGACTTGCTTCAATGTGCAAAATAACTATAGAGGTACTTTCGATCTTAAAAGTCAAATATCCCAAAGTCAACAAAAATAATAATAAATAAATAAAAATAAAAAATATTAATTAAATTCGAAGGAATTAGTTAAGTGTAATTAGGAGGTTAAACAAAAATTTTAGCAGTGTAAACATGATATTATTAGTATAGGTTAAATATTTTAAATTTGATTATCTAAATTACCTTCAAGTACTAAAAAGTAAAGAAAGTATATAAGCATAATTAACATTAATCAGTATTAGTAACTAATAAGAGTTAGTATTTAAGGGTATATACTTTCTAGAACTCTCATTTTTCCTTTTCATTTTTCTCTCTTCCGCTTAATCACTCTCATTTCCCTCTCAACCCTCCCCATCTCTCTCTTGTTTTCACCCTCTATCTCCATTTCCTTCTCTCTCTCTCTCTTTCTATCTCAAACTCTCTCAAATAAATATTTCTCTTCACTACACTACATCTACACATCATTAGAAGGTGAAATTGAGCTCAATTCAAATGAAATTATAGCTTATTTGGATAAGTAATTGATTTAGATTAAGTTGAATTTGATTTATGAGCTTAAAGGATCTAATATCAAGTTAATTATAGATTTATGTAAGAAATTGAATCAAGAAATTGGAGAATCAAGTGGTGAAGTCCCATTACAAGCTTAGTCGAAACATATATAGTGGTAAGAGTTCGAATTTAAATGTAGATTTTAGATATGTTAGTTAGAATCTTTTGATCTATAGGTTAGAATATTAATTTAGGTATTTAATTGTTATTTTACAAGGTGGAAATCCTGTAGGAGTGTTGAAGTTCAAGTGAGCAATATAATGTTATTTGGGATTAAGATATATTGTATCAATCAATTTATAAAAATTATAAAGATGTTAATAGGTAATTTTGGATTTATAAAGGTAAATTTGGTGTTAGAAGTTTAATCTTGAAGTTTAAGAAATATTAGAGGATTACAGGAGTTAAGGAGTAGGGTAAGTACTTAATTACTTGTTTAATTTGAAGTTTAAAGTGTGATTGATGAATAATTGAAGTGGAATTGAGTATAGGTGCATATATGTATGGCATGGATGTATGGGTGAATGTGAGGAGAGGAATGTTTAATGTGGTGAATTGGTATGTTTTGGTGTCAATTAAATAATTAATCGAGATTGTAATGGAAGTACATTAATGTTTGTATTTTTAATTTGATGGATATGGAGAATACATGATGTCAAGGGGTTCAATTGTGTATTTGAGTATTTTTTTTTTTTATTAATTTTGGTGAATTGATAATAAGAAATGTGTAATTAATGTTTGATAGGAAGTATAGTTAATTGGACTGCATTATTGGAAAATAATGGTTAAATGGGATGTGATTCATGCGATGGCCAAATCATGTAACATTAAATGGGTATTTGGAATGTTAAAAATAATATTTTAATTGTTTGGGTTGAGTGTTAATTGGTGGAATTTGGTTTGGGAATAACAATAAGAAGTAAGGACTTGGAATAATGATGATTGGTGTAGTAATAAGTGATAAATGGATGGGTCGAGGTTTAATTCGTTTCTAGAAAATAATACAGAAAAATGGGTTGTTATTCTGATACTAAATGGAGTTCAATTGTTGATTTTAAAAGGGAAAGAGATTTAGAAAATCTCAACTTTGGTTTGAAGTAATTCGGAGTTAAAATGAGTAAAATATGGTGTTTTGAAGTTTTAACTCGTAACCAAATTTCGGCAATAGCTAAAAGATGTGTAATCTACATAAAATCTAAAAATTCTTAAAGAAATTAATAGAGAAATGAATTAGAAATCAAATATCTTTTGTTTGACATGATTTGGAGTTGAAAAGTGTGAGTTATACTTGTTTTAGTGAGGTATGTGCATGGAAACCAAAATATGAAATTTTGTTAATGAATGCCAAATTATAGTTGATTTAATGGAGTTCGAATGTTAAGAAATTTGAATGATAAATCTGGAAAGTTCACAATTTAATGTAGATCTTTTAGTATGTTTAATGCATAATTGTGATTAACCCATTAATGGAAATTGTTTAAGTGAGTTAACTCACTACTTGACTTAACAAGTTGAATTTGAATGTCTTGAATGTGTTCTTATGTTCTTCACGATACTCAAAATATTTTTCGTGAAATTCAAACTTAATCCACATAATAACATATGAGCCTTTTAATGAATAGTCTATTGAGAAAATATTAAAAAGAATTAAGCCATCTACTTTGAGAGAATGGAACTAGTCAAAGCTTGGTTTATTTGAACCAAACCAATTCCCTCTTGACCAGTTTACATAGATTAGTCCATACTTAGAAATTAATAAATAAAATAAATATAAAAATTAAAATTAAAAAATGAATAATAAAACAAAAAATTAAAATAAAATGAATTAAGATTGAACCCTTAAAAGATAAATTGAATCCAATTAACCTTAATCGGTTCAATCTTATCCTAATTGGTTCACAACCTCTTAACCAGTTTATTTAACAAGTTGATTCACTAATTAATTAAAGAAAATATAAAATTAATAATTAGATTAAAATATTAAACTTATTTAGAACCTTCATATAAGTCTACTAGCCTAAATAGATTTACACTTAGTTACATACTAAATCGATATCTATGGGCCTAATTGGTAGTTAAATATAATTGAATAAATAATTATGTTAATTAAATTAATTAAAAAACAATACTAATAAATAATCATGTTTTAATTACATATTATCTTTTAATCGGGATAAAGGATCTGCTAATTGAAGATTATCTTCTAGCTCTACCTTTCTAGGTATGGAATAGTTGCATGTTCCATGCTAAAGTTAGGAAAACTAAAATGATTAATACTTGAACTCGACCTAAATATCTATAATGCTGGTTATGCTTGGTCACATGATGAGCTATGATTTAGAATACTAGGATAATATGGTGGTTAAGCATGTGGGCCATAAAAGTGGTGTAGTAGGTAATCGACAAGGCTAGTACTTGCGCGAAGTGGCTAAGCGAATGGAAGGATGTTGACTGGACACTATATACATTATGGGATCCATATAGGGCAATTGGACGAATCGTGATCATAGTGACAAGCCTAGTGTCTAGAGCAAACACTTAGATGAGATTCTATACTATGATATGTTTGACAGTTTCGGTATTGGTGATGATTTCAGTTACAGTAGTTTGATATGCCATGATGGGCCCCTAATACCTATCAAGTAAGGTCAAACCCCTTTCCTCCCTAGAGTGTTTAGAGTCATGAGTACTCTCATATTACTTATTTTGCTTTAATTTAAATAACTTAATGGATTTGCACTAATGCATTAGATCTAGATATGCATGATATGTAAGAATATGCTTGGCTATTCTATACTAGGTCCTTATGGTTCATTCCATACTTTCTTTTTCAAGTGTTGATAAGTTTGCTAATGGTATATGAACCAAATATGAGTTAGCTACAACTTCAAGGATCGGGACATCGCTAGTTGAAGGGTCTCAGTGATAGTTGTTACTTCCTTTTGTTATAAAAATATTTTATAAATCCTGTAAACACTAGATTTTATTGAATTTTATAAAGGAACTACTTTTTTAATTAATATTAATAACTATTTTCAAATGATAAAGCACTTTCAAAAACTAATGAACGATTTTAAGAAGTAAAAATTGGTTTAGAAACTTACTATTTGTGTAGTAAGTCTTAGCATGTTATATTTAAGTGAAATATGTGGCAATTTATCATTGTCCTTAAGGTTTCGAGATGTAACAAAAAGTTTAAGCAATTTCATATTCATGACACCTCTTTGTGTAGTTCCTTAGATCAAGAGAGTCTACGTAGTTTTATAACACTATAAGCTCAATGACCTATATGAACTCATGCTAATCTCAATTACAATATTTTCCTATCGTTGTTGCTAAGTGAAGACATCGCCTCTTAGGTACATAGTAACTTGCACATATTCAAGTAACTTATACTACTAAAAGGCTCTTCGATGGCACCAAAATATGAGACGGCATAGCAAAACCGTAAGAGGATGAAGTTTCCTCAAATGTAGTATCAACTCCTAGAGTTGCCACCTTACATTGATGATACGCGTTGGCAATTGAGGGAAGAGAGATATCATTAGGTGTAGCATACAACTTACCTTAGTAGGTGCTTGAGCAAAGCAATGCATTAACATGAGTATTAATCTCACTCCTTACTCGATCGATACATTTTATTAACAAGGATTGAAGAATCCCCACAATCTACCAAGTTTAGATCACCATCCTTAAGATTTAAAATCATCACCCATGTAGCTAAATGGAGTGAGTATGGCTTAGTACTCCCTCTTGTACCAGGTTTTGGAGTAAAGCCTACTTTATCATATGAAAATAAATTAGGGACAATGTTGCCAATGTTACTTGAACCTTGGATGAAAGTTCAATGTACTACCTGAAGTCTAAATTAACTAAATTTAGTATGCAATTTGAAGTTTTCATATCACCATTATTACTCATGTTAAATCTTGTAATGATCATTTTATCTATTCATGTCCTTTAGCTATTATTAGCCCGATAAATGTCCATTGGCTTAAAGAATACAAGATTGGCATTATTGGCTCCAACTGTTAAACATAATGGAAGGGCATTATTTTTGGCTCTATGTAATTCAATGTATTTTTGTGTCTTTAAAAAAAAAAAAAAATTATTGAGTCTAAGTTGTGTAAAAACAATACCAATGTGACATTATTTAAACTAGTGCGACATATATTATGTTAATAATGGCTGAAGGATATGACTGGATAGGTAATTGTGTCACAAGATTTGATGCTAGTAGCAATGATGTAAAAACTTCAAATTAGGTACTAAATTTACAAATTCAAACTTCAAGATAGTAAATTGAACTCTTTTCCAAAGTTTAGATAGCAATTGTGACATTATTCCAATAATTTATTACAATACTCAAGGGCATCACCTATAGATGCAATGGCACAAGCTTGAAAGGCTTCTAAGTAGCTTAATCAGTATGATAGTTATCAAGAGGAAGCAACCCCTAAATTAACTCACAAAGGGAAAGAATAGCTACCTCATCTCCACATGAATGTTCTCAAAAATCACTTAGTAAGAGTGGTTTGTGGCAAGATTTGAAGCTCTCAATAACAATGACGAGGCGAGACACTCCCTAGTCGAAGCTAGACTAGCACGTAACCCTGCATATGGAGACATCATCACCCTTCACCTCCTATTCAAAGAAGCACCTAGATAGGCCTTCATCATTAAGCAAGGAGAGCAACCTCCCTAATTCATCATAAAAAGAATCTTACTTCAAAGTTGTAAATTCTAATGATTTTCCACCAAGGTCACCTCACCCCCCAACTTGAGGATATAATCTACTAATATTATTATCATATCTAGAGTGTGATAAAAAAAAATTTAATAATATATGTAATAACAGTTTGAATTGTAGACCAAACCAGACTAAACCATTATTTTTAGGTTTTAAAAAATTATAAACTGAACTATATTATTAGGTTTAATTTAAGGGAAAAAATGACTCATAACATATGGTGCAATTCAATTTGAGAAACAAATCATATTGAACCAAACTGTATTTACCTCTAGATTGTGAAAATAATGAAAGTGAATGTTGCATTTGATTCATCTAGTACAAATTGCTCGATTTAAAACTAAAAAAATAAATTGTATTTTTCTATGAAAAGTACTTTTAAAAATTCTAAAGTCACTATCATTTGAGGTTAGAAAAATAAAGGGATTATGATCAAATAAACGGAATGATCTTAACATGATTAAACTTTAACCCTATCGATAACACTCCTAGCTACACTTGTATTTATGGCCCATTTTAGATCACCTAAACAATTAAAAAGGTGGGCTACAAGCTGAATCTACGGGATTATTCCCATTTACACCATGTTTTTCATATTTTTTTATTACCTAGTTTAATGGGATTGTTTAACACAAGACTACGCTACATGGGAAAATTTAAGATTATGTTTCCTAATTTCAACCTTGACGATAAGATCCGATGTTTCCAAGATGGGAGAATTGTTATACCTAATAGTCAACACAAAAAGTAAACAAGAAACCACAGTGACTATAAGATTATTATCAACAATCCAATAATTTATACATAAAGCTAAGGTAGGTTATATCAATGAAACTCAAGTGTAATATATGATAATTAAGTGTGATATTTATGATGATGACTCGTTATAGCAAAAAGTGTATAGCATGTATGAGCAGATAGTATTTGTAAAGATTACTCATCATTGTAAAAATAACAAATACAACCCAAAAAAAAAAAAAAATCCAACACAGCAAAGTCCAACTATTGTGAGGAGGCGTGAAAGGAAATAGAAGAAAGCAAAAAGGGTATTGATCATTATATGCCAAGATTTCATGCTTATTTTTTTCCTTTTCTCTCTAAGGATTTTCAACCCACTCAAAGTGGTTAATTTCCTTTTCTTAGTTCCTTGCGACAAACCAAAACATTAATTAATATAAATGAGCAATAAAAGCTATACTGAGTAAACGCGAGAGGGAAGCAAAGTAAGGAATTTAGAAGGAGAGAGAATAGAAAACTTTTATATCAAATTCAGGAAGCCTCACGATATTCTCCAAGTTAAATTAAAGCTCTACCAACATATGATTAGAGCCATATAAGCGAATTGGATCATATGAGACAGTTCAATTAATCTAAAAAGAAAAAATATTAAGATTGTAATTTATAAATTTCAACCCATTTATAAAAGAGGTTGTCTAGTTTGCTTCACTTAACTAATGGATTAAATAGAACCAACTTGCCATAGACTATCACAATTTTTTTTTTTTTTTAAAAAAGAAAAAGAACAAAACGAGAAGTCCAAAAGAGCCTTCGACTTGTTTCAAAGAAGCCTCCGACTTGTTCCAGTGTTTCACTTTATAATTAATTAAAAGAAAAAAAAAAAGCCGTATGACTACGAAAATCAGTTTTGATGTAAGCGGAGAATATTAATGTTGTTATATGCAAACAACCAAGTATATAAAGTTGATGATATACTTACTGTGTCTATATACTAGCAGCTCTAAGCCGTAGTTTTCTCTCTCTCTCTCTTTTTGTAATTAACAATTTTAATTCAATATATATATATATATATTTTGTAGAACTTTAATTGAAAAAGTAACATATATTTTTAGTTAATTTATTTTATAATATAAATTTTCTAAGTTAAAAAAAATCTTAGCAAGTTAGTAGATTAACTCACTTAACCCACCATATTATATTTGTATAAATGGGTTAATTGCTATTAGTTAATGAGTTCTAATAAATTGGCTCCATTTAACCCACCAAGTGTTAAAGGGCTGCAGTAAGCTTACTCATTTACTTGCAAGATAAAGCGAATCCGGATAAATTGAACTATTTAGCCTACGTATACATCATAAGGAATACATTTGGAGAGTTTTCTGGACTATTGGGCCGAAAGAAATATTAGAAGGCTATACTACAAGAACCGTCCGATAGACATAATAAATAATCAATAATACAGAAAATCGGAAATGATGTTCAAGATCATGGAATAAAATACGGCAGATCCAAATAGATATATACATTTTTCATAGGATTCTTTGTTTTTTTTTTAAAAAAAAAAACAAAGAACAAATAAATCACAATTAAAGACGTGTCTTGATGGGATTATGGAGACACATATATGGTTGTTAAACTCATAATTCTATCTAGAATCGATTCTCTATAAAATTGAAATGTATGAGTTTTTTTTTTTCAATAGTTATAGATATATTTTATTGTAGTTATTAAAAAAAATGAAATATAATAATATATAAATTATTAAGCTAATATATAAAACTACAACATTAATAACAATAACAATACCAAGATAAAATGAATTTCAATTTAAATAAATCATAATAGTAAAATACAATACTAAAAATAAACAAATCAACTCACTTTTCATTATTAAAAATTAAAATTATCGTTAACTCTCTTTTCACCATCATCATTGTTATCTTCATCATCAATTGCTAACATCATTATTGATACTATTACTAATGATTCTTATATTTCGATTTCAACTCTTTTAAAAAAATTAATAATATTCATATCTTGTGAAAATCAACTTGTATTTTTCAGTTTGTAGTCTATTTCTATCCATTTTACACGTCTATCACAAGCCAATATTGAAATAATTTTATATCCGAAGTAACTCAAAAAAGACTTTTAAAATCGTAAACTCATAAAACCATGTAGGTAAAATTGCGATTTTAATGACTATACATATAATATTACTGAATGAAATTAGAAAAACACATGCAAAGTATTTCTACCAACAGAAAAAAAAAAAAAAAGAATAACAGTAAAAGCGAATTGAAATGAACGTGTCATCATAAATCTAAAATTTTACATTCCATTTACAAACCTAAGTAAGAATTAGGAACAAAAACCTGTATAAAAATCTTATCGAGGTGATCAATCCCTGCTATCACTGTGATGACCTCAAGTTCAAATAAATGAGGTGATAGATCTTGAGGTTTGAATCATCCTTCGCTGCCATCATTTCAAGATGAAACTCAAAGAATAATGCTCTTCAGCAGCGAAACTCCATTTCCATCCAGCAGTCTCGGAGTTTAATTGGTGTCCTTCTGTAACAGCACCTGATATTAACCTTACAGTATAATGACGATTCTCTAAAGCTCAGCCGCAATGGTATTTTTTTGTCAATCCACTGCTATGTTTTCTCTTTTTTTTCTTCTCCAGACCCTTGGTTGCCTGCTATACTTACGGTGCTCGAAATTTCACCTTGGAGGAGTCTTAATTGCCATGTTTTCACCAACATTAAATTCCATAGAGTGGCAGAATCGTTTTAACAAAGGAGTAGACCAATGCACCGGTGAATATATAGCTATCCACTCTATCCAATATGCCCCCTGTGAAGACATCAGTCAAGAAATTTAGCAGTAGACCAACATCTAGAGCGTAATCCAATAAAGGGAAGACAGAGGCATCGTAGTATGTAAGTTGACACTCATCCCAATTCACAATATATCTTATTTTCCTAGCTCATGAACAGAAAAACGCCTGAACAGACTGAAAGTTCAATCTATCCAGTAGCTAAGTATATCTGGACTTTTTTTGGATACATGAAATTTATCAATCCAATAATAGTACAATCGTCAAAGACAAGTATAGATATTACATCAAGGTGCTGAAAGCATAAATAAGGTACAGCATATCTGGACTTTCTTTTACAGTAAGCAGCATGTTTGACTTTCATCAAACACATTTGGGTGTTACCTCTCTTGATATCAAAGAAAATTCCTCCACAAGGCCTCTCATTGAAGTTTCAAAGGGGGAATGGGGAAATTCTTCAAAAGAAGATCATGAATTTAGAAGTCATCTCTAAAGTTATAGGCCCATTTTCTAAATTCACATTGCATAAATAGTAAACCGGAATGCCGTGGACAATCATGCCCTCTTCCTAGGTTCCAAGTATGAGGTCACCCTTCACAGAAAAAAATCCAGAACACAATCATTTTATTGAAATCTGCTGTTACAGTTTTAGCGTTGATCATGGAGATCTCTTGTTTGTTAAAGACAAAAGCCATGGGTAGTAGATTCAAGTATCATTGGCGATGCAAAAATGAGAAACTTACCCATCTTTGCTTCGCTGATGACTTATTAATCTTTGTAAAAGGGGAGTTGAAGCCAATAGCTTTGGTAAAGCAGGCGCATGAGGAGTTTGAATTTCTATCAGGCTTAAAGATAATTCAAAAAAGCCTGAGTGTTTCTTTGTGGAGTTTCACCAGATATACAAAGTCAGATTCTTATTCTTTTGGGCTTCCCCATGGGTGACTCAAAAGGACTTGTTCGCATGGGTAAAAGGGAGGGGGGGAAATCGAACAATGCTCACTAGGGCAACAGCTGTGATACCGTGTTAACAATCAAAATGGAGAAGTAATTCACACCTTATTCATATGAGTTGATACATATATATACATGTTGGAAAGTCAAAGATTTTTTTTGCATATTAGCTTGTAGAAAATCATTTATTTTTTGTTATTTTATTTTTAGTAGGTGGCATTTATAGGCTCTCAATTGTATAAGTAACCTTGGCTATTTAGGCTCAAATTAGAATATGATTCTAAAAATTTTCATTTATTTCAGTTTCTTTTTTTTTTATATATAATTATTATTTTTGCCCATAGAAAACATCTAGGTTTATTTGCATTTATTTGTTTCCTTTTATAATCATGTAATCAAGCCTATAAAAGGCTGTCTTTTTGTATATTTTAGAAATAAGAAATACAATATTCTTCTTCATGTTTTTTATGGTATTGGAGAAGGAATTACTTTGATTTCTGGAAACCCTAAGTCTGTTTTGCTCTTTTGTCTAAACTCTCACCATGTCTAAAGCTGTTCCTGAAACTCAAAACTCCACAAATAGACCACATGACTCTTACCTAGCTCAAATCACTACATTACGGCTGAATGGAGGGAATTTTCTTCGTTAGTCTCAGTCTGTATGCATGTACATCCGTGGCAGAGGAAAAATTGGCTACTTGACAAGAGAGAAGAAGGAGCCAGCTCTTGAGGATCCAACCTACTCTAGATGGAATGTTGAAAATTCCATGGTTATGACATGGTTGGTAAATTCCATGGAGGAGGACATTGGGACAAACTACATGTGTTATTCTACTACCAAGGAACTTTGGGATAATGTCACCCAAATGTACTCAGATTTGGATAATCAATCTCAGGTTTTTGAACTCTTATTAAAACTTGGTGATATTCGTCAAGGTAATGATTCTGTTACCAAATATTTTGATTCTTTGAAAAGAATATGGTAAGATTTAGGTCTATTTAACGATCAAGAATGGAAGTGTCTTGATGATGCATGTCGTTATAAAGCAATTGTTGATGCAAATAGAGTTTTCAAATTCCTTGTTGGCTTTAATGTGGAATTCGATGAGGTTAGAGGTAGAATCATTAAGAAAAAACCTTTACCCTCCATCAATGAGATTTTTTCTGAGGGTTGTCGTGAAGAAACCCGTGGAAATGTAATGCTTGGGAAAAATACTGTCTTAGCCAGCCCAACTAAAGGCTTTGCATTCAATGTTGTTGAAGCCCATATTAGCAAATGGAATGGTCCAAACTTGTAGAGAAATAAATAAAAACCCCGAGTATGATGTGACCATTGTAACAAACCATGCCACATTAGGGAAACTTGCTGGCACCTTCATGGCAAACCTGTAGAATGGAAGCCGAGGAACAAACGACAATAGTCATTTGCAAATACAGCTGCTGAACAACCCAACTCGTTTAGCAAGGAGCAGATTGATCAACTCCTAAAACTGCTTAACTCCAATCTAGCTATTGGTACTCCTAATTGTTCTATGGTTCATGCAGGTAGAAAATCAAAGTGGATCATTGATTCTGGAGCTTCTGATCATACGACAAATTTATTCCATTTATTTCATTCATATAAACCTTATTCTGGTTATGAAAAAGTTTGTATTGCTGATGGTAATTTCTCTTCCATTGTTGGACGAGGAAATATTAATTTGACTAAGAGTATAGGTCTTAAATCTGTACTCCATGTCCCAAGACTCAAATGTAACCTTCTATTAGTCAGAAAACTTTCAAAAAATTCTAACTGTCGAGTTATTTTCTATGATTCATCTTGTGTTTTTCAGGACCAAAACTTGGGGATGATGATTGGGAGAGCTGAAGAGATAGGCAGACTTTACTACTTTGATGAAACTATTCCTAGTAATAAAAAGGCTCAGGCATACAGCACTATAAGTTTGAACCCTACTTTAGATGAAATAATGGAATGGCATCTTAGACTTGGTCACCCTAGTTTTTCTTATTTAAGACATTTATTTCCTGATATTTTTAAGGGTATTGATTGCTCTTTACTTCAATGTGAAACTACTTGCTTATCAAAAAGTCATCGAATAAATTTTGCACCTAAGCTATACTATCAATCAAAACCATTTTTTATGATTCACAGTGATGTTTGGGGGCCTTCAAAAATAAAAACATTATCTGAAAAAAAGGAATTCGTAACTTTTATTGATGATTACACCAGAATTTGTTGGGTTTATCTTAAGCAGGAAATCAGAAGTTGGAAAACTCTTCAAGGATTTTTTTCAATATGATTGAAACTCAATTTGAAAAAAAAATTTGCATCCTAAGATTAGACAATGGAACCAAATATTTTAATGAATGTTTAGAGGATTTTTTAAAGAATAAGGGTATAGTTCACCAATCTACTTGTCGCGATACACCACAACAAAATGAAATTATTGAAAAAAAAAATAGACATTTGCTTGAAGTTGCTAGGGCCATTATGTTTTCAATGAATGTTCCTAAATATATGTGGGGGGACGTTGTTTTAACAATATCATACTTGATAAATAGAATGCCTACTCGAGTTTTAAAATTCATGACTCATCTAAACAAGTTAAAATAAAACTTTTCAGTTCTTCGAATGTCATCAGACATTCCTTTAAAGATTTTTGGATGCACATGTTTTGTTCACATTCCAACTAATTTTCGGTTAAAATTAGATCTCAAATCTGAAACATACATTTTTATTGGATATGCTCCTAATAAAAAGGGATATAAGTATTTTAATCATGTCTCAAAGAAAACCTACATAAGTATGGATGTGATCTTTATGGAAAAAATACCATTTTTTAACAAAAATTAACTTCAGGGGGGAGTATGGCCTAGATGAAGATGATTTTTGGTGAGTATCCCAACCATTGCCTAAAATGAATTTAAATGTTTTTTATGAACAAGAATAAGAAAAACAGGAAAATGACAGTGATCCTAGTCGATAGATACCTAAATTGACTTTACCTAATACGGGGGGGAGAAATATTGTAAAAATTTGTAACTGAGCCTCTGGTTTATTCTAGGAAAAGGTTTCATAAAATGAAGACTGTTCAAATTGACCCTTTAGCTCCCTCATAAAAGTCAAGAACTGAGTGATAGTCTCCAAGAAACACAGGTAATTCCTAACCTTGACCTGGATCTTCCCATAGCCATCAGAAAAGGAGTCCATTCCTACACAATAAAACATCCCATTGCAAAATACTTGTCTTATAAAAAAAATCTCATACAAGCACAAAGCTTTTTTGTCAAAAATCTCTAACTTGTCTGAACCTAGAACAATACAGGAAACACTCAGTAGTCCGGCTTGGAAGTTAGTGGTCAAGGAGGAGACAGATGCTCTTTTGAAAAATGGGGCTTGGGAAGTTGTTGATTTGCCAAAGGACAAGACCACTGTTGGATGTAAGTGGGTTTTTTCTATAAAATGCAAGGTTGATGGAAACATAGATAGATATAAAGCACAACTTGAGGCAAAGGGGTTTACTCAGACTTTTGGAGTTGACTATCACGAGACGTTTGTCCCAGTAGCCAAGATAAATTCGATTTGTGCCCTCCTTTCCATAAGAGCAAATTGTAATTGGCATCTGCATCAACTTGATGTAAAAAATGCTTTTTTGAACGGTGAATTGGAAGAAGAAGTGTTTATGGATCTCTCACCAGGCTTTGAGAAGAGGTTTGTTAAAAACAAAGTTTGCAATTGAAGAAATCCTTGTATGGACTCAAGCAATCTCCTCGGGCTTGGTTTGAAAGGTTCGAGAATGTCATAAAAGAATATGGATATTCCCAGAGTCGAGTTAATCATACCTTGTTCTATAAACATTCAGAGATAGAGAAATTGACTATACTCATTGTCTATGTCAATGATATTATTCTTATAAGTGATGATGTTAATGAAATTGAGGCATTAAAAAGAAGCATTGCCGCAAAATTTGAGATCAAAGATTTGAAGCCACTGAAATACTTCCTCGATATTGAGTTTACTAGATCAAAGGAGGGGATATTTATCAATCAACGAAAATACGTACTTGACCTACTCAGCAAGACTGGTATGCTTGGATGCAAGGCAGCCGAGACCCCAATTGAACCCAATAAGAAACTACAAGTAACTGATACAACTGATGGTGTTGATAGAGAGAAGTATTAGAGACTTGTGGGAAGATTAATTTACCTCTCACACACTCACCCTAATATCACCTTCGCCGTTAATGTGGTTAGCCAATTTATGCACTCTCCAAACTCCGACCACTTAGATGCTGTCTATCGAATTCTCAGGTACTTAAAAGGGACTCCTGGAAGAGGACTACTATTTAAAAATCATAGACACCTACAAATAGAGGCATTTACAGATGCAGATTGGGGTGGAAGTGTAACAGACAGATGATCTACTTCAAGATATTGCACCTTTGTAGGAGGAAACTTGGTGACCTGGAGAAGTAAGAAGCAAAGTGTTGTGGCGAGAAGTAGTGCAAAAGCCGAGTTTAGATCTATGGCTCATGGAATTTGTGAAGTCTTGTGGATTAGGAGAATTCTTGAGGAATTGAAGATTTCTACTCTATTATTGATTACAGTGTAATACGATAATAAACTAGCAATTGCCATTGCTCACAACCCAGTTCTTCATGATTGGACAAAACATGTGGAGATAGACAATTACTTCATCAAAGAAAAAATTGATAGATGGGAGACTGTATGGTGTATGTTCCTTTTAGTAACCAAACAACCGATATCTTAACTAAAGGCCCTCACAAGAAACAATTTGACAAATTGATCTTTGAGCTGGCACTAAAAGGTATTTTCATGCCAACTTGAGGAGGAGTGTTGGAAAGTCAAAGATTTTTTCTGTATATTAGCTGTAGAAAATCATTTATTTTTTGTTATTCTATTTTTAGGCTTTTAATTATACAGATAACCTTGGCTATTTAGGCTCAAATTAGAATAGGATTCTAGAAATTTTCATTTATTTCAGTTTCCTTTTTTTTTATGTAATTATTATTTTTGCCCATAGAAAATATCTAGGTCTATTTGCATTTATTTGTTTCCTTTTGTAGTCCTGTAATCAAGCCTATAAAAGGCTATCTTCTTGTACATTTCAGAAATAAGAAATACAATATTCTTCTTCATGTTTTTTAATACACAATGAGGAGACTATACTAGGAAAAATATTAAAAGAGAATCAATCACACTAATTACACCTAGCTGGTCCTATACTAAATATAATCTACATTACTTTTCACTCCATGCTAGTTCTAATGCATCAGTAGGGAAATATGGTAGGACTTACTGAAAGAGATGTGGTTATCTTAAACCTAATTTATGGAAGCATCTCAATGAGGAGAGTTGAAGTTGAAGCAACCTGAGATAAATCTTAAGGAAGACAAAAAGCTAATAGTACAATAATGAAAAGAAGATTGACCCCAAGAATTGGCAAGAAACTCTCATGACAAATGACAT
Source organism: Laguncularia racemosa (assembly GCA_037954665.1). Taxonomy (NCBI): domain Eukaryota; kingdom Viridiplantae; phylum Streptophyta; class Magnoliopsida; order Myrtales; family Combretaceae; genus Laguncularia; species Laguncularia racemosa. Next base: position 6,344,498 of record JBBMOL010000025.1, on the reverse strand, counting down.
GAGGCCCGGGGCTCAAAACTCACTAGGTATTTCCACGGCTATCTGCATAATGCATGGATCTTATGGAGGTGGTTCATGCACCCAGTGGTAATAAGTTCAATTACAGTCTTACCTTTCATGAAAAATAAAAATAAAAATAAGAGCATTAAGAAAAAGATTTGTGGTGTCATCTTAGTTAAATGCGCCATAACAGATATTACAATTACTGCAGAGAGAGAAGAATATGCATTTGTAATAGTTGAGCAAGAAATTACCGTGTCCAGGTATGAGTGTCCCAGAATCCTTGACTCCAGCATCGCGTTTTATCATTGACTCAGTAAGGTCCCCAAAGACAGACCCAAAGAAGTTCAGGAACCCCAGAGCTATTGCACTGGATATAATCAAGAGAAAATGTTAAATGCAGAATCAAGAGGAAATGTTAGATCCATCAACTTTCCAATATGACCAGAAGGATGCATCTGAGCAGAGGTATAGGCAGTTCACTGGATAAAGTGATGAAAACTCTTATGACTATAAAGTAAGGAAATAGATATTTACATCCAATAATATGGCATGAAAAATATACAACACTCCAACTGATGATCAAATGTAAGCACTTCGCTATTGTATTAGAAATTCAGCACGTAAACTGCCCCAATTCACCCATTGTCCTTGGCAAATTCTTGCTTGACATATAATTACCCAAAAAAAAAAAAAAGAATTCTTTCTTTTCATATGTAAAGTTTACCAAAAGAACCCTGCAGCCCAAAGATCTCATTCATCTCATCACTCTTATGGAATATAACTAACTTTCTTGTATCCTGATAACCCAAAAAAACAAGTTTGTGTCAAAATTAACCAGGATTTCCAACATCTCATGAACCCTCACCAAGATTGGTTCATTTGCTCCAAGTCTTACACCAACTATTCTACATAGGGACGAAATTCATTTGGTTAATTTAAGCATTGTTTGAGACTCTTATTCCCTTTAGGTGGTTGGGCATGAAGGCTCAAGTCTTTTGAGAAGGCATTTCTCAGAAAATAGCCGCAGGGGCTTACATAATAGGTAACTCTTCTAAGAGGGATGGCGAGATTGCATCGTGTGGTATTGGTGAAGAATAATACTACTCTTTGTAAACATATTTCTAGATATTAGTATGATTTTTCTTTTCATAGATCTTTCAAGGCTGCTTATTAGGTTTTGGCTAGAGCAATGGTACGATGATACTTAATGTGAGGATAAAACTTGTTATATATAAAATGTTACTTTGCATATACATATAGACCCCCATGAACTACAACATATATAAAATAAATCCCTAACATTCCCTTCAAGCTGGGGCATGTATATCATTAAACCCCAACTCAATACAAATGTAGCCAACTCTTGGACCACTTGAGACTTAGTTAATGCAGCTACTAGTTGATCAATCAAACTGAGAAAGGGCATGATGATTCCCTTGCATTATACTTTTCCCCAAACAAAATGACAGTCTATCTCAATATGTTTGGCTCTTTCATGGAGAAGAGGATTGAAAGCAAGGTATATTCACAGCTTGATTATCACAACAAAACTTGAAATGTTTATTGTGGCTCACTTGCAACTCACTCATTAATTGCTTAGCCAAACAAGTTCACAAGTCATAAGTGTCATTGCCTTGACCTCAACACAAGATCCAGCAACAACTCCTTGTTTCTTACTGTTGCATAAAATCAGATTTCCCCCCAATAAGACACAGTAATCTCATATCAGTCATCAATCCATCAGAGAACCTGCCAAATCATTGTCAGAGTACCCTGTCCAACAAAGATAGTCACAAATACAACAAAGAATTCCCTTACATGGACTGCCTTAGACCACAGCTATGAGGAATTGACACTTCTATTCCGTATGAACGATCCGACACTTTATCTGAAACAACACATGCCAATGGCTGACATTTGACCGATATGCGAATATACTTTCAAAATAAGAAAAAAGAGGAAACTGACACATGCATCAGACATGTCATAGAAGATTGTCCCAAAGCTTCAGAACGGATGGCACAAATTGCAGATGTTCTTAAAACATCTAAGTAATACTAACACCATTTCCCGATAGAGCCAAGCAAACAAAACACACTCTCCAATACAGAAAAGCTTTCAACTCCTAATTCTACCCTCTTTTATGGCCTTGCCCTCTCTTTCTTGACATTCACCAGCCTCTGTTCCACCACAAATTCTCTTCCACAGCATGCCACCATTGAAAAATGTCAAATAGGTGACAGGTCAAGGCTGTGTATGATTGAAAGCCATGTCAAGAGAATTAAGCCATCAACTTTTTCCTTAAAGTTATAGATTCTTTTTTTTTGGAAGGGGTGGGGGGTTGAGGGGATAAATTGAAGCTATAAATCTCATTTAAGTATTAAATCGGATTCTTATTATTTTTTACTCCTTTAAGTCTATGGGTCTATAGACCTTATTATTTGTGTAAACTCTTTCATTTCTACATAGATTTAGTATATTTCAAGTGAATCTTCAATTGCTTTAAATGTTTATGAATTTACTAGCAAAGTATGAATGGTACGGTAAGATAAATAAATATAGTTTTAAATTTTCATTAGGTGTCAAAATTGTATGTGTCCTTATCTTGATAACTATTGTTGTGTCATGTTTCATTGCCATATCATGTTGGTGTCAGTGTGTTTGTGTCTCTGCATTGCAGGATTTACTAATACACTTAAAGCTGCCTGCCAAGATCTTCACATGGAAATTGAGGAAATGGAAACTAAATCACACCTACAGCAAATGGAGTATTAAGTGAAGTCACTGTAAGGTAATGCAGCAACAGATTATACTTCTGTCCCTAGATCATAAATGGCATCAACTTCATATCAGCAACTATAGGAATTTCTACCATTTTCGTATCTAAAATATCAGCTTTGTCAAGCATCTCTAACACAAACTTCCTCCATGAAATACAAATGCCTCCCACTGATTGAGCAACCTCAATGCCTAGAAAATATTTAAAATCTAGTTTTTGTTTTGAAACTCTTTGATGTAAGGAATTTTTTTTTATATTCCAGTATCATAACCTGCAGTAATAATATCTCCAGCATACACATTGAATAAGATGTGAAACCTACCGATTTTAGGGCCTCAAAATTTAAGATAGTAACCTGTAACTAAACCAAATTACATACACATTGAATAAGATGTGAACCCTACCGATTTTAGGGCCTCAAACTTTAAGATAGTAACCTGTAACTAAACCAAATTACATAATCGATATCAGTCAACCCAAGATAAGGCACAGTTACTACAAATCACTCAGATAGCAACGTGAGACTACAAATTAGCGTCACATGCCCATATATATAGTCGATTATCAGTAAAATCTCATCTTTACGTGTAATGCAAATAAATTAGGAATAAGTACTATAACTTTTGAAAGTTCAAAAAAAATAATAAATTAACCGAATAATTTAATTACATACCTAAAATTAGTATAACAACCAAATTAAGTAAAATTTTCACCCAAAACTCACCTGGTATACCCAAATATTTGAAATTTAAACCCAAACAGTCTCATTCAATACATCCTAATCAAGTTATCCATTCCAACTTCAGTAATTCTTCTCTCAAAAACTGCCAGACCTTCTATAACCCAATATCAATGCCTGTGACACAGGAATTGCAACTCCAGTGACATACTAAGCCTAATTGGACTGGTTTATGTGCATGATCTGACTGGTTCAGTAGCTAATTTCATTAAAAAATTTCAAGAAAATTGAAGAAATTATATTTTCACTTCAAATTTTGTGACTGATGATCATTTTCTAAAAACTGCACAATTTTATAAAGGACCCCAACTTTACTTGGTATATAATTTCTAAAACCACATGCAAAATATTCTTTAATTCTTGCAATCAATTTGATGAATGAGTATTTTTAACATTCAATTGCATAATTGTTAAATGAATTTCGTAAAAACAGATTTTTGTAATTTTCTTGTAATTTTACACAAACTTCACAAACATTGCATGCATGACTAATGGACAATATTTTTCACATGCAATTGACTAAGGTACATAATAGACCAATGGTTTCATCATTAAATATTATATCTCGCTGAAACATAAGTTTTTGGAATTTTCTTGGATTTACATAAATTACATAATTATAGCATGCATGTATGAATTTCCCGAAAATCTACCTGCAATGTGATGGATACATGGTTTTGACATCCAAGAACATATTATACATCAATTGATGAAAAATAAATAAAATCTAGAAATTTAATGCATGTGTAAATTCCATGAAGACTCACAAGCAACCAATAAAAACTATTTGATATTTAGGAACATGAAAATACTTATTGCTTTAGCAAAATAGTTGAAATGTGGAAATTTTTCAAATTCAATTCAAAACTAAATTTTTTCTTTAAATAATTATTAACCAGATTTTTGTGCACAAATGGAACCCTGTTTGGAAACTTAAGAGTATTTGGGCAGAAAGTTACCATACAAAAATAGTAGGGCTAATTTACAGATAAGGAGAAGGTGGAGACCTTGATTAGGAAATCTGAATTTATTTCTGAAGGCAGGATGAAAATAATGAGAACATTATAAGCAAGGATCAACATCTAGGGTCAAATTTAAATAAAAAATTAAAATTTCAAGTGGTTATAATAGAAGATTAACATTATATCATGTGGTTCAAATAAAGAATTCCATCATGACACCATTATAGTACTATTAAATTGAGCTATCGTGGTAAGCTGACAAGATAATAAAGTGTTCCTCTATTTGACCTACTTAGCATAATATTAATTTTTTATTTTAACCATTTAAAAATTTAATCTTCTATTTTAACTCTCTAACATAACATTGATTTTTTATTTTAAATATTTGAAAGTTCGATGTACCATTTGAATTTGACCTCAAACATTGATCCTCTTATTTATATTTTTTCCTGAAAGATAACATTAGCAAGATACTCAAATATAAATTTCGATAATTGGAAGGGTATTTTGGCAAATTGAGGAATCTTAGTGGCAAAATAGTAATTTTCACCCATCTCAAAAAAATATATTTAATTGTAAATTTAAACCCTATGAATTTAGAATCCCTACAACATAATATACATACTTCTTGGATGAGTGCACAAAAAGCTAGGGTTTAGGACACCTAAGGGCATGATCATTTTGCCAATTTCTGAAAATTTCACAAGTAAATTTGTAGCTAGAAACTATAATGAAAGAGCATCCCAAGAACATGCATTATAGGTCACTTGGAGTTGTGGATGGGATACCAAGTTATGCATCATGCACTCACCAAGCGCAAAATGGTCATTTAATGATTTTCTCGACATAAAACCAATAATAGTTTTGTTATAGGATCGTTCTTTAGGACCTTCTTCCTTTGACTCACTTATTAGGTTAGATTCACTAGTAGCTCTTAGGTTTTTTCTTCCGCATCTCCCTATGGTTGCTAATGGTTTTGGGCTTGTTGGAGAGAACCCAGCGATCTCAATGATTCCAAATTTTCAAAATGCTTAGGAGAAAAATAAAATCCGATCCTTCATTCCTTTCCTTCCTTTTTCCTTTCGAGTACAAGATGGGCAGTGTTAACCACCTCCATTTTCCCACTCTCCCCTATTTCTCTCCCACGACTCCACCTACTTGTCCTCCACTACTAATCGATTGTGTAATCATCAGTAGTTGGACAGCCACTCTCCTGACCTTAAGACACGTTTAACTGACTCCAGCTGGGAGACAAGCCTCCTTACAGCTGGTCAACCTACACTAGGAATGGAAACAACATCTTATGCTAAGAAGAAACGAAAACATACAAGATCCCCTAAACTAAGATAACCTTGCTAAATTCCCCCTTCCACGATTCCTTTAAGTTCACCCCTCCTCCTGCCCTTCACCTTTCCTCTATCGTGTCCTCCTGACATAAACTTGGTCAAAGAGGGTCATTTTGGTATGTGAGCATGAGGTTTTCTCGCGCATAACATCTATCCCTCCCTTAGAAGCGCGCGTGACCTCAGGCGTGAATGGGGGGTAACATTGTATCATCATCTTAGCCGACTCCCACGAAGCTTTAGCAGGTGAATAGCCATCCCAATGCACCAACACCTCAGATTGGTTCTGCATCTGTCTTGTCTCCAAGATAGCTTTAGGCTGTGGCACGACCACTCCTTGTTGCACTAGTGGAAGTAGTGGTCGTGTGGTAGGGGGGCCTTTAAACTTCTTCAAGCAAGATACATGAAAAACCGAGTGAATCCTTACTTGCGGGGGAAATTCTAGCCAATAGGCCACGGTGCCGATCTTGGCTGATATTGGAAATGGCCCGTAGAATTTTGGCACTAGCTTCTGATTGCGCCGTGTGGCCACCGAGATTTGCTGATACGGCTGTAGGCGAAGCCAGACTAACTTACCCTCCTGGAATTCCAGTTGTTTGTGCCTTCGATCATATTGGGCTTTCATGGTAGCTTGAGCCCGAGCTAGTTGCTGCCATAGTTGCTACCAGACTTGGTCTCTTTCCACAAGTGCCATTTCTACCGCTTCCAACTTGGATATCCCAAGGTAGTAGGCCAGCAATCGTGGGGGTGCGCGACCATAAACTACCTCAAAGGAGGTTGCCTTCAGGGTGGTATGGAATCCTGTGTTGTAATAGAATTCCGCCCACGCCATCCATTCTGTCCATTTGTTCGGACGTTCCCCCACAAAACACCTTAAGTACATCTCAATGGTGCGATTGACTACCTCTGTTTGTCTATCACTTTGCAAATGGTATGCGAAGGAGAAGGCTAGCTTGGTTCCTTGCAGCTTGAACAATTCTTTCCAAAACGAGTTGGTGAAGGTAGTGTCCCTATCGCTTACTATGGATTCCGGCATCTCATGAAGTTTGAAGACATGGTCAAAGAATACCCGAGATACCGAGACAGCCGTATACGGATGGTTCAAGGGTAGGAAGTGGGCATATTTGGAGAATCAATCCACTACCACAAAGAGGACCGACTTCCCATGGGACATGGGCAATCCTTCAATGAAATCCATGGAGATGTCAGCCTACACTTGGGATGGTATCGGTAGCAGTTGCAAAAGGCCAGTCGATTTCACTAGTTAGACTTTGCTCCTCTGACATACCTCGCACGCGTGGATAAATTGTTATACCTGCTGTTTGAGCCCCTTTCCAGTAGAAGTCTTGCTTGATGCAGTGGAGGGTCTAATACCCTTCATGGAACGGGCAGTGAAGAGCTTCAATGATGACTGAACACAAGGCCAAGTGAGGAAGCAAGTAGATTTTCCAGTTGAAGAACAACAATCCATCCTCTACCATCCACTACTGTCCTAGCTGCCCAGCTTCCACTCGTTCAATCAACTCTTGGATCTCTCGGGTTTGTTGATTCTCTTCGCGGATTTGGTCAAACAGCCGCAATTGTGAGCAAGAGAGAGCTGCCAAATGGCTGATGGGTTCGTCCTTCCTAGACAGGGCGTCTGCCACTTTGTTTTCACGGCCAACTCTATACTCGATCTCAAAGTCAAACCCCATCAACTTGTTGATCTAGTGTTGTTGAGGCGAAGTTGTTACCCTTTGCTCCAAGAGGTACTTGAGGCTGTAATGATCTGTATTCACTAGGAATCTTCTTCCCCATAGATACGGCCTCCAATGCTGGACAGCCTTAGATAGCCCGATCAATTCTTTTTCGAAGGCTGCTAGCTTAAGGTGTTGTTTGGCAAAAGGTTGGCTAAAATAGGATATCGGTTGCCCCTGTTGTTGACGGACCACCCCAATTCCTCCTTCTGAGGCATCGCATTCCACCACGAACGGTCGGGAGAAGTTTGGAAGTGCTAACACGGGCGCTTCTATTATGGTTGTTTTTAGCCTCTCAAACGAACTCTCGGCTTCGGGGGTCCATTGGAAGTTGTTTTTGCGAAGCATCTTAGTCAGAGGCTTCGTAATGTGCCCATACCCGGCCACAAAGCACCTATAGTATCCTATCAACCCCAGAAATCCCCTCATGGCCATGGTGGACATGGGCTTTGTCCACTTCAGCACAGCATCTATCTTCCTCGGATCGGCTTGTACTCCCTCATGAGAAATCACGTGGCCTAAGTAAGCCACTTGTTCTTGCGCAAAGGCGCACTTACTACTCTTTAGGTACAAGTGGTGTTCCCTTAGGAGCATGAAGACCCTCCTTAGATGCTGAAGGTGTTTTGCCCACGTGCTGCTGTAGACAAGGATGTTGTCAAAGAAGACTAGCACAAACTTGCGCAGCATCCCCTTGAAGACGGTGTTCATCAGAGCTTGGAAGGTGGAGGGGGCATTCGTGAGACCGAAGGGCATGACAAGAAATTCAAAGTGCCCATGATGAGTGCGGAAGGCTGTTTTTGCTATATCCGCAAAATGCATATGTACTTGGTGGTAACCCGATGCTAGATCCAACTTGGAAAAATACTTAGCTCCGTTTAATTCCTCTAGCAGCTCTTCTATGATCGGGATAGGGAATTTATCTTTAATAGTTTTGTCATTTAACGCCCAGTAGTCCACACAAAACCTTCAACTGAGGTATGCCTTTCGCACCAGCAACACGGGAGAAGAAAAAGGGGACTGACTTACCCGGATGATGCCTTGCTCCAACATCTCCTCACATTGTTTCTCTATCTCGTTTTTCTGTTGATGCGGATATCAGTACGGCCTCACTACAATAGGAGCGGTGCCAGGTTGTAGAGGGATGCTGTGGTCACATGGTCTAGCTAGTGGGAGACCGTGTAGCGACTGGAAGAGGGACTCAAACTCTGCCAACAGCAACCCCAACTCCTTACTTTTCTCCACTTCTCTCATGGCTGCTAGGGATGCACTGTCCTTTCCCCATTCCAAAAGGCCCCTCAATTCTATCTCTTCCCCCATAACATGGAATTTCATCCTCATATCCCTGAAATCCAAGTTGATCGCCCCTAAGGAGTTCAGCCAACTCATGCCTAGGACAGCATCAGCCCTACACAAAGGCAGTGTATAAAAGTCCACTTGGAAAGGGCGGTTTGCCAGGTGTAACTTCACCTTGTAACAACTGCCCCCGCCACCTTGACATTATGTCGGGGCTCAACCTTTAACCTTAGTCTTCGAGCCTCTCCTTTGTCTAGGAAGTTGTGCGTGCTTCCTAAGTCCACCAGCACCACCACCTCTTGCTCTCCAACTTTACCTTGCAACTTCATCGCTTGGGGTTTGCAAGTGCCTATCATGGCGTGGAGTGATATAGCAGCTGGCTCCTCCTCGCCCTTCTCAACCCCTATGTCCTCCTCTTCCTCCTGTTTCTCCAAATCGTCTTCAACACATTCTAACCAAAATAGTCTTTTACAGCGATGTCCTACCGAGAAGGGCTCATCACAATTAAAACAAAGCCCCTTTCTCCTCCGTTCCTCCAGTTCGGGCTTACTTAACTGCTTCACAAATGGATTGGTGGGAGGGCTAGGATGCAGCAAAAGCCTTCTTAGCGGTACCTCCCCTCCATGGTTGGGCCTGACCTCCTCCTTTATGTCTCAGCCTCCGCCCTCAAGGCCACACTCCTCCTCTCATGCAATCACGCTAGGGCCACGACATGAATCATGTCCCGAGGGTTTTCGATCAAGATATCCACGGAGATGGACTCCTTCAACCCACTGATGAACAACGCCACTTCCTGCTCTAGCGTTAGGGATGGTGTTTGGGCTAAGACTTCAATGAACCGCTGTTGGTATTCATCCACGGTTCCTAGCTGCCTCAATTTGGCCAACTCCCCTAACGGGTTACTTCTGAGCGGGGGTCTAAATTGGGAATGGCAGATGGCCTTGAACTCTTCCCACGAGATTCTAGGCCGATCTCATTCCATCTTGAGGAACCATAATTGAGCCTCTCCTTCCAGGTGATAGGCAGCCAGCTCTACCCAATCCCCCTCCAGCGTATGTTAGTGCCTAAAGAAGAGTTCACATCGGCTCAGCCAACCCAGGGGGTCAAATTTGCCATCGAACTTGGGGAAATCCAGGCGAGCGTACTTCGGCATCACCACCCCCCTCTCTTCTTCCCCAAACGCTGCGAAGCCTCCCGAGGCTTGCTCCCTAGAGGTGTTGCCTCCGCTGGTCTCTTCCGTCTCTCTTCCCTTCCCTTTCCTCGACATGGGCCCTATCGGCCTTGTACATTTCTAGGAAACCTTCAAATAGTTGTTGGAGCCTCTTGAAATCATTTGACATGTCTGGCTCTAATACCACTTTGTTATAGGATCGTTCTTTAGGATCTTCTTCCTTTGACTCACTTATTAGGTCAGATTCACTAGTAGCTTTTAGGGTTTTTCTTCCGCGTCTCCCTATGGTTGCTAATGGTTTCGAGCTCGTTGGAGAGAACCTGACGATCTCAATGATTCCAAATTTTCAGAATGCTTAGGAGAAAAATAAAATCTGATCCTTCATTCCTTTCCTTCCTTTTTCCTTTTGAGTACAAGATAGGCAATGTTAACCGCCTCCATTGTCCCACTCTCCCCTATTTCTCTCCCACAACTCCACCTACCTATCCTCCACTACTAACCGATCATGTCATCATCAGTAGTTGGACAACCACTCTCCTGACCCTAAGACACATTTAACTGCTAACTCCTGCTGGGAGACAAGCCTCCCTACAGCTAGTTAACCTACACTAGGAATGGAAACAAAATCTTATGCTAAGAAGAAACGAAAACATACAAGAACCCCTAAACTAAGATAACCTTGCTAAATTCCCCCTTTCGCAGTTCCTTCAAGTTCGCCCCTCCTCCTACCCTTCACCTTTCCTTTGTCGTGTCCTCCTGACATAAACTTGGTCAAAGGGGGTCATTTTGGTATGCAAGTGTGAGGTTTTCTCGCGCATAACAAGTTCTCAAATAATAAGTTAATATTCATAGTCATATTCAAATTATTAAAATAACATATGTAAATAATCATTTAACTTAAACAAATAAAAGAATAGTATAGTTTATAAAGTTTTTGAAAGCTAAAATCTAGGAAAGTGAAAAGTGAAAAGCTTAGTGGGGATTATAGTAGTTTTTCATGATGCAATCACATAATTATACTTCTACTTCTTTTATATGATATTAAGAACGATAAAGTTATATAATTATTTTCCATTTAATCAAGTAATTTTGATATATTTTATTTTAAAACACACGCATTGCAAATGTGTAGCCTTCTAGTATACATATTTTTTATAACATTTGTCATTTATACTTCTTGAAATGTAACACCATTTTAGTAAGCTATTATTAATAACTAATCCTTTTGAAACCATTTCAATGACAACTTTCCAATTTTTGGATCAAGACAACTTTCCAATTTTATCAAAAAGACAAATCTTTATTCAAATAATATAACTTAGGCAACCACAGTAGAACTCAATATAGAACAACACACCTTTTAACATTCTTAAATTCAAAAGCATTAACACTCTTTCATTATTTTCACTAATAAACTAATATCCGTGCTAAGCATGGTTTCACCTAGTAACTTGTTAAAATAAATAAATATTATGTATTATAAGTATTCAAATAATAGTACCTTAAAAATAAAATCAAAATAAACTTATCAAATTCAATTGAAGATTTAGACTAAAATCTATAATACTACAAGATAATGGTATAGGAAGATATTTTCTAACACTTAGAATGTCCTAAATAGGTTCTGGCAAGAAATGGACACATATCCAATAGACTATTTTGATTGAGCACATAAGAACAAAGGTGAGTGAAAATAATGAAGTTTTATGTCACTTCTCTAGGCATAGACTTAATGTCCATTTACTATGCACACGAATGTAAGGATAAAGTTGAACTTGATGCACTTAAGATAAGCTTGTGCCTGTTGATAATGCAACTAAGTGTTTGCCAATTACTTTCCACCCCTACCTACTTTATATTGAGACCATGGTGGTAAATGAGGGCCTTTCTCGTCCATGTTCAAACAAGTGGCAAAAGGCATTGAGAATTTTGGTGTAGATACACATTTCATCACCCAATTAGTAAACTATGGTGGGAACTCCATAGTTCTCATAAGTTGCTCAATAAAGCAACAACGCACGTGGCTGTAAGCTTTCATAATATCAAGTTTTACAGCACATCTTGCACTAAGATTTTCCTTTGTGGTAACCAAAGAGAAGTTAATGGGCCACAAAAACATTTATTGACGATCCTCCTACCTTTTATATACACAATTTGTCCCTTACTGACAAGGTCAGGAACAACCACCTTAAGCCACTCTGCCAAAATCTTGAAATGCATTTAAACAAAGAATTATAGCAAGATATAGGGTGGTAATATAGCTAAGCATACATCTGGCCCAACGATATCCCAAGAGTGATAGAAGAATTCACATTGTAACCATCAAGACCTTGGGCTTTGTTGAGAGCCAACAAGTCAAAGGAGGCTTTGATCTTTTCATCCATTACTAGCTTTAAGAGCGCATCCCAATTAGCTCTCTTCGACTCTTTTTGAAACAAGGACCTCTAACCTATGGTACAAGTGGTTAGGAGGCCGTGATTCCTTCAACATCTCCTTAGAGTACTTAATGGTTTGGGCTTTGAGTTCTTGGGGAGATGAAAACTGCTGGCTAAGGTCATCTTCAAGGGATTGAATGGCATCTTTCTGGTGTTTTCGTTTCAGTGAGTGAAAGAAAAACTTGGAGTTGCGACCATCGAGTTTAAGCCAAGTGATTCTAGATTTTTGCTTGAGAAAAGACTCCTTAGTTGCACTTACAAAATAGAATTCTTTAAAAGCCTTTTTCTCCTCTTCTATATCAGCATTACAAAGATAACAATGGTTAAACTCTTGTATCTCATACAACTTAGTTCTTGTATCACTCGTGTCACAATTCAAGAGTTTAGAGCAAGTATGGAGAGATCAACTCAAGTATAAAATATAGTAAGTGGCATCGGTAGGGTAGTTTGTTCTAGGGAGTGGATTCTTTAAAAGCGGATTTGGCCTCTTATGAACAAACTGGTTGAGGGCTGATGCTGCTCCCCTAACGATGGTTACGACAGGCCGAAACCAATTGAGGTAATTGGTCATTTTAATCATATGATGGATCATGGCTAAGTCAAGAAGGTCCTCTTGAAGTGAAAAATTGGCTCAAAATAAATCCTAAAGGGATAAGAATGAGAAGACTAGCTCGATATTCAGAAATAAGATAATTATGTAAATCAAGAAATGATTGAGAACTACACGCATACTTCAGAAGGGACAAAACCTCTCATCTTGTGACAACTCATAGAATGTTCAAATAAAACTAGCTATTTAGCTTTCTCAGCTCCTCCAATTTAAGTTTGGATACACCTTTGAACATAAAAGTCCCATCAATATTCTCATTCCACACCTATTGGACCATGTCCTTAAAGTCTACGTGTTTCAACCAGCAATTAAAGAATTTAAAAGATCTTCAAGGTCAAGTGGACAATCAAGGGACTATGGTCCGACATGCTAGGATATTCAACTTGAACTTCCGAGGAAAGAAATTTCTTAAGCCAATGCTGGTTAATCAGAGCATGTATCCAATTTAAGTTTGGATACACCTTTGAACATAAGAGTCCCATCAATATTCTTATTCCACACCTATTGGACCATGTCCTTAAAGTCTACGTGTTTCAACCAGCAATTAAAGAATTTAAAAGATCTTCAAGGTCAAGTGGACAATCAAGGGACTATGGTCCGACATGCTAGGATATTCAACTTGAACTTCCGAGGAAAGAAATTTCTTAAGCCAATGCTGGTTAATCAAAGCATGGTCCAAGCATCTGAAGATCAGGTTTCATGGATAGCAATTCAACCATGTAAAATGGATTCCAGTTGAATGCATATCTTCCACATTTACATCAAGACAAAGCTCATTGAAATCATCTATGCCTTTTATAATGGTCACATTCCCACCTTCCTTATCATTGAGGTCACGACATTGATTGAAATCACCAGTGATAAGCTAAGGCTCAAACAGGTTAATATTAAGCAACCATAGATCATTCCGGGGTTTTCCTCACTAACTCACTATTTGCACCATAAGTGAATGATGTATAGCATAGGAAATGATTACCCCATAATTGACAACAACAATGTATAAATTAATTTGAAGAAGCCAAAACTTAAATATCCCAAACTTTCAAATTCTAAACCACCCAAATACGGCCCAAAGGTGTGCCTCCAACTTCCAGTCTAGCCACAAACGTCCCCAAACATTGGGAGTTCTTTGCGTCTTCACCTTAGTTTCAACTATACTCATAAGATAAGTACTATGCTTCCTACAAAATCTAACAACTTCTTCACATTTTCGTGTGTCATTTAACCCTTTGATATTCCAAGAAGCTAACATAAAAAAAAAAATACAATATTTACAAGAACACCTTCATAGCTCAAGGCATCACAAACTACTCGAAAGGAGGGAGTTTGAGGACTCCCTAGCCTTTTCCTTCTCTCTTTTCACTCTGGCTCTCTTGTTTTACTTGATTGCTTTTTCTTTTTTTCATAGCTGCCAGATTCAATTATATTTTGGTTAAACTCTTTTCCCATCAAAGGCTCTTGCTCCATCTCATGAGACTCTGGAGAAGGAAGAGGAGTTTCACTTACTTTTAAGGGAGAGAACAAGATCCCTACCAAAAGTGACGAGGATTCACAAGTTGACTCTCCATCTACTCCATTTGATCTATCACCCATCACTCTAGACTTGTCATAATCACAGTGCAACGAATAGTAATCTGAAGGTATAGATGAAGGCCCTTCACCTCCCTTCACCTGCTCTCAAAAGAGGCAAGTAGTCTAAGCAACTAGACTCCACACAAGCTTCAAAAGCCTTTGCCTTACCCTTGCTAGGAGTTGCTAGAGCAGAAGCGAAGTTCAATTTCGCAACATCTTCCTCAATCACTACTCCGGTACATTGTTTCCCCACCACCTCCCTAGAGGGATTCACCACTTGCTTTGCCAAACCAGAAGCTTGCTAATTAACTTCATCTTCCACTTTTTTGACCTCTTCTACTTGGAACTGGACATTTCTTGTCACTATGACCAAAGAACCAACATTTGCAACAGTGGGGAGGTAAGATCCGGTACTCAACATCCACATGGTGGATAAAACCATCAGCATACTCCATCTGAAAATCCATTAAGAATTCACCATCAGCTTCCATCTCCACCAATGCACGGACATACTTAACCCGTGTGTTTGTAGCAATTACTATGTCCACTTGTAACAGTTTGCCAATGGCACTAACTGCATAGCCTACACCCTCATTGTATGGAAATTCCATTGGTACTCCCCAAAGTCTTACCCAAATAGGCATTTTCTTTGGATACACCTGTGACAAAGACATACCAATCCTCCATCTTTCCAACACAAGGAGCTTATTGGAAAAGAACCATGGCTGCCTAAGTAGTCTTAAGAGAGATTCTTCCTCAGAAAGCTTGAAAGGGTAATAGCTGCAACCATTTGAGAGCACCTCTTGAAGACCTCCATTACTCCGTATGGCCTTTGCTATTTTTTGCACCACTGAAAAAGCCGGGTTCCTCCCAAGAAAGTAACCAACAAAATTGTTCTTCCTGATGCATTCGCCCATCCCAAAAGCCAATCTTGGTGGCTTGACCCAGACTTATCCAGCAACTCTCATAGGTGGGTAATATTTCAGCACATCTACTACTAGTAGATATCTGATAGAGTACATATAATTTATTACCACCAAAATAAAAAATAAAAAATAAAAAGAGAGAAAAAGAAAAGTCTTAGTAATCAATTGAAAGCTTGGCTAAAGTTTAGGCACCACAAATGAAAATAACCCTTTTCCATATAATATGTACCAGCCTCTATAAATCTACAAGAGAAAAGGACCAAGTACCTTATCAAAGATGATGGCCAGCAAAATATTCTTGAGAGTATGATAGTGGTAGCTATACAGCCACCTAATCCTGCAATAGTCCCCTCCCATGTCTTCTTTGGACTGATACTTATAAGTGGTGTCCTACCGAATGTCTGCACTCAAAAGTGTACAATCTCATTGGTTTGCTCTAAAAATAAATACCTTGGTATGTATCACAGAAAAAACAACACTACTACATAATTCTCAGCTATATAATTCCCATTCCTTATTGATTAATGAAATCAATATGATAGAAATGAAACCATTCAGCATACAAATAGTGCGACCAAAAAAAAGGGTAAAGGAAGAGGAGAGCAAATGACAGAGAAGGAAATATTTAAATAAGACACCATTTTACACAATGATCGCAAATCAATATATATAATTAATATCAAGAAATCGACTAATTGAGTAATATCACGACATCAAGACAGCAT
Source organism: Laguncularia racemosa (assembly GCA_037954665.1). Classification (NCBI taxonomy): domain Eukaryota; kingdom Viridiplantae; phylum Streptophyta; class Magnoliopsida; order Myrtales; family Combretaceae; genus Laguncularia; species Laguncularia racemosa. The sequence goes on along the minus strand of JBBMOL010000025.1, from coordinate 6,328,204 downwards.
AAGAAACTATTTTCCTTCAAGGACAGCATGTCAACAGGGTTATTCAATTACATTCTATTCATTGTTGTCAGCTCTGTACAGTAAACACAGGTTAATCCCCACCCCACCCCCCCCCAAAAAAAACCCACAAATCAAGAACCTGGATGAGACAGTGCAAGAATAGAAGTAATCACCATCATGATTATGTGTGACCATATGTTGCCAGAAGGCACCATTAAGTAGCAAAGAACTGAACGAAGACACTTATGAGACTTTGTTATCCTAAACACCAACATGGTCCCTCTAAATCATTTAGCAGCATCATCATTTCCTCCCCAACTTGAAAGCTATCTTATGATAATTATAATCCAAAGTCGAAAGCACAGAGCTAATATAAATGTGAAAACAAAATTGAGTAACTCAGAGGTAACAGATAGCACTAGTTCAAATGAAATATGCAGAAATCCCTTTAAAAAAAAGTTAAATTGCTAAGAGATGCAATTGCAGAAGCCTAAGAATTGAGAGCACCTTGCCACCTAGAAAAGCAAATGTGTCTGCAGCAATAATGCTACTAATAGAAATCAGCGATGCAACAAGGCCCACAGTCCAGTGAGCTTGGCCACCAAGAAGAATCGGCCATGCTGATCCTAGCCCTGTCAAAATCATAATAATAATAATAAGAGAATAATTGAGATACCAGTTACAGGATTGGTTATATGCTCTAGTAATAGGTCCATACACAATGATACAAAGTTCTAGTCTGAGTTTAGTAATCTTCCTTCCATGTTTTCCTATGGTGGAATTAAATTTGGGCTCATTAGGGTCTCATAAGTGTTTAGGAAAATAGACTTGTTTCATTCATCTAATTTCTGCTATTTACAGTATGATGAGTGGTGGTTACTAGCACAATCCACTTCCCTATTCTACTCAAACCATGACCACTACTTAAACTTACTCCTATCAATTCTCACATCATAACTTCATTTGACCAACCTTTTTGTGTGTGTGCGTGAGAGAGAGAGAGAGAGAGAATAAAATATCATATTTTCATTAATAATTTGTAGAAGGTTCAAAAAAAAAAAAAAACTATACAATACAAAGATGGAAATTTCAAGAGACCTAAAATCTCAATCATAACCTGAAACAAGAACAAAAGGGTGCTGAGATTGAGATCTTAGCACTACCAACCATAAAGATCTATCCTCACAAAAGAAACAGACTCAAAAGCGAGCTTTTTTTATTTTTAAGGATGAAATGCCAGATATTATATATCATTATAAAGGCTATACAAAGAGCAACAAGGGTGACAAAAACCTACTATACAAAAATGATAATCTCACAAGAAACCTAGGATCTCAAGCATAATACCAAACAAGAGAGGGAGGTTGTTATGATCGAGATCGTGGCACTAACAATCAAAGAGAACTATCCAAAGCACAAAAATAGGACAAAATAATGCAACTAACATCTGCAGTCGACCGAGAACTAAGATTTAATCTTTTCTCATTTCTTTCTTTCCATACATAATATATCAAAAATCCAATCAGAATCTTCCATGAGGGTGATGTCCGAGGCCTAAGTAAATTAAAATGCTCTATTACATCAGCTACTTCAAATGGCTTCCATCCATTAGTTGGAAATTTTTCTTCCAAACTTCTCCATATAAACTTCAAATGGCTTCTATCCATTAGTAGGAAAGATGATAGCATTATTATTCCCCATTGGACCAACTTGTCAAGAGTGGAAAGTTTCTGTAAAGCTACCACCATAGGAAAAACGAGTCTTGGTACCAACTGTTTACAACATATAAGCCCATGCCAAATGACCGGTGATCCACGTAATCAAAGTGCCTCATAAGCTTCCTTTACAGAAAATTGCTTCAAGCTTCTGTTTTTCCACCCCATAGAATCTTCACAATTTACCTTTGAGGAAAAAAATCTACCAGGCACCTCCCTAATACGGTCACATAGTTCCACATAAGGCCAATCCCATTCTTCTTCATTGATAATGCAGCAAAGCCTTGCACCTTTGGGGAGACCTGTGGAATAGATCTCTCTTTCATTCAACCACGAAAACAAGGCTCCTTTTGGTGCCATTCATCATACCAAAGAGAAAAAGAGTTGCTATTCCCAACCTCCCATTTAAACATGCTTTAAGATAAAGGTCTAAGTTGTAAAATTTTTCTCCAAGACCAAGAAGTATTTGATGGAGACTTCACAGACCAGAGATTCTTCCTTCCAATATGTTATAATATGTATATTAATGTATAATATCCTACATTAATGTGTATTATTAACTAGCTATTATTAGAAGATCTTATTTCCTAAAATAGATAGATCAATCCTGTATATATAGACATCAATTCCTATATGAAAAGGCAATGAAAATAAGATTAGTATTTCTTTTAAATTACATGGTATCAGAGCATAGGTATATGTAAAAAAAAAAAAAAAAAATTCGTCTTGTCCTGTGAACAAGAACGTGCTATCCTTGAGAGCAAGCACTATTGGGATTTTCTTTTTTCGTCACCACCAATCTAGGAGGAAAGACCAGCCTCTGACCGGCCGAACCTCGAAACCAAAGCCCCAGACGACCGGCGCGAGCTTTCCCCTTCCGTCGACGGCGCGTGAGGGCGCGTGTGTCGACTCTTCGCCCACCAGAAGCTTCGACGCGCTGTTGGTAAGTCCGATCTACTCTTGCTAAGACCAAATGTCTCAACAGCCTGACTGAATTTCCCAAACCAAGCACGAGGGCTATGTTTCAGTCCATATAAGGATTTCCGAAGACGACAAACTTTACCCGAATACATCATCTTGGGAAGTGGGTTTTGTTACAGTTGTCGGAGTTGGTCGCGTTTGGTGATTGGCCAGAGGTTTGTTCAGTTCGATTGAAGTAGTGCGTCTGATCCGTGTTGGGTTTTGTGTCGTCGCTAGGCTGTTCGTGGTCTTTCGAGTTGTCGTTGGTTGGTCACGTTGGTTCACCGGAGTCATTTGGCTTGTCGGAGTGGATTAGATTGGTGCGGTGTTGTGCTTTGTGGCCGATGACGTGTTGGTCTTGGTGTCTGTTGGCGTTTGTGGGTCGATCTCGTCGGAGGCTTGGATTTTACATTTTTCCGAGTACACTGTGATTGGCTATTTTTTTTTTCTCTTTGTTACTATTGTGAGAATTTTTCTTTTGCTGTTTGAAATAGATGAAAAAAGCTTAAAATCTCTGGTTGTTGATATGATTCCTGTGACAACTAAGATCACGGAACATAAACTTAATGGGAATAATTTTATGGCTTGGAGCAAAACGGTGCGAGTATATTTGCGAAGTATTGAAAAAGAAGACCATCTTACTAAAGATCCACCAAATGATAACACTAGACAAGTATGGTTGCGTGATGATGCTAGGATATTTTTGCAGCTTAGAAATTCCATTGATAGTGAGATTATCAATCTGGTTGATCATTGTGAATGTGTTAAAAAGTTGATGAGTTACTTGGAATCTATGTATTCTGGAAAGGGGAATATTTCTCGTATCTATGAGGTCTGCAAAGGTTTTTATCGTACTGAACAACAAGAGTTGTCCCTTACTGCTTATCTTATGAGCTTCAAGAAAACATATGAGGAACTGAATGCCTTATTGCCATTTAGCCCTGATGTGAAAGTACAGCAGACTCAACGAGAACAAATGGCAGTAATGAGTTTTTTAGCAGGTCTTCGTTCAAAATTTGATGCTGCCAAATCTCAGATCATCTCTAGTCCTGAGATTTCCTCTTTGCAGGAAACCTTTACTCGGATACTTCGCACAGAAAATCCGTAATCTGTTGCTCCTTCTCATCCTACTAGTGCTCTTGTCAGCCAAAATACAGGCCGCTCTTCCACCTTAGGAAAGGGGGGGATGATATTCGCAAGCATAATTCAGGGGGAGTGTTATAATATGTATATTAATGTAGTATATTATACATTAATATACGTATTATAACACAATAAGTTCTGATCGAACCCAATTTGGCTAAAGGGATCCACTCACATCCGTACAAAAAAACCATAGGTACTTTAATTGGCAGCCTTATTCCAAGCTGCTACTAGTTCAATGATACCAAGAACACCTTCCCTGTTCAGTTTACAAATGGTTTCCCGATCCACATTGGCTTTTGCTCTCACCTCATCATTTCCATTCCAAAGGAACCTCTTCATCTTCATACTTAGTGTTTTCAATATACTTAGATAAAGAATAAAACACTCTTCACCAATTGGATTCGACCTGCATAAGAAAGAGCTCTACATGTCCAGCTGCCAATCCGCTTGCTGAATCTATCAATGAGGAAGTAGCAAGGTAACTTATTTGGCTTTGACAAAGATAAAGGCACCCTAAGATATACAATAGGGAGTTCACCAGGAGAAAAGCATAAAATCTTAGCTATCTCCTCCTTTACCTCACCTACAACTCCACTTAGGAAAAATTCTCTTTTCTGCACTTGCTTTTAAACCAGTTAGCTATAGAAGTCATCTAAACCTTCTTTAATTAGAGCAATTGATCTTGTATCACCCCTTACAAAAATCATTACATCATCAACAAAACAAAGGTGATTAAGACACTCCTTTCAGCCACATCATCCGAGAAACATCTTCAGATAACCTACAGCTAAGTCCAAGTCTTCTCATTTCATTCTTTCTATACAAAATAGATCACTAGACCAATAATAATTTTCCAAGCTGACGATGATCATTTGACTAACTTTTGATGCTTAAAAATTAACTTCAGCTACTGCACCTAAGTACACAACACACTTACACATCCACACATAAATACCACAACACATTACACATCAGACACAACATGCACATGCTGCTATATTGGCAACTGACAACACACACACACATATAGCTGACTTCACTTCTTCTTCCTTTGTAATTGGCTTCCTAACATCAGTTTCTCCTTCAATAATGCACATGACCTCATGCTTCAAGTGTGGATATCGCTGGCACATCCTTGTGGCGACACTTTAAGTGGCGAAGATTGTTCCCAATTCACCGACACTTCTGCAGCAACAGAGCTTTGTCAGACATCCAAAATAATTGTGGGAGTTGAGATTGCCGGCCCATGATAAGTAACTGGCAATGCAGGTTGAGAGGGAGCTTCACCCACGAAATTCTTTAAGCTGGAGACATGGATTACCAAGTGTATCTTCATGCTGGCTAGCAGTTGCAGGGTAGAGGGTGCATTTGTAAGCCCGTAGTTCATGACAAGAAACTCAAAATGGCCATGATGTGTCCAAAAAGCCATATTTTCCACATTCATTGAGGTCACTCTTACTTGGTGATAACTCAAGCACAAACTGAGTTTGGAGAAATAACAAGCTCCATATAATTCTTCAATGACCAAAATCAGAAACTTGTCTTTGTTCTTTTATTCAATTACTAATAATCAACACAAAACTACCATTTTCAAGCTCCATATAATTCTTCAATCACCAAAGTCAGAAACTTGTCTTTAATTGTTCTTTTATTCAATTACCAATAATCAACACAAAACTACCATGTTCCATCACTTTTCTTCACCAATAATGCTGGTGAAGAGAATGGGGATTGACTAAGCAATTCCTTTCTTTAACACATCATCACAATATTGATTGATCTCATCTTTCTGGTTATAAGGGTACCAGTAAGGCTGCACCACCATCAGCAGCGTTCCTAGATGAAGTCTGATGGCAGGGTCACATAGGCATGGAGATGGAAGGCCCTAGAGGGGCTGAAATATATCGATATACTCTACTGTCAATCATTGTAAGCCATGTCCAGTCAGCCTCTTGCATTGACACTGCTAATCCAGATGCATATATGGCTTTGGCGACAAGTTACAACATGACCTCTTCTTTCCCTTGCACAAACTGCATCCTCATGGCCAAAAAAGTCTCACGTGATGGATCTTAAGGACTTGAGCCATTTCATTCCAAATATAATGCTAACCCCACACAAAGGCAACTAATATAGGTTAAGCATAAAAAGTCTTCCCTCAAGTAGCCTTTGACAATTTTGGCCTCTTCTAATTCTCTCCCCATTTGCTACCACTACCTTCAACCTCTCTCACATCTCAACCTATAGCTTCAATTTTGACACAATCATGGTACTCATAGAACTATGTATACTCCTCAAGTCGATGAGTACTAGAATCAGGTGCTAATTAAGGTAGCCTCGTACCTTCATGGTTTACTTTTGTGTCAACCCGATCATAACATGTAGTAATATTTCCAACTCCCCTTTCTTCTTCTTCCCCCTTATCTTTTGCTACTCACCACCTTCCACTCCATTCTCTTCCTCAAACTCCAACCAAAATAATATGTCGCACTTATGCCCAATTGTAAAGAGTTCATCACTATCAAAACACAATCCCTTAGCTCCTCTCTCCTCCATTTCCAACTGACTCAACTTCTTAATAAAGGGTAGTTGAGAAACAATTGGGGTCAGGGGCATCACAAATCTTCTCCCTTCCCCTTCTTCTCTCATCATAGCCCCTCTCCATTCACAGAGTCATGCCAAACTCATGACTTGCTTGAGGCTTGTTGGACTATGAAGCTCCACTTTGACCGCGATAAATTCCTTTAGCCCGCTTACAAAAACGGTGATCTCCTGCTCCAACAAAAGGGAGGTCACTTGGGCCGACAAGTGCTCAAACTTAAAGTTGATAGCTTTCTACATATCCAAGCTGCAATAATTTAAACAATTCCCCAAGTTTGTTGCTTCATAGTGGAGGTCGAAGCGCATGTTACATAAGGGTTTGAAACCACATACCCCGAGTTGGGATGATCATGCTTTAATTTCAAATACCATAAATGGGCATCTCCTCCCAAGTGAGAGGCTGCAAGTTCAACTCTTTCTTCCTCCACTATGCATTGGTGTTCAAAAAAGTGTTCACAACTACTAAGCCACCCTAAAGAATCAACTCCCCCATCGTACTTCGAGAAATCCAGTTTAGCATATTTCAATGCAATTATCCCTCGTTTCACTCACCCACCACTGCTAGTTTCTTCATGCCTATTATCATTCACTTCCCTATTTGCTCAACCAAATACCTTTGGCACCATCAACTCTCGTGTGTCAGGATACCAATTGGGCTGGCAACTATTCTTGTCTAGCTTCCATTGGGATTTGGTCTGCCCTACAAATTGTCAATAAAGTCTCAAGTTGTAGCTGTACAGCCATCAGTTCTTCCGTGAAACCCAAAAAGCTTCGATACCATTATATTGCAGGGTCTGTTATATGTTCTAGTAATATGTCCATTCACAATGACATAAGGTTTTAGTATAGAATTAGGATTCTTCCTTCCATGCTTTCCTATGGTGGAATCAAATTTGCACTCATTAGAGAACCCAACGATCTCATAATTTCTCACAACTGCTTAGGAGAATAAGCTTACTTCATTCATCTAATTTTCTGCTATTTACAGTACAATGAGTGGTAGTTATTAGCACAACACACTTCCCTATTTTTCCTCAATCATAACCAATACTAACTAAACTTACTCTCCTATCACTAATCACATCATAACTTCATTTGACTGACTTCTGACAATTAGAAAATAACTTCAGCTATGCATCTAAGTACATGACACACTTAAACATCCATAGATAAAAAACACAACAAAGTACACATCAGACACAACACACATGCTAACATATTAGTAGCTAGCAACAACACACACACAATACTAACTTCACTTCTTCTTCCTTCATGTATATACATGCTTAAAATGAGTAATTGGCTTCCTAACAATACCAAAGGTCAAAATTTAAAAACAAATCACCCATAGCCCAACATTGTCAACTCATTAGAGGAAATTTGGGGCTCTCAGCTCTATAGTATTTCAAAATAAATGGTTCTTATTCAAACAAATACATGCAAAGGATAGGGAAAAGTGCATATTGAATAAGTTCAATTGATTCAGTTCTTTTGTAGCCACTTATTCATGAACTACTAATTTGTATCATCAGTTTACAAAAATGTAGATGTGGAAGCCTTGAATGGCAAATATGAAAAGTTATTCCATTGGAATTGAATTTCTTGTTTTGTTGAACGGTCTATAAAGAGAAGAGCACATACATAAATGAGAAGAAGAGAACTAAATCTAGAATCCATATCAATAGGAAACAGAGAAACTTCATTCCTATAAGTACCTTGGTAAAGCAGTAGTCATCCCAATCAAGAGGCACAAAAAAGCATTTATTTTTGTAAAATAAGGTGTAATTTATTGATTTAGTTGGATCATCCTTAAATTTAATTGCAAATACTCAAGATGATATTTCATATGCTCTCTAGTGCATTGAATTTAGTAATACATATAATATGTAATTTAAAATCGTTAGAGATATGTTATCTTTTACTGAAAATATCTTTCATCCTTATTTTATAATAAGAATTTCAATAGTAAATAATCACTTGATTCAAGTATGATGATTTGCGTTAATATCAGCTTGCTTTCGCTTTCATATTTAACAAATGAAAAGATAGTGCATACAATCAAACTTAAGGGATAGATGAACAATAAAATTTTAAGAATTGAACAAAAGAATATCAGAAATTCAAATCACAAATCCGTAACTACAGCATATGTTAGGTTATAAGGAATGGCTTGACATTAAGATAGGTGACATGGAAACTTGCAATTAAATTTTGATACATCAGCCATAAACATGTTAGCTTATGAGGAATAGCTAGCCATAGAGTTAGTGACATGGGAACTTAGTATTGAAATTGGTACAAAGATAGAATATAAGGTTAATTACTAAGGCGTGCACCTAACACCTTCATTTCTGGTGCTTTTCAAGGAAAGGCACATGCTTTGGTAAATGTGCCTTGCCTGGCACTTAGCAAGACACATTTGTCAACCTTGCCTCTCCTCACGTGCTTAGGTGTCAAAGCAAGCACCTTTGACCACAATGGACTAAGGTATAAACAAATTTCATAAACTGAAGAACAAAAAACCTTACTAGTGTTGAGGGCTGGAGCTGCAAGGCCACATCGAAGCTTCACCCAGAAACATGGAAGGTAACCACAATAAAATAACCCAAATATAGTACTGCTAAGCTGAGAGAAGCGTGGATTCCCTCTTTGTAGTAGCAATGTTATGGCAACAAAGAAAGCAGCTGAGGTTATTGAAACATCTATATGACCAAAATACCTGGCAAGGATGGATCAAACCATCAGCGATAAGTAAACAGAGATTCACAATACAGAAGAAAAAATTCAACCACAAGAAAATATAAGGAAAAGAAATATGAACAACAACAAGAAAATAGAACGAAAGCTTTGGCTCCTAGTAACCCTAAAAGAAACTTGCCGTTGTATCTATTAAACCAGGTAGCACATTGATACTTCAACAAGTAATCAGTTTATACAGTTGCAAGAAAGCATCCTCTACATGCCAAGAGATAAAAAGTGCAGTGGTAAGAGGATCTTACAAGGTCAGTATGGGCATCAATGCACAAATGACTGAGCAAACTTGGGATGCATATTGTGGAGGAGGTGTCATTCCAGCTGTAATCCCACGACTTCTAACCAATTCAAAATACTCACGTGCACCAATGAAAACAACAACTGCCATAGCTATTGTAAAAACCCACCCTCCAGCCAATACAATCCCACCACCAACAATTCCAATGCCAACTCCAAACACAAGCCTCTTTCTTAACTGACTAGCTTTCTGCTGATGCTTCAGATCAGATTCCTTGCTTTCTGAAGAACAATGCATTTTGTCTACTTCCTAGAACATAACTTCTCAGAACTTATCTCCAAAACCATGCATCGCATGTTCACAGCATATGCAGCCCAGCCAAAGGTATAAAATAATTCACAAGAGGTAATTACATGTGTTACAACTTCAAAAGAATGTTTACAATGTGACATGGCAAAGGCTTGGACTGAGCTAAGACCAAGTAAATAGTGACCAAAAAAAATGACTCATACAAACCGTTTTGGCTTTCTGGCAAAGTTCAGAAGATCTTCATCAATCAGTTTCTCAGTTCAAAAAAGTTATCAAATTAAAAGATTTGGTTTTAAATATATAGTCAATCTATGATCTTCTAATTATTCATTGCTATCTTAGAGATTTAATTCAGGGAGGTACGCATAGGATCAGGTTTTGATATGATTTGGGAGATATGGAGATTTCCCTATTTATTCTCTTTCTCTTTGTATATATATTGAACTCTTATTATGAATAAAAATACAGCAAGATTTTGACCTTATTTTTTTCTTCACTAACAATTATAAGCATTATTAGATCACTTTTGCCCCAGTTGGCAAAAATAAGTAATATTTTCATCCCATTTGCAATTGATCAAGTACCTCTGTTTATCAATCTATCTTTCTATATCTATACATGCTCATTTTTCAATGAAAATATAATCTAAAAGAAACTTTTTTATCTTTATTATGTAATACAACTACTCTTTATATGTGTAAATGTCAAATATATTTCTGTCTGTATAATTGAGTGTTAGGGATATTAAAATAGTTATTAAAAGAAAATTGTTAATGGGTGGCCTAAGGCAATTGCTACAAGCCAGTATGAGAAACCTTCTCACATTATCATATATTTATTTTCTCATGAAGTGTGTGATTAATCATGAAAATGTGAAAGTTTCTTTTTTGGCCTCTTAATTAAAGTTTTGGGAATGCCCATGAAGGGGACTGATATTGGAAGACTCTAAAAATGCAAAATACTATATTTGGTTTAAATTATTTCTTGTATTATAGATAGGATTATTTGATCTTACACTGTAGATATAGTAATACATATTATTGTTTCTTCTTCATTTTTCAGTTATTTTGTTATTTATTTTAGATGCTCTCTCTTCCTCTCTCTCTCTCTCTTCCCCCATCCCTCAACCCCTTCTCTGTCCCTCCCCCATGGATCGCAACACTGCTCACAACCCATCTGACATAGTATCCTTATACATAGTTATAGATATTGGCAATGCTTTTCCACATTACAAAACAAGCCTGAATTGACAGCTTGCAAAGCATGAATAGCACTACACGGGGGCATTCTTATTGTGTAAAAATAAGTTCACATTAGCAACCGAGATTTGCTTATCCTTTGACAAGGAGTAAATTCTTTTATTTTCACAAGGAGGCTTGCTACGGTTTGAGAGCTTACACAGGTTGCATCTACATTGCATTGAATTCAGATGAAATGACAACCAATGGCCTGTACCGTCATTGTTATTGCCGGGAGAACTTTGATGAATTGGCTTAATCATATCTCTAAAGCATTACAATCTAAAATATGTCAAACAACATTTTAAATATTTTTAGTTTCTGCAAGAAACACGAGATTCTTCTAAACAGGCAACCAAAATCACATAATACACATTCCTACCTTTTCTACAATTATCCAAAATACCCTTTATTTACATGAACTAAAGACACGATCCATTTATAAGATTATAAGACAGACGTATAAAAGTACAAGACGATAATCTACATGCGAGTACAAGACAAGAACTGTTACCTGACTGGCTTCGTTATCACCGAGACGATCTGGCTCGATTTGCGCTACGGAAGATATTAATCTCCGGCGATTCAAATGCCCTTTTGGACGAACTCGAAGTAAAATGGTTCTTCTATGCCAATCGGAAGACACACCAAGATTGAATTTCGATGTAAGTCGTGGTAGAATTATGGGTTTCGGAGAAAAGCATCGACATGGGCAGTTACAAAAAGGTGTCAAAGATAGTGGGATGACACCTAATTGGTCGAGTTGCACAACGGACGCCATAAACATAAGAGGGAAAGGTGAGTGTGTTTTTAGTGGAGACGAGAGAGTGAAAAGGGAAAAAACAAAGTATGGGTGCAAAGGCTTGGGATTTCGACGCAATGTCAGTTGGTTCGGTCCGTTGAAGCGCCTCCTTAGAGATAAGATCTCTTTTGCGCGGACGGTACTGAACTAAGTCGTGTGAAGTAATGAGCTAACTAAAAAAAATAAAAATAAAAAATCACAGTTTTCCTCTCAAAGAAAAAAAAATCATAGTATTTATTTTGTGGTGTTTGAGAATATATGAAGGAAATGGAGATAAGTATTTCCGATTTTATTGTTTGGTTGGTTGTGTAAAATTTGAATGAAAAGAAATTAATTTCGTATTTGACAAAATTATCCATTTATTTTTCGTGAACATTGTTTTTAAGGGTAACTTTGTACTTGCATCTCTTTTTTGTACATTTTGATCCAAACCTCTCAAATAAATGGATTTCAAAATAGAAATATTTCCACCCATTTCTTTCATTTTCTATCCATTTCCACTTTTAACTTAAATTACTAAACATAACATTCCCTCCCATTTCTATCTACTCCCTTTGATTTTCACTTTACAAAAACTATCCAACATAGTGTAAAGCATACTCAAATAATTCATCAATAGGGAGGAAGACAAAAGAGATAAAACCCTAATTTCTTGGTCAAGGCTCATGCAAGTGTGATTAAATAGGTCATTTTTTTAAGCTACTCTTTGCATGTTATCTTTTATCCAATCAAGTTGCACTATTTACAATTAGCAGAGACGTTGACTTGCTACTTTCAAAAACCAAAACTCTAACTCCCAATTTCCTTGTGCAATTATGAAATTTAAAATTTCACCACTTTCTATAGTCTCCATTCATGCAAAATCTTGAATTTTCACATTTAGATAATGACTAATGCCATGGTGAAATAATTGAACTCAGAGTTTATTTATATAAAAGTATAGTGATTTTAACTTAGATAATCATGTTATTATCTTTATGAATTTGGTTTCTTTTTGTATTTGGTTATTGAATTGTGGTGTTGGAAATTTTAGATTCTTTCAGCTCTTTGTTGGATGATTTTTGTAGATGGGGCTCTGATAAGAGTAGTTACTTAAGTATCACATGGGTATCGCATTGTACCTAACTTTAGAGAAGTGATATAGAGATAGCAATTGATGGGATAAGTAGGATGAGAGTGACAAAGAAGAGAAATAGGTAATCTCAAGAGTCTTGAATGTATAAGTGATAGACAAGTGAATTAAGGGGACCTCAGGCATCAACCTTGCAATTCGTGAATGGGGACCATTTTTCACCTAAACTCTTATTTGATCCTTAAAAGTAGAGAATTTTCAATGGGACACCATTTTTCTAATCTTCTAAATCCTCTTTAATGAAATGAATGATTGAATATTTATAGATTTTTTAGCCTAATAACATCTATCAGATCATTTTAGTTATTAACAAATGAGACAGAGTTTGCTTATTCTAGGATTATTCTAATGAGTTTATTATAAGCCAAAGGCCAATAGCCTTCCTCATAAATGCATGAGTCTGCTTGAGAAATATTAGATGCAGATGATCGGTCCAATGACCTTTGTTTCGAGCCCACCAAGTCAATTTTCCCTTAGTCATCTTAATAATTAAATTGATTTACTAGGTCTTATCTCTTAACCCAAGGATTCAAGCCAAATAATTAATGGACTTAGCCCAATATATTTATATAATAATTTTAGCCCTCTACATTTTTACCCCTTGACCAAAGTTTTTTGGACATAGTTGAGGGGGTTTAGACATTTATTGTGAGAGGCGTTGAGTTCATCACTATACTGGTGGAATCAATGCTTCTTCTTCTTATCAATGAATTGGAATAGGCTGAATTATCTTCAACTCTTCTTCATGAAATTCACTTTCTTGTATACTTCATGTGAAGACACTGCCATATTATTGATGAGCATTCAGGGAATTTAATAGGATAATGTGATCAAACCATACTCTTAACATATGCATCATTATATATATATATATATATGTGTGTGCAATATGTGAATGCAACACACTTTTTCCTCCTTTAGCTTCTTCTTGCTTGCAAGAGATGCATCAATATCAAAACAGAATAAATCTTAAATCCTTCCATTCAAATCTTCTCTAACTTAGCCAAATCTTATCACATATCACTACCTTATGAATTCAAATATTATTATCATAATTTAAACCCATTTAATCCCAAAAATAAAATATTTAAACTCTCTCAATAAATCTCTTCACATAAGTTATATATATCTTCATGGTATGTACTTTTCTTTCCAATCCGAGTTTGGTTTGACTTCAAATTGGTGACAACAGCTTCGATCTTACCTTTCTTCCCTTTTCTTTTCTTTTTCCTTTTTTTTTCTTTTTAAGTTTTCTAAAAGCATGAGATGTCATATCTTGTATGGGGCCTTCTTTAGAACCAATAGAAGAGGGAATTAATAACAAAGTCTTCCCTTATACTTATTCTTCCTTGCATATTATTGCACCTTAACAGAAGAGAAACAAGTTTCAAATCCCTTTTTTCTTTTAATTCCAGCATGATCTTGTTCCATGAATCATGCAATTTGGAATCCTTCCAATATCGCACGACTCCATCATGATAACTCATGTAATCTTCTGAACTATGCATATATCAAGACCAAATCTTTAATATTTTTTTATTACTTCTAGAGGTTTCTCTCACCCTCATGCAAAATATGGATCTTTTAAAGTAGAAGTATTGTCATAATGCTTAAGTAATTGAAGACAAAAATGCAACACTTTTTTTTTTATTGGCTAAATTAGACAAGTTCCATCTTCGTACAACACTAGCTTTCCTTGTGGATTTTTTTTTTTTTTATTGCCTCCCAAGTTGAACATTCTCATAGAGAGAGAAAGGTGTGCTCACTTGATCTTAAACCAAAACAATGAGTTACCCACATGAGCTTCATGCTCCAGATCTGATCTTCTTGGATTTTTTTTTTTTTTTAACTAGTCCCAATTGATCTTACAACCCATTAACACTGCACGTGTGTGACATATGGACTTTGATTGGATTGAATTACTTTTATTTCTCCTTTTCTTAGTAAATACTTGGACGATGGGCTTCAATTTTATGTCGTTCAATTTCTTGATAGTTGATAGGAGTGCGATCAATCAGAAAGTTGAAACTAGAATAATGGTGTGTGTTTTGCTTACGACCAAACTTTGATTTCTTTCCCTTGAAACCAACATAAGCAACATGACTTCGTTACTCCTTTTTCTTGATAACTAGTTCTCAATGAGAACACTTGTCTCACAATTAAACTGGAGTAAGTTTGCTTTTCTTAAGAAGCCACTACCATTCTGGTAGAGTTATTGGGTGGAGCACACTGCCACAAGGTTATAATGCATCGCTCTCTTAAAGAAGGCTAGGATACTTCATGTCATTACCACTTCCACTTGATAGCGGTTCTCGCACAAGAGTGAGATAGAATTGTATCATGGCTAGGATGTTTCATGCTACCACTATAATCACTTAACCATCGTTCCCACACACGAGCACGATAGAAGTATGGTTCCTTTGTTTCTTTGAGGATCTAAGGGGAGATATCCTCAAGTTCTAGGTCTAAGCCATAGATGGAAGCAAGTATTCTCATTTTGTGTACTTGGATGTTTATATGAATAAATCTTATATTGACAGCTCATGTATTTCCTTCTATCATTATAAGTGATAGAGGTTGGTTTGTCAATCTTATTAGAGCAATAATGTCACAAGGTCAAGTATAGTAGGCCTCCAACAAAGTGAGCCTCACATGCAACAAACCCTAATAGGTCTCGATCATAGCAAGCTTTGATCATGGCATACATTGCACGTAGAAGGACATAGTAGGCTTGGTGTATAATAGGCTTTAGTAGATCTCAAGGCTAACTAGCCTCAAGTGGATCAAGCCTTGAGCATAGTGAAACTCAAGCGGATTGGAGAGTCACCATTAAAGGTGATTCGGTGTTGCGCTTTAAGAATGAAAGAAGAGAGCTGCCTCTATTTGTCACCCAGACTACAATCTCAAGTAGCTACCCTTCGTATGGAAATCTTAGGTAGGGCATTTCAACTTGAAGTCAGAGTACATGGCTCTTTTGAAGAAGCTTAGGAAAGTTATTCTTTACTTCTATGTGTCGATTGGGGATGGCATCCCTTGATTGGTTGTTATATTAGTCAAGCATCTTGGAAGCTTTTTAGGTTGACAATGGTGATAGCACTGAAGATTTGAATGATTCGATGAAGCTTATTTAATATTGAGGTGCCAGTCAAAGAGCAAGATCGATGCTCATGTTGATGCGTTGCCTCTTTGTGTGTTACACCTAGAATATCTCTCCTCCCCCAGTTGCTAACATGTCTCATTGAGATGGGATAACAACTTTAGAAGCTATTATTGCATTGGGTAAAACTTTTCCTCTCACAATTTTATTGTGCCATCCCATCTAATAGTGCCACTAGAGGGCCTCTTGGTAGCCTATGTTATCTAAATATGTGTAAGTCATCGAGCACTTAGGAGGCGATGTCTTCACTTAGTAACAGCAATGTAAAGAAATTGTAATTGAAGTTAGCATGGCCACCTATGGGTCATTAAGCTTATAGCATAATAAGGCTATTTAGACTTTTGTGATCTAAAGACGCACTTGGAGGGGAGTTATGAATATGAGACTACTTAGACCCTCAAGATCTAAGAAGCCTCTAAAGTTATCTCGTACATTAGAGCAAAGTTCTCCTTTGCTGGCGATGATGTACAACGGATCTATTTTGAGAAAATATTTAATTGCACTTAAATAGCAATAATGGCATTCATTGCCTGAAGTCATGAATTCTCTTTTACTAGTCAAGGGGGTGTTTCTCATTACTTGACTATTTAGTATGAATTACTAAGAGTTAAAAAATACTCCATGATAAGAGCTATAAAAGAAATTTTATGATTGAGCATAAGTAGATTGCTTTTCTTATTTAGTTGTAGTGGCTTATGATGCTCTTAAGATATAGCGCTTTTATCAGTTTGCACTATACATGCTTGACTTTCCATCATGCGCTTGGTAGTTAAAGCTCTTATCAATCAACATTGATATTTATACTACCCCTTATATACTTCATTTCAATGAATTATGAATCTTGTGTAGATTCTAGAATGAACATAATGATTCATTGGGGTGTAGAAGTAAATTGGCTAAGTATCACTCAAGCTGAAAAGTAGCTTCATGACTAGCTTTAAGAGAATGAGCAAGTTTTGCTCATAATTGGAAGCATTGGTGTAAGAGCCGAATGCTAAAGCGTTGCTTAGGCTTCAGGTGTAAGCATCATGATGCTAGGGTATTACCTAGGCTTAAGGCATGAGAGTCGTGATGCCAAGGTATTGCTTAGGCTTAAGGCATGGAAGTGAAATTATTAAGGCATTGCTTAGGCTTGAGGTGTGGAAGCCAAGATGTTAGCGTGCTACCTAGGCTTAAGGCATTGTAGCCATGATGCTTGGTATTGCCTTGGCTAAAGGCCTAGGAGCTAAGTCACCAGAGCTTTACCTGAGCTTAAGGCATGGAAGCCAAGATGCTAGAGCATTACTTAGGCTCAAGGCATTGGAGCTATGATGTAAAGGTGTTACCTAGACTTAAGGCATGGAAGCTAACTAGATAAGGCATTGCTTAGGCTTAAGGCATGGAAGTTAAAATACTAGGGCATTATCTGAGCTTAAAGCTCAAGTATATAAAACTATACCGCAAAGATAAAAAAAAAATGAAACTTTTATTATTTATGGCAAAATTTGCTCTTTATTTACAAAAGTAATGTCAAGTTTTGACCATGACTTTAATGCTTAGTAAACCACTAATCACTATCAAATGCGTCATGCTCTAACATGTAGGCATCGTAGGATGGTTGTGGTTTGCTCTAAACATCACTATCTTCAATGACAAGCTCCCCATTTTAAAGTCTCTTGTGAAATATCCTTCTTAAGCACCCAACAATCCATAGTGGGGTGGTCTACTATTTTGTGATATCAATAATACTTTGGATCTCTTCTTTCCTCTACCATAGGTTGGCATTCAACTCTTAGCAACTTGATGTTCTCGTCTTGTAGCCAATGGTTAAGTATAACATGTACCTTGCTCATTGGGCACAGGAGTAGGGATACCTCTATAGTGCTCTTCGCTTGATCATTCTTAGGTTTCTTATTGTCTCTAAAAGTCTCAACTTAGGTTGAGCTAGTAGATGTTGCTTGTTTCCCAAATCTTTCATTTTCTCCTTGTTACCTTGCAACGAAGTTGTTAGTTCTTCTTGTAGTCTCAACGAGTATAGAGAAGGAACTTAAGTTGAGATTTTCTGAGTAGATCACATACTCAATGAACATCCATTGGATACTGATCTTTACTAACTCTCTGATTACATACATCTGAGATGTCTAGGGTACGTTCTCTGAAGCGCTCTATATAATCCATCAAGTCTTCCTTCGGGTTCTATTATGTTCTTCCCATATCTGCTATTGTAACCTAGGTGAAGAAGAATTTCTCCAATAATAGCTTGCACATAGACCTCCATATATCGACTGACTCTATAAGAAGATTAACATACCAGGTATATGCCTTTTTGGTAAGTGACTTGGAGAATTCTTTAAGCTTTAAGTCATCATCAAGCCTATATACTTTCAAGGTCTCGATAAACTTAAGTAAATGTTCATTAGCATTTCCTTTCTTGCCATTAAACAAGATAAACTTAGGATAAGGTTTTTTAGCAATGTGCTAATGATAAAGGAGTCTTAACTTTGATACTCTCATGGTCGACTTTGTTTGTATTTCTTTTAAGTACATGTCTAAGTCTTCCTTTGTTACCAAGGAAGTCTTTAGAGCAAATACTATAGAAGCGGATGTAAGGGGAAGTTGATAGGTAGATTCGCTAAAAGCATTTGGCAAGGGAACGCATGAGGATAAAGATCTACTAAGATGGACTCTCATATTCCCTCCTTTAACATTGGGAGTTGTTCAGCTACAATGTTTAGTGAAGGAGTTTGCTCCTGAGAAATGTTCTAATCAATGGGAGGATTAGCTGGAAGAACTGCATATGATGGAGTTACATAGATGGTGCCTTGTTGCACAGTAATGTTGGTGTTTGGTGAAGCCACTCCTTATTGCGTGGTAGTAGTGGTAGCCAACCTTGTCACAAGTGGAGCAAGCATGGTCATGATTTAATTCAAAGTCGTTGTGTTCTCCTACATAGTCTGCATCATTTGCATAGGATCTATCGGAGCCTCAAGTTATGAATTGCCCTGATTAGTATTTTGTGGTAGTTGAGGTAGGTTCTGCTCTATCAGTTTAGTGTTAAGATCTTGTTTTTGAGAAGTATTTTCATATGGTCTTCTCTTTTTAGAAGGCGCCATTACTCTTTTATCACTTAGCTTTAATCCCTAACAGAGTCGCCAAAATGTAGATGGGGAGTTCTGATGGGAATAGTTACGTGAGTATCATCTGAGTACCACATTGTACGTAACTTCAGAGAAGTGATATAGAGATGACACACGGTGGGATGATTAGGAAAAGAGTGGTAAGGAAGAGGAACAGGCAATGTCAAGAGTCTCAAATGCACAATTGATAGACAAGGGAGCTAAGGGGACCTCAGGCATCAACCTTACAGTTCTTGAGCAATAAAGACCATTTTTTGCTTGAAGTCTTATTTGATCCTTGAGACAAGAGAATACTCAGTGGGATACCGTTTCTCTAATCTTTGGAATCCTCTCTAATAAGGAAGAATGGCTGAATATTTATAAACTTTTGGGCCTGATGATATCCATTAGATCACCTTAGTGATCGATGGACGAGACTGAGTTTGCTCATTCTAGGATTATCTTAATGAGCTTGCTATAAACCTAATGCTAGTAGCCTTTCTCATAAATGCATGAGCTTACCTAAGAAAGGTTGGATGTGGATGACTAATCCAACGATCCCTATTTTGAGCCTACCAAGCCAATTCTCCCTTAATCATCCCAATAATTGGATTGGACTCACTAAGTCCTATCACCTAGCCCCACATAATTAATAGGCTTAGCCTAATATATTCATATAATAATTTCAGCCCTCTACAATTTTGATTGCTAAGTAGTCGAATTGAATGTGTTTATAAGATTTTTTCATGCTTAAGTTATAGATATTTTGATTTGTTTCTAATTTTACAATGGGATTGATCTTTGATTTGAGTTTTTGGGTTAAAATGACTATCTTAATTTCCCAAAATTCAAAATGGTCCAATCAAATTGCCATCAATCATTCAATACTTATAGAATTCATGGGTGCAATGGAACCTGCTATGGGCAACGTTTGAGTGAATTTAGGTGGTTTCACATTAATTTTCCTTATTTCCTCATGAATTGTTGGTCATAAATATATTAAAATCTTAATTGAACCTAGAAGAGCGGCGAGGCCTAAGTGTTTAGATGTGTCATGTCTACACATTAACTAGCTTTCTAGTTAATATTTTGTTTAGAAAATTTTGGTTTGTCATTTGCATAATTTCAAATGAATGGACATATAATGACAAAATAGTCTATGATAGATGATAACTCAACATAAAGGATTTCAATTTAAAAGACATAAACTATACTTTAATATGAAGTAAAAATGATTCTAAGGCGTTGTAGGTTTTCTACTACTAGTTGTGATTTTTTCTACTTGTAGAATATGTGTATGTATTGAATCAGTCAAAATGCTTTTGCTACTTAATTCTAGTTTTATCTTCACATAAGGCTTATTGGAATTGTAGATAATGATTTTGAGCTATCTTCTTTAAAGAAGCAAAGCGGTCTTTATCTTCTCTCTCTTTTAAAGGTTTGATCATATAAGGTATATGTCAAGCCAAATTATCGGAGAAGTTTTTTGTTGTCTATATTTCAAGTAACTTTTGTTGTTTAAGTAATGTTGTTTTGCTATTAAGAGTTATGATAAACAACATTAAGGAAGTGACATGTGGTTGCTTTATTTCTTGGTAGCATGTGTTGATTAAACCTTGTATCTTTCCCTATATTCTTTTTGTTAGACATATTTAAAACATTTACGTGTCATGATAGGTCATTTATAGAAGTCTTCAATTATTTATGCATCGATGAGGATTGTTTTATTTTAGATAGTTTAGAATAAAGGTTAAGGTTAATTAGTTAAAGGTCATGAATTTAATATGTTATATACCCTTAATCCAAACCATGCTCTATTATAGTTATGATTCTCATTTCCTTTTACCCACAAATATGACTCTACACTTAAAATAGGTCGAATTAGGCCTTAGGGGTCTATAGCCAAAAAGCCCTATCAACACTTGCCCTCCCTCCTAACTCTCTTTAGTAACTTATTAGTAAGAAGAGTTAACGATTGAATGGACACCCAAGGTCTACATGGCAGGTTGGTGTGTCTTAAAGATAACTTGTGTTTGAATGGACAAGCTCTTCATTGTAGTTCCAATCTCTTTGTTTGACTAAGCATGACAAGCTTTAAGTCATCATAGAGTGGCTGAGTAGGTGAGTGACTCGAGCTAGATGGGATTAGGAGTATACATTCTTCCATAGTGGAGGTCAGAGTTGATGGCTTGAGGATGATGCTAGATAGGTGATATGTCGAGCATTATTATGTCTTTTTGTATCAAATTGAGTTGGTATGCATACGAGCTTTCAGAACTAGTTGTGTGGAGTGTTCTAATCTCTTTAAACGACAAGAAATGTGAAGGGTCAATAGCTTCTCAAGGAAGCTTTAATTTGATTCATCCTTTGGTGCGTAAATGTTAGTGTACTTAATGTTGCGTACAACTGTCGAGATATTACTAGCTAGGGTCTACACAAGTTAGGTGTGCTTGTTAAATCTATGCCGTTGATTTTAAATGTGGGCTATGTGTTGAGATCAGGTTGGAGGACATCCCATCATGTCTTTTCCATAACCATCTCTTCGATAGTTCTGTCCCTGTTTATATATATCTACCCTTTATTTCATTTTGTCACTTTTACGCTTCTTTCAACTTATGAGAACTCATTTGTCATTACTTGCATTCTCTTGCTCTTTTTGTTCTTCAATCCTTCAACCCACTTTCTCTCACTTTCAATCTTAAACTCATCTAAAGTAAGTATGGCTTTCTTTTCTTCTTCTTATACGTAATTTGATCACGTAAGTAAGGGCCTTGCCCACAACACCACCCCCCCTGCCCCTCTTCCCCAGGACTGGCGAAAGAAGTTCTCCAGCTTACTTTTAGCACGACTGAAGAGTCTAGTGATAGTTTAGAGAGGGGTAGCAATGTTGTAGTAGCCATTGCTTGAATTCCAAGGAACACGTATGTTGACAATGGCGAAGAGGCCAAACTAATGTAACCTTTATATTCATCGATTGAGGAGGAGAATACATCAAATAGGCTTTGGAGCACCCTTACATATGAGAATACATCAAATAGGGATTGGGTTAAGGAAGTATTTCCAACTATGACCTCAAAGGTGGAAGATCGACAAGCCTCAAGCTAATGACTAAGTTGCTTTTAATGGTTAGTTGTTAGCCGCCTTACTTGAAGCATATGGAATTTGGGCTCAGAGCACCCTTTTCAAAATTCCAAAAAGAGTTCTTCAATTATCACCAGATCTCACTAACTTAACTCGTCTCCAGTGCATATAAATTGATGATCGCTTTTAAAGCACTATGTGAGCACTTCATACTACAAGCTACTCTTTAACTCTTATGCTTCTTCTACAAACTAAAAAGGTAAAAGGATGACCGATACTACCTGATTAACCATCTTGGTAGAAAACTACTAGTAGGGTTAAATTCTTCGGTGCATGGGTGGAAAAGCAAATTCTTGGTGATGGTGCGAATCTAACCTAAACTTTTTGATAAACTAGGTTGAGCTAACATGACCATCAACAATTTCAAAGCTAAGTCTAAGCAATAAAGCTGCAGTGGAGTGAATAATGGCCAAGCTACAAGGAGGTCAAATAGACCTTGGAATGCATGACAAGTGGTTGATGAGCACCTCTATAACAACAAACTCTTTAAGATCATGGCTTACGAAAGAGAGGAAGGTATGCTCATAGCACCAGCCGTGTTGAAGTGCGCTACCATAGAAGCTATTCGTTTGGTTCTATTAAGAGAATGGGGTTTCCTTGAGAGCTTCTTATTCGATATGGTAATCCATTTAAGTATTCTTATTTCAATTTCTCACTATCTTTTATTTTTACAAACATACAACTCTGAGAAAGCAATTCTGCTGAAATGTTGGCTAGGCACAAGGCAACATTAGCAGCAAAAAAAACTAAGAAAGCACCTTCCACCCCCATGGAACCAAGGAATGCCCCTTCACTAAAGCCCTAAAAGGTTCCTCTAACCATTAGGGATATGGAGAGGTAGGCTCCTCCTCTTCATTTTTCTAATGATTCCTTATTGAGACAAAAGCTAAAGGGAAAGATTGAGTAAGGGGCTAGTCAACCTCTAAGAAAAAGGCCTCTTATGGAAGCGTTTGGAGACAAGTTAGCTGCAGCTTAGAATGAGGTCTTGCAATTAAATGTTGAGTTTGAATCCACCAATTAGTTTGTTCGCTGTCAGGGTATTGGGCCTATCATACTAGCTAAGGAGAGGGTAGAGGTGGAAGCTTTCTCAACTTCAGGGCTCCCATCTCTAAGAGGCAAAGGTCACATCTTCCGCCCTTAATGGGAAGTCTATAGCTTAGACACTAGGCTTAGGGATAGGAAGTAGATCAAAGAAATTTTAAGGGGGTGTATAGTCTTGAGAGATGTTACAATGATTAAGGACAACTTTTGCAAATGTCTAAGGACAATGTTGAAAAGTTGATTAGCTTGAAGCTTTATGACATAAGGAACTAATTATCATCTTCTATATTTTGCACGTAGCTTTTATGTTTCGACCGATCCCATTCACTCATTATCATAGTTCACTCCCACTTAATGAAGTGCTTCAACATTTGGGGGGCTAAGCTTGAGTAAGTAGGAAAGCTTAAATCCGAGCATAATCTCCTTATCTTGAAACAACAAAGACTATATGGTGGATATCTCAATCTTTTAATGACGTTTGTGTACTATCATGAAAAGTAAAGGAGGTTGAGGTAGAGGCTAAGAGATTTTAAGCGAGGCTCAACATTAGATAGTTGAGGTTAACAACCTTAGGATGAAGACTGAAGGCGAGTTCGGGACTTTGAGGCCTTGGGTAGAGATGAAGGCTAAAACCAATGCTGAACTTACCATTAGAGTTGGTGAGCTAAAGAGGTGCAACCAAGGTTTGTTGAGGAAAATAAGAAACTCTTTGGTTAACTCGATGAGGTATGGAAGCAACTCTAAGTTTAGGAGGTTAGCCATGTAAAGGTTGAGTGAGGCCTTTGAGAGGAAGCCCAATAGCCTCGTCTTGAAGTCGAACATGATAGGGTACGCTTGTTGGAATTAAAAGCCCAAGCCAGTATTAAGGTTGATTAGTCTGCTATTAAGAAAGAAATTTTTAATAAGATCATGGCTAATGAGGAATAGGCTAGTCTTCAAAATTGGAAGTGGATGGAAGGGATCAAGACAACCAGGTTAGAGATTTTAAAGGTGTACCTTGATTATGACCTTAGTTGCTTGTCCTTTTACAATGGCCCAAAGATGTTTAAAGTGATCATCAAAGTGTACCTCTTCTTCTTCTTCTTCTTCTTTTTTTTTGAAGTAAGGTTAGTATGCTAACTAGGTCATTGTAATAAGACATCATTAACCAATAAAAATGTCTAAGTGTTTTATGCATGCTTCTTTCTTTCATTGTTTTACTTTTGCACTATTATTTGTTATCCTATTACCTTTGAGAGAATTTGGTGTTAGGAAATCCTTGGATGTCTAAACCTAAGTCCTATTAATAAGTTACCTAATAGGCCAAAGAGGTTGTGTCCTCCAACTTAGCTTGAAGAGGTCAAAGGTTCTAACCTTATAGTGGTGGTCGAGGAGCTTAAGAGTCCTTTCGCCTTAGTAAAGGCTGAGACTTAGTATTATCAAAAGTCCTTTTGCTTAGATATTAGCAAGGACATAATGTCATTAAGAGTCCATTCAACTTTGTTAGGTTAGGAATTGATATTTATAGGAATCCATTTACCTTGGATCAAGTTAGGACTTAAGGCTTTTAATCAAGAAAATTTACAAGCATAAACATGTGGTAAATTATCACAATTCATCTTGTAAAAAGAGTTATAACATTCATTAAGTTTCAAAAACCACATGGGTTTGTTAAAATCTAATCAAAGTAAAGCTTTAAGTTATCGGGACTCTATGTTTAAGGGATGAGTTGACCATTTAGCCTTTCTAATTTGTAAGCTCCATTACTTAAGTCCTCAACGGCTCCAAACCGAGTTTTCCTAGTTAAGTGTAAGCTTCTCTTACCCCTTTCAAAATTCAGTGGCCTCTAATTTCCTGCAAACTAGGTCCTTTAGTCTAAAGACCTTGTACTTGACCTTTTTGTTATAGTAGTAGGCAGCTCGGTGTTGGTACATTGCTACCTAAACTCTAGTAGTGTCTTAGATCTCCGATCTGGTTGGCTATCGGGTCTAAGTTTTGGGTCTTGATGTCAGGGAGCTCTAGCTTGACAGAGAGGATAGCTTTTAAGACAAATGCAAGTTTGAATAAAGTTTCTCTTGTAAAGGTATTGTGTTGTTTAGTAGCCCCACAAAATTGTCGAGAGATTGTGTGCTCATTTGCCTTTGGCCCGGTCTACCATTTTTTTAAGATTGTTAAGTATTTACTATCTTGTTTACAGCTTTGACCTGACCATTAGATTGGGAGTGTGCTACTAAAGTGTAATGGAGCTTAATCTTGTACTTATCACAAAACTCTTTGAACTTTTGATTATTGAACTAGGGCCTGTTGTGCATTATAAGTACATAGGGCACTTTGTACCTACTTAAGATGTTGTTAAAGACGAAGGCTTCAACGTTCTTCTTGGTTATCTTAGCTACAACTTCAACTTTTACCTATTTGGTGAAGTAGTTGAAGGCTACAATTATATATTGCTGCTGACCAAAAGCTTGGGTAAAGGGGGCCCAAGATGTTGATTCCCTACTAAGTGAAGGGTCAGGGGCTGAAGATAATTGCTCGATGTATGCTCTATTAGTATATACTTTTGGCATTGTATGCACTTATTCACAAGTTACTTAGAGTCTTCCCTCATGGTTAGTCAATAGTAACTAAGTCAAAGAGCTTAAATGTAAAGTGCTTGGCTCTTGATGTGATTGTTGCATACCTTTTTCATGTAGCTCTTCTAATATCCACCAACCTTCCTCGAGTCGGACACATTTGAGAATGGAGAGCTTAGACTTCACTTATAGAGGAGGTCATTGATGATGGTGTAAGTCGATGCCTTATATATGAGCTTCCTTGCTTCTTTCCTATCTTATGTGACCATGCCATTCTTCAAGTGCTCCAATATTGGATCCATCCAACATGGCTTGGTTGGTGCGAGACGTACCTCTATGACTTGAACTTGTTTCTTGTTGATACTCTTGTTTGGGAGGTACCCAATGATAACTCATTTGTCTCGATTGTCTAGGTTAGGAATGTTGGTGGATATGAGTTTTGATAGCTTATCCACTTCAAAGTTCTCAAGTCGGGGGATCTTGGTTATGTTCCAATAGGGGAACTTCAAGGTGAGGGTACATACAACCTGAAGAATACTTGGCTATACCCTCATCCTTCACTATGTACTCTCACTTAACTTGCTGGACAATGAGTAAAAGTCTGAATATATCTCAAGCTTCTTTACACCTATCTCCTTTGCCAAATTGAAGCTAGAAATCGAAGCTTTATACTCTACCTCATTATTACTTACTAGGAATCTCAACTTGAGGGCATATATAACACTTTAGTCCCTTGCAATCCATATAGCATAAGTTCTACTTCACTCCCCCTTGAGTGGAGGAGCCATCAACATGAAGAGTCTACATTAGCTTGTTATTACTGTCTAATGCTTCTTTTTCTACTATATACTCCACGATAAAATCTACGAGCACTTGTACCTTTATTGCTTCTCTTGGTTAATAATGGACTCTGAACGTGCTAAACTTTAAAGCATACTTCATCATTCGACTTGACACACCCAATTTATGTAGTATTTTTTAAAGCGGTTAATCGATTAAGACTGTCACCCGATAAGCCTCAAAGTATGATCATAGTCTCCCAATCAAGATCGCCATTGCAAGAGTAAACTTTTCCACTTTAGTATACCTCACTTCTAGTCCATGGAGGACATAGCTGACATAATAAACCAGTTCATGCTCCTTCCTTTCACCTCAAACCAATATTGAGGAGAGATCTCAACTACTAACCGAAAGGTATAAGAATAAGTCTTCTTCAAGGACTAGCTTAGATAGCATTAATGGCATTGTTAAAAACTACTTTAGTTTGTTGAAGGTAGCTTGACACTGGTTAGTCTATTGAAAGTTAGTTGGATTCTTTAACACTTTAAAAAACTCTGAACACTTGTCTCTATTTTTGAACATGAACGTATTTAGTGCAACCATATGTCTCATGAGTTATTGTACCTCTTTTATTGACTTAAGGGGCTATGTGTTAAGTATAGCACGAATCCTCTCGGGCTTCACCTCTATGTTATGTTGAGTGACCATATATCTTAAGAACTTGCTAGAGGCCACCCTAAAGATGCACTTTTAGGGGTTGAGCTTTATGTTAAACTGCCTCAAAGTGTCAAACATTTCTTGTAAGTTTTGGAGATGGTCTCCTGACTGTTTACTTTTGGCAATCATGTCATCAACATAAATCTCAACATTACACTCGACCTAAACTTTAAGCATCTTCGTCACTAGCCTTTGATACGTAGCCTTGATGTTTTTGAGCCTAAAGGGCATTACCTTATAGCAACACGTCTCGAAGCTTGTGATGAAAGATGTATGTACTTCATCTTTTGGCTCCATCTTGATTTGATTATAACCTAAAAAGGCATTCATGAAACCAAAAAGAGCATGAATAATGGTGGAATCTATGAGCTAGTCAATTCTTAGGAGGAGAAGTTAAGTAAGCCTAATTGAGATTGGTGTAGTTTACACACATTCAACACTTTCTATTAGACTTATTGACTAGCATGCAATATGTTATCTAAGTCAAGTAATGTTCATCCTTGATGAATCCTGCCTTTAACAACTTCTACACCTTTCCTTTGATAGTTACTTGTCATTCTAGAGCAAAGTGTCTTCTCTTTTACTTGATGACCTTGGCATTACTATTGTGTTAAGGTAGTGCATCATTATTTTTAGGGAGATACTTAGCATGTTAAATGGTGACCGGGTAAATACGTCACTACTAGACCTAAGGAAGTTAAAAAGCTATTGCTTGAGCTTTGTTGGCATTGAAATTCTTACCTATATACTTTACTCAACGCTACTACTGAGTTGGATCTCTTTAGTCTCCTTAGCTAGTCTTCTCCTAAATCTCGACTTCTCTTAAAGTCCAATCTCTATGCTAAAGAGTAAAGACCTCTTCCCATTTTAAGGCACTTAGATATAGTGTCTTTGCTAAATTTTGGTCTCCTTGACATACACTAACTCCGTCAAGGGTTGGAAACTTGGCTTTTAGGTGTGACATTGAGGAGATCATTCTAAAGGTGTTCTGGGTTGGTTGCCTTAAAATCACGATGTAGGGTGATCTGTAGTTTACTACTAAGAAGTGGATCTGTTGTTGGGCAACGACCTCATCATCCCCAAGTTCCATAAGAATGGTAACGAAGTCTGTAGCATGAACAGGTTGATTATTGAACCCATGCAAGTCATGGTTGTAGGGCTTAATTTTGTTCTTGAGTTTGGGTTGCATTTAGTCGTAGGCATGCTTCAAAATGATGTCTTCCAAGCTGCTTGTATTGACCAGAATCATCTATACTTCAAATTTGGCAATCCTCATACCGATTACCATGCCATCATTATGATAGGTTTGTACTCTCTCCAAGTCTTCATCCGATAATGAGATAACTGTGTCTATCCATGGTCTTTTGCCATGTAGGCTCATAACTTACTAGTTATTAAAGGTGTTAATCGAACTTGAAGAGCCTAATTAGCCTTTACTTTGTGTAACGCCACCCCCCTTCCCCAACGGTAGTGTTAATCACATCGTTTGAGAGTGTTCCTAAGTTAGTAGCACTTATTGGTATTATGACCCCAGTCTCTACGAAAGTCATCATACTTATTGAAGTTTTTTCTATTTAAATTACCCCGTAGTCTTGTTGGCTTAGGCAAAACACCTATGTTCTAAACGTCCATAAATATATCCCCCTAATGGCCAATTTAATGGGGTGTAGGTCTGGTCTCTCGCACCATTATCTTGAGATGACCCTTGATCATTTTTTGGGCTAAGATGGTTCTTTATAGATCCTTTGTCCTTATCCTTTTTCTTATTTAACCTACTTTAGCTGAATCCCCTTCAAGTTAAGATAAAGTTCTTCTACTGGATTTACTTCCTAACTTTCTCCCTAAACTTTTCGAAATTCGTTGGTTTATTCTTTGCTAAGGACTTAGAGAAGTTGCCAACTAGCTTAATACCCTATATGACTGCATTCAGGGCATCTCTTTATCCACATTAGGAATTTCTAACATCATAGCATTGAAGCAAGTAAGGTAATTTCATATTGGCTCATCATGACCTTGTTTTATCATATGAATGTTGATGAATCCTCTACCGTTAGCTTGCATGCCAATAAGTGCTATTGAAACTCACAAGCCAACTCATCAAATGAAGAGATAGCGTTGGCAGGGAGGTTATTATACCAAATTTGAGCAGTTTTACGTAAGGTGTTAAGGAAATTCCTTGTAAGTGACCACATCATTGAGGTTATGTAGGTTCATCATAGTTCGGAAGTGACATGGATGGCCACCTAGGTCAGTTATTCCATCATAGGTGTCAAGGCTGTGGTAGGCGCACATTTAGTGGTAAGACCTTCGCTTGTAACGCCAGTGTAAAGGGAGTTTTGTTAATAAAGAACTTAGTAGAGGGATTTGCCTTTTTGCTCTCCTTTAGATCAAAGAGCCATTTGATATTGTCATTAATTTGATCAATGTCCATGCCATTGACTTGTTAGTTAGCTTAGGTGCGAGCATCAAATGGTTTAAGTCTGTTGAGTCAAGTTGCAATGTCATCATGGTTACATGATGGGGCTAGTAAGATCGGAGGGAAGGAAGCTTAACCTAGCAATGCTACTGGCAAAATTGGTTTAATAGGAACTCAGTTGTAGAGTTTCATAGACCAAGGTTACTAATTTGGCCATAGGGCATTAGCCACTAGTGTTGGTGGTGGAGGGTTGTTTACTAATGCTCCAAAGAATGTGTGGACACATTATCCAACTCCGGCATATTATGAAGCTACTGAAGTTCTACCACTTAAGCCTAAAGCCTAGTGTTGTCATTTCAAATTACCTCATTTTGTGTAGCCAATGTCTTGCATAAGTTTTCCAAGTTAAGAAAACATTAAGCATCAATGTGGTGAGTGTTAGGGTTAAGGTTTAGGCATTAGGACACCATGGCTCAGATAGACAACCAAAGCATATATGATTTTCTTGGATTTTGTGGTTTTCAACTTAGGTTCCATGATTGTAGTTGTAAGTAAGATCACAAAGACAATGCCAAATATTGTGCTACAGATTCTTATGGTAGTTGAATAACTTGCAAAAGGAAAGAAATAGGTTGTCGGGGTGCTAGAGGTTACTACAATGTGGCCGCTTTGATGCCTAAGTCTACACAAAAGGTTTTAAGAGTAATAATGTGTAGGATACATGTGGGAAGGGGAGAAATTGGAATCCTTTCTAGGTGATCTCATCCTCTATTTATAAGGAATGAGATTGGATTTCATATGGTAAGTGCATTCTTATCTAAATACTTGTTCTAAATATTATAGAGAATGAATATTTCTTTATTTGCCTAGAGTCTTCTTCGCCTTCCTTGTTTGGCTTTGGGATGTGCACGGCCAACCTAAGCTTAAGCTTGAGCATGCAAATAGGAATGGATGCTCCCAACATTATAGTGGTCTATTATAGGTTAGTTTTAGCATAAAGATCTCAAACAAGGGCGTAAACAAGATGAAAAGTCTATTGAAACAAAGAGCTCCACTTGGAGATCTTACAATGCTTGTCACTTTAAATTTCATCTTTAATACTTGAAGAGAGATCTTACTACAAATGGTTAGTATTAATGATATGAAATGTGGTGATTAGGTCTCTGAATCAGCATTATAGCATTGCATCTTGCTGCTTGTCTAAGAAGGAATTCCATATTTCATTAACTTCTCATGGATATGCATCTTTTTAGTTAAATATACCCTCTACTTATTACTTAAAAGACAGCACCTCTAACATTCTCACCACTTTACAAAGGTGTTTAGTATAATGCAAGGTTTTTTAGGTAGGATGGTATTTCAATAAGATGTTAAGAGCCAACTTAATGTCAAGCCTTTATTCCTAACCATCATATCTTTAAAAGTTTAATCAAAATTGTTGATATGTTCTACAAAGATATCAAGGGAAAAAAATGCAACTAGTTTTTCCCATTTCCCTTCTCCTCACCCTCACTCGTCCCTAATGGTGTTTTCCTTTCTTTCATTCATCCATTCTTAGACATTTTCTTCACTCTATCTTTCTCACCTTCATCAACAAAGCTTAATAATGGGTTAGAGAAAACACAATGGTTTAGAAAACATATAGTGGTTCTTTGTCACTCTCAATCATTTGGCGAAAACACTGTGGTTCTCTCTCTTAGACACTACATCATAACACACACATTCTTCTCTCTTATGGGGCAAGTTTTGGCATTGACATATCATGTACATGAAAGGACAGTGTATAGCATACACCATTATGGGGGTCAAAACATTGCCACTCGGATCACCCCTCAATGATCTCCCATGCACCACCACATCCTCCACAACTAATAATTCCTTTGATTCTCTAACCTAATCTAAAATCCTTGCTCAACCATTCACCAACATGGGGACCACAATTCAATCCCAAAATCTAGGGTGGTTTTCAATCTCAAAGTTGCTTAATTTTGTTTCAAAAGGGGCTCATTTCATTGATGTTAAACTTAAATCATAGGTTTAGTAGCAAATAAGATGGTGATGAGCTTATGGCTATTGTGGAGGAGAATCAAATTCATCCCCTAAAGAAAGATATTGTAAATAAGGGTTGTATTTTGATTTATCATCCTCCTTATTTGATACAATGGAGTAGGAACTTGATTTTTGTTATAATTGCTTAATATACATTGTTGTTTGTTTACGTTTATGCATGATAGTGGCATTACTTATTTTATAAAATTGGAAAGTGATCATATAAACAACATTACTTGTGGTATTTTAAACTTAATATGAAAACGCACATTGTTTTCAAACTTCAGAAGGTTTATTAGATTTACTATTATATTCTTTTTCCTCTTAAGCATATGAATAGTATGTGCTTCTTTCATGAAGCAATGGGATAGTGATAATATGGTTCATTAAATTTGCCCACTTAAAGAAAATGGGTTTATCATCATGATGATTAGAAAATTCCACTAAATATATAGCGTTTTATTAATCATTCTAATTAAAAAAGTGCTAGCATCCTTATTATTGTTTACTTGTTTGTTGGGAGGGAGGGAGTCTACATCTTGTAACAAGATGAAAGACCATAGTCCTCTTGTGATTATAATATCCATCCACTAATTATTCGTCCAATGTGGTTCTTGCTAATATTTTGAAGTGGGATTTTATGCCTAAATTTTTTGAAATGGTTGAATATGTAATTGAGGATCTATAAAACAATGCACTTTTTAGTAGACAATGGATATTGTGTTTGCACTATCATGTTGCTAATTATCCATTGGGGGATGTTAAGTTATTCCCTCTTGATTAATTTTTAAAAAGAAGAAATAAGACTTCAGGTTAAGCATTCATCTTTAAAGAGGAGACAAAATTGATACTTTAGCTTCTGGGTGGTAACATTTGGGGTTACTTCTCTCTTATCAACTAGCCTTTTATCATTAGAAAAAGAAACTAACTACCTATATTTCAAAGGTATTTAAGGTTATAGAGTAAGGAAATGGTTTAGGAGGAGATCGGGTTCTAATGGAAGATGCCATGCCATAGTAAGTAAAAATTTATTTAAAAAACAAAAATTAAACATTAAAGTTTATTTAAACGCAAACTTGTGGTTGCTCGATTAAAAAAATAAAATAAAATATTATTATGATGTAAAGATAGTACTATTCCAGGTTACTAATGCGACGGCAACGCTAGTATTTGATGCAAGTAAGTAGTTGTTGATGGAGAAAATTTAAAAATTGGCCACTATTTTTTGCAAGTATTTTTTTATGTAAAGATTACGTGATATTGTTTTGCCAATATATTTGCTTTTTGTTTGCAATTTGAGGAAGATGATGATTCTTGAAAGAGTCATATAATGGAAAGAAGATTGAATATTTTAACTAATGTTTTTTATTTTAATGTTTGTTGAATTTTTCGCAAGAATCATGACTTCTTAGATTGTGGAAAAAATTTAGAAGTATTTTCTATCACCAATTTCATGTTAGATATAATTTATTTAATTTCTTTTTGTTCTTGTGAGGTTGACTCTTTTAGGTTGGTAAAATTGCCCGTAGACTCAAACCAAATAAATTCGTATGACATGTTAGGGTGGTGCAAGCCATCACAATAAGTATTTTAGCTTTTAGCTTGCAAAGTGCCCTAATAAGCTTGAACAAAAAGAATTTTGAGGACATGTTGCGATTAGCTAAAACAAAAACATATTCATACATTCAATTTGGTTTTCATTAACAATACCAAGTGGCTTTATAGATATAATTAGCATCAAAAGACGCAGATAGTAGAAATTAAACTATAATGTCATGTTCATTTAGTTATGGAAGAGTGAAATAAGGCTACAATAGTGTTTTAATAATCATTACTTTGTTTTGTTGATATAGTATAATCCTTATTAGTTCTTATTTTGTTCAA
This sequence comes from Laguncularia racemosa, assembly GCA_037954665.1. Classification (NCBI taxonomy): domain Eukaryota; kingdom Viridiplantae; phylum Streptophyta; class Magnoliopsida; order Myrtales; family Combretaceae; genus Laguncularia; species Laguncularia racemosa. The sequence continues at coordinate 6,294,477 of JBBMOL010000025.1, read as the reverse complement.
TTAGTTTAATGATTTAAGATAGAAGGGCCAAATAGAAAAATACACTTATATATAACTATATAATTATAACATTATGACCCATAATTATATGATTATGTTCCATTACTTATAAGTATAAAATTAATATTTATAATATATTAAAAACATAATTGTCATTAATTTTTATACGAATATGATACTTGAATACATTATATATTATTAAATATTATACAATTAAGTTATTTTACTATTATGTGTGTATTGTATTTTATTACATAGTACTACAATTCTAATAAATTGATATAAAAAATAATTATAATTTTATTACTATTTTGGTTAGGTACTATTATATTGTAAAATATCTTATAATTGTATAATTAGTATTTTATTAAGTATTAGTCATATGTTATTAGTTTTATATAGACATGAAATATCACACTTTATATATACCAAATCTCACATAATTACATTATTCTTATGAAATTTATATTTATTAGGAAAAGTAATAAAATATTCTATTTAAAAAAATTCCTTAAAACATTCTAGTTTTGAAAATATTCCAAAAAAATAAGTTAGCCTAATATCGAGTGTTCAACGATTAATGTCTTAAAATTGATACTTCAACTCTCGATGTCATTATGGTATAACCAAACTATGATCCCTCTTCTTTTTTCTCTTTTCTCAATTTCTCTTCTAATCTCTCTCTAAACAAAAGCCCTAATAGTGAACCCTACCCCATAATTACACAAATTTGTGTAACATAAACTAAATTGAGGCTAAAATTGTGACATAATCATTGTAAAAGCCTAATTAATTGTCAATTTCTACATATAAGTGGAGTTTTGTGGTCACAAGAAGCCTCTCTATCTCTAGAAAGCGAACCAACATAAAAAGCTAATCCACCTAATGCCTTAAAATTAAGACTTCAACTCCTAATGTCATCGTGGTATAACCAGACTACGATCCCCCTTCTTCTTTCTCCTTCCTCAATTCCTCTTTTGATCTCTCTTTAAACAAAATCCTACTCCATAATCGCACAAATTTGCATAATGTAAACTAAATTGAAGCTAAAGTTGTGACGTAATCAATGTGAAAGCTTGTTTAATAGTTAATTTCTGTGTATAAGTGGAGTTTCATGGTCACAAGAAGCATCTCTATCTCTAGAATGCGAATAGACATAGAAAGGTAATCTCTTTTTTTTTTTTTTTTTTTGAGCCATTGTAGATAGATAGTATTAGCTATGATGAGTTTTTGTGATGGTGCATTATGGGTATTGTCAACTTTTCAACTAAATTTTTTTGTTTTGAAATTTATAAATTTTTTTTAATTTGGCCAAATTTTGTTATAGTGGCAATTCATGTAGATGTTGATGTTGTATACTTGCAATTGGTGTAATTTTGATTTATAGTCTTAATTGTTGTAAATGTTGTGTATAGTATAGTCAAATTTTATTTCTAATATACCCTATTGTTATTGACTTTATAGTTTATAAAATGATATAATATGCAAATATTATCATTGACAACACAATGAGTGAATTATGATTCGGAAATGTTAAGAGTAGTTTGTAGCAAAAAGGTATATTAACATCAACTATATTAGTTGTGCTTGTTAATAAACTCAAATTTGGTATGATTCCATTTTACTAAGTATTCCTTGATCTTGATGGACAAAAAAATGTTTCATGTTTGAATATAGATAGAGGAGAAAATGTCCAAGGTTAGAGTGATCTACTATTCCTGTAGGAATATTATGGATGGAGACAATGAGGTGTGCTATGATAGACGGTTGACAAAAGTGGTTGGGGTTCCTTATAAATTAAATTAAGATTAGTTGTTGAGTATCATTTGTAGTTACCCTTGGATTGATGGTGTAACTTACCGAATTAAGTTAATCCATAAGTGTCCAATTATAGGAGTTAATAGGGATTTTTTTTCTGTGCAATATTTGTTAATGATGATTATGATGTGCAGGAGATGTTAGCAAGTTCCCAAGTGTGTGGTGGGTTTAATGAACCATCGAGTTATACATACAAATATGTGAAGTTGAGTTGCCTACTCTAATAGAGATTGATTTAGGATAGGACGCTAATGTTAATGGTTTGGTTGAAACCCAAGTACCCAAATCTTAGTTTATTGAAATGAATCAAGAAGTAGGTACCATTTGTAGCCTCCTTAAAATTCATGATATTGATATGAGTAAAGCAAATAAAGAGATAGATATTGAGATTGATGAAGCTTGTCATATTTTGATTAAAATTTATCTAGTAATGATGATGATGATAGTGAGGAAGTTGAAGGTTAGGTTAAAACACTTGATGTGCTATATGGGTTGAGCAAAAGAAATGATCAACTGCTTAGTCAAAGTACATTATATAGCAAATCATTATAACTATGTTGTGGAAAAATTAGCTCTATAGTTTTAGGTTATGAGATGTGCTAATATCACTAGTGGTTATGAGTAAAGACTTCTTGCATGCTTGACAAAAGCATGCTGGTTGTTTTCAAATTACAAATTTTGAAGGTCCTCATACTTACATAAACCCTATTATTAACCATGATCACCCTCAATTTTAATGTTCCACCACAATATGTAGATGAGATCGTTATCCAATGTTATGTGAGAGCACACATTCTACAGTTGATAAGTAGTATGATGATCATAGATAAATCCTAAAATCTTATGCACCTAATGTTTCTTCCTCTCCAATTAGACCTTTAGGCAGCTACTCGGTATGTATAGGGGACAACATGCTTAGGTTGGCTTTATCGCTAGTTTTATATTGCATCGCACATCAATGTAACTAAGATTAGTAGGTTGTTGGTGATATTACAAGTATAAGCATGGGAACACTTTCCCTACATTACCCCTTTATGTCATAAAGTGACAGTAGTGGTTAAGAGTCAGCCATTGCTTTGCAGATGGAGAGCTACTTTTAAAGTCATCCAACTACCCACACGTATCTTATCACAATACTAATATGCCTTTGACGCCAGGTCTCAGAGTAGGTATTTTTAATCTTCTTCACTAATGGAATTTCCTATTTAAACTTGATGATTAGTAAATATTCTAACATATTATAAATATATTATAGTGGTATAGGTTTATAAATTATAGATAGTAAATATATACACATTATTGACTTATAATCATAAGAACATTTATCTGATTATGACTATAGTCTTCATAATTTTTGTGTAGTATTTTCTATTACAACATCAATTGAATTACATAATAATGGCATTAGTATCAAGGATCTTTTTGAGCCAACTTATCAAATTTTTAGGAACTCAAAATAAGAATAAAAATTCGAATTACTAAGAGTAATAGAATAGAAAAGTAATTATTTTGTTTAGTTGCATTTAACATGATATTAATAATATATTAGGAATACCGGTATAACACTTAAAGTCCACATAATTTAGTTAAAGTCACCAGATTAATAAATAAAGGTAATACATGCCAAAGCCCACATGTGTCCACCAACTACACTCAACCCATGGCTAAGGACAAATGAAAGAACAAAACTTGCACATGCCCCAGACATATGCAAGTGACCAATTGCAAACCACTCTAGCCACGCGAAGAGACCCAATTTAGAAAATTGAGAAAAGCAAGCACAAATGAAGAAGGTGAATCAAGAAAAAGCACATGCCGAAGACACATGTGAGTGACCAACTGCAAACCGTTCTAGCTACATAAAGACACACAATTCAAAAAATTGAGAAGAGTAAGCACAAATGAAGAAGATGAATCAAGAAAAACACAAAAAAGTCGCTAACTTTAATTTCAAGATGTTATCCATCAACAAGAACCAAAGATAAAGATATTGGGTGACCTCCTTAAAGCTAAAAGAAAGAGACTAACTTCCCTAGCTTATGACAAAAAAAAACAAAGCAGGAGTAATAGATTAATGGCATTGAGAGAGAGAGGGTTGAGCTTTTTTTTTTTTAAATAAAAGGTCATGAAATAAGTAAAATGAGAAAAAATTATTGTTAGGCAGTTGATGTGTTGTTCCCCTTTTTTGGTTGATTATGGTTGGTTTAGTGGTGCTCATTATTGATAGAGTGAGAAGGAAATTGTTAGTATTTTCATGCGTTTTGAAGTTGTGATTTAGACTTACAATTTTGTGGAAATTGTGTCTTTAAGTCATGATTTAAAGTTATATTTGAAACCCTAACTTTAAGACATAATTTCATGTACTACATTTTTTGTATTAATTGCTGGGTTGGACTTTTTTACCTTTTTATTTTAAAAAAGCATTATTATTTTCATTTTCTTGTTATTTATTCACACAACCATATGATGCATTTTAAAAAACACTAGCACGATGCTTATAATAAAAGCAATAAATAATTCAATAAACAAATATATGAGGGTGCTTATGATAAAAGTAGTAAATAATTACATAAATAAATATATGAGATCATCTTAAAAGATGTATTTTTTTTTCCCTTTATGGTAGTTATGTTTAAAAAATTGACTAGTAATAGTGTTTACATAAACGATAAAAAAATTTCTCTGGTTATAATTTTTTTTTTACATCATTTTTATGATTCATTAATTGGGAAAAGGAAAAAAATAATCTACTCTTCAAAAAAAAAATTCAAAAAATATAGTAGTTTAAAAAGTAATTCCAACAGTACTGTAATTGAAATCGTATTTAGATCGCACAATTTTAAATTTGCATTGAAATCGGGTTTTGAAGACACGATTTTAAATGGTAGCTTTAAAATTGTATTTTCAAGATTCGATTTTCACATTATACATCTCTCGCTTGAAATCATGCTTAAAATCTTATTTTCAAAACACAATTTTAATCATGTATTATTGAGATAATTTTTAAAAGTACCATTTTTTTTTTAAAAGCGGTTTTTCTTTTCTTTTTTCCCTCGCCCATCTATCCATTTTTGGTGGGGAGGGAGAGAGAGAGAGAGAAATCCTCCCATCCATTTAGACTCAAAAAGTGAGGGGTGTACTTCTAATTTTTTTTTAAAAAAAAAAACTTGCTAAATATTGTATCTACAAAAATTATTCAAAAAATAAGTTTTGAAAGCACAGACCCCATCTTCACCTTCAATTTTGCATCCCTCATAAATTGTACGACTAATCCAACTATTGAATTTTTTTTACTTAACATCGATCGTCCATATCGGCACTAAGAAAAAACAAGTCACGGATACTGTAGTATATTAAATTAATAATACAAATGCAAAAATAGAAAACATTTATTTTCATTTTACCTTTTGCAAACTCCATCTCTTCATTTTTTTTTCTCGTTCGTAGGAAGAAGAAGAAGTGCTTATGCGGATCAAAGAAGTGGGATTTGAACAAATACACTAAGATATATCATTTCCTCAATGATTAATTTATTATGATATGTATTCTTACAAAAAGTTAAAGTTTTCTTTTTTGTTATTGCGTTTGATATTAGTATTTGAGAAAATTGTTACTATATGTTATGTTTTGTAAAAAATATTATTGCTTGTTGTTAGTTTGTAGTGTGTTAGATATGATTTATATAGATCCCATAATACGTAACATGCGTAGTTAATTTTTATATTAATATGAGAATACATTATACTAACGATAAATTTAATAGTATTTGTAAATATCAAATTTAAAATATTATCTGTGTTGTTATAAAAATATATTGTAATGGAAATTTATAATTTTTTTTGTGAAATAATTTTTATAGTGTTGTTATTTAAATTTGCCATTTTTTTGCTACAAAATTGCGAAAAAAAATAAAATTGAAATTGAAACAGAAATTTGTGATTTTTTTTTACTAATTTTTGCAATTTTATTATTTAAATTTTCCATTTTTTTTAAATACCTGATAATTTATATATATTATAGATATGAAAACAATGAGTGACTACGTGAAATTGATGATCTACGCATTTGAAAATATTGTGGGTGGTAACTAGGGGCCAGAGTATGATAGGGATCCAGTTAAGAAATTGAAAATGAAGAAAAATGTCGATTATACCAAATTTTTATATAGAATATGCCGAAGCATCGGAGTTGATTCAACCAAAGTGAGGATTGAGATAATTCACAAGCATTTTATGTTTCATGGAGACAATACATCTTATGCCTTGATGACAACTAAAGATGATGAAGATATTGAAAATTTCATTGAAACGGCTAAATCTTATGGAGATCGTAGCATATAACAGTTGTACGTCAAAATTTTTGACGATTTGGGGAGCCCTTTCAAAAGGCAGACATTGGAAGCAAGTAGGTAGCCACATTCCTCACATAACATGGAAGAAATGCAACTTGAGTCATCGACATTTGAACCTTTAGTTCCAAGCTCGATGGAAGGCAATGATAAAGATAAAGTAAATAGAGTAGTTACTCTAGTATTATAACGACCAGACACATGTGATCTGTAGATAGTTCATCTAAGAGTGGAAACTGCAACAAACACTGATGCATGAATAAGTGTCGAGGGGGAGAGTATCAATTATGAGGAGAGATAAGGAAGGTAAAAATAATGGAGATAAAGTACCTGAAGAGGATTCTCCAACCGTACTTGTGTACTCGATATAGGCAATATATCAATTAGAGCTGGCTGAACCACCAAGCATGGTAGTTAGAGATCTTGTTCCCTACTATAACATTGGCAGTGATGATGGTTACATTTATTTCAAGTAAGAGCAAAATAATATTTGCAACGGTTCAAGCAATAGTGATCATTTGTACAAGGGAAGATGTAATTTAAGTAGTAAAAGCTTACCATGTGAAGAACTATTGTAACTTCACTGTTGTAGAATCTAGTCAATTGCTTTAGTTTGTTTATTGTTTGAAAAGAGACAATAGTTGTAAATGGAGGCTTCGGGCTTCAAAGAAGAAGTTGGAGGGCCTATTCATAATTAAGCAATTTGAGGGTCCATACACATGTATTAACCTGCTGATTAGTCAAGATTACACACAATTAAATTGCAATATTCTTACTAGTTGGTTTGTAAATCTTGTTAGGGACAATCTTGATATGAAGGTTACGGAGCTTGCTTCAATTGTCGAATAGAAATTTGGCTACAGGATAAGTAGGAGATGGGTTTGGAAGGGAAAGAAACAAGTTATCGAGCATATGTACAAGAATTGGGAGAAGTCTTATAATGAACTCCCTAAGCTTCTAAATGCCATAAAAAATACAAATCCCAAAATACGAATTGATTGGGGGTGGAGTGAATCAACTACCCTCGAGGTGTCCACTCTTAAGTGGGTTTTTTAGGCATTTGGGCTATGCATTGCAGCGTAAAGATTCCTTAGACCAATTGTTACCATCGGCAAAACTTTTCTATATGGGAAGTACACTTATAAGTTACTAATTGTTTGTGGTGTTGATGGCAATAACCATATACTTCTGCTGGCATTCGCTCTCATAGATTAAGAAACGGTTGAAACATGAGACTAGTTTTTGAGGAAATTAAAGGAACATGTTGTTGGTGATTGTACAGGTCATGAAATCATTTGCCTTATATTGGACAGACAAGCCAGCATCAAGTCAGTAGTTAAAGAAGAAGCCAATGGATGGCGCCCTCCATTTGCAATGTAGCAGTTTTAACTGTGACACCTTGTAAGCAACTTTAACTTGACACATAAAAATATGCAATACAAGAGATTGGTTACATACACCAAGTTGTAAGCACAAGCTTGAAAGCTAAACTTTTTAATAGAGTAGGTGGGGATCATTATACCTGATGCATTGGACTGGTTTGACAACGTGTTAGTGGATATGTGGAAACTAGCCCATGATGGTTGCTATTGGTTTTGTTGTATGACCTTCAACATTGTTAAAAGCTACAATTCCGTGTTGAAAAGGGCTTGGGAGTTACCTATGACTACTTTAGTAAAGAAGACATTCTACAATTATGTGGGTTACTTTGTCTAGAAGCATTTGAAGGCTTTGAAGAATATGGCAAATGGTAGAATTTTCACCAAATATGCAACTGAAAAGATAGACAGATGGAGTTCATGAGCTAGTAACCATAGGGTCATCAACTATAGCAAGTAGGAGAGACTTTTTGAAGTGCTCACTCATAGTTGTCGTGTGGCTAACAAGTTGAGGGGAAGGGGCTAAATACACATTGTTGACTTTGCCCGTAGTATATGTAGTTGCCAAAAGTGGCAAACATATCGAATCCCATGCTCTCATGCTTATGCAGTAGTTATGTCAGTCGGGCTTGATACGATGCATTCTATACTAGATTTGTATAGGTGGACGCAGCAAGAGCTGACATATAGGATGCACTTTATGCCTATAGGCGACGAGCTCAATTAGGAGCTAGTATGTTTCTCATCACTTTACCCAAGGAAAAACCTCACACGAAAAAAATGTGAAGCCAAGGTGAAAAAGATACTATATAGAAATGGACATTAAGGAACATCCAAATAAAATCATGTGCAGACTTTGCCAAGAGGAAGGCCGTAATAGAAGAACGTGCCCACGTCAACACAATAATGGTAAACAATGGATAATAATATGCATGATTTGTTGAATTTTAGCTTAACCTTGCATACTTCTATTGTTGAATCGTTGCTTGTATAATGCTAACATTATTTGTTTCCATTGTGCAACTTAGGTAAAGTCTCAACCACTACATCCACTTTATTCTAACGTAGTAGAAGGGAAGATCTTTCATAGATGTTGATTGTCGAGTTTAATTTTTGATTTTTTTCATTTTCATTCCTAATTCGATTTATACCAGACCCTATGCTCATCTAACGTAAATCCTCGACTTGAACTAAAAATTTCATCTTATTTTGGAGTCGCCACCAAATTGAAGTTGGGAAATATTATTAAATTAGGACTAATTGAGCAGATTAATCCTAATTTGGACAACTAGTCAACGGGATCTCCTCTTTTCATTTCTGTGAAAGAGGAAAGGGAACACCAGAGTTGCTGGACTCGGAGGCTAACCTATTAAAACCTTAAAGTTATCACCTTATTCTTCTGAAATCTAAACCCTATCCTAATGTCTTTTATTGTTATTTACTTTGTTTTATTTTTGTTATATTTTTGTTTATTGGTTAAAAATAACTTATTCTAATATGAAAAATGATTTTTTGTTCCTTTTAGAGTTGTCCCAAACGGGTGCCTACATACCTGCTATTCAGGATCAAACAAGTCGTAGTTCGCTTTTTATAAAAACTTTAGTGGATTAGTTAATTTTAATTATGAAAATACTTCAAATTTACGTTTTTATCATTTTTGGCATTTTTTGGAAAAATCTAAGCCTAAGCTTTATTATTTTATTTTATTTTTTGAAAAAATTAATTTAAAAACCAATTTTGGATTTATTTAAGGATTTTTTCTAAGTGATAAAAATTATTTTTATATCTCTATTATTAACCTACCTCTAATCATCATTTTATTATTATTATTATTTATATATTATTTATTTTTTATTAATATTTATTTTTTACATTTTTTATTATTTTTTATTTCTATTTTATTATTTTTTAACATTTTTATTTTATATTTTTTTATTATTTTATCTACTCTAAACTAAACATAAAAAAATCTAAATTATATCATTTTTCCTAATATTATTATTTTTCTTTTTTTATCGTAAATAGACAAATAAATAAATAAAAATGGAAAATCTGACTTACCTGGATCCGGATACGGTGCGTGGGTCAGTCGGTCGGTTTGGATCGGATCGGGTCGAATCGAACCATGGTAGCTAGAAATCCTCATCGACGGCGTTCCAGCGATCCTTTTCGTCGAATGAGAAGTGTTTCTAAAGCTTCTGAGGATGAGAAACCTAAGGCCGATGGTGGTTGTGGTCAAAAACTTCCCCATGTGACGTTTCGAGGTGGTGGCGATCGACGATCGTGCTTAGGAACTTCGGCGAAGTTTCAATCCCTCTTATTTTCTCTCTTTTCTCACTTTTGATTCGTGCTTTGGCTTCCCCACATCGTGCTCTATTTATAGGTACCAAAAATTGAGCCGAATAAGCTCGGATTTCCTCCAATTGGGGAAAATCGGATTTCGGTTGAAAAACCCATCTCCGATTTGTGTAAATCCTTCGATTTGTTGCGATTTGATTCCAATGGGATGATGTTTATCCTATTTCAGTTAAAGATTTGGTGAATTTCATGTAAAAATCGCATTAAAATGGTTGAAATTCAAATTTTTCCTCGCTAGCAACAATCTCGGACGAAGGTTGAAAATGAACACGCGCCCGGCGCGTACACTCCCTCCATCCAATCACAAGCTAACACGTGTCCTGAGGGGGGGGGGGATTGGGCAAAATGCGAAATGCGTCCCCCGCGATACGAACCTATGACGAGCCCCCTTCCCCGCGTGATGAAGCCATGGTCCGGACCAGCTAGGCTAGCCCACTTCTCAGTTTTTTTATTTACACAAATTGCATATATGCAATGCAATTTTTATTATTTTTGTATTATTTTGAAATTCCAAAAATTTATAAAAATTATTTAACTCCTTTTCTTATTATTCATATCATTATTTTCCAAAATTGATATATTTTCCCTATTTATTTTATTTTTTTTCCTATTTTTGCTAAATTAGAAGAAAAATTATAAAAAATGAAAAAATTGAAAATTGACTATTATTGATAATTAGGGTTAAAAAAGGGGTGTTTACATTGGTGATTCTTTTTATATGCTACTATATACGCTTTTACTTTTCCTTTCACAGTTGTTTGTAAGCTTTTTTAATACTCATTAGATTTATTAGATGGCGTCAGACAAATGTATACAAATTCATTGGACAATATAAATTTATCAATTTCACATATTAATTTTTATCAACTAAAACCTTAAATGGAAGATATAAATATGAAATTAATAACAAAAAAATAAATTCCTATCCCATCCTATTCTTTCCCCTAGTAAAATATTTAGCCAACCGGGCAAATACATTCGTAAGCTCTCTTGACGGCCTTAGACGTGGAGCAGGAGCAGCTTATGACTCCTATGTTAGATGCTGATGAGGGTTATCAGCAAACACTAGGGGAGGCACTAGACTCCACTTTTTAGGACCATGCGATGATTCACCTTGAAATATTGGTTGTTTACTAGAGCATTTCTTCTACGGCATAGGCAGTGTAGACTATGTAATGTTACGTATATGCTAAAAATTGAGCTTGAGCCATTGTACATCACATCGAAATCCATTGGAAACTATTGTTCTTTTGTCAGATTCTCTTGTACCTTACCCCAGTTTCAGGGTCATCAACATCCTACGATCCTATGGTGTATAAGAATTGGCTGCAATTGGAATACTTCGATCGATTGTGCCTCAACCTCCATGGTATACTACTGTTGTGCCTGTAGCTATAACATTACCCCTTCATGTCGATATATGAAGTGAAGACTATGAGCAACTATTTTAATGACTATGTCAAGATCTAATGATAGGCAAATTTGTCTTACGTATCACTTTGCATATTACAACAAAACATCAATTAAATAAGGAACAGTCATGCAATGATTCATCTAACTTGTGTTCATGTTATACTTACTAGAAATCCAAGAACAACTTCGTGCATTCGATATATCGTTGGCTGATCGATCTAAATCATTGCATGTATTCCTCATGCACACCACTGGGGCCCTTCATGTACACCACTTGATCTACACGCTCTTCTTACATGAATACATATACTACATGCTACACTACCCAATTCACATCAATCCTCCTATGCAGGTCAATTTGATGGAGCTTCGATTGCGTGTTCACCAATTGTGGGATATATTAAAGCCTCTTAATCTACCTTGTAACTTAGTCGGAGTAATGCCACTTAACTATGTGGAAACATATGAGAGGTACTCAAGTGATCTAAATGTGTATACCACTTCTATAGAAATGTGGTAAGACGTTAATTAGATTCATATAGTATGGCTCCCATTCGACTTAAAGGATAAAAAATAATATTCAATGTTAATGATCAATATGAAGTGAGGATAGAAAAAAAAAAAGGGAAGCAGAAATACCTGTTTATTGTTTTGTTTGTCGAGCGTATCTCGATATGTAGCTACAACATGGGTTAGGTAAAGCTGAGTGTCCCAATGTACAGCCAAAGGAGTTCCAGCTTCTGTAATTAGTTTGTGCTGGGTAAGAAGTGTATGTGGGGGAATCTATCTTAGGCCTAAACCTATAGGAGAACGGCTATCTCTCCAATCTTGTGTGCTAACGACGATGATGTGACACAAAGTTAGCGATATAACTAGGATAGACACGCAAAGCCCCAGCTATAAGTCCCGCCAATGTTGAAATGCTCTAGTAAAGGCAAAAACATCGCTTGGATGAGGGCACTAGATTTGTTGGCAAAGATAAAGGCACTGGATTTATCGGTGAAGATAAACCTCCCAGCAACTGTAATATATACACATGCGTATGGTGATGAATTTGCTTTGCATTGGTATAGGTTGGAAAGATCCAGAACATATCACAAAGCCACATCATGCTAATGCGGCTTCCCTACTGCTAGACCTTGACCTTGCCCCCCAGCAATCTCTCACTTATTGCACCTTAATCTAAGTAATTACTCTTTATAACTGCCTGGCCATTCACGGGGAGGCTTAATTGGATCTCTATATCCTGTAAGGTGATAGTAAACTCCCTTGTCAGCATGTGAAATGTGTACATCTTTAGCTTCCATTGCTTAATCAAGACAGTTATTATGTGTCAATCCAATGGAATGAATGATAGGCAGCTCACACATTCAAATCTCGCAAAATGTAGGATTTGCTCAATTAAAGGATCGATAAGGATGATATGGTCATTGTGATGGAGTGATAACTCACGGTATCGAATGGTAAGCCATGATTGCTCCTAAAATGATAATGGGTGAAATGTTATACTATTGGAAATGAAACATAAAGTAATCAACAAGTTAAATGTCGTTTATCTCTCTATCTCAAACGACCTATGATTTGATGTCCCTCCTACTATATCAAGACTGAAGGATCGAAGGGTTTAGGCTTCATTTATTATGCAAAAAAAAAGAGAGAATGTTACCATTAATATCAAAATATTAATTAACGACATATTAGTAACTAATTATTGTCTAATTAACGGTTAATTAACAATAGCTTAATTTTACAACTATTTCTATAATAACACATAAAGATATTACATTTATAATCAATATGAATTTTTTTCTAATTAAGTTTTTAATGATTAGTTAACGTTAGTTAATAATTAGCGGTTACTTTTACAATAATTTTTATAACTACAAATAAAGACCTTTCATTTATGAAAAACACCATTTTTTTTTACTAATTTATTTTTTAATGTTAATTAATGATATATTAGTAACTAATTAATAATTAATTAACAACTACTTGAATTTTAATAAAAATAGTAAAGTATAAATAATTGCATTTAATTTTTTATGCATTGATGAAAAGTAATATAATAGGAAAAAATTAATTTTTGCTCCGAAAAAATGTGCTGAAATATAGTTTCACTAAAGAAGTTAGAAAAATGTCATATAGATATTTTTATTCATGTAGATGTATAAGCTAAACATGTGTAAAATAGAGACTAAGAAAATAGAAAGTTTAAAATTGTGAGAAAGAAGAAGACTGAAAGAAGAAATTGAAATGTTTGATAATAAACACATGTATCAAGCATTTGCATTTATATTACAAATTGTTGGTATAAAATTTTTTGTTGTGCATTTAAGTTTATATATTATAATATTATTTAAATTTATAGTATTACTTTATAATATTTTTTATAAATTTATAATATTTTATTATATTATTAGACGGTACGAAATAATATCAAAAAAAAATATTTCGCACAAATTTTGTTGAAATACGGATCTTATCTGTATCCGGCATAATTTATATTGAGAGGATGGACTTGTATGCGCTTTAAATTTTGTCAAAATTTATAAAATAAAATTTTATTTTAAAATAATTTTTATAGGTATGATATTTCGTAAATAAAAAAACACAATATTTAATATTTAAGAGAACACCCAAAAGCGAACCAAAGCTTTTGAATTCCGCTACTCCGAAGCAACTCTTCGTCTCGTGCTTTATCGTCTCCGCGACCAAGAGCTCACACAGCCACACTCGCTTTTTTCTCTCGACTAGGCGCAACTCTTTCCCCACCACTTCTCTCTCTCTCTCTCTGTTAAAACCTTTTGTTTACACACAATCGGAGAAACCCTAGCGAAGGATAATCTATTTATGCACGATGCTGAAATTCTCGGACACTGTTGCGACACAAATTCGTTTCCTGCTTCGTAGCGTCAATGAATCCAATCTCAACTCCGTTTTGCGCGAGCTCAACCAGGTAATTGATCTCGCAGTTATTGTTATTAGATTCAGTCTTACCTGTTGTGGTTCTCATTTTTTTCGTAGTTTCTTTGTACTGCGTTTAGGGTTTATTCGGGGGCGTTGGCCGATTGTACAATGATGTTCTTAGTGACAACTGAAACGATTATACTAATGTTTGTGGCTGTCGTTTACGAGATTTGGCAACGAAATCGGGAGATTAAGAGAAAATGATGACACCGATGGTTAAATGTTTCTTGAAGGCAAAAGGACCAGTTTGTCTTTGTATAGGCTTATCTCTTTAATTTGGATTTGGTGGTGTAGATGGAATAATTATTAAGCAGTGGCTCCATTTTGTCTGGGGAAAGTTTGATTAATTTTTTTATTTTTTTAGTGGCCTATTAATCCTTAGAATATCTTTACCCAAAAAATAATCTTTGGAATATCGAGATTTATGGGCAAAATCAAAAGAGAGAGAGAGAGAGAGAGGAATGCTCTGTTGTATAGTTGTGTAAATCTTGTAACTAACAATGAGTATTGTGCTGTAAAAAAAGCATGCATTTGATAGAGATCTTCTGTTACTGTTGGTATTGTTTCCTCTTATGGAATAAAGAAAAAACCTGGCTACTGATAGAGATCTGTTTGTACTTATTATGATCCACCAGAAATCCTCAAAATTGGAGGCGCGAATCTAGTGTCTTCTAGGTTTAATTGACACTATCTTCAGATATGAAATTGCTTAGAAAATGCGATGCCTTATTAAATATATTTTGTTTATCTATGAGCCGTAGAACCAGATGAGAAAGTGTTATCTTTACTGTTTTCCCATGTAAACAAGCTTGAGGAAGATAACTTGATAGTTTTAAGTCTTGATTGCATGTTGCTAAATTCATTTACAGCACTTATCCAAAAAAAAATCATTTACAGTAAATTCCTCTTTTGCTGAATCATCACCTTCACAGGGTTACCTCACATTACAGTAGGATCTGCTGGTCATTTATTTGATGTGGCTACCCGACTGAGCTAAAACATCTCAAGTGAATTTTTTCATTTGATTGTTAATTGATGCAACTTCAATCTCCTTGAAACATACTGCTAAGATAGGATTTTGGTGTGGTTGAGTCTATTGTATCTTAGATGGTGGATGGACTTAGAGATTAATAACGCAAAAATGTCTGAGCAGCGCTATCTCATGAACTTATTTTGTGGTAGCATTATTTTAAAGGGGTTTTAAGTTGTCATTTGGTTGTGGAGTATAGTTCTATTCCTTGAAAGGTCTTGTATTATTATTGTTGTTGAAAGTCCTGGCTGCTTATGGGAGTAGGTGGGGAGGATCTTAATCCTCCCCTCATTTATCCTATTTGGGGTTGTTTTGTTTTAAATTATTGTTTGCTTTCATCACTACTTATTTGAAAAACAGGGATTTGTAATAATAATGGACATCTGGAAATGTAATACTTGGAATCATTTTTAGCTGAATGTTTGTTGTGGTTAACATGAATTTTACCTGCAGTTCATTGAATTTGGGGTTGAGGGATGCATTTTGCTTCTCCAGATGTGCTTGGGTTACCTGAGTGTGCATCAGGCGGGGTTGAGTGCGTATGCTGAGGCTGTTTTGGTTTCAATCTTCAAGGCTATCTTGGAGAAGCCAAACTTTAGCACTGTATTTTGCTTGTCGGTGAAGAATGAGGTGATGGGTGAGGCATATCTCAAGCATCTTTCTAGTGCATTGCATTTATCTGCAAGTGAAAAAATAAGCATTGGTCTTGCATTGTCAGAATCGGAAAATCCAGAATTTAGAAATTGTGGTGAGTTTTCCTTCTTAAACCATGAATAACTTTTCAAACTATGGGTCATGCTGTGAAAAGTTGTTCAAAAAAATGTTTTAACTGTATTCACTGTCCTCGAGTAAACCTTTTTTTTTTTTTGGGGGGGGATATTGTTCAGGGAAGAATTTTTGTATGGCTCAGATTGAGGATTTGTCTGCAAATCCATCTCCTTTGAGAGCCACAGAGCAGATACAGAGCATCATTATATTCCTTCAGCGGTCAGAAGACCTCAGCAAGCATGTAGATTCTTTTATGCAGATGGTATCGCTAGTGCAGCCTAAGGAGGTCACCTCTGTCATTTTATCACCATTTCTTTCAGATGATTTGCAAGATAATAATTCATCGAGGTGCTATTTTTATTACCTCTTCTACTCCTCCCCACCCCAACCCCATGCCCTTATCCATGGCAATTTCCTCAATAACACAGTTGATTGTGTTTAAGCTACAGGAACATAGATATGTTGTATGACTGCAAAGAAGATGATTTTGATGCTATCTTGGCGGAGATGGAGAAGGAAATTGGTATGGAAGAGATTGTGAAGGAACTGGGTTATGGATGCACGGTTAATGACTTGCAGTGCAAAGAGATATTATCCCTCTTTTCACCACTTACTGAGGTTACTCTTTCTAGAATACTTGCAACTGTTGCTTGTACTCATGTTGGTCTCGAGGATAATCAGAGTACAGCTTCGACCCTTGCCATGGCCCTTGGGAGCAGTATGTATGCTGACATGCCATCACCCAGCTCCTGGAATATTGATGTTCTTGTTGATTCAATTAAGCAACTGGTTAGATTTTTTTTTTTTCCCCTTCTTCCTTCTCTTGGTAGATTAGTTAGATACTTTCTAATATGTTTATTGATCTGTAGCAATGTCTTGGAAACTCTAAAATCACCATGAGGCTTTTGTTTCTGGATGCAGGCTCCTGGAACCAACTGGACATCAGTTATGGAAAACTTAGATCACGAGGGTTTCTTTTTGCCAAATGAGGAAGCATTTGCTGTCTTAATGTCTATTTACAGACATGCTTGTTCGGTCTGTGTTCTTTCATCTTTAATCATTTTCTTTCTTCTAATATCCATGTCCATTTTATTTAGAAGCTAATAGACATTATGCAGGATCCCTTCCCGTTGCATGCCATTTGTGGGACTCTATGGAAGAATACAGAAGGGCAGCTGTCATTCCTGAAATATGCAGTGTTAGCACCACCTGAAGTATTTACCTTTGTGAACTCTGCCAGAAAGCTGGTAAGCTGTCTTTTGAAAATAATCTTTCATTTGTTCCATGTGTCTTGAGAATAATCCTGAAGAATCAAACCTCAGATGGCCAGTGTGGTTTTTTGAATGTCATGGTTCTTTCTTTCTTTCACATGTGATTGCAATGAGAAAACATTTTGCAGGCCTATGTTGATGCAGTTCAAGGCCAGAATCTTAAGCTTGGACATTCAAATCATGCTTGGTTATGCCTAGACCTGTTGGATGTCTTGTGTCAACTTGCTGAGAGAGGTCATACTGTTTCAGTGAGAAGGATGCTTGAGTATCCCCTTAAATATTGTCCAGAAGTGCTGCTTCTTGGGATGGCACATATCAATGTACTTTTCTCTCAACTGAATGCAATTTATAATTCTCATGCTTTTCAGCAATTGTCCTAACTAGTGTATTTTGCTCTTTGAAATTTGCATGTGCAGACAGCATATAACCTCCTCCAATCTGAAGTCTCTTCCGCTGTGTTTCCCATGATACTGAGAAATAGTGGAAATCTTGGCATGATCCTGTACCTTTGGCATGTGAACCCTATTCTTGTTGTGAGGGCATTTGTGGATGCTGCCAATCTTGAACCTGATTGCTTGCTCAGAGTATTGGACACAAGTCAAGAGTTAAAGGTTAGATATGGACAGACAGTGCTTTAATGGTTGTTAATGCTTTGATGTGCCAGCCTTTTTTGGGTGCTTGGGGCTGCTTATAGCCCTAATAGAACTCTGGCTATTGAGTCTTTTGCTAGCGTCCTTTTGAATGTGAAGAAGGTTTCTTTTTTTTCAACCCCCCACCCCCCCTTTTTTCCTTTCCTTGTTTTCTTGTAACTGGTGAATAATTGGAGATTTCTCTTCCAGTTGTTCTCCTTATCAAAGCTTTGGTTTCCTTTCTTTGGGCACTGACTTATTTTCTTTAACAATGTTGCCAGATACTTTCCCAAGTCCTAGAGATGGTTCCTTCTTCCTTTGCAATCAGATTGGCTGCCCTGGCTGCACGGAAGGATCTTGTAGACCTAGAGAATTGGTTGAACAATGGCTTGAATACATATAAACGTTCTTTCTTTGAGGTAATACTTTGACCAATCTGGTTTTTGGAGGATTGAAGTGCTGGACATAGTAATGCCGTCCATTTGCAACTGCCAGCCACTCATGAGATGCCATGCATTCTGTAATCTTTCAGGAGTGCCTTGAATTCTTGAAGCAGATCGAGTTTGATGGAGCAGTGGATCTTTCTGCTAGGAGCTCTGATAATTCTGGTGGCCTTCTGAATCTCTATTTAGAGGCAGCTCCTATCTTCTTTAAGGTTCTACTTCAAGAATCTACAATCATAGTGCTATCCATGTATTATTTCTCTCCTCATAAATGCTCAATATTCTTGCAGGTTCTCATGGCTCATGTGAGCTTGTCTTCATCTCACCAAAATATGGAAGAATTAGAAAGATTACGTGTAACACTCACACGTAATACTGGACTACATAATGGTGAGGTGACAGACACGCCTTCATCTGAGGGATATGCACAGGAAATAGAGTCTGAAGCGAACTCCTATTTCCAGCAGATGTTTTCTGGTCAGTTGACAACAGATGTAATGGTCCAAATGCTAACACGATTCAAGGAATCATTGCTTAAAAGGTGTGCTTGTAGTTGAGGATGTTCAATATTTCTTTGCGTAAACATTGGTTGTTTTATATTTATCCCAAAAAAAGAAGAAGAAAACATTAGTAGTTTTATTTGCTCTCAAAAACTTTAGTAGTTTGAAATCTAGTCATATTTTTATATGAGAAATATTGATGTTAGCAGTAATTCAGATTGTCTCTAGACTTCAAACTGCAATCACAGAATGGAGAAAATTACACTTCTGATTTTTTATGTAGTAGACATTGGATGTTGCAGAATCAAACAGATCAGGAGTAGAAAGGCTTTTTTGATACGTTAATTTATTATTTAATAGTACCAGTCAATTTCAAAATTTACTTGTCTGATGTATTATGTGACAAGAAATGTTGATTGCTGAATATTTTGCTGGAGACGTTGAAGCTACATTATTCTTGGTCTTAGATTTGTCTCTCATGTGGCTCTGCAATATTGTTCTATATATGCAACTTTTAATGAATGGTCAACTCCTTTGTTATTTTAGCTTTTCAGGCTGTGGAATTCAATTAATATGTTGCTGCAAAGGTTTAGGACTCATTTGTTGCTTGTATCAACTTCCATGAACTTCATAGTTGAACTTTTAGTTGTAATTGTATTTGGCTTTTTAGTTCATCGGTGGGCTGTTGTTCTAACTGCAGGGAACAGTCAATTTTTGAATGCATGATAGCCAACCTGTTTGAGGAGTACAGATTCTTTCCCAAGTACCCTGAAATGCAGCTTGGAATTGCTGCTGTACTCTTTGGTTAGTATATTGTGCAATTGTCATAAACTTAGTTTTACTTCATTTTTTAACATTTTTTGTATACATGTGATCATATGCATTTCAGTTAAAACATATCCATATGTGCTTTGCTTCTTTTTAACTGTAATAGTTTTAGTTTCATAAAGCTGACAATTTGTTTTTTTCTTAATGAAAATGCTTTTTTTGTGGAGGACCTATCACATTTATGTGTTGAAAACTTGGTGGGTTTTATTGCTATAGATTCAACTTTAATTCAAGTTATGCTTTCTTGCTGAGGTAATATCCATATAGGAGCAGTAGTAAAAACTTGTATATTGTCATAACTGGGATAAACTTGTGGATGCAAATGCTTATGATATAGGTGGTTTTGATGGTCACTATTAGCAAAGATCAACAACATGAAGATTAAATCAGGAAAGGACGTGAAAGTAATTGCTGACTGATAGACAGAATTATATCATCAAATTAAGAAAGTATTGGTACATATGTCAAGATGATAAGTAATTGCTGACTGATAGACAGAATTATATGATCAAATTAATAAAGTATTGGTACATATGTCAAGATGATAAATAACCATGGATTTGATTGTTTATTTTGTACTCCATAACATTTTGTGGTTATTATATTTTTGAGAGAGTGCACCTCTCAAATAGATGTCCTTATGCTGGGTATTTCTTATTTTAATCTTGGGACAAAAAGGAAAAAACAACTTTCAGAAATTGGTGTTATTGGTGCAAAGTGCTGGTGTAAAAATGATTACCAAAAAAGCTGTTGAATCTGCTTGCAAGAAAGTGTAGGAGAGAGTAAGGTGGGAGAGAAAGATCAACCTTCAAATTTTTGGTTTGACCACAAATCAAAGAACAAATCAACTTGAGAAGTTCCTGGGATAAGAGTATTATGAATACTCTTATCCTTTATGACATGACTTGTTCTTTCCCCACTAGAAGGGGAAGATAATCTCTCACTTGATTTCCCAAAACTTGTGAAATACATCTGTAAAGAGTATACAACAAGAAATGGGACAAATGTCATTAATAGAGGAAGGATTGGTTACCTTTAGCAAGGGCAAGATGGAAGATGGAGTTGATTTGCTTTAAAAGGCTTTGGGACTCAAAGAAAGCTTCAATAGCAGTTCCTCCTCACCCATGTCCTACTTTGTTTTTAAAAAATCCACATTAAAGCCATCTGCCCTAGGGGTTCTATAGTTAGCTAAATCAAAGGCGCCCTCTTTTTTTCTCCTCCTTAGAGGCTGATTGAGCTAAGGACAAGGCTTGTTCCTCATTCAACTTATAGCCTAACAAACTAGAGATACGTTACATTTGGAGAAGATCAAAAATAGTTCTGGAAGCAATTAATGAGAGGTTACTTTACTTGGTTGTTGATTTGGCAAAAGAACTGACCTCTTTCAGCAATTTGAAGATACAATTGCAATTGATTTACTACTTGATGGAGTTAAAAAGTAAGAAGAGATCCTATCATGATGCCTCAACCAATTTCCTTAAGATTTGTGATTGAGGAAAGTTTCTTCCGAGGTGCTTAACGAATAGATATTGCTGAAGCAATCTTTTTCCATATTCATATCCTCATTGCCAATGAGGGGTTGAAGATTCTTCTTTTCGATTTTGACTAACTCATTCCAAGCCTCTCTAACTCTCCTTAGGGATCTCCAAATTCCATCCTATTTAAAATTTTCAACTAAGCTTCCAGGAGCCTAAACTTTGAGCAAAGCATCAACATTGAATAGCCACTTCAATGCTTTTTCTAGTAAACATTGAAGCTTCCTGCTTTCCATTCAAAAGCTGAAGAAACGAAACGGGGGCTTTTGCTTCAAGGCTTTGAATTTTAACTTGACAATGACTGATGAGTGTTCAGGTAACCAAGGACCATGAAAGTATGGTGAAAAGCTGATAACCCACTCTGGTAGTCTAACACTCTTGTCTAATTTTCGTCTGATGGTATTTGAGCTTCTTTTGTTTGACCAAATTCTGCCTTGGAAAGTAGAGTCATCCACTTCTAAGTTATGCAAGCACTCCTCAAAGTCACTCATGCCATGTGAAACTCTTTTGTTTCCACTCAAAACCTCTCTAATACAGCAGCAATCAGTAAGATCCAATGAATATTAATATGTTGCTTTAGGAACCTGAGTATTCACAACTCGTGTTTGCTAATACAAGAGTTTAGACCATAAATGAAAGAAAAGCTTGGATTGTGGAATGTGTTAGCAATTGCTTACATTCACAATGCACAAGCTGCACTAAGGACTTTAGAATGCTAACTCTCCAAACTTTAGGATTGCAGCCTACCCAAATGGTCCTTTAGATTCTGTGAAGAAGTCCCCAAAGGCAAATTTTTATCCCACAATTTCACCCTTTCTTTTTACACTTCAACTTGAAAATATGCATGAGGGAAATGCGAAAATCATGACATAAATTATGAATTTCTCTAACTTCAAGGGTGTCGCTTAATCCACAAAAATTCCGACTTAAAAGCATGGAGGTCTCGAGTATCACGGTCTCTCTAGAATTAGAAACAAGAGGCTCCAACTCCTTGTGTGAAATATATTGAAGCTTGGCAGACTCCTCAATTTGATCCAATAGATATAATGGATTTAGAGATTGAAGAGTCTAGAGAAGGTTGGGTTGTCAATAGCAAGTGTCTTACCATTATCCCAAAGTCTTCTCACATCATGTTTCTTGATTGTCCACTAGTTTGCTCTTAGAGCCCTTTGTGAATTGCCTTCTAATCTTTTTTCTTTTTTTATCAATGACAAAGCTTGATTGGTAGTAGTGTTACTACCCATTTGTTCATTTTGCATGGCATGACCCAAGGTCATGACCAAAAACTTTGTAGAGGGGGCATCTCTTTGGTAGCGTGGTACTTTAGTTATACAAGAACCTTCAAACTATCAAGACATTTGATTGCTGTTGCAGATAAGAACCTTGAATCAGCCTCTATCTCTGCACAATCATGTGCAAAACCAACCCAATCTTTACATGTAATGACCATATCAACCACTGAGTGTTTTCTTCTGTGATTCACCACATACCTAATGTCTTGTTTGTGGAAAAAGCTATATGGGTGCATTCCACAATTTAACCCATAAAAGAACTAGGAAAGGCTCAACTTTTGCCGAGGACATCTCATCTGCCAACATTGAAGAAAGAGGTACTTACTAGAAAAGTACCAAGGCACTTTCAGAGCCTTCTACAAATAGGTGGTTGTTTGAAAGCTTGAAGAAGATTTCTTTTCATTGCTAAGCACTTGCTCCAAGCCAAAATGGTTCCAAAAAGAGTGAGCGATGCTAGGGGGGAAGGTTGACTATGGCCCAAGAACAATCCGATGAGCATGTTACACTAGATTCTAGTGTCATTCCTTGTGCTACCTCTAGATGTGGCAGCCACAATTCATCTTAATCAACTGTTGGATGGTATTAATTCAAGGAGCAATCGAAATCCTCACTGGAATTTAAGTGAGAGTAAGCTTGAATGTAGGACTTGTGGTTTCTAGAGGAAGGAGAAGTTGAGCCGAGAGTGACCATGGTGGTTTTGCTGAAAGTTGAGGTAGGATACTCAAAACTAGAGGCGAAAACTGCTTTTTCAGAGCTTGCTTTAGGGGAAGCACAAGGAAGGTCTGCCTTTGCAGGTTCTGTAGGGAAGTTGCATCCAACATGCTGCTCCTTGAATTTGGATGTTGTACTTGAAAGGCTAAGAGGGGCCTTGGGTCTGGAGACAAGTTTTGAACCAACACTGTTTTCATCGACTTTTGTGCATTGGGTTTAAGGGTGGTGGTAAGGTTGAGTGAAATGTGCTAGAAGAAGGAATTTCTGGAACGGAGGAAGAAGGATGCGGAAGTTGAGCTGAATTTATTTGGTTTTATGAGGATTTTGGATGAAGAAGGTTTGGAAGATAAAGAAGATGGTTTGCTGTGTTTTTTCTGCCTTAGATAATGATGTTAAGGTTGTAGTGAAGGTTAGGAAGAAATGGGTCATGGCAAACACCAAAGGGTCTATGTGCACCCACATGAACAAGAGCTTGAAAAAACTTAGCATAAACAAACTTAACAACAGAACTAATGACAGGAAAACTAAAATGAAACTGGAGAAGAGAGAAATGAATGAAAGGGTTAGAAGGATTAAAGTGTTTATAGGATTGAAAGCCTTTACACTTTTAAGTGTTTAAGGCTCAAAAGCCTAAGAAAACTGGTTTCCTAGTGAAAAGTCATGGAGAAGGAAAGTATTCTTTTTCCCTCTCATTCTTTTATAATCCATCTTAGCATTTGGGTTGGGGAAGAGATCGTACTTATTTAAACTTTATTAAATGTGGACTCATTGTTTATTTATAGACATTTAGCATTGTGCTAACTTCCATTTGGTTGAATAGCATATTTTAGGATGTTCTTGTTAAGCTATAATGGGCTCTCATGCACAGCATAACCTCAAAACAGTGATTCAAAGATGTACACCTCTCCCCACTTCATTGTGTTCTAAAAACTGTTTAGTATAGGTGGTTGGTACCAGAATGAAGGGTGATGGATGTGGGAAGAGTAAAAAGTTGCTTCTATTGTAAAGAAAACTCCGTTTTGTGGGTGGATATAATTGCCAATGTTGGACTTTGAAGTTTTGCTGCAATTTAATCAAGGAAAAAAATTTGGCTGTAATTTCTTATCTTTAATTTTGTTATTCTTCTTTCTCCTGTCCTTCCATCCATTAACAATTTAGAGTTAAACGTGGACAAATTGATATGAGCATATGCTGACTCTTTAGTTTAGGTCTAAAAATATCTTCTCATCTCTGGCATTAATCTGGAAAATTTCTGACTGTTTTATGTTTTCTGTTCCATTATGTTTAGGTTCGGTTATCAAGCATCAGCTTATAACTCATCTTACTCTTGGAATTGCCCTCCGCTGTGTTCTAGATGCACTACGTAAACCTCCAGATTCCAAGGTTTTTATGATAATTGATGAAACACATTTGTTTTCAAACTGTCCTCTTTCCCCTCTAACTTTAAGTGCTGCATGCAGATGTTTGTATTTGGTACCAAGGCATTGGAGCAGTTTGTGGATCGTCTAATTGAATGGCCACAGTATTGCAATCACATTTTGCAAATATCTAATCTGCGCAGTACTCATGCAGATCTTGTTGCCTTCATTGAGCGCACTCTGGCAAGGATATCTTCTAGTCATTCAGAAACAGATAGTGTCAACAATGCTCCAACAATTCATCAAGTTTCAAATCAGTCAAGCTCTGGAAACTTTGAGGTAGAAACATAATTGTTTATCTTTCTTCCTTAACAGTTTATTGAGACTGCTTGAACTTTATAAATTAGCTTTTGTGTGAAATTTATAGCTTGAATCCCACCAAGGACACTTCTTGGGGTTACTTATGTAGCACAAGCTATTCTTATCCAGTGCATGGGTCTTGTAGGGTGGTTCATGTTCCTGGAGGTTTATTATGAGAGAAGAAAATACTGATAATGAGAGTTAACAGATGGGATATATCTGTTTTTTTTTTTTTACATAAAAATTTGAAGCATGCCAGAGTAATGGAGATCAGATGCATTGTATCAATTCTGATCTTGTTAGTCTCTCATCGATCTCACATAGGGAAATTCGAGTGGCTATCTTGGCACTTGGATGTAGTATATCCAACAAGATATGAGGGGTGCAGATTCTCTTTTACATTGATTGTGGTGATATTTGACATTGGCTGGGAAGATTTTGATGTTACACTGTGATTTGAACCATTTTTCCTTCTCCTTGTGGTGATTAAGCTAAAGTATGAGGTTAGAGTAATAAATTATGAGATGCTGATTATTGTAAATGCTGGTGATGAGTCTTCCTCTTTGGTTAGTGTTTGTGGGAAGGGTTACCTCTTCAATGGTTCTTATTTTTCCAGGTAGCATCACGGCTCTGCAGTCCTCAGTGTTCTCTTACTATAAATGTTGTCATTGATCATACTGATCTTTCTGTTCAAACTTCAAATCACTTCTCTAAAAGCTGGAGGAGTACAACCCTTTATACATTTATGTTCTTTTTTTGGGTAATGTCAGATTTTTGCATTCAAGTTTTTGTAATGTCTATATCTGAAAATTATTTGTGATGAGGTTGACATCACTGAGATGGTGTGATAATTGAATGCAGTTAAATAACTTTCCAGGCCTGGAAAAAAATATGAAATATTTATCAGTGGAAACAAAATGTATGTAAATATGAATAAAGTACACTATGTGGCCAGCATTAAACATTGAATTTTTTGTGGGGTTATGTCAAGAAAGGGAACTACTACACAGCAGGAGACCTAGAATATTGATCAAAGCACTGATGTACAAAAGGGTACTAGGATCAATAACCTGGCTAGGAAATCACATAAGTGCTCTACTTTTACACACACACACACACAAAAAAAAAGAAAAAGAGAGACAAAATATGCCTAGTCAGTTGGTAAGCAGTGCATTTGATTCTTCTCTCCTCTGATTTCTTTTCTTCCATAGGAAGTAGATTCAAATTAATTTACTTAGAAAATTACTAAAAGAAAAAACAATAAGTACAAAAAATTTTACTTGGAGAAAGCTACACATTACATTCTTTTTTTTCATGAACTCCTTCCCCACTTCTATGTTAGAAAGTAAGAAGTTGTTTATCTTTCAGGTAAGATTTTTTTCCTAATGTAGGTTGATATTGCAGATCAACAATGCTACTAGCTTGCTAGCTGGGCAGTCACTTTCAACGTTCCAGCTTCAGCAGAGGCAAGACAATTCTCTTGATGATAGGCAAAAGGTTCCTCCTCCTGCATCCTCATCTACGGATGTGAAACCTGTGGTATCTGCAGCAGGAAAGCCTCCCACTGGTACTTCAAGTGAAACTTCCAGTTTCCAGAAGGTATGTTTCTTCTGTAGCAAGTTGCTCTGGACATGTTTTACTTCATCCGAGTTAGTACTGAATCCAATCTCAATTCCCTAAATCTATACAGCTCCAGAGTGCTTCTTCTGCTGCACTGGTCTCTTCATCTCCTGGTTTTGTTCGCCCTCCACGAGCTGCTGCTTCAGCTAGTAGAGTTTCTTCACTTATTCTGATATTTTCTGTTCGATTTTTTATGAATTGTTTAAAAAAGCCTATGAAATTTAGACAAGTTGCGTTATGATTTCTGTAAACAGTTTGTTTTGGTAAATCACAGAACATTTGACTTAGTGTAACCATTTCCCTCTGTCAAGAAAAACAAAAAAAGAAAGTACAGAATAATGTGTCTTTACTATTTCTACAGGAAGTATGCCTTCATAATCTTGTGATCTTTTTGACTAAGTCTTTGGATATCTTCACATAGATGGTTTTACATGAGAACCGCCTGCTAAAGAGAGTATTTTCACTTGATTTCCATGAGAGTAATTTCCCTATAGATATGCATGGAATCATGGTTTCTTCCAGTTTATTGCAAATTTGAATGAGCTCAAGGCTATTATCTACTGCAGGATTTGGTTCTGCTCTGAATATTGAAACTCTAATTGCTGCTGCTGAGAAACGAGATACCCCCATAGAGGTAGTTGTCCATTTTGACATGCAGTTGTTTATTTTTAAAGCTATTTTTCTTGGTGATAGTGTATGTTTTTCCTTTGTTAATTTGAATGCTGGTAAATGTTATTTACAATCATTTTCTTGAATTTGGCTCCCATCTGCTCATATTTGGAATCTATATGAAGAACTCAAGAAACATAGTGGACTTTGTCTTGACTTCGATTTGTAGCATGGTTTCTTTGAATAGGAATGTTCATTAGTATGCAGTTATTGTTAACGGAAATTTTGCCGCCTTGGTTTTCTGAAGCTTCAATGGAATTGTTAGGTATTCATTTGAATTGGTAGAGAGAATCTGTGTTGACTCAATATACAAGAAATGCCAAAAATCAGCGATTAGATTTCAAGCCTGAAATCTTCTAATATTGTTATGCATGTGTGTATACTATAAGAAGCTTGATTGGTCCTTTACATGGTAATGGATGGAGAATATTTAGCTATGTAAGATATTAATTTCCCCTGTTCTTGTTGCCAAGTACACTGATTTTATATTTATAGACTATACCGTTTCTGGTGGTACTCTGGTTTCAACTGACATATTATATTTGCTACTAATTCCTTCACTAGCCTGCCTTTATTAATCTTTTAAAATTATTTTTAGGATCCTATCAATTGATGCCCCTTGGCACTTGTTGAATGCGCCGAGATTATTTTATTTTATTTTTTTTGAACATTTTCTACAATTGATTATATTCTTTGAAAGAACAAGTGTATGGTAAGGTGAAAAGTTATTATAATTTGGCCTCTTAGCCAAGTGCATTGGAGCACCCATTAACATTCTACTTAATTTTTGTTATGTCTACTTTTATCTGGTTGGCTATATATTTTAAAGAAATGTTGATTTTGATCTGAAGCAGATAAATTCAGCCTGTTCTTTCATTGCCAGCTCCCTTTACTATAGGTTGTCATAATTTTTATACCTGCAGGCTCCAGCATCAGATGTTCAGGACAAGATATCATTTATCATCAACAATATCTCAGCTGCAAATGTGGAAGCTAAAGCTAAGGAATTCACAGAAATATTAAAGGAGCAATACTATCCATGGTTTGCCCAGTATATGGTTATGAAAAGGTTTGTTATTTAAAATTTTAACTGTCATTTGAAGCAGTGGCTTTCTTATTCTGACATCCTCATCAAATCACATTAACCAATCAAAACAAGAACAACTCAAATCAAGTATCCACAATTCTAGCTGTTTTTGGAAGCAATCTAGACATCCTTGGTTTGCCTAATGAATTTTTATCTTTAGCCTCCTGATTCTCCATTCACTTGGATAAGTAATTAGAAGTATATTTTCCATTATTAGAACCGTCATTGGTGGGGGCTATTATCGATTGTAGAGTAGGTATGCTCTCCTACTTGATAGAGTAGTCATGCATTGAGAATATGTGAAAAGAATACTGATGGGTGGGGTCCTAAGAGAAGTGAAGCTGGAAGGAAATATGGACAAAGGAAGAAGGAAGTTGCTGATTCAGATTGCTGTGTAAAGTTGTAGACAAGGATCATCAAAGGTCTGGAGTTTTTAAAGAACAGAAGGTCGATTCTGAGACCTTGAAAGTTCCGGATTCTTTATGGGAGTTTCAGAGCATTCTTGTGGTTGAGTGACAGGGAAGACTTCTTTGAAGCATAAAGTTCCGAACTCATTACACGTGATCTAGACTCTTTACACTCGCGAATTTTCCAGTATCACTTTTGTTTTTAATTATACAAGTCTTATTTCTTATTTCATGACCGTTTTGCTTTGATTACATGTTAATAAGGATTTTCTTTGTATTAGATAATCGGTTGGCATTTTTTCAAATATTGAACATCACTTATTTCTTTTGAGTGGTTTAATATCATTATCAAATCTCTTTTGGTTTGTGGTGAACCTTTTTCTTGATTATTATTTTTATGCGTGATGTCAACATCTTGATAGTCAACCTTTTCAGTCAATTACGATTGTGCATAACTTCAATCTTGTAATTGATTGAATTAGCTTGTTCATTCAAGTGGCACTTTATCCAATTTAATCGAACATTGATATCCCTTTTATTTATTTGTCATATAAACACCAAACCCCATAAAAACCTGTTCTTTATTGCACCTAAACCTCTAAAACACCAAAAAGAATCATTCTTTCGTATGTTGCGCAATAAGGGCTGTGGCTTTGCTCCTTTTCCTGAAATTTTGGCACATCATCTTGGTGTCAAATCTGTGGTGCAACATGCAATTTGTTGAACCATGGTAAGTTTCAAAATTCCTTATTGGTAAATTTGGAGTCTGAGATCAGATTTGGGTTTCTTGCTGTGATTGTGATTGGTTAGTCATTTGGTTGTGGTGTTGATGTGGTCTTGGTGCAGTATTGGAGTTGTGGGCTGATTTATTGATTGAATTGTGTTGGAAGTTGTTTGAATATTAACAACAATGTCGGTTGAGAGTGTCAATAACAGTGTTGGTGTTGGGAACTGAAGGAGAGATTCTGATAGGCACAGTAGTGGGAGTTGTAGGTGCATAGATGCCTTAGAACAGCAAATGTGTGAAATTACTAAGTTTGTGCATTATCTTGTTACATGGGATTGTATTAGAGAAGAATTGCCAATTGCGCCTAAGGCGATAGCATGTAGTGAAAATAGGAGGGTATAGAAAAATTTGGAAGAAGGCGAAGGAAATGGTTTTGATGTGGGCTGATGAGGAAGAACAAATAATCAAAACAAATACGAGGTTCACTATGTACATAGCTTGAAACTAGGTCAAAACCACTAGGCTATCAAAACAAATACAATGAAACACATTTAGCCATTGTTTAGTGCAAAAATATCTTGCTAGGCTGTTCGCATTAGGGATGTATTGCCCTAGTTGAATAGAATTCCGTGCTTGCCATATGCAATAAACTGCCGTGGATAGAGCTGATTTCCACTTATCCGTAAGCTGGTTTGAAGGGGAATGGGTGAGCCCATCCAAGACACCCTGCCACGGATTGTAGGAAGAAGGGCATCCCAAACTTAAAGTAACTTGGGTCTAAACTGCTGATGAGAAAGCACACCAGAAGAATAGGTGCTGGTGAGATTTCTTACTTGAGTTGCAGAAATAACAGGAGGAAAGTGTTGTGATTACTCACATGTTTAGTTTGTCAAGAGCGTATAGCTTGCTATTGAATGTGAGCCGAAGAATAAAGCTATATCTTGGAATAGATTTGTTGCTCCACACTACTTTTGACCAAAACACAGCAGCACCAGGAGGAATGAAGGATTTGTACACGCTCTTAATAGAGAAATTACCGGCTGAGGATGGCCTCCATGAGAGCTTGTCTTCCATGGATGGGACACTAAAGAATTTGAGATGCTTTTCATCTGATGTGAGTTGGCAGAATCAAACGAACATACTGCAGCTTGATTATATCAAATTTTGGGCATTGGTGTACATTGCCAATAAATTATATCAATTTTTCCAACAATGAATTTGCTTATCTGAAGATTGTTTTTGATTTATTAAAAGTTTGTGGAGATTGCTAACGTTGTGGAGTTGTTGTCATAGGAGACTTTGATAGATGTCATCAAACTTACTATTAAAATTGAGCAGCAGCGATAGAGGAGTAGAGTCGAGTCTCTAGTGATGCCTTCTAAACTAGCAGATGAGGTAGGTCATAGAGGCAAAGATGTCAACAGGGGTGAGAATGAAAAGCAAAGTCTTAGGATTCAGGAGAAAGGAGAGGGCAGTGGCTATGAAACTCCTAATATGTATAAAAACCTTAGGAGCTGGAGCATGGGCAGGTCGGGTGCAAATATAGAGAAATCAAATGTTTCAAGTGTGATTACATTTCATTGAAAATGTTTCAAGTGTTTGGAGTTTGGCCATTAAGCATCTAAATGTCCTAATAAGAGTATCATAGTGGCCAAGGGTGAAATTCCAAAGTTTGAGATAGAAAATGAGGACAGTGAAGAAATTGTTGGCTGAAAGAAAGAAAAGAATTGCCATCTGTAATGAGAATAACGGTATGAAGGCTGTAGAGGGACCTGTGATGAATCTCATAGTGAGGAGCTTATAGATAAGTCTGGGTCAGATAGCAACTGGAGGGAAAACTTATTCCATATCAGATGTCAGTTACCAACTAAAGTTTGTTCTTTAATCATTGATGGGGGGAGTTGCACTAATGTGGAATCTATTGCATGGGTGCAGAAGATGGGATTGCAAACTACTCCACATGTATCTCCCTGCAGTTTGTAGTGGTTCAACGATAAAGACTCTGGGAGTGGATTGACAGATATAAATCCCATTTTCTGTTTGTCAATATTCCTGCACTGTTGTTTGTGTAAGGATGGCAAGAAAATTGAATTTTTACCGATGCCTATGAAGGAGGTCCAACAAGATTAAAAAAGCCTTTAGGAAGCATGAGAAGTAGAGAGAAGGCCTGTGTATGTGTCGTAGCATTGATGGAAGACAAGGAGGTCATGTGCAAGATCTAAGGCAAAGCAACCATCAGATTCAAGGTTGAATATCTGCCAACTCGGGGGAAATGTTGGGAATCGTGATCCCAAGAAATGACTTAAGGGTCCTAGAGTGGGTAGAAGTGAAATTGGGAGGAAATACAGTCAAAGGAAGAAGGAATTTGCTGATTCAGATTGCTACAGAAAATTGTAGACAGGGAAAGTCCAGTGTATTCATCAAAGATTTGGAGTTTTTGAAGTGCAGAAGGTCCCTGATTTTGAGACCTGGAAAGGTCCTCTCTCTTTTCAAAAGTT
The DNA here is from genome assembly GCA_037954665.1 of Laguncularia racemosa. Classification (NCBI taxonomy): domain Eukaryota; kingdom Viridiplantae; phylum Streptophyta; class Magnoliopsida; order Myrtales; family Combretaceae; genus Laguncularia; species Laguncularia racemosa. The sequence goes on along the minus strand of JBBMOL010000025.1, from coordinate 6,262,461 downwards.
CTGGAGCATTCGTGTAGCAGAGATATAGGGTGGACTTCTCTAAAACATAAAGTTTTGGGCTCATTACACATGATCCAAGCTCTTTGTTACTTTTGTGAATTTTTCTGTATTATGTTTGTTTTTGATTAGATAAGTCTTGCTTACTATTTTATAACCGTTTTGCCTTTAATTACATGATAATAAGGTTTTTCTTCTCCCTTTTTGTGGGTATTAGACAATCAGTTAGCATCCTTTTCAATATTGAACATTGTTTCTTGTTTTCTTTTTTTTTTTGAGCATTTTTATCTCAACACCTTTGTTCTTATCAAGTCTATTGATTTGTGGCAAACCTTCTTCTTGATTTTTAGATTTTGTGTGTTATATCAATATCTTAATAATCAACCTTCTCAGTTAATTAGAAATTGTTCATATCATCAATCTTGCATTTGATTGAATTAGTTTGTTCATTCAATTGGTGTGCAATATCCAATTTAATTGAACATTCATATCTCTTTCATTTATTTGTCATATTAACACCAAAGAACCCTTAAACTGTGTTCTTTATTACACCTAAACCATAAAACTCCAAAAAGAATCATTCTTTAGCTTGCTGCGCAACATCTGTTGTGCCTTTATTCCTACTCCTGGGATTGGGGCACATCAAATACTCATTGTATATATTATGGTGTGCAGTGGAGGCTTTCTCATTTATATAAAAAATAACTTTTTTCCCCATATGTAACTATGTGTTTATTTCCTTGTCTACTACCTTGTCTTTCTTGACAGAGCAAGTATCGAGCCGAACTTTCATGATCTCTACTTAAAATTTTTGGACAAAGTCAATTCGAAGGCATTGAATAAAGAAATCATTCAAGCAACGTATGAAAATTGCAAGGTTGTTTCACCAGAATATTCTCTTGTTGAGTTCTGGTTTATGCTAAAAGAAGTATTGACTTTTAGTTCTTTTACATTTACAGGTTCTTTTAGGCTCTGAGCTCATAAAATCAAGTTCAGAAGAGCGGTCACTATTGAAAAACTTGGGTAGCTGGTTAGGAAAGTTAACTATTGGAAGGAATCAAGTTCTAAGAGCCCGGGAGATAGATCCAAAATCATTGATTATAGAGGTAAGTTCCTTTGGAGTCATACTGTAGACTATTTTACTGATTTATTGATTTTATCTTCATTGGTAGCAATCACTGTTTGTTGATTCTTGGTGGTTTGTGATATTACTTAATTATCCAATGAACTTTGCAAGACCTTTTTTTTCCCTCCCTTTTTTATTTTGATTAACTGTGTGACTTGGTAATAGTTAAATGCAAAAATAGCTCGCGGTGTCATTTTGTATGTAGTAAATGGAGGTTATTAGATGAACATTAAAATTGTTGGAATCGGGAATTTGCTGGAATGTGGGGGTAGGTTTCGGTTCTCCAACAAATCAGATATATATGAAGTGGCAAGTACACCAACATTTGAAACATGTATCTTTTGGGTTATATTATAATAGATTCTAGGTTTTGGACACCATTACCTTGTACAAGATACCCTGCTGTGGTCTTGCAATATTATGTGAATTTGGGGGTTTTTGGGGTGGGGGGGACACATGATTTTATGTGGTCCACTGTTTCTCTAGAATCAAATTGATTTCCATGATTTGTGAAACCTTTTGCTTTATTTTATTTCCTTTTTTTTTTCCCCTCCTTTCTCCTTGATAGGAACATGACCTTTTATCTTGAAGGTACCAGGGGTTGTGAATGTTCATGTTTGTTATAATGTGGAATTCTAGTTGCCTAAGAACATAACTTTATTAGGTCCATCGATTTACCAAAAGATAAAAAGATCAATAACTCTCACTATTTATTATGCACCATCATCACAATGGTATCTTGCCATACACTTTTTTTCTTATTTTTCTACTTCTGTTTCTATCTCTTCTTTTATCAGTATACTACTGAACTTTACCCAAAACAAAAAGGGTTATAACGATTAAAAAAAATTAGGTTTATAAATTGTTTCTGGTTTGTTTTGGTAAGCTTTAATGTTGAAAACACATTTTACTGAGAGAATGAGAGCGGGCTTACATTTTCTTTGATATTTTAGTAAAGAGTATGGCATTGATTGTAATGCTGAGTATCTGTGAGATAATGAGCCTAAAATGAGTTATGACTGTACCACTTATGTCATTCGGAAATTTGTTATTTGTTTTCCTCTTGTGTATCCTAATAATGAGCCTAAAATGAGTTATGACTCTACCACTTGTGTCTTGTTGAAATTTGTTATTTGTTTTCTTCTTGTGCAATTTAACAATGGCAGACGATGCCCAAAAGCATAGTTTCAACAAATGGAAAGTCTCTGCTCATGTGTCTCTTCAAGTTTGTCTTTTGACTTTCTAATTAGTCTTTGAACGACAATTCTATCCATGCTGCCTTCTTGTTTACTTTAATGAACCGTTGTGAATTTCGATGAGAAGAGGTGCAACTTTGTGGCTGAAAATGGTGGCCCCGGGATAATTGTTTCTAAAGCCATTTAGCAGTCACATCTTGATTGCATTTGAATTAAATAAAGTGTCCCTCATACTTTTCAGAGGATAATGAAATTCATTCAAGATTCAAAATTGTGTATGCTGATGGGAAATACTCCCTCTGTCCCAAATATACTGATTCGTTTGATATTTGTACAGCATTTGAGGATCAATAATTGCTTTGGAAAAGAAACCCTTCTGTTTATCTCGTCCTTTTGCTTAATAGTGAAGGAACCTTTATTTCTTGGAGTCATTGCTTTTTGTGTTATGAAGATATTTTATAAAGATGCTAATTGAAATGAAGATGGAAGATTATATTTATGCACACCCCAAAGGTGCAAAGTAGACTATAAAATGGGGTCTTAGAGTGCAGATGGTTTTTGATATTCAGAAGAGTTTTCCCTGGATTTTGTTGAGTGTGGTTAAATCAACTAAAGAAAAGTGCAGGTACTTGATAAGGGACTGATTATCCTTCGGTAATATCAACTGCTCCATAGTCTCTTCACCTGGGATATTGTCTCTGGTTAATTTGTGATGACCAGCTTTGATTCTCAGTTTTCATGCATGCCAACAGAAGAGATGAGTCTTATTTTCTTTTGTTAATTCTCAGGCATATGAGAAGGGAAAGATGATAGCAGTTATCCCATTTACTTCAAAGGTAAAGACTCTCTTGCTTTCGCTGCTAATTACATTTTATGCCCATCTCAGATTTCATCATTGTATTGCCTTCTCTCACGGGGCTTTGATTATGAGTTTTATATGCATGTTAGATTTTGGAGCCTTGCCAGAGTAGCCTAGCATACCAACCTCCAAACCCTTGGACCATGGGAATTCTTGGATTACTTGCTGAGATATATGTAATGCCAAATTTGAAAATGAATCTAAAGTTTGACATTGAGGTACGTGCTTTAATTTAGTGTTGTTAATTATACCAGGAACTTCTTTTACCTTTTCTGCCTATATTCAGGTATATGGGAATGGTGTAACGTCTAATTTTTGACTTTATTTTCTCTTTTACTTATATTTTAGGTCCTATTTAAGAACTTGGGTGTGGATATGAAGGATATTACACCCACTTCCCTTCTCAAGGATCGAGTCAGAGAAATTGAAGGAAATCCTGATTTTTCAAACAAAGATATAGGAGCTTCACAACCACAGATGGTTGCTGATGTCAAAACTGCAATAATACCTCCCATAAATCAAGTTGAGCTACCTCTAAAGGTTGCCAGTCCATCTGAACCTAATAGCCACACTCATTTATTGCCCCAGGTATGCATTGGTATAGTTTTTTTCTCTACATGAGATGATGCAATCTTCTGAAATTTTGTCTAATGGTGGATTGAAGTATGCGGCTCCTCTTCATCTTTCATCTGGTACTTTGATGGAGGACGAGAAGCTAGCAGCTCTTGGCTTGTCTGATCAGCTACCTTCTGCTCAAGGGCTCTTACAAGCTGCACAGTCTCAGTCATCTTTCTCAGTTAGTCAGGTACTTGTATCTTTCTTTGTTAAGCATGCTCATTAAATGTCTCTTATCTTGTAATGAGTAATAATTATTATTTCCTTTTCAGCTTCCAGCACAAACACTTAATATCGGAACCCAAGTTGTGATAAACCCAAAGCTGACTACTTTAGGCTTGCACTTGCATTTTCAAAGGTAATGTTGTCGAATTCTTTCTTTAGTTTAAATACTATCATCTCTGTGGTGGTCTCTGTGTGTGTGTGTTTGTTGATTGATGTTGTTAAATAATAGATACAAAACATTTTTAGATCTATCAGCTCAACATGTTAGATTATATGGATGTAGATTTAGATTTATTATGGTATTGCTGCAAGAGTTCATGAGTTGGAATTCTTGCACCACTGTTTAACGCTATTTAATTAATTAATCCACTTGATGGGCTTCAACTAATGTTTTATCTCTCAAGTGAGGAAAGTATTTATGAAGAAATATAAATCACCTTGGCCCTTAAAACATTCATGACATGGCCTAAGTGCTCCATTTCCCTGCTTAAGGCTTCAAAGCAGTCTTCTTTTTCCAAATCTACCACCTGCCACCTTGCCAGAGAATCTTAGTTCATCTCAAAAACCTCCTCCATTTATGAAAACCAGGTTGTTGAGAAGTGGCCTGTGGGCCCACAAGCCATGATGCAGCTATGTTTTGATGTGACTAATCTTATTTTATCATTTTTTTTTGGTTACTTTAATCTTATTTTATCTTAAAAGCCTGTAGCCAATAAAGCTAAAACTCATAAAAGCTTTCCTTTCCTTGTAATGGTGGGGTTCTCGAGGGAAAAAGCTTATCACAACTGCTTCTTGTTCTGGTGAAAGTCAAAGTTTTATAAGCGATTCCATTTTACAGGCTATGACAAGAGTAGTAGAAGTATAGAATAGGGTCAGCTTTGCAAAGAAGTCCAATGGCTTTATTGTGACTTTTACAGATCAGGAGTAAAAGCTGATTTAACAGCTGGTTTTCAAAATGACCTTCATCTCTCTCCAAAACCACCCTCTTTTGCTCAGGTGGTGTCTTCAATGCCTGGTCCATCTTCTTTGAAGGAACGAGTAGATATTTCTCTTCAATATTTTCCTCCTCCTTGAGTATGTAGGTTAATTCACCCAATCGGTATCCCAAGTGGGGGAACACATATGGAGAAACACTCTAATTGTTTTTTTCCTGGACGTGGTTTCTCTTTTTTCCCAGTTTAGAAGCTTGTTTGATGTCTTTGGGTGAATGACAACCTCCTTGTAGCGTTAACCAATGGTTCTGGCTTCTTTTTCTTCAAGTTTATGGATGGGCCATCCTTACATATGATCTTGTGGCAACCATGTTACTTGGGCTTAATCCCTTGAAGCTTTGCATAGGGAAGGAATCTAGAGTGCAACTAGTGCCAGTGGGGAACTCCTTTAAGTTGATTTAGTTTCAGCAACAAATGGGTGAATCCATTATGTACATGCATCTGTTGAAATGGAGGCTAATGCAGAGTTCTTGATGGATCTTAATATGACTCAAGCAAATGGACTGTGGCCATAGCGGATGTGGAATATTAGTGGGTACCCCACCGTTGTAACAAGCGCAATGTCTTTGGATGTAGCAATCAGAAATGTTTGGATCTTGTTCTGGATGTAATGAAGTGATGGAGCACTTAAGCCCTCAGTCATAAGGATTGATATAGCTCTTGTAAACCATAAGTGGAATTTGGAGCTACCTCATTCTGAGATTCAAGTTTGCGCACCTGGTTTTTTGGATCCTGATCCTCTTATTGTCCATCTCAACTTTTTTTCTTCAGCCAGAACTACTCCACTCAGGTACTTCAATTTCTAGAAATTTTTGCCAATTTCAAGGGAACTGTTGCTGAAGTTTGGGGTATGTTTCCAGTGGGTTTGAAGCTCAAAATATTGAAGAAAGTGCTAAGAAAATTGAATAAGAATCACTTCACTTAAGTACAAAAAGCAAAAGAGGATGTTACCCAAATCCAAGCTTTATTCATTAAAAAAAAAAAAGAAAATTCTCTAAGCTTCTAATTGTAATAATCTTTTGAAAGCAAACTGGTAAGAGGAAAGAAGTAAATTTAAGGACTTATCTGTCATGCGAGCGGTTGAGGAGTACTTTCTTTGTCAGAAATCAATGGACACTTGGCTAAGACTTAGAGATAGGAAGTTTGGTTATTTTTTCAATTCACTTAAGCAAAAGCAGTTGAGAAACAATATACACTCACTCTTGGATGAGGAAAGCTAAAAGGGCCTGTTCAAGAGAGGGCGCTTATACCATTGCTATTGCATATTGCCAGAACCTGCTGCATTGCATACTGCCTTGTCTCAATGAGCTTGGATTGGGATATTCTGATGAAGCCAATAACAAACACAAAAGTTGAGGATACCTTTTGGTCTCTTGCGACGGACAAATCACCTACCCTTGATGGCTACAACCCTAATTCTTTTAGGGACACTTAAAGACATTGTAGGCTGATGTTTTCTTAGCAATTAGGAAAACTTTGGACATTGATCGAGGTTGGTGCTTTGAACAAAGTGGAAATAGCAAAAGCCCTCTTTGTTCCCCAGAACATTGTTGAGGCTTTGGTCCTTTCATAGTCTTAGTGCTTTTGATGGCAAAAGAGAAAAAGCAATCTTCCTCCCTAGGAAATATATAACTAAGGTAGATTCTTAATACTTAGCCCCTTGTTCCACTATAGAAAACGGAGGTTCAACATGAGCAATAGGTCCCTTTGAAACAAGAGGGAAAAAATGGAACTTGAACTATGGCACCGGGGGTGGCCTTGGTGGTGCATAAGTAGTTTTGAAAGACTTAGGTGGTGTTGAGTTGGAGAAGAGGGTTTCAATTTTCCACTTCGTCAAGCAAGTCATTCAGCTTTGCTCATAAAAGGGAAAATCATTTAGCTCTTCTAATTTCAAAATGTGTGGATGCTCCGGAGCTTGTCTTCAGGTATCGTGCAATTGAGCTTCCGATCAACAAAAGAGTCTGGAGCTTTTAGTAAAAGGTCTAGAGCTTCACTCTCCATGAGCTACCTTGATGGAAGTTACCAAGAAGGTTTGGAGCACCTTGAAAAGGTTCAAAGCACTGGAGCAATCTTACGTCAATCTTGTTTCTAATCCGCTAAATGCTCTGGATCATCTCCAAAAGGTTTAGACCTGTTAAAAATTGTAGGTCCTCCTTGTTGCAACACTTGTTCATACTTAGCCATGTTAACCCTGATCAATACCTGATCATCAAAGGACCTTGAATGCACATCATAGCCATCTTACATGACCTTCTCCTCATCATTTGGCATGCTATTCGTGATCTGTTGCAACATGTTTTAAAAACAACGAGCTCTAGCTTCAGTTATTGGTCCCTTAAGCTTTTGATCCCATCAACAATGCTTGAGGCGTGATTAGGTTAGATGAGAAGATGGAGATATGGGAAAAGATAGAAATGAAAAGGGTGTTTTTTTTTTTTTTTCTTTCAGCCCACTCTTTATGCTTGCTGTAATGTAGGAAGTAGTAGGGTTTGTGGATGACACCATCAACTGCTACTTAATGACACTTAAAAAATATTATAGAAATACATATGACAAAAACCAAACTCTCCCACTTCTGCTAACATCCAGGAACATGGACATTACACAAACTACCCACTATCTTAAAAATTATTGACACTAACAATAACTGACAAAATAACATTCCATGTACTGCTAAAACTGCTACTAATAAATAACAATGATCAGTTGATGATGAAAAACAATGGATGCTGGACCCATATTAGGATATTTGTAAACCAAAGAAAGAATGGCGCTTGGGGATCTTAGATCTGCCTCTCTAGGACAAAGTTGGCCAACTTAAGCATGCTGGTGAATCTCTTTGGCCAAGTTAAGAGGAAGGAAGTTCTGGTTCATAGGGAATCCGAGTAAAGCTTCTTGGTCATGGCATAAAATCCATCAAACTAGATCTTTAGCAAGCTCCTTGTTAAAGCAGGAAGTGGGGGATGATCTAAATATTTTCGTATGGTATGATGATTGACACCCTAGGGGCCCTTCAATAGAGTGGTTTAGTAAGGGAGCTAGCTTGGTTGGTCCAAAGAAGTGCATATATGTTCAATCATTAATGATAGTACTTGGGAATGGCTGCATGGAGGGATATGGAAGGAAGTAAGAGTGGGGAGTTGAGGGCGTGTTGATCAACCAATGCCTTGGTTTGGAGTTGTTTGGTTCAAGGAAATATGCCTAGACACGTCATTCTGTGGTTGGCAGCCCAAGAGGAACTTTACACAATGGATAATTTAGTTCATTGTTGCACCCTTTCACACAATCAATGCTTCTTGTGCAATCATGACAAAGAAACCCACCCCTATTTCTTTATCAAATGTGATTATGTGTCTGCTATCTGGAGGAAGACTCAAGAATATTTTCATGGAGGTCAACTGGGCATAGTTGAACTTCTCCTATGGCTGATATGCTATCTTTTTTTCAGTTACGTGCTCCTCATTCTGAGTAGGATAGCTCCCTCTATGGTTATATATGGAATGAAAGGAATGATAGTTGAGTGGGATCTAAACCCCTTTCAGCAGAGGTCTTAGCTAGGAGAATTATTTCTGGTTATGTTGGTGAAGATGAACACTTATGTGATTATCGCCAATTTATTGATCCAGGCACCCTTCCCAATCCCAACCTCCCCGCCCACCTCCCACCTTTAAAAGAAAAAGTCCCTATGATTTTCATCAATAGAATTATTGTTTTTCTTTTTTTGGGGTGAAATAATAGAATTATGTTTTTCAGATGGTGGTAGATTTACTTGTATCAATTATGGGCATGTTTAATGTTAATTTTGTCAAATTGTGAAGTTAAAATGATGTGTAATTCATACTTTTATTTCAGGGTTGTTCCAATTGCAATGGACAGAGCTGTCAAGGAGATAGTGCTTGGGATTGTTCAACGGAGTGTTTCAATAGCAACTCAAACAACAAAAGAGCTTGTGTTAAAGGTTCTTGAACTCATTTTTATTGATTGAATTGTGAATGCTTGCATCTTTATGCCAGCATCCAGCTAATTCCAACTATTTATGTCTTGTAATATTTTTTTCACCCTTCCATTTTTCCTGCTTGTTCACTCTCTAGCAATGTGTACCATATGTGTATATTGTTCATGTTTCCGCTTACATCCACCATTACCCTGTTTCATTGATGACTTTGCTTATCTTAGTGGTTATCCTTTTCTATCTTTGGCAATCTATTGTTTGCTTCATTGTATTTCCTATTGATTGCCAAAAGTATTAAGTGTTTCTTTTGTTTGCTGGTAAATGATAAATATTTTTTCTTTTAAAATTTTTTATCATTAGGGTAAAGATGTCTCTCACAGTGAGAGAAAAGCCTTCAGCTTGGGAGGAAGATGGCTCTCACTTAGGAGAGAAGTTAGAAAAATATTCAACTACAAGAGAGAAGCCTCCAGCGAAGGAGGAAGATGGCTCTTACTGAGGAGAGAAGTAGCCTCAACCAGCTAAAACAATAGAAAATACTTCTCACTTTTGGAAATAATAAAAAAGAAAGATAAAATTACCATTCTTACTCAAGGTTAGACATATTATTGTTGCTTTTCCTAAAGCTGTTTTTGCCATTTTCTTTAATGGCTGTAAGTTCTTCTTCCTTAGCAATCCACTGCCCCCTACTAAAAAGCCAGTGAAAGCACTTCCATTTATGAAAATACCACCTTAGAGTAGCTTGATGAGATTTTGGAAAATCAGAGGGGTAAAACCACAACCAAAGCCCAATTACCCCTCTTCCTAAATTTTTTGAGATTGAGAAGTTGGATGGGCATACAACCTAAGTACAAGTTGACTCTCAATTGATGTCTTAGAGATGATCTTAGTATAGGGTTTTTGGACAATCGTACAAACTCAAACACAGTAAAAAAACCCAAGCTGCCATGTGTCTTTCAAATGCTATAGAGGGAGAGTGGGTGAAAATTGGTTGCAAAGGAAAGGCAAGGCACAAGTGGTTGAGGCCTCAAGTCAGAGCTCCCCTTCCCCATAGGCCAACCTTGTCCGAGCTAGTGAGAAATATCTCCTCTAAAGGGCCATGTAGTGGAAGATTTGGGTCTCTCTTGAGGCGAGGGTGCTGCTTTTGTGGTTTTATGGAATTAATGTCTGCCATAGGACTGACAGCTCAAGTTCCCATGTAAAAGGAGGTGAAGTGAGGAAGGTTTTTGTAGAACATGAGATTTATTTCTGGGAGTTTTTAGAAATTATAGTAAACTTGTCGAATGTGCAAGCTGTCATGTAAAGAATAGGGCCAAGATAGCATTTTGTGATGGATAATCTTGTTAGGAGGATGATACAATCTAGGGTTCATTATAGTGAAAGATGGAAACTCTAATAGAGATTAGGACTAAAAGAGGGGAATTTTATTTATAGAATGAAAGTGAGAATACAAAAGCTTCTATGGAAGACAACTCCAAGAGCCCACTGCTCTCCAATTCTCTCTCAGGAGAACCAAAACCAACTAACAAATATCTGTTCTAATATCTTTCTCTAAACTGCGCTTGCCTATCAATAGACAATACCTAATTATAGGACTAACTAAACAGAAACTTACAACTAAGTGTACACACTTATTATAGCTTCCTATTATTATGGAGTGTGTGAGTCTGATTGGGTTAGCTCATTCTCGTATTTGTCCTTGTATTCACCCTAATTCCTCATACTTGGATATTTTAAGATGGGTGAATCTTTTCTGTTGAGAGTGCTTACAATACCTTATCACCACAAATGAGAGGGTTGCTTGGGAAAGGGGTGGTTTGGAGCAAAAGTACTATTTCTAAACACATATTTTTTTGGCTTGTGTTATAGGATCGATTTAAAATAAACTTTTTTTGGGATTCATTATAGAGAACTCTTGATTAGGGCTCTCATTTAGAGAGGACCCTATGATCTCTATTTAAGGCTCAATTAAAGAAAGAATTCTGGATCTCTTTAGGAAGCAAATTTGAACCTTTTTTTCTGGAAAATAGGAGTTTTATTTTTTTATTTTCATTTATGCCATACATACCAGTGCAAAGAGCAGTTGACTTATGACAACTGCACTTGACTTCCCTTATTGACCAATCACTGTACCTATCTGTGGTACAACAATAACCGACTACAAAATACTCAGAACAATGGGAAGCTTCAATACACTGACCAACAGCACAACATGCATACACACCGCACAATACTAAACAACACAACACCAGTACACATATATACTGCACCTACAACACAGCTCCATAAATCTTGTAGTTTAGGAGTAGCAGGTCTTGTAGGAGATCAGAGGGTTCTCTCCTGACAATTCCCCAAAAACTCTGATTTCACAAATCTTAAATTCACCGTATTAAAGTCATGCTTCACAACTTGATCCATAACCAGTGTATGCAATACTTTTTACTGATCTTCTGCTTATTTTTTTGGGTGAGACATACTGCTGACATTCTTACACAATGTTGACTGGAAGCATAACCTGGGCCCACAGCATTTCTCTATGTTTATAGTTCTCTGGGTTTTGTTTTGATTAGCTTCCATTACAGGATTATGCATTGGAGTCTGATGAGACACGGATTTACAATGCTGCACACTTGATGGTTGCCAGCCTTGCTGGGAGTCTAGCTCATGTTACATGCAAGGTATGATTGTGTAAAAATATACATTAATCTGATAACAAACGGCTAATTATTTATGGTTTGGTTGTGTAGAATTTTTTTTCCTTCATAGTTTACAATATTTTATTGAATAACTTTCAAATTTTGAATTTTGATTCTGCATAACTTTCCTATAATTAACTTAATTTCTTATAGGCAAGAGGGTTATCTTGGTAATTTTGCATGTTGTACCCAAATTCTCCTTTTACCTTCAATAATACTAGAAGTAACACCCGTAATAGAAGTGCCTAAAAAATACAAAAGTAATTATATAATTAACGGTTGAGTATTTATTCTCATGTGTTATCAAATTTTAAGTTATTACATAAAAACATGACTTTCGTTATTTTCTTTGGGAATTTGAATTGTAAAGAAGTTTTTGCATAACTATTCTATGCAATCACTTTTTTCCCTTTTAGGGGAAGGTTTAACTGGGTCAATTTGAGTATTACACCAAACCCCCCCTTCCCCCTAAATAATATCGATGCTTTGGATTTCCCTATGCTTATTTGATCAGGTATTCTGAAGTTTTTCTTGCTACACTAATTGATATTTAAACTGCAGGAGCCACTGCGTGCTTCAATATCAGGTCAGCTAAGGAGCTCGCTCCAAGGGTTGAACATCTCCAATGAACTTCTTGATCAGGCGGTGCAGCTTGTTACTAACGATAACCTTGACCTTGGCTGTGCTCTCATTGAACATGCTGCTACTGAGAAGGTCTTGGTTCTAGCTGTCATATGCTCTTTATTCTTTTTCTTAAACCTTCTGTTATCTAGTGAAGATGATGTGTTGCTTTTATCAACCCTTTTCCTGTTTGGTTTTACTGTATGCATTTGTAATCCTTTTCCTTTGATCCGGGATATTGTGAATTTTTGATACCTGTTTGTAGAAAGTTTGTGATTAGCATTTTAGAGAGAGCACTTGTATTGGCTATTGAGTTGTTATCAATATATCACTTTTCATTCTTTTGTTCTTTTGGGCTTGTCATATTTTTTCAGGGAATGATTGAAAAAAAAATCCTTCGGTTGGCTTTTGAGTTGGGCATCAATAATTCACTTTTCATTCTTTTGTTCTTTTGGGCTTGTCATGTTAATGTATATGTGTCAATTTTTTTTTGGGGAATTGTGATTGATAAAAATCCTTTGCTTGGCTTTGTTCTCTGAGCTAACCAATTCTGAATGGAAAGAATTAAGATGCAAGTGATCAAATAGGAAACATTTATGTACATGCTATTTTGGTATAGAAAGTATCCCCACTTTTAATTATTAGTTTTTGGTGGTTGTGTGACTTGACATTTGGGACAGTAGCATTGGTTTGAAATATCGAATTTGGGGCTTTCTTTGAAGTTTTGGAATGGGCAGAGTGTCGGTTTACTGTCCTCATGCAGGAGTGATCTAGATGGGAGGAAGGTGCTGAATTGATTCATGCATGATCTGATAATAGGGGGAGAAAAAAAAAGAGAGAGAGAATGACACTTGCAAGGAATTGTTGAGGTCAGGGGCGTCTTGCACTCTGGTTTACCTATGGAGTCTGTTGAATATAGGTTTTTTGTTTGTTTCTTCCCGATTGGTTTTCATAATAATCGATATTTTGCTGATAGCACATTGTTTGAGGTATTGGCCAAAAGCTTCTAGAGGGGAGATTTTTCTGTTGAAATAACTTATATCCAACACTACATTATTTTTAGCTATTGCTTATGGAAAGTGCTTGTTTTTGGTGATAGTAGAAAAAGTCCATATTGGTGAGTTTTAAGGACCTAAATCACATGGTTTTTGCCTCAAATCATCTATAAAGTCATTTCCTACTATTCCCCTTTCAAAAGTGAGATTTTTGGCTGGTGATTGGAACCTCAAAATCCATGAGTACTATTTATTGGTGTCATGTAAATAAATCTCTATATCATTGGTACTGGGGTTAAATTTGGAGTTGACCTAGATAGTTGTAATAACTTAATCAGTTCCCTGCCCTTTACACACACACACACACACACACACACACACAAAAGTACGTACTAATTAACCATCTTGGTATGGGTAAATGTCTAATCACTAATAAAGTACCAACATTTTTACATCCATTCTCTCCAGATCTTTGGGCAGAAATTTTGTTTTGGTTGGTCAAGTGGATCAGGGGAAGTTCCACTCTTAAAATTCAATATGATGTGTCATTGGGTTTGCTGCTGTTTCTAGAAGATGAATCCAGTGCTTATGTTTCTGGTTGTTCATTATATTTTTTAGGCGTTGAGAATCAATGTTGATGCATTTTTTTGTATTTGTATGTGTAGGCAGTTCAAACCATTGATGGGGAAATATCACAACAACTTACTTTGAGGAGGAAGCATAGGGATGGCATTGCTCCAGCACTTTTTGATGCAAGCATGTTTGCTCAAGGTTCTATGGCTGTTCTCCCCGAGGCACTCCGGCCCAAACCTGGTCATTTATCACTTTCTCAACAGAGAGTTTATGAGGTAGCATTTGCCTTTCTGCTGGTATCTGTTATGCTGCCACATGGGGAATATCCCACTCTAAGCAAGCTGGCAAGAAAGGTAGTAACTAAGCATTTCTTTACTATTTTGCATTTCAGGATTTTGTTCGACTTCCCTTGCAAAATCATTCTAGCCAGAGCTCTCATTCACTGCCATCAGGCCAACCAGCTCCTTCTGGAGGATCTGTTCCCTCCAGCACATATGATTTAACATCTGGTCAGCTTGCAGGGTATGTGCCTGCACCTGGAAACACAGGAATTGACTCAGTATCTCGGCAACTCGATGTCTCAACTGAGGGAGTGGAAACAAGTGCAGTTCCATTTTTAAGGTTAAATAAATCTTCTCACAAGTTAATTATCAAAAAAAGAAATTCATGAAATTACTGAAGAGTCCTATCGTGGACCTGGTTGTGCAAGTGCTGATATACTGTAAATCCTTGATGTTATTGCAGTGCTTCTTCAGGTCACATTGGAGCAGCAGATGCTGTTAGTCACCAGCATGGATCCGACAAAAGTACCGCTGTTGGTTCATTACCATTGTCTGCTGCAATATCTGAATTGAGTACACTGGAAATTTCCACTTCTGCAAAGGTAAGATGCTTCTTTAGTTAGTTAGTGCAAACTGTTGTTGTCCCTAGTTGTGTGTTTTGTATGTATATTTACTTATCCTGTTCCTACCCCACCCCCAATCTCTCCCCCACTGTTGGTTATCTCTTATTGAATTTTTCTGAATTGTTTCAGGATTCTGCTGTGTCACAGGCACTGCCTTCACCTGCAGCCCCAGAACGCCTTAGCAGCACTATCTCCGAACCTTCACTGCAGCCAAGAGACGCACTGGACAAATACCAAATTGTTGCACAAAAGGTTGTGAGTTCTTATTGTCAATGCTTCTTTGGGATTGCTGTTTAGTTTCCATGTTGTGATGATAATATGTTGCAATTAGGATATGGTAATGGACCTAGAATATAGCATTGCTTTATACTGAAACATATTTTAGTTAAATGGGGACCTTTCAATAACATAACTACTGAAGAATTACACTTCTTGTCCTCTGTGGAATTGGACTTGCTTAACATGGGAAGTGGTGTGGTGTGCCCTGGTTCAAAAAAAACACACTATCAAGAAATTGCAATAAAATTGAATTTTATATGGCTTTCGTTTACTTCTAGAATTTCAGTCAATTAGTCTCGACAAGGCTGGTGTCACCCCAAAAAAAAATTATAAAAAAAAAATTACTCTTGGCAATAATGCCTACTGGACATTTGATGGCAATGGTCTGGATGACTTTTCTGCAGTAGCTTCTTCATTTAGGAACAGTTCACCTGCAATTTGAATAACAAACTATCGAAGCATGACTCCCAAGTGATTGGTATGCGACTCAAACACACCCATAAGAACTTGCTCCTCCGGGGTTGGTGAATTCATAATAACTCTTTGAATGAAATTCCACAAACTTTATAGCTTGAGCTTTGGTGATTGGACCTGTTGGACCCTGAGCCCATTGAGCATCTCCTTACTAAACAGGTTGGAGTTGCAGGCCCTTGTGGCAGTTTATGCAATGAGTGTTGAGTGGTACCGGTTGTTTTTTGTTTTGGGAATGTGAATAAATAAACTAGAAACAAAAGCTAAGTCACTACAAGCTAGAGTAAGAATCTTCTTTTGGTATAATGATTGGCGGATGAAGGATCTGCTAGTTAAGTGGATCGAAGAAAGTAGCACATCTACTGTTTGGGTGAGAAGTGTGTTGGATCCAAATCTGGTACCCAGACCAAACCACAAGATAAACTTGTTTGGATCATGAGCCAAATAATGCAAGAAAGGCTATACAATATGGACAAATTGATGACTTTGAGTGTTATCAATCAGAATTTATTTTTCATAGGTAGAAAAGGGATGAAGAGTCACATGATCATCTCTCCTCCAATTACGACTTTATAATGTTGACGAGACTTCATCCGGAGTCTTCATGGCCCACCAATGTATGCTCACTGATAAACAATCTTCCTATTTTCTCCATTGCTCACATTCTATAATGAGACCTAATTCAAAGATTGCTTTTGTTGATGTTGTCTACTATGTTGAGGGAAAAAATGAGAGGAGGCTAGAGAAGTCCTCGATTGAGAGTGTAATGAATTCTAAGGAAAATTCTAGAATTTGTTGGGTGACTAGGTAGGTTTCATTTTCGTTTTTAATTTCCTTTGGCAGTCCCAAATTATGCACCCTTTTGTTATTTGGTGTGCTACTGGATACTCACTGTGATTTTGCACTCTAAAGCTCCTATGTTGAGGGTAGTACACTAATTTGTATGAATCTCTTTTTTAATGAAATTCTGAATTTACTCAAACAATGCTCTTTCCTCTCCCTAAGGATCATACCCCGGTCCTGCAAGACCCCCTCTCCTGATTATCTCAAACCTGCTGCTCTCTGTCTCTCCTTGCCAATTTGCTTCTTTCCTCCTTTCCTTCCCCTTCACCTGTTTGCTTTCTCCCCTTGACCCTTACTCCTAGCATCTTCTTCCTTATTTCTTCTTCTCTGGGAATGCATGGTTGTAGTTTCATTTGTAATACCGTAGTTACTCACCAAAGTTCTGAAGGTAGCTTTGCCTATAATCAGTGATGATGTTCTTATTGCTGTAAAGGAGCCCTTCAAATCTAGGTATATCTTGAAGGAGATTTAGCAACACGGATACTATGTTGGTTCTAAAAGTTTAAAACTTAGAATCTTGGATTTTAGGTCCATTGCTTGCTGCAACTTAATTTGCAAGTGTATAATGAAATTTCTGGCTTCTTTGGCATTAGTGGGTAATGAATAGTCTGCTTATTTCACATGTCGAATGTGGGTTTTGTTTCCAATTATAAGAAAAGATATTTTCCTCATAAATATCTCTTATCGGTTTTGCATGGAAAATTTAGGATACTTATGTCAAAAGCTAAAAAAGAAGGAAAAAATTTATTTAATGTTATCAGGTCATGTTTTTATTAGGAGTTTGTTCAAAACTATAGATTACCTAATAAATTCTTATGGTAAAGCTTGAAGTTTTTCTTCTTTCCTTAGAGTTCTTCATAAAGAATATGTAAATATCATAAGCATAAGCATTTCTAAAGCTATTATTAACTTTAGTTTTGCTTTGTCTTTTGTCTCATTTCTATTTTATTTAATCTAGTTTTTGCATTTATCTTTCAATTGATTTTCTTTATAAGCCTTTTCAAAGCTATTATTAATTTTATTATTAATCGTGATAAAGAAAATTAACTGAAAGAGGCATGCTGAAATTATATTAAATAAAATAAAAAGGGACAAAAGAACAAAGAAAAACTAAAATCTTGATTGGGGTTCTGTTGTTGCCACTGGAAGAAACTAATTATTTTTCCTTTATTATTTTAATTAAAATTGGTGGGCCCTATGTGGCGAAAAGCTCATACTTTAATATACCCTGCCTTGCAAATGGGTAGACTTTAGCTATCAAATTTGTCCTACTTAAATGTTGCCTTGCCTGCTCTGCTACAATCAGGTAGTACACTCTGGAATTTGGTTTTTCCATTCCCCATAGCCATCTCTTAAGTGAATTTTAACTTCTCATTTCTTGGTCAACACAATGGAGTGCAAGGTCTTCCATAGCTTAAGAGGTTTGCACCAAGGGACCCCATTTCCCATTATCTTTTTGCTTGGAAATGGATGTTTTTTCAGTGACTGAGGAAAGTAGTAGCCCATGACGGAGACATTTTGTATCATGGATGTGCTAGGAAGAGAGGCTTTCCCCCCACTTGTGTCTTGTGGATTACTCGATGATTTGTTGTGGTGGCACATTAAGCTTGATTGAATTATTAGTGAAAAGAGCTTTGAACAAATTCAAATCTGGTGCTGGGCTGTAAGCAATTACCGAGTAGAAAGTATTGTTTTGCCCTTGAACACAACAAATTCAAAAAAGAATTGTTCTCTCTACTCTTGGCTGTATTGAGGCTAGTCTTCCTTTCCTTTTTTGGGGTTCCTATTATACGATAAAATACTGTTACCTTAGTTGTTTAGTTTCCATGGAAGAAACCGTTAAAAAATGATGCCAAGTCAAGTAGACACTAGGTACTAGAGAAAAGAAGATTCAGCAATGAAGAAGCATGTTTGCCAGAATTTGATTATAAGAAGCCATTGTGAGACAAAGTAGTTGTAATGTATCGGTAATAGAGAACCACCTAAGGCAATAATTAGGAAATCAGAACAAGCAAACATTGGAGGCTTTTTTTGCTCTGCCACTGGGTGCAAATCAATCTTACTTGTTTAATTGAATGAAAATGTTCGATTCAATGGGATTGGCCTTGGTGAGGTTCTACAAAAAAGTCCCCCTAACCTTTTTTTCCTTTTTAGTAGATTTAGATGACTTTACTAATTCTTAATCTTTCTCTTACACCAGTAATATCAAATCCGTGTATAGATATTTAATTGTACCAGAGTGAATGTTAGAGCTGCTATGTCATGTCGTGGATACCAAGATGACTCCTTTTCAAGTTGCTTAATTATTCAAATTTCTTCTACTAATTCTTAACCTTTCTGTTATTCCAGTAATTATTAAATCTGTGCATTGTACCATAGGTCTTGTTGGCTATATTAGTTTTTCAGCTCACTGTCTGCTATTGTTTTCAGCTGGAGGACTTGGTGACTAGTGATGCTAGAGATGCAGAAGTTCAGGTATGTTTCTTTCAGGATCTCACCAGAATTGTGCTATTTCTGCTTTCTCATTGCACGAGTGATTTTTCAAGTGTATATATACCTGCTTCATTGACATAAACTTCAGTGCTGTTGTTAATGACATGAGCTTGTTATTTGTGGTAATTTTTTTGAAATTTTCTTTTTCCACACTGCTGATGTTTATTTACTCTGATATCTTCGATACCCATCTGAACCTGTCCATTTCCTTCTCTGGACTTTTATTTGTTTTCAGAGAATTATTGCTGAAGTTCCTGAGATCATACTTCGATGCAGAAGTCGTGATGAGGCTGCCTTGGCAGTAGCTCAGAAGGTTATTATGTGTGGTTATTTCTCTTCACTATATCAGTGAAACTTTTTATTTGCAAAATCTTCTTGGATAACCAATCAAGCTAGTTTGCAATGTAAATGTGCTGCAGGTTTTTAAGGGTTTGTTTGAACATGCTTCCAATAGCTTTCATGTCAGTGCTCACCTTGCAATCCTTGCTGCCATTCGGGATGTCTGTAAACTCGTGGTCAAGGAGCTGACTAGTTGGGTATGGTGCCTTTGTGTTTATGTGATTAGTTCTATTACCCATTCATTTCACTTCACCATCTCACATTAACTTCTTGCTTTTTCTTTTTTTTTTTTTCCCCCTTCTTTCCTGACGAGATTTTTCTTTGCATGGCCATGCACTGGAAGCTGCACTTTTTGAGTTAAAAGTTTTTTATCTTGTGGATTATAATTATTTCTACTTTCAAACTTTTCTTTGCTCATTAGATACTAGGAGGTGCTATGTAAATCTTGTATTACTTTCAAGGCTGCTGAGGTGACTCAATTTTATCATAGAGAAGAGATGCTATTTGAAATCAGGACACACGATAATATATAAGCCAAAGGATGTCTTTTTGCCATGGAGAGTTCATGAGTAGTTTTAAACAATTTAGTCAATTCTGAATGAACCTTTAGTCTATCGTAGGTCTTGTATGGATTAAGATTTAAAATTAGCAGAATGGCTTTTCAACTTTTCAGTTTTGTAATTTATGTGTTTCCCAACTGTGTATAATGTGTTTCGTATCCATATTTATGTGATGGTTGATTTTCCTCTTTGCTGTAGGTTATTTACTCGGATGAAGAGCGTAAATTCAATAAAGATATTACTCTTGGCCTAATCCACGGTGAATTATTGAATCTTGCTGAATACAACCTTCATATGGCCAAGCTGATAGATGGGGGGAGGAACAGTTATGTGACAAATTATTTTTGTTGGTTGTAATTCTCTCTACTCCACTTCTAAATCATTTGTTCTTTTCCAGAAGCTGCAACTGAATTTGCTATTTCTCTGCTTCAAATTTTGGTAATTGAGGAATCTACTGTTGTCTCGGAGCTACATAGTCTTGTTGAAGCATTGGCAAAGGTTTTATTGGTTATTTTCTCCTAGAATGCTGTACACCACTTTTTGGCTTTTTCCATGCCTAGATATCGGACATTGTAATATGTAATTGTTCTGATTGGCAGCTTGCAACAAAGCCAGGATCACCGGAGTCACTACAACAACTGGTTGAAATCTTGAAGAATCCAGGCTCTAGTGTGTCTGCCCTGACAGTAGTCACTCCTGGGAAGGAGGATAAGAACAAGCCATCCAAAGATAAGAAGGTTAGTAGAGATCTGTGGTCATGTTTTTGTTGTTGGATTGCAATGTTTGTTAAATGTATAATGCTTACTGTTTGGAACAGGCTCCTGGCGCTAATGTGACTCCTAGAGATGATAATAACAATGTTGAATATTTGGAGCCTGATTCTGCTGGCTTTCGTGATAAGGTTAGCTGTCCTTTGTGCATTTCATAGCCCAATTTTTATTTATAATTTTTGTTTGGAGCAAGCAAGTTGATTTCTTGGTTAGATTTACACAATATAGTGAGTAAATTGATGAGCTTTTTGAATAACATCCTCCCTTTAAGTAGAGATCAGCCAACAATCACAAATGAAAACAAAATAGCTGTAATTGGATAATATCATGGTTCATATACCTAGGAAGATATTACAAGATTTGAATATAATCTGAATATTCTAATATTTCCCCCTCAAGCTGGAACATGTGTATCTAACATGCACATTATGTCCTTTAAACCCTGAAGAGCATCAGACAAGGGATTATATGCAACTATCAAGATTAAAAGTTTTTAGATGATGTTGTTGGCCATTGCCTCTGAAATGAATCGCCAATCTAGTTCAATGTGTTTTGTTCTCTCATGAAAATTGGATGGTAATAAGGAGGGTCTATTCCCAATTCACTTAACAAAGTTTTTAAACTATTTCATCTCACAAACTTTGCTGGTGATGGTTGGATACTCTTCTCCCATGCCTGTTCTAGTTCCAACTGCTGCTGCTTCTTACTTCTCCAAGTGACTATTCCTGCAACTTATGTGCCAAACTAAGAGGTTTATTTGCTATCATTTTTTGGTTCCAGCATAATCTGCATGTGGGTACTGCCTGAACTTTTAGGTGACCCTTTTTCTTAAATGACAATTGCTTTCTCGTTGACCCCATACATATTTCAGAATTCCCAGTGTGCAGGTTTGGTTTGTCCATGATTTACTCACAACATTTATGGCAAATGAGATGCATGGTTTAGTCACTGTGAGACAAATGAGTTTACGAACTAATTCCCTATATTGTTTGATCTTCCATAAGTTCACCATCTTCACTCTAAAACATAGGGTGAAGATCAATGTGTCGAATTAAGCAGGGCAGCAGGCAAAAAAGTTTAAAAATAGTCTCACACCATAAGTTTGTGTAAAACCTTTAGCAACTAATCTGGCTTCATATTTGGGCAACAGTTTTGTCAGGCTGATGCTGTGCAGTGAATACCTAACAGCAATATCAACATCAGAAAATGGATGATAAGGGTTAGATCAAACGAAACATTCATAAAATGGATGATAAGGGATAGATCGAACAAAACATGGCATCTGTGGAAGTAAAATGATAATGGACTACAATTATCAATAAAAGAAAAGGAATGATGATGGGAGATGGGTCATAGCAATGATATCCTTTCTGAGTTTGGTAATAGCCCAGGAAGATGCATTTTATAGAACAATGAGAAAGTTTATCACTACCAAATAGAAACACATGAATAAAACAAACGCATTGGAACTATTGACGTGCTTGAGAAAGTTAACAATTACAAATGGAAACAATATAACTAAAACTGGACATATCATGGTGGATATAATTAGGAAGATATTATAAAATTTGGTTATATCTAAGAAATTCTAACAATTTCTTTGTAAAAGATCTCTTGATGGTGTGCAGAATTTAGGAGGTCATGTTTTTGCACCCAATTAGGGGAAAGGAAAAACAAATAGTATGCAGTGTTGTGATGTGCAATAAAATTTTGAATAGCTGCACAAGGTATTCTGAGAGCCATGGCAGTAGATGCAAGTATCAGCGATATATACTTATACATTGTTATCCTGTTGATGTTGTGTAGGTATCCTTGCTCTTTGCAGAGTGGTACCAAATATCTGCAAATGATGCTGCCTGTAGTCATTTCATCATACAGTTGAATCAGAATGGACTTCTCAAAGGGGATGATATGACTGATCGTTTTTTCCTTGTCCTTACGGTACTCAATGATCAAGTTGATTCTGCCCAAAATTTATTCAGAGTTTTGATAATGTTGTTGATATTTTCTTTGATTGTTGTTGTTCTCAGGAGCTTTCGGTGACTCATTGTTTATCTTCTGACTTGATTAACTCAAATCCGCTTCAATCACCTCAGCAAGTGCAGAATCTGTTTCTTGCAATTGACACGTATGCGAGACTTGTATTTTCAATTTTTAAGGTAACTAAAATGGTGAAAAGTTGTATTGAAGTTCTTACGTTATTACAAATCATCAGTGCTTTGACTTCCATCTTTTCTCTTCCCTCCATAGTACTGTCCTGTGGAGCAAACATCCAGCAAGCTTGTACTTTTCAATCGGGTAGGTTCTATTTGAAGTTATATTAAGATTTGTTTTATTATATGTATTGAACAATTCACCTTCAATTCTTTTTGGACAGATATTAGCAGTAACTGTGAAATACATTCAAAAAGTTGCTGATGAGAAGAAAGGATCTTTTAATTCAAGGCCATACTTTAGACTATTCGTCAATTGGTTGCTAGACTTCTGTTCTCTAGATCCTGCTGCTGATGGCTCTAATATTCAGGTAGTTTGATGTATGGTATACCATGCTTTTTTTTTGGGATAATTTGAAACTCAGTGCCCCAACTTTGCATGTTTTTTCATTTTACAACTGAAAATTGAAAATGCTAAATGTCATACTCATCAAACTTTTTCTTGTTGGATTTTATACTTGAAGTTCGAGGTTTCTAATTGTGATACTAAATCAGACTTTTACCTGTTATATTTGCTACCACATCTCTCTCTCTCTCTCTCTCTCTCACTGTGTGTGTGTTCGTGTGTGTTCCACCTTTAAGTGCTTGACTAACATCTTCAAGCTACAGGTTTTGACAGCTTTTGCAAATGCATTCCACGCGTTGCAACCCTTGAGAGTTCCAGCTTTCAGGTTAGCTTATTTGTTTTGGTACTTGGAAACATAGAGATATATCCTTTAGATGTGCTGTAAAGTTTTTTTAAAGTTTTGAATTGTGAGTGGTGTCTGCAAAGTTGTTGGCAAAATCATCCATGTCACCAAGGCCCTATAGTTTAGTGGCATGGACAGCGGTTTTTCATTGGAATGGGCCTAGTTAGAATCTTTCCTTCCCCATTGTTTTCATTGAAAGAAAATCATCCATGTCACAAATGTTCAGAATAATTGAGAGTTTGGCATTTTTGGCCATGCCATTTCATTTGATATTCTATCAAAAGATTAGGTCAATTGGTTCTTAGATTGATTTTCTTCGGACATCCACCAAAAAAAAAAAAAAAACCAATGATGTACATTCACGGGGTTCATGATCAGTGTTGCTCTTGTGGATGTAGTAATATGTGGCTTTGTCTTGCTTTCCCATTTTAGATATATTCTGCACCTTGTTATGCAACAAATCCATACATTTTTGGAGAATAATTGCATTAACTTACATGCCATTTGAAAAGAAAGTTTTGCAATATGAAGTCAGAGGAAAAGCGGTGAAAGTAAGATTAATTTTTAGAGTGGTGTAAAGTGGATAATTTTTTTCATTATTTTATTTATTTGTTTGTTTTTTAAATTCCATTGCCCAGCTTTGCTTGGCTTGAGCTAGTGAGCCACAGATGTTTTATGCCAAAGATCCTGACGGGAAACTCTCAAAAAGGTTGGCTTGTCTTTCAACGGCTGCTGGTGGACTTGTTCCAGTTTATGGAGCCGTTCTTGAGAAATGCCGAACTTGGAATGCCGGTTTGCCAACTTTTCTTCGACTCCATATGTCTTGATACTTTGTCATGCTAGCCATCCTTAGTAGTGCATTGTCTCATGTTCTTGGTTTTATGTGCATGCAGGTTCATTTTCTATATAAAGGAACCCTGCGGGTTTTGCTTGTGCTGCTTCATGATTTTCCAGAGTTTTTGTGTGATTATCATTTTTCCTTCTGTGATGTGATACCTCCTAGCTGCATCCAAATGCGAAATATCATCCTTAGTGCTTTTCCTCGCAATATGAGGTTGCCAGATCCATCTACTCCAAATTTGAAGGTCTGCTATTTCACTTTGTTCTGAATTTTTTGTCAAAGATTGTTGAGTTCTAAAACGCTCATGTCTGTCACCATTTGTATTCACTTGTGCAGATAGATTTACTTCCTGAAATGAATCTTCCACCTCGAATTCTCTCTGAGGTTGATGCTGCTCTTAAAGCAAAGCAGTTGAAGGCTGATATTGATGAGTATCTTAAGGTGTGTGGATGCTCGTTTGTTCAAGTTCTGGTTTGTGGGTCAATTAGTTGAATCTTTTATGTTTATAGCGGGTGACTCTTAGTAATACACGAGGAAGATATTGTCTCTCTGCAATTACCCCTAGTGTCAATCTATTTTTGTGGTTCCATTTTTCTTAACCGCTGCTTGTGTTTCTTGGTATATGAACTGTGTTAACATTATAATATTTTTCAACTGACATTGTTGTTTGTGAAAACTATACAGACAAGGCCACAGGGGTCATCATTTTTGAGTGAACTCAAGCAGAAACTGCTGCTGCCTCCAAGTGAGGCTGCAGTCTCTGGGACAAAATATGATGTGCCATTGATCAATTCCCTAGTGCTTTATGTGGGTATGCAGGTAAGTCTGCTCTGATGTAATCATTTCACCTACTTCATTTCATTGATTAATATGGGATTTGATTTCTATACCCTACGTTTTCTAGTTAGGCTGCCTCTTAACAGAGCCCCCTTAAATGAATTGCCTGCAGTAGTTGCAACATAAGTTGACACAATTGTTATTTGTATGTTAGTAATGTCTAATTGTCGAGTCTCTTTGTTTCTAATCATGCAGGCTATGCAGCTACTGGAGGCTAGAACAGTCCATTCTCAAACACCTGTCAACTCTGCTCACCTGGCCGTCTTTTGTGTTGTTGAAGCAGTTGACATTTTCCAGACACTCATAGGAGAATTGGATACTGAAGGCCGCTACCTCTTCTTGAATGCAATTGCTAATCAATTACGTTATCCAAACACGCTCACACATTATTTCTCCTTCATGCTACTCTACTTGTTTTCCGAAGCAAGTCAAGTGAGTGCACCTTCCCATATTTACAGTTTGTACAGTGTCCATGGTGAAGCACATGAATTATTAAGTTAATTTAGTTATCTACATAGAATACCTTTTGTTTGTCCTGGAGATTTAAATGTCATAGCAGATATTGAATATCCTAAAGATCATATGTATTCTGGAAGGGTTATGATTATGGTGGCTGGGGTAGGGCTAGATTTGGCTATGATATCACTCACACAGATGAAACAAAAATATAGATGAATAACATGGAGTGCCCGTGGAAATAACAGAAGTTACATAAGACTACTCAATAATAGAGATCGTAAAGATATTCTAGAGATTTTACTTTGTTTTACCTAAAATGGGTATTTCAGAAGAAAAGAAAGGTCTGGAGCTGGGAGTTACTTTTTGCATATTCTGGAGTGGGCTGGCTTCGTTCCAATTTAAATTATATTCTTCATAAGATCAAAGTTGATCATTAATGCAAGTCTGGTCTCTTAGATTCTTCAATCACTTGAGAATTACTTCGTTTTTCTGCAGGAAGTTGTCCAAGAACAAATTACCAGGGTGTTATTTGAACGCCTCATTGTAAACCGCCCTCACCCTTGGGGGCTTCTCATCGCGTTTATTGAGCTCATCAAGGTACTCATATTATTATACATATTTTAGGTTGTATAATACGTGATGTGGTATACACTGAATATCTGTTTATTGTTAATCCTGCAGAATCCCCGGTACAACTTTTGGAATCGATCCTTCATAAGATGTGCACCTGAGATTGAGAAACTTTTCGAATCAGTTGCGAGATCTTGTGGGGGTCCAAAGCCGATGGATGAGAACATGGTCTCCAATTGGATCTCTGACAACTCGCATTGAGATGATCACTGTGTATATTTGAAACGCTAGGGTTAGATCGTATAGAACGCTGCATATAGGTTCTCTTTCTCTATATAACCATGCAAGTTGACTGGATTTCTAATGCCAATTTCTTTCTTTCTTTCTTTTTCAAATAAATTATTTGCCATTTTAAGCTTTTTTTTTTCCATGCGAGTCTACATTTTAACCTTGTTTCTTCGGTTAGTGTATGTTTAAAGTCCGTCTCAACTTCTGATTATATGTTGTGACATGACTTGCAATGTTCTAATAATTGTTGTTTTCGTGATTATTAGTTCTTGTTGGTAAATATTTTGTAGAAGGTAGTGGTGGTTGTTGAATTGTAGTTAAGAGGACTGTAGAAGAGTTTTCGAGTGTCAAGGATCCGATGCTAAACTTAACTTGCTCTAATTTGAAAATTTAAAGTTAAGTTCAAAGTTAACATTGTATCATTTCCCACGAAGGGCAGTTATGAGATTAAATCCTGTCAAATCGAATTTGACTATAGCTTTGATACGGATTGATGCTGAAGGAGTGCCAATTCCACTCCGTTAAGTTCATTTAGCTCTAATAATGTTTTCCTTACATTGTGATTTTACACAGGAAACTGCTATACGTGTATGTTTTTACCTATATGAATATGTAGCCCTTTCAAAAAACGAGTCTTTGAAATGAGGATGTTAGGGGTGTTTGCACCCTTGAACGATGTCAATGAACAGATGGGATTTTATCTTTTTTAGTACCAAGTAGTTTTCAGAGTTCAAGCCATAGTTATATGGGAATAAACAATCAATTAGGTTTAAGATGAAAACCTAAATCGATCATTGATGCAATTTGACTGTCTTTACAGGAGATCTTAACAGAAAATCTTAAATTAAAGGTAGCAAGTAGTTGAGTTCAGTAGTTAATGGAAACTAAAATATAGATAAAATTATTCTCACGGCCAGGAGCTCCCTTGTCTTAACGAGAGTAGGATTAGTTATTCATATTTCATTTGATGGTCCGCAGCTCATTGCGTGATGAGCTGCTAATGGCGTTGTGTGTATGGATGCGCAACGTATGTCCAGATATGATTAGATCGGCTTATTAATTAAGTTAACTACGAGGCGGTCAATCAATTGGGTAGACAATCCAGCAACACAACCATGATGCAAATCATGTCATGGCATTCATCGTTGATCCATTGTTTACCTATTGCTTTAAGTAACATCACAAAAAAGTTCAATCATCCATATATACGTAAAAATCAACTTAATTTCCTCTTGAACTATTCCTAAAATACTATGATTACTAACTTTATTAATCATTTAAGGACAGTGGTACTTTAGCGCTGTACACATACAAAGATTTTTCTATAAAACCAAGAACTTCCTTTCCCCTATCTTTTTCCTTTTTGGCTGAAGCTTCCGCTCCTCCTTCCACTTCCTACATTCACCTGGTTTGGTGCTTTTACACCAAGCTCAGGTTTAGGGAAGTTAGAGCTTTAAGATTTCGATTAAGTAGAAAATGCTAGGTTTCTTTGTTTTGATCTTTGATCATAGCTTGAGAAATGTTGTAGAGTTTTTAAAAAATGAGAGTAAAGATCAGAGGATATGGGGTCAGGTGTTTGCAATGTGAGAAAGAGGGGTATGGTTTAATTTGATTTTGATTTTGCAATCTTGTTGAAATCTAAGATGGATTTAAGAAATCTGTAATTACAGATTTTTATAAGAGTGGAACATGAGGGAGTAGGTGGGGGTATCTGGTTATAATGCAATGTTGTTATGAAGTTTAGACAATTGATCTTATGTTTATTTAGTGTGTGCTAAGCATTTTGAAGAGGTTTTGGTGATAGCAAAGCAATATGACATGCAGTCTAACAAGTTTATTAAGTCTGCAGTTGGAAGTACCTAAAATATCATAGATAGAGAAACAATAGAGGCTTAATCGAAAGTAGAATAAGAAAAAGATTGGAAGAAAATAAAAGAAAAAATTAGAAGAATTATTGAAGATAAGACAAGATCACATTGGCAACTAGAAGCACTGCTATAGAACCAAAGTATTATTAGTAATTAGAAGCTTTAGAAAGTTCAGAAGCAAAAGACAATCCAATATTAGCGTCTAGATCAAAGGTAGAATTAAGATCAGAAATAGAAGATGCTTTACAAATTAGATGTGAAGCAAAATTCAAGTATCTACAAATGTGAAAGCCTAGCATCAAGAATTACAAATATTTAGGTAACATATCTAACCATAGATTACGGGGATTGAGGATGCCCAATGGTTAAGGCAAAGTTAAATGAAGACATTCTAAGATTTGTGAAATTATTTAAGGAAGCTCATTTTAACTTACACGAAAATGGGAGATTCGGTAGATAAGGATATCTCAATAAGAAGGAAAGAATGTTCAACTAGTAATTAAACATAGATTGAGCAACGAATTAGACAATGACTATTTGCATATTAACATAATTTGAACGTTGGAGTCAAGACTATATAAAGAGGAACATTTGAAGATTGAAAAAAGGAATAACAAGAAGAAAAGATGAGAAGAAAAATAGCGAATTGTGTATTGAAAGTGGGGATTTTCAACCAAAATCGATTTATCCATTGACATGAATATACAAATATATTCATGTCAATAGGATAACCAATATATATTTATATTCATGACAGGAAACTCACTAGGATAACCAAACATGCTAGAATTCCGGAAATAAGGTCTAGGGAAAGAGCCACTAGACCAATATGGACCATGAATATACAAATATATATTTAATGAATTTAGCAATAAACAAGGATATAGATGACTTTTGCTTATATATGATTTTCCAAAAAGATCAAACTATTTTCAATCCATTTGATATGACTCAAAAACCGATCAAACGGTTTTACTTGCCACAATTGAAGTAGACTAATAAGAACAAAAGTTTTGAATGAGAAAATCATATGTTAATCTAAGGATATAAATAAAATAAATGATAAGGAAAAAAAATAAACCAATATAGAATTCCAATAACTATCATATATCTAATTTCCTAAAATGCTGATATCTATATTTTTAGTTGAATCTTTGAATATCTTCTTGAATATTCCACAACATATAGCATGCACTACCTTCAATTAAGCAATGGCTTTAATCTAACCCGATTATGAAATAGAACAATTAATAGATTCTGAAATAGAAGCCTTTGTTGAGTTAGAAGCCAATAATTCAAAAACATCTACCTTTAATTAGAAACAACTCTTTCTAACATCCTTGCTAGCATACTTCTTCTAAACCTTAAATGATGAAGCATAAAATTATTATTGAACATTTCTTTTTCATGTAATAAAGAAGCTCTCTTGTCATAGGATTGCTACACTCAAGCATTTGTTTCTGCTTTTGATCTTTGTATCGCCAATTGTAATCAAAAGGGAAAGTTTTGAAACACTTTTGAAAAGATTTTTAAATTTTTGACTCACTGATCATAGGTCTTTGCTAGTGATTCTTCGTTTTGAACTTCTTCTATAGTTCAATGATGTTAACTAAATTGTATCCACTCATGTCTATGGGTAAGTTCATGACTTTAGGAACTTTAGTGGTAATTTCCTCAACTATAGCTCTAAGTGTAAGCTTCCCTTCGTTGACATCAATCATGACTTGTGGCTAGAAATGGTCTCCCTACGATCAATGGGACTTCTTTATCTGCATCCATATCCAATACTACAAAATCCATTTAGAAAACAAATTTACCTACCAGGATAAGTACATCCTTGGCAATCCTCTTAGGACATTTGATGCTTCTAATAACTAATTGTAGAGACATATTGGTAAGCTTGCACTCTTCTAGCCTTAGTCGCCTAAAAACAAAAAGAGGCATTAAATTTATACTTGCACCTGAGTCACACAAAACTTTACTAACATATGAATTCCCTATCGTGCAAGGAATCACTAAGCTTCATGGGTCCTTTAAATTTAGGGGAAGCTTTTTTTCCACATTTGCTAAGAATTTTTCCATAAGCATTATTGTCTCTCTCTTTCTTCCACTATTCTTTTTTCATAATTTCCTTCTCAAACTTGGCATATGGAGGCATCTATTCCGATGCTTCAAAAAGAGGGATGTTGATATGCAACCATTTAAATATTTCCAAAACTTTGCAAAGTGCTTATTGAGCCTTTGTTGCTTTAGCCTTATTGGAAACGGAATAGGTGGCACACATGCTTTAACTTCCATCTTTTTGTCACTAGCATGCTTAAAACTTCTTCTTTTTTATGTTCAATGTCACTTGACTTGGTTCTTCTTGTTTAGGTCCCTTTTGACTTGTTAGAAGGAAATATTTGGCCTCCTTTCAACTTCTTGAATTTATCAGTTTCACTTCATTTTTTTATTTCTTAATCGGTTCCATTCTTTGAAGATTTTCCACATAGATCATGAATTGCTTTTGTAGGTCTTCTCAATTGATTTTCAAAATTGAGCACATAGTTCCTTGTGCGTCTAAAATAATTCCTTCATCACTTCCTATGATTTTATTCTTAACTCCCCACTACTTGTAGGTGTCCCTTCAAATGAATGTATCAGAGGGTTTCTGAGTGAACTTTCTAGTAGCTACATCATCTCAAGTGTTGATGGCTTGAGTTTGTAACCTATTAAATCAACTTTTTTCTTTTCTTTTCAACGAGAATGGATATAATTGCAATCTTATAGCATCTGTAGAACCATCTCAATATTCAATAGTAGAACATAAATGAAGAAACTCCTGAATGTGCTCATTTAGATCCTTATATACCTATCCCTCAAGTTGTTCATTTTGCACCATCTATTACACTAGGTTTCAATTTGAAATTCCCAACTTGAATTTCAGGTGGGTTTAATACTAAGGGCACATCCCTTATTGTTGGAATTGAATATTCCCACAAGGTTTGATTATTTTCCACCCACCTCTACAAGTTAATTCACAAAATCCAAGAAATCCAACACTTAAGATTTCCCAACACCTAAATTACTTGATTCTACTCCTCTTCAAACCAACCGAATCACCAAATCTATAACTTGTAAATGTAATAGATAGCAGCAACAACAATTCTAGCACAAAATGCAACTCAACAACACTGTACAGTAGTAAAGATTTGAACTCTAACCACTAAACACAAGAAAAAAAAAATTCAAAAGGAAGATACTACATTACTCTAATTACTTAAAAACAAAATTAAAGGTCTAGTCTTAGAGTTCCTTGTTAATCTACTATAAGCTTGAATTTCTTTCTTTCCCAACAACAGTGTCAAAAATTGACAACAAGCTAGTATTGCTATATAAAATTGATTTAGAAGTTGAGATTTTTAGTGCGTCATAATTGACTAGTGTATTGAGTCACACTTTAGTAATAAAACGGGTGAATATTCACTAGTTCGGTCTCACTAGGAAAAAAGAATAGCTAAGTACCAGATATGGGCTTATTACCGTAACATGGGCTAACCAAATCAAGTTTTAATTAGCAAGTAAGGTAAACTACTCTATCAAGTTTAAAACTTATATGAAATTCTATGCATGAGAAGCATGAGTTTATGATGACTAATCCTTTGATTTCATTAGAAACTCATAATGATTTGTGAATATCACAAGTTTTTCAAATGAAATTTAGCAAAATACACTTGATTTGTCTACAACCTACATAGTCAAGTAAATGAGATTTACTATATAGCTAAAACATCTAGTTACGACATATTTTCCTATATGATTAGCTAAATATTTAGCTACTATCATTAACAAAATACTCTAGTTGGAAATGTGAACCAATTACAAGGTTGGTCTCATGACCTACATTTCAAAATCTCATAATGGAAGTGAATCTAAGTGTTTTCAATAAACTTGATGGCCATGTAGTTTACTAAAAACACCTTGGCTATCTTTAATGGAAATTCAAATCCTTGGTTGAGCATTTGAAATAACCTAACTCATTAAACTCAATGGTTATACAATTTAATGAGTTTTCAAGACTAACTATTCTAAACATTGCATTTGAATACACTAGCTTATACCTAAAGAATACTACTCATGACAACAAGTCCATCTAAACATCATAAAACCCATTACAAACTAATTAGCTCAAGATAGAATTAACAAAAATACAACAAAGAAAACATCATTAACATTGAAATGTAAAGAGAAGAGTTTAGAGTGCACTAATGGAGATTACACAATTGAAACTCACTCAAATCCACCTTCTTGATGTTTTCAAAGTGTTCTTGAGTCTTCTATTAACATAAAATTGATAAAATTTACTAAAGCTAACCATAATGACTACAACCTTAAGATCTACACTAAAGAACGAGAGAAAAATGAATGCAAATGGCATCCTCTCCTTTGCAGAAATGAAAGTGCAACTTTTATATTTGTAGCGTGCCTACAAAATAGTAATTTAAGTAGTTGTCCAGTTGGTGGACACATGTCATCCTTTGGTAGTGTTAAGGTTTAAGAGGCATCACATGGCGGCTAGGGTTTAAGGGATGGTGATAGGATGATAATGCTGCCAGTTCCGTGATGATGAAATATGTATTTACACAGTCATTGTGGATCATTAACTGGTGTTAAGACAACTTCTATTTATACTATTGTTCAAACAATACTATGCTTGCCAGTCAACTAGTAGGTGTTGTTTTGATTTTGCCTTATTTTGGTTAGGGCTAGGATGGTTAATGAAGTTACAATCTAAACCCAACCTATGCATCTACAAAATATTAATAGAAATTAATAATTTTCTTAGCAAAATTAAATCCATTTCATATATTTATTCAATCAAGCATCATTGGCCAAATTTATGCACAATTTACACTCTTTACACATTTTCAATGATATATCTTTAATAAATTGTGTATAAGTGTAGCTATTAAGTTGGAAAAAAAGAGAGCATAAATCTATGTTTCATTGCCACCCCCAACTTATGGGTTTTACTTGTCCTTAAGAAAATTTGTAAAAGTTGTAGTTTAAAAACTTATGAGGACAAGCTTTACTCCTTTTACACATTCTCAAGCCTTTAAAGTTTGGAGTATATAGAAGAATGAATGAGTTCAAATTTGCATTTCGTAATTCATTAAGGCACACATGGAGTGAAGTGGTTACATTTCCTTATGATTGTCGCTCTAATGCCCATGATTTAATATCAAGGTAATTAGCTTATTAATCAATACTTGGTGGAGTTAAATCATCTCATTTAAGTTAAGTTCACAAAATTTGAAATCTAGTTTAATGTTCTTAGTCTAAAAGGGAGTTGTAATCACATAAGTTGCCGACTCACGTGTATACACCCCTCTCTTTTATTCTACAAGTATGGTAGTGAAGAGTGAAAAATGCAACTCCATATCCATAGCTTTACTTTGTTTTCCTGAAATCCTTTAAGTTTACACTTTTTGTTTGGTTTTC
Organism: Laguncularia racemosa; assembly: GCA_037954665.1. Classification (NCBI taxonomy): domain Eukaryota; kingdom Viridiplantae; phylum Streptophyta; class Magnoliopsida; order Myrtales; family Combretaceae; genus Laguncularia; species Laguncularia racemosa. The sequence continues at coordinate 6,228,712 of JBBMOL010000025.1, read as the reverse complement.
CTTATTTTATGCTCTCATGCATTTTGAAATTTTGTTTAAGGGAGTGCTTTATTCCTCACCTTTGTCATAGGTTGGTAACTAGAGGCTTATGAATCTATTTATAAATTTGTCGTTCATAAAAATGTGCCTTGCACTTAGGGCACCCTATATTTCCACTTTTACTCTTTTTGTTTTAAAATTTGAAATTTAGTTGGCACTACTCCTAACTTAATATCATTTCATTCTTTTTGGCTAGGAAAACTTTCAAGCTAGAACATGGTTTTACTAAAATTCACTAAGTGTTATTAGACAAGGAATCCACTTAAATAATGTAATTTTTCAAAATTAATCATGAAATGGAGTACCCGAGAAATATACTAAAAGAATATATGGCGAAGGTATATACACAGAATGCACCTTCAATTGAGCCAAAGTTGGCCTAACTAAAGGTGCAAACAAAGTATGTGCCTTCAAGCAAATGCTTGAAGGTGCACATAAGGTCTGTGCCTCTAACACATGAACCAATTAATTCATCATAAATAATTTCTACAAACCTACCCCTACCATTCAATAATTTTATCACATGCACTCATAGAATGACATAATAATTTCACCTATATACATAGAACTAGGACCCTTACCATATGAAATAGTTTGTCCACACATGCCGTATAGTACACTTTTTTAGTCTTTAAGGCTTTTTTTCTTTTTTACATGTAGAAGAACTCCATCTTTACAGAACACTCATAGAACACTTTCATCTTCCTTTACACACACAACAGTAGCCATTGTTACATAGGTTTGAAGAAGAAAAGCTTATAGATCTATAAGGATTATCAATGTAGTTCACCAAAATTGTTTAGATCTTTCCATTTCTTCAATAAAAAGCTTGATTAAGCCACATTTAGCTATGCATTTTCATTAGTAGTTAAAGTTTTTTCCTTATCATATTAATTTTCATCACGCTAAAAAACCTAGGAATTTTGAGTTGTGATTGGTTGTAATATTTTGCTATTTTAAAAATATTAGTATTCATTGTTAGTTTGTAGTGTTTTAAACATAATTTATGTAAGTTTTGTAGCATATAACATGAGGTAGTTAATTTTTTTTGTTATTAAAAAAATCTTTTTATGAAAAAAATGCAAATTTAATTTATTTTTAATAAAAATATTTTCAAATATAAATTAAATAATTTAAAAACTTTTCAATTTTAATTTTTTTGTTATTTAAAAAATTAAGAAACTTATTATTTTCAAATTAATATTTTAAAATTTTAAATTTATAAAAAAAAATTAATAAATAATTTTTTGTATTCTTATGTGATGTGGTGTGAATGTTAAGTAGTCATTATTAACTGTTATTGTAAAATAATTAATTATTTATCTATGTTCCAAATAGGATAAGAATGGGTAACCATTTAAAATTTTTTATCTTCACATTTGGAAATATTGTAAATGGCAACTAGGGGTCAAAATATGATAAAGATGCAATTAAAAAGTTGAAAATGAGAAAGAATGTGAACTATATTAAATTCTTATATAGAATGTGTTGGAGTGTTAGAGTTGATCCTATTTTTCATGAGAGCAATGCATCTTATGTGTTAATGGTAATTAGAGATGATGATGATGTGGAAAATCTAATTGAAATGGTTAAATCCTTTGGAGAGCATAGCATACAATAGTTGTACGTTAGGATATCTAAAGAAATGAGGGGTCCCTCTCAACAGCAAACATTTGAAGAAATAGGCATATGCATTCACTTCTAAATAGGAAAGAGATGATGACCAAGTCGCTAGTGTTTGAAGGATATGATCCAACCTTTATGGAAGAGGCATCATGTAATGACAAAGCTAAAGTAAACAGAGTAGTTACTCTAGTATTGCAACGACTAGCTACACTTGATCCCTATATGGTGCATATGGGGGTAAAAACTGTAACAAATACAAAAATGGGAACGAGTGTTGAGGAGGAAAGTTCCAATTATGACAAAAGTTTTGGGAAGGGAAAGGAGGAAAATGTAAATGAAAGAGATGATATGGCTAAAGGTGATTGTCCAATTGCATAAGGCACTCCACACAAGTAATATATCAACCAATGCAAGTTGAACCAACTTATATGATAGTTAGAGATCCTGTTCCCTTTTACAATGTTAATGCTGATGATGGTTACATCTATTTTGAGTAAGAACATAATGCGATGTGTAGTAACTTGAGCAGTAGTGACGAATTCAATAAGGACATGAGATTCCACACAAGAAAAATGTTATTTAAGCCTTTAAGGCATACCATGTGAAGAACAACTATAACTTTAGTGTTGATGAATCTAAGTCACTTTGGTCGGTTTATTATTCAAAAAGGGAAGACGGTTGCAAGTGAAGGCTTTGGGGCTTGCAAGAAGAAATTAGAGGGGTTTTTTATAGTTACCAAATTTGAAGGTCTACACACATGCATTAATCTAATGATAAGTTAAGATCACCCATAGTTGGATTGCAATCTTCTTGCAAGCCGGTTTGTGAATTTTGTTAAGGATAATCTTGATATGAAAGTTGTCAAGTTTTCTTTTGTTGTTGAATAGGAATTTGGTTATGAGATATCTAGGAGAAAGGTGTGAGATGGGAAGAAAAGGGCAATTGAGTATGTGTATGGGAATTAGGAAAATCTTATAATGAGCTTCTCAAGCTACTTAATACAATAAAAAATACTAATCTTAAAACATGAGTTGATTAGGGGTAGAGAAGATCAAATACCCTCAGGGAGTCTATCCTTAAGTGGGTTTTTTGGGTGTTCAGGCCTTGCGTGATAGCATTCAAATTCCTCAAACCCATTGTCACTATTGACAACATTTTTCTGTATGACAAGTACACTTACAAGTTATTGATTGCTTATAGTGTTGATGAAAACAACCACATACTTTCACTAGCATTTACCCTCGTGGATGAGGAGTCAACTAAAATATAGGGCTGGTTTTTGAAAAAAATTGAAGTAACATGTCATTGGTGATCATGAAGGGTATAAAATCATTTGTCTAATTTCAAACAGACACCCTAACATCAAGTCAGCACTCGATTAAGCCTCTAATGGAAGACAACCTCCCTTTGTAGTATAGAGGTTTCGTATACGGCACATTGCGAGCAACTTCAATCAAGCTCACAAAAATATTTAATGTAAGAAATTGGTCACTTACCCAGAAATGTAGGCAAAAGATCAAAAGCTAAACTATTTCATGGAGCAAGTAAGGATAATCAAGCCTGATGCCCTGATGTAGTTTGATGGCATGTTAGTAAAGAAGTGGACGTTGGCCCATGATGGTTGCTATCACTTTGGTTACATGACTTCGAACATTGTTGAAAGCTACAATTTGGTGTTGAAAGGAGCTCGAGGGTTATTGATGGCTACTTTAGTTAAGAAAACTTTTTACTATTGTATAGGTTACTTTGTGACTAAGCATTCTAAGGCATTAAAAAATATAGCAAAGAATAGAGTTTTCACCAAATATGCAATTGAAATGGTTAACAGATGGAGTTCAAGAATTAGTGCCCACAAGGTTATCAATTATAATAGGTAGGAAAGAATTTTTGAGGTGCTAACTAGTAGTCACTGTGTAGCGAACGAGTTGAGGCAAGGTGGGTAGATGCACATTGTTGACTTTGCTCATTGCACATGCACTTGTCAAAAATAGAAAATATATTAAATCTTACGTTCGCACGCATTTTTAGTAGTTGCTTCCATTAGGCTTGACATGTCATTGGCTATTCTAGATTGGTATAAATAGATGCATTAAGAGTAGACATATGAGACCTATTTCCATCCCATTGGTGAAGAACTTGATTGGGAGGAGGTAGACATCCCATTACTACATCTAAGAGGGAAACTTGTACTTTAAAAGGACAAACCTAAGCTTTAAAGATACCACATGGAGATGGATATTAAGGAATGTCCAAATAGAATCACATATGTACTTTGCCGAGAAAAGGGTACTATAGAAGAGTGTGCCTGCACAAAAACAATAATGGTAAATAGTGGATTTTCAGACGAACAAATCATTAGCTATTAGCTTAGCCTAACACATTTATGATGTTAAACCATTAATTGTATAATTCTAATAGTTTTGGTGTTCCATTTTGCTAATTAGATAGAGTTTGGACCTTTTGATTCATTTGTTTCGACTTAGCAAGACAGACATCGTTTGCAAGCCGTCTAAGATGGAGAGGTAAAATATAAATAACTTGTGAAATTGATGACTTTAGGTTCCATTTTTCATGCTATAACATTTTACTTTTTTCACTTTCAGGATTAGTCATGACTTGTTGTTCAGCGTCACAAGTTATTACTTCAGTGCAATGAGAACGTTATTCTGGTAGATCCGCAAATGGAGCCATATCTATAGTTGACAGGCTTCATTAGGGTGATTCACTTGCCTTTTATACAACTCAATTGGCATATGATCACTACCCTAGTTAAGAAGGAGTGGCTAGAGACTCATACATTTCACATGCCTATCAGGGAGTTCACCATTACTCTATAGGATGCTAAGGTCTAACTAGGCCTTCTAATCGATGGTCAGGAAGTGACAAGGAATAGTTCCCTCAATTGGATTGTCATGTGTGAGAGATTACTTAAGGTGAGACCAAGGTTAGGCAATAGGGGCTGCATTATTTAATGTAGCTTCTGGATATATTTTGGGTTTTGCTAGAGGATGTAAACATTGAATAAATTGCACGTCATACACATGTGTACATCTTGTAGCTATTGGGATGATTCATCTTTGCTGACAAATCAAGCTCCCTTGTTTATAGTATGTTTTTGTCATTGTTGGAATACTTTGGTGTCATGGGTACATACAACTGCGGGGTCTGCATGTTTATCTTAGTTGTATCGATAGGTCTATATTGCACTTGCCTCGTCAACTCAAGAGATGGGAGGGATAGCAATACCACTTCAGGTATGGACATAAGACATATTTCCACATAAAGTACCCTTTAGTTGCTACTAGCTTTTTGTAGATGCTTGAACTCCTTGGGTTGCATGATGAAGGACGAGTCGAGATACTAAGTTTGACCCTACGCATGTTGTTTTCGCTATCGAGATGCATTCGATAGGCAGATTGCTAATCGGGTATTTTTTTAGCCCTTTCCAGTTGTCCATTTGATTATATGCATCATTACGTTTAACTCTTAATCACTATCCTTTAGGTTGAGTAGGAGCAATATGTAGGAAATCTGATTCACATCCTCTCCTTCTTCTACAGAGTAGATAGACACATTTAGATTACTCGGGTGTCGCTTATATGTTTCCTCATAGTTGAGTGGCATTTTCCAGACCGTGTTGATAAGTAGTTTAGGGGTTTCCAACATATTCTGCAATATGTTAACACATAACTTGAACTCCACCAAATCGACCTACATTAGAGGATTGATATAGATTAGTCGATACAACATACACACCTTTTATTATCTTATGGGATTAGCGGCTAGCCTAAGTGGTTCATATAAAGGGCCCTCCTAGGGTTGAGTAGGGGTATATGAGATAATATAGATCAACTATTGGTATATAGGACGTGCAAGAGTAGTTCTTGGACATTTGGTAAGTAAAACATCAACACTAATTGGGTGATGCATTGCATAACCAATACTAATTCATTTTACGGTATTTTGCTTATGCAGGTTAATACGTTCCAACAAATCTGCTTATCCCCTAAACATTATGTGGTTGTTGCTTTAGCTAATCATGGTCTTTAGTTTCTGCATAACTACCAGCAGGAGATGCTATACCCATAGGTTGACTAGGATTAAGGCTTGAAGGTTGAGATAGAAGCTTAGCACGCTGACATTTGGTAGTAGCAGCAACTACCTCTTGTATGTCATAAGATCAAGGGACTTAAACGACCTTGTCACTAGGCTCAATTGCAAGAATATGCAACACAAGCCTAACAGCTCCGACTCGATGCCATTGAGATGATCGATAGCTCGACTCCACTACCTAACACTTATGTCACACCACATTATCATTCCATCAGTGATCCCTTCGTTGCACCTCTTACTCTACAAAAGAGATGCCCAAGTAAGCAAACAATTTATTAAAGTAGACCTTTATAGCCTACAGCAGATTAGAGTCTAATGCTTCCTCGTGACTTTGGCGAGACAACACACAAATGCATTTTTGCAGCTTACATGAGTTTAGCAAGAGAAGGAACAATATAGGATAGTATACTATTTTACAATGTTTGACATGTAAATTTTTCATCGACATTTGCAACTCATGTATATATAAGTTTTGCAAGTTTTCCCAATTTTTCTTCCATTCATTGCTGGGCACTTTATTCTTATCGCTCTCACCATTTCTCATATATTTTCTCCTAAATTACATAGCTTTTTCAAATTATATACTTTTCAATAAATTTTTTAGTTTACATGTGAAATTGTGATTTATATAGAGTTTAGGGTTACAAAGTTTTGCAATTACTATGGTATGCAGTTTGAGTTTAGAGTTTTCGGTCTTACCATTAATAATTCATTCTCATTTCAATTGCTAATATAAGGATTCTTCATTGCACAACTCCATAAACTCTTTACCGTATTTCAGTTATCAATAACATAATCAAAATACAATTATCTCGAAGATAAAAAACAATTTATTACACTTAATATCTTTCTTTTTATTCGTATCTGTCTTATTATGAATAGTTTTTTCTAGTCATAATTAAAGGGGTAGGAACTTTAACTTTTTTTCCCCCAAAAATCACCATCAAAGCCAAATTTTTTTTAGAATTAAAAAAAAAACTTACATTTTCTTCAACTTAAATTTTTGATACTAAATTTTAAGTTTTTACTAATTTTTTCAATTAAATTTTTGAATTTAGATTGAAATTTTACATTTTCTTCAATTTTTTAAAAATTAAAAAAAAATTTAAATCAATATTTTAAAATTTTAAATTTATTAAAAATTTTTAATAAGTTACTTTTTCAAATTTTTATTTAAAATTTTCTTTTTTTAAACAATTTTTTCTAAGATTTTTTCACAACTTTTTTTTCCCCAAAACATTTCATCAAAATTTCAATTTTTTTTTTGTCAAAACTATTTTTTTAATTAATATTTTTCTTTTACATTTTGTTTCAAAAAAAAATAAATTTAAGTTTAGATAAGAAGAGTAGAAAAAATAATTTACTAAAAAAAGTAACTAAATTTACAATTTTCAAATATTGATTTAAAAATATATTTTTTTAACTTTTTAAAAATTTCCAATGAAGGTACGCTCTCGGTCTACACCTTCAATTTGGCCAAATTTAGCTAAACTAAAAGCCCATTCTAGGTACATGCCTTTGCCACTTATTTTCGTAATATCTCCCTCGAGTACCCTATTTTACAATTAATTTCGAAAAATTGCATTATTTAAGTAGATTCCTCATTATTAGACTATTAGAAATTTCTAAGAAAAAGCATACATACAAGTCAACTGCAAAAATATTTACATCTAAGTTCTAGTAAATACATTGCCCTCCTTCCAAATCTTAAAAACCAAGCCTAAATCGAGTGTAATTAAACTAAGTAAGAATTTCATGAATTAATTACCAAAAATTGAAAGCATTTATCACATCACCAAAAGGAAATTATCAAAATTATTTTTATGTAATTTACCTCACCAAAATGTAAATGCAAACTTTCTTCAAAATAAGATATACTTCTTACAATTTGCTTATGGAGGTATAAAAAAAAAATGGAATCAACTAAAAGCATGAAAAAAAAAATGTAGATGTCAAATGAGGGTTTTGAAAATGCTTGATTTCAACACTAAATCAAAACATACATCTCTTCATTTCAGAGAAGCTCAGGCTCAACACACATGACAACTACATAGTTGCAATTTTTAATTGCTCCATCCTTAACTTAAAATTCAACATATACATGATATCACAATAAACTCAAAATGATATTTTGAGTGAAGGAGTTAGAACTTTACTCTCCTAGGGTTTAGTGTGCTTGAACAATCATAATTCTTTGAAACATTTTTTAATTTAGAAACCATCTTGACACACTTGTCCTTATTGCATTATTTATTTACAACCCTCGCAAACACAAAAAGAAAAAGAAACCAATAGTTGCTCTTGACACCAAAATGATAATTAAGGCATAGACCAAACATAAAAGAAGAACTGAAACTAGCACAAAGCATAAATTAATTAGATAATGAAATTTAACGTGGGGTTGGATTATCTTCCCCTAAGTGTTGGTTTTTGAGCTGCTAGTTAGGCTATCCTATTCTTTTTCATCCTAGTTTATCTAAGAATAAGTTTTCCTCAACTTCTTTTTTCATAGCTTTCCTTTCATTGTAATGCTTTAGTAAATATTCATTGACTTGAAATGGTTATCCTTCTGCTCCTTTAATTTCAATAACCCCACGAGTAAAAAACTTCATCAATTTCAAATGGGCCCATCCATCTTGATTTAAGCTTACAAGGAAACAATCTTAATCATGCATTGTATAGTAGTTCTATCTATCCTTCTTCAAAATCCTAGTGAAGTACCTCTTTATCATACCATGTCTTTTTCTTTACATGTAGATTCTTGTGTTTTCATAGGCGTTATTCTTGAATTCCTCTAATTCATTCAATTGCAACAATCTATGATCTAAAGTTACCTCTTTATCAAATTTCAAAAACTCCATTGCCTAGTAGGCCTTATGCTTTGACTCAACTAGGAGATGACATGCCTTTCCATATATCATTCAATATGGGGACATTCCTATTGGGTTCTTGTAAGTGGTACAATAGGCCCATAAAGCATCATCAAGTTTAGCTGACCAATCCTTTCTTGAAGAGATGATGGTTTTTTCCAACATTTGCTTGAGTTCTCAATTAGTTAGCTCCATTTGATTGCTTGTTTGGAGATAATAAGGTGTTACCACCTTATGTCTCACTCCATACCTAGAAAGCAAATTCTCAAATTTTTTTAATACAAAATTGAGTTTCCCCATCACTGGTTATGGCATGTGGAATGCAAAATTTGGTGAAGATATTCTTTTTTAGGAATTTGAGTACACTCTTATAATCATTTCTCAAAAAAGCCACTGCCTCCGCCCATTTTGAGAGATATTCAATAGTCACTAAGCTATATCCATTGGAGAATTGTGCTAAAAATGGCCCCATAAAATCAATCCCCCCAAACATAAAAAATAACTATTTCCATGATTCCTTACTATGGTATCTATCACATCCTAGGGGGTACTCTAGTCCTAATAACCCATGAATATATTATATTGAAGTCCATGATTAGCCATATTACAGTACACACAGACTTCAATATGGTACATAAGGTGTTGTTACTTTAGAAACCACCAACAAGTTAATAGTTTAGAAACAAATATGTCTATTAAAATTATTATTGCTTGATAGATAGTATGATGAAGTATAAGGTCTTATAGACATAATCAAATCTAATTATTTATGTCTATTAAAATTATTATTGCTTGATAGATAGTACAATGAAGTATAAGGTCTTATAGACATAATCAAATCTAATTATTAAATATTACATTCCTCTAGAAATAAATAAAGGTCTTTTTAAACATAAATATCTAATCCATCATCTTCTCTCTCACTTGCTAGAATCTCACTAAAGTTAAGGTTCTAGTGGGGTAAAACTAGTACACTGATTGCAAAATAGAAAGACTATAGGGGTGTAAGATACATCTAACTTAGTGAGAATACCACCTTTCATGCAAAAGCAATCAAGTTTTCACAATTACATGAGATGCATGAACAAGCATATGTAAACATTGCATATAGTCATCTGGAAAATACATGAAGTTTAAGGAAATTTATATATATTTTACCCCTTCTTTGATCTTGGGTTGATGATCTTGTAATTCCATTAAAGTCTAAGTTGTCCAATAACGAATCACTTAGTACACATCCTTAGCTACTCAAGGTCTCAAGAGTTATTGGTTTCACTCTAGGCTAATAATATGGAGCCTAAGGGGAAGGATCCTTGGCTAACACTCTAGGAGAATGAAATAAAAGATGCTCTCTTTAGCTACTACACCTTTAGATGTATGCATACTTGAAAAAGAATAATGAGCATGGATTCTTATCAATACACGACAATCCTCAAAATCATTTGATTTGTATTGATAGAATATGACCTCGACTTAGGACATCCTTTCATTACCTTTATGATAGTGATGAAAAATAGTATGATAAATGTAAGAGATGTTATGCATGATGCATTTTATGTTATAGTTTCAATCTTCTTATCATAGCTTTATAGGTGACCAACCAACTTTCACACATACATCCAATTGTCAAATAATTGCAATCACATGTAGTTTTTCCTTTTTAGTTAGCTTCTAACCAAGCAATCAATCAAACCAAACACATCACATGCAAAAACTTCATTACCTTCCGAATTTAGGTGCCACTACTTCTATAAGCACAAACAAGTGGAAATTGTTGATGTTACTCACCTAGCTATAAGTTAAGAATTGTAATAGTCATTGGGTAGAGACTAAGTTTCATCTAATATACCTTAATAATAGAACATAAAAAAAATATACACATAAGAATAGCTATAACTAGATTACGTTAACTAATACTCAATCTTAATCCCAAGTCTTAAAGAAGTCTTTTAGAGTATCTTTTAAGGTTTTGTGTTATAATAGTCCAAGTCTATATGTCATCGGTTTGCAGTTTTGGGTCTAAGTATACAGTCCTTCATTTAAGTCCTTGCTTGGGTCCTTGTTATAGTGAGTCCAATTCTCAAATGATATTTCATATGTCTAATCATAGGTTTAGGAATAGGGTATAGTCATGGATTAGTCCAAAACTAGTCATAAATAGTCATGAGTTTAGGAATAGGTCCCAAGTGCTCAAGAAAGAGTAAGTCTTTTAAGAAAGTTGTTAACATCCTTTCTTTGAAAATTTGTAGAAAATTAAAATATGTATAGAAAAGTTTGATGCCTTTTAAGCAATTCTAGAATGTAACAAATGCATGCTCGAAAGATATTTTATTGTACATAATAAGAAAGAAAATGAAACCGTCTTATGATTTAGAGGATAAGACCCTTAGATTTGGACAACTATGGAAACCTACAAAACATCGGAAATAAGACAATATGAATATACTATTTGAGGAATATACTATGAAGATGATGAGGTTAGACAGAGATTACCTTTTGTTGAGGATTTTGAAAGATTCCTATGATAATGACCCTAAAATATGAAAATTAGTTAAGATTAGTACCAAATTTCTTGGAAAGAGAGAGTTCTTACCCTTGGATGGAAGAAAACTTAAGGATAGGTGGTCTCCTAATTCTTAGAAGTTACTTGTTGGTGTTGGGTGGGGTTAGGTAAGTTGCTTTCCTTTAAACAATTTGATAGACTTGGAGTTTGAAAGTGGAAGAGAAAATGGAAAGGTAAAAAGGGAAGAAGCTGGCATGAAAATAGAGGAAAGGCGCATGGCAGTGTAGGTGGTGAGTGAGGTTGTGAAATTGCTTTGTTGACCCACTTGTCCTTTTACTTTTATAGAAAGTGATAGATTTATCTTATCTAACTAATGATGGGTTTAAGGAGCTTAGTTAGGGAACAATTCGCACAATCTTCATGTCATTTTCTAGAGCTAGAACCAGCCACCATTTATTAGGTAATCATGATGAGTCCTTATCATGGATTAGATAAGGTTTATGTGGACTTGGTCAATAAGTGTGTGGGTGAATTGTTGCTTGAAATTCGCATCTAAGGGAGAAGAAGAACCAGTTAGATAAGGTAAGGATTGTAGGTCATTTCCATGGATGTTGGATAAGAATTTGTAGGGGACAATCAATTGGCACGTGGAAAACACTACATGCTATTATTAAAGAGGATGAATCGATCATTACTAGGGTGTGTTACTTTCAAATAATGTGGATACGATCCTTATGGAAAATTCAAAGATTCATGTGGAAAAATTTGCCTGTGCTTCCCGCCATGCTTGGAAACACATTACCAATTGGACAAGGTAAGGATTGTAGGTCATTTAATGAAGTTTTCCTACAATTTGTAATTGATTCTTTAACTAAGTTTGGACAACAGTTCATGGGGGAAACCGATTCTGATGCTGTAAGAAATGGAAGTGATTTCTAGCTTATTAGATAAGGTGTATAGGGATAGCTTAGGTTAGTTGTGTTTAGTTAGGTTTTAGCAAGGTAAACTCCCTTGTTTAGATACTTTAATTGTATGATTTTGTAATTCCTATAATCCTTAATTAAGTTACTAAATCTAATATGATCAATTCTTAGTAACTAAAGGGGTTTTGTAAGTCATGCTCAAATGACTTTTAGTTTTCAAGCTATTAGGGTTCGATTTGCTATCAGTTCAAGTTCTACCTTATTAACCTAAGTCTTACATTGCTAATATTTATATTTAGGTTAAGATTAGATTAAGGTAAGAGTGAGTTGACTTGATTTAACTTGAGTTTACTTAAGTCTTCCCTTCATCTAATAAGAGTTGATATAGGTCAAATTTGAGGAGACTTAAGTCAACTAAGTTTAGGTTTTGTGATCCATTATTCATAGGATGTTTAGGGTGGAGTATCAATTGTATAGTTAGAGTTTTACTTGATTTGATACACAAAAATATGATAATAAGGTTGAACTCTTGAGTAAGAAGTTATAATATAAGATAGTGCAGTTAATAGTGTTCAACTAAACTTTACTGAGCTAAATCTATCAAGTCTATTGAAAAAGTGTATCATGTGAATTCATGGCATTTTATCTACCAAGTCTTTTATAAGTTAACCTGGGTCTTAATTTTTATAACTCAAGTCCACTCAAGTCTTCTCATAAGTGTTAAGAAGTAGACTTAAGTTACTTTATCTGATTTAGTTAGTTAACTCAAGTCAACTTGCATTTTGAATGAATAGATTTAAGTCAACTTATAATGTACTAAGTCATCTATAGCCCTTAGACCTTATTTAGGTACGTTTAGAGTTAATTCTTAAGTATATATCCTTATCATTTACTTGCATAGTATAGAGTTAAGTTAGGCTTCTAAAGGTACTATCTATGAATATTCTAGGGAATTACAATATCTCATGTTGCTTAGAGATATCACAATCTTTAGAAAGGGTAGGCCAATGGAATTCGCATTGTAGAACCTTAGTAGCAATCCTATATGTACCAAAATGTCCCCTAGCTTTTCTCATATGGCAGTGTATCACAATGTCTTCAGTTTTGGGAGTAGACACACAATGTGTGATTACATGGTTAACATAACTATATGATAAGTATGGATCATCCCAAAAGTAATCTTGCACTTTAGCCAAGAATGTTCTCCCTTAGTGATGATTAATATCATATGGTATAACCCCATTAACTAAGAAATTAACAATATTTGCATACCATGGTATATTTGAGGAAGTTATTGCTTGCAACTACTTGTTTAGGAAAGTTTTCTTGATAGGTTGATTATTTAGCTCAATCGAAATCCTATAGAGATGATTACTCACTGCATTTTCTATCCCCTTTTTGTCTTGAATTCGTAGATCAAACTCTTGAAGTAAAAAAATTCAATTGATAAATCTCGGTTTTAGCTTGTTCAACAAATACTTCAGAGTCGTATGATCAATGCACACTATAACTTTTGAACCTATAAGGTACAACTTGAACTAATCTAAAACAAAAACCATTGCAAGAAGCTCTTTCTTAATTCTTGCATAGTTCTTTTGAGCCTCATTAAACATTTTACTGGCATAATAAATTTCTTACAAAACCTTGTTTCTTTACTTCCTAAGGATTGTGTTAATTGTTATATCACTTACATTACACATTAACTCAAAGGGTAGCTCCTAGTTCGGTGTCACTATCATGGGAACTATCATTAATTTCTCTTTGAGAACCTCAAATGCCTTTGCACACGCTTCATTGAACACAAACAGTGCATCCTTCTCCAATAAAGTGCTCAAGAGTTTAGAAGTTTTTGAAAAATCTTCGATAAATCTTGCATAACCTAGGAAGCACTGTAGAGCCTTCCCATTCACTAGAGGTGGCAATGCTAATATCACCTCAACCTTTGCTTATCAACCTCAATACCCTTCTTAGATATCTTATGCCCCAATACAATTCCCTCTCGCACTATGAAATGGCATTTTTCCAATGGAGCACTAGGTGTGTTTCCTTGCACCTCTTCAAGACTAACGACAAGTTCTCTAGACAACTCTAAAATGAAACCCCCTATGTAGAAAAATCATCTATAAGCACTTTAATGCTCTTTTCAATCGTATTTGAGAAAATTGTATTATGCATCTTTGAAAAGTAAATGGTACATTGCATGGCCTAAAAGACATTCTCCAAAATGCAAAAGTACCATATAGGCATGTGAATGTTGTTTTCACTTGATCTTCTAGTGTAATGGGTATCTAATTATACCCTGAGTATCCATCCAAGAAGCAATAAAATTCATGTCCTGTCAACCTTTCTACCATTTCATCCAGAAATGGTAAAGGAAAATGATCTTTTTTGGTTGCATCATTCAACTTAAGATAATCAATGTATACCTTCCATCCTGTCAATATTCTAGTTGGAATAAACTCATCTTTATTATTCTTCACCATAGTCATCCCATCTTTTTTTAACTCCACTTGAACCAAACTTAACAATTTGCTATCGGAGATAAGATAAAGAATCCCTACATCTAAAAGTTTTACTTCATTTTTTAACTACTTCATGTAAAGTTAGGGTAAAACGTCTTATGGTTAAGCTATACGCTTGCACTCTAAAGAATTCTTTGTTTACAAAGTGATAAATGGATGCTCTACCTAATAGGCTCCTTATGCTCCCTCAATATAGCCAAAAGCTTCTCCTCTTTCTCTTTAGATTGCTCACCCACCACTATCACAAGCAAGGTCTCCTTCACCCCTAAGAAGGCATGTTTCATATGAGAATGTAATTGTTTCAACTCTAGACTTGATGGTACTTTTATTGAAGGTCGTGGTTTTTCTAAACTTGCTTTAGATCTTGAAATTGAGAAAGCCTTGACCACACCCTTTCTAAATCTTCAATTATCTCTTCATTTGAACTATTTTCATCCTCAATAGTAACATTATCACACACCTTTAGATTATCATCACTACTTATTCTAGCTAGTGTTTTTTTTTTCTTAACTTATTCATCACCCTCTTCATCACTCATATTAGATCTCCTAAGAATGAGTTTTGATGATAAGAAAACATTTGATAACGAAATTTGTCTAGTGTGTAGAGATTTTTTTGAGTTTGCAGGAAATACTTTATGTCATTGGAAGAAAATTTTAAAGATAACAATTGAAAATTTTAGTGGCTACAAATTAGAAATTGGTTGGAATTTAGAAGTAAGTTTTGATTGATAAAGACAAAGATCATGTTGAATAATAGAATTAGTGAAGTATACCAAGCCACTAAGTAAGAAGCTTTTGGAACCTATTTATTGCTAGTTGGACACAATATTTCGAATGAAGATAAGGATTTTGATAGAGTATTTAAGGATTGGATGAAATAATTTTGAAACCCACTTCCACTAGTTAAGTATACTTGGGTAATATATTTGACCAATTTTGCTAGTAGTTAGATTTGAATATTAAAGGGGATTTTATTATAACAAGTTTTACAAATAAGGAAAGCTAATTATTACTTGATAACATGTAAAATTTCATAATTTTTCTTGACTTAAAAGTCACACATGTGCACAATTAGAAGTAATTTTGATCAATTTTGTGTGAAAAGTGATAATTGTTCACAAAATGGACCAAACAAACTTAAGTTAATAATTGATGAAAGAGATCACATTTTTATATGAAAAATACTAAGGCTCAACACATTATGTAGGTGTAAGGGGGCTACTATTCAAATGTTAGCCCTTATTGTTTAATTAAGGGGGCTTCAATTGTGAAGAACCATGAATTTAGCCTTATCGAATAATTAGTAGGCTCTAAATCATTAGGGGAGTTTTGACCCTAAATGCTATAAAAGATAGGAGAAATGGGAGTTCTTGCTGAGGTGAGTCTCTTCCTACAATTGGTTGCCACCATCTATTGACTGGTTGGTAGCTTAATCCTTAGTTAAGGTTTCTTAGCTGAAACACAATGTTTTATTAAGAAGAAGAGTAGTGAAAGGTGACAAGTGTCTACCGATCGATTAGTAGGCTTACTATCAACTACCATTTGGATGGTAGAGCATCAATATAAAATTTTACATAGCCTTTGTAAGAAGAGAATGTAGTTGCTAGTGTAAAGTTTTAGAGAGAATTTCTTCATAGATTACTTAGGGTCTAGTGTTGTTTAGGCTTATTCTAGCATGGCTTTAGCCTTTTCTTATAATTTCAAAGCATGGGAATGCATTGGGAGAAAGGATTTTCAAGTATTTCAAGTGTTCTTGTTATCATCATAATTGGTGACATCTAAACCTCTCTTTAATGATGTTATTAGTTAAGTTTTTTCTTATTCTTGATTGTGTGATATTTAATATATGTGGCTAAGTGTTTGTTAGTGGGTCTGTTATATTGTTGATGGTAGAAAATGCATGAATGATGTATATTTGCTAAATGGGTATGTGTTAATGGGATTTTGGTATAAATGCTATTGTGAATTTGTCTAAATCACAACTAACCCTTGGGTTTTTTACAAATGAGAGTATTTAATAACATTGCCCGATGTTATTTATTCATTAGATTAATTAGGATGTTTTCAAATTACTTGTGACACTAGGTTGACCAAAAACACTTAACCCACACTCTTTATGAGATTGGAAATATGGGTTACTCAACCTAACTATGCTTGGTTTGATCCATATTTCTAATATGAGAATTTTATAGTGATGATTATTAAATGTTTACTAGAACCTATAAGAAATTCACTTGTAACTAGGGAATTTTGCTATAGAAAGAACTTCATCGCTCATGACTAAAGATGAGTTCTAGTGAGTTTGGTCAAAGTCTATTTAAAGACTACATAATTTAGCCTTATTACATGCATTGCATTGGAAATAAGAGGATATGATACACCAAACCTATACCTTTGTGTTCCTTAGTTTCTTTAGCCTACTTTTTGTTAATTTCCATACTATTGAACTTGTTTTCAATTAGCTTAGATTAAAGTAGTAGGCACAAGTCTAGTACTTAGCTATGATCCTTTTTTCCTTAAGAGATTCAACCTGGTGAATACTTACCAATATATTACTACATATAATCCGACACATTGGTTAGTTAGGTACATTGAATTTATTTTCCAAAAAATTTTTATTAGCAATATCAGTGTATGTCATTACTTTAGAAATAAAAAATACAAGTTGTAAGCAAATTTTCTTAATCAACGAGAGTTGACATCAAATCATTGAATGTGACAACGGTCAAATGAAAGTAATCATTAGGCCAATTAGTATGAATATTGATAATTGTTGGAAAACCCTTAATTCTAGTGCTTATTAGTTATAATTTTATATGAATTTCATGTGATTTGTGAAGAAAAGAGTACTTATATGATTAAATTTTAATTTCAGGTGTCAATAGAGACAAAAGAAAGGTTTAAGGATGATATGAGCACAGACGAGGTGAAATTTTGCAAAAAATGAAGAAAATTGATTTTTAGTTCAGCATAACCTTCAGCACAACCCATGCAGACGCCAGTGTTGGATGCAAAAAATAACCAGTAGCTATATCAAGGTGTGCCCCAAGTTCAGTATAGCCCGTGCTGATGCTAATAACGAGAATACAAGTTTGTTTTTTTTTTTTTCAGCCCTGCCCCAAGCATGGCCATGTTGGAGACCATGCTGAATTGGGCAGTGAAAATGACGTGTTTCGGAGTTAGCATGGCCGTGCTGATGCTCGTGCTGAACTTTGTTTTCGTAGAACTATAAATAGATGCCTTGTTTTATTTTAAAGGGACTTTTTTTTTTCTTCTAACTTCATTCTAAAAATCCTAGGGGAGCATTATTATGAACTTCAAGAGGAGAATTATCCAAACATCATTGGAGATCACAAAACAATACAAGAGATTACTCTTTCTATCATGAATTAATTTTACTTCTCTAGATTCTTTGTTTTTATTTAAAACTCCATGGAGAAGTAATTCTTTATATCTTTCATCTTGTGAAACCCTAACTCATGTGCTGAAACATTGATTGATTAATGAATTGTTTATATCTTTGCATCTATTCATGTGTTTCCATTGTTCTTGTGATTAATTTATGCACACGAATTGATTGCATGTCTGATTTTTATTAGATCAAAAGAGCTTTCGTCTAGTAAATTAGATCTTCATGAATAGAGAGATTACATGTTTTGCCTAGAGGTAGGAAAACATTGATTTTCTGCAATTAATCGGAATTTGTGAACTTAATGAGATCTTACATGACGGTAGTGAGGGAGAGGTTTCCATTATTTTGTGCATGATTAAGAATTGATTAACTCGAGGGAGTAATTGATTTTACTTGAGAATTCCCGCGGTGCAAAGTGTAAATTAATTTGTTAATTGATATCTTATTTTAAGAATTTAAGGGTTAGGGTGGAACAAGATGAATGGAATGTTTTGTGATTGAATACATTTTTAAGACAATATCATTTAATTCTAGGGTTGTTAGGATTTGTTAATTGTTAATTTAATTCATAATTTCCACATCATAAATTTGACTAGATAATAGAGAAAGGTAATACTAGTACTTGTTTTCTAGATCCCAGAAGACGACACCTGTTAAATCTATACTATAGTCGATAGGTACACTACTTAGCTCGATCATAGATTTTATTGGTTATAAATTTAAAACTTAAAACAATCGGTTAAATTTGAGCGGATCAAGTTTTTGGTATCGTTGCCGAGGATCTAGCAAGGCAATATTAGGAAAAACCGTAGGATCTACTACTTTAGTCATTCTTTTTATTTTTTTATCTATTTCTCTTCTCTCCATCTTTTGAAAAGTTCTAATTCACACTTGGTTGCCTTTTACAGTGTATGACAAGGAATCTTCCTTCTGACATTATTGATTTAGATCCTAAGATTGAGAGAACACTCCGCCAACTTCGAAGGAACACAACTATCGAATCTTTTGGGCAGTCAGTCAGTGAAGAAGGAGAACGTGATATAGCAGTGGCAATAGAGGTAAAGAAGAAGAGCTAATCGAGCAACTCCTTGATAGTTTTGAGTCAGAGTCATTTACAAAGAGTGAGCAAAGGTACAAGAAGTAATGGCTGAAGATCCACCAAAGACAAACATTGAGTATGCAAGGCCTACATTGGATGGCACAAGTCTAACCATTGTTAAGCCTCCCATTGGGGCTAATAATTTTGAGATCAAGGGTATGGTGATTCCACTTCTACAACAATACTGTCAGTTCGATGGATTACTTGATGAAGACCCCCATGCTCACATTTTGACATTCTTGGAGATTTGTGAAACTTTCAAGAACAATGGGGTGATGGATGAAGCGATGTGTACAAGATTGTTCTCTTTTTCATTAAGAGGGAAGGCTAAGACATGGCTTCAATCATTGGGTCTCGAGGCTTTGACTACATGGGATGACATAGTGAAGGAGTTTTTGGACAATTATTTTCCACCATGCAAGATTTCCAAGCTTCGGAACGACATCTTTTCTTTCACTCAACAAGATCATGAAACGATATATGATGCTTAGCAAGATGGACAAAGTTGTTGAGGAAGTGTCCACATCACCAGTTACCTACATAGATGTAAGTTCAGACATTTTTGAATGGGTTAAATCCGGCTACATGTTACTTGGTAGATGCCACAGCTGGTGGTACATTGAATACTAAGACTCTGGAGGTCTCATTAAAGCTATTCGTTGATATGGCAAGAAACAATTACCAGTGGGATCGTGGCAAGAGTAAGCAGAAAGAGATAGGAATGTTTGAAGTAAATGTCATGACTACTTTGGTAGCAAAGATGGAAGCTTTGAGCCACCAAGTTGCAACTCTCAAGAATTCCTAAGGACCACCACAACAACATCAGATGGGAGATCCTGTAAAAGGTGTGGATCTTTTTGAGCAATATGAGCAGGTAGATTATCTTGGGAATTCAAACAGACAGCAGTATAATAAGTATGGTAACACCTACCATTTAGGGATGAGAAACCATCCGAATTTGTCTTATGGAAACCGGGACTATCAGAGAGCTAATCTACCACCACCAAGGTATTTGAAGCAACAACCGCCACTTTATTAGTCTTTACCGCTTCCTTCAGCACAGTCACCTCAACAAGAAAAGAAGGGTAACTTAGAAGATATATTGAGTCAATTCATCAAGAGCTTTGATGCAAGGCATCATAATCAAGAGGCCCCGATTCACAATCTTAAGAAGCAAATTGACCAACTGGCTAAGATGATGTCTGAGAGATAGCTTAGCTCTCTTCCCAGCAACACGGAAAACAATCCAAGAGAATAGGTGAAAGCTAGTACTTTGAGAAGCAAGAAAGAGTTACCATTTGAACAGCGGCATGAAAAGAAGCAAGAAGATAATCAACCTATTGAAAAGGAGAAGAGATCTCCTGAGGAAACACATTCTAAGAGGAGATCACCACCAGCTGTCAAAGAATATGTGCCAAAAATCCCTTATCCAGCTTGTCTCAACCAGAGCAAAGACAAGGAGCAGTTTGGTAAATTCCTTGATCTATTTAAACAGCTGCACATTAACATTCTATTTGTAGAGGCACTTTTGCAAATGTTGAAACATGCTAAGTTCCTAAAGAAGTTTCTATTTAACAAGCGGAAGTTAGAGGATGTGTCTACCATAGAAGTTGATCCAAATTGCTCATCTATCATTCAGAATAAACTTCCTCCAAAGCTAAGGGATCTAGGCAATTTCACAATTCCTTGTGTCGTGGGTGACACTTCAGTTGATAAGGCCCTAGCTGATCGTAGGGCCAGCATTAATTTAATGCCATACTCTTTTTTAAAAAAGTTGGCACTTTCTGACCTAACATCGACTAGGATGATTTTGCATCTTGCTGATCGCTCTATGATTCCCAAGGGGATAATCGAGGATGTCTTGGTAAAGTTAGGGAATTTCATCTACCTTGTCAACTTTGTAGTTCTAGAAATGGATGAGGATGGGGATATCCCTCCGATACTTGGGAGACCATTCCTAGCTACTGCTAAGGTAATGGTTGATGTAGAAGGAGGCAAGCTTACTTTGAGAATCGGTGATGAAGAGTTGGTAATCCAAATAGTTGCTGCTATGAAACACACTATGTGCATTGATGACTCTTGTTACTCTATTGATGCTACTGATATTTCAGTAGATGAGCATATGAAGGAAGTTTTGAGCAAAGATGAGTTAGAGCTAAGCTTAACATTGGAAGAGAAGAAAGATGCAGATAACCTAGAGGTTGTGCTACTCATTGAACAGCTTGATGCTTTAGAAGGTGTTACACCTCAGCATGGGTTTGAAAAATTGAGAATAGAAAATGAGGCGAGACTTAAAACTTCTATAGAAGAGCCGCTAGTGTTGGAATTGAAACAATTACTAGAGTATCTGGAATATGCTTTCCTTGTAGAAGACTCCAGCTTGTTAGTTATTATAGTTTTAGATTTATCTCAAGAGCAGAAAGACCAATTACTCATGATCTTGAGAGCATACAAGCGAGCCATCACTTGGAAAATATCTAATATAAAAGGTATCAACCCCTCATTTTGTACTCACAAAATTTTATTAGAAGAAGAATTTAAGCCTGCAGTGTGACCACAGAGACAGCTAAATCCTAATATGAAGAAGGTAGTTAAGAAGGAGGTGATCAAACTTCTTGATGTTGGACTTATTTACCTCATATCTGATAGTGATTGGGTTAGTCCAACGCAAGTGGTGCCGAAGAAGGGAGGCATTACTGTTGTCCTTAATGAAAAGAGTAAGCTCATTCCCATGTAGACCATCACTGGGTAGCAGGTGTGCATCAACTATCAGAAATTGAATGATGCCACTCAAAAAGATCACTTTTCTCTCCCTTTCGTTGCTCAAATGTTGAAAGGTTATTTGGACACATGTATTATTGCTACTTGGATAGGATGTCCGGGTACTTTCAAATACTTATTGCTCTGGAGGACCAGGAGAAAACCACTTTCACATGCCCTTATGGCACATATGCCTATAGGAGGATGTCGTTCGGGTTATGTAATGCATCGACTACGTTTCAGCGGTGTATGTTGGCCATATTTGAAGATCTAGTGGAGAAAATCATGGAAGTCTTCAGAGAGGATTTAGATCTCCAACTGCCAAAGACTTAGTTGAAGAGTATGAAGAGCATCGAGCCAACAACGTTAAACAAGTTCGCTTCTTGGGAGGCAAACCATGTCTAACTTAAGTACGTAACGTTCTTTTTATTTTCTTTTTGTTGTCACTATCCTAAGTCTATTATTTTTAGAAATTTTCAGATCTTAAGGGGAGTTTCTGAGCTTATTTGAAGAGAGCGAGAGTAATTTCTAAGTGTGGGGAAGCGCCAATGACAAGTAAGGAATTTTGAATTTTAATCACTAAGTGCACCTGGTAAGTTTTTCTCTACGTTCATTTACACTTTTAGAGGTGTACAATGATCACAGTTGTTGTTTATTGGCTTGGGCAAGTCTTATTTTCCCTTTGCGTATCTTTTAAAGTCTGCACTATCTTGAGCACAACCAATGCTCAAGACTATGCACAATCTAAAGAGGTTCTGTGGATTTTTTGAAGTCAATGCGGCCACAAGCATAGCCATGCTGAAGCTAGGGCTAAGTCTATCAAACATTCTGTGGAATTTTTGAAGTCAGCATGGCCACGAGCATGGCCATGCTGCAGCCAAGGTAGACTTACCTTGTAAAACATTGCCTTTTATGCTCCTTTTGAGGGTCTGCACGACCCTAAGCATGGCTGTGCAGTAGCCTGTGTTGACAACTCACATATATATACAGTTTCTCTCTCTCCTCCCTCACTCTCTAACTTCACCGTTTATCTAAACTAGGATAATCTAACTTTTCTTTTTACCCTTAATTTCTTTGTTTTTCTTTTTTTCTTTTTCTAGGATGATGCGGCATAAACTTTGGGTTCCCAGCTCTAATGATGACATGCCATTACTATTTTGCTCTTATACCCAGTCTTGAACTCTACATGTAACCGTTTACATATAAAAATCGAGGAAGTTCTTAGTGTCCTTTTCTTTTTGTTATTTTTCATTTTGTTTTTTTTTTCCTTTTTCCCCTTTATGTGCTTGATTTAGGAAGACATTGGGGACAATGTCTTAAATAAGTGTGGGGAAGGGGTATATGGAACGAAGAAAATTGAGAAATTTGGGTCCTACTTTACTTGTGTTATCTATGCACTGTCTTATTAAATTTCCCCCATTTACAAGTTTGCAATTGAGTTTGAATGTTGATTTTGAATCATTAAAAGGTGAGATCCTTGAAATTGTGCTCATAAAAGTTGGTGATTCTATGTTCCTTACTCGCCTATTGTTGGACTTGGTATACTTAGTTGGAATTTCAAGATGAAATCTAAGTCGGCTAAAGTTAAATGGTTGTATTTTGGAGTTGTGAAATAGATCGAAGTCCTTAGTTTAAAGTTAAATGGTTGTATTTTTTAAGCTTATTGGTTAATATATTTACCTTTAAAAAACTTTGAGAGCTCTTCTAACTTTTCGTGAAAGGTGTATATGAAGTCTATCACTTAGTGATTCCTCTTAAGTAATCTCTTTGAAAATTAATTAATTAATGTGTTAATTGAGCAATAATGTGAAAAGCTTAGTCAATATGGGCAAGCTTTGGTCCCTTAGAAGAGCGAAGTCTAACTCCGCTACTAACTAGTCATTCAATTAAAGAAATAATAAACCGCTACTCCAATGACTTGGGTTCTCTAAGTTAAGAGTATCTTCATGAATCCCTAAAGTTAGGATAACAGAGGTTCGATGGGGTCCCTTTAAAACCCGATCACCTAAGGTCATCTGGCCTGGGATTGGCGGACCGGTAATATTATAATAACAAGATGAGATACAAAAAGGGCAAAGTTCAGTGGATCTTGTAACTCGAATAATTAAATTCGTTGGGATGCCTTCAATTGAGGGGATAACGTCTGTTAACTTTAGTGATGAGCCCGGGATTATTGGATGGACATTTGTTACATGAGTTGCAAGATCTTAAATAATTGAATATAATATATATATAGAGAGGGGAAAATTTGGAATTTTTTTGAGAGGTTTAACAAAAAGAGGAAGAAAATCCAGGGGAAAGATGAATGCCATATACTTTCACTTGAGGTTGTTGTGCTTAGAAGAGTTAGTTAAACAATTTATATATTCTCTAGTAAGTGGTGAAATATGTCCAAGCCACTTTTGCTTTGTTGACTTTCTTTGTAACTTAGGAAGCATTTCTTAAATGGTAAGGGTAATAGTTTAACTTACTTGGATTAATTTGTAAACTCTAATTTTTGTATGTCAGGTATACGTATAATCATGGTAGGTTTGAGCAATAGGCACTAATGAATCACGAAGATTGAATTAAATAGAGGATGTTACTTGTGATTTAAAGTTTAACAATGAGTACAATTGATGAGAGAAGATCTATTTTATCCTTATTTTGTTTGCTTAAGGACAAGCAAACGGTTAAGTGTGGGAAATTTTGATAATTGTCAGAAAACCCTTAATTATAGTGCTTATTAGTTATAATTTTATATGGATTTCATGTGATTTGTGAAGAAAATGGTACTTATATGATTAAATTTTAATTTCAAGTGTCAATGGAGACAAAAGAAAGGTTTAAGAATGATATGAGCACAAGCGAGGTGAAATTAGGCAAAAAATGAAGAAAATTGATTTTTAGTTTAGCATAACCTTCAGCACAACCCACGCAGACGCTAGTGCTGGATGCAAAAAATGACCAGTAGTTATATCAAAGTGTGCCCCAAGTTCAGCACAACCTGTGCTGATGCTAGTAACAAGAATACAAGTTTGTTTTTTTTTTTTTCAACCTTGCCCTAAGCACGGCCATGTTGGAGGTCATATCGAGCATAGCCATGTTGACGCCCGTGCTAAACCCTGTTTTTGCAGAACTATAAATAGATGCCTTGTTTTATTTTAAAGGGACTTTTTTTTGTCTTCTAACTTCGTTCTAAAAGCCCTAAGAGAGCATTATTACGAACTTCAAGAGGAGAATTGCCTAAACATCATTGGAGATCACAAAACAACACAAGGGATTACTATTTCTATCATGAATCAATTTTGCTTCTCTAGATTCTTTGTTTTTATTGAAAACTCCATGGAGGAGTAATTCTTTATATCTTTTATCTTGTGAAACCTTAACTCATGTGCTGAAACATTGATTGATTAATGAATTGTTTATATCTTTGCATCTATTCATGTGTTTCCATTGTTCTTGTGATTAATTTATGCGCACGAATTGATTGCATGTTTGATTTTTATTAGATTGAAAGAGGTTTCGTTTAGTAAATTAAATCTTCACGAATAGAGAGATTACATGTTTTGCCTAGAGGTAGGAAAACATTGATTTTCTGCAATTAATTGAAATTTGTGAACTTAATGAGATCTTGCATGACGGTAGTGAGGGAGATGTTTCCATTATCTTGTGCATGATTAAGAATTGATTAACTTGATGGAGTAATCGATTTTACTTGAGAATTTCTACGGTGTAAAGTGTAAATTGATTCATTAATTGATATCTTATTTTAAGAATTTAAGGGTTAGGGTAGAACAAGATGAATGGTATGTTTTGTAATTGAATACATTTTTAAGACAATATCATTTAATTCTAGGGTTGTTAGGATTTGTTAATTGTTAATTTAATTCATAATTTCCACATTATAAATTAGACTAGGTAGTAGAGAAAGGTAATACTAGTACTTGTTTTCTAGATCCTAAAGGACGACACCTGTTAAATCTATACTATAGTCAATAGGTACACTGCCTAGCTTGATCATAGATTTTATTGGTTATAAATTTAAAACTTAAAATGATCGGTTAAATTCGAGCGCATCAAATATCAAAAAAAGAGTGGCAGGGAAAAACATTGATATATGGAGGAATGAATAGGTCACACTACAGCAATCAACCTTTCAATTCTATTGTAGTTATAATTATGCACTAAACTTAAGAGGTTACATTCTAGTTCATGGTTCTATGATGTTAGCTTTAGAAGAAGCTATGTGAGATAGAGCAATGAGTGATTGTGCTATGTAACTATCAAAAGTTTTGAATATTTTTTATATTATGGAACAATCAGTGAAGACAATCAAGACAACAGTTAACATAAAAGGTGGAGCTACTATAAATCATTTTCTTGATTTTCTTATCCCTTCTTTTATTTTTACACAATTAATTTATTTTAGCTGTAATACTTTAACTATTTTTTTGCACTATGTACTAAGTTGTCACATGCACTAATCTAATCTTAAAAAATCTAGGTAAGTACTCTAGGAAATTATAGTAAGTACGTTAAAAAAAATCATTTATTAGATTTCAAAATCAAAAGCAATAAAAAACTTTGTCTCATCTATAATCATTCCTTCTCTCATTCATTCCTAACCACTCTCTTGCTAAACCTTTATTTATGTTTTTTACACATCATACTTCAAGTACATTAAAAATCAATTCAAAGTACAATTTAAATCTTAGTAAAGTCTATCGCTCTCTCTTTTTCTATTTTTTTCTCCCTAATAGATTTCAAAGCTTGAAAATCAAACAAAACCTACTAAGCTAATTCACACTCAATCTTTACCCTATTAAATTCCCATTTCTTTCTTTCAAATTTCTCTTGCACTTTTTATGACTTGAATAAAAAATCAAGATGAAAAACCATCTTAAGTCCTACATTAAACTAAAACCCTAATGGCCAATCCCCTACATTTTATTTTCAACATAAAAATCAACAATACATAAAGTAATCTCTTGATCATTAATTAAGAAGTAAGTAATCTAGAGTTGGGGAAAACCAATTAAAAGCTTAAGAGTTAGAAGAGGAGCCTATGATTGGGGGTGTGTGCTGGGGGAGAAATACTAAAAGGACATTGAGTGTTTAAAGCCAAATTAAAGTAGATTTTTCCAATTTTATATTAAGTTATTTAATTAAATGTTAACTTTGAACTTTTTGTCGAAAGGAGCAAGTAATATGATGAAAGTTAATTGAAGATCTTGTGATTTTAAAGTGTTAGTGAGATTAATGGATGAATAAGTTGATGGTCATATTGTGTTAGAGGTAGACTAAGTGTGAGTTAAGTTGATCATTGTATTTATATAGTTTATTGAGAGTTAATTGTGATGTTGGTGTTATATTTAGGTTTGATTTAGTAGGAAATGATGAAATCAAGTGACTCAACAAATGAAAAGCGAATGTGGTTATTCTTGTAAATGTCAAGACCATATAGTAGTGTAGGTTTGAGAATTGTTTGAATTCTTTATTAAAATCTTGATGACTTTTGGATAATGATTATCTAAACTAATGATTTTCTTAAGAATGTGACAATCTAACATGGTAGGAGTGCATTTCCCTAGCAAATCGTGGCCTTGATGAGGAATGTCTAATTGTGTTCCATGATTGACTTGAGTAACTAATGATCATTTGATGATTTAGTAGGACTTGAAGATGGCTAAGTACCAATTTATTGATAACTAGTGTAAAGAGTTAGTAGATTTGAATTCTTTTGAGAAATTTGGAAACAAACATGTGAATTGTGGCCCCTTTTGTCCACAATCCATGTATAATGTGTTTGATTTACTTAATTAAGTGTTAAATGGTGTTTTGGTAAAGTTAAGAACTCCATTAATTGGAAAAATTCAAGATAAGTTACATATAGAATACCCATGAAACTAATTAGTGGTACATGCCACTTTCATGACCTAAAATGTGCAATTTCTTAGTTTTAATTGAAAGAAGAAGTCACGAGCTTCAAAATGACTATTAGATCATGAAAGTCGGACTTAAAATAAAAAATATATGACTAATATTCAAGGCTATTTAGTTACTTTTAACTATATAAGTTTTGAAAACTTATTTTAATAACCCTTTTGTGTCAATAAGTAATCTCGATTTCTCATTTGATCTTCTAGTTGACTACTACAATTGAGTTGTAGTCATGTCAGCGTGAGTACTATCTATGATTACTATATTTGTATGTGCTACTAGTTAGATTGTTGGTCATAATGTGTGATATTAAGACTAATTATATATCGGGAATGGGTTATACTTGTGCTTGAATATGCTTGATGTGTTTTCATTGAAAGAAAACCCAAAAATATCAAGAATTGAGTGCTAGCTTGCATCTACATATATATATATTGTTACTGCATGTCTACCATATATGTTGATCACCTCGTGATGCAAATAATAAATATGCCTACTTAAACTCTCAACTGGGCACGCATTATAATGATTGCATGGATAAGGTTATGGGGTAGTGATTCTTCCTATATAGTCTTGCTTTGACCTCTAAAAATTACTTGGTACCGGGAGACGTTGTTTTTTGATTGGGGTCAAGTTTGAGTATTCATCTCTTAGGGATGAAGAGATTGTGGGTGTTCCTAAACATCTACATTTCTATAATATGTTGTTTTATATATATTATGTAATTATATATATATAACTTTTAAAATACTACACTATTAAGGCTCAATATGATTAGAACTTGGAGCTACTGAGTTGGTACTTGTTTCCAAACCCCAGTACACGAGGGCGTAAATCCAGTGGCTGTGCATACATGGTTGATCATACATAATATATTAATGTTTGATGACATGTTTATTGTATGGTATAAGAGATATACTCATTAGGCAATTTCTAGCTTTTGCCCTTGTAGCTTTTCTGTATTACAAGGACCCCTTACAAGGTCTTTGGTGAGTATTTGAGGGTTTTGGAAGTGTTAATGGTACCTTGAGAGAAAAGTTTATTTTTATTTAACTTATTTTTTTATTGGTGAGACAGATTTAGGGTTGAGAGAGGTTAAGCATTTCTCTACATTTAAGGAATTGTTACTTTATATTGGACTATCATAAAGTTTACCCTGTAATTAGACTCTATCATAATATATATATATATATATATTAATGACGTCTTCTATACTTTATTGAATTTCCTAAACAATAATAGCGATATATATATAAATATAGTAATGAATACTTCATGATGATTTCTTGACATAAAAACACAAATCATGTATAGTTATCCGTAATAATATTTAAAATTTATTCGAAAAATAATTATAATTTTTGTAAGTTCTTTTTACAAATATGAAGTGATCAAAGCTTAGGAAACTATTTTATGAATATATATTGCAAATGTAATGAACAAATAAAAGTAAAAATTACTAAGGGAAAATTAAAAAATAATAATAATAAACAAAATTAAAAGCAGTGATTGTCTGGGTAAAAGTACATTCAAAGGCAGACTAAAGGTGGTTCTTTATATGTGACGTTTATCTTGAATTGATTCATTATCTTTTTATATCCTTTTAAACCCTTGTCAGTTATTGAGGTTAATCGCTATTTTCCCTTTAGCCTTTGTAATACATGAATATTTTAATTATTTATTGATTTATATAATATAGGTATTATCATAAAAACTAAGAACGAAGATGGAATTTTATAAAAATTCGAGGGGTAAATTGATCATTTCACACAGAGCATATAAATACTACAAGTTGACCTAGAAAGCATTCTTTTCGTCATTCTGAGCAGTAGATAAAACTATAGAGAATAGATGCTCCATACGAGAAACCTAGGATGACGATAAGAAAAAGGAGCGAACTGATTCCAAGAACTCGTGGTAAGGATCGTTATACGAATTTCAAATTAGGATTTATGGAAATTGTATTTGTGAACGTCGATTGTTCATGTAAAAAATGAGGTGCGTGAAAAGACAAAAGAGAACAAAGAATCGACGATTCGAGAGGATTCAACTCGTAGGGAATTTGAAGTAAGTAATCTAATCCATGTAATGTATTTATAATTATATGTTTTAGGAACTTAGTTAAGCTTAGGAATATGAAGGATTAGGTTTTGGAGGAATTGAAGTAATAGAAATACGGTTCGGGGGGGTTTCCGAAGGTAGCACGACCT
Organism: Laguncularia racemosa; assembly: GCA_037954665.1. Classification (NCBI taxonomy): domain Eukaryota; kingdom Viridiplantae; phylum Streptophyta; class Magnoliopsida; order Myrtales; family Combretaceae; genus Laguncularia; species Laguncularia racemosa. Next base: position 6,198,711 of record JBBMOL010000025.1, on the reverse strand, counting down.
ATTAATACGGTCGTGTTTCGACCGTGTTAAGTTAAGGGCAACACAACCTCCAAACATGGTCGTGTTTCGACCATGTTGAAATGGAAAAGTGCACAAAGAGATACATGGCCTCCCAATACAGTCGTGTTTCGACTGTATTAAGTTAAAGGTAACACGGCCTGCCAACATGGTCATGTTTCGACTGTGTTAAGTTAAGGGTAACACGACCTCCTAACACGGTCGTGTTTCGACTGTGTTAAAATGGAAAAGTGCATCGAGAGATACATGGCCACCCAACACGGTCGTGTTTCGACCATGTTAAGCAAGGGCAACACGACCTCGCAACACGGTCATGTTTAGACTGTGTTAAAACCAAGTTTTTCATATAGAGATACATGACCCCTAACACGGTCGTGCTTCAACCTATATTGAGCAACATGGTCTCCAACATGACCGTGTTGAATGAAATATAACATAATTATATGTTCTTTTAACTTCAAATTAAACTAATTTTCACACAACCTAGATAACTAGTAATACCTTAGAGAAATTTAATGAATAGGATTAAGAAAATTAAGAATGAAATTGATCTTAGATTTAATACTAAGAAGAACATGTTATTGTTTACAGATTTCCAATTAGATTAAGTCCAAGACCGGAAAGTGCTTAAGGCTAGGATTCAAGGTACGTGTAACTTGCGTGTTGATTTGTGCTTGTTTAAGTTAGTTTATATATGGAACTTGTGTTAATTGATGAATTGACTTAAGTGGTTAAGTGATATGCTGTATGTGCTTGGCTCGACTTAGGGGCCCATAGTGGTAGATCCCTAGGGAGCACCATAATGATCTTTGTGTGACGTTATCCCTAGTGGAGTCGTGCTTAGAAATGATCTGAGCTAAATGTGATTAAGTGATTAAGTGTACATGGGTGTGGGACTCGTAGTGGCAATTCTCATCACCGAGTTTAAGTGGTTAAGTGGACATGGGTGTGGAGCTTGTAGTGACAGTTCCCATTACCAATTTTAAGGTTTAATTGTATATGGGTGTGGGGCCCATAGGGGCAATTTCCATCACCAAGTCATGCTCTAATGTGTTAAGTGTGTTAAGGAGATCATGAGTATCATGTTGTTTACTTGTGAACATAAATTATATTATAAAATGGTTGTCTGTATTTAAGTTCTGCATGATATGTGTGACATTTGTTTATGTTTATTAATCCGTATGTGTTTGTGTTATACATATTGAGCATTAGCTCACCCTTCGGGAAATCATTTTTAGATACAGGTGTTAAGGGAAATGAGAACTTAGAAGATAACTTGGGTTTTGGTGAACCAAAGAGAGAGAAAGAAGAAGAGTATTATTATTATTATTATTATGATTAAGTTTTAGGAAATTATGATTTTTAACTGTAATAGACAGTATCTTTTGAAATTGTCATTTTTGGTGTTTAAAGACTTCTACTGCTTTAGACAATTGATAGGGTTTAAGTTATCATTGGAATTTGAGGATGTATGAAATATTTTATTATAAGAGTTACAGGTTAAAATGTATCAGAACCTTAACGTGTTCTTGTGAGATAAGGACACGTGACGGGCAGTAATGCGGCTCGGGTTTCCAAACGTTACAGCCTTGGACTGTTATTTGAATCATTCATTTACCTCTCTTTGCTTAGGCTTGAGGGTTCATAATCACTTTAGTGCTTAAACCCCATTCTTGAAATCTAGATTACTCTCACGTATTATGTTTTCATTATTATAGCAGTTTATGGTTGTTTCATATACATAATCACGGTATAGTCCTAAAAGAAGAGTTGATGAATGTATGGTTGTTCTTACATCGATAATTTCTTGCATCATATGTTGTATTTCATTCTATTCGAGCATATGTTTTGTCATTTGCCGAATTCCTTAGCCTTCGGCCGCTCGGCAGATTTTGCTACAAGGACACTGGTCTATCTAAGGAACTAACAATCATGATAAAGACTATCACAAATCTACCTATGCCGATAAAGTCAAGTGAATTTAGGTATAATAAGTTCCATGGGATCGATATATAGTTAGGTGAATTATTTAACATAATCTTATGATATGTTTATTTAAAAATAATTATATGATATAGTTAATTTTTTACTATTAATAGGTTTTATTTACTATTATTTGAATTATTTACCGTTAATAAATAAATAATAACTCTCATGAAAGCTGTTTACAACTTTTTAAAGACCGTTAATAATCTTTTTTTATCATTAAGGAAACTTAATTTTATTACAATTAGAAAAATTTTATTATAACGAGAAAAAAAATTATTTATATAATCGCTTTTAAATAATTAGAGATATCATATTTTTATACAACTTGTGTAGCATATATTACTTATTTATACCATTAAAAATATACATCATCATTTTACTTAGGCTTGAATGACAGCTTGACCATCGATTACCCCAGGACACTACTTAAAAAGCACACAAAGGATTACGAAATACAGGTATAATGTTTACCCTATAAGTGGTAACTTTAAAATAAAGGATAAATTACTTTGACTATTGTATAAACTCTCAAATAACATTGAAATCTCCATTATTAAATTTGTATGCTTCCTTCCTCTGATACATGTGGGACCTAGAATATTAGATATGTGGACACACGGTAGGTGGAAAATCTGATCTACAATTGCTACGTTAGGGAGTTTTAGAAAACATGAAAGTAAGAGGAGTCAAAACCAAATATAAAAATATAAAATAATGAAAAACATAAAAGAAATCAAAATAAAAAAGAAGAAGAAAAACTTGAATACTAGGAACTTTAGTTTAGCAAGTGCCTCTTGCGCAAAGGCTATTTCATATTTTTCCATTCTCTTTTCGAAGTGCATAATAATTTTAGGATCAAATTGCAATTTGCATTTGGTTAAATAAAAAAAATAAAAAATAAAAATAAATCCTGCAATTTGCACATGTTTCTAGCACATCAACATATAACGTAACTTTGAGAGTACGAGAAAGGTTAAACTAAAAAAAAGTAAATGATAATGATACCTTTTGTGTATCCTAAAAGGTGAAAAATAAAACTTTCAATTTTCTCATATGATAATGATAATGATACCCTCTTCTACACGTATTCAATGGATCCTGAAGTAAAAACTGACAATTACGACGGGAATAAACAAGCTTAAAGTTTGGTCAAGCTACGATACAAACAATCTCGATTTCGATAAACTTACCCTTGCGTGTTATCCTATTTATTCTCTAGAATAATAATTAAACGCTCACTAAAGTCTTGGATTGTAGGATCTGTTTGGTTGGTTTATTTTTATTTATTTAATATTTATTTTATATCTATTCGAATATAAGTATTTTACTGAAAATAAATAAAATTTAAATAAAATATATATATACTTTTATTAGAAAAGCTAAATTCTCATTATTTGTAATTAATTGAAAAATCAATACTAAAGATAAAGGTTTATTAATAAAAAAAAGAAAAAGAAAAAGAAGAAAACCATCGAAACGTACTGCAAGCAAGTGTTAATAAAAGCTCCTCCGTCATGTTTGAGAAAACCTAGGTAAATTTCTTATTCGCACAAACTATCATTTCAAATTTTAGTTTACGGTTTCCTAGATTCATTTGTACTTTCTGGAATCCATAATCGTGGGCTTAACGCATAATCAAAATCGCATCGCTGGCTGAATTTTCCCATTAGGTAACGACGTACGCAATGACCAATTGTGTTGACAAGATAAGACTAATGGACCACACAACACGAAAACAACAAACTTCTATTATAAAGTCGTTGGCAATTATGCAGCAACCTATAATACTGTAGAGCGCTAACCACATTTTTTACTCTAGAACAACTTATATCTTCATACACTAGAGAACTTGGTGTTCTTTAGACCTACAAAAAATGAAGTGTTTCCTATCTCTAGTTTTTATAACTTTTACTCTACATGTTACTGCTTTATTTCACTCTTCATCCGCCTGTCCAATAACACTAATCCATCGAAGTTGCAAGAAAGTTGCTCGCCAAAATCCTAACATAAATTATAGGTTCTGCGTTGCGAGTCTCGAATCGGGGCGGGGCAAGAATGAGCCGGCAAACTTAGAGGAGCTAACGGCTCTTTCCCTTCACATTGGCATATCTAATGCCACCCATCTTAGATCCCATATTAAGAAGCTTTTGAAGCGAAAGAAGTTTGATCATTATGCCAAAGGGTGCTTGAAGGATTGTTATGAACTCTATTCAGATGCAAGGGATGAGTTAAAGGATGCAATCTTAGGGTTAAAAGTTGAGGATTATACCACGGCTAATGTGCATGTAAGTGCAGCTCAGGATTATTCAGTCACATGTGAAGATGGGTTTTGGCAGATAGAAGGTGAAGTGTCTCCTTTGACGAAAGAGAATGCCACTTTCTTCAAATTAAGCGCAATAAGTCTTGCATTTATCACCATGCTTCATGAAAACCATAATAGATCTTCCTTTTGATGAAAATTTGTAACATTTCTGGCATTTTAGGTATTTAAGAAGTTTGATTTGGGTATTATGAAATTGGTTTAATTTGGCATTATGATGTTTGCTGGTTGTTACTAGTCAAATAACACAGATGAAGTTCATCTAAGTTCTTTAATCTGTGCAAGTTTTTATCATCGCTTGGTAATTTGAGGTGTTAACGTGAAGAAAGTATTGTAGACCATTGTTTTCATTAGACATGCTCGGCATTGGTTTTTGGATAGTATCTTTATAAGATCTATCTCAATGTAGGAATAAGACTTTCAATTTTATAGAAATGCTAATCCATTTCAAATTTACTAGAGTGTTTGAGTCGGAGAATGAGATTTTTATACAAATGGGTTTTCCTTTCCTATTTAAATCATAATTTCACATACCATCCTAACCCCTACTGCCACTACCAAAGCCAATAGTAGCAACAAACAAATCCAAATCCAACATTTAATCTCATCATTAATTTATATATTAATGGTGGGGATTTAATCGTAATCAATAATAAAAATTTAATATATATAATTGAATAATAAATTAAAAGTTATAATTTGTATGTTTAAAAAATTTAAATTTATAACCCAATCATTTAATAAACTAAAGACCCATTTATAGATATAAAGATCTAAAATAAATTCATAGTTATTAAGTAGGACAAAATCCTTTATAAAATTAAAGTCTCAAATAAAAATTACTCAAATCAATAACTTAATTATTGCCTAATCAAATATCGGTACCAATATTCAAATTCACATCCTTTCTCATCCCTTTAAGAAATATCACTAGAGAATCTGCATTGAAAAAAAAAAGAAAAAGAAAAAGAAAACTTATTAATATTGCGCAAAAAGGCTAGGAACAATATGACTGTAGTTTATCGACCTCTCGACTTTTTTCTAGTAATTTCGTTTAATTGATCTTATGAACTCACGCTTGTTACTAAAGGATCTTCGTGATCCAAAAGTACATATAAATCCATTTATATAGTAAGCAAAAATAAGTTTATTATAGGTTTGATGAATGTGTAACAAAACAAGATCCTAATATAATATACATAACATTATGGAACACACCCGCTAATATGGGTACTACAAGCATAGTGCACATCTTATTATGAGCAAAATTATAGAATCCTTGGGATTTTCTCTTTGAAACATCATTTTTAGTATTATAAGGTACCAAATTATCAGTCATATAAGAATATTAGAGTCGGATTAGAATATAAAGGTTTAAGAAAAAAAAGTTAACCACTCTAGTTTTAAATGGGCAAATGGCTTTACAGATGAATATGAATATTGGGTCTGAATTCGGATACATTTATAGAAGGGTAAAAGGATGGTTCGAAGAAACATCCATAAAAACAGCAAATAGCAAGAAAGGTAAAAGGTAAGTATTTTCTACCAAATATATTTGGACATGTGTGAACACATATTTTCTTAATAATTACAACGTTAAACGCCTTGAAGACATGGAATCGGCTATTGAGGAAAAAGGGCAGTGAGTTCTCATGTACAAATTTACTATTTAACACATTTATATTGGTCCTGCAAATGTCCCTTAAACTCTTTGTTCATTCTACTTCTCTATCTGCAAAAATCACGTTACAGAAAAGTGCAACAAGATGTCAACAGTATGATTGAAAGCGACAAAATCAAAGTTCAGCCATCGAAGGGAGAAAAAGTAAAGAAAAGGAAAAGATGAAAAAGAAAAATTTATAGTTTCTTGGGCTTACCCACTCAAAAGGGCACAGAGATCGGTAATACTTGGCAAACTTCTCGCATTCGGTTCTCCCTTCTCCTTAATACACCTACATAAAGATTTCAATCAAATCCACTTAGACCAAAGAAAAAGAGTATGATCTCCCTATCATTGGGTATATGAGGTATTATCTAATATAATACGATACTATTATTTAATATCTAATATAATATTTGTGTTCTAACAAGAGCCACATAAATTGACTCTATCTAAAAAATCAACTATTTATACAACATGTACTCAACTCATTCTTTCAACAATAATAACAATAATAAAAAAAATCCACTTAAAGACTCGAAGTTAGTCCTCAACATGTGAGGGCATTTTCTCCCTTCTACTTAATACACCTACATAAAGATTTCAGTTAAATTCACCTAGACAGAAGAAAAAAAGGGTACTAATCTCCCTATTACGAGGTATATGAGGTATCATCTAATATAATGGGACATTTGTGTTCTAACAAGATTCATATGGATAAGGTCTATCAAAGAAAATCCGCTATTTATACAAAGACATATATTCATCTTTCTTTTAATATTTAAGAAAAATCCGCTTAAAGGACATAGTAAGACAAAGACTCAAAGTTAGTCCTCAACATTTAAATGCATACTGTAACAAGTGTTTCACCCTACTTTGAATTAGTCGAAGAAATATACATACAGGTGAATAAGAAACGTTGTTAATAGGAAGATGAAGACATCTATATTTGCTGAAACACATTGGAGCACTTGATGAACATTAGTTACTCGTGATATTCAAGGTACCGTGCATAGCAGTGTCGCGTTTGGTTGGCAAAGTGGAAACGGATATCAGCTGGTGCTGTTTTGTTTTCCATTATTTCTTTCTCCTAATCTTCATTTCCTTCTTCGCTATCTTTACTTGATCGACGACCAGATTTCTCCTCGCGCTAACATAACAAATAAATAATTAAACATGTCATAGCGTACCCAAATGAAAAGATCTTTTAATGTCCTCGAAATATTTGGATTCAAGCCTGACATTTGGATGAAAGGTTGTTAATCAATATGGGGTTCGTGTTGAAGATGATTTAAAATAGAAGGCATATGTAAGTCTTGGTCCAGCAATAATTTTAAAAGTCGATCCATGTAAACCCTTAATAAAAGGAAAAATGTAGTTTACAAATATCACATATTATACTTGAGATGAAGCTCCTAAACGCGAATATTGCAACGGCAACATCCCCTAAACAATGTTAAAATAAAAGGAGAATGTCGAATTATTACCTAAACCCCATATATCTTTTCAATTCTACAATGGAACTTCACCTAAACCTCATATATATTTTCAATTCTACAATTGAATTTTGAAGTTGCTAAATGTTGAGAAATACACTAAAATAATTTTTTTTAAAAATAATATGATATCTGACAAATTTATTCTTGAATTAGATGACAAAGGTACAAATAAAAAATACACCTTCAATAATTTATACCGAAAACACATGAAGGTGTATTATAAATATACTAAAAGTGTATTATGAGTACGTACCTTTATTATGTATTGCGATTTTTTTTTTTAATTTCAAAAACCTTATTATTGAAATTTTTTTATAAAAAATCATTTAAAAAATTTAAAATTAAAATTTTACATAAGAATAACAAAAAAAATAATTTTCATAAATTTAAAAATTATAAAAGTTGATTTAAAATTTATTAAAAAAATTTCTCTATACATGCTAAAGCGTGTAGCCAAAATGTGTCTTCAGTATATTTGTACTAAAGATGTATTCCAAGTATGCACCTTCAATACAAATTACTTAAAGTGTATTCTTAGTCTGCGTCCTCATCACCTATTTTGAAAATAAGTTTATTAGATACCTTATTTTGCAATTATTTTTTTTAAATATATGATTTTAATGGATTTGCAGCTAAATGTTGTATCTAATAAAAGTTTTGCTTCTCAAATTTATTAGCGCCACTCAACACTTTGTGTTCATTGATCAATGAACTTCTTCTATATCATCTTTTTTATGATGGTAAAACAATAAATTTGATAAATAAAAATTTGAATAAATATTGGATTTAATAAATTTAAACAGTTGACAAGCTCCATTAAATGTTACGCTTTAGCAATTAAAAAAAAAAAAAAACTCAAAAAGTTCGTGCAATGATCGTGACATTGTCCTAAATTAAATCAACCTCTTATTTCAAAGTTTGTAAAAACTCTCAACGAAATTTAATAAGGTCTCTTTGGAGGAGTAACCGTAAAAGATCACGCAAGCGAACCCCCGTTAAACTTATTATGACAAATATGCATCTTATGGAGCTGATAACAATAATTCGAATGACCAAGTCGTTCAGATTCATTCAATTGACTTACCGAAAAAAGGAAATAATTCATTTCATCAGTTCTGGGTGTCGAAACCAACCTTTTGTGTGAGTTTCTCGTCAACTTGCGTGGGAGGAGGAGGTCTAGAGACCGTGCCAGGTTTGTGAACTAGCCGAGGAGCTTGTTCGCCTCGTGCCACTTTTGTTGACATCCCTCGATCTCATCTTGTTATAGGGATCGACCTGCAATGCCGACATGGCGTTTATTGGCTTTTATGCGGTTGCTGGGGGGTGGTGGAGCTGCCAGGTGAGCTAATATATGTTGAAGCACCACGTGCGGTGGAGCTGGCAATTCTTGTATTAGGAAGAGATATCACTTGTTTCTTTTATTATTATCATTCGGCAATTTTCATGGCGGAGTCCTTTCCTCCTACATATGATCCACGTTGCAATTAAGAAAGACACTTGTTCAATGCGTAGGTAATAATGTGTCCATTGTCCATACATGGTGCCCATGAACGTGAGTAATGCTCCTTGGTTGTACATGTTCTGGTTTTCCCATTTTTTTTAACGCTGTAACTCAACTTTTCCGATAACCGGATACTATAGCGCTAAGTCCTCTATAAATACAATTTTGGATAATTATAAAAAGAACTTCTATGAGTTTACTATATTTTTTTCCTTTACGTACTTATATAATTGTGTTTAAGGGTAATTATTAAAACTTGTACATTGGAACCTATTAGGTCTTTTATGATTGAATGGTTTTTAGGATGAATATTAAAAGTTATAAAATAGATTTTAATTATAAATTTTTAAAATTTATAATTACATAATAAAAGACAAAATATTAAAGTGCTCGTATAAAAACTGCGTTTAGAAACTGTGGAAATTGCTAAACTTAGAGGTACATAAACTCGCCTCCTTAATGAGCTTAGAGAGATATATATCTCCTAAACAAATGTTTGCTAAAGATTATACAACATGTATCTCCTAGGATGCAATTAGGTTTTCATTAATATTTTATAAGTAAAGGTACCTCTTCAAGAGACACAAGCATTGAATTTTATCCTCAAAACTTGTGTCGAGCTATTACATATATATGGGAATATATTACAACTGTAATTTGAAAAAAATACTAATCTTATTTCATTTCATTTTCATATAGGAATTGATGTCTATAAATACATGATTGATCTATCTATTTTAGGAAATAAGATCCTCTAATAATAGCTAGTTAATAATATACATTAATGTAGGATATTATACATTAATATACATATTATAACACTCTCTCTCAAGTTGGAGCATAGATGTTGATCATGCCCAACTTGTTACAAATATGACTTACTCTAACCCCATTTAAAGCTTTAGTAAAAATATCTGCCAATTGTTCTTCGGTCTTAACATGCTTTGTAGAGACCAAGTTTTGTTGTATCTTTTCTCAAATGAAATGACAATCAATCTCAATGTGTTTCGTTCGTTCATGAAACACGGGATTAGATGCAATATGAATAGCTGCCTGATTATCAAACCACAATTGTGCAGGTATTGGCACCTTAAAGCCAACTTCAAGTAAGAGCTGATAAATCCACATTATCTCACATACCGAGTATGCCATAGCCCTATATTCTGACTCTACACTTGAGCGAGACACAACATGTTGTTTCTTGCTTTTCTAAGAGACCAGGTTTCCACCCACAAACACACAATACCCAGTGGTGGATCTTCTGTCTATTTTGGATCATGCCCAATCTGCATCTGAGAAACATTTAATATGATTATGTCCCTGACTACCATAAACTAAACCACGTCCTAGGGCACCTTTCAGGTAACATAGAATTTGCTCCAAAGCTGCCCAATGATGCACGGTAGGAGAGGACATAAACTGACTTACCACACTTATGTGATAAGCAATATTGGGACCAGTCACTGTGAGATAATTTAATTTCCCAACTAAACGTCTATACCTCTCTAGATCCTAAAATAACTCACCCTCTTTAGTTAGCTGCATATTAGGGAGCATGGGTGTGCTACACGGCTTAGCACCTAATTTGCCCGTCTCTATTAATAAGTCAAGCACATATTTCCATTGAGAGAGGAAAATGCCTTTCTTACTCCTTGTCAATTCAATCCCTAAGAAATATTTCAATAATCCCAAATCCTTTGTATGAAACTGTGTGTGAAGAAATGACTTCAACGATGAGATTCCTACACTGTCACTTTCTGTAATGATAATGTCATCAATATATACAATAAGAAGAATCATATCCGAGTCGGAACACTAAAAGAATACTGAGTGATCCAATCTACTCTTGCTAAGACCAAATGTCTCAACAGCCTGACTGAATTTCCCAAACTAAGCACGAGGGCTCTGTTTCAGTCCATATAAGGATTTCCAAAGACGACAGACTTTACCCGACTCCCCCTGAGCAACAAACCCAGGTGGTTGCTCCATGTATACTTCTTCCTGCAAATCGCCATGTAAGAAAGCGTTCTTAATGTCTAACTGGAAGAGCAGCCAATGATTAGTAGCAACTAAAGAGATAAATAATCGAACAACAATCATCTTAACCACAGGGGAGAATGTGTCAGAGTAATCAACGCTATAGGTTTGAGCGTAACCTTTAGCGACAAGACGAGCTTTAGCCGAGCTATTGAGTCGTCAGGATTAACCTTAACAGAAAACACCCATTTACAACCAAATTGCCTTCTTGTCTACGGGCAAATTCACGAGATCCCAAGTGCCATTAGTATCTAAGGCAGTCATCTCTTCGATCATAGCATCACGCCAACCAGGATGAGAAAGGGCCACATGAATAGATTTAGGAATTGTCATAGTATCAAGTGATACAATAAATGAAGATGATGATGATGATAAGTTATCATGGGAAACAAAGGACAAAATAGGATAGGTACAGTGACGTATACCCTTCCGAAGAGCAATAAGAAGATCAAGATCGTCTGGAACTGGATCCGATGAGGAAGAAGAGGATGGTTCAGGACATGAAGGAGGTAGGTCTCTCCGTTTAGAGTAGACATGTCGAATAGGAGGCTATGGTGGAGGTGGCAGCGGAGACGGATAAGTAATATGATAAATCAATATATCATCGTCCTCATCCGGTGTTGGTGTTCCAATAAGTGGAGGAAAAAACGGATTGTTTTCTACAAATGAAACATCAGCTAACACCAGATACTTATCAAGATGAGGGCAATAACACCGATATCATTTTTGAACCCTGGAGTAACCCAAAAAGACACATTTAAGAGACTTAGGATCTAATTTTGTTATTTGGTGACAGACATCACGAACAAAGTAGAGACTACCAAATATCCTTGGTTCAATAGGAAACAATGGTTTTGTAGGAAACAATACTTTGTATGGAGTTTCACCTTGAGGAATAGATGAAGGTAAACGATTAATCAAGAAACAAGCAGTAGATACTGCATCGGCCCAAAATCGTTTAAGAACATTCATTTGAAATAAGAGGGCTCTCGTTGTCTCAAGGAGATGTCCGTTCTTCCTTTCAGCCACTCTATTCTGAGAAGGTGTATCAACACATGAGGACTGATGAATGATGCCATTTTGAATCATATATATCTGAAATGAGTGAGACATGTATTCTTTGGCATTATCACTTCTTAAGGTTTGGACAGAGATATTGAATTGTGTTTGGATTTCAGCACAAAAACTAGTAAAATGGGAAAATACCTCAGAACGACTTTTCATAAGATAAAGCCAAGTCATGCGAGAAAAATCATCCACAAAAGTAACAAAGTATTTGAAACCAGTTTGTGACATAACAGGACAGGGACCCCATACATCAGAATGAACTAATTCAAATGGTACACTTGCCCTTTAATTGACTCGAGGAACATAAGATAAACGATGGTGCTTTGCAAAGTGACATGACTCACACTCTAAGCTAGAGACATTATTAAAATGAGGAAAGAGCTTTTTCAACACAGGCAAATAGGGATGGCCTATTCGGTAGTGTGCTTCAAAAGGTGTCTGAAAACTGGAACATGCAACAGACTTAGGCACCCGAGTATCCAAGATATAGAGACCTCCCAACTCATGTCCTTTACCAATAATCTTCTTCGTCATAAGATCCTGAAATAGACAATGATCGGGAAAAAGGAGATGCAACAATTCATAGCACGAGTGAGTTTGCTCATAGATAGTAAGTTAAAGGAAAACTGTGGTAAACTCAAAACAGAAGATAGGGAAATTTGAGAAGTGGGATTAATAGTGCCAGAGCCAAGAACACATGACTTAGAACCATTAGCAAGAGTAACATTTGTAGGGGATGTGTATGGTTGATAAGTTGAGAAGAGATTAAGATTACCTGTCATGTGATCTGTCGCACCAGAATCTATGACCCAGTTGGAAGATGAGGAAAGGAGACATGTGTTGGGTTTACCTGTCTCAGCAATGGCGGACACATGATGAGATGAAGCCTTTAATGCTTCCTAGTATTGAGTAAATTTTGCAAATTCATATGCAAATACTGTAATTTTCTTCTCAAAGGAAGAGCCATTAGTACAGTTAGTGGATGCAATATGTGCAAAAGGTTTCCTCAGGTTGCGATTTTGCAATTTCTTACAAGTGTGCTTCGTATGACCCGGCTCATGACAATAATAGCACACAACTCCCCCTGAATTATGCCCGCGAATATCATCCCCCTCTTTCCTATAGGTGGAAGAGTGGCCTGTATTTTGGCTAACAAGAGCACTAGTAGGATGAGAAGGAGCAACAGATAACGGATTTTCTGTGTGAAGTATCCGAGTAAAGGTTTCTTGCAAAGAGGAAATCTTGGGACTAGAGAGGATATGAGATTTGGCAGCATCAAATTCTGGACGAAGACCTGCTAAAAAACTCATTACTGCCATTTGTTCTCGTTGAGTCTGCTGTACTTTCACATCATGGCTAAATGGCAATAAGGCATTCAATTCCTCATATGTTTTCTTGAAGCCCATAAGATAAGCAGTAAGAGACAACTCTTGTTGTTCAGTACGATAAAAGCCTGTGCAGACCTCATAGATACGAGAAATATTCCCCTTTCTAGAATACATAGATTCCAAGTAACTCATCAACTCTTTAACATATTCATAATGATCAACCAGATTGATAATCTCACTATCAATGGAATTTCTAAGCTGCAAAAATATCCTAACATCATCACGCGACCATACTTGTTTAGTGTTATCATTTGGTAGATCTTCAGTAAGATGGTCTTCTTTTTCAATACTTCGCAAGTATACTCGCACCGTTTTGCTCCAAGCTATAAAATTATTCCCATTAACTTTATGTTCCGTGATCTTAGTTGTCACAGGAATCATATCAACAACCGGAGATTTTAAGCTTTTATCATCCATTCCAAACAGCAAAAGAAAAATTCTCACAATAGTAACAAAGAAAAAATAGCCAATCACAGTGTACCCAGAAAAAAATGTAAAATCCAAGCCTCCGACGAGATCGACCCACAAACACCAACCGACAAACACCAAGACCAACACGTCGAAGGCCACGAAACATAACACCGCGCCAATCTAATCCACAAGAAGCCCTACACAAGCCAAACGACAACTTTGAAACACACCAACTCAATCAACTCTGACAAGCCAAATGACTCTGGTGAACCAACGCGACCAACTCCAACGACTATAACAAAACCCTCTTCCCAAGATGATGTATTCAACCAATGCAACACCAAAGGAGAGTAGAACAGACTTACCAACAGCGCGTCGAAGCTTCTGGTGGGCGAAGAGTCGACACACACGCCCCCACGCGCCGTCGACGGAAGGGGAAAGCGAAACCCTAAAGTGGAGCGTGAGTCTGGGGCTTTGGTTTCGGGGTTTGGCCGATTAGAGGCTGGTCTTTCCTCCTAGACTGGTAGTGACGAAAAAAAAGAAGATCCCAAATGTGCTTGCTCTCAAGGGCAGCACGTCCTTGTTCACAGGACAAGACGAATTTTTTTTTCCTTACATATACCTATGCTCTGATACAATGTAATTTGAAAGAAATACTAATCTTATTTCATTTCATTTTCATATAGGAATTGATGTCTATATATACAGGATTGATCTATCTATTTTAGGAAATAAGATTCTCTAATAATAGCTAGTTAATAATACACATTAATGTAGGATATTATACATTAATATACATATTATAACAACAACCTTTAAGAGCCATAAAATGCACTTGTATTGTTTGAGTTCACATTGATTTCAATAAAAAGTCACTAAACAAGAAGAAATGTGCAATTTTATAAAAGAGACTTATGTTTGGATCTCATGCATTTCGTTCAAATGACTTCAATTTAATCTAGATTTCCTAAGGGACTTCATTTGGATCTTAGGTAGTGAGATTTAAACAAAACCCCCAGTCACATTATACATGAAATAGAGGTTTTTCACTCGCAGCATGGAAAAAGAGAGTACCTAACTTTATCTCATCCGTGAAATTTGGACAAAATGATTTTCTAGATTCCCATTCCATACTTTATCTAAATCTTATAAAAAGATTCAAACAAACTTTATTTTTATCTAGTAACTTAAAACTTTCAGCCCAATGTGCAATCTCAGGTATCACTCTTCATCAAATACCAAGTTCCTAAAAATATCCAAGATTTATTTAAATATACTAGTTAAGTGATTCAAGCTCATCATTGGTAATCTATACAATATTCCCTACACTAGATTGCCAATTATGTTAAAAGTCAACACCAAACCATGAAAATGCATAAAAAAGGGAAAAGAAGTATACCATGTTCGAATGATTTCTTAGTATAGTTTTTTCAAAGTTATGGCATGACATTGCTTAACTCAGTCCTCAAACCTACATGCTATATATCATAATTAGAAAAAATTATGCACATTATCATAAGTAAAATTAAATAAGTGGATTTCATACTAACAACACCCATTTTGGCATTCCACTTATCTTGGCTTTATGAACTGTGTGACTTTGTCTTTGAGCTCACATGCTACATATCACAATTGGAGAAATTACACACATTATTATTAGTAAAATTAAATAAATAGATTTCACACTAGTAATACCCATTTTAGCCTTCCACTTATCTCAGTTTCAAAAATATTTATATGAAAAACCTTTATAGAAGTGACACTGCTCTTATAATCATATAGGTGGAAAACGTTAGACACATTTGAATACTCATAGATCCACTAAGAGATATTAAAATAAGACTCTTTAGGTAATGGTAACCTATTTTTACCATGGGAAGAGTACATGTTAGTTATTAACATTTACTTGCTTTTCTATATGAATCTCTAACTTTTTCTTTTTTCTTTTTTAGGTCTATAATGTTTTTAAGTTTACTAAAGGAAGACTTCTACCAAATTCATTGTAAAGTCCATCCACTTTTGACACATCTCAATATCTAACAAGACAAGAATTACTTATTTAAACAAATAATATTCTTAGATTACATAGTGTATTAGAAACATAAAAGATGTAAAAAATAAAAACAAAGAAGAGAAAGAAAATTAATTGAAAAACCTCCATTAAGGGTATAGCCAATCACCCTCTAACCTTAGGGTAGCTAGCCATGGCCATAAAAGGGCATGGTGGATCATCTGTTCAACCACTAGTGTTTGGTGTCAACACACCTTTGTTGGTGGCTTGCAAAAGAAAAAGGAAAGAAAATTTGAGTTAAAATTCCGTCATGCCATAATTAGGTTGTGCAACAACTTGATTATGATTTGATGTAAAAAAATGCAATTTTTCTTTTTAATTTGTGTTTCTATGGATGGACTTACCACCCCAAGTGGGTCATAGATCTCACCAACAAAGGTAGACAGCCATACACTACCACTAGTAGGACACACGACCCACCAATAGTGGTGGTTCACAATCTATCATGCCCTTTGGGATCTTGGTCAAATGTCTTGAGGCAAATATATTATTTAACGAATTTAATAGAAGTCCTCTTTTAAAAACATTGAAGACTCATATAAAATAAGAAAATGTCATAGGACTCAAATATAAAAGCATGAAAATATCATTATACTTTTCTTTCTTTTATCCCTTAAACTTCTAACACTAACGATATACCAAAGTGAAGTAATTTTACCATCACTATTGACTACTAATCTTTCTCACCCATTATAGTGGATGTGCACATGATTAAATCTCTTGACAATGCCTTTGTCAATAATTCCATCAAATCATTCTTAGTCCTTCAATAGGTTATAGTTATAGCCCTATCTTCAATTAGTTGTCTTATATATTCATGTTTAGATTTCTCATTATATATTTTACTATAGGCATGAGTACATATTGTACGTCATGTGTATTTGTTTATATGATTAT
Organism: Laguncularia racemosa; assembly: GCA_037954665.1. NCBI lineage: Eukaryota > Viridiplantae > Streptophyta > Magnoliopsida > Myrtales > Combretaceae > Laguncularia > Laguncularia racemosa. The sequence goes on along the minus strand of JBBMOL010000025.1, from coordinate 6,181,852 downwards.
GTACTAAGCATTAACTTACTTTTCATGAATTTTTTTTTTCTTTTTCAAAAACAACAAATATAGAATTATTGGCTTTTGACTACAAATATGGATTCGGGATTGACGTTGGTGTGCCAAAGGAACTTGATATCTTTACGTTATTTTAATTGGGTTTGATTAGTTAATAATTTAATTGTTTATTTTTATGGAGATATACATTCATGGAAATGGGAGATGTCATTATGAGAATTTCAAGTATACAATTTTTTTTCTTTTAATTATGGATATTTAGTTATTCTAAGCTTTGCATATTTATATTATAATATGAGCTTGTGGCTGAACCCTTCGATTTTGGGACTTGACACATTCCTTAACATTTCCTCACTTTTGAAGTTTTATATATTAGATATTCAAAAGCTTTATAATGACGTATTGTGAAAATTAGAGTCTCATAATTGATTTAGGATAATTCAAAGTTGATGTACTATATTGATATTTCGTACAATAAAAAAGCAATATGTTTAACAATTCCCCGCTTATTATTATTATTATTATTTTGTGATTTATGAAATCCATATATGTTTTTAATAACCTGACCAATGATGTTGAAAACAAGTAAAAAAGTGATTGGTTTAATAGTTTTACGTCGGTGGAGTTCTATGTAAATCTCAATTACTTAATATTCTCTTGCTAACCTAGTTGACAGAGCATTGGCCATACCTTTTTATTTTTATTTTTTTTCTTAACTAGTGCTCGTATTAAAATTATCTAAAAAAAAAGGAAATTTTAATTCATTATATTAAACAATATGTATTTATATCATTAAACTACATACTACTTAAAAAACAAACTAACATCATAATACATATAATTTTTATCATATTTGTAATAAAGCAAACATAATCATATATCTGACAAATAAGTATTCAATGGTCAAAAAGTTACTGAGAGATTGCTATTGCTACAGCCTAGGACAACCAACACCTACGCAACGTTCGAAAATCCTAAATTTGACAAATGAGAAACATAATCACAATTCTCATTCACCAAACCGATGTTGTCCTTGAAGCTTGTATTGCCTCGGGATGATCAAGATTGAGCAAAACAATAAATGCGATCTCAAAATCTTTCCAATAGCCACTCAGTAATATTATGTTCATCTGATTAAATAGAATAAGCCAATAATAAAATAATTATTATAAAACAATATAAATGTGGCTATAATAAGATTCAAATAATTATTATTTTGCTATTAATTGAGTAGACTTATTATTATTATTTTATTTAGTTGGCTGAATGATTTTAATAAAGTTTAAAGAACTAACATTCTATTAAAGTTTTCCAATATATAATCATGACATTATAACTATAATGATATGATTGTATTATATTATTTTATGATTATAAAATTAGTATTTATACAATATTAAAGACATAATAATTATCGTTTTTATGTCAATATAATATATTATACATTATTAAACATTATATAATTAATTTATTATATTATGATGTCATAACGTTATTTATAATTGTTATATATTACAATAATTTTATTTAATTAATATTATAGATAATATAAAAATAATTATGATTTAATTATAATATTGGTCAATAATACTTATATTATAAAGTATGTTAACTATGTAATTATGCTTTAATTATAATATTGGTTAATAATTTGCACGGCTATGTTCCCTCCTATATTGGTTAATACTTACATACACGGTCATGTTGTTCTGAAACACTCATATTTCACTTTTATTTCATTGTTCTATAATTCTAAACTAGAATTTATGTACAATAAAATAATAGATAAGAGAAATATGCAATTAGGACATGACTAACCACTTAATAAATTTATATTATATCATAGGATAGAACTAACCTTAGTTTTTGAAATTTGACAAGCTAATATCCTTTTGATAGTGATGTAAGAGCTACCATGAGATTACTCCTTCAGGTATGTGTTTACTGTGTTTGCTGTTTCTGATTGTTAACATAGTAATATAAATTAATTTAATTGGATATTAGGTTTAAATGTATGTGTTGCTTACGCTTAGCTTAGCTTAGGAGCTCGCAATAGTAGATCTTTATGGGGCATCATGATAATCGGTATACCATGTTATCCCTAGTGGAACCTTATATTGAAATTATTTGAGTTAACTTAAGGTTTAACAAGGCCCACAATGACAATTTCCAATCTAGGAATATATATATATTCATGAGTACTCATGTATTGTATATTGGTTAAATCAAAGATAAATAATCTAATGATTGTAATGAATATATCCACTTCATTTACATGTGTTGGTATTATTATTAAGGTGGCACACACATGTCTATGTGATACCCACGTACTAAGCTTAGACTTATTCCACTTTTTTTTTTCAACTACAGGTGAGTACAACTAGTACGCTGATTATAATGAGAATGAGAATGTAATATATTATTATCAAAACAAGAATGAAGGAGAGTATTACTATTATTATAGAGATGAGTAGCGTGGAAAAATATTAAGAAGTCTTAGTAGAACTTAGGAATATGTAGGCAAATTAGAGATTTTTATAAGCTAATAAACCTATCATGTAATTTTGTGTTGATGGAAGTTACAATGGTATTTGTATTAAGGTTGATGAAAATTTTTTCTAAATTTACAGTGAATAATTCACTTATAAGTCATTCATTCTATTACTAAAGTTATAGTTATGTTAATATATAATAGAAATGAACAGGTTTGAAATTGAAATGAAGATAAAGAACCTTAGCATGTCACTATTTAGTAAAAATATGTGGCAAGCTATAGCATTTCAAGTTTTGAGACATTACATCCTTACCAAGTAAAGAAAAAACTTTTTATGATTTTTGTTTAATTTAGTATGAAACTACAAGGCATGTATACTTTTAAATATTGTTAAGTAATAGTGCACATAGGTTGGCATCTTATAAGAATGAAGGTTCTACATGCCTCTTATTTATTATGTTTATTTATAAGAAAAAGAGATTTACAATCCCATCTTTCTATATATGATCTCTAATATTCTATTTGTTTAAAAGTAAACAAAAGATATATCTAATTCTAGATATACATGATTGCATCTACCTTCTACACTTTTAAGGATGTATGCTTATTACTTTATAACAAATGTATGTAAACATATCTTAGATCGCTATTCACGCGATGCTAAGAGCATTGTTCAAGCGGGATGAAGTTTTTACGCGCGAAAATGATATGCCCATCTTAGTCTTCTTGAATAACATACTTGTATGTATAAAGGAAGGAGGGGAAAAGGCTATACAATTGAGCTTGAAAAGAACATTTATGGTTATTGAGAGAGAAAGACAACTAATATAGACAGAAATAATAGTGCAAAGCGGTGTTAATTTGAGGTGTTCTTAGGATGCTTTTCTGTTACTATTATTTTTTGGCCATTTATAATATTTCTAAATGTTACATAGATCTTTTTCCTTATTAAAAGTTATTTTCTTTTAATTTCGTACATCTAAAGATAGTTCTTTATGCAAAAGCGATAATTATGAAGGCGATGTGGCCTTTTCATGATGATTTGCAAATAATGGCCTTTAACACATGATTTCACATTACAATAACTTATAAGAGTGTAATTTTATAAATGTTATAACATTTCATATAAATATGGAAAAGACCATTTAATAGGAATTATATTTTTTTTATTGTTGCATAAAAATTTATTTCTATATTACTGCGTGAAGATTCATTCCTATATTACTGCATGGAGATTTATTCCTTAATTTGGCAAACCTTTTATGGCGTGGAGTACAATTAAGGAAGACTTATTATTATTTTATCCATTTAATTTTATTAAGAGATTTTTATTTTATGAATTCATTTTATTAATATAAAATAATTAGGTTATTTTATTTAGGTCTTATTATTAGTTATTACCTTTTGGCCCTTAGGGTTGTTAGGGGTTTCATATAATCACTTTGTTATGAGACTCATTGTGGCTTAGTTAGTTATCAATTCTTTAAAAACCTCAAAGCATTGCTTGCTCTATCTTATTAATCTTTTGATTGCTACGACATATCCCTTTGTTTTATGCAAACCCCTTCTCATTTAATTATTTATTCTACGTTATTAATTAGGAATTAAACAACCTTTAGGATTTATTTGTGGACAATATCAAACAAACCCTCCTTCAATTCAATATAATCTTGGTGCATAATATTCAAAATTGGATTGTTCATATCCTTTTTAATTATAATAGGGAAGAACTCATATCATATCACCATCAATGACCATTTAGGACTAATATGTAATATATATTTATAAAATTAAAGAATAGTTTTCACAATATATCTACAACAATTTCTAATACGTATCTTTTCTTCTTCTTCTTTTTTTTTTTTTTTTTTTTGGCCTGCTAAACACATATCATTAAATTGTAAATTGTAATATACTTCCAAGTAAAAGTATTATCCTTATAATTTTTTATACACTATAAATAAAATCCATACATGACGGTAATACAATGTAACAAGTAAATGCAGGAGGCATTTGCAGCGACACTAGCGTGAAAAACCAAACAGCTCCCCCCCCCTATTCATGACGACATGATAAACCACCGATAGAGAGATAGCACCGCGTATGAAACCTAGGATAGTATAAATCGAAAATAGATAACTATAACCCTTAGTAAATTTTTCCATCCTTTTGGGTAAAGCTATATGATAGCAACAAAACTTGCTGTGCCAATTGTAGATATGGCGGCAATGATCAATCCTTTGAAAAAGCATTGAATGGTTCTGTGAACTCGGATCCTGTGGGGGTGTAATTTCTACTTCTATGTCTAAAGATTCCCGGTTTTCTTTGAAAGCAGAGCTCTAGAGGACGATGTTGTTTTCCTGCTCAAGTTTTCCATTGTTGGGGAGCTTGATGAAAACTTTTTGCCAACATATATTTTATGAGATAGGAAAGGAATATTCGAACCCATCATCCATATAAGACAGCAATGATCATAACGTCTGCTAGTTTAATAGAAACAAAAACTGCATATGTTTTTTGCTTTTTCACGTACAGTAAGAAACAATAACGATATGCTACTTCGAAGGAACATCCTTGCCTTTATATATAAGTGCTCATGAACCAAGGAATTGTAGGGATTATAGTCCAATTTGTTGGCTACTTCTTCCTAAGATTTCGTCCATTCAAGGGTTTTGGTTTAAAGGAACCGATTCATGAGTGTTTTCATAGTCGCAAACATTAAAACGTAGCTGCAAGGTGAGGGAGGATGACCTATCATTCGTTTAAACAGAGGCAAAATTCTATTAGGACTTTTTCCATTCAAAGGGAACCAATGTCAATTTTTTTAGAATATATATACCCATTAAAAATGAAAATTCTTTCACCTTTTTTTCTTTTTTCTTTTTAGGTAGATAAGTTACACAATCTCTCTTTTTTTTTTTTTTTTGGGTTTTCCTTATCTTATATTCTTCTTCTTGTAGGCACATATTCCTAAAACATTGTTTCTTTCATGCTTATAATAACTTATATACACCTAGAAAAAGAAAAATGAAGAATCCATGGTAACATTGCAGTAAGTATATCAAAGTGCATCTTATTATATATATATATATATATATATATATATATGTATATATATTTCATGAATTTTTATGGCTTGTGTCTTTCGATTAATAATATCTTTTTTTGTATTTTCTTTCACTTTGTACCTTTTTATTTCTAATGCTTTATAGCATTTTTTTTAATTACTTTACCAAAGACATATTCTTTATATAATGAGAATTTACTTTTTAAAGTTGTAACTTTTACGCTCTCTATTGCAATATATAATTTTAGACTTTTTTTTTTTTTTTTGGTACCATACCTCTTTAGCATGATTGTTTTAGAACTAGTAATTATTTGAAATTAACTTTGTATCTTTAGTATATTCTCAAAAGTCATTATAGATGTAAGGTTTTGTTGTATGTATCACATGCTTGGTGCATGTATTCGTGTGCTTACATGAATAGGAAGGAATTAATATTGTGATATAAAAAAAAAATGATGTAGAGAGGGATTAAAGACATAGGATAAATAATCTCAATAAGGAGGATACAAGTGATAGGTGATATGCTAGAGAGGTTAGGGCTAGGTTGAAAGTGTCCACTTATAAGTAGTATACACGTATATTTATAATGAATAGCAAGTGATTATAATCATCTAATTTTATGAAAATTAATTAATAAGATTAATCAAGATTTAGTGACCTTAATGGACTAAAGAAAGATGAATAAAGCCCAATTATATATAATAGAATCCAATTAAAACCTAAACAAATTGAAAAAGATTGCAAGACAATTTAACAAATCCTATCATAAGCCCATCAATCCAAAACTTTTTAAATCATCTCGATTTAGATATGATTGTTTGTTTAGATTCTATCACTAATCCAAACAATTAGCATAAGTATAGTTAGTTAATTTGAAGTTTGGTAATGAAATTATATTATAAAAATTTCCTCATCCTACTTTTAGTTTTTGAATAATACCTTTTTATGCAAATACATTTTGGCCCGTGTTAGTACCTTTTGACCATGAGGAAGTCTTCATTATCAAACGTTTTCATCAATAACTTTTGCTTTTGGTTTATCCGACAACCGTACCCTTTATCATTTGGTCATGCCATTAATGCTACGGTGAAAAAGGTCAATTCACATAGCGCTCTTGGGTTGTCTACAATTAAATGTCAAATAATATTGCACATATAAATATATACGCTAGGTAGGTACTTTATAATAACGAAGGTTTTAATCAAGCATCATTCAAGCAAGCTAAAGTTTTCATGTGCAAAAATAAAAAATGCATCTTAGCCTTCTCGAGTAACATATTTGCTGAGCCTTTTCCATTATTAGAAACTATTTTCTTATAATTATAATTTATACGTATCATATTGATATGCGCTTTATGTCAATATATATATATATATACTTATAAAGGTGTTGTATTGTGACCTGTCCATTACAATTTGCAAATAACAACTCTTAACACATGTCTTCGAACTTCAATAACTTCTAAGGTTATTATTTTGTTTTATTTTTTTAATGTTCTAACATTTTACATAAATAAGAAAAAGGCTTTTATCAATAATCATATAAAACCAATATATTTTAATTATTTATATAACTAAACAATAGTCTTTACACTTTATCTATAACAATTTCTAAATATATATTGTTACATTGTTAATTGCAAGAATGGAAAATTTTAAGAAGATGTTGTACAACTTGAGGATGGACAACTTTGCAAACAAACTAAATAGTTATCCTTACATTTTGGTAGCTAGATTGGATATGAAACAACCCATAACAAATCAAGAAAGGGAGGGTAAGTCGGGGCAAGCAGGTTTGGGGGTGTGCTAAGGCTCCTTTGAGCTCCTCTTAGGTTATAAAGTATATTGATCATTAGAAGCATTATAAGTACAATAAATAGAGGGATCAAGAACAATAGAAGAAGCATATGGATTTAGAAGCTAGAAGCCTGAAGACTTTCAAGAATGATGTACTCAAGTTTCAAACAAGTCAAAAGTATTTGAAAACAACTAGAATGAGTTGGAATTTGCAATAAAGGTTCAATTTCAGAAGCTTAACTTTGAAAGTTCATAACATTTTACTTATAAAGAGTTATAAAACCTATAATATATTGACGATGACTTATTTAAGTCTACTTTAATTTATAGCAAATAACTTCAGTCCATTTTTTTATGTTAAATTTGCATGTTTACATACCAATGCATCAAAGAATCTTTAACTAGATTAGGAAAGTCTATTTTAATTGATTTAGTTTTCATATTTTATTCGGTTTCCTCATAGTTTAGAGGTTTCTAGCCTATAAATACATTATAGATATTGTAACAAAGGATTATTATCAACTATTATTCATGATTACAATAAGTTTTTCCTCTCATATTTGGGTATGCATGCTTCACACTACATCAAGCATTTGTTTAAAACAACAATAAATTGTGAAATAATAACAACCTCCACATATCCTCTTTACTCTTTTTTTTTTTTTTTTCCAATTCTTCCTTCCTCCATTTGTTATAGTTACAATTTTACCCATCTCTATCAATTATCATTGTCTTCTAAATCTTATATTAGTGGTTTATACCTCTCTACGTAGGTTTTATTTAGTTATTTTCGATATAGTCATACTGTTTTTGCGAGGACATGTTTATAGATGCTTTATCTACGCATTTTGAATGTTAATTTTATAAATGCCTTGTTTTTTTAATCTTATTGTGCCCCTATTTTTTTTTTAAATCGTTAATACCTAAATTTCCACCTAAAAGATCGCCAGATATTAAACTTCCCTATTAAATCGGAAACTTTGCTTAACTTCTAAGTGATAAATTTATAAAAGCTATGTAAATAAAAATAGAAATACATATAAGCTTCAATCAGCTCTTAGGCCAACACAGATTAGATTGATAGTGGTCCATCGGGTTGGCCCATGCACAGTATCAAAAACATCATCGTAAGTCAGTCCGAAACATAAACCAAGTGGAGGTGGCCTGAACCAAGATGGGCCCATATAAAATTTCACACAGCATGAACCCAAGCACGAACCCTAGGCCCACCCTTAATCCAGATTCTCCGACAATAGTTTCTATAAAGTAGTAGAAACGGCATAGAAAGTGGATTGACTTTACACTTTGTTTGGCAAAGTGAAGAAATAAATAGGAACAAGTAGAAAAGGAAAAAAAGTGGAAATTAAATGAAGTATAATTGTATTTTATGCTTGGTAATTTATGAATGGAAATAGAAGAAAATGAAGAAAAATGAAATTAATAATTGACAAAATTAATATTATTGTCATTTTGATATATACTATAATTTTGTAATTATATTTTATTTCTATTTATCTCATCTATTTTTCTTCAATTTTGAAGAGAAAAGAAATAAACTTAAAAAGTGAAATTATTTTTATTATTTTCTATCAATTTCTATTCATTACTTAAATTACTAAATAGATAATTTTTACCCCATTTCTTTCCCTTTCCACAATAATCCATCCAAACACAGTGTTAGTTTGAAATACGAAACACCGACCAGTCATAATAAACCCGGGACCACCAGAAATTTTAAACTCCCAACACACACACGCTCATTAACACACGTACCACCGTCGCTTTTTAAACCCCACACTTCATGTCTGCATGTAAATCTTGAACTCCATAAACTTGAAAAGACATTCTCTCTCTCTCTCTCTCGTTTTCCCTTCAAAACAGCGAAAATAGCTTTCCTACTTCTCTTCTCTTCCTTCTTCACACTTCTCACCATATGCGTCTCGGTTTCACTTATCCTTATCCGTTTGAAACCGAGAAGCTGCCGTGTTGAAAAAAGTTCTTCCGGTAATGATGAAAATGCTTGTAATATGGCGACATTGGAGAGTTCGATAACTTCAGTGAGCAAATCACAGAGAGCACGTGCTCTTCTCGTCTATAATGGCGGCTGTAGTGATAGAACTATTGCTTTGCGTGAGCTTTGGGAGGCTCTTCCATCGGTCTCCCAGGTCGCTGCTACTTAACTCTCTCATGAACTTTCTTGAGCCTAGCGATTCGTCTTAGGAGGCCGTGTCTGTGTTTCATTTCTTGTCCTGTTCGTATCAATGTCAGAAAGATATATAGTTCGTTTGGATGCGTGTCATAATCGCCTAGTTGTTGCTTCTAATCGTGTCGCGTTTATGTTGTTGGTTCACTTTGAGGTTAAAAAGAACAACATCGATTAGTTGTTGTTTGATCTGGTTGAAACATATCGTTTCTACATATACAGCATTTATAATGTATAAATTTAAATTCTTATACTTAGTTGTCGTTTAGTCTACCCCTTTAAACTTTTGAAATTATTCCCTTTTTTTTTTTTCTCTCTTTGTAGTACAATTATAGCGCCTATCACGTGCATTGAATGCATTTTGTGGAAATTAATAGTGGTATTCGCACGGTTACGAAACTTTTCTTGGATTGTCTTCTTATTTTTGAAACTTATTTGGGTCTAAGTTTAGATGACCGTAGTGTAGGTGCATAATTTTTATAAAACTGTACGGATGCTGGTGTAATCTCCGAAGTTTTATTTTAAAATCTCTGAATTATATGATATATTTGTTATTCCTTTGATTTCTTTAAATTGCCTCCTTATGTGATGGTATAGTAATTGTAATGTAAGGAAGTTATAGAATTGAAAATGGTTGTATTAATTAGTGGCATTTAGTGGTAGAAAGGGATTAGCAAATGTCAATATTTGGTGGCTCAGCCTAAGTCTGTGGATATGGTATGGGCTTTTAGATTTCACTTTCCCTACTTGCGGCTGGTGACTACAGTTACTTCTCGCACATCCTATTGTTAGGTGGCCAACCCAGCCGCTTTCCTTAAAATGATCCAAAATGATATCTGTCTCCAATGTGAGTGTAATTTGCCACGATTGCCACCTTGGATTAAGTTGCTTTTGGTTACCATGACTACTTTCCATTGCAATTACCTTGATGTTTGAAAATAATACTCCTTTATATCAATAGAAGTATTTTCCATGAAACAAATGCAACACTTAAACTTTTTTTTCTCCTTTAAGTTTTGGAGCTCTAGTTTTGCATAAACGCAGTTATTATTGGAAGTATGTATGTTTATGGGATAATTGTAAATATACCACCTAAACTATTAGTTATGCTCAGATAAACTTTTTAAACTTTCAAAGTGTAACTTTATATTTTGCATAACTTTAAAAAAGATGCAAAACCATTGCAAACTTCCTAAAAGTAGTGGGGATTATATACACATATTCAAAAGAGAGAGGGAGGCGAAGTCACACTTCAAAAATTTAAGGGGTTTATTTTCACTTGATCAATAGTTTAAAAAGTCTATTTGCAATTTTCCTTAAATTTATTTTGCCAATTATTGTTATGAAATTGTTAGTGTAGATGCTAGTGTTGTTACTTGTTCCTACTAACATATTATGGTCTAATACAAATTTGTACATGTCTCATTTGTGTGCTTGTGAGGTCTTGTTTTGTTTGTTTGGTTACTTTTGATAATTTTTGTTGTTTCAAATGGAGAATGGAGATAACTAAATCTTAATCTGTTTGTACTTGATCTTTGTTTTTGTTGGCTGATTATGGCATGGTTAGACCTTGTTGTTTGGTTATGGTGAGTTCTCTTTAGTGCAGTTTTAATTGATAATGTTATGTGTATGCAGGATTGTAGAAAATCATCGGTTTTGGAAGGTATTGCTGGCTACAACTTTTTGCCCTTGGTTTCAGGTTAACCGCATGTCCTGCCCCTCTTTTCTTTCCATTGGTAGCAAGATCCGACAGTTTGTGTTAGCATGTGACTTTGGTTAAAGAGAAAAACTGTTCCTAAGTAGAACTAGTAGTAGATTTACTTGTTTCTCATGCTCAGGGACGTAAAACATGTATGATGCTCTTTTTTTTTCGACATCATTTTTCAATGCCTAGCTTGATTTTTATTTTAATTTCTTATCGGCTACCTATGGTAAACAATGATGAAGTTGTTGAAGCCATGATTTTGGCACATGATAGCATTATATGTGGAAGCTAAATCATAATTGTTATTCAACAAGCACCTTCATTCTTTAAGTTATAAGTTAACAAAAGTTCCCAATTTTCACCTAATTTGCTATTTTCAATTTATAATTGTTTCATGGAACACTACTGAGTTATTGACTATTGCATTTATGCTTGGTTGTAGGCATTGGGACAAGGCAATCTTTGGTGGTGCATGCTGAGTCAGGCCAAAGGAAATATGCAGAGTTTCTACACTTGCCAAGAAAGAGTTTTACAGATTTATGTGAGTCGGCTTTTCAGTAAAAGTTTGATGATTTCCATGTGGCAGTTGCTTTTGTCCTATGCATTAATACTCTATGTTGTCTTTCTACATTATTTTTTCATAGATTTCATGTCGCTTGTCATTTTTTTAGGAGGATTTTGTTAACACCATTGCATAACTAAATGTTAATAAGTGCAGAAATTGTCCATCAATTAGTTTTCTAAAATAACAAATTGATGATACTTCTGTGATTCTCCCTTTCTATTGTTGTTACTTTAAACTAGCGAGAAAGTAGGAAAATTTCTTACATCCAAAAAAAAAAAAGAAAAGTTGGAAATTTGCTTGTTGAGTCCTCTCTTATTTTGTGCAGCCATTGCTTGTGATGAAATTCGGAATGGGACTGACAGACTCACAAGAAGAACAAATCAGATTCCTCCGGTTCTAATTCATTTGAGCACGAATTGTTCTGATGGTAAGAGTAAATCGACATATTGATTTTTTTTAGACAAGAAGCATATTACACAATGGCTGCAATTTTGCTTTTTTTTTTTTTCTGTATTTATATTAACTGTGTGCTTTCTCAGTTCATTTTAATTTTCTGACGGTACTTTTTTTTTTTCTTTCTTTTCTTCTCTTCTTCTTCCTCTTGTGCAATTGGCCATTGTGAATCTGACTTTGATTGATCTACCCTGTGTAATGAAGGCTGCATTAAGTGTTCTAATTTATCAAGATCTTTTCTTTATTATTTTTTTGTTAAGTAATTTGCGACATATGACCAAGAGTACATGCACTCTATCACTTGACTATGCATTTAGTGGTGTTATTGATATCTTATTGTTACTCATCAACATGATATTGCTGTATTCTGTATTGAATTTCTGATTTATGGATGCAGTTTTATTTTTCATTTTGCAGATATTGCAGGTTTAAGGACATTAGGAGCCTTAACAAAGTCTGATTTGATGGATAAGGGAACCATTGCTGTAGAAGTGAGTTTTATTTTAGTATATTCAATTTCTGTTGGTTTTAAACTTTATATAATTGCATTGCTCATTGTGATTTATTTAGCTTTATATTGCCATTTCTTTTATCTGATTTAGGAGGATTCTCATTCCTCTCCGATATCTTGTCAAGTTTTTCAGGTTGGACAGTTAAAAAGCACTAGGAAATATTAACTTAGAAATCTGGTCTAAAATTGAATATGACATGATTGCTACTCAACAAAGAGGATGTGTGTTCGTTTTGACAAATCCCAATTATGGACACTTAAACTGTAAATGGACCTAATTTGTTGACATAGTTTTGGCATCTAGATTCCAGGTATAATGTCTGATGAAAGTAAGACTATTGATGAGCAAGAAGATGAATTGAATCACCTTGGTAGAGCTTTCTCTGATGATGTCCCGGTAAGCAACTTTTACCTGTCTTTTACTCATGAAATTTTTCAGTATCTTAACTGATGTTGTTTCTACGTGTATAGGCGCAGATGTACAGAATCTTAGAGTTGTGTCGCAATTTTGAGCAAACTTTTAAGGAGCATTTGAATGGAAGGTAGTATATCTTTTTTCTTGAATTGGGACCTTTGCTATACCTTGTATTCTAGCCACGGGCTCGTTGGAAAAGTTGGCATCATTTCAGCTGTCAATAAGGCATGCTTGAATATGATGTCATCCATAGTTTTGATTCTGTTATTTTCCTGTTTTCTTAAAATTATGAAAACATTAATGGATTCCCCCTCAATTTCTCAGGCGACCTGGTGGTGCTCAAATTTATGGAATACTTGAATGTCATCTACCTACTGCTTTGAAAAAGCTTCCATTTGATCACCACCTCTCCCTGCAAAATGTGAGGAAAGTGGTCTCTGAGGCAGATGGCTACCTACCTCATCTGATTGCCCCCGAGCAAGCTTATTGGCGACTAATTGAGAGTGGCGTTACTTATTTTACAGGCCCAGCTGAAGCATCTGTAAATAGGGTAAGTGTCTGTTTTAGAGCAGTCTGATAATCTATTAGTTGGATTATTCTTCAATGGACAATAGGATGGAAAAAGAAAATAGGTAGGATGTGTTGTATATAGAAATAGCCAAATAGGTGCATCTTCCATTAGTTTTTCAATATATATAAGAAAAGTTGATGCGGTCTCATTTATCTACATGCAGAATCAGTGAAAAATGTACCTAAAATCAGTGCAACACTTCTCTATTTGATATATTTTATTGAAACAAAGACTACTGGAGGACATTGAAAAATTAGTTCATAGTGGATACTTACAATGAAAAATAAATAGATTTCAATATTAGGTGATATATTGCGTCTTTTAGGGTTATATAAAGGGGTTGCATTTCTCCAGATCTGCTGCTAAAAAAGTAAATACTTTTTGTATGTTGGTTGCTTATGTGGCGTGGCAGGTACACACTGTATTAGACGAAATTGTGAGAAGGTCAATTGTGGAAACTCAGGTATTTCGACCTTAAAGTATTGCGTATGTTGCTTATGCATATTTACACGTACTTAAAAATCAAGCAGGATCTGGAGTGCTTTCCAGCTCTTCAAGCTGCAATCGTGGAAGCAGCCCTCGAAGCTTTGCAAAGCTATCGAGAAGACAGCAAGAAGATGGCCTTGCAGTTGGTGGAGATGGAATCATCTTACTTTACTCTGGATTTCTTCCGAAAACTTCCTCAGGAGATTGAGGATGTAGGAATTCCAGGTGCAACTTTTGGAGATGAATACTTGGAGATGCATTACCGCAGGATCAGGTCGCATGTCTCCTTGTACCTAAAAATGGTATCTGAGACATTGAGACATGCCATTCCAAAGGCTATTGTTCATTGTCAAGTTAGAGAGGCCAGAATGTCTTTGTTGGATCACCTCTATACTCAAATTTGCAGAAAAAAGGTGCCATACTATCATCATTATGCCAGTCAAGAATTCTGATTATTAATTGAATTTCAAGCAAGAAATATGTCTATATGTCAAAATTGAAGATTCATCTTGCTAATTTGGAGATGCCTTTATTCTTGATAGTCATTTGCTAATTAATTCTTGTGTTTTTTTTTCTTTTTTTGTTGATAGGGCAAAGAGCTTGCTAGATTGTTAGACAAACATCCCACATTCATAGGAAAAAGGCAAGAATGCTTGAGGAAGCTTGAATTTTATATATCTTCCAGGGATTAGATTGATTTGGCTTTCATGACCAAGATAGATTCTTTTCAAGAGGTTAATTTTTTTGTTCTTTCAATTTTATTAACAGCAGTTTGGACAGGCTACATGAGTCATTCCATAGGATTTGATGCACCTATTAAGCTCAACTTGTCTTGTGTAAACTGGTGGTTTTGGTGGGATTTTCAACCCATTACTTAACACATCTTGTCATATGAGAGTTTGCAGGGCCTTAGCAACTAACCCAATCCCTTGGGCGTCGTGCTGTCAAAATTTTGTGTTAGATTCTATAGAAGATTCAACATGTCTAATTCCTGTAGATTGGACTTCTGTTTTAGGTATCTTTGACATATTTTACAAGTGGATGAATTCGCTAGAGTTCTTTTTTCATATGAGAACTGTACTATATGATCTTTGTTTTGCCAATTTTCGGAATGGCCACTGCCTGAAAGGACTGTGTAGGGCAAAAGTTCTTGGTATATGCATGCAGCTTCCTTGAGGGGGGTGCTGATTTATTTCAGTTGTTTTTGGTTCAAATATTTTCTGACTAGTGGGGTCCGGAAATCTTTCTTGGTGGTTTCCAGGTCATGGCTGATCTGATTTTGGTTCAAATGCAGACTTGCTCCATCCAGTTGAAGTCGGCTTTCTCTATGCCTATGGGTAGCCCGGTTTTTTATTGGTAGTTTTAGCGACAAATCATATGACATATAGTATATGATATACGTACAGTACAATACTGGCCATAATTGGTGATGAAACGTATTATGTATTAGACTGTCTATATTCGGATGATCCAATCCATATATAAGTTATAGTTCGCTTCTAAAGGTGCCCTATTACAAAATTTTCTTACTACGAGCATTGATGACGTAATAAACACGGGAGTGAAGCACTTCAAAGTTTATGATCAAATTGAACTTTAGTGTATATTTTTGGGTAACACTTGTAAATATTGTATTTTTTTAAAAGAAAATTGCAAATATTGTACCTATAAAAATTATTTTAAAAATAGGTTTTAAAAGTGTAGATTTGGTTATATATATATATATATATATGTATGTATTATAAGTTTTATAATTTTAAATGAGTAAAAAGTTATAATTTTTTAAAGTTGAAAAAAAAAACTGAAATTATGTGATTTGTTTTTCTAATTTTAAAGGGTTATAATTTTTTATTCATTTAGAATTATAGATTTATAATATATATAAAAAAAGAAAATCAATTTGAGTGTATTATAGTTAGAATTAAATTATGTTGTCATTTTGTATTTTTATAATTGTCAAATTGTTATGTTTCTATTTGTCGAAATGTAAAAAAAAAAAAAAAAGTTATACTAAAGGTGTAGACAACTATAAATTGTATTAAAGGCATAGATTGAGTTTGTGTGTTTAGTTTTGTAAATTTTTGAAAAAAAAAAAGAAATCAGAAATTAAATATGCGACTTTGAAACTTATTTTAAGAATAATTTTTATAAATATAATAGTTGTGATTTTTTTTTAAAAAAGTACAATATTTATGAATATTGCCTGTAATTTTTTTAGTACTATTTTCTTCCGGAGGACTTTTATTTTCTGTTGACATTCCATTTAACCTTAGTGGATATGGTTGGCGTGAAAAATTCACAATTGCTATTTTCTTTTTGATATCTAAAGATTTTCTTCTCTGTACAGCGGAGCCTTTTCTTGACTTGTTACAATGTGCTTAAGAAGTATGATATTTCCTATGAATGTTCCACAGTCAAGGGATTAAGGTTTGTTGTAAAGATTCAAGTGGGAACATGTCCCAGATGCACAGAATGTGTGTTTCCATTTTCCCGGTCCCTTGTGCTCAGTGGCCTAACTAATGTTTTACTTCCATGTCAACTTGGAACTTTGTGCAGCTACTCATTCAATTCAAAGAACGTTGTACTAAAGGCTCTGGATATGTAGGTTTCAATTTTTGTGTTCATGTCATGATCCGCACACCGGATTCATGAGTTGTTTTTTAACAGAAAAAGGTGCGACTGGGGGTGACATAAAGCCATATACAAATACATGCACCACATCATGCACAGCAAATGGCTGAATCTTGTTCCAACTTGGTCGAATGGGGGTGTGGTCCGATCTAGCAACAATGTAATTATATGGCTCCTTTTCTTTTTCTTTTTTAACAATATAACTGATATTTGAATTACTAACCAGTACATCCGTTATCACATTTAGAAGAAACCAAATTTAAATTAAGTAATCTCAGGGGAAAGCAGATGGGTTCAACCACTAATCATAAGGACGCGGACATGTACACTGCCTAGCATATTTTTGGCAACCCAATCAGCTGCTATATTAACATCTTTGGAAATAAAATCTAAGCGGACATGAGCTAGGTGAGCCACAGGCTCAGCCCAAGAGATTAAAATCTCCTCTCACAGCCTTCACCACATCGTGCAAACCTTGTCAGTTGTCCCAGCCTTTACTTGTCACTAGTTGTGTTGTGTGGCCTCCTAGTCCTAGATATATGATAGTCACTCCTCCACTAATGTACTGCACTCCATGCGCATCCCTAGCGAATAGCGATGCCTGCCATGCCCCAACGCCCACCCTTTCACGTGTAGAGTAGAGACAGAACCATCAACGTTACATTAACCTTTTTTTTTTTAATCTCTCCTTCCTTTGGCCTTCTTCCTTCCATGTTTTGTGCGTTACAGCTGTATCACTAGCACTGCTTTCTCCCTCCTCCTTTCTCTTATCCCTTCTTCTATAATTTTCCCACTCCTCCTCCTCCAACCTAAGAATTTGTCTCACTGCAGCTGTCAGGTCTGACCGCTTTGCCTCGTACGCCCACTCGTAATTATATGACTTCACAACATGGTGAATTTAAAAGGGAATATTTCTTTCACGTAGAACTTCTTGCTCATTATAGAATGGAATAGGGTGATTGATCAAATTGCAACTTAATATAAATTGAGTAAACATGTAATAGTTGTTACGTTTAATTTAATTAAAAAAATAAAAAATAAATTATTTATTATATTTTTAAAATTTTTATCTTTTTTTTTTATAATCAGTATAAACTTAATACAATTTATAATAATAGGACATTTATAACAAAAATGGTGAATAAACTATTAAATAACAATTCAGCAAAATAAATAGCATAATAACAGGTAAGGGGATAGAGTAGCCATTAATCAGGTGAACATGTTATTATTATTTTTTTTCTTAGATTAAATGAAATATAATTTTATATGCTTTAAGCCAATTTGAGGGAAAGAGGTTACAATATGTCATATATAATCTATAAATTGAGGGTCTTTTTTTACGGGTATTGCTATACACACATTTACTACCATCCCAAATAGACTAATTAAACAGCATTCTAGAATGAATAAGGCAATTCCGTACATATTTTCAAATAAGAAAATGAATGGGTCATTTCGTTTCTGATTCCATTTCAATCTATTTCACTGCAAATAATTTCTATATATCAAATGTGATATAATAAAATATCTGGTTTCTAGTTCTTGATTGTAGAACCAAAACCGAAACCAGTTTCTATGATTGTGGCCGGTTCATGGTTTTGATAGGGATTTGCAATCTGTTTTTACCTTGGAACTACCATTTCCAATTCCCCATTACAAGAAACCGATGCTAACCTAATAGATCGATTTCGATTCCATGTTTGATCCAGCACATGGCTTTCCTTAGCCTCGAATAAAATTTTATGGCCCACCATTCTTTTGGTACACTTTATTACAAAATTGTATTATTGAACTTAACTACAGAGCATACATAAAGTATTGTGGATGAGAATTAGGGTTTGTAATCCTACTACACAACTAGAAAATGAGTAATTTAGCCATATACAATATTACACTCCTGTAATCTCACTGTATTGAAGCACGTGAGATTAGAGTAATGATTTAAAAATTGTTGTTGCAAGCAAATTCTAGATGAAGATACTTGTGCATAAATAAATTTTTTTCCTAACATCTTTTAAGCCCCTCTAATAATAAAATTTTAAGTTCTATATTCAACATAAATCTTAGTTTTATATGGCTAATAACCATATTAGGGTCCATAAGAATACGGAAAATTCTTTTTAGTACCATCACTCAAAAGTGATATGGTACTGTTATTATCAATACTTTATGAAAATTGTTGATGGTTTTTGTAACAAATCTTTCCTTAAATAACAATAAAAATAATACTCATTACATCGTAGAATTGCTGAAAATAAAATTCCATCCTTCAATGCATAGGGAAAATAATCTTGAGTCTGGCTATGAGATAATGAGTTTACATATCAAATGATTTATATATCCGACATATTATCATTGTCTGCCTATATCCACAAATGGTTCGCAACTATTTTTATCCGAAAAGGGATAAAAGAAGAGAAAACATGTCAGAATTGTACTTTCTCGTAGGTAGGTAAGACGTAATTGAAACATGGAGGACTAAAGTTAGATGTATTATTATACACGGAATATCAGTAAGGTCAGGAAGCAGATTTCTCTCTCTTTTTCCATAATAGGAAATTTCAAATTCCAAGTCCAATAAGGTAGCTGTCAGACATTTTCAAATGAAATCTACCCGAATTCATTCATATGCAAAATGTCAAACTTGGAAAAGCCTACTTAGGCCAGGACATGATTTTTCTCTATAAATACTACAACAGTCTCACGGTCTCATGCATCACCACATTGTTGCTTATTTCCTAAGGTTGTTTCTGTTTTTGCAATATGGCCTTCAAGGTTCAGGTCCTTCCGTCCATCTTAGCCACCCTTTTGCTCATTCAGCCTCTAGCTGAGGCTCAAACCTTCATCACTTCTCGTGCAGCTTATTATCCAAATTCTGATGAACAAGGAACATCAAGTGAGTGATTAACTAAGGATTAATATACAAGTAAATAAGCAAAAGACCAAAATAAAAATAGGACAAAGAGGAATGAAAAAGCATGCTTTATTTCACAGGTGCAATGAGTGTGCATTCTTACTTCTGATCTTGATTTTGCTGCAGCTGGTGCCTGTGGATTTGGCTCATTTGGAGCCACCATCAATGGTGGGGATGTTTCTGCAGTGTCTGATCTCTATCGAAACGGTCTTGGTTGTGGTGCTTGCTATCAGGTTAGCATTCCTTCAGAATATTTTTTCTTTTTGATGATCAGGTGGTGTGTAGAGCTTAGGCCCTGCCTAATTCACCTTCCGGGGCAAGTCAAAAGTGGCAGGTCCACTAGTCCTAAAAATTTACAAGGGGAGAAAATTCCTCTTGTTCCAGTATCTGTAGGGATTAGACTAGGTTGCAAAGCAACCAGGCAAGCCCTCATCCATTGAGAAGTACACTCACAGGCTTACCTTCAAAATATCATGCTTTAAAGTTGTTTTAGTACTAGTTCTATGCATTACAAAAAAAATTGCAAGTTCCTCATAGAGTTCATTGGTCCTCAGGTGAGATGCACCAATAGTGATTACTGCTCAGACAATGGCATCACTGTTGTTGTAACAGACCAAGGCTCAAGTGACAACACAGACTTTATTCTCAGCAGTGGAGCATTTAGTCAAATGGCTCAAAGTACAGATGTAGCTCCATCTCTGCTGGCACTTGGCATTGTTGAAATTCAATATAGACGGTGAGACTATACTTGCTGACACAAAGTTTCATTATACTGACTACTGTTTACAATTAAGGATGAAAAGTACAGCACTTTTGGATGAAACCAATGATTGTCTTATACTACTCTATTGCATCAAATCAATGATTGTCTTGTATTACTCTACCGTATCAAACCAATGAATGTCTTATGCTACTCTATTGCATGATCCAAGACACAGCTTGATAAAGACATAATCTGAAGATAAACAGAAAGATCAACTATATCACAGACTAAGATGTTTAATAAGCCTGTATGATTCAGCATTTTGCTTCGTTTTGGCACTATTTGTGAACTAAGTTATATCTCTAAATTAAAATTACATAAGAAACAATACAAACAGAAAGATGAACATTAAATGAAGATTTCAACCTGGCCACCTTTTTTAACCAAAATTTATTTTGATTTCAGAAATTTCACTAGTCATTTTTACAATCATCTTTTAAATACTTTCATTATGTTTAATTTAACCAATATAGTATATCGATAAAATAAAAAATACAGATAAGGTATGGATGGAGTCAAGTGAAGCCTTAGGACATTAGAATGTTACCTAGAAAAGGATTCACTCCCCCGACTACTTCAGAAAAACTTCATTTGTCTGGGCATGCATATTATGCTATAGTAAGATGTTAATAGCACACAAAATAAATATGTCAACTCTTGTATTTCTGCAGTGTCTCTTGCAGCTATCCAAATAAAAACATTACAATCAAGATCCAAGAAAGCAGCAACTACCCCCATTATTTGGCCTTTACCATATGGTATCAACAGGGCAAGAATGATATCACTGCCGTGCAATTGTGTGAGGTAATATCAACAGACCACTACTATAATTTTAACAAATATCAACATGCTCTCACGTTTATTGTTTGACCACTCCATAGACAAGGAGCATTTCTGCATTACTCAGAAATTCTAAGCATCAATAATTGGCTAAATTATCTGTAGTATGCTGACGATACTGCACCATCAACAGTTTTCAACTTCTAAGTCCTCATGCTATAACTTGTAAATCATGCAGACAGAAAATTATGTGTGCAAGCTCTTGGATCGTACCTATGGTGCAGTATGGACAACCACCTCACCTCCCAGCGGTGCATTGTCCTTGAGGATGTTAGTTAGTGGCGAGGATGGAGATGAAAACTGGTTGGTTCCGGTGAATGACATACCCCAAGACTGGAAAGCCGGAGAAACCTACGATACAGGAGTTCAGCTGAATTAGAAGGGGGGGAAAAGAGAAAGAGAGAGAGTTGTTCTTTTGTTAGGATGTTTTAGAGTTTGAATAAACCACAAAACTGTGTGAATTCGTTCTTCTTTGTTAGTTCTGGCTGTGTTAATTTTTGCATTCTGATGTAACCTCTTAGAGAAGCATAGGCTTTAGGTCTAGGAAAAGATATTCGTGAATGTAATCATTAGAAATTTGGTACAATGGAATAATGTTGTGTGATATAGAATTAGAATTATTAATCTACAGGACATTTTTATAATGCCTGCTTATATGCAGAACATAACCCAATCACTCAATGAGTGATACACACATTGAATTTTCACCATGCAAATGCCAAGTTTCACACAGCAGACCTTGAAATAAAAAGGTAAATTGGAATTCTTTCATGTTTAAGATCACTTTCTCTCTCTAAAATTGGAGACAAATGAGTGAAAGAGTTGAATAGACTATGGTTTCACAACACCACCAGCAGCAGCAACAGCGAAAAAAAAAAAAAACCTCCATGCCAACTTCATTAAAACAAAGCAAGGGCTAATTTTATCCAATAATGTTTTGCTTCTTTTCATTTCCTTTTTGTCTTCATAACCAAATTGGAAAAAGGAGAATTTTCCTGCCCATTTCTTCCACTTTCCATCTCTTTCCTTTCCCTGCTCTTCTCTTCACTTTTGCTTATTTTTACTTAAATCTCTCTAAATTTGCCTATCATACTGTAAATTGGATCATGCATTTGGATTTTTGCTGCTTTAATCCTTCATGCATTACTCAACCACCACTAGCTGAAAATTAACGGTGTGCAAAACATGGTTATCTTTTTGCTATCTTATTTACCCCTTTCCGTTTTGCTATCTTATTTATCATTTGACTTGTATTGACAAAAAATTTTACTTTCATCCAACGCTTTATATTCTACAAACAGAAAAGGTTAAGGATAAATAAGTTTTCCAAACAACTCATAAAAGACACAAATAAGATACATGTAACAAAATGATTTGGATACATATGAAAATATAGAACAAACATCCACTGGGATGTACTATAAATCATGATCTTCCCATTTATCTTGTTTCCAAAACACTAATTCTAATATTTACATGAAAGATACATGTAACAGAATGATAAGACATAAATAATCACAAAAGATGAGACAAATTCAATGAGCACCCATTAGCTATGTACTTCAAATTAGGGTTTTCCTAATTATCTCCTGGTAATAGTATTACTAAATCTTTGATCTTCTGGCATGAGAGAAACATATTCACTAATTTCTTCGGTTCAGAACCATTCTAAACCATATTCCATTCACTAAGTTTCCCTGTTCATGCAGATACAAGTCATTTAATTAGATCCCTGCAGCAGCAACAATATCAACCTAAACTGATCAAAGGTTAAGTAGCCTCTTTTCACATATTCTGCTGTGTTTACCTTCTTTTTGGGATCATATGTTTGTGCAATTTAAGTTTTTTTTTATCAAGTCTCCCAACACCACTCCTACCTCTTCCAATGCTGTCCACTTCCATTCCATAAAACCACATCTCAATGATTGTGATTCCTGTGGGATAAAATGTTACATACCCAAATCATAAAGATGGTTCCTCCCAAAGTGAAGTGATCCTACTCCTGTGAGCCTATAAACCTTCAGCGTTCAGAGATGATTTCATCTGAGAACCAATTTCACTCAACAATGAATAAATCAATTTTTTCCGGTGGGATGAAACCTTCCCTATAGAATCTTCCAACTCAAGGCTTCCTTGGTGGACCATACTGGACCCTGCTTCCTTTTGAAGTCCTCTTTCCTTCATCATAAGCCTCACATTTTCTACAGCATTCCAATTACCTTCTGCAGCATACATATTTGACAAAAGCACATAGGGGCCTATATCCATCGGTTCCATCTCAATTAACCTCTTGGCAACAATCTCTCCTAGTTCCATGTTTGAATTGCTCCTACAAGCAGAAAGTAGAGCACCCCATAAGGCAGGTCCAGCCTCCATAGGTATCTTCTTTATCAGTTCAGCTGAGTCTTTCATCAGACCAGCCCGTGCAAGGAGATCAACCATGCAGCCATAATGCTCTGCTTTAGGCTCAATATTGTAAAGTTGATACATTAGATTAAAATACCACCATCCTTCCAAAATCATCCCTGCATGCATACAGGCAGATAGGACACAGATAAATGTAGCCTCATTCGGTATCATACCCGCTTTTTCCATCTGCACAAACGCATCTAAGGCTTTATCACCTTGACCGTACATACCATAGCCCATTATCATGGCATTCCATGATACCACATTCTTTTCAGGCATCCCTTCAAAAACATCCCTAGCCAAATCCATGGCTCCACATTTGAAGTACATTGTCAATAAGGCAGTTGAGAGTAATACATCGGGTTTGATTCCATTATTATTGATGTAACAATGGATAGATTTTCCACGACCAAGGTCACCCATATTTGAGCATGCAGTTAAGACACTAACAAGACATGCTCCATTAGGGTTTATATAATTTTCTTCTTCCATCAGTGTATCAAAAAGTTTTAAGCACTCCTCATAATTTTTGCAACGAACATACAGAGCCAACATTGTATTCCAAGAAACCACATTTCGTGAAGGCATCTTATTGAAAAGCTCACGAGCAATTGTAATGTCTCCACTCCTAGCGTAGCCATCAATCATACAATTCCATGAAACGATATCCCTGGAGGGCATCATCTCAAATAACAATCTCGCTGCCTCCAAATTCTCACTACCAACATACCCTGCAATCATCGAGTTCCAACTAAAAGTATCCTTGTCAGGCATCTCATCAAAAAGCACCTGTGCAATACCCACTTCCCCACATTTCACGTACCCATCTATCATGGAGTTCCAACTAACCAAATCCATCACAAACCCAGAATCAAACACCACCCTAGCACTCCATATCCTCCCAAAAACCGAGTACATATGTATCAATGAGTTCCTCACAAACAAATCTGACTCAAACCCGAATTTCACCACCCTACAATGAGCCTTCTCTCCTTCAAATATCAACCTGATCTCGACACACACCTTGATAACAATAGGAAAGGTATAATGGTTAGGCAAAACGCATCTTCCCAACATAAACTCATTATAGAACTCAAAAGCCCTGAAAGGGTCATTCAAATTCAAGTAACATCTCATAATCGTATTACACAAAAAAGCATCAGGCTCTTCAATACCTCTAAATAACAAAACCCCATGATGAACCTCACCTAAAGAACACAACTTTTTAACAACTTGGCTAGTGCAGAGAGTGTGTTGTGAAAGACCAGATACTACGAACTGGGTATGGACTTGGTTGAATTGGGTTATGGTACAGCAA
Source organism: Laguncularia racemosa (assembly GCA_037954665.1). Classification (NCBI taxonomy): domain Eukaryota; kingdom Viridiplantae; phylum Streptophyta; class Magnoliopsida; order Myrtales; family Combretaceae; genus Laguncularia; species Laguncularia racemosa. The sequence continues at coordinate 6,156,699 of JBBMOL010000025.1, read as the reverse complement.
GATTGTAACTTGTGGAAAAGTGGATGGTTCAGGGTTAGTATGGGATTATTGTTGGCAGATTTAGGGTTAGGGTTGGGAACGGGATCATGGGGCCAGAGTCTTGGGGGGGGTCTGGAGAGGTTTTTGTGGGATTTGAGGAATTTTTCTATGGAGAGGGAAGATAATCTCGGTCTTCTAGGTTTAGTTAGTGTTGAGTTGAGTCTAACCGTCATGCTGTCTTCTTTGAGGTTACTTGCTGTGTTGCTAAGTTATTTTCAGGATGGGCGGGAACAAATGTCCGCTGCCAAGTACAAACACTCCCGACTGTTTTTTGAGTCTCAAAGTCCCACTCGTTTCTATATACCTGGCTATGCTACACCATATGCCCCCAAGGTTCCATAATTCATCCAGAACAAAAGAGTAATATAATCTGATTTTTGAAAATGAGGCAGGGAGGACATAGGGTCGCTTTATCGATGGTACTTGTAAATTGCTGATACATGCTATAGAACCTGGTTTTACATATTTACACTGGAATGAGGAGTGTTGGGGGGGTGGTCCGGGCGGGCGGAGCAGAATATAAATAAACAAAACTTCTCCTAAATTATTAGAGTTTAATTTGGTATTTATTTTTATTCAACTTTAAAATAATTGATTCAAGCTAGTAACTAGAGTTATATAGAAGTAGATAATTCAATCAATCTCAAGTTTTATGATATTTAGCTCAACTAATATATAATTCTAATCAAGCTTAAAGCATATATAAGTATTAATCCATATTAAATTATGTTTGGATATTAATATTATTGTGAATAAAAAAAATCTTTTTAAGTAAACAAACTTAATCAAATGAAGTGGAATTTTAAAATAAACTTAAGCTCTGCACTATATTTTTTAACTGGACTCCTTATTATACCAAGCGTAGGAGAGATCATTTTTCAGTAGATGAAATTTAGGGAGGTGAAAGTTCGACTACAAGAAGCATTGGGAAATGTTATTCAAAACATTCTCCGTGAAACACGTGCAATTTGAGCATCCTTAAGATACATGCACAAATCCCACATGAGGCTTTGTATCTGACTTTTGAAATCAAACTCAATCCAAAATATTACTTAACAAGTTTGTTAACTCTTTTCCTTTAAATTATTACTTCCATTTTCAAATTTTGATTTAAGATTGAATTTAATTGGAAGTCTATTCCCTTCCGTTGACTTTTACAAGAAATATCAAGCTCACAAGTTCATTAAACCAAATATGAACGGCAGCCTCAATTCATTGAGCTACCACTTAAGTAGCTCTAGCTCCTCACATGATGGTGATCAAATCACATGATCAGAAATCACACTCGACTCGATTACTTTAAAATCAGTTTGAATTGGTTTATTTATAATCTTAGTTCGCAGAGATCTAGAGCGGAAGATTCTTCTTTACTGTAGGTATCTCCATTTAAGATCATCATTCGTGTACTTCGCATTACAATTAGAACTATGAATGCAGTAGATATTGTAAGAAACATTAACTTTGATGTGTACTCTCTGGTTTTGCACGCCTTAATCCAATCCCATGGATGAAATTCCATCGTGTAGTTAAGTGATTTTACGGCGTTAGCTACTGACCCAAAGTTCTGCTAAGCATAAGACTTATGAAGGAAAAAACAATTGATTAAATTATTCTAGACTTGCTCAACTCTTCATGCAGAGTTGTAATCTGCCAAGGGGCTGAGTAAAAACTCAAATCGTTGACATGTTTTCTTTTGTTTCAGGTCCATGTTACTGCTATGTGAAAGCCATCCCGTGTAATCCTGAAATTTTGCACATTTGAATAACGACCCATCTCTTGCGTAATTTTGCAAGTTGATGGAATGCATGGTCAATGCAAGGCAAGGAATCCTGGCTCGATTGACAGCAAGTACAAAATTTCAGTCCCCAATCTGCAAAATGTTCTAATAAACACAGTTGCTTGAGCAGGCTCCAGATTTACATGTTGGGCACCTTCAGTAATGTGGTGTAACAACTGGCTGCATGAATAAACCCATGCAACTGCTCCAAGATCCTCAATGCACGCCAAAATCATAATTTTTACTTGAAAATATCATGGGTATTCCACTGCAACTTTGGACAACTTGGTTTTGCTCACGTTCATCTAAATACCATGCTCTCTCTTTTGGTCAAGTGTACAGATGCCGGATTGGCCACTGCTTCAACTAAATTTCATTCAGAGAACTAGGGAGTTCCACGGAGCTACATTGCAAGCTATCACATGTCGGACACAGACCAAAGATAAGCTTCTCTTTCTGTAGCTCGCTTCTCATTTGTCCTCTTGAACAATTCCTTCTCATATCCTGCAAAAACATGCAGCATCAATTCATTCAGTTTTAGCAATCCTCAGGTTAAGACAGTAAAAATCATCATCCACTTATTCACACTACAACGGAACATAAGAATGCCCTTCGGTCAGGAAACCTAATTACCATATATTTATTGACAAAAAGAACTAATCATTAGCTTGAGAAAGAAAACCAACCATTGCTCCGATCAACACCATCCCAATGTCTTCCTGGTCTTATCCCATACCGATTTGGTGCAGCATCCAATCCTCTTTTGAGCCAGCTATGACTAGGAACATCTTGGGGAATCACAAATCCTGATTCTTTCATCTTCTCACTGTCCCCAAAATCTGGAAGTAGAGGGTCTAATTGTTTTCTCTACAATGAAGAATGAAAAACTGTCAAGACAATTTAACCAAAAAAAAATGTCAAGACGTAAGAAGATATGGGATGAAAGGAAAAAAGGCAACTGGGTTTACTTACTTTGACCAAGTGTGCCATTGGATCCCCCCATCTGATTCTCTCCTTCAACATTCTATTAAGTTCTTCATCATCTCTGCAGATTCAACAAGAAACAAAACAACGATGGATATAAATATGATTATTTCCAAGATGATTACAACATTCAGCAAGATCGGTATCTTATTAGTCAATAAAGGCAGCTGACAATCAATCACACAACTACAAATGCATGTACTGTATTATATTATTTCTGGCAATCCCCATGACTAAAAAAAATTTATACACATGAACACACAACTCAGTCCTCTGGCTGATTGCAATCATGCCTCATAGAGGGACTGGTGTTGGTTCCTTTCTTAAACATCAAAGGGTGCAGAAAAGCAGTTATTAAGAGAACATTTAAACCCTTCTTTGTAAGATCTATACCACAAGGCAGGAAAGAGCAAAGCAAGGCACAAAAATCAAGGACATTCCTTAATAGATATGGTCAACAGTGGTCAGTAGAAGATAGAGAAAATAGGAAACTACCAACAATGTTATGACTATATGAAGCAAACACATGCCAATCTACTCCCTGTATAACCTTATGTTACCCTGCCAAGGTCACCAGCACACTCCATGACGCATAAGATAATCAACAAGCAACAAACAATGCAAAGCAACAGTTATGCTTTCAAATGAAGGAAGAAAAAGAAAAGGGAAAAATAAAAAGAAGCAGCACTACCTGGTCCTTGCAAATGGTTTGTCCTTTTCAAGTTCCAGTTCTCGCATTCTCTCTTCAGCTTCTCGTTTTTGTGCCAAGCCCTTTCCCCACTCTATATCTATCTCCTGTTTCAAAGATACATAAATAATTATAAAGATCTATCTCTTAAGTTTACAAGTATAATTCAGCTAAGACATAATACACTAATGACTTGGACTTAATAAAGTCTTAACAATGTAGCCTAATGATCAAGTTCCTCTTGTGTTCCTAAGGTCTTTAGTCACAGTTCTAGAGTTCATGTCTTTATCTCGACAGACTGATCAAATTTGGATTTTTTTTATTTTGATTTACCTGAAGAAAATTTTGGATTTAATGAAACAAAGCTAAGCTTCAAGCAAATGCAGAAAAACTATATTTTAATTTTTTACCATGTCTGAGAAACATGTATGCTCCATCATACTCCTGAGGCAGCAGCAGCCAACCCAAGTGATATATATTAACAGATATGCAAGCCACACCTAGCACCTAGGTTAAATTTTTCAGCCACGAAAAACTTAAAATTTGGATTACAAAGCCTACTCACAGCAGCTTTGTTATAGCTCAACCAACAGCCAATGAGTATAAAATTATTCCCTTTAAGTATGTCTATCCAAGGAAAAATAAAGAATAAGCAGTAGCAGAAGTGCAGCTTGCACTTCAATGAGTAGCAGCGTGTGTTTTTAGGTGTACAATGTGTGTTTTAATGTGTACCAGGGAGTGTCCATTCTGCTGTGAGTGAGTTTGCATGTGTGTGATGACTGATGTGACATCTTTTACTGTAGGCAGTTAGTTTGCGGGTGATTGTAATAAGGAAGTTATTATTGTGTGCCATATGTATAAAAAAAAAGAGAGAATTCAGGCTAGCAGCTGTGTAAAGCTATTGTGCCATAATTACCATCTTATTGACCAGCAATGTCAGAAAATAATAAGTTTGAATTTTAAATTCCCCATGAGATTGTTGGGTTCTTCTTTAGATCAAGTCCAAACTTATCTTTCAAGATAGGTAACATGGAAGGAAAACCAACAAGATTGTTGAATCTAATTTCACCTTCAAAAGACCAAAAGCACAAAATTACTAACGATTCTGTAGCAAGCTTCAAGTATCATAGAAGCAAGCTTGTTAAAAGGACAGCGGATTCTTTTATATAATATTCAGATAAGTAGTTGATTCCTGTACTTTTCCATTTGACTATGACCAGATAATGATTAAGCCACAAATAGAACATTGAAAACAACCATGTCAATTTGAGCTAGAAATAACAAGGTTCTAACATCTAAAGTCTTACATCAAAAAAGAAAATGTAAAAAAGGCTCAAACTGCTGGTAAGATTTTCCAATACCTTGGGCTTTTCTTTCTTTTTTTCTTGCAATTTCAAGAACTCCTCCTTTGATAAGCGTGCTCCTGCAATATCAAAGAGTGAGCTAGTGATAAATTTCCAGAACATTTAGGAAAATTAGGTACAGAATGACCATTACCAGTTTTCTTATCTCGATATACAGGTTCAGCACCCTTCCCGGTTAAAGAAGGATCCATTGCATCAGTCCTACATAAGTTCATGTTAAACTGGTTAGACTTTGCAACTCCAATTACTCTAGTAAATCAACAGCTGCATGGCATTAATTGTAACAAGGAGGACTCTATGAGGTCTTATAAGAATAAGATATCTCTTAAGGTTAGCCTCACTTTTTAACAATATCAGTGTAATAATAATCCATGGGGCAGATGGATTTTTAAGATACAAATAGATTGCATATTAGAAAATCCAAAAGAAAGCAAATAGCAAAGTTCAATTTAGCCAGACAAACTGCAAGAGCCTTGATTCCTGTATTTCAAATGACATTTAAGCTTTTGACAATCATCAAGATGATGACTGGGATTGCATTTTCTAGTAGTCAAAGTTGGCAATTGACATAGACTTTCTCCATGTGCAGAAACAGATGCAGGTAAAAGTCAGAACTTCATGGTAAAAGACATGATAAATATAATTCTTTTACAAGCAGCAGGAACAGGTTTTGCAAACACAAAATGATCTCCTGCACTAGGTTGGAGTGAAGTAAAATATATAGATCAAAAAATACCAGAAAGAAACCAGGTAGCAGCCCATAGAAGATGACCCCTTTATTTTATCATGTTGTCTTTTGCTTCCACGCTTCTTTTTATTGATAACCTGGATTGAGGCTTTTCTAAACTCATTAACAGAAATCTTTCACTGCAAAATATGATTGTCCATTGAACCATTCTCTCAGACAATTCCAATAGCCTAAAAGATCCTTAAATTCCAGAAACTTGTATACTCGCCATAAAAGGATATATTAGCCCTTCCTTAATTTCTTGACTCTCATCCAATTTCCTTGGTGCAGGGGTGAAATGGGCTTCAGTAGAGAGAGTTACTAAACCAGATGTATAGACTTGATCATTTTTCTTATATTGGGTCTCAACATAGACTCATTTGCATCCAGAAACTAAGGGATAATATCAAACTTGAATCTTTTAATTCACTACACAAGAGCATCGCATGACACTCAACTAACACATATTTTCCATCACAACTCTCTTTTGGGGAATTACGTAATGCTGCAAGCTAACAATTTATACTATTGAATAAACTAATCCCCAACTTGTTAAGCTTCTCAGAATAGTAGGAGGAAGCATCGCTGATATAACATATTCAGAACCATGAAAAGCCTACTGGATTGCATGATATTTATTGGAACTCATCTGTTCCAATTATTTTTTCAGAGCATAATGTAGAGCAGAGAGAGAGAGAGAGAGTACCTCAACAACTCATCCTTTCTTGTCTCAGCCATCTCCTTACTGATATCTTTTCCCGAAACTAAACCCATTTTTCGCCGTTCAACTGGCACTGATGTATCTTTCCTGCCTCTTCTTGGTGGTGAAAGATCCCAATCAGGCGGAGGCTGTATTTTATCTTCATGTTGGGAACCACGATGACCCTTACGAGGTGGAGAAAGATCTGAAGAGTCAATCATCCCACCTTTTTGATGAGACCGTTGAGGAGGTGACAAATCAGATGGACACTTGATTTCCGGTGAAATGGCACGTTGAGGTCGCCTTTGTCGAGGAGGTGACAGATCATTGTCTTCTCTATCAGAGTCTCTCTTCAGGTTTGGCTCCGGTGATGGTGTGTCAGCACGGGCCCTACGTCTTCGTGGTGGAGAAATGTCATCATGTGATCTGGGGGAGCGTGCAGATTTCAAGCTCATTTCCTGTGATTGACGATGTCGATTTCTCTCCACACGACGAGGTGGTGACAGATCATCAAAGTGATGAGAATCCTCTGTATGCAAGTTAGGATCTGGTGAAGGTGTATCATTCCTTGCCCTCTTTCGACGGGGTGGGGACATATCAGAATCTTTTCTGCTATATTTGATAGCTTCTCGAGAGGGTTCAGGAGATGGACTATCTTGGCATCTCTCACGAACTCGAGGAGGTGATAAATCAGCATCGTAAGTCTTCAAATCAGGACTTGATGAAGGTGTATCGTTCCTTATCCTTCCTCTCCGAGGTGGGGATATGTCAGAAGTTTGACCTTCTAAATTTGAAGATTTGGAAGACAGTGAAACCCAACCACTTCCATCTTCTCCTATTGCATTGTAAGGACGCCTTAACCTGAGTTGTTCCAGCCTCCTCATCCGCTTAACTTCAATGTCTTCATCAATTTGAGGTTTCACCTCATCTATGAATGAGCGCAATCATCATCAAACATGCAATGTCAAAATAAAAACATATATTAAAGATATATTTCACTCATTAAGACACTACTCTTTACCAGCTGAATCATCATCACCCTCCTCCTCTTGAAGATTCACCGGTTTCTGCCACACTGGATCTTCATCTACCACTAGAACACCTGCAGTAACTGGTTTTGCTTTCTTCTTCTTCTTCTTTTTCTTCTTCTCTTCATCAGTGTTACTTTCGTATCGTTTCAAATACTCTTTCAGCGACTTTGATCCTGGAGCAGGAGCTGCCATAATCTTGACACCTTCCTAATGTCACAGGAATAGCAAATACTAAGAATCAATTTAAGGACTGAGTATGGCAGGTTCAAAAGCCAATTTTTAACTGGAATTCCAATTTCTTTCCTTAAACTCAAAAAACTGGAAGCATCAGGTCCTTGCCTTACCCTATCTAGTTTTTTCTAACTTCCAAGAAAGAATCTTCAAGTACTTTCCATAAAGTCAAACATATTTTCTTCTACTGTAAAATAAAATAAAAATACATACCACAAAGATTATCTCAAGCAGCCCAATCAGACATCCTCTGCCCACCAGAATGCACTAATAATTAACCAGATGCAATTCTAGAGCATACAGAATCCACAATGAAGGACCACCCCACAAAGAATTGCATGATAAATGAATTTTCACAGAAAAATTGCAGATTGCAAATTACCATTGGACTCCCAAAACAAGTTGATGAATCAAATTATTCTGCCCATAAATTAGAACTCAAACAACTGCATTATATAGTTACAAAACAAAAACATACATATGTCATCTTAATAATCATCAAAGATTACTTTCACCTTTCACTATAATTTTAACCAGCCTCATAGTGCCAACTAACAAAATGAACTCAATCCAACAAGTGACCATCGACTGCTCAGGAAACAAAAAGAACAATCAAGCCTTGTTCCACTAGGTCATTTCAGCTGTATGGATCCCAGTTGTGATCTACTATAAACACATAGCTTATACCTAAGCATATCGCATCATTTTAATTGTTTTTCTTCATGTATATTTTGGTAACTCCACCCCCATATCATTTGAGCAATTTATAAAGTGATGCAACACCTAATGTTCAATTTTGCTCAAAATGTAAAGCTCAGATTACTCCAATTCAAGCAAACCACATTTTGGTGCAGACAAACACCAAAAATAAATAAATAAATAAACAAAATAACCAAAAAAATAAAAAATCATTGCATAAAGCTACAATGTCTCGACTTTCATCAGAAATTCAGAACTTGAAGAATTTAAAGACAACCCAATAGAGCGATATCACTGATTTACAACATAAACCATGGTCAAATGAACTGATTATTGCATAAAGTTACAGACTTCGGAGTAATGAATACAGAGGGCACAAGTAGCATCAGCTCAAATCATAAGCCTAAGTCGGCTATTCACCATTCAACAATATAACAATAAAGCATTGCAGGCTCGCTGCACTTAGGTAATAGGTAAAAACTAGAACAGTAAGTATTGGAGAAAAGAAAAACAGAAAGAGAAGAGAGAGAGAGAGAGATTAATATTAGCGGTTAGTATTATACCTTGAAAGAACACTATAAATTTAGGGCAGAATTCGGAGAAGCTTCTTTTTCTTCAAATGTCTTGTTTTGTTTGTTTTATAGGAGAGAACAGTTACTCAAAAATTAGATACTATATATATTATGGAATCGAATACTCAGTTTTTGTTCAATAATATACAAGCGAGCGACATTAAGGTAGTTCTTATTCATATGAAAAGGATCATCAAGCGTCATCAAAATTCGTCGCTAAACAATTAGGGCAAATTGGAGGAAAGCCAATACGCTTACCTTAGATGTTTGAAATTAAGAGCTGACACTAGAGAGAGAAGGAAGGGTACGCGAGCGCGAGCGCGAGCGCGAGGTTGGAGGAGAGAGAAGGATCACTGGAAGCAAGAGTAGCTCCTATTCTGGGCTGTGCTGGCTGCTTGTACTGTGATTCGATTTGGGAGGAAATGGAGAAGTGGAGACCCACCCGAACCGATTAATAACCTATTGATGTTTTATTTCTACGGGCGTGGGTAGGCAGGATGCAATCAGAGGTCATAATAGGATATTCGATCCAATTGACCCAATAAAAACCACTAAAAAGTTTAGATCGAGTTTTGTGATATAAAATAAAATTCAATAAGATTTCTACGGGTATGGGTGGGTAAGATGCAATCAGGCTAGTCTTAATAAGATATCCAATCCAATTGACTCAATAAAAACCGCTAGAGGGTTTAGATTGAGTTTTTGGATATAAAATAAAAATCGATAAGATTTATGATTGAATTATAGGATTTAGAAAAAACTCAATAAGAAAAATCCTCTCTGTTTTTTTTTTCAATATATTAAAATTATAATTTATAATTAGTATAAATGTCCAAAATGTATAATTGATTTTATTATTTTTTTGTATTTTAACTTTTCCTATAATTTTTACAATCCAAATTCCTATTTAGCCTTTTGCAAATTGCAATTCCTACTCGTGGGCCATGGCCCACCCACTTTTTTTACTATCAATTTCACAAACAAACAATAGACCATAGTCTAAACCACAATCCACGTTTTAGGTCCACACTCCACAGTCCATAGTCGGCACTCAAGCCCTTAGCAAGTCACACAGTAACTCACATTGTCACATGCACATCAGAGTTCAAACATTTAATGGCCCACCCACTTTTTTTACTATCAATTTCACAAACAAACAATAGACCATAGTCTAAACCACAATCCACGTTTTAGGTCCACACTCCACAGTCCATAGTCGGCACTCAAGCCCTTGGCAAGTCACATAGTAACTCACATTGTCACATGCACATCAGAGTTCAAACATTTAATATACGATTTAAATTAATTTTATTTTTTTATTTTTTGTTTAATCTCTTCTAATTTCAGATAAATTGACATTATGTAAATTAAAAAAATAACATATGAAAATAAGTTGAAGAAAGGGGGAAAAAATTATGTTGTTTAGGTCGAGTTTGGGTTCTCCTTGTATTTCTAGGTCAAGTACGGGTTTGAGGACAAATATCACTATCGGGTCGGGTAGGTTTTGGGGGTTTCTCCTCTTCACCGAGTCAAGTTCGGGCTCCATTGACCTGTCCCAAACTCAACCCGGTTGCATCCCTATGGGTGGGCTGTGAAAAACACCTTAAAATTTAAGAAAAATATATGGGAAAAGGAAAAAAGATATTGCTTTTTAAGAATAAAAATCATAAAATATACCATATCTAAAAATAATTTTAAAATCATACCGCTTAAACCTAAATCAAAATTATATTCATATTGGAAGTTGAGGGGTCTCAATAGTAGTGGTCACGTGCATATTTAAACCTAAATCTAAATTGTATTCATATTAGAAGTTGAGCACCCGTTTTCATAGTGTAATTAAGGGGTCTCAATAGTAGTGGTCACGTGCATATTTAAACCTAAATCTAAATTGTATTCATATTAGAAGTTGAGCACCCGTTTTCATAGTGTAATTAAGGGGTCTCTATAGAAGTGGTTATGTGTTACGTGCATATCACGTGGGTACTGCACCACACATGACTTTGAGAAAGTGATTTGGAAATGGCACGTGATAGGATGACTAGGGAGAGAGTAGCATGGAGGAGAAACAAGCAATCTCAAGTGTCTCAAATGCACAAGTAACAAAAAAGGGAGCTAAGGGAATCTTAAGCGTCAATCTTGTAGTTCTTGAGTAATGGAAACTGTTCTTTGCTTAATCTCTTATTTAATCTTTAAGAGCGGAGAACTCTTAATGGAACACCATTTCTTTAATTTCTAAAATCTGGAAAAAAAAAATCCTTAATGAGGAGGAATGGTTAAGTATTTATAAACTCTTGAGTTTAATGATATCTGTTAGATCACCTTAGTGATCAATTGACAAAATGGAGTTTGCTCATTTTACAGTTATTCTAATGAGCTTGTTATAAACCCAAGACTAGTAGCCTTCCTCATAAGTACGTAAGTCTACCTAAAAGTGGTTGGATGCGGACAAATCAATCCAACGATCCATATTCCAAGTCCACCAAGTCAATTCTTCCTAAGTCATCTCAATAATTAGACCAGACTCACTGGGCTTTATTATTTTGCCCAATGAGTCAAGTCAAATAATAAATAGACTTAGCTCAATATATTTATATAATAATTCCAACCCTCTACACATAGCATTTAATGAAATTGGGTATTGCATGTGATTTTAATGCAAACATAATATTGTATTTCTAACACCTGATTTCTTTGCAATTTAAAATTAGTTTTTGAAACCCAACTTTATGTAATATATTCTTAGGATTATTTTCAATAATTATATATTTTAGTTTTTTTTTATAATAATAAGAAGAAAACATGCAATCCCAATAATACATTGTAACTGCATTTTTTCCCCAATAATTATATTTGTTAAATAGATTAAAAGTATTCTAAACACATTTAATTTGCTTTATTAAAGAATTTGTCTAATGATACGTACATTCATATATAACGAATATTGTATGTTCTCGCAAGTGCTAGAAGTGAGCAAGTAGCCCCTTCTAAAACCTGTACCTTACTCTATCCTACTTATCAATTAAGTTCTAAATTAACATTGAAGGTTGTAAGGTAGATCCTAAGATCAATAACCTATGATATGGATACAATATCTCTTATACCCTATACTTTAAAGTAGATAGGTTATAGGTTTCTACGGTACTTTGTACCTACCATATAAAAACTATTAACCAATAATATTAAATATAACATAATATTATATTAATATTTAGTTTTTTCTTATATCAACTTCATGACATTATTTTATATTTCATACTTAATAACTTTTTATTTTAATATTTTCCTTATTTTGCAAAGATAAGTTCCAGTTTTGGATATTGAAGTGCCAATTGCATTATTACAACAACGTTAACTGCATATTCACTTAGGAGAAATAACTATTCCATTCCCCTCTCATCTAATATGATTTACTATTACAATATTTACTTACATTTTACAAACCATAATAGTTATTGTGTATGAATTGCTATTAGGTAAAATAATAAATAGCAATTCATGTCTTCACCTTCATGAATTATTATTCAATGATTTCTCATAAATGCCTTTATATTAGAAACACTATCACCATTGCATCCATTATGTCCATATGAGTGAGATTGTGTGATACGGTAGTTAGGCACTTAATTCATTAAGTGATGACTCAACGGGTAGCTGATAAGTGAGATTACATTAGATAATAGTTATCTTAATGGGCAATACGATATAGTTGGACTATAAGAACCACATAATAGTGAGATTACTTAGACAAGGCTATTTTGGTTTTAGTTTCGATTTTGGCAACGAGAAGTCTAATTGCTCCCATTAACCTTTAATGTTTGTTGCAATGGATGTCTAAAATAATGAATGCTATCATGTTGGATGTTTAAATAAGATAATTAAATGAATAGTTTGATTATCTATGACATTAGTGTGTAAGCTTGTATGATATCCTTATATACGTTTACGTTACTATATACTGGGCCTTTGTGGCTCACTCCCTTTTTTTTCTTTTTCAAGTGAGGACTTTTACTAATTCCTTGTACAATTTGATGGGGTTTGACTCTAAGGAGAAGTACGAGAACAAGTGCTATGATGTAGATTTTGCTCATTTCTACTTGATTTGAGTTTTTCACTTTTTTTGACTTAGTTTTATATTGGTTTTGTACTTAGACTTTATCAAAAGCTACTTGTGGCTCTATGGCTTATTCACCTTTTGTTTATATTTTATAGGGGGCCCTTAGGCCCTAGGACTTAGACCATCTTTCAAGCTTATTGATGTGTTTTCTTGATAAACAAACTATCACATGTTTTCAAAAATCTAACGAATTGCCAAAATGTTTTCAAAATCTAATTAACAATTTTATGGTCCTAAAACTAGTTTAGAGACCCATATACTAACCGTTGCCTTATGTATTCTATTTAAGTAGGCTACGTTAATAAATATGGGCATGACACTTATACTATGCTTGGATTAAAGGAAAGGAAGGGGGAAAAAATCACTTTTCCCTTCTTTAGAAGAGGGGAAAGAAAGGGAGGGGTTGGATTTGTAAGGGAAAATTTCCTTTCAGCCCACAAAATTGAATCTCTCCAAATATGGAGATGAGTTTAGTGATTATCATTCAAGATGAATAATGAGTTTCAAATAGTCCAACTACCCATTTAGTGAGTTGTTGCATCACCCGAAGATCTCTAGATTGGATAAAACAAATATAAATTGTGCTCCTCTACCTTCATGTAAAGTTCTTACCTTTTTCTCCTCTAATCATGCATTGCTATATATGAGAAGAAAGAAAAGTAAAATATACACTTGATATTTTTGCATTCATAGTTGCATGTACTTGATTAGTACATCAGTTGGGACACCTTTATGGACAAAGAAACTTGATCTAATAGTCAAAACTACTTGGTGCATATATCTTGTAATGTAATTTATTGATCTATTCTTAAATAAGTGGAAATGTCATATTATTTCCTCCTCCATCTCATCACAAGTGAGCTTTATGCTAAAATAATAATATTTTTTTAATTTGCAAAATAGCATACCAAGAAAAATTATTCAAAAAACAAATTTTCAACATCTAATGATAATTATTGCATGCTACGATCTTTATATGATTAAGCCATTTCAATAAAATTTTCAACATCTTTGTTGTATCTTATTGCTATCAATGTATAACATGTATTGCCCCTATGGAACATAGGATGCTTGTGAATTATCTCAACCCTCACTTTGGTTTGATCAACTTTGATGCTACAACATATTCTATATAAGAATTCGTTATAGTTGACGTTTTTCTTCATTTTCAATTTTTTTACCGGATCCCTGTCATATTTTAGCGCCCAGTTACCACCACAATATTTTCAAATGTATAAATCATCAATTTTACATAATCGGTCATTCTTTCTATATCCACAGTATATATAAATTATAAGTTTTTAAATAAGAATAACAATTTCCAATAACAACATTATAAAAATTTCAAAAAAAAAATTTCCATAACATTTCAAATATTAAAATTTTTCCCCATTATTGCCAAATGAACTTTTTTATAAAAATTTGTCAAATATTATTTTTTAATAACATTTTCATTGCTAAAAATTCTAACAATTTCCATATATTTTACAACACTCTAAAAATTATTTCACATTCTAGATATTACAAATTTTCATCACAATATTTTTTCTATATTTTCAATAACATTCTTAATATTTGCACAAAAAAATTATGTTATTTCTAATTTTAATTTTTCTCCCATCATTTTTAAAGAAATTTTTTCTAAATATTTGTTTGAAATTATTTTTTAATAATATTTTTTCTGCTAAATATTTCAATAATTTTTGTATTATTTTATAATATTGCAAGAATTATTCTACATTTTATATATTTCACATTCCTTACAATAACAAATCCTCATTTTAATACAAAAATTAACATCGCATGTTACATATTGCAATATCTATATAAATCATATTTAATAAATTATAATCTAACAACAACTATAACATTTTCTATAAAATATAAAATTATATTAATATTTTTCTAACATCTTATATCAAACACAAAAAAAAACTTTAACTTTTCTAAAAAAAAAACATATCACAATTGATTAGTTATAAAGAAACTACTTAGATTTGGGCAAATCCTTTCTTTCCTATACAGAATCACTTCTTCTTCTTCCTCTTCCTCTTCGTGCGAATGAGAGAAAAAAGAAATATGATATGGGTATTTTCTATGTTTTTGCAAAAACTTTTACTGTTAGTGTATTTATATTTTTTAGTTTGTGTACTGTTATCATGTGATTTTGTTTCTAATCTACGGTGAGTGTAAATGGAATATAAAATTGGACAGTGGGATTGAGGGGAGAAATTTGTATTGAAGGCGCAGACCTCATTTACACCTTTAGTATAGAATTTTTTTGTGTCCCTAAAGTCACAAAT
This sequence comes from Laguncularia racemosa, assembly GCA_037954665.1. Taxonomy (NCBI): domain Eukaryota; kingdom Viridiplantae; phylum Streptophyta; class Magnoliopsida; order Myrtales; family Combretaceae; genus Laguncularia; species Laguncularia racemosa. The sequence continues at coordinate 6,141,467 of JBBMOL010000025.1, read as the reverse complement.
GTAATCCATGTTTTCGAAATTTATTTTAGTAATAATTATTACAGGTATAATATTTACGTAATTTTATTAAAAAATTACTATATTTACGTCTGTAACCTTTAATTTTGGTTCCCTTGTTTGAATTGTTTATTTTAAAATATTGCATTAGTTGAAACTAGATCAAGCTCATGGTCATGGATTCCATTCCAATATGATCACGAATGAGTTATTTTCAAAAAATTTGTTCTTTTCATGTGACTAAAAAATTTGCTATTTTATTCCCGTGGGAAGGAACAAAATAGGAGTTTGACAATCCATTTATTTAGAGATAATAGAAAAATTATTCTCATAATATTTTTATTACTTTATTTACTTGAAAATTGGGTAAGGATTTGGAATTTTTGTTCCCATTAGGTTTTTTGTTCTTTTTCTATTAAGGGTAAGCGGGTATATAGTAGATAAAGTACGAGGTGAGGTCTTATCCATGCCTTACCCATACCCTATTCCTCTGTAACATACCAATTTCCAAAATTTGGAACTAGAACCTACCTTATAACATCCTAAAATCACCTTAGAACCTTTACTCTACAAGATTAATAGGGTATATGATATCTTATGGAACCTGTAAAATTTTCTTATTTTTTAAAAAATTTTAAATTTATATGATATTCAAAAAGTAATCTATATGTGATATTATAATTTTTTTCATATGCTAATCAATAGTACATGAAGTTAAATTTGTGGAATCTATAGAAAATTACAATTTCCAATATATATATATTTATTGAAATTTCCAATTTAACTCCAAGTTCCTCAAAATACCTTTAAATCGCATAAATTATACAATTTAAGTATAGAATTAAAGTTAAATGCTCTTGTTAACAATATCAAGCTTCGGAAACATCTTCAAGTGAGTCTCATTAAGTGATTTTTACGAAAAGCCTATGATTTGTTAATTATGAAAAACAAGGCATTTTATTTATTAAATTCATAATAATTATCAATCTTCAAAATTTTCAAAAAATTTTCTTATGCACGTAAACTATATGCAAACAAGATTATGTGTACAAAAAATGTCAAGAAACAATATCATTTACTATTTCAAAAATAGGATTAGATTTTTGTTCAAAGCATGACATTTCTTAAGGACCTGATAGATGCACCACTCATTTTATAAAAATAAAAATACTAAATTAAACTATACATTAAACTATACTTAAAATAGTCCTAAAATACTAAATTTCTTATTTATTCATGCCAATTTAATATTTTTAAGAAAATAAACAAAAATAGAGCGTTATAGTAACCTTGGCCATTCGTTAACCTCTGACCACTAGAGTTGGTTTGATTATTCGTGGTGGCCAGCATTAAGAAGGAATACCTTTAGGGGTATACAATATTTTTGAGAAATTAATTGGGTCCATATGTTATTCATTCTATAATTTATAAGTAACTAGTGATATAATAAATTATAATTGATTCTATAATAATTCGGATGGTCATATGAATCTAACTTATAATATTTGGTCAAACATGCTTGTTGTTCAGTTGTGAAATGAAGTGAAAAAAGTGGCTATTAATTGATCTTGAATGTAACCTAGACTTGATAATTGTTACTTATATAAATATTTCAACTTAAAGCAAACTGTCATGCCTAAGGGCAATTCAATACATTTTATGAGCTAGTCTAGCTCATGTACTAACATATTCATGTAGTTGATGAGTGTAATGATATCAAACTTATAGAAAATGGTTAAGGAACGCAAAAAATATGGTAACTAGAAGCCGGTAGAGCGATTCGATAGCTACACACAATATGTTAATATGACCATATCTAAATTGCAATGAGTCTTGATGAAATATGTATATGTTTACGATAGGTGAAGAAGATTACTTTAATTAAAGAAATATGCTTTGCTAGGTGAGTATTTAGGGTCTTTGGATTGCTAGTATTTGTGGCTTTATTATTGCTACTTGCTATGAATTATTGACTGTTGGCATTATGATTTTGCTATGAAATAATTGTTACAGTAGGATGAGTTAGTAAATGAAGGTTGTTAGATATGAAGCTGATGAAGTGATGTACTAATATGCGATATTCTAATTTCATGAATGCGGTATTCGCAGTGGACATCGCTTAAGTAAATTCCTAATAGGATTCCTATTCACTACTTGTGAATGTGTGGATGCTTGCTTAGCTGATAATATGTCATCATTTATTACCTTGGATAAGCATTATCTCCTGGTTGCTTAATTTATTTAGATGGATTCTTGGGTTTGGTATGATTATATTCATGGCATGGGCATAAAAAACTTAAAAGTCAGTTTTTAAGGTTTGGTTCATGGCTAAAGAAAGTGCTTGCTTTATTAACTTGTTTTATAGCATATAGATTGCGTTTGCTTGATTTAGTATAGATTGCATTTGCTCAATTTAATACTCAGTTAGAGTTATCTAGTGTTGCTCTCTTATTTCTTGATTATTACTTAGTTTATTGCTTGGATTGAGCCTCTAAAGTGCCACTCATCTAGGATGTCGACTAGTATAAAGCACATACATTGACATGGCATTTGTATATTGTATAAAGATGAGATAGTGCTTTGTCAATTTCACCATAGTGATAAACTTGGAATAATAATAACCTATTTTTATTGAATTGTCAAGATTAAAGGATTCAATCCAATTCAATATCTTTTCTTTTTCTTTAATTGAATTAAGTTGAAACTTGTGACTATTTTCTTGATTGTGTTGTTGTTATTTTATCTTTAGTTATACTCACTTAGCTTTATACGAAGCCGAGGGGTTAGTGTTTTGTTAGCCTTAGTTGTAGATGTGCGGTAGCGACAAATCAAAACTTTTATTTTGAAGACACATGCTTGTTTATTTTTGTTGTAATTAAGTCTATAATTAGGTGTAAATACAAAAGTCTATTGTATTCTCCAATATGTATATGGGTTAACTTAAATTTTATCTTATATTCTATTCTAAGAAATAAATTAATTATATTAAATATTAAAAAGTTTTTAGTTACTTGAGTATTGAATTTTTTAATTTCTTATATAATATTAATACATGTTGTTATTAAATGAATTTAATACTAAGATAAAATTGCAAGTTAAGCAAATATACTTTCTTAAAAAACAACATATGGTTTAATCCGTAAACCAAATTAAAATTTTATAGTTTGGAAAAAATATGAAACTAAACCGTATAAATTGATTTGAAACAATAAAAAACCAAACTGCATTTTTATGGTTTGGTTTGGTTCGAAAGAAAAATTGAACCAATTCGATCGATAACCACCCTTAATTTCAACTATGACTTATTTTCAACTAGAAAAAGAAAAAAAAGAAGAAGGAAAAAGTGACTTACCTATTCTTTTTCATTTTTTTAAAAATCATGGATCGAAGAAAAAGATCTAATCATCAATAGTCATGATGGGGAAGACTTTCTTTTAGTTTTCTCTTTTCAAAGATTTTAGTTTTTTTTTTCTTTTCAATGATTTGACTTTTTTTATTTCCATATTCTTAAATTTGCACACACATTGCAAGTGCTAATATATATTACACAAATGTGCAAGTAGTCTTTGTTGATGTGTGAGGACCATATATATATTATTACCAACTTAGTTAGATTTATTTTGTTCTAGTTAATGTTAGTAAGCGGTTGGCAATGGGCATGGGAATTTTAGGGTATGGCATAACATGCTTGCATTTAGGGAAATACTATATTTCAAATTTTTATTGGGATTAACTTTGGCATACCAGTATTTGATATAATATGAATAATTTAAACATTTACTAATGTCTTTAGGGTATTCCTAGAGTTATAGCTTTAAGTTTAGGGATTCACATAAAATTAATAAATTTGCAAATTAGAGTTTAACAAAATTAGTCTTTTGGTTCAAACGTATGAGTGTTGGGCTTCCAACTAATAATGTTTTTTTTTTTTTAAATTGCAAAATAGTGTACCTATAAAAATTATTCCAAAAATAGATTGCGAAAGCGCAGACTGAGTTCGCACCCTAAGCAATATGTAGTGAAGGCATGTACCTGATCTGCGCCTTTAGTGCTAATTTTTTTTTATCATTGAAAATTTTTTTTATGGAAAATCATGATTTTTATACCCCTTTTATACTTTATCTTATAATATATGAAAAAAAAGAAAAAAAATTGATACTAATGCAATTTGCTTAACTAACATTAAAGAGTCATAACTTTTTACTCGTATAGAGTTACATAACTCATAATATATATTAAAAAAAAAGACTAATTTGAGTCTACTATAGCTAAGACCAAACTACATTGATGTTTGGTATTTTCATGAGGGTGAAATTATTATGTTTTCACAGCCTACTAGTTATCAGATTAATTTAATAAAAAAAGAGACAAAGTTATGACATAATAGACTCAATTTTTTTTAATATATTATAAGATAAAGTATAAGGTATGCAAAAATCATAATTTTTCATAAACTTCGTCTCTTTTCTCTCTCTCTTTTTATTTATTTATTTTATCAATCCGTTAACTAGTAGGCTATGAAAACATAGCAATTTCATCCTCATGAAAATGCCAAACGGCAACGCGGTTTTATCTTAGCTATAATAGACTTAAATAAGACTTTTATTATTATTATTATATATATATATTATGGGTTTTGTAACTCTATACAAGTGAAAAGTTATGGCCTTTCAAAGTTGGAAAAGCAAATCACATCAGTATCAGTTTTTTTTTCCTTTTTTTTCATATATTATAAAATAAAACATAAAGGGGGTGTAAATATCATGATTTTCCATAAAAAGAAATTTTCAATGACAACCAAAAAAAAAAAAAGCATTGAAGGCACGGACATAGTCGATTTATACTGAAGACATGGATCGGATACATGTCTTCAATATAAATTGCTGAAGGCACAGACTTATTTTTGGGATAATTTTTTTGGGTTTGTTATTTAGCAATTTTTTTTTAAAAAAAAACAATATTTAAGAGTATTCCTCCAAGAGTTTTATCATACTTTTCAAATTTACCCATAGGAAACTTTAACTTATTTTAGAAAATTACAATTGTTAAAATAACGTTACACTAAGAAGTATTAACTCATATTAGTTTTATTAGTTTTAGTATCTGTATGCCAAAGTCCATATTCTTGATCTACACTAAAGTTAAGGGTTGTAGTTTGTCCTTTTGGTTTTGAACAGCTTAATTCCTTCCCCATTTTTCCTTTTCATTTATTTTTTTTTTGTATAATTTGAGGTTCGAAGCATATTATTATCCTATCGATTATGTATGAATATTTTCTTCTATTATCCTTAAGGTTCATATTTGTTTGTTCATTATCGTTCGTTGCTTTCAATTTCTTAAATATTTGCTGATTGATCCTTCTAAGTTTCAATTATCTCAATGTATGCATATTTAATTTTTTACCGGTTCAAAAACGTTAAATTAGATATAGAATTGTAAAATTGTATAAGTGCTTAGCTTATATATTTGTCAAATTGACAATGTCGATGGTTTATTGATTTACTTTCTATATTTAAGTTTGTGTGATTTTCTTGTAATTTTTAAAATTTGGATTTTGTTGAAGATTTAATATGTTACTTAATTAAATTTTTATATATTTTTATATTGGCTATATATATATATATATATTATGGAATTATTCTTTCCTTCATTTAAGATTTTAATTGAAAAAATTTGGCACTATATGAGTAGAAGTTGTAGCAACCCACCTATTAGGTCTGATTCTTAAACTTGTTCAAAAATTCTTGTAACTATCTCCAGTACCTATAGGTGGATTGCTATGCGTATTTGAATTAGAGATAAGTCGAATTTAACTAATCTTGAACCTATAACTCTAACATGTATTAAATTTTTAAGCGTCTTGTAAGATGGTGCTAATAGTGCTATCATTTCAAATCCACATCATATTTAAACCCATGTACTAAAAATCTCTTATCACATCATACATCATATATATATACCACTGGGATCTGCATTCCCGGTAAGTAGGCACAATCTATAATTAATCTTGTAGCCCTAAGTGCCTCAAAAAGATTACAAATCCAACCTTATACACACAAATATTTACATTACAATTTGAAGATTAACATTTATAGATCTTATTTACAAGAACTACAACATCATTTATAGGACATCCTATTACAAGTAATAGAGGTTCCAAAATGGAAACTAAGAGCTTGTTTGCCTCTATTGACGCTCTCCAAAAATCCGAGTCTCTAACAACTTATTTTTTAGTACTTGTACTTGAGGTTGGCAAAAACACTAACCCCTCAGCTTCTTAAGAAGCAAAGTAAGTACATAATCAAGCAACCCAGCAAAAACAAACAATAAAATCACATAACAATAACTAACTGTCGAGTCTAATTTTTTGATTTCCCATTCCTAATTCGATCTATACTAGACCCTATGCTCATCTAATGTAGACCTTCGACTTAAGTTAGGAATTTCGTTCTGTTTTGGAGTCGCCACCCAATTGTTGTTGGGAAAGATTGAATTAGGACTAATTGAGCAGATTAATCCAAATTTGGACCACTAGTCAACGTGATTTCCTCTTCTCGTTTTTGTGAAAAGAGGAAAGGGGAAAACCAAAGTTTCTAAGTTCGGAGGCTAACCTATTAAAACCTTAAAGTTACCACCCTAATCTCCTAAAATCTAAACCTTTTTCGAGATGTCTTTTATGTACTTTTGTTGTCTTTTATTGTATTTTTCAGTGAATTATTCTAAGAGAACGATTTTTGTTATTCTTTTTAAGGTTGCCTGAAATGGGTGCCTACGTACCTGCTATTCAGGATCAAACAAATCGTAGTTCGCTTTTCCTGAAAAACTTTTGATTTATGTTTTTACCATTTTAGGATTTTTCTAAAAAAATCTAAGCCTAAGTTTAATAATTTGATTTTTTTTAAATAATAATTTTAAGGAAAAACACCAATTTTGGATTTATTTGAGAAAATGATTTTTCTAAGTGATAAAAAAAATTCATTTTTCTATTTTTCGACTCATTTCTACTATTATAAATTTTTATTGATTTTTATGATTTTTATAATTTTTAATTATTTTTTATAATTTTCACAATTTTTATTAACTTGTATGATTTTTATTAAATTTTTATTGAAAATTTTCTCCTAGAGTTTCCATCTATCCTATTCAAAAATATAAATTTTATTATTTTTATTATTTTTAATATTTTTATTATTTTCTTGATAAATTTTTCTACATTTTTATTATTTATTATTATAATTATAATTTTTATTTTTACCATTCTTCTTAAATTAAATCCTAAAAAAACAATAGTCTAATTTCTAACATTTTTCCTATTTTTTTTTCCAATTATAAATAACAAATAATTAAATAAATAAATTCAAAATAAATGAAATAACTAAATAAATACAAAAAATCTGAAAATCTGACTTACCTGGATCCAAATCGGTGCGTGGGTCGGGTCGAAGTGGTTCGGGTCGGGTCAATTGGACGCGGCGGCTAAGGATGCTCGTTAACGGCGTTCCGGTGGCCTTTCGAAGCGGTTGAGGTGTCGATTCTTAGGTTTTCGGGGGTGAGGAACTCAACTGTGGTGGTGGTTTGCTCCAAAAATGCCTCCTGGTGGCTGCTTACACTTGATTGGTGGTCGCGGTTTTGAAGAACTCCGGCGAAGCTTCGATTCTCTCATTTTTCTTTGTTTTTCTCAACCTTGATCCGTGATTATGACTCTCCACTTCATCCTTTATTTATAGGCGCAAGAAATTGAGCTGGATAAGCTCAAATTTCCATCGATTGAAGCAAATCGGATTTGCGGTTAAAAACCCATCTTCGATTTGTGCAAATCCATCAATTTGTTGTGATTTGATTCTAATTGGATGATGTTTATCTTATTTCTATCGAAAATCTGTTGGATTTGTGCAAAAAATTGAATTAAAATAGTCAAAATTCAGATTTTTCTCCTCGCCAGCGATCTCAGACAGAGGTTGAAGATGATCACGCGCCCAGTGCGTGTGTTCGCCTCGGCTAATTGGATATTGACACGTATCCCAAGTAGAGAAAAATTTCGCAAAATGCGGATTCGGCTTCCCTTGTGTTTCGAACCCCTGATGAGCCCACTCCCGCGCGCGCCTGACCCTGGTCCGGACCAGCTAAGCTAGCCCACTTTCGAGATTTTATTTATTTCGCAATTTGCATATATGCAATGCGATTTTTTTTTTTTTGTATTTTTTGAAATTTCAAAAATTTGTAAAAATTATTTAATCCTTTTCATTGTCATTTCTAAAATTATTTTCCAAAATTGATGTATTTTTCTTATTTATTTTATTTGTTAAATATTTTCCTATTTTTGCTAAATTAGAGGAAAAAATTGGAAATTAATTATTGTTGATTATTATTGATCATTAGGGCAAAAATGGGCTATTTACAACTGCTCCTCCTCTTTGTAGTAAAGTTTGAAAAACTTAACTACAAATACAAGAAAGACGCCATTTTTGGCCTCCTGATTGAATAGATAACGCCTTGGTTTGGCTGGTTACCTGGAATTGGGTCTCTAGTAGGAAAATGCTCCATGAGCTAATAATCCTCCGAGTATTTTGTGATGGCTGGTATTGCTTAGGAAATGGTCATAACAATCTAGAGTAATGTATCCTCCCAAAAAGTGCTCTATGGGCTGAGTAATTGGCGATAGGAACAATTTCAAGAATTATTTAGGAGTGTAGAATTGTACATGGAATAGCGGATGATGGGAAGCATCTTATTGGACTAGCAACCTTGAAGAGAAGATTGTCTTAGGAAGCGCTCTTATGAGTTGGCCACCTGTCAATAGAAGCGTCTGACATAGACTAGCGACTGTTTGGGAAAATAAATTCGAAGAGTGCTCTTATGAGCTGACTAATCGGTTATCGCCAATTTGAAAAATGCTCCTACGAGCTGACTGATTGATAGATTTGAAAAGTGCTCCTTTGAGCTAACTAATTGATGGATTCGAAAAGTTCTCATCCGAGCTAACTAATCGATGGATTCGAAGAGTGCTCCTCTGAGCTAACTGATCGATAGATTCGAAAAGTGCTCATTTGAGCTAACTTTAGGAAAAGGTGTTTAGGAAAGTGCCCATTCGTGGGCTAACTAACCTATAGCGAGAGGACATGCCTTAAAAGGTGCCCCTATGGGCTAACATTTTTGAAGGTGTGTTCAAGAAAGTGCCCCATTGTGGGCTGACTAACCTATGGCATAGAGAAGCGTCTCAAAAAGTGCCCCTATGGGCTAACCCTGAGAGATGAAGTTTAGGAAAGTGCCCCTCTATAGGCTGACTAACCTATGAAAAAATGTCTCAAAAGGCACCCCTATGGGCTGACCAAATGAGAGGATGTTTAGGGAAGTGCCCCTCTATGGGCTGACTAACCTTATGCTTTTGAACATGCTTCTATTGACTAGATTAAATGATTTGATGTTTTCATGATATGTGGATGATAGTTATTCATTTTAATATGCTTGCCAATTTATCGTGGATTGCAACCCAAACAACCGAACTTTCGTGCCAGTTTTCTCTTGCTTTAACACGGGGCTGAAGATCTTGATGTGCTTCCTTTCTTGTGCACATGGCTCTTTTGACGGTAGTGTTATCCTACTAATGCACTAGGTTTTAATGCTCAAAAGTAGATAGAATTATATTACAAAATTTATTGAGATTCATTATCAATTTAGTGTTTATCATTCATTGGTGAAGTGATGGGTAATGTGTTTAGGAATGTTTGTTATAATGAGAATTGGTTGGACTTATTGACCATTCAGAGACATTAACTTTTCTTGTAAAAAATGAAAACTAGACTCAACGAAATTTGTATTGAATATTAGCTTTTATAAACATTGGCAAAATTTCAATTCCTTTGCCTAATGATAGTACATCTTAACAGCATCAACATTGATGGGGTCTCTCAATTCTGGACCATCCATTTGAGTCAATATTAGAGCTCCTCTTGACAATACCTTTTTTATCACATACGGACCCTCATAATTTGGGGTAAATTTTCCTCTAGAGTCTTGGGCATTCGAGAGAACCTTCTTTAGCACTAGATCCCCCTCTTTGAAGTATCGAGGCCTCATTTTCTTGTTAAATGCTTGGGCCATCCTTTGTTGGTAACACTGGTCATGACATAGTATAGTGAGTCTTTTTTCATCAATCAGATTCAGCTGATCGAGCCTCTTCTTTACCCAGTCTGATTCAGTTAGCTGAGTTTCTGACAGAATTCTGAATGATGGTATTTCGACCTCGACTGGTAACACTGCCTCAGTACCATATACCAATGAATATGGGGTAGCTCCAATAGATGTTCTTATTGAAGTCCTATAAGCCATGAGAGCAAACGGCAACATCTCGTGCCAATCTTTATAAGTTGTTGTCATTTTCTTGATGATCTTTTTGATATTCTTGTTAGCTGCTTCTATTGCCCCGTTCATCTGAGGTCGGTAGGGAGTTGAATTTCTATGGTTTATGTGGAATTGTTGACATAAACCTGTCATCGACTTGTTATTAAGATTGGTAACGTTGTCGGTGATGATGGACTCAGGAACTCCATACTGAGCTATTATGTCCCTTTTCAAGAAACGGACTGTTACCCCTTTTATGACATTGGTATATAATGAAGCTTCTACCCACTTGGTGAAGTAATCAATTGCTACCAATATGAACCTATGGCCATTGGATGCTGTCGGAGTGATTGGGCCGATTATGTCGATTCCTCACATGGAGAAAGGCCATGGCGCTGATAGCGAGTGCAACTCGTTGGGTGGAGTATTTATCCGGTTTGCGTATACTTGACACAAATGATAGTGCTTGACATATATTTTATGCAATTTGATTCCATGGTTAGCCAATAGTATCATAACCTCATGATTTTTCGGGCCAACATGTAGCCGTTCATATGAGGTCCACATACCCCTTCATGTACTTCTTTCATTAGTTCGCATGCTTCATTTTTATCCACACATCTTGGCAAGGTGGTATCAGACGATCTTTTGTAAAGTATAGACCCACTTAATAAGAAATGACTTGCTAACCTTTTGAGTGTTCTTTGGTCACTCTTGCTAGCCATTTCAGGGTATTTGCTTTCTTGGAGAAAAGTTCTGATGTCGTGATACCAGAGCTTGTCATCTTGTGCTTTTTCAATTGCTAAACAGTAGGCGGGTCGATTTTTGATGTCTATTTTCATCGGTTGGACTTCGGCTCCCCTTGTTATTTGGATCATAGATGCTGATGAGATCCATAATGAGAGTCAAGCCGGAAGAAGGAATGTGGATCCTCTTGAAGTGCCACCTGAACCGATCACAAGAAATCGAGCGAAACGACTCAAGGAAGCACTTAACGGGTTGATAAAGGATGTCCATGAAGCCGGAAATGATTGGAGCAATTATGAAGTTGGAACGGATTGGAACGACCATGGGAAGACCCTTGCTCTTGTACAAGTCATACCGGATACAAGGTGAAGAGGGCATGTATTTACAAGGCACAGCCGTATAGGAATCTCAAAGTTACACATAATCATACACCGTCATATACACGGCTAAAGGCACGACCGTGTATGGAGTTAAGCAAATCTACAGAAAGATATACGACCAGAAGTATACGGTCGTGTATGTTGCTAGAATTTACATAGAAAAGTATACGACCAAACTACACGGTCGTGTACGAGGCCGTGTATCTCCCCGACGCCAGCCGCATAGTGAGTTTGGAGGTTCCACAGGAATATACACGGCCAGAATACACGGCCGTGTATTGCAAGCCGTGTATACACTTTGCGCCGGTTTTTAATGCACTATTTGTTATTTTTGTTATGATACTACATCGTTTTGGACATTATTGTTATGAATTATAACCCTAGTATAAAGCTCCTAAGGTTTAGAACATAGAGAATAGAATATTGAAGTTTGAAAACACTTTGAGGGAATTCCTCTCTTGGTTCTTTAAAGAACTAATCTGGAACTTATTGGATTTTATTTCCGTGGCGTTCTTCTCGACTTATCAATCGGTCTTTCATCCCGATTGTGGCGTCTTCACATTATACCAAGGTTCTTGTCTCGCTTATAGACAACGGGTCGCGGTTTCCACTTGGACGTGTTTGGCAACTTAGGTAACGAATTCCGAACATATTGGTATTGGGTTTCGTCACAGGTTGACGTAGTTCATATCAGTTAGGAATCCGATCAAACCGATCTCGTATCAGATGCTAGTGTGGCGAGTGCATTTGTAAACTGATTCTGAGTTCTTGGGACGTATGTGAAAGTGATTGCCTCGAATTCTTCTATTAGCTTTGTCAAATGTTAATGGTATGGCACCAGTTTGGGGTCTTTAGCCTTGTATTCCCCTCTTGTCATGGTATGATAAGTGATGAATCCCCGTATACTTTTAATTCGCGGATTTCCATTTGGCAAGCCATTTTGAGGCCGAGGATGCATGCCTTATATTCCGCAATATTATTGGTATATGGAAAGGTGAGCTTTGTTGTTGCAGGGAATTGTGTTCCATCTGGGGATATCAACACTGCCCCGATCCCACAACCGAATACATTAGCGGCTCCGTCGAAGAACATTCTCCACTTAAGGCTTTGCTTTACCCCACGGTCTTCTACTAGTGTACCTTCCACTGTTAATATATTTTCGTCTGGGAATTGGGCTTGTAGTTCTTGGGAATCTACTTCGACAGGGTGTTCTGCCAATTGGTCGGCCAAAGATTGCCCTTTCATCGAGTTTTGATTTATGTATGTGATATCAAACTCTGATAAGAGCATTTGCCATTTAGAGATTCTCCCTATCAAAATGGGTTTCTCCGCCAAGTATTTCAGGGGATCATGTCTTGTTAGCAGCTCATTATGATAGTAGAGGGTGTATTGCCTTAGCTAGTGCATGACCCAAATCAGAGCATAGAAAGTCCTCTCTACCTCTAAATACCTCTGTTCACCGTCTGTGAATTTCTTGCTCAGATAATATATGGAATGCTCTCTTCCGTCTTCATCTTTCTGCCCCAACACGCATCCCATAGATTCAGGGACTATCGTAAGGTATAAGAATAAAGGCTTCCCTTGCCTCGGGACTATCAAGACTAGAGGTTTTATGAGATAGTCTTTGATCGTCCTGAATGCTTCTTCGCATTCGTCGTCCCATTCTATTGCAACATTCTTTTTCAACAAATGGAATAGTGGCCAGCACTTATTTGTGAGCTGTGAGATGAAACGAGCTATGTAATTTAATCTTCCTAACAAGCTTCTCACTTCTTTGATAGTGCGTGGGGAAGGTAGCTCTAATATAGACTTTACTTTGTCAGGGTCGATTTTAATGCCTTCTCGGCTTATGACAAACCCTAACAGTTTGCCCGTTGTGACCCCGAAAGTACACTTATCCGGATTTAACTTGAGCTGGAATTTTCTCAATCGCTTAAACAATTTTTTCATAATAGCTATATGGCTTTCTTCTTCTTTGGACTTGGCTATCATGTCGTCGACGTATACTTTGACTTCTCGATGCATGATGTCATGAAGTATCGTGACCATAGCTCTTTGATATGTTGCCTCAGCGTTTTTCAAACCAAAGGGCATGACCTTGTAACAGAAAGTTCCTCATGTTGTGATGAAAGCCGTTTTGGTTTTATTTTCTTTAGCTATTTTTATTTGATTATATCCTGAGAAACCGTCCATAAATGAGAAAAGGTGGTTTCCTGCAGTATTTTCCACTAGAACATTAATGTGAGGTAGGGGGAAGTTATCCTTAGGCGTGGCTTGGTTTAAGTGTCGAAAGTCTATGCATACGCGTACTTTTCCATTCTTTTTCATAACGGGGACTAAATTTGCTACCCATTCTAAGTAATCGGATACTTCGATGAACCCTACTTCTAGCTGTTTCTTGACTTCATCCTTAATCTTTAGTAAGATCTCAGGCTTAAATTTTCTTAGTTTCTGTTTTTTAGGTTTGACATCTTCCATTGTGGGAAGCCTATGAACCACTATTGATTGGTCTAGTCCTGACATGTCACCATATGACCAGGCGAACACATCTGCATATTCAGTCAACAGCTCGGTCATTTCACACTTTTGCTTGGCACTTAAACTGGTTTCGATTTTGAGGTTTTTAGGTTTTTCCATGCTTCCTAGATTTACTGTCTCCACCGGCTCGTCGATTGAAATTCCACTTTGTTCATGTTTTTGCCAATTTTCTTGTATTATTTCGTGATCAAGGATATCGCCTTTAACAACTGACCGAGTAACGTTGGAAACGATACTAGCGTTTTTATTTTTTACCTGCGCGAAATGTCCCTGATGTTCGATGGTAGGAGATCTGGGTGAAGTAAAATGAAAGCATATATATAAGTAAGACAAACTGTAATTGAATTATAAAGAAGTCTCAACAAAAATTTGTTTAACAATCGTTCTCTATCTTTGAGCTGACTTAGAGCTATTAATAGGATAACAGAACCAATTATTGAGAGCTGGATGCTGATCGGACATGCGAAGGGTTGGGCTCCCATTGCTGATGTCATCTTCGCTTATCTGTGGCTCTTGAATGACAGTTGCTTTTTTGAAAGATTACTGGAGGGGTGGAATGCGCATCGGGGTGTTGCCTGGCTTCTCTTTCGTCTTGCCTTTGACACCTCTGGCTTGTGCTTCTTCTCGGGCTGTAGGAACGTAGTTAGTGCTGGTCTTATTGCGGTTGTTGCTATTGTTGCCACTGTTTGCCATTTTGGTTCTTGAATGAGTGCAGATTGGGCTCTTGGGAGGGTTTGGTTGTTTGCGAGTTATCTTTGATACCTGGCGCGCATTTTTTTTTTAGTATGATGTATGCATGAAAATGTGATGCATGTGTCACACAGATACTAAAATAAAGGGGCTAACAATTGATTGATGACATAATACTGAAACTTTATTTTTATTAATACTGGAAACTTGGAGTTCGATACTTGAAAAAAAATGAAAAAGTACAATAAGGATCTATTTTCTAATTCTCTTGGTCTTCTACTACGTAGGTGCCGGTCAATTGTGGAACTAGCCATCTATTACAACAGAATTTTCTAATTACAATAAGAACTATGTTACAATGATAGCATTTACAAGGAAATGTATCTGAACTCTGTGAACAGAATAAAAAGTATTACATCATCAATCTATTGTCAGCCAATGACGTTATGTATGCAAATAGGTAGGTTCTAACTGGTTCCCAAGCTCTATAGCCTCTAGCATTCTCAGAGAAATGGATCTCAGGCCATATCGAAGCATTGGGTAGGGTAGCCTAATCGGTCCCAAACGGTGATCATATCACTTCGCCCAAAACCTACACAATGGCCCCCCGTCTTAGGGTCCTAAGATGGCCCAGGTTTGATCGTATCTATTCACACATGTGATGCATGCAGACCCAACAACAAAAGTAAAATAACTAAATCATAAATTTAGCTAAATCCCTGAAAGGTTAGCAACAGAACAATAATCAAAAGACAGTATAGATCATTGACTTGAGTTAGGAATTTCGTTTTGTTTTGGAGTCGCCACCCAACTGTTGTTGGGAAAGATTGAATTAGCACTAATTGAGCAGATTAGTCCTAATTTAGACCACTAGTCAACGTGATTTCCTTTTCTCGTTTTTGTGAAAAGAGGAAAAGAGAAAACCAGAGTTTCTAAGTTTGGAGGCTAACTTATTAAAACCCTAAGGTTACCATCCTAATCTCCTAAAATCTAAACCTTTTTTGAAATGTCTTTTATGTATTTTTGTTGTCTTTTATTGTATTTTTGAGTGAATTATTCTAAGAAAATGATTTTTGTTATTCTTTTTAAGGTTGCTCCAAATGGGTACCTACGTACCTGCTATTCAGGATCAAACAAGCCGTAGTTCGCTTTTCCTAAAAAACTTTGAGTGTGTTGATGATTTTTAATTATGAAATTTCTTTTGATTTATGTTTTTACCATTTTAGGATTTTTCTAAAAAAATCTAAGCCTAAGTTTAATAATTTGATTTTTTTAAATAATAATTTTAAGGAAAAACACCAATTTTGGATTTATTTGAGAAAATGATTTTTCTAAGTGATAAAAAAAATTCATTTTTCTATTTTTAGACTCATTTCTACTATTATAAATTTTTATTGATTTTTTATTAATTTTTATGATTTTTATAAATTTTAATTAATTTTTTTATAATTTTTATAATTTTCACAATTTTTATTAACTTGTATGATTTTTATTAAATTTTTATTGAAAATTTTTCTCCTAGAGTTTCCATCTATCCTATTCAAAAATATAATTTTTATTATTTTTATTATTTTCTTGATAAATTTTTCTACATTTTTATTATTTATTATTATAATAATTATTTTTATTTTTACCATTCTTCTTAAATTAAATCCTAAAAAAACAATAGTCTAATTTCTAACATTTTTCCTATTTTTTTCCAATTATAAATAACAAATAATTAAATAAATAAATTCGAAATAAATGAAATAACTAAATAAATAAAATAAATACAAAAAATCTTAAAATCTGACTTACCTGGATCCGAGTCGGTGTGTGGGTCGGGTCGGATCGGGTTGAAGTGGTTCGGGTCCGGTCGATTGGATGCGGCGGCTAGAGATGCTTGTTGACGGCGTTTCGGTGGCCTTTCAAAGCGGTTGAGGTGTCGATTCTTAGGTTTTCGGGGGTGAGGAACTCAACTGTGGTGGTGGTTTGCTCAAAAAAACGCTTCCTGGTAGCTGCTCACACTTGATTGGTGGTTGCAATTTTAAAGAACTTCGGCGAAGCTTCGATTCTCTCCTTTTTCTCTCTTTTTCTCACCTTTGATCCGTGATTCTGACTCTCCACTTCATCCTCTATTTATAGGCGCAAGAAATCGAGCTGGATAAGCTCATATTTCCACCGATTGAAGCAAATCGGATTTGCGGTTAAAAACCCATCTCCGATGTGTGCAAATCCATCGATTTTTTGCGATTTGATTCTAATTGGATGATGTTTATCTTATTTCCATTGAAAATCAGTTGGATTTATGCAAAAATCGAATCAAAACGACTGAAATTCGGATTTTTCTCCTCGTCGGCGATCTCGGATAGAGGTTGAAGACGATCACGCGCCCGGTGCATGCGTTCGCCTCGGCCAATCGGATGTTGACACGTGTCCCAAGTAGAGAAAAATTTCGCAAAACGCGGATTCTACTTCCCCCGCGTTTCGAACCCCTGATCGAGCCCACTCCCGCGCACGCTTGACCCTAGTCCGGACTAGCTGAGCTAGCCTACTTTCGCGATTTTATTTATTTTGCAATTTGCATATATGCAATGCGATTTTTTTTTATTTTTTGAAATTTCAAAAATTTTGAAAAATTATTTAATTCTTTTTATTGTCATTTCTGAAATTATTTTCCAAAATTGATGTATTTTCTTATTTATTTTATTTTTTTGAATATTTTTCTTATTTTTGCTAAATTAGAGGAAAAAATGGAAAAAAATTGGAAATTAATTATTGTTGATTATTATTGATCATTAGGGCAAAAATGGGGTGTTTACACTAACAATATTATTAAATACTTCAGAAGTGTCAGCTGGTAGATAAACTACCCTTATGTACTTTTTAAAACTTAATGTTTTCTCAACCAGTTAAGACATCCTTACATACTCTTTTTAGTTAGAAACATTTAGTTCGCTTTTCACCTGCCTCGAACAAGAGGGGTGACCAAATTCCCATAGGTCACTAAATTGAGCCGGTTCATCAATCGTACCTCAAACCTATTTGAGTCGACTCAAAGGTCGTACCACAAACTTACTAGGTAGGGAACGAGACTTTCCTTACATTAAGTATTTTAGGTTAGTAGGTACTTATAGCTTAAACCCCATTTGATATGTTTGAGTCCTAAAACTTAGTTAGGTTTACTTTAATGAAGTTATACATGTCAACGATCAGTTTTCCATTTTATTATCCATTTAGATATTTCATCATTACCGAGACAACAATAGTATAAACTTAGCCAGTCATATAAACCCCATCCAATAAGCTAAAAATAACCAAGCATTATATCACAATCATAAAGCATCCAATAATTTAAGTTCATTACATCACATACAATCAGGAACAGTACAATCAAATTCCGCACTGAACTCTCATTCTAGGATTTCTATAATGTTCCCTTTTTTTCATAATTCAACCATATCAGAACACACAACCAGCCATCAACAATTCAATGTAATTCAACAATCCTCCTACATTGATCACAGTAAGTGACCGTACAGGGTAATTTCAGCCAACAATAAGTGGTCTACATTATTAACCACTTGTACCCAAGAGAGGAGTTAAGGGGGTACTCACTTGAAACAATATATGCCAATCCACACAATCTCACCAGCCAAATTCCTTTATCCTCCTTACTCAACAGAAATACTTAAATCATCAGGATACCAATCAATGTTACTCCATTTACTCTATTGAACCCTAAATTGCTAATTCAGTATTTCAAACCCCTAAATTACATCCTAACCTCACACAATCCACCATTTTCCTACAATGTCTAATTCATATACATATGCATATATTACGCTCTATTATATATTAATGTAATTAAATTCCAATATGATTTTATATCGAATCGTACGGTTCTAAATTATCACGATTTTGCATCGAATGCTCTCATTTTTGTTTTGTAACTAACCTAAGCTTCTTAACATCATATTATACTTCAATGAACCTCAACTAAACATCAAACTCAACTAATCAAATCAAATTCCCTAATTTTGCTAAGGATTTAATTCGGCCAGAACAAGGTAATTGGCTTGAAAAATTCACTAAAAATAAAAAAAACGAATCCAATTAGAACAATTATTGTTTGGTGATCTACTAAATCATATAAGGATCTTATATAATAAACATTAAATAAAAAATACATCATTTTCCCTATTCATTTTTCAATTTAATTTCCGACCAAAATAGAGCATTTCTTAAGGACCACATATTTTTGCATCAAATTTCACTAAAATAGAATTACCACATTAATATAAATACAAAATTATATCAGAATACCAAAAATCATAATTTTTCATCAATATTTGATATTTAAAAAAAATAGGAAGTTTTTGGTGTTACTTGGGGCTACTCTATTCACCGACCTCCGGACACCAACTCTGACCACCACTATGTTGGCCGGAATCCTCCCGCACTCAAAACCTTAACCCTAGCTTGGCCTAGCAGCAACTTCACCCTAACCCCTTCGATCGAACATACCAAATCCTCCCCTATTTAATTATGATTTCTCTTCAATTTCTTCAAATTCTTGTTGCATCTTACTTCAATCTTGTTCTTCTTCCTCTCCTGATAATTGAATGTTGGAAATTTCAATTGCAATTTTCCTAGAAATTTTGGATGAAATGAATGGAGAGAGTTTTGGTTTCTTTTTTTTTTTCCCTTAATTTTGATGATTTTGGTTTCTCCTCTCTCTATATCTTATATGTCTACACATATATATAATATTTATAAGAAGTTTAGGTTTGTTTAAGTTGTATTTTGTACAGTTTTTCCTTTTTTTTTCCTAGCTATATAATATAATATAATATAATGTGTACATTTTTACACACACACACACACATATATATATACATATGTATACATTCATTTTACATTACACACACATATATATATGTACTATTTTAATTTTAATATTATTGCTTAAGCCTAGGTCCTCACAAAAGTCATTGTGTCTTAATATGTTATGTAAGATTTTTATCTCAAGTTAGAAAGTAGTATTATTATTCCTTTTATTCTAAATTCTTATATTGTATTATCATTTACGAAAATAATATTAAACACTATAGGTTTTGTAGTTTTGTGTTGTCAAACATTTTCATGTTGGGTTTCGAATATTCAATTATAATTATAAATACTAACATTACTATTTTTTTTGCACCGTTCATAATTGTTATCACTATGGCTATCACTATTGCTATTGGCTATAAAGAAATGCAAATTCAATTTATAACATTGCACATTTCCCATGTTATATTTTGAATATTGTTTAATAGGTTATCTTAATTATTTAGAAGAGCTAAGATTATCATTCTAAATAAGAAAATTTGTTTATTAATTTATATGTTGTTTTAGGAAATGTTTTAAAGTAGGAGATACTCATATTACTTGATAGTTCTTATATTGCAATTAAAGCATTCCTTTCTTATTATAAATATATTTATCACATATTTATAGTATATCCTTATTTCTATAGTTAATTTTTGTAGGATATCTAAGGCAATTGTTTTATTTTTACACACATAACAGGTTTGACATCATATTTTAAAGTTATAGTAGTTATTTTACCTTTACAACAGTTTTCATGTCAAATTATCCGCTATTCATTTTCCATCTTTCATTTTTTAGCTTCGCCTTGCTTAATTCTTTATTGACTCAAATTTTAACTAAGCAAAATTAAATGTCATTAATATATTTTTAATCTATTTTATTTACTACATTCAATGTATTATGAAAGCTATATATTTCATTTTTTTATTTTAATATTTTTCTTTCCAATCATTGGTTTTATTTGCAATATCCCACCTTCTTGGTGTTTGCTTAACTTATTTATTAACTTGTATTACTCAAACTTGGTACATGAAAAGAGGGAATGTTAATGCCATCCTTAAGGTAAAGATAAGGTGAAACCAATCACAAATCTGAACTTACTTTCTACAATTTACCAATGTACCATATCATTTGGAAAACACATGTATAAATCAACAATCTTTGACACTCAATTTGTATTTAGGACACCTAATGTGTTCACTTATTAGGCATATCAGCACCTGTCATGTCCAACATTCAACTATAACACCTATGTATGAACAAGGGCTAACTGTTCACCCTACTTACTTGGTACAAACAACCTCCAAATCAACTTGATTCACCTATATTAAGAATTACACCTATAAACCTTGAGAATTTTCCTAGTTAGGTTGCAAATCGCCTATAGATAGAGATATTCTCGAGAGTCAATAGAAAACCCAACATTAACCTTAGAGATTAATTTAACTCAACTCAACATATTTAACAAAACCCTAAAGCTAAGGATTGAAGTCCTAATTGAACAAAAACTCTATACATGCTACTTCCAAAACCCTAAATCCTAAAACGACCTTAAAGTGATTCAAAAACCCTAACTTAACAACTTGAAACCCTAAATCAAAAGGTAAACCCTAAAACAACTACTCTAAACCCTAACTCCTATCAAAGGCCTTAAAGCCCTAAATCGAGGTGTCAAATCTAAATTAAACCCTAAAGCTTGAATAATTCCATGGAATACCTTAAATCATACAATTAAACATAACTAGAAAGGCTAAACCACCAAATAATGTCAATTAAATAAAATTGGTGAAATCAACCCCTTAATGGCATGCAACAAAGCTATAAAACATGACCATTTTGAGCCTAGTTACAGATTAACTAAGCTAGCTAAACTACCTTTAAAAAAAAAAAAACCTTAACTAACCTAACTAGAAGTTAACTAAATTAACCAAAAGATAAAAGAATGGAGGCTTATGGAGGCATATGTGCACTAGCCATGCTTAGGAAAGGGGGAAGAGATTTAACAATGCTTCATGGTCTAATGGCCATCCATGTTATAGGGGAGATTAAGATAAGTAAGCTAGATTAGTAGGTTACAAGGTGTCAAGCTTGGGAAGTAGATTTACCAAAAATGGAAGGGTGATTTAACTTAAAGCAAACCATTAACCAATGGTTAATTTTCTTAACCAATTAATACCATTGTCTTGTATGCATTAAGGATGCCTTATGTAAACTAGAATAAAACATACATATAAACACTACTCTCTCCCTCTTGATTGATCAAGCTCTTGTCCATCCCTCTTACTCTCATCTTTCTTCATTTCAAACACAAAACTAACTCTCAAAGTTTAAATAAACTCCAACATCACCACCACAATCCACTGCCACCATTGCACAAATGCCACTGAAGCTCCAACCTCACTTCACATGTTAAGCTAATCGCTTAAGCTAGGGATTAAGGAAGGAATCAAGGAAGTTAGAGTAAGCAAGATGTTAGGGGCTGCAAGGAGCAAGAAGTAGGACAAGCATTCTTTCCTTGTTATAGGTTTCTCTTAGTTTTTATTCCTTCTTGTAGGTTTCATTTAGTTTTCTTTTCCTTTCCATGTTGTAGATGTAATAAGAATATCTATTATAAATCCAAGTTCTTATCGAAGGATGTTTAGACCTTCTAAATGTACTAAGTTTAAGTCAAACTATGTAACACTATGAGCAATGTAATGTAGTACCTTAAGTATGGATTTCCTTGCTATTTAGGATAATGGACATGGTTAATACTTGAAAAATCCTCATGTTTCTATAATTAGCTGAAAAAGTTGAAGACCATGGGAGTGCTACACTTTGGTTATTCAAGCACTTCATGACCTTAGCTAGCACTAAGACATGATTAGAGGTAGATAAATGTAATTAGGCTAGGAAAAACACAAAATCAACATAAATACCCTTGTTAGCAAAGAGGTTAATGGCCTATAAAAGTCTTATATTTTTACATATCAAGGAATATAAAACAACAATTAACATTTGTAAGTACTAAGTGAAACTAGGAGTGAGTAAGTTGAGTGAAACATGTCCAACTTCCTTGTACAAGGAAAGAAATGCACAAAGGGATAGAATAACATGGATTTCCTTTAATTTCTAACCTATTAAGATGATAAAACTTGGCTAAAGAAGATTTAAAACGAAGCCCTTTAGTAAGGTAGTAATATTAGAGCTTTAGGTGTAAAATAGGCAAAATTGGGAAGAGTCCCAAAATAACACTTTTGAGCTGAAATTATGACTTCTCCAACAACCACTTGAGACTGTAAACGTTAAAATGGAAGCCAATTAAGACTAGAAATTAGTTAAAAATAGTACCCTTTAGCCTTGAACCCAATTGAAATAAAAAGGGTCTCAATTTAGCCTAAGAAGGTGACTTACGAAATTGTTTAACTTTTCCAAAAAGAAGTGTGACCTAAATTACCAAAATGAACTAAAAAAAATGAAAATTATACTAAAAAACCTTCAAAACGACTATAAGAAAGTGAACAAAAAAAGACTTAAAATGGGAAAGTTATGGCTACAACATGAAACTAGTTAAAATAGGTAAATATAGCAAATTTTACTAGATAGTTTATATAGTTTAGAAAACTTGTACTTATGAAGCCTTACTTTTATCATCACATGATACTGATGTAGAGTTTGAGCTAACCTTAGACTACTACGACCAGTAGCAGTGTGGTTGAGCAAGTATTCTTATGATTACTTTATTTGATTTTTCTTGTAGCTGTACTGCACTTAATTGTGTATATGTTTGAAAAGTGTATGCATAGGGCTATAGGATTGCTTATGGATGGTCTGTGATGAATTTAGTGCGAAGATACTATAACATATTATAACTATAATACTGACTGGATTGTGCATTAGATCTGTGGGATTGTGAGTGTCTATATAAATTTGGATGATCACCAAATGACTAAACTTAATTAAACTTGACCTTAATTAATATAGATCATGCATCTTAAGAATCTGCATAAGGAAGGCCATTGACATCATGCAATGGTATGGAAAGGCCACATGACGGCCTTTCTCCATATGTAACCTTGCTTTAACCTTTAAGATCTACTTGGTATCAAGAAATGCTACCCTTTAATTGAGGCAAAATCTAAGGATTCATCATTTAGGGATAGATGAGATTAGGTGTGTCATCTACATCTACACCCCTTTGGGCATATATATATATATATATATATATGTACACACACACACACACACAATTTAACTACTTCTATTGTATATAATGAATTTACGTTTTTCAACACTCTCAAGAAATTTAGTTGAAGATGATTAGAACTTGGAGACAACATGTAGTTTGTGATTTTCTAACCTAGGTAGTGGGGGGCATTAAATTTGTATTATAGACAGTTTTCAAATGGATGTATATGTTGTTGCCTTTTATTTACATGTCATACATTCATATGTTTGATTAATTAACTTGATTGATACTTGCTTGATGGTATGGTATGAGAAATACTTTACTAACTTAGTTGTAGTTGACAGTCCCATGACTTGTCTTTATTGTAGGAGCCCATTTAGGTAAAGCCTAGTGGGTGTATGCCAAAGATTAATGTTGGGGAAGATAAGATAAGTGAAGATAGAGTCGTGAGCATGAGGGATCATTTCTAATTATATAGACTTTCTTAATTATATTTTAAGTTGTAATGTGTTATAGCAAATACTTAGACTACCTTAACTTGTAATTATCTTATGATGACTACTATTACCCATTAGGTATTTTGGTGGGACCTAAGCCCTTATCATGCTATTATGTGATATGAAATTATGTTTATTATTTTTATTCTTTTACTAATTGAGAATAGAAGTCCTACTCAAAGTAATTGGATTTAAGTATGCCTCGTATAGCATATAGTAAACCCCAAATTAACAAGGGTGTTATTTTTGGTTTTCTATATATTGTATGATGAGTCGTTACGTCTAAGGTACTTGCTAAGGTGTGACAACACCGCCATAACTAGGCATTACAATATTCTTTTATATTTACACCAGATTACTGTAGCAATCTAGTATATAAAAAGGGAAACTAAAAGCTCAAGTCTCTAAAATAAAAAATTTGATTTAACACTCTCAAAAACCTTCAAAGCACAAGTAGTTGCTCTAGTCATCCATACTTGCACCTAAATTCAACAAAACACTAACCCCTTAGCTTTTTATGAATTTAAGTGAATATAACTAAAGATAAAACAATAATAACACAATCAAGAAGGCAATTTCCATGAAAATAGTCACAAACCAAGCACAACATCATCTTTTATGCAACATATGGATGCCATGCTAATAAACGTTCTTTGAATAAGCTAGTATTTTAGATGAGGGGCATTATTAGCTCAAACTAAGCAATTGAAGAGTGGCACTAGCCAACTTTATTCAAGCATTAAATCAAGCAAATGCAATTTATATGCTATTAATAAGTTTAGTAAACCAAGCACTTTCTTTAACTAAGAATTAAACTTTGGAAACTAACCCTTAGGCCTTTAATGTCATGTCATGAATGTAGTCACACCAAATCGAAGTATATTTGAATAAGCCAAGCAACCAAGAAATATTGCTTATCCATGATAACAAATGATAACATATTATCATACAAGCAAACATCCATACAATCATAAATATTGAATAGGGATTGTGTGAAGTCCATCGAGAGTAGAACATCCAAGGACATCACACATTAACACCCAAATTCATCAACATCATATCCAACTCCAACCATTCACCAACTCATCCCTTAACAACATTCATTCAACAACAACTTTGAGTGCCTGAAACCAGTAGTTCAAAGCAAATTGCAATAATAAAACCGCAAATACCTACAAACAGAGTAATTGGATATTCACTTGGTCAAGCTTATTCTTTATCCACTAGTCAAAAAACAAACTATCCCTTATTCACCCATTGTAATCATATGCAAAACTCATCAAGATTTGTTTCAATTCATATACAATTATACTAATATACTGTAAAAAGTTACCGAATCATACTATTGACTTCAAATCACTTATATATATTATTCATTTTTTTATCCATTTTTAATAAACTTTATATCATTACTCTTGTCATTTTGAAAGTTTTATAAATATGTTATAATACAAATCTAATCATATTTTATAAATTACCAAATTATCCTTTTAGTTGCTCTAGTTTATTTAAGGTGTACTATTCATATAGAAGTGTATGTTTAGTTCATATCACACTTGAGATCAACTAATTATCACTTTTTAATGTTAAATCACAACTAATCAACATGTATATTTCACCAAAACATCAAGTTAAGATTGCATAGTTATTTAAGTGTTAAAGAGATTTACTATAGTTTACTAATTTAGTTAATACGTATTGAGATAATGACTAAATTACATAATAAACAACACACGAGTCTGAATAATTCCATGAAAAATACTGTAATTTTACAAAACTGTATAATTTTAATTTTGTCCATTGAATACCCTAATCTATCTTTTCTCATGAATTTTCCAAATTCATCATTTTAGGCCCAACATTACTCAAAATTATCTCATATTATGTAAATAATGAACTTCATGAGAAAAAGCACCTGAAGATACTCCTCATAACATAATTAAGCTCTAATAACTACAATATATCAAATTCATCAAGTAAATTTATGAAGAAAAAAAACAATTTCTTCGCAGTTTGCTTAAACTGCGTAGTTTATTAAAAAGTAATTCTAATAAATACTAAATGTTCAATTTCTATATTTAGCGACGTTTGCATATTTTTCAGACGTCACTGATTTTAATATACTTTAGTCATATTTATTAAATATTGCAAAAAATATATCATTAGTGACGTTTTTAACTAAAGTGAAATATATAAACTATATATACATGAAATGTGTTAGTGTAAATGATAATAGAGTTCATGCTTAATATATATATATATATATATATATATAATAACTAATAATGAAAAGGTTAAATATTTAAATTATTATTTTTTAAATCCTTTTTTTTCAAAAAATTTGAAATTCAAATTATAATATATACATAATTACTCCATCTTTTTTTTTCTTTATTATATCTAATTTGATTTGTATATGATACATGTATTTATCATTTTATTTTTTACTTTTTTATTCCCTTGAATACCTAGTTTTAAATGAGTGTTAATATAATATAATACCAAAATAGCAATTAAATGATGAGTCAATAATACATTATATAAAATAAAATAAAGCCAATTTTAAATACCTTATCCTCTGGTGCATCTAAACCCCATTTCCATTCCCAAACCTTAACTCCGTATGCTATGCCGTGGAATCCTTGCCACTTCACATCCTTATTTTTACCTCCACTCTCTCTCCCTATCTCTGCCATGTAACAACCTTCTCTTCCGGCTCTTCTTCGCCATTCCGCAGCCCCAGACCACCGGCATGGTAGCTCACTTCAATCTACTAGGTACAACTTTGAGAGTACAGCCAATGAAATCAACTATTGGACATGATGCACTATTTTCTAGTCACTTCAATCTACTATATACAAGACTCCGAATGGTTTCTCAATTTTGATTTGATTCTTTCCTTTAAATGTAGTATGTTTTATATTGCATGTTCATATCTCTATTTGCAAATAGATGAAGGGTAGTATAGCTTAAACCTTTGATTACATAAGTTATGTTTGCGATTCTATGATGTGTAGTGGAAACTTTTCATCTCCATTGTGAGAATCCCATGGAATAACAAATGTAGGATCATTTTTACTGTTTTAGATAGCCTTGTCTTCATGCAGTAAAGCCTGTGCCTCAAATCTTAGCAATAGTTTCCTTTTCTTTCTAGGAATATATACAAGACGAAATTGATTAGGCTAAAGTTGATTTTGAAGATAATCAAGATTACCTTAATCTTTTTTAGAAGGTAAGCAGCTAAACCATGTATCTGCTTATTAGTGCCTTGTTTTTATTGTTGTGGATTTTTCCTCCTCCCACCCCTTCTTGGCATGATCTTATTACTTGAGCTTTATCTCTCTTTCTTAATGCTCTGTGAAGCTTAAACAAATACTTCTTCATCCTTAGTCACTCCCTCTGCCAGCACTCAGCATTTGAAATGGTTTTCTATGAATAATTCATGCATAAACCTCTAGGGTTATTGTCTCTTCTTGACAAGGAGTCCACTTTTCCAAATGGCACTGATTTAACATTTTCCAACAAGCTTAAGTAGCATCTGCACTCTAATTCATGTTTCCAAGGAGACTGAGGCAAAAAATTTACTATTTTCCATTATGCAAGAGAGGTACTCACAACCTTACTAATACTTTTTGATCTTTGTAAACACATCATTTGCGATGTATGATGAATACTTCTTCAAAGGAAAGGCTTGATTTCTCTTTGTTACATATCTTTTGTCATCATGTGACATTATGGATGTGCCTATGATAATTTGCATGTGACTTGAGTCCAATAGGTCTAATAACCCAGATATATATGTACTGAAAGGTGCCTCTAAGGTAAGCATGCCCATGTGCATTATTTCAATATATTCTTTTTTTTTTTTTTTTTTGCCTCAGTTCTGGAACTAATCTCACTTTAATGTCTCCTTGGATCAAGTCATATGGACGGCTCTTCTCGAGGTAAGACTTTTACTGCAACAAAACTTATAAGATACCTTCGCTAGTTGGGTCATGAAACTAAGCACTTCAATGTTGGAAAGGTCAAATTTTTTTCTTGCTCTAGTTGTCTTCCCTTCAAAATTCATCACAAATCTAGTCATAATTTTTCTCTGGTGACAGTATCGATGTCTCAAACATGGAGCTAATCAGGTATGTTTTGGGTCTGGCACTTTTTCTATGCTCCTTTGGCTTACCTATTATTTATCAACCTACTTAATAAGATATTTTCCTTTTGTTTTACTATAATATTTTTAAAGATCTTTCTTGAGTCCTATTTTTTAATTGTCAAGTAGGTATGAAAAATACATAGCAGAATATTGAGTTGTTATCTTAAGTTTTTAATTGAAATCGATTTTTTTTCTTTCTTTTCTTTCTAGTTTTTCTTGGATTTTAGGCCTGTACATATAGCCATTGAATAAATGAATAAAGTTTGATTTTGTCAATGCTCAAGAATTCTCTCTTACTCCCCATCAAGTTGAGCAATAATATTTATTCATGTTATCTAATATATAGAAGGAATTTTTTTGTGTACTGTTCATTCATGTAGTTGTCTCAAACAGGTTATTCTATTTTAGGATACTCCTTCAAGTTTTGCAAAGGGCAAGTTAATATACATTGAAAAGGGAAATGTCAAAACATAAATGTATACATTGCTACTTCTTTCAACGCTTCACTCATTGTTGGATGTGCATGACATACATGAGCTATGTCTTCGCTAGCTGAATCATATTGAATGGCTAGGACGGCCTCGTGAATGAGCTCTCCTACATTTGGTGCTATAATATAGACCCCTGATATCTTGTCCGTTTCTTTTTTCAGCGAGGATCTTAACAATTCCCTCAGCATTGTCAATTGCCTTGGCCTTGCTATTTGCCAAGGATGGGAACTTTCCAACATGATAATTGACACCAAGAGCCTTCACTTGCTCCTCAGTCTTTCCAACAGATGCAACCTCAGGGTATGTGTACACAACACCTGGAACCTTGTCATAGTTAACATGACCAACTTTACCAGATAAAAATTCTACACAAGGAACCCCGTCCTCTTCAGCTTTATGAGCTAACATTAAACTACGAATTACATCTCCAATGGCATAAACTCTAGGTACATTAGTGGCAAATCATTCATTGACCAAAATGCATCCTACCTTATCCATTTAGACTCCAATCTTGTCTAGCCCCAGTCTCGATGTAAACGGAGTTTTGCCAGCAGAAACTATAATGACATCAGCTTCAAGTACAGTATGCTCTCCACTAGCTACTGGTTCCAAAGTTAACTTGACTCCATCTCCAGATGTATCACATCTTACCACTTTAGTCTTGAGCATAAACTTCATCTTTTGTTTCTTTAAGGCATGCTAAAATTGCTTGCGGATTTCCCCATCCATTGTAGGGACGATATCAGGTGCAAACTCAACTAGAGTCACCTTTGAGCCTAGTTGGCCCTAAACTGAACCCACCATAAGGCCAATATAGCCTGCTCTAATCACCACAAGCTTCTTTGGAATTTTTGACAAAGCTAAAGCTCTAGTCTATGAGAATATGTTCTCTTCTCATCAATGGTAATCTTAGGTAAAGATTTAACTTCTAAGCTAGTGGCGATTATAATGTTCTTTCCCTTCACAACCGTGTTTTCTTGCCCCAGCCTTTAACATAGGTCACTTTGTTTTTTTTTTTTTTTTTTAAATAGACCTTCAATACCTTTGGTGAGATTAGCTACCGCTTTATCCTTTTGGGCCATCATCGCTGGTAAATCAACCTCAACAGATGGGACCTTAATTCCATGGTGAGCAAAGGAATGCTTGGCTTCATGGTACACATGGGATGAATGCAGCAATGCCTGGATCAAAGCAGCACATATACACAAAATAAGCATTAGTCTATGTTCTTTCCGTGCTTGCATCTTAGTTTCTTTTTCTCATTGATGTTTTCTCATTTGTCTTATTTATTTATTTTTGTTTAGATATTCAATTTTCTCATGTTTGAGACTATTTCTTCACCTATTTGTAAGCATCATTGCTTTCGTTTATAGATAAAATATCATTCTTTCTTTTATTTGGTTTAATAAAAAAAATATAATTTCAAAGTTGTGGTGTATGCATAATAGTTACATTATATTTTGTTAAATAGCGTTGAAGATACAATGCCATAGAATTGTGTTACCTAACGTGCTTCCATAATCTCATGTGTCTTTTTTTTTGGGTACAAGAATATATCCAAAAGCTAGAAGAGGCAAAGAAATATGACCACAGATAATTGGGCACAAAATAAGAACAATTCTTTTGTCATCCACTCAGGTATATGGGCTATAATGTAATTGTTAAGATCTGGTGCATATCCAATGGACAATGTTGTTGATTGTTCATTTCTTTGCATGAAACATTCTAAGAAGTTGGTTCTTCCTTCCAAATGGTGCTTGAATCTACAATAAGTTTGTGGATTTTATAAAAGCACAATATAGAGAAAGAGGCGACCATGAGTTTGTAGAGCCTATGTATGGGTTATGCCATGTTTTTGAAAACATTTAAGAAGGATTGCTAAAGCTACTCAACTTTATTAGGTTTTATCACCAAATATGTACAATATGCAACTTTGGGAAACTTCTGATTATGCTACAAGCTATAAAGAGAATATGTTTGTTTTTTGAGGTGAGAATCCTTATGCTAGTTGTAGATATTTCCCATGCAGCTTCCACACTTAGCTTATTATCCATGAAACTGATAGCAAGGGTTGTGTAGATGGTTTTATAGAACAAGAGCCACAAATTTTGGGAGTGGAGAGAGCAAATGAACTTTAAAGAGTTGGAAGTTTAGATCATTTTAGCACAAATTATACTTGAAACTTTCTTAGCACTAGCAAAAAGAAGAATAAGATATTAGTGATGTGACCTTTTATTTGCAATAGCATTGGTTAAATTACTTAATTTGAGTTGATAAAAACATGGATTCTTTCCGAGCCAGTTGTATTGTACTTACTTCATAGGCTGATTTGGTTTTGAGGCTCTTAATTTTTGTTTAAAGTTTGACTTTTTTTCATCTTATGTGGATTTGTTTAGTTAAGGATATTCCTCCCAAGTTTTTTTGATGTGAAAGCATCATGTTTATAGAGTTTATTTCAATATGTGAAAAAGAAATGTGTAGGCTATATATAATTGTGTATAACTAAATAGGTGTATGTTGGTTCATATGAAGATTGTGAATGCAGGTTGAAATCAATACCTATTACAATTATTATGTTTAAACATTGCTAATCTGGCTTAATAGTGACGTTTAAATGTTGCCAATATACTATTTCACAACATTTAAACATCGCGCATAATTATCTTATTGCTAAGTCTAAACATTGCCAATGTAACTCTTTTACTATAGTTAAACGTTGCCGATATTACTTAACTACGACACTTTTTTTTTTGTCTACTAAATTTTTAAATTGTGGTTTAACTACGTTTAAACATCGTTTATCATAATTGTCAGTTACGTCTAAACATTGCTAATGGTAGTCTTTTACTATGTTTAAATGTCCCTTGTAGTACTAATTTATTGCACTTTTTTTTGCCTTTAATTTTTTAATTGTAATTTTACTATGTTTAAATGTCGCGCATTATCTATTTTTAGCAATATTTAAACGTCGTCCAATATAACACATTTATCTACGTTTCCACCTTCAACAACGTTTATGAAATAAACGTTGCAGATATTTTTTGCAACGGACCTTTGGTTACGTTTATTAGCAACGTTTATTAAACGTGGCTAAATTTTTTTTGCGACACTTATTTCATATTTAGCAATATTTATTAAATTTTGTTTAAGATTGAAATTCTTGTATTAAAATTTGAGAGGAGTGGTTGATGATCCCTACGCTTAAGTTGTAAGATATGCATATATTCTAAGTATGCCACTTGCTGTCCGATATTGATGTGGAAAAATCAGAAGCTTCCATAATACACCTTAGCTTATTATTTATGCACATGCTTTGCGGGTGCATATTTACTACTGTACATATATGTAGATACATGTAAGTATTGTGCAAAGAATATTTAAATATGTATATTAACAATATATAGAATATACAAATATCATTTATGTATATGTACATATGTATATAGAAAAAGAAATATGATATACATCTTTACACATCAGAAAAGGGTATCCGTTACATATACTAATGGATAGTGTACTCATGTTGTGCGTGTAAAAATAAATACATATAAAATTATTAATAAAAATAGTAAAAAAATATTAGACCATTAAGATAAATGTTTAAAAAGTATAAAATAGTTTTGAAATTAAAAATTAAATATTTATTCTAATTATTCATAAAATTATTAAGTTATGAAATTTGATAAAAACATTAAAAATCTTTCATAATTGTTTTTTTTCTTTGAATTTAAAATTTAAAAATATTATTTTATAAGTATTTATTGATACAATGTTTATAAGATATTAAGGTAATTAACAGAAATGATAAAACATAGGTGCTTCTTTAAAATTTGATTTTCTTCATTACTGGAGATGAAGTTTAGAATATAGAAATAATTTTTGACGGTGTGTATAAGAACGGCGACAAGGGTAGTAATAAGGAGTTATTCAAGAGAAAAAGAGTGTGTGTGGATTGACATGTGGATTTTTTTTTTATTGGTTACATAATAGGGGAAATAAATATTAAAGACACCAAGAGATGTCTTTCCTTTTAATAACATAGATATAGACAATGGTTTCTCCATCTATTTGTCAAAGTCCTATTTTGTATTTTTCAAAATTTTTTGATATTAATTACACATTTCATAACTAATTAAGGCAGAGTAGTGATGAAAAGTTTTCACATAACACCTCTGTCTCCCTCTCTCCCTCTATATATATTTTGAAGTAGAGTTTTCATATAACACCTATGTATCCTCGATGTTACTTTATGTAAGCCAAGGATTTAATTACACATTGGAACACGTATATATTTGTATATACATAAAATATCTTATAAATATTGACAATAATTTATTTGTTTTCATTGTTGTACTGATGATCCATCATCTCCTATAGTAAGGAATAACATGTTAATGTTACAAAACAAGAAAACCTTATAATTTTTCTTCACGTGTATACACTTCTTGTTTTGTTGCTTCAATCACTCATGTCTCACTCTCTTTTTTTTTTTTTTCTTAATGGCTTCTTCTCCCTCTACTATTCTTACTTGCTCTTGGCCTTTTCCCATCCCTTATTATCTTTCTTTGTTGGATTCTTTATCAAATTGATAAACCCTAAATGGGGAGCAAAAGATACTATGCAATAAGGTAAAATAGACAACTAATTAAGCTAAAATTAAGACAAAATGCATCCTAAAGGTCTAGACATGCTTTGGACTTGGTTCTTGGCCTAGGCCCACCTGATCTTCATCTTAGACTAAATCTTTATCTTTAGAACAAGCAAAAATGATGTTTATTATGCTTGGACTCGGTTTTCAACTCAATCTAAAATATGGAATTTGCAATTAGGGATTGAAGAAAGGAAAAAGGGAAGGAGGGTGACAAGTTTATAAAGAAAAATGAAACATGTCTAAAAGTATCCTTAACTGAGTTAGAGTGTATAAGTTAGGAACGACATGGCTGGCCTAGGGGCCCAAAATGCTAATTAAATGATGTAAACGGTTCAAGGCCTTAGCCCAATCAAATCTTCATCTTTCTAGAATTTCTTTTACTTATTTTGTACATGTAGCTAGATGACACGGACTTGTGGTCATGTGATTTGTTATTCAATTGTGGGGATGTTGATTAGTGTTCTTGTTGTGAGCAATCTTAGGCTAGATCTAACCTTTTTGCTGAAGAGATTTGACCTGTAGGATTAGACAAATATGAGCTATTGGCATTGGAGTTGTCTTTGATGTTAGCACATTTGATATGATATAAATCTTTTTAAAAAGATGTTTACTATTATCTAATAAAAATATAATGTAGTATATCTTGAGAATTCAATGTACTTTCCATAGGCTAGCCAAATTGGGCCTTAGGACCCAAGGCCAAATGGCCTATTAACATTTACATCCAAACACACCCTCTTTTCTTCATTTTTGTAGAGTTTATATATATATTAATTTAGAAATTCAATATCTTCCATATATAAATCTCGCAATTGAAAATGCACTGCATTCGTCATTTTCCAATTGATGCAAATTGAACATTTGCTTTGTCAACGCCATGTTAGTTTATGATTAATTGAGATGCAAGCAATGAGGGCTCCTCAACCAAGCCAAATTGTAAAAATTTGCCTTTTTCTGGTATGATATTTTCTTAATCTAACTAATTATGGTTTTCATAAACCTGTGAATGTGCTGTTCAACTTCCAATGGTTGGCAAGCCTACTATCATGGAGTTCGTTTTAAAACACATTATATCTAGAGTCATAGTAGAACATTAATCCGATTTTCTTGCATTATTTTTAAATTTGATGTTTCTTAGGTGGTTTGTAAATATTGTGATAATGCTAATGGACTGTAGTTATATATATATATTTTAGCAATCCATTATATTTTAAATTTGGGGCAGATCCTAACTCAATTTAATTCCAAGAATTAATATTAAATTGTTGGTTGCTTGCATATAGACCACGACATGTGGCTCGGGCCTTGCCTAAACCGATTTGAATCGCCGGTTCCATAAACGCAAAACGAGATTAGCCCGAGGAGCCCCCATACCGTGACATGTGACCCTACTCATCCAATTTTCTCATTTTTCATTTTTTTTTTCTTTCTATAATTTTTTTTCCTCCGTTGCTCATCCAATTTTGATTGTACCACTATAAAGTCACTAAAGTGAAAGTATACAAAATTTATTTGTTTATTCGGTAATACGTATGTATGCAGGATCAGTGTTGCAGTTAGAAGATATTACAATGTAAAAAGATATTATTATTGTTTAATTTTCTTAAAAATCCTGAACTATTAAAAGGGGTGATTGAAGCCAAGTCATGAAAAAACAAAGAAATGAAAAGAAATGGAGAAGATGACTACTTCAGTAGTACACTAATTTCAATACCAATGCCTTAGAATAACAAACATGAAATTATGTCTAATGCCATGGAAGATAATCAAAGTCAAATAAGTATTATAAATTATCTTACTATTTCTTTTTGTAGCACTACCGATATTAGTTATATATAAGTATTCACCATCTTCGTCTTCCATGATTTTTTTTTTTTTTTTTTATCTCCGAATTCGCTTTATGCTTGCCATTTTTCCAACTTAGACATTAGTTAAGTGTTTTTTGAGTGATATATATATATATATATATATATAAAATATTGCTCTTTTTTTTTATAATTTATAATTTTTAAAAATTATAGCAAATATTTAATTATTATAAGCTAAAGTAGTCGAAATAAGTGAAAGAATTCACTTTTATCGATCAACAAAAGTCCAAGGTGCCATATGTTATTCGACCTGTAAACTTTTCACCCTATGTATTGCTTAGTCATCTTAGATTTATGTGACGACTTTTAATAAGCAGAGCATGATTCCGATAGCGCTTTTCATCTTCTTCTTCTTGTTCTTGAACAAGCCAATTTATTCGTAAACAGGGTATAACAGTAAATACATTTAACTAGGATCAGCTATAACCAATCCCTTACAATATTGAAGACAGAAGGATTTACTAACCCCAAAGGTGGGGTTTGAGAAAAAAACACAACTAAATGATAAGGAAACACCAGCTTTTGCTAAGGCTACATGTCAAGCAATTGTTTTCTCTTATAGTATATTGCAAAGAGGCCTCCTCAAACTAGCGTAGCCTGTTCCTCCAAAGCACAACAACATCATGCAGAAAGTTTGATCCCAAATCTGAATTGGAAATATAGAAATAGCTTCCGTGCAATCTGTCATGACGAGCAATCCAATCGCAATCAATACGTTATTCATCTAATAAACTATAAGGTACATAAATCCTACTAATAATTGCTGAGATGATATAATAATACGATATAGGATATGAGAGATAGAAAATAAGAAATATAATACGATATACGATTTAAAGATAAGATTATGATATAAATAAATAGAATTACATTACAATTTAATTATTTGATATTTCAATTCAATTTTATATATTTCTAGTATTGATATGAATTGAACTATTTTATAAACCTGATAACATGAATTGCCAAACCGTCTACATGTTGAAGTTGAGTGGTGATGCTAGTCTTGTTAGCTAGAATACAAAGGCGATTATATATATATATTAACGTTTTTATATCTCAAACAAGCTGTACTTACTAGGATTTAAGCGTGTTATGAACTTTACAGGTAAAATCGGAGGCACAAGTACGACCAACAACAGATTGAAGTAAAATATAGCTAAGTTAAATTAAGCTACAACAATCTGCGGTAAAAAAAGGGTATCTCTCTTGGTCTTCTTGATAACGCCAATGTCCGTGCTACACGGGACGGTGTAATGCACGCCACTCGTCGATGAATCCCATCTGATCTGGGCTAAGACTGGGAATCTCTCTCTGTTCCACGATTTCCATAATTTTCTCGGTTTCCCCAAAAAGTTTGAGAATGCGGTATGCAGCCTCTCTCCGTTTTTCCGGAGAGCTTCTCGAGCATTCTTGAAGAATCCATCGTTTTAGATTTGTGAAACAAGCTCCCAAAATGTCAATGATGTTAATGCGCACTTTCGCAAACATTCTCTCACTCAGTCGGTCATGGTCGTTCTCATTTTGATATTCCTGCAACAGTGTTTGGCATATTTTGTGCATGGAATGTGCAGCTACCGCTTTGGTTACTTTTGGAATTGCAAATATATCCTCCTTCATATAGTTGGAAAAGTTTTCTTCTGCAGATTGTGAAAGTAACTTGATGATTTCGATTGGACTTCTATTTTGGACAGCGAGTTTTGTGAGATCTACATTTAACCACCTGCGACGTAATTCAACTCCTGCCCATGTAATGCTTGCTGCTGCCTTAATATTAACCAAT
Source organism: Laguncularia racemosa (assembly GCA_037954665.1). Taxonomy (NCBI): domain Eukaryota; kingdom Viridiplantae; phylum Streptophyta; class Magnoliopsida; order Myrtales; family Combretaceae; genus Laguncularia; species Laguncularia racemosa. Next base: position 6,104,312 of record JBBMOL010000025.1, on the reverse strand, counting down.
CCATTTCTGATGCTGAAATTGTCTTCTATGAGGTTAACATACAAAAAGCCCTCATTTACACCCCTTATTAACCTGTCAATTGAGTTGGGGTCGACATTAGGAAGGGCTATCGCAATACTTGTCAATGTCACCACCGGAAGAGTCCAACAGTTAGGAGGAGATCCTTGAGGGTCTATTGGATGAACATCATCCCTGTCGAAGGTAAGAACTCCTCCAAAGTCTCGAGACAGATAATTATCTAGTAATTCTACAAGATGTTTTGGCTCCCTCTTCCCTACATTGATATATTTCTGGAAGGAGTTGGAGGCAGATCCCATCAGCATCTCAACCAAATGGTTCTCACTTCGAAGATGAATAACATAAGATCTTCGCCCAGAATTTTGGTCAGGATGCAAAGTTGAAGCGGTGTGATTGTTAGAACCACTGATTCTTGAGACTAAAGGAGTCAGTTTTGAAAGTATAACATTAACGGTTCCACATACAGGAGCGCAAAGAGCCCAAAAAAAAACGTTAAGATGATCTAACAAGAGATAAGTTTTACTAGTTTTGAGATGCCTGTATTTGATATATAAACTGAAAGGTATGATGTTTGAGAAAACTAGAAAGTCCATCCAGAAGTCTCGTCCTTCAAGGGATACTCTATCCCTTACCGGTGAGGATTTTCGATATGCCATCCATAAATAAACCAGTCTAACGGATGGTATGAGCAAGCCCACTACCACAGCTATAGCTTGAGTAACAAAAATCCCAAAGACGGACCACCCATAGTCAGACTCGTCACCGCATGAAGCTGGTTCAAAGTGCTTGTATGTATAAATTGCTTCAATTAATGATACAAGTGCTGGGAACCAACAAAAAAACAATGTTGAAAAGCAACATGGCATGCAGCGTGCCAATCGGAAATGTGGACAACCGGAATGTGCCATCAGAGTAAATTTTAGTAGATATTCTTTCAGCTTTTGGGTGGCAAAATTCTGTGTGTCCCTACCTTCAGATAATTCCCTCAGCGCTCTCTTGTGCAGTGTTTCATAAAGAAGTTCCGTTCGGTTTCTACACCCTTGGGTTAAGATGGTGAGAAAAGCCATATATATGAGCATACAAAGCATGATGAATATAGAACATGTATGACTTGATTTGAACACGTAAATGACATTGGTTCTTAACTGGATGCATAGATTAACAACCGAAGTGATTACAACAATTGCAAGAGCAGTTGTGTTTGCTCGGAGCTGATTTTTCTCCAATTTTGCTAGACACAGAAGAAAATTAGCAAGTACAATACATAGGAAGGTGGAGGTACCGAGCTTGGCAAGTTGATCTAGTTGACTAGGCATTGGTGTATTGAAGTCTACAGAAAGTTTGATAGCTACTCCTAAAATAGTTATAGAAGCAGCATTTAGAGAGAAATACCTGTTAGGTATCCAATACTGTTTGATCCGAATACCGTTGATAAGATCAGCCAACATTGTCATAATAAAATACAATGTAGCTAACGATATGTAGAGGCCAACAAAGGGCAATGGTTTGCTGAAATTTGTGTCGTCGATAGGATGTGGCTTGCCGTCAATTGTGCAATTCAACATGATGGCTTTCTTTCAAGAAACTCCCTCAACTTTTACAAAGGATATTTTGAAGCTATTGTGCTTGTGCAAATCTCCGGAGATCACCTCAAGATTTTAAAGCCAGATTTCCATCATGTAAACAGCACTTCGTGGATGACAAAAGAAAAAGGAAAGCAGTAATTTCTTAGCACTTTCCGATTGTCTTCGGGGCTTTTGCACGTCCATCCTACATTGACCTCTAACCACAGAGTCAGCTTACAATAAGATAAAAAAAAAAAGAGAAAAACGAGAAGAATAGAAAAGAAAGAAAATAAAACGAACGAAAGTAAATAAAAAACAAAGCCAGTTCCTTTTGCATAGGCTCTAAAGCGTTGAAACTTGGCTCTCCGCAGCCTTCGAAACACATCATTCACATTCACCTACCTTTCTGATAAGTCCTATCATCAACGCGTTTTCTTTTCTTGCCAAATCTATTTCCTAGAAGGCATATGCATATATCCCAAGTTCTTTTGGCAGTGGTGGGCAAAGGGTCGTGCCAGGCTTGGTTTGGATCATGTAATATCCCAAAAATTTTGAAATACTATTTTAAAACTAAATAAACTAAGTGAAATGATAAGAGTTTTTAGGCTAGGTTTGTGAGGAAGATATTTTTATAAACTTAATTTTTCAAGAACTTTGGAATGATTATTGATAAAAATTTAGGATACTTCAACAAATTGATCTTAAAAAAACTATACTAAAAAATTTTAGAACATTTAGAACGAGTTGCATAAATTCATAATTATATATTTAATATAGCGCTTTCATTAATTCTATACTATATATATAGATATAAATAGATATCATATATCATTCATTCCTTATATGATAAACTTATATATCTATATCTATATTGTATTTTGAAAGATAAGATATAAATATTTATAAATTGATATTATGCACAATCATATGCTTCTAAACGATTTTATATTATTATTTATCATTTATATGTACGAATAGTACAATAAGTTACTCGTTATAATTGCGAATTGATATAAGACGCCTATGTTTAGGTATCAATATATGAAGTCATATATGGTACTGTTCACATAAGATAATTACCCTTTATATAGTCTATCATTATAATTTGTTCAATATCTTAACTACTTTCGAATGCTTTTGTTGTGATATATATATAATAATATTGTTTGTTGTACATATATGTTAAGAAAAGAAGATCTCGTTCTCTTCCTCTTGCCTGTGCGATTCACAATTGACAAACAACAATCAATAATAAGATGCAGAAATTAAAAAAAAAAACAACACCAAGGATTTACGTGGAAAACCCCAATTTGGGAGAAAAAACCATGGGATCGCCGAACGCAAATTCTTCCACTATTAAAGTAATGGGTTACACAGTCTCACTACAAAGCCAGTGGATCAAACTACAATGGATTTCCCTCTCTAGAACTCTTTCTAGGTTTAGGAATTACCCCTTTTTATGTTTTAGGTTTTCACTCTTGTGTTTTCATCTTGTTGCTCACTTTCAAAGGAATACGACTATATATATATATACGCATGGAAACACTAAAATCTCTTGAAACGGTCTCAACACGCGACTTATACACGGCCGTGTATGCAATTGTATATGTTTCTGTAGATCTTCTAGGCTCAACACACGTCTGTGCCTTAGACCGTGTATGTAACCGTGTATGCAACCGTATATGCTTTTGTGGATCTTCTGTACTTAACACACGATCGTGCCTCAGGCCGTGTATGTTTGAGGCTTATACACGATCGTGCCTCAAGCCGTGTATGCAATCGTATATGGTTCTGTTTTGCTTGGTTTTGTCAATTTTCTTCAAGCTTAACATTCTTTCATCCAAGTATACTTCACATACTTAGGATAACCTTGGTATAGACCCATATGTGTTAGATCTATACCCCAACAAACTCCCCCTCCAACTCATATGGGGGGTTCCATCACCCTTGTAATCTTCCTATAGCAAACAATCTTCTCTTTGGGTAGAGCCTTTGTCATTATATCTGACGCATTATCATCAGTGTGAATCTTCTCAAGCTTTAACTGTTTAGACTCTAACATATCCCCGATCCAATGATACCTAACATCAATGTGTTTTGACCTGGAGTGGAACATCGGATTCTTACTGAGATGTATAGCGCTCTGACTATCACAGTACAGCTTCAACTCTTCTTGCTCTTGACCCAACTCTTCTAAAAACTTTTTCATCCATAAGACTTCCTTGTAGGCTTCTGTTACAGCAATATACTTAGCCTCAGTAGTGGAAAGTGCAACACACTTTTGTAACTTCAATTGCCAAGACATGCTCCCCCTGCATAAGTAATCAGATAACCTGAAGTGGATTTCCTAGTTTCCAAATCACTAACCATGTCAGCATCTGAAAACCTCTCTAGTGCAGATTTATTGTCACCGCCAAATTGCGAACATAACTTGGAAGTGTCCCTAAGATATCTGAGAATACACTTAATTGCTGTCTAGTGCTCTTTGCTTGGATTTGAGAGATAGCAACTCACCACACCTACAGCATGAGCAATGTCTGGCCTAGTACACACTATGGCATACATAAGACTTCCCACTATTGAAGCATATGGGACTTTCTTCATATCTTCTTTGTTTGCCTTACTCTTTGGACACTAAGCTGAACTCAGTTTGAGGTGACTTGCAAGTGGAGAGCAGACAGCTTTTGCTTTGCTCATGTTGAATCTCTCTAACACCTTCTCAATATACCTCTCCTGTGATAACTACAACTTCTGGCTCTTCCTATCTCTAATAATCCTTATACTCAGAATTTGACTAGCGGGTCCTAAGTCTTTCATGGAGAAAGACTTACTCAATGCAATCTTCAATTCTTTGATTTGCTTGGCATCCCTACCAATAATCAGCATATCATCTACATAAAGTAGCAATATAATAAACTCACCATTGGTTAACTTTTTAATGAAGACACAATGGTCTGTAGTAGTCCTGATATAACCCTGATCAATCATGAAGGACTCAAACTTCTTATACCACTGCCTTAGAGCTTGTTTCAGTTCATATAAACTTTTCTTCAGTCTGCAAACAAGATTCTCTTTCCCCTTGATCTTGAACCCTTCAGGCTACTCCATATAAATCTCTTCCTCCAGATCACCATGAAGGAATGCTGTCTTCACATCCATCTGCTCAACCTCTAGATTCATTCTAGCAGTAATGCTGAGCACAACCCTGATAGATGACATCTTCACTACTGGTGAGAAAATCTCTTCAAAATCGATCCCCTTCTTCTGATTGAAACCCTTCACAACCAGCCTTGTCTTGTACCTTGGCTGTAAAGTACTTTCATCAATCTTTAATCTGTATACCCATTTATTTCTTAGAGGTCTCTTGCCCTTAGGCAGTTCAACTAACTCATAGGTCTTATTCTCATGCAAGGATTTTATTTCCTCTTACATGGCTTTCACCTATTCTTTCTTTTTGTCATGAGTCATTGCTTCCTCATAACATTTAGGTTCTCCCTCATCAGTAATCATCACATATTCATCTAGACTGTACCTTACTGATGGTCTTCTATTTCTAGAAGATCTCTTCACCTCAGCCTTCTGCTGTGGCTCTTGTAACTCATTACCAGAGTTCTCTATAATTCTTCCATCAGTAAGATCAGATAAAGGTGCAAGATCTACATTTGTGGGAATTTGACCTGACGATGCTGGCTTCTCAGTCTTTTCCATATCTTCAACTGTCTGGTCTTCTATAAAAACCACATCTCTGCTCCTGATAATCTTCTTATCAACAGGATCCCACAATATGTACCCATACTCATCATGTGCATATGCAAGGAAAATACATTGCTTGGAGTTAGCATCAAGCTTTACTCTCTCATCCTTTGGAATGTACACAAAAGCCTTGTAACCAAAAACTCGTAAGTGATTGTAAGAAATGTCTTTACCTGTCCAAACTTTCTCTGGGATATCACCATCCAGAGCATATGAGGGAGAAAGATTTATCAAATCAACAACTGTCCTCATGGCTTCACCCCAAAATGACTTAGGAAATTTGGCTTGAGATAATATGCACTTCACTCTCTCAGTGATAGTGCGATTCATTCTTTTTGCAACACCATTCTACTGTGGTGTCTTTGGAACTGTCTTCTCTAGTTTTATCCCATGATCAACACAGTACTGTTCATACCGGCCTTTGTACTCTCCATCATTATCAACCCTGACACATATCAACTTCTTGTTGGTCTCACACTCCACTCTAGAGTGAAACTGTTTGAATACATTCAAAACCTAATATTTGGACTTCAAGGCATATGTCCAAAGCTTCCTAAAGTAGTCATCAATAAATGTAACAAAATACATTGCACCACCCATTGTCAAATCTTTCATATAACATAAATTTATATGAACCAGATCTAATATATGAGCTTTTCTATTGGGTGTATTTCTTTGAAAACTAACTCTGTGTTGTTTACCAGCAAAACAGTCAGTGCATGGTTTTTAAGAAGTACCTTTCAAATATGGTAGAAGCTTCTTCTTCATAAGCATCTGGAGCCCCTTCTCACTCATGTGCCCAAGTCGTCTATGCTACATCTCTATAGTAGCATCATCAGTCAAGTTCAATTCACCTTTACTTAGCTTTGCTGGCATTAAGTAAAGTGTGTTATCTTTTTTTCCTTTTGCTCCAATCAGAGACCTTTTGGTGAGCTTCCAACTACCATCACCAAAGTAACTATGAAAGTCTTCATCATCTAATTTTCCTATTGAAATCAGGTTCAGGCGGATATTTGGTACATGTCTCACATCCTTGAGAATGAGTTTACAACCTGTATTAGTTTCCAAGATGATGCTCCTAATGCCTGTAATCCTTGAGGTTTTATTATTTCCCATCCTAACATTGCCATAATCACCAGTAGTGTAGGATGAGAAAAACTCACCATGTGCTGTCACATGAAAGGAGGCACCAGAATCAACTACTCAGTCATTGTCATGACTTGTAAGACTAATACAACCTTCTTCCTATGTAACCACTATCTCACCATCTGCTGCTGCAGTGGTGTTTTCATCTGAATCATCACCCTTTCCTTGCTTTTTCTTCCACAGTCTACATTCCTTCTTGTAATGTCTTGGCTTGTCACAATAAAAACATTTAATGTTCTTTCTGCCCTTTGACTTGGATCTCCTCTTTGACTTATCTGCTCTGTCATTCTTTCCTCTGTTCTTGCTTTTACCCCTCCTATCATACTTGTCTGTGACAAGTGCCCTAGATTTAGAACCAGTACCCAGATCTTTTCTTCTGGCCTCTTCATTGATTAAACTATCCTTAACCATAGACAAGGTCAACATTCCATTTGGAGCTGAATTACTAACCGATACTACAAGAGTTTCCCAACTCTCAGGTAATGAGCTCAACAATAGGAGTGCTTGGATCTCATCCTCAAGCACAAGCTTCATAGCAGTCAGTTGATTCACGAGTCCCTGAAAGTCATTCAAATGCTTTGACATATTTGGGCCTTCCCTGTATTTCAAGTTAACTACCCTTTTTATCAAAAAGGTTTTATTCAGGGCAGTTTGCCTCTCATACATCGACTCTAATTTCTTCCATAGAACATCAACCCTAGTCTCTTGAGCAACATGATGATACACACTCTAATCAACCCACTGTCTAATATACCCTACAGTTTTCCTATGTAGTATCAACCACTCTGCATCAGATTTATCCTGTAGTTTTGCAACATCACCACCCAAAGGCAAATACAAATCTTTGCAGTATAATAGATCTTCCATCTTTGACTTCTAGATAGAGTAATTAGAGGAGTTAAGTTTAATCATCGTACTTGAAGATTCTGCCATGTCTACGATTGAAAACACAAAACCCTAATACAATTTGTAGCGAAACCCAAACTTTCTTTTTGAAACTTGGTGCTCTGATACCACTTATTAAGAAAAGAAGATCCCGTTCTCTTCCTCTTGCCTGTGCGATTCACAATTGACAAACAACAATTAATAATAAGATGTGGAAATTAAAAAAAAAAAAGATCCCGTTCTCTTCCTCTTGCCTGTGCGATTCACAATTGACAAACAACAATCAATAATAAGATGCGGAAATTAAAAAAAAAAAACACTAAGGATTTACATGGAAAACCCCAATTTGGGGAAAAAACCATGAGACCGCCGAATGCAAATTCTTCCACTATCAAAGTAATGGGTTACACAGTCTCACCACAAAGCCGGTGGATCAAACTACAATGGATTTCCCTCTCTAGAACTCTCTCTAGGTTTAGGAATTACCCCTTTTATGTTTTAGGTTTTCACTCTTGTGTTTTCGTCCTGCTGCTCACTTTCAAAGGAATACGACTATATATATATATATATATATACGCATGGAAACCTTAAAGTCTCTTGAAACGGTCTCAACACGTAGCTTATACACGGCCGTGCCTCAGGCCGTGTATGCAATCGTGCATGTTTTTGTGGATCTTCTAGGCTCAACACATGTCCGTGCCTTAGATCGTGTATGCAACCGTATATGCTTCTGTAGATCTTCTACATTCAACACACGACCGTGCCTCAGGCCGTGTATGCAACCGTGTATGGCTCCGTTTTGCTTGGTTTTGTCAATTTTTTTCAAGCTTAACATTCTTTCATTTAAGTATACTTCATATACTTAGAATAACCTTGGTATAAACTCATATGTGTTGGATCTATACCCCAACAATATACATATAAAAAGGCGTTTTAAATACAAACTATAACTTAATATTTTGTTACGACTTTTCGAAGGCGGTCACTATAGTATATCTATATATGAAATCTCTATTTTTCTAAATGATTATGCAAATATCAAAGTTATACAAATATCTTTACATATATATTATTAAGGGTGATTTCGTTAGTGAATGAAAACAAGAACAATTATAACAAAATATAACATGATTAAAATAAATGAATATAAGACTATAAAGAAAAAAAAATCGAAATTGATAAAAATATAAACGTTAAGAATATCACAAGTAGTAATTGATGCCACGCATATAATCTAGACTAGGAGCTAGCAAATTAGGCAGGCCTGCTGTCCAGCATCTTCTCATTTCCTTGTAAAGCTCAACTTATCATCGTAAGCCTCTAAAAATTTATATTATTGAATTAGATAAAATATTTTGTATTTTATTTGTTTTATATATATATTTTTTTATTATTAGATAAAAATAATTTTAAAATATTTATTTTTTATATACTTAAAATATTGTATAAAAAATAAATTTATTAGATAAAAAAATTCAAAAATTCTTATTTACTACTCTATATATTATGTTTAGTAAAATATTTTATATATTTAAACAGTAAAAATTATAAAAATCTTTTATTCAGTGTTATACATACTAAACCTAACAAAAAAATACATATTATCTTATTTTTTATTTTATTCTATACTATCTAATTTTTTTTATATATTACCTGACACTATAATCCAAATTCCACTCGGTCATCAATACTCGACCAAAAACAAGTCCAGCTGACGTGGTGGCCTTCTTAAAATAACCAACGTCAGCTTTAGACCATTCTGTTTTGATAAGGTAATTATTATTAAAGCCGATCTGTTTTTCCTCTTCACTTTCCTTATAAATTTGGACTTCTTGCCTTCTTAAACCACCACATAAATTCTGTTTCAGTTGATGAAATCCATTGATTAGCTTATAATTTATATATTTCCGGTTTATTACTATTGTGATGAACCAATCTTAACCTTGCAATCAACATCTTTGGTAAGAAACATTCATAGGGAACCTGCCCTGTTTCTATTTCCTTCTTACAGTGCGGATTTCACAATTCCATTTGCACTCTTCGCAACTCTCGTATTAAGGAATAAACACCTATTTAAATAGCATTGCCATCTGATTTCATGAACAAGGACAATCATAGCTTAGTGTTATTTCGTTTAAATAGGTAGAATAACATCTTGGCTTATCATTCCTGCACACGCATGGGTGTTTTTGTAGGATTTGTTGAGCAAACTTAGAGATTATTTTATAATTAGAAAAGCTATTAAGGCAACTAGGAAATATTATGAGTTACTACATGTTTGTATTTGTTAAATAGGTAGAATAACATCGGGGGCTATCGCACATTTGATGAAGCCCATTGAAGGGTTTCACTTGTTATTTTAAGTGTTTGTGTTTTAAGAGTGCATTGAAGGCACCCTAAATTTAAGGAAGTAAAGCATGAGAAGTTTGAACATCTTGGGTGCCGATGATATATAAGAATCTCTAACCCAAGGTCAAGGAGGGGTGTAAACCTTACATTTCATGTGGGATACCAGAAGATTACATGTGATGTTGTATTACATATGATTACTTATGTATAACATATGATTGATAACTTGCTTGTACTTATGTGATATTAAGAATATTGTATTCTTATCTCACTGAGTTGTAGTATGTGCTTATTCCTCAATAGATTATTTTATAGGTAATACAATAGAAGCTTAGGATGGGATATGATATTGTGTGGATGAGAGCTACCTGAATCAAAACTGATAGTATAAGAAGTGCTATAACAAATTATCAAGTTGTAGAATATAGTGTCTTATTTATAGGAACTCAAGTAGAAATATATTTTTATAAAACTTATAGTTACTTCTTATTTTACTATTTTGGTAGGGGATTCCGATTTTCTGTGATTTTGGTCGACTGTGAAATATGGGAATTTATACATATTTTCTAATGATATGGTTATATGCAATACAATTAGTTGAAATTAATTGATTTTTGTTTTTTATATAGTCTCATGATCTTTAACTTGCAAGGTAGTTATCATGTAACAACTTCACACGTGATATGCTAGCTTTTAGTTAATCTTACTAGGGCCCCATTAAGGTCATTACTGGACCTTTTTTTGCTCTATCTCATTTCACTCATGCTGATGCTAGGCTAGCCACTAGCATTTATGTGTCTATGTTGAGTCGGTCTATAACGACCTTAAAGGGGCCTAGTAGTTTTAATTAAAAGTTATCACATTACATATGCACTCGTTATATGATAATCATCGTGTGAATCATAGGTTGCAAGACTCTATATAAATATTTAATTTATTACAATTAATTGTATTACATATAGTCATATAATAGGAAAAATAATTATAGATTCCCATATTTCATGATCGATCAAGATCGTAGATAATCAGAATTTCTTACAAAAATAGTAAAATAGATAAGTACCTCTAAGTTTTACAAAAGTAAATTACTACTTGAGTTTCTAAGAATAAGATACTATATTCTATAACTAGATTATCTGTTATATCACTTCTTATACTACCATTCTGAAATTCAAGTAGCTCTCGTTTACACTATATTTTATCCTATCCTAAACTTTTATAATGTTACCTGCAAGATAATTTGTTGAGAGGTAAGCACACAACGCAACTCAGTGAGATGGAATTGCAATATTCTCATTATTATATAAGCATGAATAAGTTATCAACCATATGTCATGCATGGATAATCATATGTAATGCAACATCATACATAGTTTTCTAATAATCAATGTGAAGTCTAGGGTTTATGTACCTTTCCTTCTCTCTCATGATCTTAGGTTAGGAAATATAAAAGTCATTGATGCTTGGGTCATTTAAACAAGCAACATTCCTAACCAAATGCTCTAAGATGCCCTTCACTTCTATCTTTAATACAATATTTAGTTACACATTCTAAAATCTTCTCAAAACATCCCTAGCCAAACACCTTGGGATCTATTTATGACATCTTTCAGCGCATGCCCTAGGACTCATACACACAATACCCTTAACAGTAGCTAAGACTTTAGGCTCCACTAAAAGCACAATGATTCCCAATGCTACTTAATTCATATATAGCTAGGTGGGATCATCACTCACGTCTTCCTTTCCTGCTATCATTTGATAGTGTTTGCCTTCAATGCAATGTCTTATACAATTTATTTTAAGTTTTAAATTAGACCAATTCATTAATTAATTAGTTTAGAGGTGACCAACCATATATATCAAGCAGACAATCAATCCATAGAACAATAATATTATAATAAAGTCACAACTTATTATAATCAATTCGATCATTCTTAAAGTAATGACAATCTTATTATGATCCCTAATGAGACACCCTTGGATATGCTCAAATTTTATCTCAATATTGTCCTTCGCCAAATACTCTAGGATGTTTCTTAATCCTTAACATCAATCAATCAATCAATTCATTCATTAATTCTTTTCAAGGGTGGCCAAACCAAGTTATCATCGAATAGTAAATCAATCAGCATGTCAACAATATTCGCAATAAATCATAATACGATCATATAACCATTCCATTCTAAAAGTGGCAATATACACCAAACAATAATAAGTTAGACATAACCAAAACCATTCAGTGGCCTTTCAAATCTTGACTTCTCATGTCATCATCGACATTATCCATTTCCATTAATATCATCTTTAGATTATACTAGTAGTCTATATATTCTTCTTAGATGTAGGTACTAAAATTTTATTGTAATTTTATTTTAGTCTTATTATATTTATATATGTACATCTATGCATCTACTATGTTTATGAACTCTAGAAGATAACTAGGAATAATTATATTGTTTTGAAGTGCTTTTATATGAGGAAAAAAGTGCATTGAGGAGGAAAATGAAAGAATGTATATATACTAGATCAACACGAGCAATAACACATATTGTAGTAATTCATTGAATTTCTTACTTATCTTGAAATAATCCTCAGGATCAAAATTTAAATAAACTTAATTTTATTAATCATTTTCTAATAAAACTATTAAAACTACACATTTACATTTGCATAGATTTGACTTAAAATTGAAGCTCAATATTTGCCTATCAATTCTAGTCTTATTGTAGAATATTCTTTACAAGGATCCTAACATCACTTTCATATTTTGATTTGGAAGTAACTTGAAAAAGTTATGAATTTTTAAAAAATCAAGAAATTTTCAAAATCATAAAGTTTTTGGAAGGAAGAATGGATGAAATATTTCTCAAGCACATGAAATGTGAAAAGTGAGGGAAGAGAGTGAAAACTCATGGTTAGAGCTATGCAAGTAGGATTGGTCATGCGGGGCTAGCCCATTTAAGCAAAAAAAAAAAAAAGAAAAAGAAAAAAAAATATGTGGGTTGAGCTAAAAATTTTAGCTTGCATATAAAGCGAGCTAGTGATTCAATGTGGGTCAACGTGAATTTGCTCATTTAACTTTAGAATTGTGCCAAAAAAAAAAAATGAGTTACCATGTTTAGCCTATGGATCATATGGGTAGCTTGTTTAATCCATAAAAAAAAATGTAGATCACATTGAAAATTTTAGCCTACTTACGAGTTAGCTCTCATTGACCCACTAGTCAATACAAGTCTAGGTGAATTGGCTTCTTTAGCCCATTTGCACAACTCTAATGATGGTTATATAATCTAAAACTCTTTCATGATGAAGCAATTGTGGTTGGCTAAGATTGTTTGAAATTGGGTTTAATTAATATGCGTACTAATAATCGTATTAAATTATTTAAATTGTAATATTTTTATATGAAAATTTATATATAAGCTATATAAAATGTCTTGAGTATAAATATATACATAGAAATTCTACTTAACTATCCCAAACTTACAATTTAATTTCATTCATTAATTCATTATAACTAGTAGACCCATGACATGCTTAATTCTCATATTTCAATTTTTATTAAGGTTCAAAATGAGACTTTTTATTTTAATTATATCTCTAATATCATGTTAATTATTATTAAATTTATTGGTTTCACATGGTCTACGTCAATTTCATGTCCACATGTTAACCCATGGACTTATAAAATTGGTAAATTAGCTATATTAAGGTTTCTTTTTATTATTTATTTATTTATTGTGGCTATCAATTTTATGAAATAAATTAGCGAAATGCTTAATGTTATATCCCTTTTCCATTAAAAAATGCACATCACCAATGCGTTCTCTTTGTTTGTCGGTTCTATTTTCTAAAAGTTCTAGGTATATTGTATTTTCTTTTTATCTTGTAATAGTGGGCATAGGCCCTTACTCGGTTGGCGAGGGTGTGGTTGTTGGGCGGGGGCGGTGGTGGTGGGGTGGGGAGGGATTGGTTGGGTGTGGGGGGAAGGGGGAAAGAGTTAGAGAGGAGAGAAAATGGAAGAAAAAAAAATAGTGTATTTTTTTACTTGGATAGAGGGAAAATGGGAGAAATGAATGTGTAAAAAATGCTTTTTAAAATAATATTTTAAAATATTTTAAACTATTTAATTATTATATTATCTTACAAAAACTGATAAAAATTTTAAAAGTAAGGATATAATCGGAATTTTAGTTATTTTCTTTCCTAAATTACTCCAATTTAGAGGGGAAAAAAATGTGCCCATCCTAGGAAAAACTTTTCCTCCTAAATCGATCTCCTTCCATTTTTCTTTATTTTCCAAACAAGGGAAAGTTACTTAAAATCCGTACTTTCCTTCCTCTCCCAAGTTTTTCCTTCATTCTAATTATAATATTAAAATTCTACCATATATAATTAATGATTGAGGTTATAAGAAAAAGGATAATATAATAATGATATCATAAAATATTCTAAAAATCTATGTAATTTTAATTATTAATTTATAAATTAAAAAGAAGAAGAAAAATTGAGAGGATCCAAATCCAATTATGTATACATGTTCGGTCAATCCAATTCAGTTTCATGTCCACGGCACAATTTCACCAAATAAATTAACAAAATACTTAATGATAGTTCTATATATATATATATATAAATGAATAAATCGGGAATGGAAAGCTGAAGTCCATAACAAATAATAATATTATAAATTGCTACGTTGATGATCATTTTATAAATTTATCATGCATGTTTCTATTTAGTTATAAATATCAATCTCTATTGTGAATATAAAGTATATAGATATATTCGCAATAATATCCTTCGAGAATTGGCTACCTAACATTTCTTTGGAAGGAGAAAATTTAATATATAAGTACTAATAAAATTTTAATATATAAAAATATAAATAATAAATTTTTATAAAATATTTATTATTATTATTATATATTTAAATATCATTGATATTTAAATAAAAACCTTAATTGACCCTTTTCTATCGGTTGTCAACATGGACTCCTATGCTATGGAAAAACCCTAACTCATCTTAAGCCAAGCTTCAACTACAAAAGGATTCTTGAATCAAAGAGTGATTGTGGAAGACAAATTATGGATTCTATAGTTAAGACTTGACGTTGGGGAAATTTAGGATTTCTGGACATTCCAAGTTGAATGTCAAAGTTGTTGGATCAAACACGTTTTAAGTTGTAAATTAAAACTAAGATAAGTAAATATTCCAATTACACATAAATTCATGAAATTAAGTATATTTTATGTAAGAATTAGGGTGTTTAGTTGGTTAATGTGAGATGGAATGGAGAAGAGTTTAATTGGGGAGGAAATTGGAGAATTTGTTAGGTTTAAAGGGATACATAGCCGTGGTGTGTGGTTGTGTACTTGTAAAGAATTTGAAAAGCAAATTGGCAAATGGGTCGAACACGGCTAGGTATACGGGTTATGCAAAATGGAAGGGTTATTGCTTATGCTTCTTGCTAGTTGAAGCCATATAAAAGAGACTACCTTACCTATGATTTGGATCTGGCAGTAGTAGTTTTAGTGTTGAAACTTTGGAGATGTTATCTATATGGAGAGAAATGCATGGTATTTATAGATTACAAGAGGTTGAAGTACCTTTTCATTCAGAAGGATTTAAATATGAGATAAAAGAGATGGTTGAAATTAATTAAAAACTAAAAATATAGTATCACTTAAGATAGGCAAATGTGGTAATAGATGCTCTCAGTAGAAAAAAGGTAAGGTAACTTAACTACATTGCTTACTTCACAAAAGCCATTGCTTGAAGAAATGTGAAGGTTGGAGTTGGAAGTAGTTACCCAAGAGGTAGGTGTAAGACTTGCTAGTTTGTGTATCCAGCCAACTATAGTAGATAAAATTAAAGCAGCTATGCTAGAAGATAAAGGCATATTGGAAATGATGCATAGGATGAAACAAGGAAAGGCACCTGAATTCATAATTGATCAAGAGGGAGTTTTATGGTATGAAACCAAGATATGTGTACTGGAGTTAACATAGTTGAAGAATGTCATTTTAAGAGAAGTTTTTTCACGCCTCAAAAGGGGGCCTAGAATTTTCTACTAAAATCATCATGACACATGTGCACCCTTTACATGATAATTCTCTTATGAGTTAGAGATCGTAAGACTCTAAGTAAATAATTACATTTATGACTAATCATAGTTCATATAATTAGATAATAACATATAATTGTGGATCTCGTATCCTACAGTCAACCATGATTGCAAAGAATCAGTATCCCCTACCAATGAGTAAAATAGGATAAATCCTAAGTTTCACAAATTCAATTTTATTTACATAGGGGTCTTAACATTTCTTCTAAATAATCTATCATTCACAATTTTTACTTTGTTATTTTGGTCATCTAAAAACTCTCGACACTTCATATCTAATCCCATCCCGAGCTTTTGTAATCGCTACCTGCAAAAAGGGTTTGTAGTGGGGTGAGCACACTATGACTCAGTGAATGGGATGATAACACTTTCAATGCGATATACCCACAAGTAATTTTAAATCAAGTTATCAAATCATATGCTATGTATGAACAACCATATAAATGCAGCATCTCACACGATCTTTTGGTAACCGACGTGAAGTTTAAAGTTACGCTTTGCTTGACTTTAGGTTGGGGATTTCGAAGCCACTATTGGTGCTCGGGTCTTACACATATCTTCATTACTCTTATCACTTATTTATACTATATCTTAGCTTTAATGTTTTAGGCTCAAGTGCTTCAATACACCAAGCATTACACCCTCAAGAGACAAGTTGGACTCGGAACCATTAAGGCGTGACAATCCCCGAATCACTTAGTTTGCACTTAGCGGAACAACGATCCTCTAATCACTTACAGCACGTCCTGTAATAGTGATGGCCTTCAATCTCATGCAATGTCTCATGGAAATGCATGTTAAGTTTTAATCGAGTCCACTTCTTTAATTAATTAATTCGAGGTGACCAAACAATATATATAGTCATAATCAATTCCCATTCAAGGCAATGAAGTAAGCTATTGAGCATTTAAAGTCTACCATTCTAAGAATAATTAATAGGAATCTAGTGGAGTCTTATAAAAAATCCAATACATCTCATTTTCATACTTACCACAACATGCAAAGATCATGCATTTCACATCACATAATAAATAAGGAAACCAAACCAAGTGGATGTGAACAATCTAGCCATATATCAAGTTTTAGTTAACTTGAAACCTCTATGCCATTTGACTCAAACGTTAAATCAACCACTCGGGATTGATTTATGATTATCATTTGTGATACCTTTATGTCATCACACTTCTCAAATACTCTGTTATTTACACTTCCAAGAGCCAACAAAGTCGTCTCATATATCCCTTCTAGTTTTCGACACTACTGGGTCAACCATTGGAAGTGATGTCCCTGACCATGAAGTAATACAAGAAAATTGGAAAAAACATAAAAAAAAAAAGTAAAATCTCAATCGATGAGCCGATGGAGACAATAAATCTAGGAAGCTTTGAGAAACCCAAAAACCTCGAGATTGGGGTCAATTTGAGTGAAGAGCAAAAGCATGAGATAACCGAATTGTTGATCGAATATGCGAATGTATTCACCTAGTCGTATAGCAACATGCCAAGACTCGACCAGCTAATAGTAGTTTACAAGCTTCCCACGAGAGAAGATGTCAAACCTAAAAAATAAAAATTGAGAAGATTTAGGCCTAACATCTTACTTAAGATCAAAGAGGAAGTAAAAAAACTATTAGAGGTAGGATTCATGGAGATGTTAAACTACCTGGAATGGGTAGCAAATATAGTCCCCGTTTTAAAAAAGAATGGGAAAGTGTGAGTGTGTGTAGACTTTCGAGACTTAAATCAAGCTACGCCAAAAGGCAATTTTCCTCTACCTCATATCAACGTCTTGGTAGATAATACTGCAGGGAACCATCTCTTCTCATTTATAGGCCGTTTCTCAGGATATAATCAGATAAAAATGGCTGAAGAAGATGAAACTAAAACAACCTTTATCATAACATGGGGAACTTTCTGTTACAAAGTTATGCCCTTCGGTTTAAAAAATGCCAGGGCAACGTATCAGAGAGCCATGGTCGTGTTACTTCATGACATGATGCATCAAGAAGTTGAAGTATACGTTGATGACATGATAGCCAAGTTTAAGGGAGAAGAAAGCCATGCGGTTATCCTGAGGAAATTGTTTAAGTGATTGAAAAAGTTTCAACTCAAGTTAAATCCTAAAAAGTGTGCTTTTAGGGTCACAATAGGCAAGCTGTTAGGGTTTGTCATAAGTTGAGAATGTATCAAAATTAACCCTGATAAAGTAAAGGCTATACTAGAACTACCCTCTTTACGCACTATCAAAGAGGTGAGAGGTCTGCTGGGAAGGTTAGATTACATAGCCCGTTTTATCTCACAACTCACGGATAAATGCTGCCCAGTGTTCCGTTTGCTAAAAAAGAATGCCACAGTGGAATGGGACGATGAATGCGAAGAAGCATTCAAGCGATAAAAGACTATCTCTTAAATCCCCTAGTCTTGATAGTTCCAAAACAAAAAAAGACCTTATTCTTATACCTCACGATGCTCTCTAAATCTATGGGGTGCGTGTTGGGGTAAAAAGATGAAGAGGGGGAGGGAACGTTCCATATACTACCTAAGTAAGAAGTTCACAAACGGAGAACATAGGTACTTTGAAATAGAAAGAATTTGTTGTGCTTTGATTTAGGTCATGCATCAGTTGATGCAATATACCATTTACCACCCCATTGAATTGCTAACAAGATACGATCCCCTAAAGTACTTGGCAGAGAAGCCCGTTTTGTTAGGAAGGATCTCTAAATGGCAAATGCTCTTATTAGAATTTGATATCACATATATAAATCAAAATTCAATAAAAGGGCAATATTTAGTTGATTAGTTGGTAGAACACCCAATTGAGGGGGGTCCCCAAGAATCATAAACCCAATTCCCTGATAAAAATATATTAACAGTGGAGGGCGAACTAATAAAAGACTACTGGATAGAATAAAGCCCTAAATGGAAGATGTTCTTTGATGGAGCTGCCAATGTATTTGGTTGTGGGATCGAGGCGGTGCTAATATCACTAGAAGGAACACAATTCCCTTTACCAATTAGACTCACATTTCCATATACTAATAATATCGCAGAATATGAGGCGTGTATCCTTGGCCTCAAAATGGCTTGCCATACGGAAATCCATGAATTAGAAGTATATGGAGATTCTTCACTCATCATATTACAGACATGAGGGGAATACAAAACTAAAGACCCAAAATTGGTATTATACCATCAACATTTGATGGAGTTGATCGATGAATTCGAGACAGTCACCTTCACATAAATCCTAAGGACTCAAAATCAGTTTACAGATGCCTTCACTACACTAGCATATATGATTCAGATAATAGGGGGAGCCAAAGTCCTAAGGAGGGACATAATAGCATATATGATTCACTACACTAGCATATATGGTTCCTAAGGAGGGACATAATAGCTTGATATGGAGTTCCTGAATCAATTATCACTGATAATGGCACCAACTTCAACAACAAATTGATGATAGGTTTGTGTCAGCAGTTCCATATAAAACCACATAAATTCAACTCCTTACCAACCTTAGATGAATGGGGCAAAGCCAATAAGAACATCAAAAGAATTATCGAAAAGATGATAATCACTTACAAAGGTTGGCACGAGATGCTACCATTCACCTTTATGGCTTATAGAACTTCAATTTGAACATCTATTGGAGTTACCCCATATTCCTTGGTATATGCTACTGAAGCAGTTCTACTAATTGAAGTCAAAATACCATCCTTCAAGATCCTATTAGAAGCATAGTTAGATGAATCAGACTAGGTAAATAAGAGACTTATTCAGTTGAATTTGGTTGACGAAAAAAGACTCATTGCGTTATGTTATGGCTAGTGCTACTAACAAAGAATGGCTCGAGCATTCAACAAAAAAAATGAGACCTCAATGTTTCAAAGAAGGAGATCTGGTGCTAAAGAAGATTCTCCCAAATGCTCAAAATTCAAGAGGGAAGTTTACCCTAAACTATGAGAGCCCATATGTTGCAAAAAAGGTGTTGTTAGGAGGAGCTTTAATATTAACTCAAATGGATGGTCCAGAATTGAGATACCCCATTAACATGGATGCTGTTAAGATGTACTATCCTTAAGCAAGAAAATTGAAATTTTGCTAAGGTTCATGAATGCCAATATTCAATACATATTTTGTTGAGTTTAGTTTTTATTTCTTTTACAAGCAAAGTTAACATCTCTGAATGATCAATCATTTCAACCAATTCCCATTAAAATAAATGTCTATATACACATTACCCATTGCTTCACAATGAATAATGAACATTGAAATGATAATAAATCCCAATAGATTTTGTTATATAATTCCACCTATTTTTGAGCATTAAACTTGGTGCATTAATAGAATAATACTGCAATCACAAAAGCCATGCTCACAAGAAAGAAAGTACATTAAGACTTTCAGCCCTATTTTGAAGCAAAAGTAAGCAAAAAAAAGAAAAAAAAAAAGGAGCAAACTAGCACGAAGGTTTGGTTATTTGGTTACTATCCATGATAAATCGGTAAGCATTTTAGAGTAAATAACCATCACTCATTAGAAATCACATATTCTAAGATAAGCAGTCTAAAAGACATCTCTTATTAATCATTTGACTAGTTTATTAGAAGCGTTTTCATAAGTGTTAAGTAAGTCAACCAACAATAGGGCACTTTCTTGGATATTCTTTCTTAAAGTCAGCCTACAATAGAACACTTTCCCAGATATACTCTTCTAAAGTCAACCCATTACGAGGAACTTTTTTAGATATAATATCCTAAAGTCAACCCACAATAGGGCACTTTCTTGGACATCCTCTTTTAAGGTTAGCCCATAGGGGCACCTTCCGAGACAGCTATTCTTCAAGGATTGCAAGTCTAAGGGGACGCTTCCCACTATCGATTAGTTATCCCACAATGGGACACTTTCCTAAGATATCCTTTCTTATAGTTGCAAGTTCAAAGAGAAGCTTTCTAATATTATTGATTAGGTAGCTTGTAGTAGCACTTTTTTAGATAATTTATCGATTAGTCAGCTCATAAGAGCACTTTTCTAGATAACCAATTAATTAGCTCATAAGAGTACTTTTCTAAGATAATCTAACGATTAGTCAGCTCATAGGAGCACTTTTCTAAATTATCCTCTTTAAGGTTATTAGTCCTATAAGACACTTCCCAATATTGACGAGTCAGCTCATGAGAGCACTCCAGAACATTTTTTCTCCAACAGTTACTGGTCTAGCTAAACACTTTTGTTGGCAGGTAACCAGCTCATAAGACCGCTTCCTTAGACAATCTTTTCTTTATGGTTGCTAGTCCGATAGAACGCTTCCTGTTATCAGTTATTTCGCTCATAATAACACACTTTTAAACAATCCTTGAGATGTTTCCTATCACTGATTATTTAGCTCCTAGAGCACTTTTCTAGATGATATCTTACTCCAGGTTGTTAGATTATTTAAGATCATTCCCCAAGTAGTATTAATCATCACAAAGCACTTTTAGGATTATTAGCTCATGGAGCATTTTCTTATTAGAGCCAAATTCCAAATAATATTTGCATTAACCTAGTCGAGGGTTTGAAATGCAGGGGAGGCATTTTCGCATTTTTCAATTTTCTGCATTTGCCTAGAACACATGTTAGCTTGTAATTGGATGGAGGGAGCGCATGTGCCGGGCGCGTGATCGTCTTTAACCTCCATTTGAAGTGCTCGCCAGCTATGGAAAAATCAAATTTGGCTATTTTGATACTTTTTTTTGCTCAAATCTACTAAATTTTTAACTAAAATAAGATAAACATCATCCAATTAGAATCAAATCACAACAAAATCGAAGATTTACTTAAAGTAAACCCAAATTAGAAAAGATTTCAATTGAAGATTTGATTCATCTCAATCGGAGGAAATCCAAGCTTATTCAACTCGATTTTTTGTGTCTATAATAGAGCTTGACGTGGGGAAGCAAAGGCACCGATCATAAGAGAAAAAGAGAGTGAAGATACTTAGGATTCGAAGCTCGCCGAATGCTGAACCACCACCTGGAGGTGATTTCGAAGAAAACCACCACCACTATTAAGTTCCTCATCACCAGAAGCTTCAAAAACACTCTCTAATTGATAAAAATGGACGCCGAAGCACTGCTTACGAGGATTTCCGGCCGCTACCTGATTCGACTCGAATTTGACTTTATTCGACCTGACCGATCCAACTCGATCCGCGAACCGTGCCTATACCCACGTAAGTCGATTTTTTGATTTTTTTTTATTTCATTTCATTTCATTTTTGTATTTATTTATTTATTTTATTTAGATATTTATTTTGTTAGAAATTTATAATCCTAAAAATAAAATAATGATATCAGGATTTTAATTAGGTTTTTTTAGGGTAAATATGTTTAGTTTAATATAAAAATGATAAAAATTTAAATAAAAAATAAAATAATAATAAAATAACAAAAAAATAAAAAAATATTTAAAGTAATAAAAAAATAAAGTAAAAAAATTATACAAAAGTAATAATAAAATAAATAATAAAAAATAATAAAAAAAATTAGTTAAAATAATGAACTATTTTTATCACTTAGAGAAACTTCTTTCAAAATAAATCCAAAATTGATTTTCCTTAAAATTAAAATTTTTAGAAAACAAAATAATAAAGCTTAGGCTTAGATTTTTTCCAAAAATCTTGAAAATGATGAAAAACATAAACCCGATGTATTTTCATAATGAAAACTTGAACTAATCCACTAAAGCTTTTATAAAAAGTGAACTACAACTTGTTTGATCCTGAATAGTAGGTATATAGGCACCCTCATGGGGTAACTCTGAAAAGAAGTAAAAAAAAAAAATCATTTTCCAAATTATTATAATTTGTTTTACATGTATCTAAAATAATAAAAATAAATAAATAAATAACAAAAGAAAAGATATCATAATTTGGTCCGAAATTTCAAAAGAATAAGGTAGTAACTTTAAGGTTTTAATAGGTTAACCTCCAAGTCAAGAATCTCTAGTTTTCTTTTCCTCTTTTGTAAAAATGTAAAGAGGAGATTTCATTGACTAGTTGTCACAATTAGAATTAATCTGCTCAATTAGTTCTAATTTAATATTTTTTCCTAACTTCAGTTGGGAAATAAAATAAAATTCCTAGTTTAAGTCGAGGATTTATATTAGATGAGTATATAGTCCAATATAAATTGGATTAGGAATATAAATGAAAAAAATAAAAAATTAGACTCGACACTAACGATTAATTAATCTCATATTTATGAAAAATTAATGATTAATTAATAAATTAATTTTACAACAATTTTCACAATAACAAACTAAGACATTTTATTTACAATCAATACGGAATTTTTACTAATTAATTCTCTAAAAATTAATTAATCGTATATTAACGACCAATTAATGACAAAGTAGTGATTAATTAACAACAACTTAATTTTATGACAATTTTCATAATAAAAATATAAGATATTACATTTACAATCAATACGGAATTTTACTAATTAATTTTCTAATGATTAATTAATCTCATATTAAACTAAGACACTTCATTTACAATCAATATGAAATTTTTAATAATTAATTTTCTAATAATTAATTAATTAATTATATATTAACGATTAATTAATGAAAAATTGAAAATTAGTTAACAACTTAATTTTGTGAAAATTTTCACAATAACAAATCAAGACATTTCATTTACAATCAATATGAAATTTTTTACTAATTAACTTTTTCATAATTAATTAGTGACAAGTTAATGATTACTCAACAACAAAATAATATTATGACAATTTTTATAATAATAACCCAAGATATTACATTTAAAATTAATACAAAACTTTTACTAATTAATTTTCTAACAATTAATTAATCACATACTAATGACTAATTAATGAAAAATTAACTATTAATTAATAACTACTAGCATTTTAATAAAAAAACAGTACATTACAAAGAATTGCATTTAATTTTATGTGGATTGATGAAAAGTAACATAATAGGAAAAAATTCATTTATTTATACTAGAAAAATGTATCGAAATATAGCCTAATCAAGTTTTTTCACTAAAAAAATTGAAAATATCTCTTATTAATATTTCTATACTTGTAGATGTATAAGTTAAACCTATGTAAAAAAATAAATTAAAAAAATAGAAAGTGCAAACTGTGGAGGAAGAAGAAATAGAGATATCTGAATAATAAATCAAGAAATCGAGGAATTGCATTTATAATACAAACTGTTAGCACAAAATTTATTTTTACATATTTAAGTTCATATGTTGTGATACTGTGTAAATTTGTAATGTTACTTTATAATAATTTTAGAAGGTTTGTAGTATCAGATGAAATTATTAGATGGCGAGGATGATGCAAATAAAATAAAATAAAATTGTTAGAGTAATTTATTAAAGGCTCATATACGGTCTACACCTTTAATGAAAATTGTACTAAATTGGCAAAACTAAAGGCATGTTCCGAGTCTGCAACTTTAAAACCTATTTTTGAAATAATTTTTTTAGATAAGTTATTTTGCAGATTTAAAAAAAAGAAAGATATTATTTTAGTGAATTTCCCCATCACAAGCATTATACGTATGCTTGACCTTTTTTTTTTTTGAGCTTTATGGTATAATCACTTAAAAGCAATTATACCCTATAGTTACTTTTTATTATTAACAACCTTTATTTTACTATGACTGAGATTGTTTTACTATATGAAAAAACTTGCTAATAGGTTCATGAGGGCTATAAATTGTTTTATGATTCCCATTGATAATTTTTTTTATGTCTTATTTTTATTGTATTTAGGAAGATATTATTGCAATGGGGGTAGTGACTCTATGGTGGTGCAGTCACCAATGTACCATAGATTTTTCCATTTCTTTTTCTTTTTCTTTTCTTCTTCTATTTGCTTTTTTTTTTTTTTTTTTACTTTTGAAGTCTACAAATAATAAAATATCATAAACTCTATTCAAACTCTGTAAGAAAAAACGAAAAAAAAAAAACAGAAAACCCTTAAAAGCAGGATAGTCGACCCTTCATTTATATTATTATTTATATTATTATAGATATGTCACAAGTACAAGCGCAAATTCCTCTAATACATTGTGAATGCTTTACTTAGTAGTTAGTTCATTTTCAATTGCAGTATGATTGAACACAATGCGCTCTTACTTCTTTACATGGGAACTTTGCGCAATCTTTGTTGGTCTTGCATGCCTGTACCTGAACATAACTTGTAGCAGTCCAACAGGCTAAAATTTATAGACAAAAAAAAAAAAAGAAAAATTCGTTAGTACTTAAACGACTATTTTCAGAAACATATTGAATATGAAACACAAGTGAACATATAGGACATAATGAGCAATAGCATGGTTAAAGCATGATCGAACGTGGATTCTCTGTGTAACTATAAGGACGAATTATTTTTTTATGAAATTCTCGTGCCATGGCTGATAGTTATTTGAGCATTTTATAGTGAAAGATTCAGATATTAGCAAATTGGATTTTTACCAAAGTTGGTTAGTTCATTTATTTTCTTGAAAAATTTGGATATGTTTCCTACAGGGAAATGGTGTATATCTATAGAAGTTAACTACGTGTTGCTAGCAAAAATGGCAAGTTAATAAAAGCAAGATATCTTATATTTTCGGTAAATTACAATACCCCTCAAAACTATCCAAATTATAGAAAGACGTAATTTCTTAAAAT
Source organism: Laguncularia racemosa (assembly GCA_037954665.1). Lineage (NCBI taxonomy): Eukaryota > Viridiplantae > Streptophyta > Magnoliopsida > Myrtales > Combretaceae > Laguncularia > Laguncularia racemosa. The sequence goes on along the minus strand of JBBMOL010000025.1, from coordinate 6,078,763 downwards.
ATTACACTTACACGCACTAGAAAATGTTAACATAAGAATTTCTTTACAAAAATACAATACTAAATCCATCCTTCACATAAACATATATGTAAAATTTGTTGCCGATTCATCATCTAAATTGGGGATTTTTTTTTTTGGCTGAAAAATTGGGAATTATCTTGACCTAATTATTATTTTATGGGTCAAGGCAGGTAATTTCACACTAAAATATAGACTTGATACCATTTTTGGATGATTTTTTTTTTTAATTATCTCAACATTTTTTGAAGGGTAAGTGTAGGGTGAGAGGATAATTTTGTTGTACACAATATCCACCTATATCCTACTCGATCGGTAGGTTCCAAATTAAGAGTCATATGATTGGTTTCAAATATAGATTTTTTGAAATTTACTCCTATGAAGTAGGGTATGGGTATAGGAATGAGGTCTTCTTATCTAATACCCATCTTGAAACTTGTATTTTCAGGTATACAAAGTATAGTTTTTAGGACATTTTGTATTTATACTATAAAATGTTATTAAATAATATTAATAAATAAATAGTATATGATAATATTATAATTTTTTTCACAATAAATGTTTTAGTAAAAAAAAAGGTGCCTATGTTCACAAATTAATAACCCTAAACAATTGAATTTATTGTTGTCTTTCTTTCTTTTCCTTATTTTCCCTATCTTTTTCTTTAATTTTAGGTTTTCTACTCTTTTGCTTTGTTCTTTCTTATTTATTAAGTAATAATATTATAAAAATTGAAATAATTAAGATTGAAAAATTAGATTTTTTATTTTTACATATTTTATTACAAGTTTCATAAATTTTGCATATATTTATAATTCACATATCAATTATTTTTTTAATATCATACAAAGTTAAAATTTATAAGAAAGAAAATTTACAGATTTTATAAGATACTCTATACTTATCAATTTTATAGAGTATAGGATATATAGTAGTTTTAAGATATGATGGGGTAAGCTTGAGTTCTAAAAACCGGGAACTTGCATTTTACAAGGTAGGGTATGAGTATAGTCACATACTCTATCCATTTTGTACTCGCTCACCTTTAGGTATATATGTAATATTTTAAAAATTCATAATCATTTTATAATTTTAATAGTTTTTAGGAGTTATTGCTATAGTTTAGCCTTATATTTATAGTAACTAATTGCATTTTTACCATCAATATTTATGTAATATATCAACGGGATTATCCAATACATTTCTATTTGAAACAAAGGTAACAATGTATTACCAATATGTAACGGTCCGTTTACTTATAGAAAATTTCTTGATGCGGCAGACTTGGGCTCAAAATGTTTATTTTAAAATATTGCATTAGTTGAAATTAGCACATGCTCTGGTCATGGATTCCATTCCAATGTGATCACGAACGAGTTATTTAAAAAAAAAAATTGTTCTTTTTAGTGACTAAAAAATTTGCCTTTTCGCTATTGTTTTCATAGTTTGCATGGCATTTTATCTTGACAAGTATCACATTCATTTTATGGCATCTTAGAGAAGTTTCCCTAGAAGGGAATAGAATAGGAGTTTAACAGTCCATTTGTTTGGAAATAATAGATAAATTATTTTCATAATACTTTTATTATCTTATTTATTTAAAAATTGGGTAGCGATTTTGGAATTTTTTTTCCCATTAGTCTTATTTGTTCCCTTTTTGTTAGGGGTAAGTGGGTGCATGGTAGATATAGTATGGGGTGAGATATCACCCATACCTTACCTATACCGTACTTTGTAAGATACCAATTCCCAAAATTTGGAATTAGAATCTATCTCATAATATTCTAGAATCACTTTAACACTTATACTCTACCACATTAATAGGGTATATAGTATCTTGTAGAACTTGAATTTCTTTTTCAAAAATTTTAAGTTTATGTGATATTAAAAAGGTAATTTATATATGGTATTACAAATTTTTCACACACTAACCTATAGAACATGTAGTAAAATTTGTGGAATTTTTAGCAAATATATGATCTAAAAAAAAATCATTATTATTTCCAGTTTATGTGATATTAAACAAAATATGTGGAACCTATAGAAAATTAGAATTTCCAATCTATATATATTTATCAAAATTTCCAATTTAACTTTAGGTTCCTCAAAATACCATTAAATCACATAAATTATACAATTTAAGTATAGAATTAAAGTTAAATCCTCTTGTTAACAATATCAAGCTCCGGAAACACCTTCAAGTGAGTCTCACTAAGTAATTTTTACGAAAAGCCTATGATTTGTTAATTATGAAAAACAAGGCATTTTATTTATTAAAATCATAATATATCAAACTTCAAAATTTTGAAAAATTCTTCTTATGCGCAAAAACTATATGCAAACAAGATTATGTTTAAAAAAACAAAAAAAGAAACAATATCATTTACTATTTCAAAAATAGGATTGGATTTTTGCTCAAAGCATGACATTTCTTAAGGACCTGATAGATACACCACTAATTTTATAAAAATAAAAATACTAAATTAAACTATACTTAAAATAGTCCTAAAACACTAAGTTTCCTAATTGTTCATGCCGATTTAATATTTTTAAGAAAATAAACAAAAATAGGGCGTTATAGTAACCTTGGCCATTCGTTAACCTCTAACCACCAGAGTTGGTTTGATTATTCGGTGTGGCCAGTATTAAGAAGGAATACCTTTAGGGGTATACAATATTTTTGAGAAATTAATTGGGTCCATATGTTATTCATTCTGTAATTTATAATTAACTAGTGATATATTTTAGTTAGATTGATAAATTATAATTGATTCTATAATAATTCGGATGGTCATATGAATCTAACTTATAATATTTGGTTGAACATGCTTGTTGTTCAGTTGTGAAATGAAGTGAAAAAAGTGGCTTCTAATTGATCTTAAATGTAACCTAGACTTGATATATGTTACTTGTATAAATATTTCAACTTAGTGTAAATTGGCATGCTTAAAGGGCAATTCAATATATTTTATGAGCGAGTCTAGCTCGTACACTAACATATTGATGTAGTTGACGAGTGTAATGGTATCAAACTTATAGAAAATGGTTAAGGAATGCGGAAAATATGGTAACAAGAAGCTGGTAAAGCGATTCGATAACTATACACAGTATGTTAATATGACCATATTGCAATGAGTCTTGAGGAAATATGTTTATGTGTTATGATAGGTGAAGAGGATTACTTTAATTAAAGAAATATGCTTGGCTAGGTGAGTATTTAGGACCTTGGATTGCTAGTATTTGTGGTCTTATTATTGCTACTTGCTGTGAATTATTGACTGTTGGTATTATGATTTTGCTATGAAACAATTGTTACATGGGGATGAGTTAGTAAATGATTGGTATTAGATATGAAGCTCATGAAGTGGTGTACTAATATGTGACATTCTAGTTTTTTTTTTTTTTTTTTTGGATATTCTACTATTGATGAACTTCACTTAATTGAATTCCTAATAGGATTCTTATTCACTACTTGTGAATGTGTGGATGCTTGCTTAGCTGATAATTTATCATCATTTATTATCTTGGATAAGCATTATCTCTTCATTGCTGAATTTATTTAGACGCATTCTTGAGTTTTGTATGACTATATTCATGGCATATGGTATAAAAGACCTGAAAGTTAGTTTTTAAGGCTTGGCTCATGATTAAAGAAAGTGCTTGGTTTATTAATATAGCTTGTTTTATAGCATATAGATCGCATTTGCTCAATTTAATATAGATTGCATTTGCTCAATTTAACACTTAGATAGAGCTACCCAATGTCACTCTCTTATCACTTGGTTATTGCTTAGTTTATTGCTTGGATTGAGCTATTAAAGTGTCACTCATCTAGGATGTCGACTACTATAAAGCATGTGCATTGACATGGCATCTATATAAAGATGAGATAGTGCTTAGTCAATTTCACCATAGCAACATACTTGAAATAATAAGAACCTATTTTTATTGGATTGTTGAGATTGAAGGATTCAATCCAATCCAATATCTTTTTTTTTTAATTGAATTAAGTTGAAAATTGTGACTATTTTCTTAGAAATTATTTTCTTGATTGTATTGTTATTGCTTTATCTTTAGTTATACTCACTTAGCTTTATAAGAAGTTAAGGGGCCAGTGTTTTGTTGGCCTTAGGTGTAGGTATGGATGACTAGAGCAACTTCTTGGGCATTTTGGGGGGTTTGTTAGAGTGTCAAATTAGAAATTTTATTTTGAAAACACATGCTTTTTTATTTCCCATTCAATAAACTAGATTGCTCTGTTACATTGTAATTAGGTGTAAATACAAAAATCTATTGCATTCTCTAATTATGGGGCTATAATCTTTAATACAAGTGAGCCACGTTGATTTGGAGATTGCTCATACTAAGTAAGCTAGGCAAGCAATTAGCCCTCATACATACTTAGGTGTTATAGTTTAATACTAAACATGATAGGTGATGATATGCTTAATAGGTGAGTACATTTGATGTTTTTAATAGAGGTTAAGCACTTAAGAAACTTAGTTTATATAGGCATTTTTTGAATGATATGGTACATTATTGAATTGTGGAAAGCAACTTTGGGTTTATGAATGGTTTGTGTTACCTTATCTTACCTTAAGGACGGCGTTAGCATTTTCTCCTTTAGGTACTAGGTTTGGGTAATACAGATTGATAAATAGATTAAGTGAATATCTATAAGATGGGGCGTTTCAATGTTGTTTACATTTTCTATATATTAATTACATTTCTTTTATACATTGTAGCTCTCAAGAAGGAACCTATATAATAAATCATTTATCTAAACTAACTTAATATTTTAGAAATTTAGAAAATCTAAAGGTAAAAATTACCTTGCAAAATTCCAATGACCTCTAACAACCACTAAGAGAGGATGGGTTATTGGTTGGAACTTATCGCTGTAGTACTAATTTTGAATTTTCTTTAATTTTGCATAAGTTTTCTTATTTCCTCAATTAATTTTTATGCATTTGAATTAATTTTTCCAAACACTCCTCTCTTGTCTAGTTCATATGGCCCTCCTCCACACCTACCCCACTGTCTCTTGTCAAGTGTTACAAGCTAAAACCATCATATGTTGCATGAGGCCAACTTAATTCCTAAACTGTGTTACAAGCTAAATCTCTCATATGTTGCATGAAGGCCAACTTATTTTCTAAACTATATTCTACATAAAACCATCAACTTCAAACCATGTTTTAACCTTATGAGTTGCTAAACCTTGTGCTTTGTGGGTTTGTTGTGGTTGAACTTGTGCTTGGTCCTATTGTAATGCCATGTTTGCTATGTGGAAATGTATTGAGAATGGAATTGCGATTTTGGGTTCCATTCCATTTCTTGTGATTAGAAAGACTTTTAGAAGGTTAAATTGCAATTTGTTGGAATCGATAATTTTGACTTCAAGGTATTCATGATTCCATCCTATCCCACCATTAATAGGGTGGAATCATGATTCCATTCTATCATCATCAATAATAATTACTTAAATAACATTTTAACTTATTAATATATATTTTTTTATATCTACGAATAAGAACGATTTTGATAAATACCACTATATACTATATTTCCTTCCATTCTATTTTATAAATGTTTTCAAACATATAAATGAAATTCTATTATTGATTCCATCCAATTCTATTTGATCTATTTCGAATCATTCTTACATATCAAATATTATATAAGAACACTGACTAAAATAATTAGCTTTTGTGACCTATGTTTATGAAAAATCAAATTCTTATGTATTTTTTTTGTCCTTTTGCATGTTGGCTTGGGCCAATTTTGAACTCATTCAACTTATTTCTACTCCAATTTTATGAACTACGCAATTCTTTTAACCCATCACTATCTCTTCGAGTTTTTGAATTTCCAACTATAATCTTTAAAACTACTTTGGTAAAATTGAATTTATCATTGAATAAAATTTTTATCTTCTTAAAATTTAAAAAACTAACTTTATAGAATCATTTCTTTTATTTTTACAACCTCGTCATAAACTTTGAGCAAAATCAAGGTTATTTTTCGAATGCCTTAAATTTATTGACTTTGGAAAACTGGGTATTACATCGGCGAATGTGACATGTGCACTGCGAATGTGCTTTTATCCAGTTGGGAGCACAATTTCTTGATAGGCTTTACGCTAAATCATTTTGGGATCTATAAATATTAGGTGCCCCCTTCTATTGATAAGAATATGGGTTGCACCGTGGATTTGAAGTTTGAAAGAACACGCTTGTTACTGTGTTGTTGTTTGTGGAATCAAAGGTATGCTAACCTTCATTGAATTTTGTTATTTGTTTATTTAGTTGGAGCAAGAAGACACCTTAAGCCATCTTGGCTTTCTTTTAAAAATAATAATAAAAAAAAAAAGACAAAGAGACTCGATCCAATTATTAAAGCTACTTGTGTAGCATCAGGGTTTAACAGGTGCATATTTCCTGTAACATGATTTATAGAACCATTCTTTATTCAAGGGGACGTGACACTAATTTTGTCCCGAGCAGCTCTACATAAAAGATGCATATAATATAAATATTAAGTTTGACAATTGATAACACAATATAATAATATAATAATATGATATATGATATAATATAATAAGATTAGAAGTATAATTATAAAAAAAAACATAAAATATGATATGATACATAATATAAAGACATAATTATAATATAAATAAGTACGATTATATTTTAAGTTGATTATTTATTTTTTAGATCAATTTTATATATTTTTAGTATTTATATAAATTAAACATAATTTGAAAATACGGATATAACTTGCTAACATAAATTTTGTATCCCGATAAATATAGAGAAGCGCTTTTTGTGATAGTAAAATATATTAACCCTATGTAAATGGGGTCTTTTCGATTTCTATTCGAACATCAGAAGGAGAACACTTACAGGAAGAGATAACGACTAACGAGCAATAGCAGGGTGAAAATGACGATCGAACAAGATTTCTCCATGATTTATCTATACAGTGGATAAGTGGAACAATATGAAAGAGGTATTGGTTCGTGAAAATTTCATTCCATGGCCGATATTTATTGAGGAATTTATAGCAGAAGATCTATGAAATAAGGTATTGGATCTTTCACCAGATGAAAGGTGTTAGTTGCTCATTCCATTCTGGAATTACTGGATATATTCTTAATAGGAAATTGGTGTATGAGCTGCGGAGAAAAGTGGCAAGTCAATAAAAGTTTGATCTTTTCCATTTATCTATAATATGTATAGAAACTTTTGGATCCATAAAGAGCAAAAACAAAGATGATCTAGGTTGGTTCATATTTCCAAAATATTCATTCTATTTTATCTCTCAATTCGTAATGTTACAAAGCATTACTTTGATGTAGTCCATTATATATATATAAATATATATATTTCAATTAGGAGTGAGCAAAAAAACTGACCAAACTGAATCAATTTATAAATTAAACTAAATCAAACTGAATATATAGTTTTTTTTCCGGTAATTTGGTTTGAAAAATTTCAAATTCGAAGCAAACCGAAAATTTATGATTGGTTTGAAGGGTTAATTCAAACTAAACCGTTTTGAAAAAAATGTAATGATAATTTACTTATAACTAAAAAAATTCTTTTATTATAATAATCTTTAAAAGAGTTTTTAGTTTATCTTTATTAAAAAATATATGTATTTAATTTTTATAACTATAATATAAGTTAACTTAAATTTTATCTTATATGCTAATCTAAGAAAAAAATTAATTATATTAAATATTTAAAATTTTTTAGTTACTCGAATATTAAATTTTTCAATCTCTTATATAATATTAATGCATGTTATTATTAAAAAAATTTAATATTACTCAAATGAAATTACAAGTTAAGCATATATACTTTCTTAAAAAATAAAATATGGTTTAATCCATAAATAAAACCAAACAGAAATTTTATGGTTTAAAAAATATATAAAATTGAATTGTATAGTTTGGTTTGAAACAATAAAAAACTAAATTGCATTTTTATAGTTTGGTTTGGTTTGAAGAAAAAATCGAATCAATTCGATCTGCACCCTTCTCTAATTTCAACTATGACTTACTTTCCACCGGAAAAAGAAAAAAAAAAAGGAAAAAAGTGACTTACCTATTTTTTTTTTCTTAATCAAGAATTGGGGAAAAAAAAAATCCAATCCTCAATAGTCATGGTGGGGAAGACTTTCTTTTAGTTTTTTCTTTCCAAAGATTTTTTTTTTCTTTTCAACGATTTTACTATTTTGATTTCCATGTTGTTAAGTAAACAAATTATTTAATTGATTATATTATCTATATTATTAATATGGATGGATCTATTTCGATTTCCAAACTCCTTGCTTGAAAAATTGAATGTATAACAATCACTATTATTAACTATATAGTTTTCAAAAATTAAATATCTCCCATTTTTTTATTATTAGGTGGCCACATCATAGTTTTCTTTCTATTCGCTAAGCCATCTTTAATTCATAGGTAGGTCACAAGCATCTTTCAGTAAAATGTATAAAATGTAGCTCTTCCTAATTAAAAAAAAATGATGTTTTCTTATGAAACAATTTTCTATTTTAGTACGGTAAACATATATTTCTTAAATTTTTTAAAAGAATATTTTCTATAAACTATGAGAATAGCATAGACATCTTCTATAAGTGTTGGCAATGGGTATGGGAATTTTAGGGTATGGCACAACATGCTTGTATTTAGGGAAATACTGTATTTCAAATTGTTATTGGGATTAACTTTGGCATACCAGTATTTAATGTAATATGAATAATTTAAATATTTACTAATGCCTTTAGGTATTCCTAGAGTTATAGCTTTATGTTTAGGGATTCACATAAAATTTTAGGATTATAAATTTGCAAATTAGAGTTTAACAAAATTAGTTTTCTGGTTTAGACGGAGTGTTAGGCTTCCAACTAAAATAATATTTTTTAAAATTGAAAAATATAATACCTAAAAATTATTCAAAAAATAGATTGTGAAAGTATAGATCGAGTTTTCATCTTAAGCAATTTGTAATGAAGGTGCATACATAGTCCATGCCTTTAGTGTTTTTTTTTTTTTATCATTGAATTTTTTTTTTATGGAAAATTATGATTTTCATACTCCTTTATACTTTATCTTATAATATACTAAAAAAAGAAGACAACAATTTTACTTATGAAAATACTAAATGACAACGTGGTTTAGTCTCAGCTATAATAGGCCTAAATAAGTTATATATATATATATATATATATATATATATATATTATATTATGTGTTCTGTAACTTTACATAAATGAAAAGTTATGATCCTCAAAGTTAGAAAAGTAAATAATATCAGTAGCATTTTTTTTTTCTTTTGGTATATTATAAGATGAAACATAAAGGGGATATGAAAATCATGATTTTTCATATTTTTATAATGGAAAAAAAGTATACTAAAAGGGTGAATTGTATCTGTGCCTTCAATACAAATTATTGAGGCGTTATATTTTTAGAATTTTTTTTTTAGTATGCTATTTCGCAATTTTTAAAAAATGATTTAAGAGCATTCTAAATTCTCTCAGCTACATATTATTTCCTTTTGTTCTAAATTCTTATATTGTATTATCATTTACGGAAATAATATTAAACACTATAGGTTTCGTAGTTTTGTGCTGTGAAACATTATCATGTTGGGTTTCGAATATTCAATTACAATTATAAATACTAAACATTACTATTTTTTTTTTCGTCGTTCATAATTGTTATCACTATGGCTATCGCTGTTGTTATTGGTATAAAGAAATGCAAATTCAATTTATCAAATTCCCATGTTATATTTTAAATATCGTTTAATAGATTATCTTAATTATTTAGAAGACCTAAGATTACCATTCTAAATAAGAAAATTTGTTTATTAATTTATATGTCGTTTTAGGAAATGTTTTAAAATAGGAGATACTCATATTACTTGATAGTTCCTATATTGCAATTAAAGCATTCTTTTCTCATTATAAATATATTTATCACATATTTATAGTATATCCTTATTTCTATAGTTAATTTTTGTAGGATATCTAAATAGATCATTGTGATTATTATTTTCATTGTTTAGCAAATATTGTTTAGCAAATTTAGTTTGGATTGTGTCATTATTTCCTTTTGTTTACTAAGGTTCTATTGAACAACATATATATATATATATATATATATATAGAGGAGTCATTAATTAAAATAACTTAGTTTGAATACGTCTTAAAAAAAAATACATTTAATAGGTTCATCTTCCTATTTTTAAGCTTTATAAAGAAATGCAATTGCTTTAGTTTTACACACATAACAGGTTCTACATCATATTATAAAGTTATAGTAGTTGTTTTACCTTTAAAATATTTTTCATGTCAAATTATCTGCAATTCATTTTCCATCTTTCATTTTTTAGCTTCGCCTTGTTTAATTCTTTATTGAGTCACATTTTAACTAAGCAAAACAAAATGTTATTAATATATTTTTAATCTATTTTATTTACTACATTTAATGTATTACTACAATTATATATTTCATTCTTTTTTATTTTAATATTTTTCTTTCCAATAATTGGTTTTATTTGCAACATCCCACCTTCTTGGTGTTTACTTAGCTTATTTATTAACTTGTATTACTCATACTTGGTACATGAAAAGAGAGAATGTTAATGCCATCCTTAAGGTAAGGATAAGGTGAAACCAATCACAAATCTGAACTTACTTTCCATAACTCGCCAATGCACCATATCATTTGGAAAAAACATGTATAAATTAAGCATCTTAGGCACTCAATTTGTATTTACGACTCCTAATGTATTCACCTATTAGGCATGTTAGCACCTCTCATATCCAACATTTAACTATAATACCTAAGTATGAACAAGAGCTAACCGTTCACCCTACTTACTTAGTATGAACAATCTCCAAATCAACTTAGTTCACCTGTATTAAGGATTACACCTATAAACCTTGAGAATTTTCCTAGTTAGGTTGCAAATCGCTTAGAGATAGAGATATTCCTAAGAGTTAATAGGAAACCCAACCCTAACCCTAGAGATTACTTTAACCCTAACATATAAACCTTAACTCCTTTCAAAGGCCCTAAAACCCTAAGTCAAGGTGTCAAATCTAAATTAAACCTTAAAGCTAGAATAATTCCGTAGAATATCGTAAGTCATATAATTAAACATACCTAGAAAGGCTAAACCACCAAATAATGTTAATAAACTAAAATTGATGAAATTAGCTCCTAAGTGGCATGTAGCAAGGCTATAAAACATGATCATTTTGAGTCTAGTTACAAATTAACTAAGCTAGCCAAACTACCCTTAAAAAAAAAAATAGCTTAACTAACTTAACTAGAAGTTAACCAAATTAACCAAAAGATAAAAGAATGTAGGCTTATGGAGGCATATGTGCACTAGCCATGCTTAGGAAAGGGGGAAGAGATTTAACAATGCTTCATAGTCTAATGGCCATCCATGTTTTAGGGGCGATTAGGATAAGTAGGCTAGATTAGTAGTTTGTAAGGTGTCAAGTTTGGGAAGTGAATTTACCAAAAATGGAAGGGTGATTTAACTTAAAGCAAACCGTTAACCAATAGTTAATTTCCTTAACCAATTAATGCCATTTTCTTGTATACATTAAGGATACCTTAAGTAAATTAGAATAAAACATACATATAAACACTACTCTCTCCCTCTCAATTGACCAAGCTTTCGTCCATCCCTCTCATTCTCATCTTTCTTCATTTCAAACACACAACTCACTCTCAACGTTTAAATAAACTCCACTATCACCACCATCGCACAAACACCACTAAAGCTCCAACCTCACTTCACTTGTTAAGCTAACCACCCAAACTGGGGATTAAGGAAGGAATCAAGGAATTTGGAGTGAGTAAGAGGTTGGGGGTAGCAAGGAGCAAGAAGTGGGACAAGCATTCTTTCCTTGTTGTAGGTTTCTCTTAGTTTTTATTCCTTCTTGTAGCTAGCTCTAGACTACTACGACCAGTAGTAATGTGGCCAAGTAAGCATTTTTATGATTACTGTATTTGATTGTACTTGTAGTTATATTGCACTTAATTGTGTATACATTTGAAAATTGTATGTGTAGGGCTAGAGGATCGCTTGTGGATGGTTTGTGGTGAGTTTAGTGCCAAGATAATATAACGTATTATAATTACAATGCTAACTAGATTATGCATTAGATTTGTGGGATTGTGTGTGTTTATGTAAATTTGAATGGTCACCAAATAACTAAACTTAATTAAACTCGACCTTAATTAATATAGATCATTCATCTTAAGAATCTACATGAGGAAGGCCATTGGCATCATGCAGTGGTATGGAAAGGCCACATGAAGGCATTTCTCTATATGTAACCTTGCTTTGACCATTAAGATCTACTTGGTATCAAGAAATGCTACTCTTCAATTGAGGCAAAGTACAAGGATTCATCATTTAGGGGTAGATGAGATTGGGTGTATCATCCACATGTACACCCATTTGGGAATATATATATGCACACACACACACACACAAAAAGATATATATATATATATATATATATATATATATATATATATATATAAAATTAACTACTTCTATTGTATAAAATGACTTTACATTTTTCAATACTCTTGAGAAATTTAGTTGAAGATGATTGGAACTTGGAGTCGACATATAGTTCGTGATTTTCTAACCTAGGTAGTGGAGGGCATTGAATCCATATTATATACATTTTTCAGATGGTTGTATATGTTGTTGCATTTCATATGCATGTCATGCATTCATATGTTTGATTAATTAACTTGACTGATGCTTGCTTGATTCACTAACTTGGTTGTAGTTTACACCCCCATAGCTTGTCTTTATTATAGGAGCTCGTTTAGGTAAACCCTAGTAGGCGTATACTAGAGAGTGTTGGGGAAGACTGGATAAATGAAGATAAAGTTGTGAGGATGAGGGATCATTGCTAATTATATAGGCTTTCTAAATTTTATTTTAAGTTGTAATGTGTCATAGGAAAATACTTAGACTACCTTAGCTTGTAATTATCTTATGATGACTACTATTACCCATTAGGTATAATGGGACCCACGTCCCTTATCATGCTATTATGTGATATGAAATTATCTTAATTATTATTATTCTTTTACTACTTGAGAATAGAATTCTTACTCGAAGTAATTGGATTTAAGTAGGCCTTTTATAGAATATAGTAAACCCCAAAATAACAAAAGGGTTATTTTCAGTTTTCTATACATTAAATTATGGGTTGTTATGTCTAAGGTACTCGTTGAGGTGTGACAATACCACCATAACTAGGAATTACAATAGTCTTTTATATTTACACCTGATTATAGACTAAATTACAATGTAACATAGCAATCTAGTATATAAAAAGGGAAACTAGAAGCTCGACTCTCTAAAATAAAAATTTTGGTTTAATGCTCACAAAAACCCTCAAAAGCCCAAGTAGTTGCTCTAGTCATCCATACTTGCACCTAAGGACAACAAAACACTAACCCCTTAGCTTCTTATGAAGCTAAGTGAGTATAACTAAAGATAGAATAATAATAATGCAATCAAGAAAGCAATTTCTAAGAAAATAGTCACAAACCAAGCATAACATCATCTTTTATGTGACATATAGATGCCATGCCAATAAACATGCTTTGAATGAGTTAGTATTCTAGATGAGTGGCATTAGTAGCTCAAACTGAGCAATAAACTAAGCAATTGAAGAGTGGCACTAGGCAACTTTATTCAAGCATTAAATCGAGCAAACGCAATTTATATGCTATATAATAAGTTTAGTAAACCAAATGCTTTCTTTAACCAAGAATCAAACTTTGGAAACCAACCCTTAGGCCTTTTATGTAATGTCATGACTATAGTCACACAAAATCCAAGTATATTTAAATGGACCAAGCAACCAAGGAATATTGCTTATCCATGATAAAAAAATGATAACATATTATCATCCAAGCAAACATCCATTCAATCACAAATATTGAATAGGGATCCCATAAAGTCTATTAGAGTAGAACATCCAAAGACATTACACATTGATACCTAACCTCATCAACATCATATCCAACTCCAAGCATTTACTAACTCATCCCTTAACAAACATTCATTCTATAACAACTTTGAGTGTAAGAAACCAATAGTTCATAGCAAGCCGCAATAATAAAACTGCAAATACCTACAAATAGAGTAATTGGATATTCACCTAGTTGAGCTTATTCTTTATTCACTAATCAAAGAACAAAGTATCCCTTATTCATCCATTGTAATTATATGCAAAACTCATCAAGATTTATTTCAATTCATATACAATTATACTAATATATTGTAAAACAATACCAAATCATACTATTAACTTCAAATCACCTTGTATATATTGTTCATTTTTTATCCATTTTTAATAAACTTTATATCATTACTCTTGTCATTTCGAAAACTATATAAATATGATATAATACGAATCTAATCATATTTCATAAATTACCAAATTACCCTTTTAGTTGCTTTGGTTTATTTAAGGTGTACTATTGATATAGATAGTCTATCTTTAGTTCATATCGCACTTGAGACCAACCAATTATCACTTTTTAACATTAAATCGCAACTAATCAACATGTATATTTCACCAAAACATCAAGTAAAGATCACACAGTTATCTAAGTGTTAAAGAGATTTACTATAGTTTACTAATTTAGTTAATATGTAATGAGATAATGACTAAATTACATAATAAATAACACACGAGTCTGAATGATTTCATGAAAAATACTGTAATCTTACAAAACTGTATAATTTTAATTTTGTCCATTGAATACCCTAATCTATCTTTTCTCATGAATTATCCAAATTCATCTTTTGAGGCCCAATATTACTCAAAATTATCTCATATTATGTAAATAATGAACTTTATGAGAAAAATCACCTGAAAATACTCCTCATAACATAATTAAGCTCTAATAACTATAATATATCAAATTCATCAAGTAAATTTATGAAAAAAACAATTTCTTCCTAGTTTGCTTAAACCGTCAGTTTATTAAAAGTAATTATAATAAATACTAAACGTTTAATTTGTAAAAAAAAAAACTCTTTCCATGTAAATTAAATGCATTCTATTAAGAGTTCCTAAAAAAAAAAAAAAAATAGCTCAAAAGTAACATTGTTTCCTATTTCAAAAATCAATTGCAATTTTCGCTACCATATTATTAACCATAATTTCATCAAAACAAAACTATCAAAATAAACCGCATACAAAATAACCCATAAATAAGTTCTTCTGATTTAATTTTAAGGATTACATATTTTTAATTATTTCCGCAAAATTCAGGGAAGTTTTTCACTTTGGCCGTTCACGGGACCTCGTCGGCTGGACACCCCTGGCCGCCATCCCAAGGGTTTTTATAATAGCCTCATGTTTGTTATATAAACCCCACACGACCAACCTTTTCCAGCAATTTTCGTAATTTCTAGATAACTTTTCCAAAATTCTTAGAGCTAGCTTCTAATAATCTTATGGAGTTGCATATTAAAAAATTTTGAGAGGATGAGGGTTTGTGGTTCTTCCCAATTTTGAGAGTATTTTTGAGTGGTTGATGATCCCTACGCTTAAGTAGTAAGATATGCATATATTCTAAGTATGCCACTTACTGTCCAATATTGATGTGGAAAAGTCAGAAGCTTCCATCGTATACACCTTAGCTTAAATTTATTTCCATTTTTTTAAAAAATCCAATTCATATTTTATGACGTGATTTCTTATTTTAATTAGTTAATATTATATGGGAATAACTATATTAATCTGATACTTAATTGTTACTATATTGCAATAATGTATTTCACTAGTAATTATCATTTTTTATAAGTTAATTAATCAATCTCTAATGTCTCGTTATACTTTCAAGCTTACTATTCAAGTTTCCAATAAATAACAAATGAAATCATTAATTATTATCGATATTAAGATCAGTTTCTTATATTTCGCATTTTGTGAAAAAAAAAAAAACTTTACTAAGCTATTTCGTTTCGACTATCTTTCCTGGCCATGTCATGAAAAGTTTAGCCCAAATCGAAAAATATTGACCCAAGCCCTAAATTAGTAGCTTCAACTTAAGAATATCATATTCTGTACAATTTATTATTTATGCACATGCTTCGCGGGTGCATATTTACTGCTGTACATTTATGTAGATACATGTGACTAATGTGCAAAGAATATTTAAATATATATATTAACAATAATATAGAATATACAAATATCATTTATGTATATGCACAAACGTATATAGGAAAAGAAATATGATATATGTATTTGTACATCAAAAAAGGGTATCTGCATATCTTAAATTACATATACTAATGGATAACTTACCCATGTTGTGGGTGTAAAAACAAATACATGTAAAATTATTAATAAAAATGGTAAAAATATATATTGGAAGTTGAATGTCTAGAAAGTACAAAATAGTTGTGAAATTAAAAATTTATTCTAATTATTTATAACATTATTAATTTTGAAATTTGATAAAAACATTAAAAAACTTTCATAATTGTTTTTTTCCTTAAATTTAAAATTTAAAAATATTACTTCATAAGTATTTATTGATACAATGATCATAAGAGATTAAGACAATGTAATATAAATGATAAAACATAGGTGCTTTTTTAAAATTTGGCATTCTTCATTTGTAGGAGATGAAGTTTAGAATATAGAAATAATTTTTGACAATTTGTAAAAGAATGGGGATAAGGGTGATAATAAGGAGTTATCGAGAGAAAGAGAGTATGTGTGTGGACTGACATGTAGATTTGTTTTTTTTTTTTTATTATTAATTACATAATAAGGGAAATAAATATTAAAGACATCAAATAGATATCTTTCCCTTTAATAACATATATTCAGACAATGGTTTCTCCATGTATTTGTCAAAGTCCTAATTTTTTTAAAAAAAATTTTATATTAATTACACATTTCATAACAAATTAAGGTAGAGTAGTGATGAAAAGTTTTCACATTGGAACACGTATATATTTTTATATACATAAAATATCCTATAAATATTGACAATAATTTATTTGTTTTCATTGTTGTACTCATCCATCATATCCTATAGTAAGGAATAACATGCTAATGTTGTAAAACAAGAAAACCTTATAATTTTTCTTCACGTGTATACACTTCTTGTTAGTGTTGCTTCAATCACTCATGTCCAACTCTTTTTTTTTTTTTTTTTAATGGCTTTTTCTCCCTCTACTATTCTTACTTGCTCTTGGCCCTTTCCCATCCCTTATTATCTTTCTTTGTTGGATTCTTTATCAAATTGATAAACCCTAATCGAGAATCACTCCTCTCACTTTATTCAATCAAGCGCACCTCAACTCTAAGAACTATCACAACTCAACGAAATCAAAATTCTACGAGGACAAATGAGCAAGAATTGAGAACAAGTGAGAATCAAGAATTATGGAAAGGCTCAAAGAGAAAATATGTAAAAGGAAATAACTTGCAAGAAAGAAGATGAACAAATTGTGATATTACTAATTTTAAAAGATGGTTCTTTGTCATTGTTAATTCATTCCTTTTTTCCCCCTGAATTGCCTTTCTTTCTCTTTATTTTATTCTTCATTTTGTTTTCTTCTCTTTTGATAGACAATTTTTTAAAAATGACTTTTCTTTTTTTATTTTCTTGTTACTTGATGCGAATCATAGAGAAAATTACGAAAATGAAGAAACTACAATTATGAAAATGAAACTAACGAGATTGAACTTGAATTTATAACTATGCTCTAACACTAAACTGATGTGAACCTTGAAAATATGTCTCAACACTCAACAACAAAATTTTTAATATCAATTTCCAAGAAAGGTAAAGATAAGTTAAAACTTCAATTTCTTGATTATGTGAATCAAGAATCAAAGATAGAAAAGCCTAAAACCAATAATGTAATAATCGCAACCTATTCATTATAGATGAGCTAAAACCTTGATATAAAGGACGAACATTGCATGAATAATGCTCTTGATAGGTTAAGTAGTTTGAACTAAAGATGTTAAATCTCTCAAAAGATCATTTCAATATCTATCGGTTGTTTTTTAATACAATGAAAGTCCTATTTATAGGCTAAAGTAACCTTTACATAATGTAGAAAACAATAAACTAAATGGGGAGCAAAAGAAACTATGCAATAAGGTTAAATGGACAACTAATTAAGATAAAAATAAGACAAAATGCATCCTAAAGATCTAGATGTGCTTTGGACTTGGTTCTTGGCCTAAGCCCGTCTAATCTTCATCTTAGACTAAATCTTTATCTTTAGAACAAGCAAAAATGATGTTTATTATGCTTGGACTTGGTTTTCAACTCAACCTAAACTATGGAATTTGCAATTAGGGTTCGAAGAAAGAAAAAAGAAGGAGGCTGACAATTTTTTAAATAAAAATGTCTAGAATTATCCTGAACTAAGTTAGAGTGTATTAAGTTAGGAAAAAACATGAGTGGGCCAAGGGACCAAAATGCTAATTAAATGATGTAAATAGCTCAAGGCTTTAGCCCAGCAAAATCTTCATCTTTCTAGAATTTCTTTTACTTATTTTGTACATGTAGGCATATGACACGTACTTGTGGTCATGTGATTTGTTACTCAATTATGGGGATGTTGATTAGTATTCTTGCTATGAGTGGTCTTAGGCTAGATCTAACCTTTATATGGAAGAGATTTGACCTATAAAATTAGATAAATGTGAGCTATTGGTATTGGAGTTGTCTTTGATGTTAGCACCTTAATATTTAAGTCAAACAAATGTTGTCGATGGTAAATATGGTAAGAAAGAATAAGAGTATCCAAGTTTCAATCCCTTTACTTGTGGAGCAATTACTTATTTATAATGAGAGTATCATGAGATATTTATGGGATGTGAATCTTTTTAAAAAGATATTCACTCTTATCTAATAAAAATATAATAAAGTATATATTGAGAATTTGATGTATTTTCCATATTTTTCTTTACTATCCATAAATATGTTAATTAAATAGTTTGAGAGGCTGGTCGAATTGGGTCCTAAGGCCTAAGGCCGAATGACCCATTAATACTTACATCCAAACACACCCTCCTTTCGTCATTTTTGTAGAGTTTATATATACATTAACAAAATACTTAGTGGTAGTTCTGAAAAATACATAAAGTAAGAATAAATCGGAAATGGAAAACTGAAGTCCACAACAAATAATAATACTATAAATTGCTATGTTGATGATCATTTGTGTTTCTAGCTAGTTATAAATATAAATCTCGATTGCGAATATAAAATATATAGATATATTCACATATAGAATAATATCCATGGAGAATTGGTTACTTATGTTCTTAATGAACCTCTTTAGAAGGAGAAAATTTGACATAAAAGTACTAATAAAATTTTAATATATAAAAATATAAATGATAGATTTTTATAAAATATCTATTATTATCATCTCATGTCTAAATATCATTGATATTTACTAGAACTTATCAAAACACGTGGCATGTTAATACTACTGATTTTTTTTCTTCCTTTCAAACAACCCACAATCGAGAAAATAATGAGGTTTGTAGCACAATAATTCTTAAACAAAATGATCACGAGCACCCAGGCCACTGAGCGTTTAAAAAAAAACTCTGACGCAGAATTTGCAAGCCTTCTGTTGGAACTTCACTAGTGCAAGCAAGGCATTCAAGATTCACATTTGCACCAACCCGGATACTAATCAAATCACGCATGTCGTTTAGTTTGTCTTCCATTAGCTTAACATACACTAGGCCCTTTGTAAAATAAAGAAAAATTAAATAAAATAAAATTTTAAAGGAAGGTCATTTAAGTAATTAAAGACTTTAAAATGAGGGTATTTTGGTCTTTTCGATAATATGTTATATAAGTTAAATAAAAACCCTAATTGACCCTTTTTTGTTAGTTGTTAACATGGACTCTTATGATGCAGAAAAACCCTAACTCATTCTAAGCTATGCTTCAACTACAGAAGGATTCCTGAATTAAAGTGTGATTGTGGAGGTAAGTACGTTTATCAAATTAAGAATTCTACATGTTATTTGTTTTAACAAGAACTCGGTTAAGACTTAACGTTGGGGGAATTTAAGGTTTCTAGACATTCTGAGTTGAATGTCAAAGTTATCGGATCAAACAAGTTTCAAGTCGTAAATTCAAACTGAGATAAGTAAGTATTCCAATTACATATAAATTCATGGAATTAAGTATATTTTATGTAAGAATTAGGGTGCTTAGTTAATTAATGAGAGATGGAATGGAGAAGGGCTCGATTGGGGAGGAAATTAGAGAATTTTTAAGATTTAAAAGGGTACATAGCTATGGTGTACGATTGTGTACTTACCTATAAAGAACGTGAAAAGAAAATTGGTGAAATAGGTTGTACATGGCCAGGTACACGGTTTATGCAAAATGGAAAGGTTATTGCTTATACTTCTTGCCAATTGAAGCCGTATGAAAGAAACTACTCTATTCATGATTTGGACCTAGCAATAGTAGTCTTAGTGTTGAAACTTTGCGAACATTATTTATATGGAGAGAAATGTAAGGTATTCACATGTCATAAGAGCTTGAATTACCTTTTCACTTAGAAGGATTTAAAAATGAGACAAAGGAGATGACTGGAATTAATTAAAGACTATGATTTAGAAATATAGTATCACTTAGGACAAGTGGATGTGAAAGTAGATACTCTCAGTAGAAAGAGGCAGGGTAACTTAGCTACATTGCAACTTCACAAAAGCCATTGCTTGAAAAAATGCGAAGGTTGGAGTTAGAAGTAATTACCCAGGAGGTAGGAGCAAGACTTGCTAGTTTGTGCATCTAGCCAGCTATAGTAGATAAAATTAAAGTAGCTATGCCAAAAGATAAAGGTATGCTGGAAATTATGCATAGGATGGAACAAGGAAAGGCACTTGAATTCAAAATCGATCAAGAGAGAGTTTTGTAGTATGGAACTAGGATATGTGTACTAGAGTTAATAGAGTTGAAGAATGTGATTTTAGGAGAAGCACATCACTTTGGGTATGCAATCTACCCTAGGAGTACTAAACTGTACCAAGATCTAAAGGCGCATTACTAGTGAAAGAATATGAAATGGGGTGTAGTAGATTTTTTTTCCAAGGGTTTAAGATGCCAATGGATCAAAATAGAACATTAGAGGTCAATAGGAGAACTACAACTTTTACCCATACTAGAGTGGAAGTGAGAGCATGGAATTATGGATTTTGTTATTACACTTCCCAAAATCAAAGAAAAGCATGATATTGTATGAGTAGTAGTGAATAAATTAACTAAATCAACACATTTTATACCTATTAGTATCAGTTGTACCTTGGGTAAATTGGCATAGTTATATATCAAGGAAAATAGTCAAGCTTCATGGAATCCCAATGACAATTGTTTTTTGATCAAGACATTAGATTTATAGGTAGATTTTGGAGAAGCCTACATGGAGCTTTGGGCACCAAGTTGCAGTTTAGCACAATTTATTATCCTTAGATAGATGTGTAGTCAGAGCGGATTATACAAATTCTAGCGGATATGTTGAGGGCTTGTGTTTTGGATTTTGGAGGAAATTAGGATGAATAAGCAAAAATGATGTTTATTACGCTTGGACTTGGTTTTCAACTTAATCTAAAATATGGAATTTGCAATTAGGGTTTGAAGAAAGAAAAAAGAAACGAGGGTGACACGTTTGTAAAGAAAAATGAAACATGTCTAGAGGTATCCTGAATTGAGTTAGAATGTATTAAGATAAGAAAGGACATGGGTGGGCTAAGGGCCCAAAATGCTAATTAAATGATGTAAACGACTCAAGGCCTCAGTTTAGCCAAATCTTTATCTTTCTAGAATTTCTTTTACTAATTTTGTAGATGTAGCTATATGACACATACTTGTGGTCATGTGATTTGTTACTCAATTATGGGGTTGTTGATTAGTGTTCTTGTTGTGAGCAGTCTTAAGCCAGGTCTAACCTTTATGCGGAAGAGATTTGCCCTCTAAGATTAGACAACTGTGAGTTATTGGCACTGGAGTTGTCTTTGATGTTAGCATCTTGATATTTAAGTCAAACAAATGTTGTAGAAGATAGATATGGCAAGAGGGAATGAGAGTATCCAAGTTTCAATCCCTTTGCTTGTGGAGTAATCACTGTATTGTGAGATATTTATGGGATGTGAATCTTTTCAAAAAAAGATATTCACTTTTATCCAATAAAAATATAGTGGAATATATCTTAAGAATTCAATATACTTTCCATATTTTTTTCTACTACCCATAAATTTGTTAATTCAGTAGTTTGAGAGGTCGACCGAATTGGGTCTTAGGATCAAGGCTGAATGACCTATTAACACTTAACAAACTCCTCCTTTCTTCATGTTTGTAGAGTTTATATACATATATTAATTTAGGAATTCAGTATCTTCCATATGTAAATCGCGCTATTGAAAATGCACTGCATTCGTCATTTTCCAATTGATGCAAATTGAACATTTGCTTTGTCAACGCCATGTTAGTTTATGATTAATTGAGATGCAAGCAATGAGGGCTCATCAGCCAAGCTAAATCGTAAAAATTTTCCTTTCTGGTATGATATGTTCTTAATCTAACTAATTGTGATTTTCATAAACCTGTGAATGTGCTGTTCAACTTCCAATGGCTGGCAAGCCTACTATCACGGAGTTCGTTTTAAAACACATTATATCTAGAGTCATGGTAGAACATTAATCCAATTTTCTTGCATTATTTTTAAATTTGATGTTTCTTAGGTGGTTTGCAAATATTGTGATATTGCCAATGGACTGTAGTTGTATATATATATTTTAGGAATGCATTATATTTTAAATTTGGGGCAGTTCCTAACTCAATTTAATTCCAAGAATTAATATTAGATTGTTGGTTGCTTGCATATAGACCACGACATGTGGCTCGGGCCCTGCCTAAACCGATTTGAATAGCCGGTTCCCATTCTCCAAAAACGCAAAACGAGATTAGCCCGAGGAACCCCCATAGGCCCATACCGTGGCATGTGACCCTTCTCAACCAATTTTTTCATTTTTCATTTTTTTCTTTCTCAAATTATTTTAATTTTTTTAAAACTTTTTTTCCCTATGTTGCTCATCCAACTTTATTTGTACCACTAGTCCATTATTTTGCTTTGGCCAATTGTTATATAAATTACAATTGCACATATTCCCTTTTGGTATAAAGTTGCTAAAGGGAAAGTGTATAAAGTTTATTTGTTTATTCAGTAATATGTATGTATGGAGGATCACTATTGCAGTTACAAGATATTATAGTATAAAAAGTAAACGAGAAGTAATAGAACAAAATAACAAAAATATAGAAGTTGTTGTGCCATTGTCCGTATTAATATTTTCCATACCATAAAGATTTATAAATTGTTCTATAATTTATTTTGTAATTATTATTATTGTTTAATTTTCCTAAAAATCTTGAACTATTAAAAGGGGTGATTGAACTCAGGTCGATGAAAAAATAAAGAATTGAAAAGAAATGGAGAAGATGGCTACTTCAATAGTAAACTAATTTCAATAGCAATGCCGTAGAATAACAATCATGAAATTATGTCTAATGCCATGGAAGATATTCAAAGTCAAATAAGTACTATAAAGTACCTTACTATTTCTTATGATGCAGAACAAGCATTGTAAAACAGGAGCATATCAATCTTCCCACGGTCACACCATATGCAGGATTGTTGAGATTGCATGATAATCCTATGAGAAAAAGCTAGCTAGTTTTGGAATGAAAAAGCAATATGGTTCTCATGCTGTTTTCTTATGTATTCTATTGAAAATAGTAGCTGCTTGCTAATTGCGGTGTAATTTTAACGTTTATGATGCTCCTTTCGCATGGCAATGGTAAAGTAACTATGCCTTGAAATAGAATCGATGCTTCAGGCTGAAGTAAGCAACTACACCTTTTCCCTTACAATAGAATCGATGCGTCAGGTTGAAGCAGGTCATGTAAGTCAGTGGTCCGCCTTCGTGACTAAGGCTTTTGTTGTTCTCCGGATGATTTTTCTTTCTTCTTCTTTTTTTTCCCCCCGCCTTTATTATAACTATGTTAAATTGGAAATGCAAAGTGAAAGTACACTTTTTTTTTTTTAAATGGAAAGAGAAATTTTACTCTTTTTTTAAAAATAAGCATGAAAAAGATAAACTATAAAAAGAATATTTTGGTCTCCCAAGATTTACGTACCAATCGCCGCCATTGGCTGACTACCTGAGCAGGCAACTAGACTTAGACTAGGCCCACATAAAACTTGTCCCAGAAGTTCCTTCTCCGAGAAGTTTTCCAAGCCAAATTAGCGAAGTTATTTGAACTGGTCGAAACGAAGTAGCCACTAACGAATTGCTTAGGAAGAAGCACGATGGGAAAATGAGTCACAAAGAAAATAATTACGAATCCATTTCTATTTCGGATAAAACAAGGAAATAAATGAAAAGTAGAAGATTTAGAAGAAAATTCTGGTTTGATAAAGAGGGGAGTAGGAAGGAAGAAATAATTATGGAGAGAAGGTTAATAGGAATATTTTTTTATTAAAATACTAAAATGTTCTTGAAAATTTAAAATATCTTTTTATGATAAGCATGTGTAAGTTATTTATTTATTTTATTTAAATATAAAATATGATATATAAAAAAAGGTTAACCGGTTTATTAAAATTAAGTATTAAATACATGTGAGATAAGGGATATATTTTTAATTTGAAGTATAATTTAAAAAAATTGTTAATAATAAAGATTAATTTTTAAAAAGCATGACTAATAACTTTTTATTTTTTATTTTTATTCCGGCCGCCTCGATTTGGGCATGGGAATGAGCGATCTATTAATAAAATGAACTCCGCAAAACAAGCTCATACAAATTTTCTTCCCCTCCAATTTCTTGTCTGCTTTAGCAACATCCACATCCCATCATCACCTTTGCCACTCTCACTCTTTTTCTCACTCTAGCTACAATACAACTAAACTAGAAACGAACATGGCCACAGTCAATGGCAAGACTTCCATCAGGAATTTCACCTCGAATAGTGATGGTGATAATTGCAATGCACTCATCGATATCCCAGCTGCACAACCTCTGGCATCATTGCACCCGCCACTCCCAGAGACACCCCTCTTATTCTCCTACAACGAGAAAATTCGTCCTCTTCTCGACGCAGTCGATAAGCTTCGTAACCTCAGGGTGATGACAGAAGGCATCCAGCTTCCAACAATCGTGGTTGTGGGCGATCAGTCATCCGGAAAATCCAGTGTTCTGGAATCGCTCGCCGGAATCAGCCTTCCCCGTGGACAAGGTATCTGTACTAGGGTACCTCTCATCATGAGGCTGCAAAGTGATCCAAATCCTGAACTGCATCTGGAGTACAATGGCAAAATAGAGCCAACCGATGAGGACAACGTTGCAGAGGACATTGTTTCTGCTACCAACGAGATTGCTGGTGGTGGCAAGGGGATTGCTAACAAACCCTTAACCCTTTTGGTGAAAAAGCAAGGTGTTCCTGATCTTACCATGGTGGATCTTCCTGGAATCACTAGGGTTCCTGTTCACGGGCAGCCCGAGAACATATACGAGCAGATATCTGAAATGATCATGGAGTATATCAGGCCCGAGGAGAGTATCATTCTTAATGTTCTGTCAGCAAGTGTCGATTTTTCGACTTGTGAATCAATTAGGATGTCTCGGATTGTAGACAGGACGGGGCAGAGGACCCTGGCGGTGGTGACAAAAGCTGACAGGGCTCCCGAAGGCCTGTATGAGAAGGTTACTGCTGATGATGTAAACATTGGCCTTGGCTATGTTTGTGTCCGGAATCGAATTAATGATGAGACGTATGAGGAAGCAAGAGAGGAAGAGGAAATACTCTTCCAAACTCATCCCCTGCTCCGTAAGATCGATAAATCGATAGTTGGGGTTCCGGTTTTGGCCCAAAGGCTGATGCAGATCCAAGCAATTATTGTCGCCAAGTGCCTGCCTGAAATTGTGAGCAAGATTAATAATAAGTTGAGTGCCAGCATTTCGGAACTTAGCAAAATGCCTAAGCATTTGTCCAACGTTGCAGAAGCCTCGACAGCTTTGATGCAGATGGTGGCATCTGCAAAAGAGTCGTTGAGGAAAATCCTTTTGAGTGGGGAGTATGATGAATACCCTGATGAAGAAAACATGCACTATGTAGCACGGTTCGTAGACATGCTGAAGGAATTCTCGAGCGAGCTTCACAAATGTGATGCAAACGACACCCTCAAGGACTTCCTGAAGGAGGAGATTAAAATCCTTGAAGAAGCTAGAGGCATTGGACTACCCAATTTCCTCCCCCGCACGGCTTTCCACGCGATCTTGCAAAGAAGGGTCAGGGGAATATCAAGCAAGCCAGTGAGTTTGCTAGGAAGGTGTGGAATTTCCTAGAGGATGTTGTGATTGCCGTTTTGCTGCATCATTCAGAGAACTATCCCCAGCTGCAGTCATCATTAAGAAGAGCAGCCTGTGAGTTAATAGCGAAAATGAAGGAAAAATCTGTCGAATGGGTCGTCGAGCTAGTGGAAATGGAGAAACTGACGGATTATACATGTAATTCAGACTACATGGCCGAGTGGAATACGCTAATGACCAAACAGGATGAATTCATTCGTGTTGTGAATGCGGAACCGACGGGACTAATTGGAAAAGTCGAGGGCATAGGTGAGTTTGACATAAGTTTTCTTAGGCAGCACGTGGCTGACTTACAGCAAGCATTTGATCTGAAGATGCGAATGAGAGCTTATTGGAAAATAGTCCTGATGAGGCTGGTCGATTCGATGGCATTGCGCTTGCAGTTTGGCGTCCAGAATCTAGTGAACAACGAAATGGGGACGGAGATACTGAATGAGATCATGGGGCCGAATGGTGGTGGCCTCGAAAGAATACTGGAGGAATCGCCATCTGTGGCGGTGAAGCGCGCGAGGCTTAAGAGGAGCATTGAGTTGCTCAAGGAATCGAAGGATGTTGTCGGGAAGATAATGGATAAGATTGTCGTTTCCGATGGAGATTTTTAGTTAGTACTTGACTGCTGAGTTTTATGTTAGTTGATGTATGTTTCGATGTCTAGTATTTTATCGGTGTACTTGTTTTACGTCTTTCTAGTTTGTGTGGTGAACTTGGAAGTTAATTTATTTTATGTTGCATCTAGATTAGGTATATAATATAGTATATCATCTATGCTTTTCTGCTATGTTATGGAACTATGCTTTATGGTGTAGATATGCACCTTAATAACTGAAAATTCACCATGTTGTCGTAATGATGTCCATAAAATGAGTAGCAAAAAGATAAGTAGAAATTGCAAATTAAAAGAAGTGTTAGAAAACAGAATTTTGAAAATCGGAAGTTAGTGAAAGAATTCACTTCTATCGATCAACAAAAATCCAAGGTGTCATATGTTATTCGACCTGTAAACTTTTCACCGTATGTTTTGCTTAGTCATCTTAGATTTCTTCTTCTTGAACAAGCCAATTTATTCATAAACAGGGTAAAACAGTAAATACATTTAACTAGGATCGGTTATAACCATTTCCTTACAATATTGAAGACAGAAGGATTTACTAACCCCGTATGTGGGGTTTGAGAAAAAACACAACTAAATGATAAGGAAACACCAGCTTTTGCTAAGGCTATATGTCAAGCAATTGTTTTCTCTTATAGTGTATTGCAAAGAGAGGCCTCCTCAAACTAGCGTAGCCTGTCCCTGCAAAGCACAACAAATAATAATTACTAATAAGCTACATAAATCTTATTAATAATTATGAGATGATATAATAATACGATATAGGATACGATATGATTAGGAATATGATTACAGATAGAAAATAAGAAATATAATGCAACATACGATTTAAATATAAGATTATAATATAAATAAATAGAATTACATTATAATTTAATTATTTGATATTTCAATTCAATTTTATATATTTCTAGTATTGATATGAATTGAACATAATTTATAAACCTGATAACATGAATTGCCAAACCGTCTACATGTTGAAGTTGAGTGGTGATGCTAGTCTTGTTAGCTAGAATACAAAGGCGATTATATATACATATTAACGTTTGTATATCTCAAACAAGCTGTACTTACTAGGATTAAAGCGTGTTATGAACTTCACAGGTAAAATCGGAGGCACAAGTACGACTAACAACAGATTGAAGTAAAATATAGCTAAGTTAAATTAAGCTACAACAATCTTCGGTAAAAAAAGGGTACCTCTCTTGGTCTTCTTGATAACGCCCATGTCCGTGCTAGACGGGACGGTGTAATGCACGCCACTCGTCGATGAATCCCATCTGATCTGGGCTAAGACTGGGAATCTCTCTCTGTTCCACGATTTCCATAATTTTCTCGGTTTCCCCAAAAAGTTTGAGAATGCGGTATGCAGCCTCTCTCCGTTTTTCCGGAGAGCTTCTCGAGCATTCTTGAAGAATCCATCGTTTTAGATTTGTGAAACAAGCTCCCAAAATGTCAATGATGTTAATGCGCACTTTCGCAAACATTCTCTCACTCAGTCGGTCATGGTCGTTCTCATTTTGATATTCCTGCAACAGTGTTTGGCATATTTTGTGCATGGAATTTGCAGCTACCGCTTTGGTTACTTTTGGAATTGCAAATATATCCTCCTTCATATAGTTGGAAAAGTTTTCTTCTGCAGATTGTGAAAGTAACTTGATGATTTCGATTGGACTTCTATTTTGGACAGCGAGTTTTGTGAGATCTACATTTAACCACCTGCGACGTAATTCAACTCCTGCCCATGTAATGCTTGCTGCTGCCTTAATATTAACCAATCCATTTCTGATGCTGAAATTGTCTTCTATGAGGTTAACATACAAAAAGCCCTCATTTACACCCCTTTTTAACCTGTCAATTGAGTTGGGGTCGACATTAGGAAGGGCTATCGCAATACTTGTCAATGTCACCACCGGAAGAGTCCAACAGTTAGGAGGAGATCCTTGAGGGTCTAATGGATGAACATCATCCCTGTCGAAGGTAAGAACACCTCCAAAGTCTCGAGACAGATAATTATCTAGTAATTCTACAAGATGTTTTGGCTCCCTCTTCCCTACATTGATATATTTCTGGAAGGAGTTGGAGGCAGATCCCATCAGCATCTCAACCAAATGGTTCTCACTTCGATGATGAATAACATAAGATCTTCGCCCAGAATTTTGGTCAGGATGCAAAGTTGAAGCGGTGTGATTGTTAGAACCACTGATTCTTGAGACTAGAGGAGTCAGTTTTGAAAGTATAACATTAACGGTTCCACATACAGGAGCGCAAAGAGCCCAAAAAAAAACTTTAAGATGATCTAACAAGAGATAAGTTTTACAAGTTTTGAAATGCCTGTATTTGATATATAAACTGAAAGGTATGATGTTTGAGAAAACTAGAAAGTCCATCCAGAAGTCTCGTCCTTCAAGGGATACTCTATCCCTTACCGGTGAGGATTTTCGATATGCCATCCATAAATAAACCAGTCTAACGGATGGTATGAGCAAGCCCACTACCACAGCTATAGCTTGAGTAACAAAAATCCCAAAGACGGACCACCCATTGTCAGACTCGTCACCGCATGAAGCTGGTTCAAAGTGCTTGTATGTATAAATTGCTTCAATTAATGATACAAGTGCTGGGAACCAACTAAAAAACAACGTTGAAAAGCAAAATGGCATGAAGCGTGCCAATTGGAAATGTGGACAACCGGAATGTGCCATCAGAGTAAATTTTAGTAGATATTCTTTCAGCGTTTGGGTGGCAAAATTCTGTGTGTCCCTACCTTCAGATAATTCCCTCAGCGCTCTCTTGTGCAGTGTTTCATAATGAATTTCCGTTCGGTTGCTAAACCCTAGGGTAAAGTTGGTGAGAAGAGCCATATATATGAGCATACAAAGCATGACGAATATAGAACATGTATGACTTGATTTGAATACGTAAATGACATTGGTTCTTAACTGGATGCAGAGATTAACAACCGAAGTGATAACAACAATTGCAAGAGCTGTTGTGTTTGCTCGGAGCTCATTTTTCTCCAATTTTGCTAGACACGGGAGAAAATTAGCAAGTACAATACATAGGAAGGTGGAGGTACCGAGCTTAGCAAGTTGATCTAGTTGACTAGGCATTGGTGTATTGAAGTCTACAGAAAGTTTGACAGCTACTCCTAAAATAGTAATAGAAGCAGCATTTAGAGAGAAATACCTGTTAGGTATCCAACACTGTTTGATCCGAATACCGTTGATAAGATCAGCCAACATTGTCATAATAAAATACAATGTAGCTAACGATATGTAGAGGCCAACAAAGGGCAATGGTTTGCTGAAATTTGTGTCATCGATAAGATGTGGCTTGCCATCAATTGTGCAATTCAACATGATGGCTTTCTTTCAAGAAACTCCCTCAACTTTTACAAAGGATATTTTGAAGCTATTGTGCGTGTGCAAATCGGTGGAGATCACCTGAAGATTTTAAAGCCAGATTTCCATCCTGTAAACAGCACTTCGTGGATGACAAAAGAAAGAGGAAAGCAGTAATTTCATAGCAGTTTCCAATTGTCTTCGGGGCTTTTGCACGTTCATCCTAAATTGATCTCTAACCACAGAGTCAGCTTACAATAAGATAAAAAAAAAAGAGAAAAACGAAAAGAAAGAAAATAAAACGAACGAAAGTAAAGAAAAAACACTGTCAGTTCCTTTTGCAAAGGCTCTAAAGCGTTGAAACTTGGCTCTCCGCAGCCTTCGAAACACATCATTCACATTCACCTACCTTTCTGATAAGTCCTATCATCAACGCGTTTTCTTTTCTTGCCAAATCTATTTCCTGGAAGGCATATGCATATATCCCAAGTTCTTTTGGCAGTGGTGGGCAAAGGGTCGTGCCTGGCTTGGTTTGGGTCATGTAATATCCCAAAAATTTTGAAATACTATTTTAAAACTAAATAAACTAAGTGAAATGATAAGAGTTTTTAGGTTAGGTTTGTGAGGAAGATATTTTTATAAACTTAATTTTTTAAGGACTTTGGAATAATTATTGATAAAAATTTAGGATACTTAACAAATTGATTTTAAAAAAGCTATACTAAAAAATTTTAGAACATTTAGAACGAGTCGCATAAATTCATAATTATATATTCAATATAGCTTTTTCATTAATTCTATACTATATAAATAGATATAAATAGGTATCATATATCATTCATTCCTTATATGATAAACTTATATATCTATATCTATATTGTATTTTGAAAGATAAAGATATAAATATTTATAAATTGATGCTTTTAAACGATTTTATATTATTATTTATCATTTACACATACGAATAGTACAATAAGTTACTCGTTATAATTGCGAATTGATATAAGACGCCTATGTTTAAGTATCAATATACGAAGTCATATATGGTACTGTTCACATAAGATAATTACCCTTTATACAGTCTATCATTATAATTTGTTCAATATAATTATCCTTCATACAATCTATCATTATAATTTGTTCAATATCTTAACTACTTTCGAATGCTTTTGTTGTGATATATATATAATAATATTGTTTGTTGTACATATACGTATAAAAAGGCGTTTTAAATACAAACTATAATTTAATATTTTGTTACGACTTTTCGAAGGCATTCACTATAGTTTATCTATATATGAAATCTCTATTTTTCTAAATGATTATGCAAATATCAAAGTTATAGAAATATCTTTACATATATATTATTAAGGGTGATTTCGTTAGTGAATGAAAACAAAAGCAATTATAACAAAATATAACATTTATTTAATTGTATATACAGCAGCAGAAAATTCTATTATAAAAGAACTTGTTGAATGAAACCTTTACGAATATGATTAAAATAAATGAATATAAGACTATGAAGAAAAAAAAAATCGAAATTGATAAAAATATAAACGTTAAGAATGTATTCGTGTATAAAAAAATTATGATTGAGCCATATTTAAAATTCCATTGAAAATATCACAAGTAGTAATTGATGCCACGCATATAATCTAGCATCTTCTCATTTCCTTTTAAAGCTCAACTTTCCTTATCATCTTAAGCCTCATAAGTATCGGTGGATTATAAAAAATTTATAGTATAGAATTGAATAAAATATTTTTTTATTTTATTTGGTTTGTATTTTTTTTATTAAATAAAAATGATTTTAAAATATTAAATAAAATACTTATTTTTTATTTTTTGTATATCTAAAATATGGTATAAAAGAAAATTAATAGGCAAAACACAAAAATTCTTATTTACTGCTTTATATATTATATTTAGTATAATATTTTATATATTTAAATAGTAAATAAAATAAAAATCCTTATTAAATACTGATACATACTAAATATGATATAATTTTTTTTACTATTTTCTTTATATTATCTAATTCTCTTTATATTATTTAATACTGCAATCTAAACACCACTAAATCATCAATACTCAACCAAAAACAAGTGCAGCACTCATGACGTGGTGGCCTTCTTAAAATAACCAACGTCTGCCTTAGACCATTCTGTTTTGATAAGGTAATTATTATTAAAGCCGCTCTGTTTTTCCTCCACTTTCCTTATAAATTTGGATTTCTTGCCTTCTTAAACCACCACATAAATCCTGTTTCAGTTGATGAAATCCATTGATTAGCTTATAATTTATATATTCCAGGCTTATTACTATTGTGATGAACCAATCTTAACCTTGCAATCAACATCTTTGGTAAGAAACATTCATAAGGAACCTGCCCCGTTTCTATTTCCTTCTTACAGTGCGGATTTCACAATTGCAATTGCACTCTTCGCAACTCTCGTATTAAGGAATATACACCTATTTAAATAGCATTGCCATCTGATTTCATGAACAAGGACAATCATAGCTTAGTGTTATTTCGTTTAAATAGGTAGAATAACATCCTGGCTTATCATTCCTGGTGATTTTGTAGGATTTGTTGAGCAAACTCGGAGATTATTTTATAATTAGAAAAGCTATTAAGGTGAGTGAGAAATTTTGAGTTACTGCATGTTTGTATCCGTTAGATATTTAGTTGGTCATAATTGTCATGTTATTTATTGAGATTTGAACTGAGGAGATGTTGATTTGATATGAATTGGGAAGGAAGATTTAAGACTTATATCGAAGTTTGTTTATGTTCCTATAGTGTTTTGTTTGAAATTGAACAATATGATGGATTGTGATTTAAATGGATGATTGATTAATTTGATCAATACTATTTAGTACTTTCATGTGTTATGATTGATTTGATCAATACTATTCAGTACTTTCTCGTGTTATGTGATGTATGGATTGTCATATAAGAATTTATTGGTCACCTAAAGATAAATTGAATTAATGATATTCAGCTAAGTTAAAATTCGATATGTATCGCATGGGACATTGCATTGAAGTGAAGGCAATTACTATTACATGACAAATGAGAAGTAATCATTGAAATATTTCTGCTTTGTTATCAAATTAAGTAACGCGGGGGCTATCACATGTTTGATGAAGCTCATTGAGGGGTTTCGCTTGTTATTTTAGGTATTTGTGTTTTAGTAGTGCATTGAAGGCACCCTAAATTTAAGGAAGTAAAGCATGAGAAGTTTGAACATCTTGGGTGCTGATGATATATGAGAATCTCCAACCCAAGGTCAAGGAAGGGTGTAAACCTTACATTTCATGTTGGTTACCGGAAGACTATGTGTGATGTTGTGTTGCATATGATTATTCATGTATAACATATGATTGATAACTTGCTTGTACTTATGTGATATTAAGAATATTGTATTCCTATCTCACTAAGTTGTGGTGTGTGCTTACCCCTCAATAGATTGTTTTATAGGTAATATGATAGAAGCTTAGGATGGGATATGATATTGTGTGGACGAGAGCTACTTGAATCAAAACTGATAGTGTAAGAAGTGCTATAACAAATTATCAAGTTTTAGAATATAGTGTCTTATTTATAGGAACTCAACTAGAAATATATTTTTATAAAACTTATAGTTACTTCTCATTTTACTGTTTTGACAAGGGATTCCGATTTTCTATGATTTTGGTTGACCGTAAAATATGAGAATTTATAAATATTTTCCTATTATATGACTATATATAATATAATTAGTTAAAATTCATTGGTTTTTTATATAGAGTCTCGCGATCTCTAACTTGCAAGGTCGTTATCATGTAATAAGTTTACACGTGATATGATAGATTTTAGTTAATCTTACTAGGGGCCCATTAAGGTCATTACTAGACCTTTTCTTGCTCTATCTCATTTCACTCATGCTCATGCTAGGCTAGCCACTAGCATTTATGTGTCTATGTTGAGTCGGTTTATAACGACCTTAAAGGGGCTTAGTAGTTTTAATTAAAAGTTATCACATTATGTATGCACTTGTTATAAGATAACCATTTTGTGAATCATAAGTTGCAAGACCCTATATAAATATTTAATTTATTACAACTAATTGTATTACATATAGTCATATAATAGGAAAAATAACTATGAATTCCCACATTTCATGATCGATCTAGATCGTAGAATATTAGAATCTCTTAGCAAAACAATAAAATAGATAAGTACCTTTAAGTTTTACAAAGCAAATTACTACTTAAGTTTATAAGAATAAGATATTATATTCTATAACTAGATTATCTGTTATCGCACTTCTTACACTACCATTCTTGAATTCAACTAGCTCTCGTTTACACTATATTTTATCTTATCCAAAACTTTTATAATGTTACCTGCAAGATAATTTGTTGAGAGGTAAGCATACAATGTGGCTTGGTGAGATAGAAGTGCAATATTCTCATTATTATATAAACATGAATAAGTTATCAACCATATGTTATGCATGGATAACCATATGTAATGTAACATCATACATGGTTTTCCAATAATTAATGTGAAGTCTAGGGTTTATGCGCCTTTCCCCCTCACTCTTGATCTTAGGTTAGGAAATATAAAAGCCATTGGTGCTTGGGTTGTTTAAACAAGCAACATTCCTAACCAAATGCTTAAAGATACCCTTCACTTCTTTCCTCAATACAATATTTAGTTATACATTCTAGAATCTTCTCAAAACATCCCTAGCCAAACACCTTGGGATCTATTTGTGATATCTTTCACCACATGCCTTAGGATTCATACACACAATACCCTTAACAATACTTAAGACTTTAGGCTCCACCAAAAGCATAACGATTCCCAGTGCTACTTAGTTCATAGATAGCCAGGTGGGAACATCACTCACGTCTTCCTTTCCTGCTATCATTTGACAGTGTTTGCCTTCAATGCAATGTCTTATGCAATTTATGTCAAGTTTTAAATTAAGCCAATTCATTAATTAATTAGTTTAGAGGTGACCAACCATATATATCAAGTAGACAATCAATTCATAGAACAATAATATTACAATAAAGTC
The DNA here is from genome assembly GCA_037954665.1 of Laguncularia racemosa. NCBI lineage: Eukaryota > Viridiplantae > Streptophyta > Magnoliopsida > Myrtales > Combretaceae > Laguncularia > Laguncularia racemosa. Next base: position 6,043,186 of record JBBMOL010000025.1, on the reverse strand, counting down.
ACAACTTATCATAATCAATTAATTTAATCTTAAAGGTAATGACAATCTTATTATGATCCCTAACGAGACACCCTTGGATATGTTCAAATTTTATCTCAATATTGTCCTTCACCAAATGCTCTAGGATGTTTCTTAACCTTTCCTTAACATCAATCAATCTATTCATTCATTAATTCTTTTTAGGGGTGGCTAAACCAAGTTATCATCGAATAGTAAATCAATTCGCATGTCAATGGTATTCGCAATAAATCGTAATACGATCATACAACCATTCCATTCTAAAAGTGGCAATATACACCAAACAATAATAAGTTAGACATAACCAAAACTGAATTCAATGGCCATTCAAATCTTGACATCTCACGTCATCATCGAGATTGTCCATTTCTATTAATATCATCTTTAGACTATACTAGTAGTCTATATATTCTTATTAGATGTAAGTACTAAAATTTTATTGTAATTTATTTTAATCTTATTATATTTATATATGTACATCTATATATCTACTGTGTTTATGAACTCTAGAAGATAACTAGGAATAATTGTATTGTTTTGAAGTAGTTTTATATGAGGAAAAAAATGCATTGAGGAGGAAAATGAAATAATATATATATACTAGATCAACATGAATAATAACACATATTGTAGTAATTCATTGAATTTCTCACTTACCTTGAAATAATCCTTGGATCAAAATTTGAATAAACTCAAGTTTATTAATTAGTTTTGATAAAACTATTTAAACTGCACATTTACATTTGCATAGATTCGACTTAAAATTGAAGCTCAATATTTGCCTATCAGTTCTAGTCTTATTGTAGAATATTCTTTACAAGGATCATAACACCACTTTCATTTTTTGATTTGGAAGTAATTTGAAGAAGTTATGAATTTTTGAAAAATCAAGATATTTTCAAAATCATAAAGTTTTTGGAAGGAAGAATGGGTGAAATATTTCTCAAGCACGTGAACTGTGAAAAGTGAGGGAAGAGTGAAAACTCATGGTTAGAGCTATGTAATTAGGATGGGTCATGCGGACAAGCCCATTTAAGAACAAAAAAAGTGTAGGTTAAGCTAAAAATTTTAGCTTGCATATAAAGCGAGCTAGCGATTCAATGTGGGTCAATGTGAATCTACTCGTTTAGCTTTAGAATTATGCAAAAAAAAAAAAGAAAAAAGAAAAAGAAAAGCGAGTTAGCATGTTTAGCCCATGGGTCATGTGGGCTAGCCGGTTTAATCTATAAAAAAAATGTGGATTACATTGAAAATTTTAGCCTACTTATGAGTTAGCTCTCATTAACCCACTAGTTAATATAGGTCTAGGCAGATTGGCTTGTTTAACCCATTGGCACAACTCTACTAATGGTTATATAATCTAAGACTCTTTCATGATGAAGCAATTGTGGTTGGCTAAGAATTGTTTGAAATTGGGTTCAATTAATATGCATACTAATAATTTTATTAAATTATTTAAATTATAATATTTTTATACAAAAATTTACATATAAGCTATATAAAATGTCTTGAATATAAATATATACAAGAAATTCTACTTAACTATCCCAAACTTAAAATTTAATTTCATTTATTGATTCATTATAACTAGCAGGCCCATGACACGCTTAATTCTCATATTTCAATTTTTATTAGGTTAAAAATGAGGCTTTTTATTTTAATTATATCTCTAATGTCATGTTAATTATTATTAAATTTATTGGGTTTCACATGGTCTACCTCAATTTCATGTCTACAAGTCAACCCATGGACCTACAAAATTGGTAAATTAGCTATATCAAGGTTTCTTTCTTTTTATTATTTATTTATTTATTTTTTGCGGCTATCAATTTTATGAAATAAATTAGCAAAATGCTTAACGGTATATCCCTTTTCCATTAAAAAATGCACATCACCAGTGCTTTCTCTTTATTTGTCGGTTCTATTTTCTAAAAGTTCTAGGTATATTGCATTTTCTTTTTATCTTTTACTAGTGGGCCCAGGGCCCCGACTCAGTTGGCTGAGGTGTGGTTGTTGGGCGGGGGCGGAGTTGGTGGGGTGGGGAGGGATTGGTTGGGTGTGGGGGGAAGGGGGAAAGAGTTACAGTGGATAGAAAATGGAAGAAAAAAAATAGTGCATTTTTTTATATGGATAGTGGGAAAGTGGGAGAAATGAATGTGTAAAGAATGCTTTTTAAAATAATATTTAAAAATACTTCAAATCATTTAATTATTATATTATCTTACAAAAAGTGATAAAAATTTTAAAAGTAATGATATAATTGGAATTTTAATTATTTTTTTCCTAAATTACTCCAATTTGGAGGGAAAAAAATGTGTGCATCCTAGGAAAAACTTTTCCTCCTAAATCGATCTCCTCTCATTTTTCTTTATTTTCCAAACAAGGGAAAGTTACTTAAAATCCATACTTCGTCTCCCAAGTTTTTCCTTCATTCTAAATATAATATTAAAATACTACATTATATAATTAATGATTGAGGTCACAAGGAAAAGAATAATATAATAATGATATCACAAAATATTTTAAAAATCTATGCAATTTTAATCATCACTTTATAGATTAAAAAGAATTAAGAGAAGAAAAATTGAGAAGATCCAAATCCAATTATGTATACATATTGGCCAATCCAACTCAGTTTCATGTCCATGTGTTGGCACAATTTCACCAAATAAATTAACAAAATACTTAATGGTAGTTCTAAAATAAAAATATAAAGAATAAATCGGAAATGGAAAGCTGAAGTCCATAACAAATAATAATATAATAAATTGCTACGTTGATGATCATTTGTGTTTCTATCTAGTCATAAATATCAATCTCTATTGCGAATATAAAGTATACAGATATATTCGCATATAAAATAATATCCGTGGAGAATTGGCTACCTATGCTCATAAAGCACCTCTTTGGAAGGAGAAAATTTAATATATAAGTATTAATAAAATTTGAATATATAAAAATATAAATAATAATTTTTTATAAAATATTTCATTATCATCACATATCTAAATATCATTGATATTTTTTTCTTCCTTTCGAACAAGCCACAGTCGAGAAAATAATGAGGTATGTGGCACAATAATTGTTCAAAAAAATGATCGTGAGCACCCAGGCCAATGAGCGTTTCAGAAAAATACTCTTGACGCAGAATTTGCACGCGACGTCAGAACTTCTGTTGGACCTTCACGAATGCATGCAAGGCATTCAAGATTCACATTCACGATCAAGACCTAACAACATAAGATTTGCAGCAGCCCGGATACTAATCAAATCACGGATGCCGTTTAGTCTATCTTCCATTAGCTTAACATACACTAGGCCCTCCATAAAATACAGAAAAATACAATAAAATAAAATTTAAAAGGAAGGGCATTTAAGTAATTAAAAACTTTAAAATAAAGATATTTTGGTTTTTTTTTTATAAGAAGCTATATAAGCCAAATAAAAACCTTAATTGACCCTTTTCTATCGATTGTTAACATAGACTCCTATGCTATGGAAAAACCCTAACTCATCTTAAGCCAAGCTTCAACTACAAAAGGATTCTTGAATCAAAGTGTGATTGTGGAGGACAAATTATGGATTCTATAGTTAAGACTTGACTTTGGGGAAATTTAGGATTTCTAGACATTCCAAGTTGAATGTCAAAGTTGTTGGATCAAACATGTTTCAAGTTGTAAATTAAAACTAAGATAAGTAAACATTCCAATTACACATAAAGTCATGAAATTAAGTATATTTTATGTAAGAATTAGGGTGTTTAGTTGATTAATGTGAGATGAAATGGAGAAGAGTTCAATTGGGGAGGAAATTGGAGAATTCGTTAGGTTCGAAGGGGTACATAGCCATGGTGTATGGTTGTGTACTTACTTGTAAAGAATTTGAAAAGCAAATTGGCAAATGAGTTGTACATGGCTAGGTATACCGGTTTTGCAAAATGGAAGGGTTATTGCTTATACTTCTTGCTAGTTGAAGCCATATGAAAGAGACTACCTTACCTATGATTTGGATCTGGCAGTAGTAGTTTTAGTGTTGAAACTTTGGAGACGTTTCTATATGGAGAGAAATTCATGGTATTTATAGGTTACAAGAGCTTGAAGTACCTTTTCATTTAGAAGGATTTAAATATGAGACAAAAGAGATGGTTGAAATTAATTAAAAACTATGATTTAGAAATATAGTATCACTTAAGACAGGCAAATGTGGTAATAGATGCTCTCAGTAGAAAAAGGTAAGGTAAATTAACTACATTGCTTACTTCACAAAAGCCCTTGAAGAAATGTGAAGGTTGGAGTTGGAAGTAGTTACCCAAAAGGTAGGTGTAAGACTTGCTAGTTTGTGCATCCAACCAACTATAGTGGATAAAATTAAAGCAGCTATGCTAGAAGATAAAGGTATATTGGAAATGACGCATAGGATGAAATAAAGAAAGGCACCTGAATTCATAATTGATTAAGAGGGAGTTTTATGGTATGGAACCAAGATGTGTACCAAAGTTAACATAGTTGAAGAATGTGATTTTAGGAGAAGTTTTGTCACACCTCAAAAGGGGGCTTAGAAGTTTCCACTAAAATCATCATGGCACATGTGCACCCGTTACATGATAATTGTCTTATGAGCTAGAGATCGTGAGACTCTAAGCAAATAATTACATTTATGACTAATCATAGTTCATATAATTAGATAATGACATATAATTATGGATCTTGTATCCCACGGTCAACCATGATTGCAAAGAATCGGTATCCCCTACCAACAAGTAAAATATGATAAATCCTAAGTTTCACAAATTCAATTTTATTTATATAGGGGTCCTAACATTTCTTCTAAATAATCTATCATTCACAATTCTTACTTTGTTATTCTAGTCATCTAAAAACTCTCGATACTTCACATCTTATCCCATCCTGAGCTTTCATAATCGCTACCTGCAAAAAGGGTCTATAGTGGGGTGAGCACACTATGGCTCAGTGAATAAGATGGTAACACTTTTAATGCTATATACACACAAGCAATTTCAAATCAAGTTATCAAATCATATGCTATGTATGAACAACCATATGAATACAACATCTTACGTGATTTTTCGATAACCAATGTGAAGTCTAAAGTTTACGCCCCGCTTGACTTTGGGTTGGGGATTCCGAAGCCACTATCAGTGCCTAGGTCTTAAACATATCTTCATTATTCTTATCACTTAGTTATACTATATCTTAGCTTTAATGTTTTAGGCTCAGGTGCTTCAATACACCGAGCATTACACCCTCAAGAGACAAGCTGGACTCCGAACTGTCAAGGCGCGAGAATCCCCTAATCACTTAGTTTGTACTTGGCGGAACATCGATCCTTTAATCACTTCCGGCGTGTCCTGTAATAGTGATGGCCTTCAATTTTATGCAATGTCTCATGGAAATGCATGTTAAGTTTTAATCGAGTCTATTTCTTTAATTAATTAATTCGAGGTGACCAAACAATATATATAGTCACAACTAATTCCCATTTAAGGCAATGAAGTAAGCTACTGAGCATTTAAAGTCTACCATTCTAAGAACAATTAATAGGAACCTAGTAGAGTCCTATAAACAATCCACTACATCTCATTTTCACACTTACCACAACATGCAAAGATCATGCATTTCACATCACATAATAAATAAGGAAACCGGACTAAGTGGATGGGAACAATCCAGCTATACATTAGGTTTCAATTAACTTGAAACCTCTATGCCATTTGACTTAAACGTCAAATCAACCACTTGGGATTGATTTACGATTATCATTCGTGATACCTTTATGTTATTACACTTATCAAATGCTCTATTATTTACACTTCCAAGAGCCAACAAAGTCGTCTCGTATATCCCTTCTAGTTCCTCAATACATTTATGTATAATACACACACACACACACACATATAGGTCTATAACATAGCTTTTACTAGAGGACCATTTACTAGACACCTTTCCTCACTTACTTAAGAGGGTAAGAAAATAGATTTGTTAAGTTTAAAAATCAAAGTTACACTCACAATTTGTATAGTTATGTGCATGAGTGTATTCTATAAATATAATAGGAAAATGAATTTGCTTAAGCATATATACATATTTAGAAGTAAACTTTGATATGTATACACAATGATATTTATCTATGCTACTCCAGCTATGCATACCTACTCGGTAGCTATGAAGGAGAAAATTAGGTTTATGTATTTTGGTTTAGTTTTAAGAAAACAATTTTGAATCGTGGGTTAGATCGATAGTAATAGCACTAGTAATGATATCTAAACCCTCAGTCCATTCCATCTTCTACATTCTTTCCTAAACTCATTTAACCCCACTATATAACTCAAAATTAACAAAATCATATCTAATTGCAACTACAACATAGCAAATGAATTCACGTACATAGCATATCACACATAACATAACATTGTAGCATATTATTAAGTTTTTCACTCACTTGTTTAGGGTCGTCATAGTCCTAGCTAGAGTCGAGTGATTCCAACGAGTAACCCCTTTACGTTCCTTTAGAAATTAGTGTCCTTTTGCAATGCCTCCTCAATCAAACCATAGAAGGTAGCATCTTCACTTGACTTTAGTAGTTTCCTAGCATCTGATATGTGTACTCTACTCACTATGCGTTTGATGGCATGGAGTGAAGTCTCCTCCTTAAGGAACTTTGGGTGAACAAGATTCGAAACATTGAACACTTCTTCAATGTGATTCCAATACAAGGTTCCAAAAAGAATGACCTTCCTACGAATCATTGCTTACAACAACCCAAGTTGTTGTGATCGACTATTTGCTTTTCTTGTGTAGAAGTCGAGCAATAGAACGTCTTCGACTCGCCAAATTCAGAATTCCTTCTTCTGTGTATGCAAGATACCCTTGAAGAGGACAACTAAAGGCCTAACATTAGGGAATTTGACCAAAAATGATCTTCTTTAACATCTTTTGAACATTCCATTGTGAAATCCATTTCATTCCAAATATCCCCTAGGTCATCATCTTGGACGTTACTCAAATCATTCCCTTCACCATCTACACCAACATAAACGCCTCTCTTTTAAATGAAGCAACTTTGAACCTTTCGTTTATCAATTTTTTTTTTAATATCTTCCAACAAACTATTTGTAGGATAACCCATAGGATTTAGTAGTCATTAAAGGTTTTGTATCACCTTCTTTCTTCTCTCCTTTGTTGACATCTCCACTTACAGGTTTCCCATCCTTTCTACTGGTTTTCATTGATATTTACTAGAACTTATTAAAACACGTGGCATGTTAATACTACTGATTTTTTTTTCTTACTTTCAAGCAAGCCACAATTGAGAAAATAATGAGGTTTGTGGCACAATAATTCTTAAACAAAATGATCGCGAGCACCCAGGCCACTGAGCATTTCAAAAAAAAAAAAAAAACTCTGACGTAGAATTTGCAAGCCTTCTGTTGGACCTTCACTAGTGCAAGCAAGGCATTCAAGATTCACACTTGCAGCAGCTTGGATACTAATCAAATCACGCATGTCGTTTAGTTTGTCTTCCATTAGCTTAACATACGCTAGGCCCTTTGTAAAATACAGAAAAATTAAATAAAATAAAATTTAAAAGAAAGGTCATTTAAGTAATTAAAGACTTTAAAATGAGGGTATTTTGGTCTTTTCGATAATATGTTATATAAGTCAAATAAAAACCCTAATTGACCCTTTTTTTGTTAGTTGTTAGCATGGACTCTTATGATGTAGAAAAACCCTAACTCATTCTAAGCCATGCTTCAACTACAGAAGGATTACTGAATTAAAGTGTGATTTTGGAGGTAAGTACGTTTATTAAATTAAGAATTCTACATGTTATTTGTTTTAACAAGAACTCGGTTAAGACTTAACGTTGGGGGAATTTAAGGTTTCTAGACATTTTGAGTTGAATGTCAAAGTTTTCGGATCAAACAAGTTTCAAGTCGTAAATTCAAACTGAGATAAGTAAGTATTCCAATTACACATAAATTCATGGAATTAAGTATATTTTATGTAAGAATTAGGGTGCTTAGTTAATTAATGAGAGATGGAATGGAGAAGGGTTCGATTGGGGAGGAAATTGGAGAATTTTTAAGATTTAGAGGGGTACATAGCCATGGTGTACAATTGTGTACTTACCTATAAAGAACGTGAAAAGCAAATTGGTGAAATAGGTTGTACATGGCTAGGTACACGGGTTATGCAAAATGTAAAGGTTATTGCTTATACTTCTTGCCAATTGAAGCTATATGAAAGAAACTACTCTATTCATGATTTGGACCTAGCAACAGTAGTCTTAGTGTTGAAACTTTGGGGACATTATTTATATGGAGAGAAATGTAAGGTATTCACATGTCACAAGAGCTTGAATTACCTTTTCACTCACAAGAGATGATTGGAATTAATTAAAGACTATGATTTAGAAATATAGTATCACTTGGGACAAGCAGATGTGAAAGTAGATACTCTCAGTAGAAAGAGGCAGGGTAACTTAGCTACATTGCTTACTTCACAAAAGCCATTGCTTGAAGAAATGCAAAGGTTGGAGTTAGAAGTAATTACCCAGGAGGTAGGAGCAAGACTTGCTAGTTTGTGCATCTAGCCAGCTATAGTAGATAAAATTAAAGTAGCTATGCCAAAAGATAAAGGTATGTTGGAAATTACGCGTAGGATGGAACAAGGAAAGGCACTTGAATTCAAAATCGATCAAGAGAGAGTTTTGTGGTATGGAACTAGGATATGTGTACTAGAGTTAATAGAGCTAAAGAATGTGATTTTAAGAGAAGCACATCACTTTAGGTACTCAATCTACCCTAGGAGTACTAAACTGTACCAAGATCTAAAGGCCCATTACTAGTGAAAGAATATGAAATTGGACGTAGCAGATTTTGTTTCCAACTGTTTAAGATGCCAACGGATCAAAATAGAACATTAGAGGTCAATAGGAGAACTACAACTTTTACCCATACTAGAGTGGAAGTGAGAGCATGGAATTATGGATTTTGTTATTACACTCTCCAAAACCAAAGAAAAGCATGATGTTGTATGAGTAGTAGTGGATAAATTAACTAAATTAGCACATTTTATACCCATTAGTATCAGTTGTACCTTGGGTAAATTAGCATAGTTATATATCAAGGAAAATAGTCAAGCTTCATGGAATCCCAATGACACTTGTTTTCTAATCAGGATACTAGATTTATAGGTAGATTTTGGAGAAGCCTACATGGAGCTTTGGGCACCAGGTTGCAATTTAGCACAATTTACTATCCTTAGATAGATGGGCAGTGAGAGTGGATTATACAGATTCTAGCGAATATGTTGAGGGCTTGTGTTTTGGATTTTGGAGGAAATTAGGATGAATAAGCAAAAATGATGTTTATTACACTTGGACTCGGTTTTCAACTTAATCTAAAATATGGAATTTGCAATTAAGGTTTGAAGAAAGAAAAAAGAAAGGAGGGTGACAAGTTTGTAAAGAAAAATGAAACATGTCTAGAGGTATCTTGAATTGAGTTAGAATGTATTAAGTTAAGAAAGGACATGGGTAAGCTAGGGGCCCAAAATGCTAATTAAATGATGTGAATGGCTCAAGGCCTTAGCTTAGCCAAATCTTTATCTTTCTAGAATTTCTTTTACTTATTTTGTAGATGTGGCTATATGACACATACTTGTGGTCATGTGATTTGTTACTTCATTATGGGGTTGTTGATTAGTGTTCTTGTTGTGAGCAGTCTTAAGCCAAATCTAACCTTTATGCGGAAGAGATTTGCCCTCTATGATTAGACAAATGTGAGTTATTGGCACTAGAGTTGTCTTTGATGTTAGCATCTTGATATTTAAGTCAAACAAATGTTGTAGAAGATAAATATGGCAAGAGAGAATGAGAGTATCCAAGTTTCAATCCCTTTGCTTGTGGAGTAATCATTGTATTGTGAGATATTTATGGGATGTGAATCTTTTTAAAAAGATATTCATTTTTATCTAATAAAAATATAGTAGAATATATCTTAAAAATTTGATATACTTTCCATATTTTTTTCTACTACCCATAAATTTGTTAATTTAGTAGTTTGAGAGGTTGACCGAATTGGGTCTTAGGATCAAGGCCGAATGACCTATTAACACTTAACAGACCCTTCTTTCTTCATTTTTGTAGAGTTTATATACATATATTAATTTAGAAATTCAGTATCTTCCATATGTAAATCGCGCTATTGAAAATGCACTGCATTCATCATTTTCCAGTTGATGCAAATTGAACATTTGCTTTGTCAACGCCGTCTTAGTTTATGATTAATTGAGATGCAAGCAATGAGGGCTCATCAGCCAAGCTAAATCGTAAAAATTTTCCTTTTTCTGGTATGATATGTTCTTAATCTAACTAATTGTGATTTTCATAAACCTGTGAATGTGCTGTTCAACTTGCAATGGCTGGCAAGCCTACTATCACGGAGTTCGTTTTAAAACACATTATATCTAGAGTCATGGTAGAACATTAATCCAATTTTCTTGCATTATTTTTAAATTTGATGTTTCTTAGGTGGTTTGTAAATATTGTGATATTGCCAATGGACTGTAGTTGTATATATATATTTTAGGAATGCATTATATTTTAAATTTAGGGCAGAACCTAACTCAATTTAATTGCAAGAATTAATATTAGATTGTTGGTTGCTTGCATATAGACCACGACATGTGGCTCGGGCCACATTATCCAAAAACGCAAAACGAGATTAGCCCGAGGAACCCCCATAGGCCCATATCGTGGCATGTGACCCTTCTCAACCAATTTTTTCATTTTTCATCTTTTTTCTTTCTCAAATTTTTTAAACTTTTTTTCCCTATGTTGCTCATCCAACTTTATTTGTACCACTAGTCCATTATTTTGGTTTGGCCAATCGTTATATAAATTACAATTGCACATATTCCCTTTTGGTATAAAGTCACTAAATTGAAAGTGTATAAAGTTTATTTGTTTATTCGATAATATGTATATACGCAGGATCATTATTGCAGTTACAAGATATTATAGTATAAAAAGTAAACAAGAAATAATACAACAAAATAACAAAAATATAGAAGTTGTTGTGCCATTGTCCGTATTAATATTTTTCATACCATAAAGATTTATAAATCGTTCTATAATTTATTTTGTAATTATTATTATTGTTTTATTTTCCTGAAAATCCTGAACTATTAAAAGGGGTGATTGAAGTCAGGTAGATGAAAAAACAAAGAATTGAAAAGAAATGGAGAAGATGGCTACTTCAATAGTACACTAATTTCAATAGCAATGCCGTAGAATAACAATCAGGAAATTATGTCTAATGCCATGGAAGATATTCAAAGTCAAATAAGTACTACTATAAAGTACCTTACTATTTCTTTTTAGCACTACCAATATTAAGTATTCGCCGTTTTCGTCTTCTATAAATTTTTATTATCTCCTAATTTGCTTTATGCCTGCCATTTTTCCAAACTTCGACATTAGTTAAGTATTTTTTGAGTGATATAGATGTTTTAAAAAAAATTAGTTTTTTATTTATAATTTTTAATTTTAAAAAACTGTGGCAAAATTTTAATTATTATAAGGATAAATTTGTCATATAAAAATTTGAAAAGCATATGTTTAATGCTTTAGGGGTAACTCTTAAGTAATACAAAGGGATATTTACATTTTACCCTTTCTGTTTTAATTTTTTTTTTCAATAAATTTTCTGCTTTGAATTTACTTATTTAAATTTCCTTAGCATCTTGACCGTTAATTTACATCCCTCGTAATCGCTAGGGTAGTGAAGGTGGCAACTATAGAAATTGAAAGATTGGAAAGGCCATAAAATGAGTAGCAAAAAGATAAGTAGAAATTGCAAATTCAAAGAAGTGTTAGAAAACAGAATTTTGAAAATCGAAAATTAGTGAAAGAATTCACTTTTATCGATCAACAAAAATCCAAGGTGTTATATGTTATTCGACCTGTAAACTCTTCTTCTTCTTCTTCATAAATAGGGTATAACAGTAAATACATTTAACTAGGATCGGTTATAATCATTTCCTTATAATATTGAAGACAGAAGGATTTACTAACCCCATATGTAGGGTTTGAGAAAAAACACAACTAAATGATAAGGAAACACCAGCTTTTGCTAAGGCTATCTGTCAAGCGATTGTTTTCTCTTATAGTGTATTGCAAAGAGGCCTCCTCAAACTAGCGTAGCCTGTTCCTGCAAAGCACAACAACATCATGCAGAAAGTTTGGTCCCAAATCTGAATTGGAAATAGTAGAAATAGCTTCCATGCAATCTGTCATGACTAGCAATCCATTCGCAATCAATACGTTATTCATTTAATAAACTATAAGGTATATAAGTCTTATTAATAATTGTTGAGATGATATAATAATATGATATACGATACGATATAATTAGAAAAATAAAAAAAATAATGTGACATACGATATAAAAATAAGATTATGATATAAATAAATAGAATTACATTATAATTTAATCATTTGATATTTTTATTTAATTTTATATATTTTTAGTATTGATATTAATTGAACACGATTTATAAACCTGATAACATGAATTGCCAGACCGACTACATGTTGAAGTTGAGTGGTGATACTAGTCTTGTTAGCTAGAATACAAAGGCGATTATATATATATATTAACGTTTTTATATCTGAAAAAAGCTGTACTTACTAGGATTTAAGCGTGTTATGAACTTTGCAGGTAAAATCGGAGGCACAAGTACGACTAACAACAGATTGAAGTAAAATACAGCTAAGTTAAATTAAGCTACAACAATCTGCGGTAAAAAAAGGTTACCTCTCTTGGTCTTCTTGATAACGCCAATGTCCGTGCTACACGGGACAGTGCAATGCACGCCACTCGTCGATGAATCCCATCTGATCTGGGCTAAGACTGGGAATCTCTAGCTGTTCCACGATTTCCATAATTTTCTCGGTTTCCCCAAAAATTTTGACAATGCGGTATGCAGCCTCTCTCCGTTTTTCAGGAGAGCTTCTCGAGCATTCATGAAGAATCCATCGTTTTAGATTTGTGAAACAAGCTCCCAAAATGTCAGTGATGTTAATGCGCACTTTCGCAAACATTCTCTCGCTCAGTCGGTCATGGTCGTTCTCATTTTGATATTCCTGCAGAAGTGTTTGGCATATTTTGTGCATGGAATGTGCAGCTACCGCTTTGGTTACTTTTGGGATTGAAAATATATCCTCCTTCATAGAGTTGGAAAAGTTTTCTTCTGCAGATTGTGAAAGTAACTTGATGACTTCGATTGGACTTCTATTTTGGACAGCCAGTTTTGTGAGATCTACATTTAACCATCTGCGACGTAATTCAACTCCTGCCCATGTAATGCTTGCTGCTGCCTTAATATTAATCAATCCTTTTCTGACACTGAAATTGTCTTCTATGAGGTTAACATACAAAAAGCCCTCATTTACACCCCTTATTAACCTGTCAATTGAGTTGGGGTCGACATTAGGAAGGGCTATCGCAATGCTTGTCAATGTCACCACCGGAAGAGTCCAACAGTTAGGATGAGATCCTTGAGGGTCTAATGGATGAACATCATCACTGTCGAAGGTAAGAACTCCCCCAAAGTCTCGAGACAGATAATTATCTAGTAATTCTACAAGATGTTTTGGCTCCCTCTTCCCTACATTGATATATTTCTGGAAGGCGTTGGAGGCAGATACCATCATCATCTCAACCAAATGGCTCTCACTTCGAAGATGAATAACATAAGATCTTAGTCCAGAATTTTGGTCAGACCGCGAAGTTGAAGCGGTGTGATTGTTAGAACCACTGATTCCTGAGACTAAAGGAGTCAGTTTTGAAAGTATGACATTAACGGTTCCCCATAAAGGAGCCGAAATAAGAAATTTATAATAATCTCGCGAGAGATAAATTTTACAAGTTTTGAGATGCCTGTATTTGATATATGAAGTGAAGGTATAAATCCTGAGGAAAGCATATATTCGTTACATTCACCGTATCCATTCGTTATTGGTGAGGATAGTCCACCTGCCATCCATAAATAAACCAGTCTGAGGAATGGTATGAGCAAGCCCACTCCCATAGCTATAGCTTGAGTAATAAAAATCCCAAAGACGGACCACCCATAGTCAGACTCGTCACCGCACGAAGCTGGTTCAAAGTGATTGTATGTAGAAATTACTTCAATTAATGATACAAGTGCTGGGAACCAACTAAAAAGCCAAGTAAAAAGGCAACAAACCTTGCAGCGTGCCAATCGGAAATGAGGACAACCGGAATAAGCCATAACAGTAAATTCTCGTAGATATTCTTTCAGGTTTTGGGTGGCAAAATTCTCTGTGTCCCTACCTTCAGATAATTTCCCCCGCGCTTTCTTGTGCAGTGTTTCATAAAGAAGTTCCGTTAGGTTTCTACACCCTTGGGTTAAGAAGGTGAAAAAAGTCATTTGTGTGAGCATAGCAAACAAGGTGACTATAGAACATAAATGACCTGATTTGAACACGTAAATGACATTGGTTCTTAACTGGATGCAGAGATTAACAGCCGAAGTGATAATAATAATTGCAAGAGCAATTGTGTTTGCTCGGAGATGATTTTTCTCCAATTTTGGTAGACAGAGAAGAAGATTAGCAAGTACAATACATAAGAAGTTGGAGGCACCGAGCTTAGCAAGTTGATCAAGTTTACTAGGCATTGGTGTATTGAAGTCTAAAGAAAGTTTGATAGCTACTCCTAAAATAGTTATAGAAGCAGCATTTAGAGAGAAATACCTGTTAGGTATCCAATACTGTTTGATCCGAATACCGTTGATAAGATCAGCCAACATTGTCATAATAAAATACAATGTAGCTAACGATATGTAGAGGCCAACAAAGGGCAATGGTTTGCTGAAATTTGTGTCGTCGATAGGATTTGGCTTGCCATCAATTGTGCAATTCAACATGATGGCTTTCTTTCAAGAAACTCCCTCAACTTTTACAAAGGATATTTTGAAGCTATTGTGCGTGTGCAAATCGGTGGAGATCACCTGAAGATTTTAAAGCCAGATTTCCATCCTGTAAACAGCACTTCGTGGATGGGCTTTTGCACGTGCAACCTACATTGATCTCTAACCAGAGAGTCAACTTACAATAAGATAAAAAAAAAAAAAGAGAGAAAAACGATAAGCCATGTCATTCACATTCACCTACCTTTCTGATAAGTCGTATCATCAGCGCGTTTGCATAGGCTCTAAGACGCTGAAACCTTAGCTCTCCGCAGCCTTCGAAACACATCATTCACATTCACCTACCTTTCTGATAAGTCGTATCATCAGCGCGTTTTCTTGTCTTGCCAAATCTATTTACTAGAAGGCTTCTGTATATATTCCACGTTCTTTTGGCAGTGGTGGGCATAGGGTTGTCCCAGGCTTGGTTTGGGTCCTGTAATATCCAAAAAAATTTGAAATACTATTTTAAAACTAAATAAACTAAATGAGATAATAAGAATTTTTAGGCTAGGTTTGTGAGGAAGATATTTTTGCAAACTCTTTTCAAGGACTTTGGAATGGTTATTGATAAAAATTTAGGATACTTCAACAATTTGATCTTAAAAAAAGTATACTAAAAAATTTTGAAACATTTAGAATGTGTTGCATAAATTCATAATTATATATTTGATATAACGTCTTCACTAATTCTATACTATATAAATAGATATCATATATTATTCATTTCTTATATGATAAATTTATATATCAATATCTATAGCGTATTTTGAAAGACAAAAGTATAAATATTTATAAATTGATATTAGGTATAATCATATGCTTTTAAACAATTTTATAATATTATTTATCATTTATACGTAAGAATAGTACAATAAGTTACTCTTTATAATTGCGAATTGATATAAGACGCCTATGTTTAAGTATCAATATACGAAGTCATATATGGTACTGTTCACATAAGATAATTACCCTTTATACAGTCTATCATTATAATTTGTTCAATATCTTAACTACTTTCAAATGCTTTTGTTGTGATATATACATAATAATATTGTTTGATGTACATATACATATAAAAAGGCGTTTTAAATACAAACTATAACTTAATATTTTGTTACGACTTTTCGAAGGCATTCACTATAGTATATCTATATATGAAATCTCTATTTTTCTAAATGATTATGCAAATATCAAAGTTATAGAAATATCTTTACATATATATTATTAAGGGTGATTTCGTTAGTGAATGAAAACAAAAGCAATTATAACAAAATATAACATTTATTTAATTGTATATACAGCAGCAGAAAATTCTATTATAAAAGAACTTGTTGAATGAAACCTTTACGAATATGATTAAAATAAATGAATATAAGACTATAAAGAAAAAAATAAAGTCGAAATTGATAAAAATATAAACGTTAAGAATATCACAAGTAGTAATTGATGCCACGCATATAATCTAGACTAGGAGCTAGCAAATTAGGCAGGCCTGCTGTCCAGCATCTTCTCATTTCCTTTTAAAGCTCAACTTTCCTTATCATCTTATGCCTCAAAAGTGTCGGTTGATCGAAAAAAATTTATAATATTGAATTGAATAAAATATTTTATATTTTATTTGGTTTATATATGTTTTTCGATTATTAAATAAAAATAATTTTAAAGTATTAGATAAAATGTTTATTTTTTGTATATCTGAAATATGGTATAAAAAATAAATTTATTAGATAAAAATAAAAAAATCTTATTTACTACTCTATATATTATGTTGAGTAAAATATTTTATATATTTAAATAGTAAAAATTATAAAAATCTTTATTCAGTATTATACATACTAAACATAATAAAAAAATACATATTATCTTATTTTTTATTTTATTCTATACTATCTAATTCTCTTATATTATATGATACTATATAATCCAAATTGCACTAAGTCATCAATACTCGACCAAAAACAAGTCCAGCACTCATGACGTGGTGGCCTTCTTAAAATAACCAACGTCAGCTTTAGACCATTCTGATTTGATAAGGTAATTATTATTAAAGCCGATCTGTTTTTCCTCCACTTTCCTTATAAATTTGGATTTCTTGCCTTCTTAAACCACCACATAAATCCTGTTTCAGTTGATGAAATCCATTGATTAGCTTATAATTTATATATTTCCGGTATATTACTATTGTGATGAACCAATCTTAACCTTGCAATCAACATCTTTGGTAAGAAACATTCATAGGGAACATGCCCTGTTTCTATTTCCTTCTTACAGTGCGGATTTCACAATTCCATTTGCACTCTTCGCAACTCTCGTTTTAAGGAATAAACACCTATTTAAATAGCATTGCCATCTGATTTCATGAACAAGGACAATCATAGCTTAGTGTTATTTCGTTTAAATAGGTAGAATAACATCTTGGCTTATCATTCCTTCACACCCATGGGTGTTTTTATAGGATTTGTTGAGCTAACTTAGAGATTATTTTATAATTAGAAAAGCTATTAAGGCGACTAGGAAATATTATGAGTTACTACATGTTTGTATTTGTTAAATAGGTAGAATAACATCAGGAGTGCATTGAAGGCATCCTAAATTTAAGGAAATAAAGCATGAGAAGTTTGAACATCTTAAGTGCCGATGATATATAAGAATCTCTAACCCAAGGTCAAAGAGGGGTGTAAACCTTACACTTCATTTAGGTTATATTGTATATGATTATTTATGTATAATATATGATTGATAACTTGTTTGTACTTATGTGGTATTAAGAATATTGTATTCCTATCTCACCGAGTTGCAATGTGTGCTTACCCCTCAATAGATTGTTTTATAAGTAATACAATAGAAGCTTAGGATGAGATAAGATATTGTGTGGATGAGAGCTACCTGAATCAAAACTGATAGTGTAAGAAGTGCTATAACAAATTATCAAGTTGTAGAATATAGTGTCTTATTTATAGGAACTCAAGTAGAAATATATTTTTATAAAACTTATAATTACTTCTCATTTTACTATTTTGGTAGGGGATTCCGATTTTCTATGATTTTGGTCGACCGTGAAATATGAGAATTTATACATATTTTCCAATTATATGGTTATATGTAATACAATTAGTTGAAATTAATTGATTTTTTTATATAGTCTCATGATCTTTAACTTGTAAGGCAGTTATCATGTAACAACTTCACACGTGATATACTAGCTTTTAGTTAATCTTATTAGGGCCCCATTAAGGTCATTATTGGACCTTTTCTTGCTCTATCTCATTTCACTCATGTTGATGCTAGGCTAGCCACTAGCATTTATGTGCCTATGTTGAGTTGGTCTATAACAACCTTAAAGGGGCCTAGTAGTTTTAATTAAAAGTTATCACATTACGTATACACTAGTTATATGATAATCATCTTGTGAATCATAGGTTGCAAGACTTTATATAATTATCTAATTTATTACAATTAATTGTATTACATATAGTCATATAATAGGAAAAATAATTATGGATTCTCATATTTCATAATCGATTAAGATCGTAGATAATCAGAATCTCTTACAAAAACAGTAAAATAGATAAGTACCTCTAAGTTTTACAAAAGCAAATTACTACGTGAGTTTCTAAGAATAAGATACTATATTCTATAACTAGATTATCTTGTATAGCACTTCTTACACTACCATTCTTAAATTCAAGTAGCTCTCGTTTATACTATATTTTATCCTATCCCAAACTTTTATAATGTTACCTGCAAGATAATTTGTTGAGAGGTAAGCACACAATGCGACTCAGTGAGATGGAAGTGCAATATTCTCATTATTATATAAGCATGAATAAGTTATCAACCATATGTCATGCATGGATAATCATATGTAATGTAACATCATATATGGTTTTCCAATAATTAATGTGAAGTCTAGGGTTTATGCACCTTTCCTTCTCTCTCTTGATCTTAGGTTAGGAAATATAAAAGTCACTGATGCTTAGGTCATTTAAACAAGCAACATTCCTAACCAAATGCTTTAGGATGCCCTTCACTTCTATCTTTAATACAATCTTTAGTTACACATTCTAAAATCTTCTCAAAACATCCTTAGCCAAACACCTTGGGATCTATTTATGACATCTTTCACCGCATGCCCTAGGATTCATACACACAAAACCCTTAACAATAGCTAAGACTTTAGGCTCCACTAAAAGCACAACGATTCCTAGTGCTACTTAGTTCATAGATTGCTAGGTGGGATCATCACTCACGTCTTCCTTTCCTACTATCATTTGATAGTGTTTGCCTTCAATGCAATGTCTTATACAATTTATGTTAAGTTTTAAATTAGACCAATTCATTAATTAATTAGTTTAGAGGTGACCAATCATATATATTAGGTAGACAATCAATCCATAGAACAATAATATTATAATAAAGTCACAACTTATCATGATCAATTCAGTCATTCTTAACGAGACACCCTTGGATATGCTCAAATTTTATCTCAATATTGTCCTTTGCCAAATTCTCTAGGATGTTTCTTAATCCTTAACATCAATCAATCAATTCATTCATTAATTATTTTCAAGGGTGACCAAACCATGTTATCATCGAATAGTAAATCAATCCGCATGTCAACAATATTCGCAATAAATCGTAATACGATAATATAACCATTCCATTCTAAAAGTGGCAATATGCACCAAACAATAATAAGTTAGACATAACCAAAACCATTCAGTGGCCATTCAAATCTTGACTTCTCGCATCATCATCGGGATTGTCCATTTCCATTAATATCATCTTTAGATTATACTAGTAGTCTATATATTCTTCTTAGATGCAGGTACTAAAATTTTATTGTAATTCATTTTAGTCTTATTATATTTATATATGTACATTTATGCATCTACTGTGTTTATGAACTCTAGAAGATAACTAAGAATAATTATATTGTTTTGAAATGCTTTTATATGAGGAAAAAAGTGCATTGAGGAGGAAAATGAAATAATATATATATACTAGATCAACATGAGCAATAACACATATTGTCGTAATTCATTGAATTTCTTACTTACCTTGAAATAATCCTCGGGATCAAAATTTGAATAAACTTTATTTTATTAATCATTTTCTGATAAAACTATTAAAACTACACATTTACATTTGCATAGATTTGACTTAAAATCGAAGCTCAATATTTGCCTAATAGTTTCAGTCTTATTGTAGAATATTCTTTACAAGGATCATAACATCACTTTCATATTTTGATTTGGAAGTAATTTCAAAAATTTATCAGTTTTTAAAAAATCAAGAAATTTTCAAAATCATAAAGTTTTTGGAAGGAAGAATGGATGAAATATTTCTCAAGCACATGAAATGTGAAAAGTGAGGGAAGAGAGTGAAAACTCATGGTTAGAGCTATGCAAATAGGATGGGTCATGCGGGGCTGGCCCATTTAAGCAAAAAAAAAAAAGTGTGGGTTGAGCTAAAAATTTTAGCTTGCATATAAAGCGAGCTAGCGATTCAATGTGGGTCAATGTGAATTTGCTCATTTAGCTTTAGAATCATGCCAAAAAAAAAAAAAGAAGTGAGTTACCATGTTTAGCCTATGGATCATATAGGTTAGCTTGTTTAATCCATAAAAAAAAAAAATGTGGATCACATTGAAAATTTTAGCCTACTTATGAGTTAGCTCTCATTGACCCACTAGTCAATACAGGTATAGGTGAATTGGCTTCTTTAGCCTGTTTGCACAACTCTATTGATGGTTATATAATCTAAGACTCTTTCACGATGAAGCAATTGTGGTTGGCTAAGATTTTTTGAAATTGGGTTTAATTAATATGCATAGTAATAATTTTATTAAATTATTTAAATTGTAATATTTTTATATGAAAATTTACATATAAGCTATATAAAATGTCTTGAGTATAAATATATACATAGAAATTCTACTTAACTATCCTAAACTTACAATTTAATTTCATTCATTAATTCATTATAACTAGTAGACCCATGACACGCTTAATTCTCATATTTCAAGTATTATTAAGGTTCAAAGTGAGACTTTTTATTTTACTTATATCTCTAATATCATGTTAATTATTATTAAATTTATTGGTTTCACATGGTCTACTTCAATTTCATGTCCACATGTCAACCCATGGACTTATAAAATTGGTAAATTAGCTATATTAAGGTTTCTTTCTTTTTATTATTTATTTATTTTTTGCAGCTATCAATTTTATGAAATAAATTAGTGAAATGCTTAATGTTATATCCCTTTTCCATTAAAAAATGCACATCACCAATGCGTTCTCTTTGTTTGTCGGTTCTATTTTCTAAAAGTTTTAGGTATATTGTATTTTCTTTTTATCTTGTAGTAGTGGGCACAGGCCCCTACTCGGTTGGTTGGGGTGTGGTTGTTGGGCGGGGGCGGTGGTGTTGGAGTGGGGAGGGATTGGTTAGGTGTGGGGGGAAGGGGGAAAGAGTTAGAGAGGAGAGAAAATGGAAGAAAAAAATTAGTGTATTTTTTTACTTGGATAGAGGGAAAATGGGAGAAATGAATGTGTAAAAAATGCTTTTTAAAATAATATTTTAAAATATTTTAAACAATTTAATTATTATATTATCTTACAAAAAGTGATAAAATTTTAAAAGTAAGGATATAATCGGAATTTTAGTTATTTTCTTTCCTAAATTACTCCAATTTAGAGGGAAAAAATGTGCGCATCCTAAGAAAAACTTTCCCTCCTAAATCGATCTCCTTTCATTTTTCTTTATTTTTCAAACAAGAGAAAATTACTTAAAATCCTTACTTTCCTTCCTCTCCCAAGTTTTTCCTTCATTCTAATTATAATATTAAAATACTACCATATATAATTAATGATTGAGGTCACAAGAAAAAGGATAATATAATAATGATATCATAAAATATTTTAAAAATCTATGTAATTTTAATCATTAATTTATAAATTAAAAAGAATTAAAAGAAGAAAAATTGAGAAGATCTAAATCCAGTTATGTATACATGTTCGGTCAATCCAATTCAGTTTCATGTCCACGGCACAATTTCACCAAATAAATTAACAAAATACTTAATGATAGTTCTAAATATATATATGTATAAGAATAAATCGGAAAAGGAAAGCTGAAGTCCATAACAAATAATAATATTATAAATTGCTACGTTGATGATCATTTTATAAATTTATCATGCATGTTTCTATTTAGTTATAAATATCAATCTCTATTGTGAATATAAAGTATATAGATATATTCGCATATAGAATAATATCCTTGGAGAATTGGCTACCTAACATTTCTTTGGAAGGAGAAAATTTAATATATAAGTACTAATAAAATTTTAATATATAAAAATATAAATAATAAATTTTTATAAAATATTGATTATTATTATTATATATTTAAATATCATTGATATTTATCATAGCTTATCAAAACATGTGGTATGTTAATATCGGTGATTTTTTTTCTTCCTTTCGAACAAGCCATAGTCGAGAAAATAATGAGGTTCGTGGCACAATAATTGTTCAACAAAATGATCGTGAGCACCCAGGCCAATGAGCGTTTCAGAAAAATACTCTTGACGCAGAATTTGCACGCGACGTCAGAACCTCTGTTGGACCTTCACCACATTCACGATCAAGACCTAACAACATAAGATTTGCAGCAGCCCGGATGCTAATCAAGTCACGCATGCCGTTTAGTTTGTCTTCTATTAGCTTAACATACACTAGGCCCTCCATAAAATACAGAAAAATAAAATAAAATAAAGTTTAAAAGAAAGGGCATTTAAGTAATTAAGAATTTTAAAATAAAGATATTTTGGTTTTTTTTTACAACAAGCTATATAAGCCAAATAAAGACCTTAATTGACCCTTTTCTATTGGTTGTTAACATGGACTCCTATGCTATGGAAAAACCCTAACTCATCTTAAGCCAAGCTTCAACTACAAAAGGATTTTTGAATCAAAGTGTGATTGTGGAGGACAAATTATGAATTCTATAGTTAAGACTTGACGTTGGGGAAATTTAGGATTTCTGGACATTCTAAGTTGAATGTCAAAGTTGTTGGATCGAACACGTTTCAAGTTGTAAATTAAAACTAAGATAAGTAAATATTTCAATTACACATAAATTCATGAAATTAAGTATAGTTTATGTAAGAATTAGGGTGTTTAGTTGATTAATGTGAGATGGAATGGAGAAGAGTTCAATTGGGGAGGAAATTGGAGAATTTGTTAGGTTCAAAGGGGTACATAGCCATGGTGTATGGTTGTGTATTTACTTGTAAAGAATTTGAAAAGAAAATTGGCAAATGGGTTGTAAATGGCTAGATATACGGGTTATGCAAAATGGAAGGGTTATTGCTTATGCTTTTTGCTAGTTGAAGCCAAATGAAAGAGACTACCTTACCTATGATTTGGATCAGGCAGTAGTAGTTTTAGTGTTGAAACTTTGGAGACGTTATCTATATGGAGAGAAATGCATGATATTTATAGGTTACAAGAGCTTGAAGTACCTTTTCATTCAGAAGGATTTAAATATGAGACAAAAGAGATGGTTGAAATTAATTAAAAACTATGATTTAGAAATATAGTATCACTTAAGACAAGCGAATGTGGTAATAGATGCTTTCAGTAGAAAAAAGGTAAGGTAACTTAACTATATTGGTTACTTCACAAAAGCCATTACTTGAAGAAATGTGAAGGTTGGAGTTGGAAGTAGTTACCTAGGAGGTAGGCGTAAGACTTGCTAGTTTGTGCATCCAGCCAACTATAGTGGATAAAATTAAAGCAGCTATGCTAGAAGATAAAGGTATATTGGAAATGACGCATAGGATGAAACAGAGAAAGGCACTTGAATTCATAATTGATCAAGAGGGAGTTTTATGGTATGGAACCAAGATATGTGTACTGGAGTTAACATAGTTGAAGAATGTGATTTTAAGAGAAGTTTTGTCATGTCTCAAAAGGGGGCCTAGAAGTTTCCACTAAAATCATCATGGCATATGTGCACCCGTCATGATAATTGTCTTATGAGCTAGAGATCGTAAGACTCTAAGTAAATAATTATATTTATGACTAATTATAGTTCATATAATTAGATAATAACATATAATTATGGATCTCGTATCCTACGGTCAACTATGATTGCGAAGAATTGGTATCTCCTACCAACGAGTGAAATAGGATAAATCCTAAGTTTCACAAATTCAATTTTATTTACATAAGGGTCCTAACATTTCTTCTAAATAATCTATCTTTGACAATTTTTACTTTGTTATTCTGGTTATTTAAAAACTCTCGACACTTCACATCTTATCCCATCCCGAGCTTTCGTAATCGTTACTTGCAAAAAGGGTTTGTAGTGGGGTGAGCACACTATGGCTTAGTGAATGAGATGGTAACACTTTCAATGTTATATACACATAAGCAATTTTAAATCAAGTTATCAAATCATATGCTATGTATGAACAATCATATGAATGCAGCATCTCACGTGATCTTTTGTTAACCAACGTGAAGTCTAAAGTTTACACCTCGCTTGACTTTGGGTTAGGGATTCCGAAACCACTATCAGTGCTCGGGTCTTACACATATCTTCATTACTCTTATCACTTATTTATACTATATCTTAGCTTTAATGTTTTAGGCTTAGGTGCTTTAATACACCGAGCATTACACCCTCAAGAGATAAGCTGGACTCAGAACCGTCAAGGCGTGACAATCCCCTAATCACTTAGTTTGCACTTGGTGAAACAATGATCCTCTAATCACTTCTGGCGCGTCCTGTAATAGTGATGACCTTCAATCTCATGCAATGTCACATGGAAATGCATGTTAAGTTTTAATTGAGTCCACTTCTTTAATTAATTAATTCGAGGTGACCAAACAATATATATAGTCATAACCAATTCCCATTCAAGGCAATGAAGTAAGCTATTGAGCATTTAAAGTCTACCATTCTTAGAACAATTAATAGGAACCTAGTGGAGTCCTATAAACAATCTACTGCATCTCATTTTCACACTTACCACAACATGTAAAGATCATGCATTTCATATCACATAATAAATAAGGAAACCAGACCAAGCGGATGGGAACAATCCAGTTATACATAAGGTTTTAGTTAACTTGAAACCTCTATGCCATTTGACTTAAACATCAAATCAACCACTTGGGATTTATTTATGATTATCATTCGTGATACCTTTATGTCATCACATTTCTCAAATGCTATGTTATTTACACTTCCAAGAGCCAACAAAGTCGTCTCATATATCCCTTCTAGTTCCTCAATATATCTATGTATAATATATATATATACACACACACACATATATAGGTCCATAACATAGCTTTAGTAGAGGACCATTTACTAGACACCTTTCCTCACTTACTTAAAAGGGCAAGAAAATAGATTTGTTAAGTTTAAAAATCAAAGTTACATGATTTGTATAGTTATGTGCATGAGTGTATTCTATAATTATAATAGGAAAATGAATTTGCTTAAACATATATACATATTCAGAAGTAAACCCTGATATGTATACATAATGATATTTATGTATCCTATTCCAGCTATGCATACCTACTCCATAGCTATGGAGGAAAATATTAAGTTTATGTATTTTGGTTTAGTTTTAAGAAAACAATTTTGAATCGTAGGTTAGGCCGGTAGTAATAGCACTAGTAATATAGTGCGAAGTGCTATCGTTAAGGTAATAATATCTAAATCTTCAGTCCTTTCTATCTTCTACATTCTTTCCTAAACTCATTTAATCCCACTATACAACTTAAAATTAACAAAATCATATCCAATTACAACTACAACATAGCAAATGAATTCACATACATAGCATATCACACATAACACAACATTGTAGCATATTATTAAGTCTCTCACTCACTTGTTTAGGGTCATCATAGTTCTAGCCAGAGTTGAGTGATTCCAACGGGTAACCCTTTTTTGTTTCTTTTGAAATTAGTGTCCTTCTGCAATGCTTCCTCAACCAAACCATAAAGGTAGCATCTCCACTTGACTTTGGTAGTTTCCTAGCATCTAATATGTGTACTCTACTCGCTATGCGTTTGATGGCATGGCGTGAAGTCTCCTATTTAAGGAACTTTGGGCAAACAAGATTCAAAACATTGAACACTTCTTCAACGTGATTCTAATACAGGGCTTCAAAAGGAATGACCTTCCTACCAATCATTGCTTCTAACAACCCAAGTTGCTGTGACTGACTGTTTGCTTTTCTTGTATAGAAGTCAAGCAATAGAACGTCTTCGACCTACCAAATTCAGAATTCCTTCTTCCGTGTATGTAAGATACCCTTGGAGAGCACAACGAAAGGCCTAGCATTAGGATATTTGACCAAGAATGATCTTTCTCAACATCTTTTGAACATTCTATTATGAAATCTATTTCATTCCAAATATCTCCCAAGTCATCATCTTGGACGTTGCTCGAATCATTCTCTTCACCATCTACACCAACATAAATGCCTCTCCTTTAAATGAAGCAACTTTAAACCTTTCGTTTATTAATTTGTCTTTAATATCTTCCAACAAACTACCTATAGGACAACCCGTAGGATTTAGTAGTCATTAAAGATTTTGTATCACCTTCTTTCTTCTTTCCTTTGTTAACATCTCCACCTACACATCATCCATACACATACACATATATCCACACTCACTATACACCACTTCATACGCATACACGCATTCTCGCACACACAACATACCATTCATATACGCACGCATACCGCACACACCACACATCATCTATACACATACACACATGCCCACACACACCTCACACCACCTCATACACATACATACATACCGTTACACACCATACACCATCATATACACATACACACAT
Organism: Laguncularia racemosa; assembly: GCA_037954665.1. Taxonomy (NCBI): domain Eukaryota; kingdom Viridiplantae; phylum Streptophyta; class Magnoliopsida; order Myrtales; family Combretaceae; genus Laguncularia; species Laguncularia racemosa. The sequence continues at coordinate 6,016,244 of JBBMOL010000025.1, read as the reverse complement.
ACCCGCACACACTACACACCTTCCATATACATATACACATACTCTATGCATCACACACCGTCCATACACATACATACACACCCTCACACACCACACACCATCCATACATACACACACATATTGCACACATCATAGACTCGGCTCCTCCTTCCCCTTTCCCCCTTCTTATGTCGCTGCAACGGTTATCACGGTTGCCATTGCTGTTGTTCGTTGTTGTAGCTATTGGGTCGTGGTTGTTGTCTTCCTCTTCCCTCCCTCACACACACACACACACACCTTGCAAACACCAAGCACCTCCCTCTCTCTCGTCGAAACACTACCCCCCCCTACACACACATCACCTTCACCCTCGCATCGAAGTAAGGGACTAAACATAGCAACAGCCCTCATGAATTTCTTCTCGGATGTTGCTCACAGGATGTAGTTGCCATCATGGTTGCCGTTGCTATCACTGCTGTGTCAATGCTATTGCTGTCCATTGTGGTTGCTGTTGCTGTCGTCGCTGTGTTGTTGCAGTTGTCGTTACAGTTGTTGTAATTGCCGTTCCCCTCTCCGGACACACACGCACTCACACGGCCACACACCGTACACCTCGTTTAGCACTCACCAACTGGAGCGGCTGTAGCCACATTATCACGGTTGCTGTTGCTGTTGTTGCCTCCGTCGTTAAGGAGAAGACGAGATAGAAACAATTTGAAAGATGTTGTTACCATCGTTGCTGTCGTTGTAGCCACCATCGTTGCCATTGTTGCTGTATCGTCGTTGCCATTGTCATTGCTGTCGCCGCTGGAGGCATGTGATCGTACACGCTGGTGTTCCCCACCTCCATGCACGACTCCTTCTGACTCGGCGATGATGATTTGGATGGAGCTAAGGACAAGATGCGATAGACAGTGGGGTTCTAGACTTGCTGCTACTGCTCTTGGGGTGAAGGCCAGGTAGCTGCGACTTGGAGCTATTGAAGGAGACGCAGCTTGGTCGAGAAGAAGAAGAAGAAGGAAAAGAAAAGAAAAGTAAAAGGGAGAGAGAAGGGACAAAGACAGCTAAAGACTACTGCTGTGCCTACTGCTTATTGCCTGACGTGATGAAGAAGGCCTGATGGGACGCGGATGTGATTTTTTTTTTTTTTTACAGTTGTGTATATATTTATATTTGTATTATATTATATTATATTTTATAACATCTTTATTTTAATATTTTACTCGTGTACAAAACTATTTTTAAAATTTATATTTTTAGCATTTTATTATGAAAACTTACATTTAGGTTAATTTGATTATTCCAAACATAAATATTTATTCTAAATTTTCATTTAAAATTCCTAAATCTATAATTTCAATTAATTTCATTATTTAGCCTAATATTACTTGAAATTTATGTTTCGAAGAATTTATTTTTTTAATTTAATTTACCTTAACTAAAGTTAGAATTTACAATTATTTTTATTTATCTGTTTATATATTTATATTTGGATATTTTTCAATTACTTTGCTTCTTAAATTTATTTAGTAACTTATTTCATAAAATTCAATTTGTTACGCTTGTTATCTTTTTTTCTTTATAAAGGTTGTTCTTTTTAATTGTTTTATTTTTAAAACCTATTATTTTCACAAATTATTAAAATAATATTTATGCATTGTGATATAGAATTTTTGTTATACATTTTTCAAAGTTTTTAATATAGCGAGATTATTATTTTTGCTATCTTGACCTAGAAGTATTTATTATTCTACTTATTTTCTTTAATTTTCATATAGTTTTTCAAAATTTTTAAGACTTTACAACATCACTTTAGGTACTCAATCCACCCTGGGTAAAATGTACCAAGATTTAAAGGCCCATTACTAGTGGAAGAATATGAAGCGAGAGATAGCAGATTTTGTTTCCAAGTGTTTGAGATACCAATAAATTATAATAAAACATCAAGGTTGGTAGGAGAACTATAACCTTTACCTTTACTAGAATGGAAAAGGGAGCATGCAACTATGGATTTTGCTATTGCTCTTCCCAATACCAAAGAAAAGCATGATATTGTTAGGGTAGTAGTGGATAAATTAACTAAATCGGCACATTTTATACTCATCAGTATCAGTTGTACCTTGGGTAAATTGGCATAGTTATATATCAAGGAAATAGTCAAGCTTCATGGAATCCCAATGCAATTGTTTCTAATTAGGATACCAGATTTGTAGGTAGATTTTGGAGAAGCCTACATAGAGCTCTAGGCACCAGGTTGCAGTTTAACACATCTTACTATCCTTAAGCAGATGGGTAGTCAAAGTGGATTATACAAATTCTAGAAGATATGTTGAGTGCTTGTGTTTTGGATTTTGGAGGAAATTAGGATGAACACTTACCTCTAGTTGAATTTGCCGATTTAATAGCTATTAGAAAACAATTCAGATGACACTATATGAAGCATTATATGGAAAAAAAATGTAGATCACCTTTACACTAGGATAAGGTAAAAGAAAGAAAGGTGTGCTGGGACTTGAATTAGTGCAAAAGGTTATCGATAAGGTGAAGTTAATTAGATAAAGGATGCCAATGACTCAAAGTTGCCAGAAGAGTTATGTTGATAGGAGGCAATGACCATTGGCATTCAAAGTAGGGGATCATGTATTACTAAGGATATCACTAACTAAAGGTGTTGCTTGATTCGATTTAAGACGAAAATTAAATCCTAAGTATGTTCGTCCTTTTGAGGTGTTGGAGAAAATTGGTAATGTCACCTATAGGTTAGCCTTACTGCCTAACTTAGTGGGAGTACATAATGTTTTTCATGTATCTATGTTACGAAAGTTTGTAGCAAACTTAAATCAAGTCATAGCTCTCAAACCTTTGGATGTATAACTGAATCTTACTACTGTGAAACAACCCACCTGCATTGTAGACACTAAGGAGCAAACATTAAGGTGAAGGATAATCCTCTATGCTAAGGTATAGTGGAGTAACTAGATAGAATGTGAAGCAACTTAAGAACTAAAAGAGGAAATGGGAATAAGTTATCTAGAACTCTTCTTAGACATAGGTAACTTTTGAGTATGAAAGTTTTTATAAGGGAGGAAGGACGCAAAATATAGAAAAATCAAATAGAATAAAGTTTAAAAGGTAGGGCATTTAAGTAATTAAGGACTTTAAAATGGGGGTATTTTGATCTTTTCGACAACATGCTATATAAACCAAATGAAAACCTTAATTGATCTTTTTCTACTAGTTGGGACTCTTGTGCTGTAGAAAAACCCTAACTTATCCTAAGTTACACTTTAACTATAGAATGATTCTTGAATCAAAGTATGATCATGGAGGTAAGTACATTTATCAAATTAAGAATTCCAAATGTTATATGTTTTAGTAGGAACTAGGTTAAGACCTAACATTGGGGAAATTTAGAATTTCTAGACATTCCAAGTTAGGCATCAAAGTTGCCAAATCAAACATGTTTTGAGTTGTAAATTTAAACCGAGAAAAGTAAGTATTCCAATTACACATAATTTCATGGAATTAAGTATATTTTATGAAAGAATTAGGGCATTTAATTGATTAATGAGAGATGGGATGGAGAAGGGTTTGATTGGGGAGGAAATTGGAGAATTCAAAAGGTTTAGAGGAGTACACGACCATGGTGCATAGTTGTGTACTTACCTATGAAGAATGTGAAAAGCAAATTGGTGAAATAGGTTGTAGATGGCTAGGTACACAAGTGTGTACCTGTTTGTGTTTAAGTATATGACTAAGTATACGATTGTATACTTAGGCATGCTAAGTGAACTTGGTGTACACAAAGGTATACAGGCACATGTATAGCCGTGTTCTTACCTATGTTCTTTTACATGGCCATATGCATAGTTGTATTGTCTAAGAACATTTATTTAACCTTTCTATTTCAATTTATTCCAATTTTAAGTTAGTATTACTTATGATAGAGCTTGGGGAAGGAGAAATAGATGACTAATTTTTAGTTGAACGATCTAGTGAAGATTAGGTCTTGTTGTTGAGTAGAATTGAGAATCAATTATTATTTATTGACAAACTTTAAGGAACGCAATAATTTGAAACTAGTAGAACCTAAAACCACTCTTTTAGATACGTGTTTATTGTTTTTGCTATTTGTATGTGATAGTAATAGAAATTGAACGGACTAATGAATGATTTGGCTAAGAACTTGGTTGTTGTTTTTGTGTATATGCGATAGTAAAACTGCTCTTTCAAACATGTGTTTATTATGTTTGCTATTTGTATGTGATAGTAATAGAAATTGAATGAACTAATGAATGATTCAACTAAGAACTTGGTTGTTGTTTTTGTGTGGCCCAGCCTAGGGGTTGGAGGTGGTAGATCTATAAAAGATATCTTGATGATCGGAATACGACGTTGTCTATAGTGGAGTTTTATAGCAAAATGATTTAAGGTAGATTTTTGGGGTATTGAGGCTAGAGGTGGAAGTTCTTGAGACTAGTAGAAAGTTGGGGCCGGAGGTAGCAGTTCATAACCTAGGTTTAAGATACTTAAATTAAATAAGAAAGATAGTGGTAGTGTCATGAGTATTCTTGTGTTGCTTACTGATTAACCTGAAGATAAGTAAGTGGTTGATTGCTAATTATGTACTACATTATGTACGTGTATAATTTGTATTGTTGTAACATGCACATGTGTTTGGGTATTTACGTATTAGGTTTAGGCTCACTTTATTATTTTTTAGCTGCAGGTGGATACGACGACTACACTAAGTATGATGAGTATGGGAATGTAGTATACTATTTTCAAGACGAGAATGAGAGAGATTATCAATACTATTATGGAGATGAGTAATGTGCAAGTGTATGAAGGATTTGTTTGTAGAAGTTGAGGATATTTGAGTGAATATTTAAAGATTGTTTACAAGTTAAGACACATGTTATTAAGGATGATGTATATTTAATAAATTATCAGTGACTGAAATGATTAATTTATAAGTTATTCATTTATATTATTAGAGATACAGTTATTTTATGAGTAGTGAAGTTGAACAACTTGAAGAATAAAAATAATAAAAACCTTTACATATCTTTATCAAATAAGAATGCATGATGGGTTACCAAAAATGTCACATTCTTAATTTACACGCTTTCTCAACCGCCCCTTCGAAGTGCGATCATTATAAGGAAGAACGGTTGCATTATAGGCCAATGTCAGCCCTGGAAGTGCCCAAAAATTTGGAGGATGTCAGTCAGAGATACTCAATGGAGGATGCATGTGTATATCTATATCTATATATATATATATATAGTATAATACACATTCCTTTATAGTTAGACACGGGAAAATTAAAATCCCAATTAAAACCATAGTGCTGACAAAAAAGAATCGTCCCAAGTTTTACTATGCGTATCATGTTTAAGAGTTTTGAGTTTTGATATTCAGAAATGAATGTTGATTAGGCAAAACTTTGTTTAAATAGCGCTTCTTAACAAGTGAATGTGAAGAAAAATTTTAACATGTAAAAGCATACCCACTATTTATTTAAACACATAATGTATTAGTATGGATTATTTTATTTTATTTTATTTTATTGTGAAGTTGTATCAATTCACAACTTCCCATATTTGTTCTGCATTCATGAACCTTCAATAACGCATACTCAATTTATTAAGCAATATTAAATTCCCATATTCCGAAACCACTATAATTACTAGAATTGCTCTACGGTATAGATCAAGGTGGACTAAGTGGTCTTGTTTTCGAAGATGGTGCACTTACAAAGCCCGAGACGGCAAGCAGCAATGCCCCTTTCACAATGAAGAGACTAGCAATCTTCGTTAGTCCCACAATGCTGAGTTGCATTGTTTCGTTTGTAAATTTGGCACTTGCACTTGTGAGCAATTACATCACAGAAAGGAAGCCCACTATGACAAACATAATCCTTGCATTCTTGGTCAAAATTGCATGAGCTAAGAGCCATTGCTGAACCTGAAAAATAATGTGAAAATTTAAAAAAAATTTAGTATTGGATAGACATTTTTATAAAACATATTGCATGTGAAATATAAAGCACACACACATACAAGACATGATGACCAATAGTTTGATTCCAAATCCGATTATACAACGCAGCTTATCCATGATTTTTCCTACTTTAGATTATATGAAAAAGATAAGAAAGGACAGAATTTATTTCGAAAAGAAAAGTTGAGGATTTTATAGTGAATTCATGTAACAGTTAATTAATTGTGACCATAAAATTACATTTAATTGATAAATTTGTTTAGTTGTTAGAATTTATTTCTAAGGGTCTATGGAAGTGAATCATGTATATTACTGGTAAAACGGCAAGTTATATCTATTTAATAGTTATAGTAGAATATTTATGTAATTAATAATCGCTTATTCATTTATTTATTTATTTTTAACCAATATAGTACATGCTTATCAACAAGAATATTAAAATGTATATCTAGTAAATATTTTTATTTTTTTATTTTTGTTTAGTGCCGTTTTTTGTTTGATAACTATATATAGAGCTAATAATAACACGATGCAATGGACGTAAGCTAAAAGGTCTAAATATATAGAAAAATTACGGAAACTAGTATAACATGAAAAGATTGGCCTGATTGTGACATAGATACTACATGATTAAAGAATAAATATTTATTTGTTATGTATAATCAACTTCATATGATTTTTAACATTCACATGATATCAAAATGAAATAAAATTTTAACGTCTATTGTCTTCCCCCCACGAATTCTCACATTTAGCAATCTATAATAGTTAACTTACACCTTATTCAAGTTAAGAATATATTTGTTTAACACAGAAAGCCTAATTCATCCTCGAAGAAGTATTGACTCTTATATCCACAGTTTAAATGACATGCATAGTCATTTTGTCGTCATTTTTTTCTCCCTTAAAATGCTCTAGAACTCAATATCTCTCTCTCGCTTTTTCTTTTTCTTTTCTTTTTTTTTTTATGGCATTTTAAATATATTATATAGATAGTTGAAAAACATGCACCTGCAATGCATATGTAAGAAGAAGAAGAAGAAAGTCCAAATTTCAGGGGAGCTTGAAAAGTATTAAGAATAAAATCGATTTTATTCATTCATTCCAACTAAATTATATTGTCCGTTATTGGTTTGAGTAGTGCGTTAACAAGCATAACATTGCCATATGGCTAGAATGGGAGTACAGGGCAAAAATATAGGGAAGTATGAAGTTAAGTAGTAACTATAGCCCATGAAAGAGACTTAAGTAGTAACTATAGCCCATGAAAGAGAATGCAGTCTACAGTGTAGTTATTAAAAGTAATTATATAATTTAGTATAGTGATGTGAGGTAAGTATACTTATTAAATTTTGCAGTATAGTATATTAAATACAAATATCTCATAGGGATTATGAGTACAAAATTGTAAAGATATCAAATTTTGTAGTATAGTATACTTACACCTTATTATATAATTCATAAATTGTAAAGATTAATTAATCTAAAAGCTATAACTAAAAATTAATTAATGAACTAAGATTAAATTGGAAAAAAAGAAGAAGAACAAAACAAATTATAATTAACTTCAAGATGGTAAAACAAGTATCTAGACTTTATTTCTCCTAGGAATTGTTATGTGACATTAACAAAATTCATTCAAATCCTTCTTTATTTCATTAATCGAGAGAATACCTAAATTAGTTTAATAATTTTCTAAAAGTTATTAACCCTAATCTTAAAAATAACTATTTGAATCTCTTCATCATAACATATTTTAAATATTGCATTAAGAATGATGAATTCCTTAAAAACAAATTAATCAATTTTGGAAGAATTAAGTAACTTATCTTTAAGATTACATTAATTCTCTTCAAACATATTAAATTTGATTACACATTGGATTTTTCAATCATAATGTATAATATAAAATATTTAGAATAATACTCTAGAAATATTAATCTAAACAAAATCAAGAACATGTGCTTGAATCAAGAAATTTAAAAATTCATTAAATAACAATAAATCTAGTCACATAATAATCCTAGGATCTACAGATCTTGATATTAAGAAAATTAAGCTCTAATAAGGTAGAAAGCAAAAATCCTCAATGATGTAAAAGCATACATCATCAAAGAAATCAAAGAAAAACCTTGACTCTTGAAGTATAGAAAAATAATCTTCTATTCTCTCAAAAACCTTAGAACAAATAAAAAAAAAAAAAAATCTTCTCAAGTTATGAGGTTAAATCCCCCTTGTCCTTTATATAGTGAGTGTCAATTTTTTTTTTTTTTTTGGGCCAACATGTTGTCTAACATAGTCGTGCTTTAGGTTGTGTTGAAATCGTCAATAAAAAACTTGGAAAGCTGGATGCTGCAGTTAACATGGCCTAGACACAATTATGTCTAAAGGTTGTGTCTAAGTTATGCTTAGAAATAATTATTTCTAAGAGATACATGACCAATAAGCATGGTCTTGTTTAAGCTTCAATTTTGACACTATTTGGACATGGTCATGTCTATTACTTGTATCTATCTTCAAACTTTCATAGCTTCTTCTATTTAGCTCCAAGTTGAGTAAAATTAGGTTCCTTGTCTTCCTTTTTAATTCAATTATCTATCAAAACCCCAAAATCAAAATATTACTCAATTAAAATTTAAATTCTTCAAAAAATGCCAAAATGGGGAAAAATACTTTAAAAATCTCACTTAATATATATATATATATAATTAAGCACCAATCAAACTTCCCTATTCTTAAGCATTTTCTTATCGGTAATCAACTTTCTGTTTAAGAAACCAATTATGAAAATCTTATTTAACCTTATAATAGCTTAAGAAACAAACTCTTAAGTAACTTGCAATTAAAAAAAAAAATAACAATTCTTATACTTCACTTAACTTGTCTTAAACATATGAAAGATTTGAATTCACTAATTAATCAATGCAATTTAAAGTTTATTTAACAAAGGATTTTCAAGACTCCAAAACTCAAATTATCATCTCCTTAATCAAGAAAAAATCATAAACACCTTACTAACCTTACTAAAATGTATACACCCCCTTCTTAAATTTTGCTAAACACCACAATCCAAGATAAATACGTCTTATTATCCCTTAATCATTCTTCTAGTATATTTGTTATTTCAAAGATTTTTTTTCTTTTAATTTAGGAGTAGTTTCATCGATCAGTAAGTCCTAAATAAAATGATCTCAAAATATTAGGTTTTAAGATACTCCTTTGAACCATCCACTTCCTTTATTTAATGGAATTTATTTACTTACATTTATCATTTACGTTGATTTTTCTCTTGGCCCTTTTAGTGAGATTTTAGCCAATAATCTTGAGCACGTCACTCAAGTTAATAGGTATTACTTAACATAAAGGAGGCACCCCATGGACTTAATTACTCAAGTCAACGAAGCACACAACTAAACTCCAATTCAATTAATTTATCTTCTTTATTTATTTCATCTCTAACTATATTGACGTTTTAAGAAGTTTTCAAAGGATAAGTATCAACTATTTACTTATCAAGGATTATAGTGCTAGAAAAATATCAAAGGAGAAAAATATTCATCAAAATGAGTTTAAAAGAAATCCACACCTATTCTTAACTAGTGATGTTATTTATATTTCTAAATCTTAAAATGTCGAGTTAAATAATAAGTAACTCTACTTTACAAAGATTTTATTATTCAATTTAAGTAAAGCATCATTAAAGCACTTATTGATCAAGTGTTCAATATTATCTAAAGAGTTATCATATATCAAATTGCAAGTTAACTTAATAATTTTCAAGTTAAGTAAACGAATTGATTTCTTAAATAACGACAAATTTTATAACCCTCTTCCCTACACTCAGATTCATACATTGTCCTCAATGTACAAATAAAAAGAAAAACTAGCAAAATAAGAATCAAAAGAAGCAAAAAATTTGAGAAAGGTAATGGGAAAAAAGAGCTAGTACTTCCTTAAGTATGGTATTTGTTCCATTCCAAAATGAGCTCAGTGTGTAATATGGTTGATCTTGAGCACTTTAAACATGTAAAAGCTACAAAAATGCAAATAGGAACATAAAACTAAAATAGCAGTTAAAAGAAAAAAAAATAGTACAGTTTGGTTTAGCAAGCCACATTAGTTTCGTTAGTAATATCAAAGAAAACAAAGATAAAAGGAATTAGTTATTGTAATCATGATCATAATCCTCCTTATCTGATGTGCCTAAACACACTTAAAAGCACATCCAAAAGACTTAAGAAAAACTATCTCAAGTCAAGGCAAAATCGGATCCAAAAATAGCACTTTTCAATTGAACCCTAATGATGAAATGATGAAATTCAAACAACCAATGATATAATTAGAATACCACAATGAAAATGCCTTCTAACAACACTTTAATTTCATGTAATCCACGCAAATGAATCCTCAATTTGACAAAAGAAAACCGTAACAAAACAATCCCTTTTCCAATAATGAAGAACACGTTATCAAGGAAATCCTCAAAGATGAATCGGATCAATTTGATAATTCCTTCAAATAAGCATAAGAATTCGTGAATAACAACAAGTAATTCTGACCAAGAACTATCTCAATTCAACCCTAGATATGACACACTAGAGAAGAAAAGAAATCACAACAAAATGAAATTGATATAACTCACAATTTCAAGATGTTGCACTCGCCACAATTTCAACTCTTGGTATTGAAATTGATAAGAGTTTGGAACCAAGGTATGAACCCTAATTCTCACGTGAAAGGAGGTGTTTAATCTGAAAAATGATAAGCCCCTCAAACCCTCTCTTAAGCAAGTATTTATACTTGCTACTTTAGGGTTAAAAAGTGCTCAAAATTACAAGTTTGCCACTTTTAAGGTGGCTAACCCTAAATGAAAGTTACAAAGAAATAAAAGTTTCCCAAAACCAAAATAGTTCATAAAAGATTAAATATATATATAAATGGTCCTTCATGATGCCGGTCTTCAAGAAGCTTTTGAATCAGGTTCAGTTGACAACCTTGATTCACGCAGTAATAAGGGTGTTTTTGCATCCTGTAAGACTGACAAATGAACCTGCTGAAATGCATCAAAATTATAGTGCAAAGATGTAGAAAGTGAGTTAGACTTCTCAAGGTTAGGTTTCTCTAGCAAAACCCTCATAACTAGATTCTGGAGACCCTTAGCTCAGGCCCTGGTGATAGGTCCTGGAAAAGTCTGATTCCTATTATCTCCTCAGGCTTCTGGAAGATTTGCCCTCAAATTCGATGGATCTTCGTGCAAGTCATCTGCTAAATAAGGTGAAAGATCTGAAACATTAAAAGTGGCTGATACTCCATAATCTCCTGGCAACTCGATGCGATAAGCATTGTTGTTGATGCACTTTAAGACTCTGAATGGTCCGTCTGATCTAGGAGATAGCTTCTGTGACTTTTTATGTGGAAACCTGTCCCTGCTAAGATTAATCCAGACTAAATCACCTGGATTATAGAGATGATTTTTCCTGTGCCTGTTTCCCTGGATCCTCTGTTGTTCCTAGGTCTTCTGAAGGTGTTCAGTGGTCCGATCATGTATGTGTTGAATCTGTTGTGCTCGATCAACTCCACTAAGACTTTCTTCCTTCGTCGCTGGTCCAGCTATAAAATCCAATGGAATAGAAGGGTTATAGCCATAAACAACTTCAAAGGGAGACTTACTGGTTGAACTATGAGTAGACCTATTGTAAGCGAACTCAACAATAGGAAGACACAAGTCCCAGTTAGTAAGGTTCTTGCCAACTGTTGTTCTGAGAAGATTCCTAAGCGTGCGGTTGACAACCTCTGTTTATCCGTCAGTCTGGGGATGGCAAGAGGTACTGTACATCAGTTTAGTATCCAGTCTTCTCCATAGTGTTTTCCAAAAGAAACTAAGGAACTTAGTATCTCTGTCTGACACTATGCTGTGTGGAACTCCATGTAATTTGACAATTTCCTACACAAAAAGGTTAGCAATAAAAAGAGCATCGTCTATTTTGTGGCATGGTACAAAACGTGACATTTTGCTGAATCGATCAACAACCACCATAATAGAGTCTTTCCCTCTTTGTGTTCTGGGTAATCCCAACACAAAATCCATGCTGATATCAGTCCAAGGTCTAGGTGGTATAGGTAAAGGCATATATTCACCCTGCGCGCCTTTCCTCCCCTTGGCTCTCTTGCAAACACCACACCTTTCTAATACCCTATGGACATCCCTTATCATGCCTTTCCAGTAGAAATTCTCCCTCAATATGGCTAGAGTTCTCTTCTCACCAAAATGCCCTGACAAACCACCTGCATGTGCTTCCCTCACCAACAATTCCCTCACAGATCCAGATGGAATACAAAGTTTTCCTGGTTTATAAAGAAAGCCATCTATCACACAATAACCATCATACATCCCGCCTCCAAGACACCTCTCCATGACAATTTTGAATTCCTCATCACATACATATTGTTCCTTCAACAGTTCGAAACCCAGTAATTTTGACTGAAGAGAAGTGATTAGTACATACCATCGTGATAAAGCGTCAGCAACAATATTCTGATTGCCCTTTTTGTACTTAATCACATAAGCAAAACCCTCAAGAAATTCCACCCACTTAGCCTGGCGCTTAGACAAATTATGTTGACCCTTGAAATGTTTCAAAGATTCATGATCTGTATAAATAATAAACTCCTTTGGGAGGAGATAATGCTGTCACGTCATGAGAGTCCTAACTAAGGAATAAAATTCCTTATCATATATAGAATAGTTCAAAGTTGCTCCACTCAACGTTTCACTAAAATATGCTATAGGCCTCTTCTCCTGCATTAATACAGCACCAATTCCAATCCCTGATGCATTGCATTCCAATTCAAAAATTTTGTCAAAATCAGGTAAGATCAGTAATGGGGCACAAGTGAGTTTTTCTTTAATCTCTTCGAAACTCCTCTAGGCCTTTTCACTCCAGATGAAAGGAACACTCTTCTTAGTCAGTTCTGTGAGAGGGCTGACAATGCTACTGAAATTTTGGACAAAGCGTCTATAAAAAGATGTAAGCCTATGAAAACTTTTTACCTTAGTAATTGAAGTGGGTGTTGGCCATTCCTTAACTGCCCTCACTTTCTCCTCATCCATCTTAACTCCTGCACCTGACACAACAAAACCAAAAAATGTTACCTCAGTTTGACAAAAGGAACACTTCTGAAAATTCGCAAATAACTATTGTGCCTTCAATACTGAGAATACTGCCCGAAGATGCTCCACATGTTGTTCTAGGTCTTTGCTGTAGATCAGAATATCATCAAAATAAACCACAACAAATTTTCTTAAGAACTCCTTCAATACATGGTTTATCAATCTCATAAAAGTACTAGGAGCATTACTCAAACCAAAGGGCATAACCAACCATTCGTAAAGTCCATGACATGTTTTAAAAGCGGTCTTCCATTCATCCCCTTCCCTCATCCGAATCTGGTGATATCCGCTTTTAAGATCAACTTTGGAGAAAATCTGTGGACCATACAACTCATCCAACATATCATCAAGTCTAGGAATAGGGTACCTGTATTTAATGGTGATTTTGTTGATGGCTCTGCTATTAATGCACATTCTCCAAGTTCCATCCTTCTTGGGAACAAGAAGGGTGGGAACAGTGCATGGGCTGAGACTCTCTCTAACAAACCCTCATTCCACCAATTCATCTACCTGACGTTTCAATTCCTTAGCATCCTCAGGATTCATGCGATATGCAGGTCGGTTTGGTAACATTGAACCGGGCATAAGATCAATGGCATGCTCTATCCCTCTTAAGGGTGGTAATCCTGCTGGCAAATCATCAGGAAAAATGTCAGTATACTCATTTAATACCTGAGAAACTGCTGGAGGTAGAGGCTGTGATTCCCGTAGCCCTAAGACAAATCTCAATTGAAGCAAGTATGTTGGAGCCTCCTCTGTGATTAATCTCTCCATCTCACCATGTCCCATCAACTATACCTTTTTCCCCTCAGAAACGTTATTTTGAATCAAAACCTTCTTAGCCTCTGATGGTCGATTAATCTGTTGCTGGACATTATGGACCTCTGAAGGTGGCATAGGATTCAGAATAATTCGCTTGCCCTCCTTTTGAAACATATATGTATTTCTGAAGCCATCATGTAAGACCCTCCTATCATATAACCAAGGTCTGCCAAGCAAAATATAAGATGCACACATGGGCAAGATATCACACTCAATTTCATCACAATACTTGTCCCCTATACTGAAGGGTACCCTAGCTCTTTGGGTAACATACAAACTCCCTTGATCGTTAAGCCAATGTAGTTTATAAGGTTTAGGATGTGGAATAGTTAAAAGCTTTAGCTTCGATACCAACGATGCAGCTACTACATTAGTACAACTACCACCATCTATTATTAGGGCACACAAATTTCCTTGTATCCTACAAGAAGTGTGGAACAAATTTTCCCTTTGTTCTTCCTCCTTACTAGCAAGTGTACTTAATCAGCGTCGCAATACATTAGCATATTGAAGCATTTCACTAGACATTGTGAAATTCAACTCAATCAACACGTGAACAATATTCCCCACTCCTTTTAAGATCACGGTGCAACAATTTTAATTTGCACAAGTTCACTCTACGGCAACACACAAGCAACAACTAGAATTAAGATGTATCACTTCCACGGCAACAACAAGGTGAATATTGATTACAAGTAGTCTTCAACTTCCACGGCAAATAATGAAGACAAGAGATTAATAAGTAGCTTTCCCAAAATGAATTCCAAATCCCACTATAGGCAGCAACTTTCAATTTGAAATTCAAATAACTTCACTTATTGCAAGCCTTCCTCAATTGGTAATAATGAATTCAAATTCAAATAGCAATCATTAACTCCCACAACTTAATTGCATATGATTTGAATTCAAATAATTCCTTACTATTCAAACTTAATGTAATCTGCAAATTGTACTTCACCAATTCAGAATTACACAATGGAATTCAAAGACAACAAACAACACAACTCCTCACGCCACAAGCTACTTTACGGTAACAATTGGTAAGTTTCACAATTTCAAAAAAAAAAATTGCTAAAGTAAACTTCACTTTGTACTTCTGCTCTTCCACGTGAATTAGTGTCCACAAAGTGATATAATAACCTTCCCAAATCAACTCCAACAATCAGCAAATCAAATCCCAATCCAAAGTAATTTCGCAATCTCAAACAACAACAACAACACAATTTCGGTTTTCACTTGATCAACCCTAATTGATGATCACTTCCACGAAATTGAATACAACCAATTCCCTTCTCTCAACAAGAGCTCTGATACCAAAAAGATGATGTGCCTAAACACACTTAAAAGAACATCCAAAAGACTTAAGAAAAACTATCTCAAGTCAAGGCAAAATCGGATCAAAAAATGGCACTTTTCAATTGAACCCTAATGATGAAATGATGAAATTCAAACAACCAATGATATAATTAGAATACCACAATGAAAATGCCTTCTAACAACACTTTAATTTCATGTAATCCACGCAAATGAATCCTCAATTTGACAAAAGAAAACCGTAACAAAACAATCCCTTTTCCAATAATGAAGAACACGTTATCAAGGAAATCCTCAAAGATGAATCGGATCAATTTGATAATTCCTTTAAATAAGCATAAGAATTCGTGAATAACAACAAGTAATTATGACCAAGAACTATCTCAATTCAACCCTAGATATGACACACTAGAGAAGAAAAGAAATCACAACAAAATGAAATTGATATAACTCACAATTTCAAGATGTTGCACTCGCCACAATTTCAACTCTTGGTATTGAAATTGATAAGAGTTTGGAACCAAGGTATGAACCCTAATTCTCACGTGAGAGGAGGTGTTTAATCTGAAAAATGATAAGCCCCTCAAACCCTCTCTTAAGCAAGTATTTATACTTGCTACTTCTAGGGTTAAAAAGTGCTCAAAATTACAAGTTTGCCACTTTTAAGGTGGCTAACCCTAAATGAAAGTTACAAAGAAATAAAAGTTTCCCAAAACCAAAATAGTTCATAAAAGAGTATATATATATATAATGGTCCTTCATGATGCCGGTCTTCAAGAAGCTTTTGAATCAGGTTCAGTTGACAACCTTGATTCACGCAGTAATAAGGGTGTTTTTGCATCCTGTAAGACTGACAAATGAACCTGCTGAAATGCATCAAAATTATAGTGCAAAGATGTAGAAAGTGAGTTAGACTTCTCAAGGTTAGGTTTCTCTAGCAAAACCCTCATAACTAGATTCTGGAGACCCTTAGCTCGGGCCCTGGTGATAGGTCCTGGAAAAGTCTGATTCCTATCATTATCTCCCCGTGTCCATGCCTAGAAAATTAAAATAAATGATTCAAGGATAACATGGCTAAGGTATGACTATGTTTAAAGACATTATATCTCTCATAAATAATTTAAACAGAGCATCTCCAACACATCCTTATACATGACCGTGTCTAAAGTTTGTGTAACTCTCATAAATGATTAACATTCTTAAGATGTTTTGACAAGACCTTAACATGATTGACACAACATAAACAAACGAAATTAATAGGAACTTTATCGCAAAATTATTGATCATGTGAATAACCATTATGCGACCTTCAAATATCAATTGATTATATGAATTCCTTGATGTTTGGCATCCAAATTCGATAATTTTATAAATTTTGAAATTTGGGAGAAAAATAGTGCAATGATGGCTCAAAATTTCAATTATACTCAATGATAATGTCGCCAAAAATAGAACATAAGAAGTTTCCAAAAATGAAAACGTCTAAAATTTACCAAAAATAGAAATGCATAAAACTTAAGGACACATAGAAAACTAGAAAACAAATACAACACTACAAACGACACTCAATACAGAAGTGTCTATAAAAAGTAATAGCTAATATAAAAATTTTTCAAAAATAGCAAATTCGATTGTTTAAAGGACTAAACAAAGGAATTTGCCCTAAAAATAGCCTAGCTCAACACCAAAGGTCTTGACTTCTTCGAGTTAGCTTGTTTCCTTCAAAATAAGGTCCAAAGATCAAGAAATTGCAACCGACCCGATTTTGTCCCATTTTACCATGTACTTCTTTGCTACTACCTCCACCTCATCAATGATCGTGTCTATGGATTGTGTTTCTCTTAGAAAAAATTAATTTCAAAACCCCATTAAACACAACCTAGATATGACCATGTTAAAAAGTCATGTAACTCTTGGAAAAAATATTTTTGATAAATTTTTTAACAAGACTTCAACATTCTCATGTTTGATGGTCATATCACATTCGGAGAACATCTTGGTATTAAACTAAACTAAATTAGGGAAAGCTAATGAAAAAAAAAAAATAGGTTGCTTCCCAAGAAGCTCTTTTGTTTAATGTTGTTGGCTCAACACACTTCTCTTTTGCTGGTCAAGAGGACGATTATGAAAATTTTGGTGTTTAAATTTCTTAAATTTATTTGGACCCAATGAGACATTGCTGAATTGGATTTGTATAAATGCCATCTTGCACATAAGTGGAACTAAGTAGGTTAGACATATATAGGAAATAACATGTATCATTACTCTTATTAGGTTATTTAATTGTGTCGGACATCTTGATGGTTCTTTCTTTATCCCTAACTTTTAGAGTTAACGTTTGATTTTCTACATCTATAACTACCCTAACAATAGCTAGGAAAGGGCGACCTAAAATTAGTGGTTCTTCGATGTCCTCATCTATATTTAGGATTACAAAATCCACTAAAAAAATAAATGCACCTATTTGAACCAACAAATTTTCAATAATACCGATGGGGTATTTAACAGACTGATGGGGGTATTTAATAGACCTATCGGCTAGTTAAATGCTCATACGTGTTGGTTTAGGGTTCCCCAAACCTAACGTTTTAAACATATGAT
This sequence comes from Laguncularia racemosa, assembly GCA_037954665.1. Taxonomy (NCBI): domain Eukaryota; kingdom Viridiplantae; phylum Streptophyta; class Magnoliopsida; order Myrtales; family Combretaceae; genus Laguncularia; species Laguncularia racemosa. Next base: position 5,998,351 of record JBBMOL010000025.1, on the reverse strand, counting down.
GTGGCATTAAATTTATACTTGCACCTAGGTTAGTTAGAGTTCCATTTATTGATAAATTGCCAATAAGACAAGGTAGAGTAAAACTCCTTGGATCCTTCATTTTCTTTGGCAGTTTATTTTGCATTAGCATCGAGCATTCCTCACCTAATGTTGTAGTTGATGTCTCTTTCAACTTCCTCTTGTTTGAGAGTAGTTTCTTCAAGTACTTAGCATACTTAGGAATCTATGATAGGGAATCAACAAAGGGTAAGTTAATGTGTAGTTGTTTAAAAATTTGAAGGAACTTACTAAATTATTTATTAGAGCGGTCCTTCTTCAAGCATTGAGGATAAGGTATGGGTAGTCTGTATTCATTCACTTTCGATAGCTCTATACTTTCTTTTTCTTTAAGTTCCACATCTTTATTTTCTAATTCACTATTAATTTTCTATTCAACTTGAAATTCCTTTCCATTTCTAAGAGTTACTACTTTCACGTGCTCTATAGGATTAGTCTTGATGTTTCTTGGCAGTGTCCCTTATTGTCTTTCAGCCATCATCTTTGCAAGTTGACTCATTTGATTTTCTAAGCTATGAATGGAGACTTCTTGATTCCTTAAAAAGGTCTCTATATCTTGCAATATAGCCTCATCAGTTTAAATATATTTAGTTAAAAGTTGTTCCAAACATGATTTCTTCTCTTATGGTAGGGGTTGTTAGAATCTTGGTGGAAGCAAATTCATCCTCTATTGATTTTGATTCTGATTGCTCCAAGAGAAATTTGGATGATTTCTCCATCCTAGATTGTAAGTGTTACTATATAAGTTGTTTTGGGGTCTGGAGGGGTTTCCTAAATAATCCACTTGTTCCCATTGATGTTGAGTCTCAATTCCCTCTACATTAGCTTCTCTCAAATTAAATTGAGGATTGACAGAAAGTGCATCCAATTTCCTAGTAATTGCATCAACCTTATTGGCTAGAGTTATCATTGCATCTAGTTTATAGATAGTCGCTGCCCTATTTCTCACCCTAGCACCTTCCTATTTAGAACTATTCATTGCCATGTCCTCAATTAAGGATTGGACCTCTTCGGGTGTTTTAGTGTTCAATGTTCTTCTAGTAGCAACAACTATCATTTGGTTGGTTAATAAATTTAAACCATTTTAGAAAGTTTGAATTTGCATCCATAGATGGAGGCCATGATGTAGGCATCTTCTCAATAGCTCCTTATATCTTTCTAAAGTGTTGTATAGGTTCTAGGCCTCTAATTGACCATAAAATGATATGTCCTTTTGGAGCTTAGTTGTTTTAGCAAGTGGAAAATATCATCTAATGAATTTTTGAGTCATGTCATCCCATGTAGTGATGGATCCCCTTAGAAGTGAATGCAACCATTGTTTTGCTCGACCCCTTCGCAAGAAGGGAAACAATCGCAATTTGATTACATCGTCAAAAGCCCCATTAACCTTAAAGGTGTCATAAATCTCCAAGAAATTTGATATGTGAGTATTAGGGTCCTCATTTTGTAATCTATCAAATTAGACAAGTTGTTACACCATTTGTATAATATGAGGTTGAATTTGAAAATTATTAGCAGCAACAAGTGGCCAGACGGTACTTGAGTTCACTCCAACCAAAGAGGGTTTAGAGTAATTGGACATAGTTCGCTACTGATTCTGGTTTTCATCACCCATAATTTCCAACTTGTCCTCTTCTTCTTTTGCCTTAATTCTTAAAGGAGACCTTTGATTTAATTCCTCCTCTATTTGTCAAACTATTTTACTTAAATGCCTAGTTATTCTTTCAATCTCTAGATCAAAGATTAGTGCGTTTGATGGAGTATTTTTTATCATGAACTATGGAAAAAGGAAAACTATAAATAGGAAACTAAAAAAAATGGTTAAATTAATAAAGTAATCAATATTCTTAGCATTGAAATCTTTGGCAACAGTGCCAAAAAGTTGATTTGAGGCAAGTATACCTATTGAATTTTGTAGTATAGTATATTAAATACAAATATTGTTCTACAGGGATTACGAGTCCTAATACTAACCTACACTTTATTATATAATCAATAAATTATAAAGATTAATTGATCTAAAACCTATAATTAAATATTAATTAATGAAATAAGATTAAATTGTAAAAAAGAAGAATAAAACAGATTATAATTTAACTTTAAGATGATAAAACAAGTATCTAGACTTTGTTTTCCCTAGGAATTGTTATGTGACATTAACAAAATTCATTCAAATCCTTCTTTATTTCATTTATCAGGAGAATTCTTAAATTAGTTTAATGACTTTCTCAAACTTATTAACCCTAATATTAAAAATATTTATTTGAATCTCTTCATAATAGCATATTTTAAAGATTGCATTAAGAACAATGAATTGTTTAAAAACAAATTAATCAATTTCCAAAGAATTATGTAACTTATCTCTAAGATTATATTAATTCTCTTCAAATATGCTAGATCTAATTACATATCATATTTCTCAATCATAATATATAATATAAAATAACTAGAGTAATACACAAGAAGAATTAATCTAAAAAAAATCAAGAAATCTAAAAATTTGTCGAATTGTAATAAATCTAGTCACATAATAACCCTAGGATCCACAAATTTAGATATTAAGAAATTAAGCTCTAATCATGTTCAAAATATAAATCCCCAATGATAGGAATCAAATTCCCACAGGACCAATTACCAAAGCTTAAGCTAAGGGCTTATAAAACCTAGCTATGAGAATCCTCCATGAACAACTAAATCCTAAGGATGTTAATTTGATATCTACTTTTGTATCATATAATTGTTGTGCATTCCAACAAGTACACTAGTCGGTTCTATAGGATGCTGAATCACCTACACTATTGATCAAATTGGGAGCATCATCGGACTCACATCCAATGGCCTGCGATGATCTCAATTAACTTGAAGAATCAGCTCTTTGAAGACCATCTTTATATTTGTTATTTTTCTTTGAACCGATTACTTTGTAATCATTTTTAGGACATTTTTTATTTTCTTGTAATTTGGTTAAATTAGAATTGGCCACATTAGTGGCATAGGGCGTAAATCTTTGGACATTCTAACCTTAATTGGAGTAAGTATAAATACTTGCTAAGTAGGGTTTGTAGGGAGGTTTTTGAACCATATTTTTCATAATTGAACCGTGAGGGACACCTCCTTTTCACGAACTCTTATCATTTCTTAAGTGAAGTGTGGTGAGTGGGATTTGATCCTTGTTGTGTGTAATATCAACAACGTCAAATCTATCCTAATTCCTAACTAGTGAGTCATATCTAGTGAGGAATTAGTTTATCCTTTTTTATTTATCATTCACGTAATTTTTAAGGTTTATTTTAAGTTTGATTTCATACCCTTTTGATTATGTTTAGTGTAATTGAATTCAGAAATTGGAATTGTGAATTGTAATTCTCATTGTTACTTACGTGGAAGTCAATTGACATTTAGGGGTTTTAGAGTTTATTAAATTCACGCCATCTTGGAGATTTGTTTAATTGATCCTTCAATTAGTTTCATGTGCTTGGATTCATTCTTAAGCATATCATAATTTGGAAATAAGAGCATATAATACTTAGTTTTACTCATTTAGGTTCCTAAGGGATTAGGGGTTCACGCCTCTTGTGGACTTGGATTTAGTGATTGAATTTCTTTCAATTGGTTATGTGTATGTACTTAGATCCTTTGGTTATTTAAGCATATCATCTTTTAGTATTAGAGCATCAGTTGAGTGAAGGGATTTGTGTAATTGTGATTTCAGAAAATTTAGGGTTCTTGAGTTAGCATCTTGATCCAAAATTGTAAAGTGGAAATTGAGTTGTTTGATTGTGTTGTTAAGGAGTTGTAATTGCTGCTTGTTGTTGTAAACGTGGAGTATTTGTAATTTCCTTGTCTCCTTGAGTTGGTTGTGAGTGATTTAGGGGAAGTGATCATTGTGATCCTTTAAGAGAAGTGATCATTTGAAGCTTAGAAGAGTGAGTTAGTGAATTGTGTGTTGGTGATTTCGGAAATTGTAGTTGTCCTATACCATTTCCAGATTTGAACTGCGTGGAGGAAAGGAAACTATTTGAAGTTCAAACACCATCTTTAAGTTGAAGAAGTTATTGTATATTAGTTGATTGAATAGTTATTTGAATTTGAAATTGCTTCTTACCATTTGTAGAAAGGTTACATTTAGTGGAGTTATTTAAATTGTGCTTGCTACCTTTGTTGTGAGTAGCGGTGTGAATTGTGTTGTTATGAGTGACAAATTGGAGTAGTGTTGTGGTAAGGAAGTGTTATATTTTGAAGTGTTGTGTTGTTGTTTGAAGGGTTTCACCATGTGTGTATGTAGTGTAAGTGGCGGGGTAGATTGTAGTGTGTGTAGTGGTGATTGTAGTAGTTGCACCGTATGTGTATGTAGTGTAAGTGGTGGTGTGGAATTGAAGGATTATATGTGGTTTAAGGTGCTGCACATTAACATTAAGTGTGAGTGTGAAACCATCACAAGAAAGGGAAGTGAGTAGTGCAATTTGAATTCAAAAACAAGCATTTAAGTATGAAGGTTAATGAGACTCATTACTTAAACACTAGCTAGTTGAATTTAATATCTTAACTACTTGGAAGTATTTATTTGTGCTTCATTTATTTTACTATACTTGAAGTGACAAAAAAATATTTATTGTCTTGGTTGCTTGATTGAACCGTGAAGTATAGGGTTGTATTGGATTGAAAAGTAATGAACAATCATGTTAAGTGAAATGTTTTTGTCAACTAATGTATTACACCAGTCATTGAATTCTTTTACAACTAAAGATGATGAGCAAAGGGAAAATTTGTTCCATACTTCTTGTAGGGTACAAGATAACCGATGTGTCATTATTGTTGATGGTGGTAATTCTACAAATGTGGTAGCAGTATTATTAATATCGAAATTGAAACTTGTTACTACCTCACATCCTAAGCCCTATAAATTACATTAGCTAAGTGATCAATGAAGTTTACTTGTGACTTGAAAAGCTAGGGTACCTTTTAATATAGGGGATAAATATTGTGATGAGATTTAATGTGACATTCTTCCTATGTGTGCATCCTATATATTGCTTGGCATGCCATGGTTATACGACAGGAAGGTCTTACATGATGGCTTCGGGAATACATATGTACTCTAGAAAGAAGGTAAACACATCATTCCGAATCTGATGTCACCTTCAAAGGTCCAAAAGTTTCAGAAACAGATCAATAGGCTATCAAAGATAAAAGGAGGTCTCATATAGGCCAATAAATCTAAAGGGAAGAAGGTATTATTGATAGGACAGGGTGAGTTAGAGAAAGCTATGTCAGAGGAGGTTTCGGTATTCTTGTTACAATTGAGATATGCCCTAGGGATAGAGGGACATCAACATCTACCCTCTGCAATATCTCAAGTATTAAATGGGTACAATGATCTTTTTACTGATGATTTGCCAGCAGTTTTACCACATCTAAGAGGAATAGAGCATGCCATCGACCTCATGCTAAGGTCAGTTTTATCAAATCGACCAGCATATTGCATGAATCCCAAGGAGGCTAAAGAATTGAAACGTTAGGTGGATGAGCTAGTTGAACAGGGATTTGTGAGAGAGAGTCTTAGTCCTTGTGTTGTTCCAGCCTTTCTTGTTCCTAAGAAGAGTGGTACTTGGAGAATGTGTATTGATAGCAGGGCCATCAACAAAATTACCATCAAATACAAGTATCCTATTCCTAGACTTGATGATATGTTGGCTGAGTTGTATGGTGCACAGGTATTCTCCAAGGTAGATCTTAAAAGCGGATATCACCAAATTCGGATGAGAGAGGGAGACGAATGGAAAATTGCTTTTAAAACACACCATGGATTGCATGAATGGATGGTTATGCCATGTGGCTTGAGTAATGCTCCTATTACATTTATGAGATTGATGAATCATGTAATGAAGGAGTTTCTAGGTGAATTTGTTGTTGTTTATTTTGATGATATTCTGATATACAACAAAAGCCTAGAAAATCATGTGGAGCATCTTCAAGCGGTGTTTTCCGTTTTAAGGGCACAATAGTTGTTTGCAAATCTCCAAAAGTGTTTCTTTTACCAAATTGAGGTAACATTTTTGGGTTTTATTGTGTCTGGCTCAAGTGTCAAAGTGGATGAGGAGAAAGTGAGGGCAATTAGAGAATGGCCAACACTAACCTCAATCACAGAGGTAAGGAGTTTCCATGGACTAGCATCCTTTTATAGGCGCTTTGTCCATAATTTTGGTAGCATTGTCAATCCACTAACAGAACTGACTAAGAAAAATGTTCATTTCATTTGGGGTGAGAAGGCCTAAAAGAGTTTTGAAGAGGTAAAGGAAAAACTTACTTGTGCTCTAGTATTGACTTTACCTGATTTTGACAAGGTTTTTGAGTTAGAATGTGATGCTTCTAGGATAGGGATTGGTGCTGTATTGATGCAAAAAAAGAGGCCTATAGCCTACTTTAGTGAAAATTTTAGTGGTGTAACTTTGAACTATTCCATCTATGATAAGGAATTTTATTCCTTAGTGAGAGCTTTGATGACATGGTAGCATTATCTTCTTTCGAGAGAATTCATCATCTATTCAGATCATGAGTCACTAAAGCACTTCAGGGGTTAGCAAAACCTATCTAAACGCTAAGCCAAGTGGGTGGAGTTTTTGGAAAGTTTTGCATATGTGATAAAGTATAAGAAGAGTAATCAGAATATGGTTGCTGACGCTTTGTTACGCAGGTATGTACTTATCACTTCTCTTCAATCGAAATTGCTGGGTTTTAAATTATTGAAGGAACAATATGTGCATGATGATGAATTTAGAGTAGTTATTGAGAAATGTTCTGAAGGTAAGATGTACGAGGGGTATTGCATGATTAAGGGGTTTTTATATAAAGTTGGGAAATTGTGTATACCTTATGGGTCTGTGAGGGAGTTATTAGTGAGGGAAGCACATGTAGGTGGATTGTCTGGGCATTATGGCGAAAAGAGAACCCTAGCTATGTTGAAAGAGAATTTTTATTGGAGGGGTATGATAAAGGATTTTCATAAGGTGCTAGAAAGGTGTGGAGTTTGTAAGAGGGCTAAAGGAAAGAAAGGCATATAGGGTAAATATATGCCTTTATCTATACCTGCCAAACCCTAGACTGATATTAGTGTAGATTTTGTGTTGGGTCTACCTAGGACATAAAGGGGAAAGGATTATATGATGTTGGTTGTTGACAGATTTAGCAAAATGTCCCATTTTGTGCCCTATCATAAAACAGATGATGCCCTTTTTATTGCTAACCTTTTTGTGCAGGAAATTGTCAAATTGCATGGTGTTCCACATAGTATAGTGTTTGACAAAGACACTAAATTTCTTAGTTTCATTTGGAAGACACTATGGAGAAGACTTGGTACTAAACGTATGTATAGTACCTCCTACCATCTACAGACCGACGGCCAGACTGAGGTTGTTAACTGTACTCTTGGCAACTTACTAAAAGTAACGGTTGGCAAAAAAGTTACTGATTGGGACTTGTGTCTTCCTATTGTTGAATTCGCTTACAATAGGTCTACTCATAGTTCAACTAGTAAGTCTCCCTTTGAAGTTGTGTATGGCTATAATCCTATTGTTCCATTGGATTTTATAGCAGGACCAGCAACAAAGGAAGAGAGCCTTAGTGGAGTCGAGCGAGCTAGGGAGATCTAGTAGCTTCATGAGAAAACAACTGAACGCCTTCAGAAGAGTTAGGAGCAGCAGAAACTTCAGGGAAACAGGGACAGAAAAACCAACATTTATAATCTAGGTAACTTAGTCTAGATTAACCTTAATGGGGATAGGTTTCTACATAAGAAGTCATAGAAGCTATCTCCTAAATCAGACAGACTATTCTGAGTTGTCAAGTGCATCAACAATAACGCCTACAGGATAAAGCTACTAGGAGAGTATGGTATATTAGCAACCTTTAATGTTGCAGATTTATCACCATATTTACCTGGCGACGTTTATGAAGACCTACCAGATTTGAGGACAAATCTTCCTAAAGGACCAATCACTAGAGCTCGAGCTAAGGGCTTACAAAACCTAGCTATGAGAATCCTCCATGAATAACTAAATCCTAAGGATGTTAACTTGATATCTACTTTTGCATCATATAATTGTTGTTCGTTTTGACAGGTACACTTATCGGTTCTACAGGATGCCGAATCACCTACACTATTGATCAAATTGGGAACATCATCGGACTCACATCTAATGGCCTGCGATGATCTCAATTGACTTGAAGAACTAGCTCTTTGAAGACCATCTTTGTATTTGTTATTTTTCTTTAAACTGGTCACTTTGTAATCATTTTTAGGACATTTTGATTTGCTTGTAATTTGGTTAAACTAGAACTGGCCACATTAGTGGCATAGGGCGTAAATCTTTAAACATTTTAACCCTAATTGGAGCAAGTATAAATACTTGCTAAGTAGGGTTTGTAGGGAGCTTTTTGAACCATATTTTTCATAATTGAACTGTGAGGGATGCCTCCTTTTCATGAACTCTTATCATTTCTTGAGTGAAGTGTGGCGAGTGTGATTTGATTCTTGTTGTGCGTAATATCAACAATGTCAAATCTATCCTAATTCCTAACTAGTGAGTCATATTTGGTGAGGAATTAGTTTATCCTTTTTTGTTTATCATTCACACAATTTTTAGGGTTTATTTCAAGTTTGATTTCATACCCTTTTGATTGTGTTTAGTGTAATTGAATTTGGAAATTGGAATTGTGAATTGTAATTCACATTGTTACTTGCATGGAAGTCATATGACATTTAGGAGTTTTAGAGTTTATTGAATTCACGCCATCTTGGAGATTTTTTTAATTTATCTTTCAATTAGTTTCATGTGCTTGGATTCATTCTTAAGCATATCATAATTTGGCGATAACAGCATATCATACTTGGTTTTACTCATTTAGGTTCCTAAGGGATTAGGGGTTCACGACTCTTGTGGACTTGTATTTGGTGATTGAATTTGTTTCAATTGGTTGTGTATATGTGCTTGGATCCTTTGGTCATTTAAGCATATCACCCAATGATGTAAAAGCATGCATTATCAAAGAAATCTAAGAAAAACACTAACTCTTGAAGCACAAAAAAATAATCTTCTAATATCTCAAAAAACCATAGAACAAATAAAAAAAAATGTCTTCTCAAGTTATGAGGTCAAGTCCCCCTTGTCGGTCATATAGTGAGCATAAAAAAATTCTATTTTTAGGCCATTTTGCTGTGTAACACAGTTATGCCTTGGGTCCTGTCAAAATTGTTAATAAAAAACTTGAAAAATTGGACACTACAGTTGACACAACTTAAATATGGTCATGTTTGGAGTTCGTGTCTAAGTCATACTTAGAAATAATTATTTTCGAGAGGTACATGACCAATAAACACGGTTATGTCTAGCTCGCATATAACTCTCGACTTTTAAGCTTTAATTTCAACACAATTTGGACATGGTCATATTTACTATCTGTGTCTATCTTTAAACTTTTATAACTTTTTCTGTTTAGCTCCAAATTAAGTAAAATTGGATTTCTTTTCTTCCTTTTAATTCAATTATCCATTAAAATCATAAAATCAAAATATTACTTAGTTAAAATTCAAATTCTTCAAAAACACGCCAAATTGAAGAAAAAAATACTTTAGATCTTGCTTTATTTATATATAATTAAGCACTTATCATATAGTCACTTGTTACAAGCTCTTATTTTACTATAATAAGAGTTGATTTACTATTTACAAAAAAAATCAGTGGTTATAATTGTTGTCGACAATTTCTTAAAGGTAGACAATCTTCTTTTTGTTTTATGTTTTTGTTTTTTTTTCTTTTTCTTTTTGTTAATAAGTTTTATTTCTATTGTAACTAGAGAAGTTTTACTATAATTTAAAAGTAACTATATCATAGAGTCATTGTTAAGTGACCGTATCACGTAATTTCCCCTAATAAAGATATAAAAAGTACGTAACATAAAAGAGTTGAATATTACTTTCGCCATTACTAGGATAGATCTATGAAGGCTAATGAAACGTTTTTTTACTAGAAATTATGAGGTTGTAACATTCCATGACCGAATGCTGAAGAAGTTGTTGATTGAGATTTAGCAGGTTACATACTTAAATATTGTTTTTTTTTAATTACGTAAATATTATACCCATAAAACATATTCCTAAAATAGGTTGTGAAGGTGCAGATCATGTATGCGACTTTAGGGATGTGTAAAAATTCCAAGTGAATGCTTAAAGGCAAATACCAACTACTTCTCACCGTCTAATTTTTTATTTGATTTACTCTCATTGTTGATTTATAAACATGTGATAATAGTACAAAAACTAAAAAATATAAATACTAAACACACGGAAATACACAACCCACACAAAATACCCATTAACCTAAATCTCATTTTGCTCTCGTTCGCACGCAGGAAAGAGGAGGAAGAAGAAGGAATGATTTTGCATAGGAAAGAAAGATTTGCCTAGATCTAAGTATTTCTGAACAACTAATCTTAGTTGTGGTATGTTTTTTTTTTTTAGAAAAGTTGAAGTCTTTTTATCTGTAGTGAAGTTTTTTTATCTGTGTTTTCATCTATGTTTGTATTTGATGTAAGATTTCAATATAATTGTATAATTTATTAAATATGATTTATATAAATATTGCATGCGTAATATGTAATATTAATTTTTGTATTAGAATAAGGATTGACTACTGTAAAGAATGTGAAATGTGTAGAATGTGGAAAATTGTTGTAGTATTATACGAAAATTTTGAAATATTTTGTGGAAAAATATAATTGAAAAATAATTTCGAACAAATATTTGAAAAAAAAAATTGTTTGGAAATAATGAAAGAAAATTGAAATTAAAAGAGAAATGAATGTATTATAAAATCATACAAAAATGGTTAGAATTTTTAGTAGCAAAAAAGTTATTAAAAAATAACATCTGACAAATTTTTAGGAGTAAATCATTTGCCAATAATGGAGAAAAATTTTAATATTTGAAATATTATAGAAATAAAATATTTTCTTGAAATTTTTGGAATGATGTTATTGGAAATTATCATATTTATTAAAAAAACTTATAATTTTTATACATTATGGATAGGGGAAAAATAGTTGATTACGTGAAATTGATAATCTATGCATTTGGAAATATTGTGGTTAGTAACTGGGAGCCAAAGTATAACAGGGATCCGGTAAAGAAGTTAAAAATGAAGAAAAACGTTCGGTACAATGGATTTTTATATAGAAAATGTTACAGCATCAGAGTTGATCTAACCAAAGTAGAGGTTGAGATAATTCACAAGTGTCCTATGTTCCATGAGGGCAATATATGTTATGCGTTGATGGCAATCGGAAATGATGGAGATCTTAAAAATTTTATGGAAACGGCTGAATCATATGGAGATCATCGTGGCAGATAACAATTATTCATCAAAAGTTTTGACAATTCGAGAGGCCCCTCAATAAGGTAGACATTTGAAATAAGCAATCAACCACAATCTTCACATGACATTGTAGAAGTGCAGCACATGGAGATGGACATTAGGGAGCATCTAAATCAAATTGCATGTGGAATTTACAAAGGGGGGGGGGGTGTGTGGAGCGCTTACGTTGACGTGATAATGGTAACTCACGAATACCATTACATATTCTATTACATTCAAAATTGTAATTGTGATGCTAACATTAGCTTTTTCTCTTTTGCAGCTTAGGTGAATCTTTGATTACTTCATCCAATTCGTTTGAAGACATGACAAAAGGGGAATGCTTCATATTCTATATATATACATGCAATTTTTTCATTTATTGCGAAGTTGATTTGAATGTCAATTTGTTAAGACATTTGTTAAATGTTATGAAATATTCAAAGACGTAACATCGTATATATACACATTGAATGTGGATTTTACGGAATGCATATTGGTTTATTACAAATTGTAACAATACAAAAATTTCATCATTATAGTACACTATCTACATATGCAAATAACTAAAAACCTATTTTCTACCTCTAGTAAAATGCCTAACTAGTCGAGCGAAGGCGTTGGATGGCATTACATGTAGAGTTGGAGGAGATTTAGACTCTTGGGTAGCATGCTGGTAGGGAGAACTGTCAAACACTCGCAGCTGTACGGGACTCCATTAATGTGGCTGATTTGATGATCGACCCTACTTCACAGGTTACTTTCTAAGGTGTTGCCTCTATGAAGTTGGCAGTGTTGGTACGAGACTGCTAATGGAATGTTGATGTGGTGTTTGTTATTAGGTGAGCATCAACCTTAAGCTAAGATGCATCACATAAGGATCAGCATGTATCTTTTCATCCTATTCGAGATTTTCCTCTACCTCACCGTGGTTTCGAGGTCGATGTTGTCCCCCTATTCATCGCCGCGCTAGAACCAGTTCAGCTTCCTCCTAAAGGTTTCGATGCCGTGGTTACGGGTACAGTATAACCCCCCCGTGGTGAAGCATGAACTGAAGACCTTGAGCAGCTATTCTCACAGCCATGTCTATGTCCGGCAACAAGCAAATCTGTTGTAAGGCATCACCCTATAAGTATAAAGAAAACATAAATTAAGATTAACATGATGATGTAATAATTTAGACATTAATTATAGTGCATGTAAATCGTTCTTACAAAAAATCCAAGAATTGCCCCTATGTAACCAATGTATCTCCTACTTATTTACTCATACCATTGCAAATAGCTATCATTTACATCGTAAGGGCTCTCCATAAGAATGGCTCAACCGGCCTGCTGTTCCCACATGTTTAAATACACTTCATGTAGGATGGTCCAGTCAACATCAATCCGGCTATGCAGGTCGATTTCATGTATCTCTGGTTACGTGTTCACTAGTTGCGGGATATATTGGAACTTACCGAATTACTTGGCCACTCGATCTAGGAAATGCCACTCAACAATGTGGAAACAAATGAGTGGCGCTCAAGCTGTCCAAACTTGCATGCCAACTTTGCAAAAATGTGGTAGTATATTAATCAAATTCGCATCGTACAACTCCCATCTAACCTGAAAATAGGCAATTGTATTTACTTTAAATGATAAATATGATTAATTGCAAGGAAATAAATATGATTATTAAGGTACTTGCGACATATTTTGCCTGTCCAGTGCATCCCAATATGCGTTGGCTATGTGGGTGGGGTGGAACTGCATGTTCCGCCGCATGTTCCATTGTGCCACTAGTGTACATTTAGCTGGTACAGATAATCTATGTCGACTAATCAATGTGATGTGGGAAAATTTGTCCCAAGCTCACACTTGTAGCAATATGACTACCCTCCAATCTCATGTGCCGATGGTGAGGATGTGACATATCGTTGGTGATACAACCAATCCAGACATGCACCCCCCCAACTATATGTCCCAATGATATCGAAATGTTCCAGCAATGGTAACCACATTATGTGAATGAAGGCACTAGATTTATTAGTGAAGATAAATCCCCATAACAGATGTAGAATGTATGCACGAGTAGCTTGATGTATTTGCTCCACATCGGCATCCGATGGAATTAGTGTGAACACATCACGAAGCCATATCATACTAATGTACCCGCCTCTACCATTGGACCTAGATCTCACCCTAAGCAGTTCCTCGCATATTGGTCCCCAATACAAGTAGCTACTCCCTGTAACTACTTGTCCATCCATCGGGAGTCTTATTTTGATCTCTACATCCTGTAGCGTTATGGTAAACTCTCCTATCGACATGTGGAATGTATGCATCTTTAATGCCATCTCTCCACCAATGCTGTAATCATGTGCCAATCAAAGGGTATGAACAGCAGCCGACTAGCACCTTCAAATCTAGCCAGCTGCAAGTATGGCTCCATTTGCATATCAAATGGGATCATATGCTCATTACGACAAACTAACAACTCATGCTGTCACACAACGAGGGTTTCTTACTCTTATGCCAACATGTCAAATGTTTTCCTATTTCTAATGCAACATAAACTAATTGATTAGTAAAACAACTGTTACCTTACCATCCTAAACTACTTGTGATTGAAGACTGGCCTATTGTGTCAAGACTGAAGGATCAAAAGGTCCAGGCTCCATCTATTATGCAAAATTGTATAAATAATTTACATTTCCAACCAATACAAAATTTTTTACTAATTAATTTTATAGCAATTAATTAATGATATATTAACAACTAATTACATTTGATTAATGGATAATTAATAACTAATTAATTTTATAACTCAATCTACAAAAGCAACAAATACAAAATATTTCACTAATAACTTTTACAATAATTAATTAACCACTTATTAACAACTAATCATCTTTAATTAACATATAATTACTAACTACTTACTCTTATGACTAATTTTACTAAACCATATAAATATTTTACATCTCCACCTAATACAAAAATTTTCACTAATTAATTAATGATATATTAACGACTAATCACCTAGAATAATTAATAACTAATTAGTTTTATAACTCATTTTACTAAACCATACAAATATTTTACATTTCCACCAAATATAAAATTTTTTCCTAATTAATTTCATAGCAATTAATTAATTATATATTAACGACTAATCCCCTTTCATTAATGGTTAATTAATAACCAATTAATTTTATAACTCATTTTACTAAACCATACAAAAATTTTACATTTTCCCCCAATATAAAATTTTTTACTAATTAATTTTATAGTAATTAATTAACGATTAATCATCTTTAATTAATGGATAATTACTAGCTATTTACTTTTATGACTAATTTTACTAAACAATACAAATATTTTATATTTCCACCTAATACAAAATTTTTCATTAATTAATTTGTTAGCAATTAATTAATAATATTTTAACGACTAATCACTACTAATTAACAGTTAATTAACAATAACTTAATTTATGGCTACGTTTACAAAAATACATTATCATAACATATATACATAATTCATTTACTAATGTTAATTAACCATATATTAATAATTAATTAATAGTTAATTGACAATAACTACTACTTTAATAAAATTTATGTAGTATATATATTTACATGTCATAAAATTTATGCAGTATACTATTGCAATAACAGTAATAAAATTAAATATTTTCTTAAGAAAACATGTCACGATCTTAATGAAGATATTTCCACACACGTATTTGAGTAGATTAAAACCTATGTAAAATACAATTGCGAAAACAAAAATTTGCGGAGTGAAGTTTGGTTTTGAAAGGAAATTCAAAGATCAAAATGTGAAATGTGAACATATGAATTGAACTGAGGATTCATATTTATATTTGAAAGTGTCAATACAAATTTTTTCCTGTGTATTATTGTATAAATTTATTGTATCACTTTTAAGTTTGTAGATATACCTTTACTATAATTTTAGGCTTGCAGACATACTTTTATAATAATTTCATAGGTTTGCAGTATTAAAAGTTTTCTAGGTTTGCAACATAGAGTTTAGAAAAAAAAAATTGTACTGAAGCCATAGATGAGCAAAATGCTTGAAGGTGTAGACTAGATCTAGGCCTTCATCCTTATTTTTTTTTTTTAACACTAAAGTCACATACAAGATTCGTAACTTCGCAACGTATTTTAGTGACATGTTTTATAGGTACAATATTTATGTAATTTAAAAAAAAATGCACAATATTTAAGTATGTTACCCGAGATTTAGCCTATAGAGAGAAATCTGCCATTCAAGCAAGCTGGAGAAGTAAAAAAATAGTCCGAACCTTTATAGAAAGAAATAAAAAGAAGAGAAAGTCGTTCTCTATGGACATAAGGGGTTTGAAATCTATGATCTCCCTTAATAATATTAATAGATATAGATATAAATGAGTGGTTACAAAAGTGTTTTACAATAGTAACCCTTGGTTTAGTAAAAAGATATTGTTTGAAAAGTTATTTAATGAGTGTAAAGGTCAATTTGATAAATTCAAAATTGAAAAATGATGAAGACACCAAATAAGTTTCATCAATTAACTTCAATAATGTAGATAAATCATAGGAGGAACTTTGAGCTTTTTATAATATCCAACTATATATATGCATGCTGATAAGAGGTGAATCAAACCGTTCAAGCTTGATAGATATTGTCCATACCATGTAGGTTACAAGATCTTGGCAAAAATCACAACTTTTAAGTATTTTTATTTTTGAATTTTAATTGCCTTTTATGGAATAACAAACTAGGACATCATTAGTAAATTTAAATTTTAGTACATCTTTCATTGGTTTATTTTTTACCATTTAGATGAAGATCTTATTTTAAAGGCACATTTAATAGAAATTGCAACTTTTTTCCTTTTTTTTTTCTTTTTGTAATTTACTAAATTATATTAATTTTCAATGAAACTCACACAAACAATAATTAATTGCGAGCATGTGGAAAAAAAAAACCATATGGACAAAAAGAGAATAAAAACTAAGGGTGTCTTTAGTTTTTTTTTTTTTTTTGACATTTGTTTGGTGTCTATTCAAATATGGTTATTTGGCTCAAAAGTGGACAAAAAAATAAAGGTAAACATTACATATATACCCTTATTAAAAAGACTAAATCCCTATTTTTTGTTACTCGATCCTTGTTTGATAGTGTATGGCCTATATAAGGTGAAAACAAAAAGCTATGGGGTGAGGAAGATAATTTTGGTGTGGCAACTCCAATGTTTAAGTCTGGATGGAGGATCAAGATGACTAGACAAAGAAGAAGTATTGGTAAACTAGTAGAATATTGATCCTTCATCTAGAGGCGTGATATTGTATTTAATAGGGGGAATGATTGAGCTAAATAAGAAAGGTGATTAATGCCCCGAGATCTCATTGACTTACCTTATCTACCGGGTTCTTTCCACTTGCCTTCATTAAACTTTGGGTTGGGCCCATTGACTTGGGCTAAGTAAGCTAACTTGGGAATGGAGACTCACATGCCAAATAGTCTATAAATACTATTAAAATAGAAACAAATCAAATATAGACTAAAAAATTACCAAAATATTCAATTTCAAGTAAACATGGATTAGATATAAATAAGATACAAACAAAAAGTAAATAATCAAATATAGCTTAAGATAAAAAAAAAATATAAAACAAAAATTGTCATGTGTAATCTCTATGAATTCAAAGCGCAAAGAACCATAAAATCACATAAATTCACTATTATGAAATTCTAAATACATGTAAATAAGCCTTGATACGACATGGGGATAAGTATATACGAGTAGGGATAATGAGAGAAAAAAATTATTAATACTAATACGTAGGTAGAAGCAATCATTCTTATATTTCAATTGGCTTTTCTCAAGAAGAATCTATAGACTCTTCTCTCTACCAACGGCTTTTCCTTGTGGAATCTGGGCAAGTAAACCCAGTTAATTGAATATGCCGAGTTCCAAACCTGGTTGGTTCCACAGTTCCCAAATGACTCTCGTACGACCAAAAGAATAAAGAGCTGGGGAGCTTTTTAGGGACCATATCAGCATTTTAAGGGACTACTCTTTAAGGATTTCTCCACTTTCTTTTTAAGGTTCTTTAATAGAATTAATAATTTTATAATTTTTAGATCTTGTGCTAGACTTTCAAAAAAAAAAAAAAAGCTTCATATAATTTTTTTTTTTTTTTTTGCAGATGAATTCTTAGAATTAAGCAAATTAGTTTAATTGTTGGAGTTCCTTGATTAAGTTGCTTAGTCTAGAATATTGTGTGAAGGAACTCTAAGGCTATTCTCTATGGGAGGTCCTTAGTGCAGGTTCCAAGTGTGAAGGACCTTGTGTAGAGGTCCTTTTCTATTGTGGTTAAGCCTTTCACTCTTTGAGGTCCTTGGTTAAGTCACTAAAATGGTGCTAGATTTATTTATTTTAAATCATTATTGTTGGTTTTGTTTAAAGTTTATATTGTGCGTCTTATAAATAGTATAACTAAATCTAAAGGAACTCTATTTAAGAACTTTAGGGAAATGGTGGATAGGTCCTAAGGAAAAGAGGTCTTTCAGTGGTTGACTTGACATCTAAGAATTTTAAATGGGATTATATACATTGGAGATGGTCTAACAAAGATATTTTAAGAGGGCATTTACTTGGAGTTATAGAGCAAGAATATAATAGTTACTTCCGAAGTACTTTTTATTATCTTGTTTACTTGTAAATGGATAAAAAAAATTATTTTAGATAACTTTTTATTTTCTCTCTATTGAGAATAGTTATTACCTTTTATAAGGTAATATTTTTTATTCTCTCTCCATAGAGAATAAAAAATTTAAAAAATGTACGATCATGCTTTCAATAAATAAGTAAACACCAAAATATAAATTTATAGTTTATTATTGGTAATAGTCATTCCAAAAGAATAACTTTTCTATTACTTATTCAATTCTAGAAAGCAATTAGGCCTTAAAATAAGTAAAATCAGCATAATGCAATTGAAAAATTGACTAATCAATTCCTCATAACATTAATTGGGATTCTTTTTCTTTTTAATTTTGTACCAATTGAATGCAACTCCTAGCATAAATTAAGATTGTTTTTAGTGTTAAATAAATTAGATAAATAGATACAAAATCTCTTTTAATGCTAAGTTACATAATATATATTGAATTCAACTATGAAATGAATTCGTCTATGTCCTCCTAATTAAAATTGGTCTAATTCCAACTACATCTCACTTGTAAATACACAAATATTATAGCTATGATTAATATTGTAAACAATTTGAAAGGATTGGAGGCAATTTGGTAATTCCAAGGAGGACTATAAATAAGCCGTTATAAACCCTATTAACCTTTTCATTCCTTTGTCTCTCACAAAACTTTAGAGTCTTCTTGTGTGAATCGATAGAGAAGGAGACAACGCGTGAATCCATAGAGAAAGAGACAACATTTTCCCACTAATAGCTTATCAGATTAAGGTAAGTATATAAATCAACGATTGTGAATCATGATTTAAGTATCTACATGGTAGCATAAGAAATTAATGTATTGAAATTTACAGATCTAGATCAATCTGTGATACATAAGGGACATAACAGATAATTCACTCATCACGATAACAAATTGGGTCAATTCAGTGTAGCTACTAGTATATTACATTATGAATTTTATGTTAGACGAATCAATTAGGTTAAATTAAATAGAAATCAAGCTTAGGGATTGATTTACAAGGTGTTTATTGAGATACACGACCCCTAACATGATCATATTGGAATCGTGTTGAAAACTAAAAGTGGACCGAGAGATACATGGCCTCCCAACACGACCGAATTGAAGACCATGTTGAAAATGAAATGTGAATAGAGAGATACATGACCTCTCAATACTATAGTGTTGAAAAAAAGAACAAAAAATTCAGCATGACCATGTTGAGGTCGTATTGATAAATAGTGAATAGAGATATACATGGCCATGTTGAAAAAAAAATGACTTAGTGATTAGAGAGAGATACATGACCATGTTAAAGAAAAAGAAAAAAAAAAAAAGAGGGAAAAACAATATGACCTCTCAACATGATCATGTTGAAAAAAAAATTGTATATAGCCATTGGCACGGTCATGTATTACCCCACACTCAACTATACGGCTCCTAACATGACCATGTTGAGTTGAAATGTGTTTAGTATCCTTTTGATATTTATAAGAATACAATTCTAAAGTCAAACTATTTGAATTATGTATAGGTTTGAAAGGATTGTGAAGCTAGAAAAGTATAAAACAAACAAGTTTTGCAAAGTCAAGTACGTGTATACCATGTTTGTTGCTTGTGCTTGATAAGTTAAACTTTTGTGTGTGGGTTTAATGATATTGTAAATAAACTGGATTGAGTGTGCATGTGATTGTAAATTGCTAGGTCCAAGAGATTGAGTATGGGTTAGTATTCTTGAGGTGGCACCCCAATGATTGGTATGCGACGTTGTCCCTAGTGGAGTCATGTATTGAAATGATTTGGATCTTATGTGAAAGATTGTGTTGTGAAATGTTGTGATGTGTATTGTGAAAGTTGTTTTATATAAACTCATGAACTCATGGATAGTAAGGAATACCCATTATCATATATATATATATATATATATTATGTATGGATGTGGAAGGTTGATATACGATGACTCATAAAGTCATGGACAGTAGGGAGTATCCACTGTCATATATATATATTATTACTATGTATGGTGAGAGACTCATGGATAAAGAGGATTACCTTTGTCATATATATATATATATTGTTTATGGATGGGTTGTAAAATGATGTTTAGGAATATTATGTGTAAAGATGTTTATGTTATGATTGTATATTGGCTAAAGATTGTGAAAAATAAATAAATTTATGAATGAATATTATGGTGCATTTTGCATGTGTTATTATTTCTAGCATGACATGCGCGTGTGTGTAGGTATGCATTATACTAGGCGTTAGTTTACCTCTCGTGGGAAATGATGCTACTAGAGAGATCATAAGATATGTTGAAAATCTAGGGAAATCAGCTCAAGATCAAAACAATGAAGAGGTTATAGAATACGTCTATTATGATGATTAGTAAATAGACTAAGGAAAGACATGATAGATTTTTATGTAAACATTTTGGAAATTTCTATTATAAGTGAATATTAATCGCTTTCGCTATTTAAATTGAGAAGATTGTTGATGACTTATTGTTGAGGAGGGGAAATTTTATTAATCTTGATTATGCAGTAGATGATTCAAAACTATCATCAAGAACATTTGAAAAATAGTAGTGAATGAGCCTTTGTAAATCTTCAAGAAATGAAGACATGTGGCAGGCTGTTGCGTATCCAAGTTTCGGGGCATTACACCACTCTTACAAAATATATAGAGAAAAATATTACCACTAAGAAGAGAGATCATTCTCTATTTAGATGATACATTATTTTTTCTTCCCTTTCTAGTCATCATTTGTGTCGCATCGCATGTAAAAAGCAAACAAAGTTTTCATGCTTGGAAACTGGTTTATTTCTCCCGAATCAAATCTTGTTTCAGGTGCACACGCAACAACCGAAACGGCAAGCCGGAACGCCCTGAGTACATTTGCAATCTGCGCCACCCCAGCATCGTTTACATACAAAGTTTGGTTTGTAAATTTGGCAGTGGCACTTGTGAGTTATTACATCACAGCGAGGAAGGCCACCATGACATACATAATCTTTGCACTCTCGGTCAAAATTACATGGTTCTTTGATAAGAGCCATTGCTGAACCTGAAAATTAAAATGGAAATTTCAAAAAGTTGTGTTGAACAGATATTTATAAGACATATATTACATATGGAAAATAAAGCACACTTACAAGACATAATGATCAACAGTGCGATTCCAAAACTGATGTTACAATGCAAGTTCTTCATAATTTCCCTGCTTTAGATCATGTAAAGTGATAAGAAAAGAAAAAATTTACTTTGAGAGTGAAGTTGTTACTGATTTGTGAACTTCTGAAACCAGATATAGTCTTTATTAATGATTTTATAGTGGAATATTTATTCATTTAATTGGTAAGTTATTAATTATTAGAGTTACAAGATATATTCCTAATTGGACACGAGGTTTTAAGGAAGTGAATCATGTATATTACCGACAAAATGGCAAATTATAAATTTCCTTACCATTGTAGTACATGCAAATTCAGCAAGGATTTTTTTTTCTTTTTTCTTTTTTTGCCCACAAATTATATTTCTGTATATATATTTCTATTTGAAAAGAGGTTTTTGGATGGCAACAATTTATGATCCAGTAAATATGTTTTTCTTTTGTGCGATTTTTTTATTTAATAACTATATATAGAATTGACAATAATACAAAATGCTAATACAATGTATCTAATATTATTTAAGTAGCAAGCATCAAGTCTTGGTATCTTTTTCCATCTACCCAAAATGCTCTTTGTAATATAATAATATTTATGCCATTTATCATTTTGTTATCTTACAATACATGTTTTTATATTATATTTTATTTGGGTGATAAATATCAATTGCTGTAATTTATCCTTTACATGAAAATCGCTATTTTTACAATAATAACTAATTTTATGTGTATTAAATTTGATATCTTAAATTATATTATTTTTATTCTTTCTACTTCGTTCCTTTTCTTTGTTAATATCTTTCTCTATCATCTATTTTCAGAATCTTTATTCCACTTCAGTCCCGTTTAATTCTTCGATCGAATGCAAATTCCACCAGGTGAACAAATTAACAACTTTTCTTTTTCTTTTAAAAGTTATGGTAATTTAAAGATATTATCCTAAAGCCATAAAATAATATTATTAGGATGCAAATAAAGATGACAAAGGATATGGAAGTGAAAGTAATTAAAGGAAGAAAAAAAAATGGTGATACAGAAAATTAAATTAAACAATAATTATAATAAATATGCTAAGATATTTACCATTTAATATTAAGAAAAAAAAACTAAAGAAATAAAAGAAAGAAAAACAACCTTTCTTTTTATTTAAAAAATAATAATTTTCTTTCCATCTTCGATCAAATCCTATCTAATACTTGATGTCTTTGTAGCTCACTTTTCTTCCAAAGTTATTTAAACACTCCTCAATTCCCAGTATATTAAAAACTTTTTAATGCAATCGTGGTGATAATTACGAAAGAAAGAAAAAAGAAAAACAACAAATGAAGGAAAACAATATATACACACACACACACACACATATATATATAAAGAAGATGATTGATGGCCTCACACCACCAATGAATTTCATGATGGCCTCACACCACCTATGAAGAAGATGGAATCACTCTAATTTTGAAGAAAATAATTCAAATCAATAATGCTCTATCAATTATGTTTAAATACCGATAAAATAGACTATTTATATAAAGAAAAGAACAAATACAGGCTATACGATTTAAAGACAATCTAATTGCTAATAAGTAGTTATAAAGGAAACTAAAATATTTTTCTAAAACAAAAGATAATAATATAACTAAACTAATAATTTAAACAAAATAACTAAATATAAAAATCATCATGCCAAATGGGCCAATAATGTCGACATGAGCTTCTACATATATATTCGTGATCCCCATCATCTCTCCTTAGCTTAGGAAGATTCACCTTTGATGAATTAAAACTGATCTATTGCTCATAGAGATCTCAATTAATTCTTTGAAGCTCCAACTTAGTAATCCATGTAGCATCTAAAAGTGGATGATCTACCAATTTCACAAGAGAATATCTACCATCACTAATAAGCTAATTATCAATAATATCTTCTATCTCTTCTTTCTTTCCTTTCAATGGTGGAACATGTGGAACTCATGGAATTAAAAGAGTAGGAAATGTAGACATTGGCTGAATTAATGAATTTATAATCTTGACAGGCTCATGGTAAGTTAAGAGATTCTCAACATTGAAAATATTACTAATACCTATATCTAGCGATAGCTCCAAAACAAAAGCATTTGTACTGATCTTCTTCAAAACCTTGAAAGGTCCCATGCCTCGAGCATGTAATTTCATATAAGAACCTCATGGAAACCTCTCTAGCTTAATTCGAGAAATCACCAAATCTCTCTCTTTAAATTCCTAATGCCTATGATGAACATTTGTATTAGACATATACAATCCATTGCTTAAGTTAATTTTCTTTCTAATTTTCGCATATAGGTTACAAATATGAGTGGAAAATGATTCAACAAGTTTAGAAGGTCTAGATGTTAATGGGAGTGGGATAAGATCAATGGGGCATCTGGGTTGATAGCTTAGTATAACTTCAAAGGGATTCAATCTAGTGGATCTATTTATTGAACTATTATAAGCAAATTCTACCATAGGAAGGATACAATCCCAAGTAGACACTTGGTCATCAACCAGACACCTAGGCAAATCACTTAAACTCTTATTAATTGATTTAGTTTGACCATTAGTTTAGGGGTGAAAGGCAGAAGAAAACTGCAACTTGATACCTAGCATTTTTCATAATGTCTTCCAAAAGTAACTAACAAATTTAACATCCTTATATGACATTATGGTTTTAGGCAACCCATGTAATCTAATAACCTCACTAAAGAGCAGTTTGGCTATATGAGAGGCATCTGTAGTTTTGCTACATGATATAAAATGTGCCATCTTAGAAAAACGTTCTACTACACGAAGATTGAATCATGTTTCCTAAGAGTCACAAGTAAACCTAATATAAAGTTTATGCTAATGTCCTACCAAGGTGAATGTGGAACAAGCAAAAGTGTATAAAGACTTGTATTTTGTTTCCTATGCTTGGAAAGTTGACAAGTATGACATTGCCTTACAACCCTAGCCACATCCCTCTTAATGCTAGGTCAATAAAATCCATCCTTAACCATGGCTATGGTTTTATCTCTCCCAAAGTGACTAGTAACACCTCTAGCATGCAATTTCCAGATTAAAAAATCCCTCAAAAAAGTTTTTGGAATGCATAATCTATCACCTCTAAACAAGTAACCATCTTTAAGGACGTAATCAGCATAAAGTCCTAACTGACCGTTAGACAACAATGCATAGATCTTCCATAAATCAAGACAAGTTGCATATTACTCTCTTATTTTTTCAAAACCAGCAACCTTAGTAGTTAAAGTACTTACTAGTAGGTGCATGTAACTTAGAGCATTAGTAGGTTTATTCTTAGCTCCAGCTTTATGTTTCAAGACAAATGAGTACTCTTACAAAAGTTGGATCCACTTAACATGTTTGGCTCCATGTTTCTTTTAAGAATTGAGATACTTAGGAACCTGGTGATCACTACACAACACAAATTCATTAGGTAGCAAATTATGTCTCCAATGTTTTAAAGCTTGCACTACTACATAAAATACTTTACCATAGGTTGAGTACCTTTGTTTTGCTTCATTCAGTTTCTCACTAAAGAAAGTTATAAAGTGTCTCTCTTGACTAAGTACTCTACCTATTCCTATGCCAAATGCATCACAAGCAACCTCAAATACTATTAAAAAATCAAGTAACCTAAGCACAAGTGCTTTAGTCATCCTCTTCTTGATTTCCATAAATTCTTTAGATGCACTTTTGGTTTAACTAAATTCTCTTTCTTAATGCAGTTTCTGATTAGGGCTATAATAGTACTAAAGCCTCTAATGAATCTCCTATAAAAAGTGCCAAGACCATGGAAACTCCTAACATCATGAAGGCTCTTTAGTTTAGGCCACTCAACTATTGCCTTAATTTTCTTAAGGTCTACTCTCAATCCTTTTGTTGACAAAAAAAAAAAAAAAAAACAAGGAAAATTATCTTAGTTGTCAAAAAGGCACACTTTTTCAAGTTCACATAAAGTTTCTCATGCCTAAGTGTCTCAAATAATTTTCTTAGGTGAAATAGATGCTCTTCTTAGGTGTGACTATAAACTAGGATATCATCTAAATACACCACAAGAAACTTTCCTATGAATGGTCTTAACACTTGTGTCATCACTTTCATGAAAGTTGATAGTGCATTAGTTAACCTAAATGGCATAACTAACCACTCATATAGAGCCTCTTTTGTCTTAAAGGCTATTTTCCACTCATTCCTTAGTTTAATCCTAATCTAGTGGTATCCACTTCTATGGCCAATCTTAGAAAACCACTTAAACCTTGAAAGTAAATCTAGCATGTCATCTAACTTAGGGATTGGGAACTTATACTTAATGGTGATCTTGTCGATGGCCTGTGAGTCTACACACATCCTCCAACTTCCATCTTTCTTAGGAGTAAGGAGTGTAGGCACAACACATGGACTAAGACTCTCCCTAATAAAACCTTTCTACAAGCAAACCATCTACTTGCCCTTTTAACTCTACTCGCACTCTAGGATTCATCCTATAATGGGGTAGGTTAGGCAAGGCTAATTTGGGAACTAAACCTATAACGTGCTGTATGTCACACATGGGTGGTAACCTATTTGGAAGTTCATCTGGTGTAAAGTATTTGAATTCCTCAATTAAAGGTTTCACCTTTATAGATATATCTAACTCTAGCTTAGGATTACACTCTTCCACTTCCTTAACCACTAAAGCATATAAAGTGCTTTCTTAGACTCAAGCTCAAATTCTCTTGCACTCAAAACATGGAAGGTTTCTTGGAATCTATGGTATTGACTAAGCCTTTATTAGTACTGACCTTAAGTTCTTTTGGCAAAGAAGGATTAAGCTTAATTTTCTTATCATCATGCATGGATACATATATGTTAACCCTATCATACAATGCAACATCATATGTTATCTTTAGTAATCAACATGGAATTAAGGATATATACCCCTCCTTAACTAGGGGTGGAGACTTTGCACCTATCTTAGTCCTTGGTTAATCTAAAATATCTCATGATTTTTTAACATTGATCTATCTCATAGCTCTGTGAGCAACACTTTAAATGGTAGCAATGACTCTAGCTTCGTCAAATGTTTGATACTCCGATCCCCATATCACTTGCTTCATGTATGTCTTAGCAAGAGCCTCGTGGGCCTCTCTACGCCACCCTATAGAAGTGGTAACCTTTAGAAAACTGTGATACCTAGAGTCTTCCAACTACTACATAGATTTAGGCTTGAATTAACGTTTCTCGATTAGGGTTGAATTCTATTATGTAGCCATAAATGAAAAGTTGAAGTGATGTTTGTTCCACAAAAATAAATAACGTATACTTAAATATAAATATGAATTAGAGGCTTTAGGTTGACATTTCTCAGAAACTTGAATAACAAGTTCCAAGATATAACAAGACTTTGAAGATGAACTAATTAGTATATAAAATCAAAATTTATTTATGAAAGTGTATCTTTGTAGAATGCTAATGTATCATGTATATAAGTACATATGTATTATATTATTTTAATTAGGTTAGATATACCCGTAAAATGAAGTCACTAAAATAACACTGGCAAATGAAACATTAATGCATGACAGGGGACGGTGCAGCAACATCGTTGGATTAGAATTGTGGATATATATATATATATATATATATATAGACATATGTATGTATATCAAATAGATAAAATAGTCTTTAACACCGGTACACCTGAATAATACTAAATATATAGATATATCTTATTAATCTCTACTAAGTGGCAAGTGATTATATTAAAGAGTGAATAAAAGTGGTGACCATATTGTGAAAATATATTCTGCCGAAGCCAACAATGGGCAGAATATATTTAGCCTATGAAGATAACAAATAAGACATAAAATGATGTCCAGGAGTAAAATTAGAATTTATAATCAAAGCAGAATAAGTGACACCTAGCACCTTTAATAATATTATATAATACTTGATAAAAATTAGAATGACACTTGTTCTTGCATATGAACCTGCCTCCACCGACTTAAACTTCTATATAGGCAGCAATGGGCTTCATTTTAGGGGACAACTGGGAAATAGGTGCAAGTAATTAGGATAATTAAATTAAATTTGGGAAAAACTTAGGGAAAATTAAGAAGATATATTGCACTAAATGCCTCCATCGTATACTTACCTATAAGGGAGGTAAGCAACAGCAGAATTCACACAAAAACAATAAGTGGGTTGAATGTAATCTCCCGGAGTTTACAAAGGGCAGCAGGGGATAAGAGAGAAGCGTGACTCGCCAAATTGGAATTGTGGACATGGTGCCTAGGTTCAACTAGAGCTGTTGGAGTAAACGCAAAGAGCTACCACCTAAGAATAGCGACAACAAGAATGGAAACCATTGTCGAACCTTGTGACCATCTATTGGAAGTTGCTGCTATCTATGCATATATGCTTAGTGAGTATTTCTTTAATCTTTTATTAGTTTTAAAGTTGTTACTTAGCTGATCAATGTGGTGTATTGATGATATAATCAAAGTATATTCAATTTTACGGCTATTTATTTTATAGAATAAAATAGATAAGAAATAAAAAAATTATACTTTGGATTTGGCTAGAAATTTTTATTTTAGTATTTATTTTATGTAATTTTTTATTATAAAAAATAATTATTTTAATATTTACTTCATCTCATTAATTATATTATTTAGTTAAAAATATAAATAAAATTACCAATATGTCTCTATTTACACATCAATTGTCTCTACTTACAAGTAAAGGTTTGTCTCTATTTACAAGCAAAAGCAAAACATTAGATGAAAATAGTGTTATTAATTGTGCACAATCTACTAAGGTATATTTTAATGTATTTATGAATACGATTAACAAAAAGTAAGTATTTATTGTATATGTATATTTTTCTACCTATCTATATTTCATAAGAAATTCACATAGATAAATAGAGCATGCTTGAAATTATAATAAAGATATATTATTAGTGAAAATTTCATGACATCTTATTGTCTAAAATTGTCTTTAATCAGATAAATATCAAAAGGGAACATAGATATTTAGACTAATACACTATATAACTAAAATCATTCTCGCTAAATTACGAGAAAGATATCTAAAGTATACAAGTGGGTGCCAATAAAGGACATAAGACATGACTTGCCAATAAAGGATATCACATGTTTAATATCAATGGTTCATCATATATATGAATGAGCATAAATAATCCCTAAACTTGAGATGTTTATGTATCCTATGATGCGTGAAACCCTAGATATGTTAAACCTAGAACCCCGACGATGCTAGTTGGTTTCAATTACCCTGAGGATCATCTTGAATAAGCGATGCGTAACTAGACCCCAATCAAACCCATTGACTGTAACCTAAGTTATCAAAAGTTATTCCTAATAATTTAGTTAAGAATCCTATGGAAAAGTTCTTTTACAAAAGAACAAAAAGAGGTATTTCATATCTCACAAAAAAGATGTGTTTTTCATATATTAAAGTTGTGTTTAGCTGGCCCCCTTGCACGGCATATATAGCACACGAATACAATATGGAAAAACCTAACACAGTATGGAAATCTTAAGTTGCCTAATCTATTTGTTACCTTATCCTCATGTAACCGAGTAGGCAACTAAATAATATAAGTTACAAATCAAAACAAATACTAAAAATCCTAAGTTGCCTATTCTATCCTTGTATCACTAAGTAAGCAACTAAATAACATAAATAACAAACCAACAAATAAAAATAAGCGTTAACAAAACCGAATGTATCCTCTAATGTAGCTGTCCATGCAAATATTTAATGTTCCTAAATTATTTTATCTTTCGATGGTCACGTGAATCAAGTTGACATATGTATGTGCTCCTTTAGTGTAGCTTGATTCCCTGGTTTGCAAGTCCATGACTAGTCCATGTAGAGCTTCGTTCATTCTTTTAGCTCTAGCCCGGGTCATCGGGCCTCCAATGCTATGTAATGGATCATAGAATTTTGGCTCCATTCTTTTTCATGCTAGCTAATCTTCATCATTCCCTCCTTCCTCAAAAAGATTCGTCCTCGAATCACCTACATTATAAAAAGTAAGATCAGAAACATTACAATTGCACTTATATTACCATAGTGACTCAACAAATCAATCTTATAGGTGTTGTAATTGATGCGCTCCAAGACTTGGAAAAGTCCCTCTCCTTTATGATGTAATTTAGGCTTTCGCTGTGGTGTAAATATTTCTTTTTTCAAATGTACCCAAACCTTTTTCTCTTAGATGAAACACAGTCTTGACACGTCCCTTTGGTATTGGCCACTTTCGGATCGCATCCAATTTCCTCTCATCTACGACTAGCTCATCTGTTCCTATAACAAAGCCAAAAGAAAACACCATACTAGGTAATGAAAGGTTAGTGTCAGTATAAGTAAAATAAACATCCTTGTACATAAGTATAAGTAGTTGCTTCCTCACCAACATTGCACTCTCACACTTACTTTTTCTTACAATTTTCTCTCCTCTCAGTGTTTTAAACTCTCTTCCCTCATAGCTCACCAAAGTTTGTCTCTCACTCTTTTCTTTTTTCTCTCCCTGCTCTCGCACACTCTTGTGTTTCACTCTAACTTCTTTGGCAATTTTCACTTGGTCCTTGCAAGCTTCCCATGGTTTTTGTGGAGTAAGAACTACCTTCCTTCTGTTTAAAACAAAAGAATATTGATTCTTGTACCCATCGTATATAACCTTCCTATCAAACTACCAAGGTCGCCCTAACAAGATGTAGCTAGCCTGCATAGGTACCACATCATACATAACCTCGTCTTTGTAGCTCCCTATAGAGTAGATTATAAGTACTTGCTTAATCACCTTAACCTCCTCAAAATCACTCAACCATTGCAATCGATATGGTCTAGGATGCTTCATTGCTTTCAACTGCATCTTTTCTACTAGCAAAGCACTAATAGCATTAGTGCAACTGCCATTATCGATTATCAAGCTACAGACTCTACCCTGCACATGACACCGTGTATGAAAAATATGTTCATGTTAGATCCCCTCACCATCCTCCTAGGGTTGTACACTAAGCACTCTCCTCGTAACATACAACTCGCCACTCACAGGTCCCTTTAAGTCAACATCCTCATACTCCTATGATGGTGACTCCTCCTCCTCCTTAGAGCTCACACTCTCTACATCCCCACTATCACTGATAATCATAGCCCTCTAATTTGGACACTAGGATGCAATGTGCCTAAATCCTTGACACCTAAAACATTTCATCATGGAAGGGGGTTTAGTATCAGTCTTTCCCTTAGGTGCAACAACTAGATTCTTAGCCCTTACGTCCTCCTTTGGCTTTAAATCGGTAGAGTTTCTCTTCTACGTAGACTTCCATGGAGTTTTGGAAGTTGAGCTAGTCCTTTGCTCACTCATGTATTTTAGCTACCGCTCTACTTTAATAGCTCTATGCAGTAACTCTTCCATATCTAAGTAATGGTGAAGATCTACTACATCAGCTATCTCCCTATTTAATCCATTGATGAATCTAGCCATAATGGCCTCATCATCCTCCTCAATTCTCGCCTTAATCATTATAATCTCCAACTCTTTGTAATAATCTTTTACACTGTTATTCCTTGAGTCAACCATTGGACTTTCCTAAGTAAGTCCCTATGATAGTGACTAGGAATAAAACACTTCTACATGATAGTTTTCATCTCCTCCCGAGTGCTAATAGGTCACTCTCCATACTTACGCCTATTACGCACCAACTGGCGTACGTAATTTGAAAACTCTACTGCAGCTAATTTTATCTTTTTCTCTTAAGTGTAATTATGGCATTTAAACACATGATCCATCTTCCTCTCCAATTTTAAATACAATTCCGAATCATTCTTTCCCTGAAAAGTTGGGATTTTCAACTTAAAACTCCCTAAATTACTATCACACCTCTAGATACTTCCCTTATCCCTCATGTGTTGGTAATCTCCAAAATTAGATTCCTCCTGTTCATCTATCCTAACTCCTTCCCCATTATGTCTACCTACTCCTTG
The DNA here is from genome assembly GCA_037954665.1 of Laguncularia racemosa. NCBI lineage: Eukaryota > Viridiplantae > Streptophyta > Magnoliopsida > Myrtales > Combretaceae > Laguncularia > Laguncularia racemosa. Next base: position 5,966,993 of record JBBMOL010000025.1, on the reverse strand, counting down.
CCTGATAGTGGTACTATTAGATGGTTCCCTACTCCTTTTCATCTTATCTATCCTTTCATGGATCTGCTCTAGTTCACCTGTTATGATCCTCTTCATCTCCCCCATCAATTCCTCAAACATCACCTGACTTTCCCCTCCATTAGTGTTCTGTCATGACATAATTCTAATAATTTATAGCAAGTCACTATCACAATTACAAGAAATATATAAGTATGTTCCTTACACTCACTCGTGTATATCTCTCACAAAATATAATCTCACAACCTACTTTTTATAATTCTTTTGCTAGGAACTCAATTTAGAACTCCTAAACTCAAATTACTAAGTCAACAATAATGACTACTATCAGCCTAAGTCACATGAATGAAGAAAGACTAACCACACAATCTATTTGATATGGAAAAGATTCACTACAAAATAGATATGCAATCAAATGCAAAAGGAAAAGATCACTATGGAATCGATTGTTTAAGGGATGTGTACAATTCGGATTCCAAACATAGAACAATCAAGGATATGTTTAAGGTAGGAATTGGAAACAATTGATATGGAAAGTAAATTGACTCAACCAATTATGTAATTGACAATTTAAGAAGCTATCTAGTGATTTCGGCAATTGTAATTCTTTCAAGGAAAAATTCTTTTTTTTTTTTTTGAATTTCGATTCTTGATTCTTTCTTTTGCAACCAAATTTTATTTTTTTTATATGAATTATGTCTATGAATATGGAAAAGACAATAGACGAATATAGAAAAGAACAACATAAATTTTTTTATACAAATTTCTAACTATGAATATGGAAAAGACAATAGACGAGTATAAAAAAGAACAACAGAAAAATTAAAGAAAAGGATAGAATTTACTTGATTTAAGAAGCCGAAGCTCGATACCAAATAATGCATGAAACCTTAGGTATGTTAAACCTAGAATCCTGACAATGCTAGTTGGTTTCAATTACCCCGAGGATCGTCTTGAATAAGCGATGCGTAACTAGACCGAAATGAAACCCGTTGACTGTAACTTAAGTTATCAAAAGTTATTCCTAGTAATTCGGTTAAGAATCTTATGGAAAAGTTCTTTTGCAAAAGAACAAAAAGAGATATTTTGTATCTTACAAAAAAGATGTGTTTTTCATATATCAAAGTTGTGTTTAGCCGCCCCCCTTGCACGGCATATATAGCACACGGATACAATATGGAAATCCTAAATTGCTTAATCTATTTGTTACCTTATCCTCATGTAATCGAGTGGGCACCTAAATAATATAAATTACAAACCAAAACAAATACTAAAAATCCTAAGTTACCTATTCTATCCTTGTATCACCAAGTAGGCAACTAAATAACATAAATAACAAACCAAAAAATAAAAATAAACATTAACAAAACTAAATGTATCCTCTAGTGTAGCAGTCCATGCAAATATTTAATGTTCCTAAATTATTTCATCCTTACATGGTCACTTGAATCAAGTTGACATATATATGTGCTCCTTCAATGTAGCTTGATTCCCTGGCTTGCAAGTCCATGACTAGTCCCTATAGAGCTTCCTTCATTCTTTTAGCTCTAGTTCAGGTCATCGAGCCTCCAATGCTATATAATGGATCATAGAATTTTGGCTCCTTCCTTTTTCATGCTAACTGTTCCTCATCATCCTATATATGAGACATTGCACTTTAATGCAATTAAATGTAGTCATATTTAAGATTGTAAATAATATAGGTTTTAAGTGTGACATAAAATATAAAAATAATAATGATGAGTCAAGATAAAATTCATCACCCTCTTAAATTAGAAAGATGATATCCATTGTTGTTCGGTTGGGATAATAGTGACCCATAAGCTACTAGCCATAACAACTTTTATTGAGTTTATCTTAGAAGCCAAGTAAATGATTAAATATTGATGACATGACATGCAATAGCTTAGTTGGAATATTATTTGATGAAGAGATTTAATTACATAGTAATTAGTTCATAATGGTTTATGACTCACACAACCTTTCTACCACATTGGGTGGTCAATAATTATTGCTAAACAATTACCTTGATCTATATCAAAATTGATATTACCTTGATGTATAGAAATCTAGAGGGTTATACACAATAGCATAACTAATAGGAACAAGTTTTATGACTAAAATCATGTCATTATTTATTTCAGTATTAGAATTAACTACATAATTAATTTATTCTAAAACAATGAAATAATGTAAAAGGATTTTATTGTCAATAGACATTTATGTAATCTAAATCTTATTTTATAAGTTATGGTTATTTGTTTTAAAATATTTGATTATCAAATCTTATCAAATTCTTATAAGAAAGGATTCTCTTCCTTATATTATATATATAAGTAGAGAACAAAAAATATGTGAGACACAATATTTGCTTTCACTTATTAACAAGAAAAGAGAAATAACAATTTCTAATATTTAAATTGTAATCTAAGTTACCTAGCAATATAAGGATTAAAATTTGTTCCTATTGTTGTGTGTGTGAATAACGCTAGAGGGACAACACTTGGTGTCCTTGTGGTGAGCAAAAGAATTACTCTATGAGAAGTGTTGTGTGTCTTAAATCTCACTTGAACACTATCCCTATGAGGAGAAGGTTTTGCAATACAAGGAAAAGATAATTTTCTTGTAATTAATCTTAATATTATATTTGTTACACATGAATCTTGTGATAAATTTTGTAAAATTTTAAAATTCCATTGTATTTTTCATATTTCAAAATCTAATAAATGATGCTAGCTACTAAACATCTAGGAAAACTACACTTTAAACATATTTTTATACAAGTCAACCAATATATATATACATGATAATTCTTCTACGTTGATATTAGTAATTTTATATTTTCAAATTATGGTCTTCTTGGACTTGGGGCAAAGGTAGAGTCAATTTTTTCTATTTTAATGATTAATTCATTGATAATTGCTGCAAGTTGGTAGTAGTAGGTATAGCTCTAAGAATCTTACTTCAAAATCGAGTTAATAATATTTAATTTAAGGAAAAGTACATTTTTAGTTCTTAATGTTTACTTGTTTATTTGATTCCTCGACCTTCTTTTTTTTTTTCTATTTGAGTTATCAATAATTTTTAAACCTAAAAAAAAAAATCCCACTAAATCTATTAAGTTTTCCATTCATTTATAACATATATCAACTTCAAATTAATTCATAATAATTAAATTAACATATTCTTTTCTCAAGTCCTTATGGTAGTTAGAGAGGATACCCTTTGGTCTACTCAATTTTAGAAAAGCTAGTTACTAGTGCACTATCTGGAGGTTCCACTCATCTCCACTAAGCTTAGAAACAAGAATTGTGATGCCCCTATTGGAAAGAATTTTGTCTTACATCAACTCCTGGACTTCTAAATACCTCTCCTACATAGGTAGATTGTAGCTAATCAAATTGGTCCTCTTCTCAATGCAGGTCTACTGGAGTTCTATATTTCTTCTACCTAAATTTATCATAACAAAGATGGATTAGTTACTCAGGAATTTTTTGTGGAGCGGGAGCCTAAATATCCATTCTAAGGTTAAGGTTAGCTGGGTTGATGTTTGCAAACCTTTGAAATGTGGCAACCTAAAGATTCCTAACCTACATCAATGGAATAAGGCCAATCAATTTAAGCACATCCAGCACCATTGTAAGGAAGGCCTTAAGAGTTTATGGCCTGAATGGGTTCATTCTAACCTATTGAACAAAAAAAACTTTTGGTCATCAAAAGCTCCTACCACATGCTCCTCGTCTTAGAAGAGGCTATTAAAGCTACAAAACCTAGTCCATTCCAACTTCCAACAGGAACCTAATAATGGTCTAGCCATTTTACTTTAGTCAGATTATTGGTTTCCAATAGGCCCATTGGACACTATATATAGTGCATGGAAGATAGGTAGCACAGGTTCTTCACCTACTACAAAGCTTTGCTCTTTAATGGAAGACAATGATTGGTGCTTATTAAATGGCCCATTTTGGGCTAACTTTCATATCCCATCTTCCCTGCAACTTAATGCCTCCTACTTTAACCGACTCCGATGTATCCACACCAATACAGGAGATTATACACTAAAGAGTGAATATGCTTTTCTAAATCCATCAAGCATAATTATGCCATGGTATAAGGTGATTTGGAACAAAACCTCATTACCTAGAGATTCTCTTATCTTGTGGCTAGCCTAGTTAGAAAAGCTCTTTACTCTTAATAAATTGATATCATGGGAAGTTACAACCTCAATTACCTATTTCCTATGTCGATAAGGTTCAAAAGATCACTCTCACCTATTTTTCATCTATAGCTACACATCCCTAATATGGAGCTTGGTCTATGATTGTCTACAGTGTCCATCTTCTTTCAGAAATTAGTAAGGAGCTACAACATCTTTGATGGCTACCGCTAACTCCTCATCCCCCTACATTCAAAACATGGAGAGCCGCTCTTACTGCGACAGTTTATTGTATATGGAGAGTGTGTAACAAAGTATGGCTAGGGAATAGTCTTCCCAATTTGTGTTCAATTTTGAACTAGATTATAACTTACTCTACCTTATTGTAATCTAGGGATATTGGTTTCCCATTTACTTTGTATTTTACTTTTACTCTTGTGATGTAAATCTACCCATCTCTAACGGTTGTACAACATTTTAGATTAATAAAGTTTTAATTATCCAAAAAAATTAAATTAATAAAATGATAACATTCAATATATTCATTTACATAACATAATAAAAAATAATATTTAATACCTATAATAATATAATATAACAAAAAATAGCTATATTACAAAAATGATAATTAAAAATAAGAAAAATGAGCTAGAAATATTTATGTGCACCCTTTCCATCTTGGACAACAAGTCCAAGACTAATTGAAAGATAATACATGCCTAAGAGAGACAAAATATTTAACGTATTCAATGAAAACCTGTTTTTTTATAAAGTTTTAGAAATGTTGAAAACTCAAATAAAAAAAAAGAAAAAAAAAGATTAAGGACTCAAATAAAAATTTAGTGGGCTAATTTAGTTTTGAAACTAAAGTGGACTTATTACCTAGATGGTCTAGGCTTAAGATATTGGACATGGAAATATTAGACTTTGTGTAAGGATAAATAGCTAATTCATATTAATCAAATAATAACTTTTATTTCCTAATGGCATGTTAAATGGTTTTTAGAGCTTAAAGGTGGGTTCCCTTTTACATTTGTGTTTGGAGATGGCTTTGACTTATGGGTTGTGATCATGACACTTAGCTCACTTACTTATGTGGGTTGAAGTATCTAGTTTGTCTAAGTTAGTACCTTTCTAAGTTGGCTGATTATGGTGCAAGTGGCCAAAAATGTAAAGCACTCGCTAGTTAGTTGCCTAACTTTTTTATATTCACTTTCTATGACCATTATAGGAGGATTCAAAATGAAGTGTAGGTTTTGCTATTGAGCTTAAGTGCTGTTCTGTTATTGATTGTGGTGTAATGCTTTTAAATGATTTCTAAATACTAGATTAGCAAAGCATACTAGTACTAGTATATGTGTAGGTGTGGAAAATGTGATGATTTGTGATAGCTTGATGAATGACCTATGGATATGGTTTAAATATTTGTGATTGCTTCATATTAAAAGTGAAGTTATGACTATATTGCACAACATTTGTGTAACTGTACTAGCATGATGATTGAATTGAGATTATGGATGCACTGCATAACATGAGCATTTAGCATATGCATGATCATCATGGGTCATGAACTTCACAAAGTATAGATGATATGAACATCAGTTAATAGGTTTTGAATGCTAACCAAAGACACTTAAGAAAAACAAGTCTTACTCCTTACTTGATAACTTTATAGTATAATCTTTAAATTAGCCCAAAAAGTTTATGGCACAATTGACAAAGTGACCTAGTGGTATTAGTGACCTATGGGGATCTATTCACCATATTTCGTTTATAGCAGGTGAAAAAGCACATTGAATTTTCTTTAACATCTAGGTGGAAACGTGTAAGGGCAAGATATTTGCTAAGTGCTTAATAAAGTCCATGTTAAGTTGTCTCAAGTATTGAAAGGCAAAGTGATGGTGCTTAATTAGATATGGGTGGCAAACTTGACCATGCTAAAATTGTGTTGAAATTGAAGTTTGAAGAAATAAATTACGAGAGTTAAATGGGGTGCAAGTTACGAATGTGTTTATTGGTCATGTATCTCTCAAAAATAATTATTTCTAAGAGTGACTTAAACATGGCCTCTAGACACAACTGTATCTAAGTTGTGTCAACTATAAAGTTTAGTTTTCATAAATTGTGTTCAACGATTTTGACATGACTTGAAGCACGACCATGTTGAATAGCATGTTGGCATTAGAATAGACTTTTGGATGCTTTCTATATAAAGAAAAAGAGGGAACCAACCTCATAAATTGGAGTAAGACCTTTTCATAGGTTTTAGGGTTCTTTTAAAGGAATAGAAGAGCATATTCTCTTACTTCAAGATTTAAGGTTTTTCTTTTGAATTCTTTAAAGATGTGTGCTTTTTCATCATTGAAGCATTATGATTTCATCATGATTAGATCTTAAACTTTTTAGTATCTGGACTCATGGATCCTAGGGTTATTATGTGATTGGGTTTATTGCAATTTCAATGAAATCTTTAGTTTCTTAATTCAATCATGTGTTCTTAATTTTGTTAGATTAATATTTCTAGGATATTACTTCAATTAATCAGTATTATGCATTATGATTGCAAAATATGATGTGTAATTAGATCTAACATGATTGAAAAGAATTGATATAAGCTTAAAGATAAGTTGCATAATTCTTCCGGAATTGATTCAATTGTTTTTAGAGAATTCATTGTTCTTAATCAATCTTTGAAATGTGCTATTATAAAGAGATTCAAATAAGCATTTTTTAGATTAGAGTTAATAAACTTGAGAAAGTTATTTATCTAATTTAGATATTCTTCTAGTCAATGAAATTGAAGGTAAAATTGAATCATTTTTATTGATGTCACATAATAAATCCTAGGGGAAACAAAGTTTAGATACTTGTCTTACCATCTTGAAGTTAATAGCAATATGTTCTATTCCTCTTTCTTTCAATTAAGTCTTTAGTTTTGTAGATAATAATTAGTTTTAGTTTTTAGATTAATTGATCTTTACAAGTTATCGGTTAAATAATAGGGTGTAGGTCAGTATTAGTACTTGTAATTCCTATGAGACAACATTCATATTCAATCCACTATATCACAAAATTTGATAGATATACTTGACTTACATTGAGTTTTTTACATTGTTACTAGGGATTTTAATAATAAGAATAATTATCACTTTATTAATTTAACCATTTTTTTTTAGTTTCTTTTCTTTTTCTGCAGTGCATGACCTAAAAAACTCCATCAAATGTGCTAATATTTGATCTAAAGAATGAAAAGTCAACTAGACATTTATGTAAAACAGTTAGGCAAACAATGGAGGAATTAAATCAAGGTTCTCCTATAAAAATTAAGGTAGAAGAGGAACATGACAATTTAGAAATTATGGGTGACAAAAACTAGAACTAACAATGGACTATGTCCAACTATTCAAAACCTTCTTTAGTTAGAGTTGATTCCAGTACGATTAGGCTACCTATTGCTACTAACAAATTTGATGATTCAACCCCATATCATACAAATGGTGTAATAGTTTGTGTAATTTGATGGCCTACAAGATAAGGACCCCAACTCTCACATATCAAATTTTCTAGAGATTTGTGATACCTTCAAGATTAACGGGGCTTTTGATGATGCAATTAAGTTGTGACTCTTTTCGTTCCTATTAAGGGATTGAGCAAACCAATGGTTGAATTTACATCCAAGGAGATCCATCACTATCTGGTATGATAAGGCTAAAAAATTCCTTGGAAAATATTTTCCACGTACTAAAATAGCCAAACTTCGAAAGGACATATCATCTTATGCTCAATTGGAAGTCGAGACCTTGTATGATACTTGAGAAAGATATAAGGAGCTACTAAGATGATGCTTACATTATGGCCTTCCTCTATGGATGCAAACCCAAACTTTCCATAATGGTTTAACTTTGTCAACTAGGCAAATGATAGTTGTCACTGCTAAAGGAACATTGAACACTAAAACACCTGAAGAAGTCTAATCTTTGATTGAGGACATGTCGATGAATAATTCTAAATGGGAAGGTGTTAGGGTGAGAAATAGTGTTGTGGGTATTTATGAGTTAGATGCATTGACAACTCTATCCAACAAAGTTGGTGCAATTAGTAGGAAATTGGATGCACTGTTTGTAAATCCCCAATATAATTCAGGAGAGTCTAGTGTAGAAGGAATTGAGGCACGAGACTAATGGGAACAAGTGGATTATTTAAGAAATCCCTCTAGACTACAAAATAACCCATATAGTAATACTTACAATCTTAGATGGAGAAATCATCTAAATTTTTCTTAGAGCAATTAAAATCAAAATTAGCAAAGGATGAATTTGCCTCCACAATGATTCTAGTGACCCCTATCATAAAAGAAAAAAATCAGGTTTTAAAGAACTTTTAATTAAATATATTCAAACTAATGAGGCTAGATTGCAAAATACAAAAACTTTTTTAAGGAATCAAGAAGCCTCCATCCATAACTTGGAAAATCAAGTGGGACATCTTGCAAAGATGATGGTTGAAAGACAGCAAGGGACATTGCCAAGAAACACCAAAACGAATCCCGAGGAGCATGTGAGAGTAGTAACCCTTAGAAGTGGAAAGGAATTGCAAGTTGAACAGAAAATTAGTGGAGAGTTTGCTATAATAGGAAAAGGAGTTAAGGAAAGAGTGTAGAGCCACCAAAAGTGAAGGAGTATAGACCCCCCATACCTTATCCTCAATGCCTTAAGAAAGACCACTCAAATGAGCAATTTAGTAAGTTCCTTGAAAATTTTAAATAATTACACATTTACTTACCCTTTGTTGATGCCCTATCATAGATGCCCAAGTACGCCAAATACTTAAAGGAACTACTCCCGAACAAAAACAAGCTAGAAGAGATATTAACTATATCATTAAGTGAGGAATGCTCAGCGTTCATGCAAAATAAATTGCCACGAAAATTGAAGGATCTAAGGAGTTTTACTCTATATTATCTTATTAGAAATTTATCAATAAATGGAGCTCTAGCTGTCTTAAGTGTAGGTATAAATCTAAAGCCACATCATACATTTAAAAAGTTAGAATTAGGGAACCCTAAACCAACACATATGAGTATTCAATTAGCTTATAAGTTCATTAAGTACACCATTGGCATTTTTGAAGGTGTGTTGATTTAGGTAGGTACATTCATTATTCTAGTGGATTTTGTAATCCTACATAAAGATGAGGACATTAAGGTACCACTAATTTTAGGTTACCCTTTCTTAGCTACTATTAAGGTAATCATAAATGTAGGAAATCATATGTTAACTCTAAAAGTTGAGGATGATGAAAGAACCTTCAAGACGCCTAACACAATTCAACAATCACCTAAGAGTAACAATACCTATTATCTCTTAAATACGTCTAACCTGCTTAGTTCCACTTGTGTACAGGATGACATTTACACAAACCTAGTTCAGTAACGTCTCATTCATGGCAAGCAACAAGGTCTAGATACATTCAAGCAATTTGAACTCCAAAATTTTAATGGCCATCCCCGTAACTAGCAAAAGAGAAGTGCATCGAGCCAACAATGTTAAAAAAAAGTGCTTATTGTGAAGTAGCCAAAGTTTAGTTTTCTTATTATTATTATTAACTTTCCTTTATTTAGTTTACTTTAATTAGATTTATTTTCATTCTTACACTCAGCTCCTCAAAAAGAGAGAGAGAGAGAGAGAGAGAAATGAAAAAGGAAAAAGAAAAAAGAAAAAAGAAAAGCAAGCCAATTTATTATTATTATTTTTTTGTGAGCTTGACATGATCACCAGACACAGTCATGTCAAGGCCATGTTGAGTGTAATGATGTTATCCAGATATAGCATGACCATTAAACGTAGGCATGTCAAAGTCATGTCAAGGCTATTTTTCAAAATTTAATTCTTATGAGAGTTACAAGACTTTTTAATATGGTTATGTTTAGGTTGTATCTAATGGGATTTTGAATTTAATTATTTACAAGAGATACATGACCCATTGACATGATCATGTTGAGGTCATGTCTAGAGCATTAGGAGAATGTTAATTATTTACAAGAGTTACATAACCTTTAGACACGGCCATGTCTAAAGTCATATCAAGTGTGCCCTATTTTTAATTATTTATAATAGATACATAGTACTTTGACATGGCCATGTCTCGATCGTGTTGACCCTAAATCCTTTGTTTTATTTTTTTAGGCATAGACATGAGCTACATATGCTCGTGTTAACTCAACATATCATCCTTTATATAAAAGGGTTATTCATGCATACAGACATTACTTCCACATATCATTTACACACTCCACTCCTCTAAAACACGAGCACAATGAGTAACCAACACAAACACTATAGTACACATTTCGCGTCTATTGATTTTTTATCGGTTTCTTGCTCGCACGAGGTACATTTGCTGATCTTGTTACTTAAATACTTTCATTTTATCTATTCTTTGCTATTTTCAAACTAACATTGAATTAGGTTTACGGGTTTGGTTGCACTTTGTTATTTCTAGCAATATTAGCTAGTTTAGATAGCTTTTTTCGTGTGAAATTCAAGTAAAAATTCTTAGTAACATGTATAAAAAGGTCTAAATCACGAAATCCCTCTATTTAGGTTTTGCGATTAGACACAAAGTAGACATGATCATGTTTATTCTAAGATAGGTCATGTTCTCTTTGTTTACAATTATTTAATAAATCCATTTCTTCTATGCAAATTCACTTCATGCAAGCTTAATGAACAGTATATGATTTACATTTAGGACAATCTAGTGTTTGGATTCGTATAAGTAGGATAGTTAATATTAATGTATTTAGAATCAACTTAGATTGAATCATTTGATATTGTTAACACTAGATAGTAAGATTACATTCATAAGTTTATTTGTTTAATGATACACCTGTATTATAGATTACATATTCTAAATCAGAAGTGTATTTGCCTATGCTAAAGTATTTTTTTAGACAAATTGCACCTAAACAAAGTCAGGTTAAGCAACCGGTTCAACGTAAAAATCATCCACAAGCATCTACTTCTTCAACTAGAACTTTAATTTCAACTGCTCCAATAGCCTTACTACCACCACGAAATCATCCTATACTTGACTTTACTAAGATAGCTCATTTGGATAAACATAAAATGCTGAAGAAGACATTAACTAGACACTCTGCATCAACTGGAATGTTATCTAGAGGCTCTAAATGGAAAAAGAGATTAGAGGCCTAATGAAGCATGAAGAGGTTATTTTCCATGGGGGGGGGGGGGGGGGGGGGGGGGGGGCATTTACAAAGAGTTAACTCTAGAATTCTTTTCGACTTGCAAGCTAAATCATGAAGGAATCTCTTAGGAGATTCAAAATTGTTTGAACTTCAAGACTAAAGGTCAACTTTATCAAATTTCTATAGTCGAGTTTAGTATGTATTTAGGATTATATGGTGATAACTACATTAATTTTTGAAGAATTTGTAGCTATACCTTACCAATTGCTTAGAAGGGTGCCCTATTGATTTTATTGCAAAAGGATAAGTGACTAAGATATATACAATCTGAAGGCTTCAAAAGCTTCCCAAATACGAACCCTATCTACAAAGTAATTTGCTAGTTATTGTCTTACACCATCAATAGAAGGGGAAAGAGCACAAGCATGGTGCCTACTCATGACATCCTCTTTCTCTATAGCATGATTAATTTGGCTATTCTGTTAGCATTTTTTATATGTCGACAAGCTATAGATTCTAGAGTAGGGAATATCTACTATAGACCCTATATTACAATCTTGGTGAAGGCGATGAGAGTATTGAACAACCCCCTCTTATGACCTCTCTAAAAGAAGTGGTGCCTATCAAATTTGAATTCTTTTAGATAGATGCATTTACTTCCTAAAGTAGAGGAACATCAAGGAGCAAGGTCAAGATGATCCGCTAGTGTTACTAGAGGGCTAAGGTCTTAATTGGATAGGATTGAGCATAAAGTTGAAAAAATGATCAAGAAGTTTGAGAAAGTTTTAGATTTGCAACAATGTTATCACATGGATCTTGCAAAGGTATTTAGAAGAAAAAATTGGCTAGAAAGAATTGCTTGAAATGCCACCTCACAATTCAATATTGAATTTCTAGCTAACATAGATACAAGTGAATAGATTTTAGGTTTATATGATGACAAAGTGAGAAGGAAGAAGAGGAAGAGGGAGATAGAGATGGTGAAGATGATGTAGAAATGGTAGATGTCGAAGTAAGGAATAAGGATGAAGGAGATAGAGAAAGAGAGGAAGAGGAGTCTGATTATGATTCCTTTTATTGACTTCTTTCATATTCGTTTTCTTTTATGTAACTAATAAGTAGTATGGTTTGTTGAACCAAATTGTACTATTTCTTTTCTTTTCATTGTTGCTTTAGATTTTCTATTTTTTTTTTCTTTTCCTTTTTTTTTGGTAGCTTTATATAAGCTTAGAGCATCCAAGACCAAAAACATGACATGTTGAACTTGTTTTGGAATGGACACGCTGAAATTCTCAAGGGAGTACTAGTTCTTTTCCTAACTACCTTCCTCATTTTGTTTGTTTGATTCATATTTTGTTAGTTTTTCTTTATGTTCGTACATTGAGGATAATGTATGATTCTAAGTATAAGGAAAGGGGTTACCAAAATTTATGGTTATTTAGGAAACCATTTTTATTTATTTACCTTGGGAAATAATTAAATTAACTTGTAATTAGATATATGATAACTCTTTGGATAGTATTATACTTGATCAGTAATTATTTTAATGATACTTTGCTTAAATTCAATGATAAAATCATTGTAGAAGAGAGTTGCATATTATTTAACTTTAGATTTTGAGATTTAGAAATTAGATTAACATTACTAGTTAAGGATTAGTCATGAATTTCTTTCAAACTTATCTTGATTTATGTTTCCTCCTTTGGAAGTTTTTAAAACCCTGTGATCCTTAGTAAATGAGTAGTTAATACTTGTTCTTTGAAAATTCCTAGAAAAAATAATATTTGGAGGTTAAATAAAGAAAATAAATTAATTGAATAAAGTTTAGAAGCAGACCTCATCAACTTGAGCAATTAAGCCTGTGGGATGCCCTTTGAGGGATAAAACCTATTGACTTGAGTAATAAGCTGGAGGATCATCAGCCTAAAGCTCACTACATGGGTTAAAAGAAAAGTCTGAGAAAAATAAACTAATTAATAAGCAATAGAATTAATGGAGGTTTAAAAGAGCATCTTAAAACCTAGTAGTTAAGATCGTTTAGTATGAGAAAAACTGATCGATGAAATTACTCTAGGCTATAAAAGAGAAAGAGAGAGAGAGAGAGAGAGAGATTTCTAGCAAAGGAATGATTAAAGGATGAGTGGATATCCTATCTATTTACTTTGGATTATGGTGTTTAGTGAGATTAAAGACAGAGGTATATACATTTTAGTTAACTTAGTAAAGTGTTTATGATTTTTTCTTAATTAAGGAATTGATCATTCAAGTTTAGAGTCTTGGAAATCCTTTTTTAAATGATATGAGTAAACTTTGATTTGCATTGATTAATTATTGAATTCAAGTATTTTGTATCATCAAGACAGTTGGCGAAGTGAAAAGTATAAAAGTTGTCATTAACTTTCTTCTAAAATTGCAACTTAATTAAGATTTTGTTTCTTAAGTTATTACAAGTTTAAATAAGATCTTCTTAATTGGTTTCTTAAATTGTAATTTGATTAAGTATTTCTTGTTCTTTTGTTTAATCTACCAAATTTGCTTGAGAACAAGCAAATGCTTAAGTGTGGGGAAGTTTAATAGGTGCTTAATTAGATATGTATACTAAGTGAGATTTAAAGTTTTTTTTCTTCCTTATTTTAGTGTATCTTTAAAGAATTTGAGTTTTAATTAAATAATATTTTTATTTTACAGTTTTAATGAATATTTGAATTAGAAAGGAAGAAAAAGAATTAAATTTTACTCAATTTGGAGCTGAATAGAAGAAATTATGAACTTTTGAAGATAGACATGAGTGATAGACATAACCATACCAAAATTGTGTTGAAATTGAAACTTAAAGAAACAAATTACAAAAGTTACACGAAGGCAAGACATAATCATGTCTACTGGTCGTGTACACAACCGTGTCTATTGGTCTTGTATATCTCGAAAATAATTATTTTCTAAGAGTGACTTAGATATGGCCTCTAAACACAATTATATATAGGTTGTATCTACTATGGAGTCCAGTTTTCGAAAATTTTGTTCAACAATTTTGACACAACCCGAAGTATGATCGTGTTGAATAGTTTGTTAGCATTAAAATAGATTTTTGAATGCCTGCTATATAAAGGAAAAGAGGGAACTAACCTCATAACTTAGAGAAGACATTTTTCATAAATTTTAGGGTTCTTTTGGAGGGATAGAAGTGTATAATCTTTTACTTCAAGAATTAGGATTTTTCCTTTGAGTTCTTTGAAGATGCATGCATTTTCATCATTGAATGATTCTGATTTCATTATAATTAAATCTTAGAATTTTTAGTATCTAGACTTGTGGATCTTAAGGTTATTTTGTAACTAGGTTTATTGTTATTTCAATGAAATCTTTAAATTCTTGATTCAATCATGTGTTCTTGATTTTGTTAGATTAATATTTGTAGGGTATTACTCTAATTACTTGATATTATACATTATGATTGAGAAATCTTATGTGTAATTAGATCTAATATGATTGAAAAGAATTGATGTAATCTTAGAGATAAGTTAGATGATTTTTTTTTTAATTGATTCAATTGTTTTTAGAGAATTCATTGTTTTTAATACAATATTTGAAATATACTATTATGAAGAGATTCAAATAAGTATTTTTGATATTAAGGTTGATAAACTTGAGAAATTTATTGATTTATTTTAGGAATTCTCCTAGTCAGTGGAATTAAAGGTAAAATTGAATGATTTTTGTTGATTTCATGTAATAAATCCTAGTAGAAGTAAAGTTTAGATACTTGTTTTACCATCCTAAAGTTAGTTGCAATATGTTTTATTCTTCTTTCTTTTAATTGAGTCTTTAGTTTAGTAGATAATAATTACTTGTAGTTTTTAGATTAATTGATCTTTACAAGTTTTTTATTAGATAATAGAGTATAGGTTGGTAATGGTACCTTTAATCCTTATGGGATGACATCCATATTTAATCTACTATATTACAAAATTTGATAGGTATACTTGCCTTACATCAAAGAGAAATTCAATTTGACTAGGAAGATTTAAGAGTTTTGAAAAGAGCCATAGACTCTTCGATTACATTAGCTTTTCATTTGCATCCATACCAATAGTTGATGCTTAAGCATTGATTATTTTATCTTATAAAATGATAGAGTTATGTGTGATTGCTGTGTTCTTTGTTCGCTCACCTTTTCTACCTACTTTAGTGTTTTACAAACCCCAAGTATAGGTACAAATGGTTAAAGTAACACATGGGCTTTTTTGGAAAAATTTAGCAAGCATTAGTTATACCTGATGGAGGTTCCAACTTTTGTTTAGCCTCATTATTTAGTAGATCACCACATTCCATTGTAAATAGGCTTGTTATTTAGTTGTAAATATGAAAGTATGTAAGAACTACTTGCCGTGGATTTGTAAAACCTAATACAGGTGATTCTAGGTTGATTTAGAGATTTGTTAAGTCAAGTAAGTAAGATGATCTATACCCCTGCTCATAAGTAAATGCATTCACTAAAATTTAATTTACTGATATGATATGCTAAATCTGCGAATATTTTTGAAATTTATATTACGGGTTTAGCACTTTAGATGCACGGTTTATATTGGTGCTTTCAAAAGATATGATATAGAAAGGTTGTTAAGAATAGATTTTCATTTATTATTAAGAACAAATTCAATTTCCAAATTGAATTCACCTTATCCCTACTTTAGGGGTGGCATAATAACTCATCGTTGAGGTATTGGGTTTAAAATAGATGTGGCGGTAAGGTAAGTAATCAAACACTTGAAAGATGATGCTTTTAAAAAATGTAGAAGCTCAATTAGTGTGTGTCAAATTTTACTTATAACTCTATTGGTTGATTAATTCATTTTAAGATGGCCAATCACTATATCACTTATAACCATATGTAATATATATTAATATTTAAGTTAGAGACTCACATCATGAGAAAGCTCACAAAGCAAACAAAGTGCATTTACCAACCACAACACTACAAAAATGTCATATGCACTCAAGCATAGGTTATTAGAGATAAGGAAGAATATATCGAAAACTAGGTAGAACATATTGAAGGTAAGTCAAAGTTAATCGAAGTTAAGGAAAGGAAAGGATCTTGTGAACAAAGTAGAAGATTTCATAGAAGCTATGAAATGTTCTAGGGACGTAGAAGATGATTCCTTCAACAAGGCAAAAGATTCTTTTAGAAGTTGTTAAGAGCTCTAAGGACACAACATAAATTTCTATAAACAAGGTAGTAGATTAAACATCAAACCTAGATAATCTAACAATTTGAATCACATTACAAGTTCATCATTTGGTGACCCATGTCATTAATACATCACTCACATCACATTTTTTTTTTATTAAATCATGAAAATCATTCATTAAATCTCCATCACCCTAAATGTTTCAAAATAAACATAAGTTAAATGCAACATGTAGCAAATCATAGAATTTCACTTACCATAGCCTCACTAGATTGGTCATAATACTGTGGTGAAAGCTCGCCAAGCTCAAAATCACTTAGGTAGTTAGCAACAACATATTAATATCACCATTTGATCAAAACTAAACTGAAAGTTTTACATAAAACTATGTTTTTGTAGTTTTGAACTTCAAAAAATGAGCTTTGACAGATTATGATAAGATTATTTATTGTTTGAAGGATTATTGAGGCTAAGATTGTGCTTGATGATAGAAGGTTGTGTCACAAGTGCAATGGAGGTGGTGGTATGTAGAATGGTAGTCTAAAGAAAAAGTTACGATGGTTCAAGGTTGGTGAAATGCACTAGTTTCTTGACCTAGAATCTCTTTTTGAGTGTCTAAGAACTCTTAAGTGGTTCAAATTCGACGCAGTTTTCTGATGTGGTGGCCATGATTTAGAGGTAGTGGTGGTGTTAGAATGGATGCAAATGTAAAGTGGAATCTATGAATGGTTTTAGACTTATGTTTGGTTGAGCGAATGAGGAGAAACTAGAAGAAGAAGATGAGAGTTTATATAGTTTTTATAGAGAAGGAATGAAAAGAAGAAAGGAGAAAGTGAGAGCGGATGAGAAAAAAGGTTTTAATGGTACTAACACGCCTCGTTGATTAATTAGAACACAAGTAAAATTCTAACACACAAAAATATAAATGATAGTTTTTCAAAAATTAACAAACATGTGCTTAAACATTAGTAATTGTATACCACTTATCCAAATAGGTGACATATTGATATTAATGAATCTATTTTTATTTTGAAGGTGAGGGCACAAAAAAGTCTAAGAAGAATAGGGGAATGATTAGTGAAATGAAAAAAGGGAAAGGAAGAAAGGTGTAAAATGATTTGGCAAATTTAAGGGAGAACTTTGGACAAAGTTTAAGGAAAAAGTTGGTTAATGTAGGACTAGTTATTTATCTTTTCCTTTTCTTTTTTTTTTCCCAATATAAACTATATGTGCACAAATATTCTTCAAGTGTACTCTTTTTTGCGGCTTCTTGATCAGATTCAATAAATTCAAAATAGCTTTATAGATTAGGTATATACAATTAAAAAATATTTTTTTATTATTTTAAGATACAATTTTAAATAGTGTATCAGTTTACTACATCTTTGCTATTTGAGCTTAAACTTAATTTTGTTTTAGCATCTATATCATATTAAAATATAAATTTTCATTCTTTTATTTTACTTTCATTTTTGTCAATATTTAGGCTCTTGTATTGGTTATGTGCCTAGCTACTATCTTAATAATCACATTGTGACAAAAGAAAATTATAATTTTTTTATTACTAATTTTAATAGGAGTGTAAATATTATTGATTTGAATTTTAATCATCTTGATTTTTTTTTTACTTCCCATTGTTTTTTTCTTTTCCATATTATTTCAATTAATTGAGTGCAACTAAAATTCTTTTCCATATGACTTCAATTAATTGAGTGCAGCTAAAAATACCAAATGCTAAACCTTGTTGGATATGATAATTCATAAATTAATATCATCCCAAATGCTTAAAGAACTCAAGCCAAGAACCTACATATATTATGCATCAGACATTGATAAGGAAAAAAAATAATGTACTTGAAAATGGGAAAGGTGTGTTTGCAGTAATTTGTGTTCATGCTAATAGTCAAATAAGTCTTTTATGTCTTAATTGAGTTATCTAAGTTACTTAAGTTAATAATGAGATTCAAAAATTTTCTTATATTTTAAGTGAGTCATTTAATCCTCAATATTTGTTTATTGCATCAATTAAATCATTTCTTAGTACTCATCATGATGTATGATTATATTGATAGATGACAAGTTTAACATGTATGGACAATCAAGATTGAAACTGAATGAAACGAAATGGAATCAACAGTAAAATGCCAAGTCTATTCTTATATATGAAAAGATTCAAGGAACAGAACGAAATTTATTGGTTTATAGAGATATTAACAAAAAAAATGTCCTTAATTCGTATATGTAACAAATATACATTAATGAGTTAAAAAAATTATTTAAGTAATTATCATGTGGGTGGAACTAGGGGCGAATGGATAACCCCCATTATACAGGGTAGTTATTGATACTTTGCTTAACTAGATAGGTTCCGAATGAGTATTAAGAGTTATAAAGTAGATTTCGAATACAAATTTTTTAAAACCTACTCTCACATATTAGGGTACAAGTATGTAGTCATCCTATCATATACCTACCATAGAACCTGTAATCCAAAGTATATAAAATATAGGTTCTAGGGTACTTTGTACTTACCTTATAAAATATTATTAAACAATATTAATAAATGAATTATAAATGACAATATTATGATTTTTTTACAATAAATGTTTTAGTAAAAAAGGAAAAAAAAAAAGAATTTAAGTTCATAAGTTAATAACCTAAATGATTAAACGTAATGCCAACCCCTTTTTTCTTTTCTTTATTCTTTCTCATTTTCCTCTCTAAGTTTATATTTTATATTATTTTGCCTTGTTGTTTTCCATGAAATAATTAAGATAAAAGAATTACTTTTTTTAACTTCACATATTTCGTTACAAGTTTTATAAATTTTGCATATTAAGAATTTATAATTCACATGTAAACTACTTTTTAATGTCATATAAATTGAAATTTTATAAAAAGAAAAATAAAAATTTATAGGTTTCACTAAATAAAATTTATAAGTTTCACACGATACTATAGGATATAGGATAGTTTCATGATACTACAAGGTAAGCTATGATTCAAAAAATTGGGAACTCATACCATACAAAGTAAAGTACGGGTAGGGCTTGATACCCTACCCATCTTGTACTAGCTCACGCTTAAGTGGAATTGATCGACTTTTGCAACTTTAACACAAGAATCATTGATTCTTTGAACTGTTAAAAATGCCTCCAAACTTGGGGTAGAGAATGAAACTTAGAGTAATGATTCCATCCCAGACCTATTTTAGCATACCAAACCTCATAAGAGGACCTACAAGGTATCATAATAAAAACATAGAAATTTTAAATGAACTAATTAAAACATAAAGTACATAATTGAATCTTAATTTAAAAATAAATTTTCAAATGATTCATTTAAAACTAGAAAGGTTTAATTGAACCTTGCCACAAATATAGAGATCTTCCAATGTGTCCCAAAATAAATAAATAAAGAAATAAAAGAAAGAGGATTTCCATGTTATTAATCTTGTTTGAAAAATTGATTGACTAAAGCCGAACATAAGTATAAATTATGGGATTGTCAAGGCCTTTATAGCCAAATGATATGGACACTAGTTTCTCAAAGTTCATATCCCCATCTTAAATGTAATCATTTAAAAAATAAAAGAAAAAAATTGAGCGTTTCACTTATTTAAAAAAATAAAATAAAATGCCGAGGCTTCTTGTAACGTTAAACAAAGTAGATGAAGGGTACAAGACCCTCGAAGAGCAACATTTACAGCGACCCACACATTACAAATTGAGTTAACTACGAAACAGTCCATATCCTTGTAATTAAAATTGCAGGTTGCCTGCATCCTAAAGAATGGAATCCATACTTTGGGTTGTCAATGGGCTCAGGATCCCTTCCGTTAAATAGAAGACAAGATAGATCCGAATAAAGGATAAAAAATTCTACGAAGAAATATTCTTCTTTACTCAAACAAGTAGTTATATTATCTTTTCTTCCCTTTCTCACTACTATATTATATGTCACATGTACAACAGCAAAAAAAAAAAAAAAAAAGTTTACTACAATCACTATGCTCGGAAACTGATTTTATTTTCCCCAGATCTTTTGTTTCAGATGATTTAACACTGGCATTTACCCATACGCGACAAACAGCAATGCTCTTGTCACATTTAATATACTTGCAATCTTCGTCAGTAGCACATGGTCAAAATGTGTTTGGTTTGTAAATTTGGCACTTGCACTTTTTCGTTGTTATATCGCAGCTAGGAGGACCTCTATGACATACATAATCCCCACAATCATTGGCAGTAGTATATGGTTCCTTGACATGAACCATTGCAGAGCCTAAAAATTTAGATAAAAGTTTTCATTACTTAGTAAGGAACATACACTTTAACGAAATACATTGAATACTGGAAATAAGCACACTGACAAAACATTAGTGACCAACAGTGCGATTCCGAAAACGGTCATACAACGGGCTTTCTCCATGGCTTCCTTGCTTTGTGAAGCTATAAAAAAAGGGCTGTGTTTATTTTGGTATTAAAGCTGTTATTGATTTGCACGTTACTTGCTGAGGATTTTGTAGTGGAAAGTTAGTGCAATGATTACCTAATTAAATCCTTAACTATAACATCACAGTTAATTGATAAATCATTTATTTACTAGGATTACCGCATATATTTCTAATTGGACATTAGGGTTTAAGGAAGTGAATCATGGATATTTATTACCAATGAAATGGCGATTCTGTCTAAGTTATACATTTTTACTTATAATAGAAGACTTGTGTATTAGTTAATTGCATTTTTTTTTACCATTATAGTACATGCAATATTATCAGCAAGAATATCAAAATATATTGCTATTACTTGAAATGAGGTTTTTAGAAAGTAGCATTGCATGATGAAGTAAATATGTTTTTCTCGTACTGTGCCATTTTCGGTTTGGTACCTTTATATAGTGCTAACATTAACACAAAATAGTGCAATTTTAGACAGTTCATGGAAACTTGTATAACTTGCTAAGATTAATTTGATTTTGACACCAATAGTACATAATTATAGAAGAATAATCCAATATTTATTATGTTTAATTATGAGAATTAAAAATATAATTATAATAAATGGCTAGACCTAATAATAATTTCTACTAATCAATTGGATTATTGACAATATTTGAGTAGTTAGACCCATCCCTTCAAGTGTCTTAGGGAGTTTTGTCTTAATGGGTTTGGAATAGAGACTATGAAGACTAGCTTAATTAGCTTCAATCTTTCTTTGTAGTCTTGTCCTCTCAAAGGTATCGTATCTACAAGGCTAGAAGCCTATGAATCACTCCAATTGACGTTATTGATCATGGCCATCAATCATCAAGATGATTCAATGGTAGTTATCGACTATCAAATATTATGAACATCAACTAGCTTCACACTTTTGAGGGAAGAGGATCAAACAACTAATTAGTTTTCATGTTTCAAATCTCAAAAGTGCTCATGATTCCTAAGTTCAAGCTATTCTTGCTTGAAAGATCAAGAACATCGAAGTTGAAGCTCCCAAGCTCCTTCTACCATTACACAAGTGTGCAAGCTCACTAATACTACTTGCTCTATTCCCTAAGCCCTCTTTATCTCATCTCACTTGAAGTTGCCATGCAAAATTGCATCAATCCTCTAACATCATGTAAAGAACATGACTCCTATTACACACATGTGGCATCCATCTGATAATTCTCTACATTTATAACAATCAATTTTGTATAGTATTTAACATTTACATGATTTAAAAACAAAGTAAATTTTAATTAATTAATTATTTTCTTATTAATTATCGTGTTATTATATAATATTTATTACTTCTTTTCAAATTTTATCATTTATTGACAATTATTATTATAATATTTTTTTGGTCACAAACAACTTTTTGCAAGTTATCTCTTGAAAGATTGAATAAACTTTTCCAAAAGTTTGATTCTAATATTTTGATTCCAATTCTAATATCATTAATTCATGATCTTATGATTTTATTATGAATTTGTTAATCATGAATGCACGTTAAAGATTCACGTTAATCGAATCCTTCCATACATCAAATCTCATTGAAGAACATATTTTTAATGAATTTAAACCCACTTAAAAGATCAAAGTTGCATTCTAGTGAATAACACACAAGATGAACATGAAGAATGTGTATAACAACATTCAAATTTTCCGGAATAATATTAAAGGCATAAACAACAAGTTTCCGAATCCAATTGAGTTTTAAATATTAAAGCATACCAATTCAAGAACACAATATGAACATGTCAAGAACACATGTATTGATCAAGAATATTCATATATTCTTCAAAAGCACATTAGAACATATTAAATTTCTGGAAATTTTATGTTTATTTTTGAATTTTAAATGCTATTTGAGGATAAAATTCGTTGATGCGTCATTGGAAGATTCAAGTAACTTTTTCATTGGCTGATTTTTCTTTCAGCCGATTGATGATTTTCACTTCAAGGCAGGATTTAATAGAGATTGCACAATTCCTTAATTTATGATGTTGAATTAATCTTCATTGAAAGTCTTGTTTTCCCTTCTTAAACTCGTAGTAAATAAGCCTTTTGTAATATAGGTGTAAGCATACACGACTGCACATTATTCGAACCAAGAACCTACATATGTAATGCTTCTAAATATCTGTAAAGAAAATATAGTCTTGAAAAAATATACAAAGAAAACTATCACCAATAGAGAGAAAGATTACTCTTTATTCAACATTATTTTTTCCTCCATTTCTCATTGTTATTTGTCACATGTACAAGAGCAGAGCTCCGCTAATATATATTCAACAATATTAGCATTTAAAAATATGAGAAAATGGAAGTCACTACTGCAATCTCCATGCTTCGAAACTGGTTTTTTATATATGTCCTGAATCTTCTTGTTTCACTTCACTTGCACGTGCATTGACCCGAACGGCAAACCCCCTTGCCATTACCACATTCAAGATACTTGCAATTCTCGTCAGTCTTACATGGTAAAAATATCCTGACTTTTTGGCGAGGAAGGCCGCTATCACGTGCATAATCCTTGCAATTATCATGAATAGCACGTGGTTCTTTGGCGTGAGCCACTGCAGAACCTGAAAATTGAATAAAAATTTCCAATAATTAGTATTGAAAAAGTATTATCATGAAATACGTCGCATATGAAAAATGAGCATGCATACAAGACATAATAGCCAATAGCACGAGTCCAAAGACGATGATACAACGCGATTTCTCCATGGTTTTCCTACTGTAAATCGTATGAAAGAATGAGGAAGGACAGAGCTTATTTTGAGAGTAATGCACTTATTGATTTGCAGACTTATAATACCAATCGTGATAATCACAGAGGATTTTATAGTGGAAAATTCATGTGAAAATTACGTAATTGCGTCCTTGACCTTGAAATTGCATTTAATGCATAAGTCATTATTTATTTTCTAGATTTATTTCTAATTGGAAATGAGGGATTAAGGAAGTGAATCATGTATATTACTACTAAAATGGTAACTCACTATAAGTTACGTTTTTTTAATCCCACAGATCAGAACGCTGTTATTTCTTGACTATGTTTGCAGGTAAAGAAGATGACAATAGCACCTATTCGAGCTTAAATTTTGAAATTTTCATACATAATTTTGTTTTAGTGTCTTAATCATATTAAAATATTAATTTTCATTTTTTTATTAATCACACTGTGACTAAAAATTTTGTAATTTTTTATTACCATTTAGTAGACGGTAACATTGCAGAAATATAAAAACACATGAGATAACAAATAATAAAAATACTACCTAATCCGAAAAATAGAAGACAAGATAAATCCTAATAACGGGTAAAAAATTCTACGAAGAAAGATTATTCTTTATTCAAACAAGTTGTTACATTATCTTTTCTTCCCTTTGTCATTATTATGCTATATGTCACATGTACAAGAGCAAACAATGTTTACTACAATCACCATGTTCGGAAAATGGTTTTACTTGTCCCAGATCTTCTTGTTTTAGATGATTTAGCACTGGCATTGACCCATAGGACAAACAGCAATGCTCTTGTCTCATTTAATACACTCGCAATATTCGTCAGTCGAACATGGTAAAAAAGTTTCTGATTTGTAAATTTGGCACTTGCACTTTTTCGTTGTTATATGGCAGACAGGAAGAGCACCGGGACACACATAATCCTCACAATCTTTGACATGAGCCATTGCAGAACCTAAAAATTTAAATAAAAGTTTTCGTTAATTAGTAATGAAAATGTCTTTTAACGAAATATGTTGCATATGGAAGCTAAGCACACTTCATAATATACATGCAATATTATCAACAAGAATATCAAAACATATTGCTATTTCAAGTCGGGTCTGTAGAAAGCAACAATGCATGATACAGTAAATATGTTTTTCTCATCCTATGTCGTTTTCGGTTTGGTACCTATATATACTGCTAACATTAACACAAAATAATACAATTTTAGAGACAGATTATGGAAACTTGAATAACATGGTAAAATTAACTTGATTTTGATATCAATAGTACATCATTATAGAATAATCCAATTATTTGTTATGTTTAATTGTGTGGGCCAAAAATATAATTATAATAAATAGCTAGACCAAATAATAATTTCGACTAATTACTTAGATTATTAGTAACATCCAAGTGATTAGACCCATCCTTGGAGCATCTTTGGGAGTTTGCGCTTGGCGGCTTTTAACTAGGGATTATTAAGGTTAGCTCGACTAGTTTTAAACCTTTTTTGCAAACTTGTGCTCTCAAAATGATTGTGTCAATAGGGCTAAAAGCCTCTGAATCAATTCAACAAGCCTTAGTGATCCTATCCATCAATCATCATGCTAATTCAATGGTAGTTATTGATTATCAAATATTATGAACATCTCCTAGCTTCTCACTTTTGTGGGAAGAGGATCAAACGCCTAATTAGCTTTCAAGTTGTAGGGTTCAAAAATCAATGTCAATTTAGAGGATCACAATTCCTTGCATTCTCGAACATCGAAGTCGAAGCACCCAAGCTCCTTCTACTATTGCATAAGCACGCAAGCCCACTAATACTATTGGTTTCTCTTCCTTGAGCCCTCCGTATCTCATCCCACATGAAGTTGCCATCCTAAATCGCATCATTCGACTAACATCATGTAAAGGGCATGACTTCTACTACACGCATGTGGCATGCATTTGATGATTCCCTATATCTATAATAATAAATTTCATATAATGTTTAAGATTCACATGTTTTAAAAATGAAATAAAATTTGTGCATCACACATTTAGAAACTTATAACAATTAATTTACATTTTGTTCAAATTGAAAGTACATTTGTTTAGCTTAAAGAGCCAAATTAATCTTCAAAGAAATAGAATAGATTATTATATATACCCACAATCTAGGTACAAATGGTTAAAGCAATACATGGGCTTTTTGAGAAAATTTTGGCAAGCATTAGTTCTACCTGATGGAGGCTCCAACTTTTGTTTACCCTCTTTATTTAGTGGATCACCACATTACATTGTAAATAAGCTTGTTATTTAGTTGTAAATATGAAAGTATGTAAGAATAACTTGCTATGGCTTTGTAAAACCCAACACAAGTGATTCCAAGTTGATTTAAAGATTGTTTAAGTCAAGTAAGTAAGATGATTTGTACCTTCACTTAGAAGTAAATGCTTTAGCTAAGAAATGAATTCAATAGGTATGATATGCTAAATGTGCGAATATTTTTTAAATTCATATTATAGATTCAGCACTTTAGATGCATGGTTTATATAGGTGATTTCAAAAGATATGATACGTCGAGGTTAATAATAGATTTTGGTTGATTATTAAGAATATATTCAAGTTCAATATTGAATTCGCCTTAACCTTATTTTAGGCATAGCATAATAACTCGTCTTCCAAGTATTGGGTTTAAAATAGATGTGGTGGTAAAGTAATTAAACACTTGGAAGGCGAGGCTTTACAAAAATGTAGGAGCTCATTTTCAACCATTTTTCTTTTGTTTTCTTTTATTCCTCAATATAAACTATATGTGTGCAAATATTCTTCAAGTGTACTCTTTTTTGAGGCTACTTGATGAAATTTAATAAATTCAAAGTAGCTTCATAAATTGGGTATATACACTAAAAAATATTATTTTATTATCTGAATTTTGTTTGTCTCTACTTCATATTAAAATATTAATTTTCATTCCTTTATTAATCACATTGTGACTAAAAATTTTGTCATTTTTTATTAGTAATTTTAATAGGAGTGTGAATATTACTGGTTTGAATTTTAATCATATTGAATATTTTTTACTTCCCATTGTCTTTTCTTTTCTATATAACTTCAATTAATTGAATACATCTAGAAATACCAAATGTCAAACCTTGTGGGATATCAGAATTCCTAAATTAATGCCAAATGCATAAAGAAATCAAGCCAAGAACCTACATATATTATGCATCAAACATCGGTAAGGAAAAAACAATAAAAAAATAAAAAAAATAATGATAATAATAATAATAATAATAATAATAATAACAAAATAATCAAAATAATTATCATAATAATAACAACAACAACAACAAGAATAATAATAAGAAGAAGAAGAAGAAGAAGAAGAAGAATAAGAAGAATAAGAATAAGAATAAAAAGAATAATAATAAGAAGAATAATATTAATAATAATATGAATAATATTAATAATAATAGTAATAATAATAACAACAACAACAATGATAATAATAATAACAATAATAATAATGATAACAATAATTATAATAATAAAAATAATAATAATAAGAAGAATAATATTAATAATAATATGAATAATATTAATAATAATAACAACAACAACAATGATAATAATAATAACAATAATAATAATGATAACAATAATTATAATAATAAAAATAATAATAATAATAACAATAGTAATAGTAATAATAATAATAATAATAATAATTTGAAATTTTTAATGGTTGGATTAGTATTTAGACTGTAAATTGGTTTGATAATTTCCTTGCCTTTCCCTTTGGCAAGGTTTTCTATGAACACATTTTCAATACATTCAATCTGTATGCAGTATCTGTTTGGTATAGTTTCTTTGAGATCTAGCACTAGCTAGTTCAGAGTTTACTACACTCAAATCTTTGAATGGAGTAACCTTAATGGCATCTTCACCATCTTGGATTTCTACCTCTTAGAGAGTTGGATGTGTTGAACAGGTTGGACCCAAGTTAGTTTCCAATTTTTTTATCACTTTGTTAAGGGTATGAATGAAATATCTCTTGTTTTTTTACCAAAAATTTTATTCATCCATTGGAAAAATGGTATGTTTTCTTTTAAATAGTTTTCCATATTAGAATACCATAATTATCTTATAGATTCTGTTTCTTCTTTTGTATAGACTTTGAAAAACTTATGTCTATTCTTTTTATTTTCTAGAGAATAGAAATCTTTTCTTAATGGGTCTTTGTCAAATTGAAAAGGTTCTTTTGAATCAATAGTGTTTAATTCACTTATTTGAGACATAGTTGAGGAATTTGGTCTATATACTGCTTCTAGAATATTTGGTTGAAAATTTAAAAATTGTAGATACGATTGATCAAGATATAAACAACCTAGCTAATCAATTTCAAGAAAAACTCAATATTAATAAATTAACTTCCTATAGATCAAAAACAAGGAATTGGTATCCAAGACCAAATCCTTCAAATACAATGATTGAAGAACAAGACTTTGCAACCACCAATGTATATGCTGGAAAAGGCATATATGATTGGAATATTGATGGATTAGTTGAATATCAAGTCTTGTCCATGATCAATCAAATGATTATTGCTGCTAACTTTTATAAACAAAATGGCAACACTAATTAACAAACTGCTCAAGCCATAGTAATAGGGTTTACAAGAATGATCAAAGGATGGTGGGAAAATTATTTTACTGAAGAAGAAACACATTATATTCTAAATGCTAAGAAAGAAATCTCAACTGATCAAGGACAATCAATGTATGTTGAGGATGCTGTTTCAACACTTTTAAATTCAATAATGAAACATTTTGTAGGAAATCTAGATCAATTAAGAGATAAAACTGCAGGTATTCTCCAAAATCTAACTTATCCAACCCTCCAAGGTTTTTGATGGTACAAAGATGTTTTCTTAACAAAAGTCTTTTCGAGAGAAGATTGTAATTCTCAATATTAGAAAAAATGCTTCATTTGCAGACTTCCAAAACTTTTTTCAAATAAGGTAAAGGAAAGAATAAACCAAGAATTTAATATTCCTATAGGATATCTAACCTATGGCCAACTCGTCACTACTACAAGCGCAAAAGGACTAAGCTTATGCAATGGGCTAAAACTCAAATAAAAAATTTCTCAAGATAAAGCCAGTCTCAGCAGGGAATTAGGAGACTTCTGTTTTCAATATGGTTATGAAAAAATTCAAGCCCCATCTTCAAAAATAAATAAAAAATAAAAAATAAAAAGAACAAAGAAAAATTATCAAAAATTTAAAAACTTAAATCTAAAATCCAAAATTAAATGATCTAAAAGGGAAGTAAAATGCTTCAAATGCAGAGAGGTCACATTGCTCCCAATTGCTCAAAAACTAAAAAGATTAACAAATTAGATATTTCTAAAGACATCAAGGAAGAATTGTTAAAAATTATTAATGAAAGTTCTTCAAGATATAGTAGTGATCAAGAATCTGACAACCTTGTTCAATATTTGTCAGATAGTTTTAGTTCTAGAAGTAGTCAAAATGATGAGTGCTGCTCAAACAATATTTGTTCTTGTAAAACGATTCCGGTCATAATAGAAGAAGAATGAGCATTATTAAAATTAATCAACACTATGCCTAATCAAAAAGAAAGAGAAAAATATCTAAAGACTCTAAGTTTACTCAAAGAAGAACCCTTAACCCAAAAACCTTACTCAATGAAAGAAATATGTGATCAATTTAGGCCCAAAGAACCTTTAACCTTAGAATTGCTCCAAAAAGAAATCAATAACCTCAAAAACGAAGTCAAAACTCTAAAGAATCAATAACAAGAAATTCAATCCAAATTAGATAAAGCTACTAATGACTCAAGTAACTCATCCAATACTTCTTTTGGAAATGAAGAAGTTAATGATCAAGAATTTATAAACAGCATTAATCATGTTCAAATCCATAAGTGGTTTGTCAAGATCAATCTATTAATAAATAATGAATGGTCCACTAATCTAATTGCTTTATTAGATGGTGAAGCAGATCTAAACTATACTCAATAAGGTATAATTCCTTCAAGGTTTTTTGAAAAAAAAATCTAAAAAACTATTAATTGCAAATGGTTCTGGGATGGATATTCAATACAAGTTATCAAAAGCCAAAATTGTTCAAGATGGAATAAATTTCAAGACTTTGTCTATCCTAGTCAAAGATATGAGTAACCCATTAATTCTGGGTTCTCCATTTCTTACAATGCTTTATATATTCATTATAACTTCTAAAGGATTAGAATCAGAAGTAAAAGGAAAGAAAATCTTTCCTACAAAAAAGAAATATATCAATTTTCTCCAAGACAAATTAACTCATCAGATTAGGCAAATAGATTATCTCAAAGAAAGAATTAGAAGAAAAGCGGATTAAAGAATCCCTACCTTCTAAGATTATCTAAGACATAATGTTTTCTGGTCCAAAAAGCAACACCTTGTCAAATTACCTTATATTAATGGCTTTAAGGAAGATAAAATTCCTATTAAAACCAGGCCCATCCAAATGAATCAAGAATTGTTAGAATATTGAAAAAAAGAAATCCAAGATTTGATCAATAAAAAATTAATTAGAAAATCAAAGTCCCTTTGGTCCTGTTCTACATTTTATGTTCAAAAGAATGCCTAAATAGAACAAGGAGCCCCTCGTTTAGTTATCAACTATAAACCCTTAAATGTAGTTCTCAAATGAATTAGGTATCCCATACCTAATAAAAGAGACTTGCTTAACAAGCTTTCAAGGGCCAAAATCTTTTCAAAATTTGATATAAAATATGGTTTTTGGCAAATCCTGATTGATGAGACAAATTTTGATATTCCTTTTGTCCATTATGAATGGAACATCATGCCATTTAGACTAAAGAATGCTTCATCTGAATTCCAAAATTTCATGAATGACATTTTTTCTCCATATACTTATTTTTCAATAGTATACATAGATGATGTCTTGATATTTTCAAGAAATATTGATCAACATTTTAAGCACCTAGAAATTTTCTTCAAAATAATAAAAAGAAATGGGCTAGTAGTTTCTTTAAAAAATATGAAATTATTCCAAACAAAAACAAGACTTTTAGGACACGAAATTGTTAATGGTACTATAAGACCTATTGATCGATCCATAGAATTTGGAAATAAATTTCCGGACCAAATTAGAGATAAAAAGCAACTTCAAAGTTTCTTAGGATGTCTCAATTATGTCTCTAAATTCATGCCTCATTTAAGAATTAAATGTAAACCTTTGTTCCAAAGAGTCAAGAAAAATCCTCCTGAATGGACTCTTGAAATGACTAAGATAGTCCAAGAAATCAAAAAGGAAATAAAAAATCTCCTATGTTTAGGAATCTTAAACCCTAAATAAAAAATTATACTAGAAACCAATACTTCTAATGAAAGATATGGAGAGATTCTCAAACAACTAGTAAATGATCAAGAATAGATTGTTAGATATCATTCGGGCATATGGTAGACTGCAAGTGTGCAAAAGAAATTTTGATCAAAGATGTAAAGAATCTTGTTTCAAAACAAATTTTTTCCAGATGGCAAGCCATTTTATCTGTTTTTTATTTTGCAATTGAATTTATCAAAGGAGATTCCAATTCCTTGCCTCATTTCTTGTCCAAAGAATTCCTATAAAGAAACCATGGATAGTTCATTAAAACCCAAATCAAAGGTAGATTATGCCACAAAACTTGCTCCGAAGACTCTTGCAAAAGCTAACCAACCTATTCAATCCAAAGCCCTGACTCCATCAACTTATGCTGGAGCTATCAATCCAAAATTCCCTTAGCTCCACAAACCAGTATTAGTAACCCCTTTCAAACCTCATGTTCAAATTAAGGATTATTTTTTAAAGCCTTTATCAAAACCAGTATTCCCAATTGAACCAAAATGCTCAAAAGGATTCTTAAAAAAGAATCCCATCTACATTATTCTCAATTATTTCCTTACGAATTTTCATTTTGTTCCAAATCACCCTAAAAAAACTCAAACCTACTATGAGTACATCTTAGTAGACACCGATAGTATTGAAGTTACTCATATCCAAAATGCTTAATAAGAAATAACATATTCAAAATTCAAAATTCTCAAAGTTCTCACCCTGAAGGAATGGAAACAACATCCCTTCACTCCAAAAAGGTTCTCTTAAGAATTTGCTCCACCAATTTTTACTTATTATGATTATATCAAGGCATGGGAAAATGTATTTTATTATAAAAATTATTCACATTCTTGGTATATTTCATTTAAAACTACTCAAGATAAGTTTCCTCTATGGTTTACTCAATGGTTCAAATACTTTGGTCCAAGCTCTGAGATCTACCCAGAAAAGATTTATCAATGATGCATATATTATCAAGATAACAAAGAAGCTCCTTTCTATATGAAAGACCTTCTTTTTTGTTCAACCTTCAAGATTAGATGGATATTAACTTGGTCCTATGCTCATGAAGAAAATGATTAACGAATACTTTATATCAAATGAGTATTCAGAGTCAAATGGTGGGAGAAGTCCGATTCTGAACTTGCTTCTTTAAAAACTGTTCAAGAATACTTTGATCAAGCATCCAAATCACATGAACAACAATTTTCTTTTCTCAACAACAAATCTAAGATTCAAGCTAATCTAGAAGGAACATCAGAGCCTCGCCAGTACAAACAAAAAAATATTAGAGCTGGTTGCCAAGCTTTCCACTGAAGAAGAAGAAGAAGGTGAAGACAGCAATGATCTATTTTTTTTTAAATGAAGATGACTATTATAACATAGACATGCCTCATAGTCCATTAAAAAATATATATATATTCTTACATCAAGAAGTCCAAACTAATCAAGAAAACACTATTCAAACAACTAACAATTATTACTATTCAATCAACATGGGCAGAAACTGATCAATCAATTACTGTTCATAGGAGAAACACTGTTCAACTTTTTTTACTATTCATCATCAAGTGTAACTGTTCATAGTCATGAAGTTCACTGTTCAACTTTTGACTATTATGCAATCACAAAAAGCTACTGTTCAACTTTTACTATTCAAACACAGAATAAACTACGCACTTTTCAGAAGTCATAGGTTTTGATCCAAAATCACTTATAAAAGAGAAGGGAAGCAAGCAGAGAAGGGTGGAGGCAATTCAAGACAAACACTTTTACTTTCAAAAACCTTTAGCTAACTCTTCTTTTGTAACCATCTCCTTGTATCAAAATTTTATTACCATTTTCCAAGCTTTCAATTATCTATGTCAAGACATCTTCTATATCAATATCTTTTTAAGTATTTCTAAAGTAATTTAATTATCTTTTTCATTTTGTTTTATCTTAATTATTTTATAGTATATTGTTCATTGTTATCTTGCTAATAATTCAATATGTATTCCTCTAATAGAAGTGAGAGAAATACCTTTTGGTGGGATTTGAATACACATTTAGGATAAAAAAATTTTGGCTATCATACTAATAGTTCATAATATAGTATACTTGGGAAAGTTAGTATCGAGGCCCTCCATGTAAGTTGGTTTGAAACATTAAAAATGTTAATTCATCAAAATCAGTATTTCTGGCATCCCTCAACCATACCAATAATGGTTGATTTATGCCAGTTCTATGTAATGGAACAATAGATAGTTAGATCAATCCTATATGTAAAAAATTGTAATTATCTTTCCTATGTTTGATCAAAGTGTCTTTTGATAAAAGTCTTATCACTTCTTTCTTTCTTGAGAGGCTTATGGTTTTTTCTACGGTTTTGATCATGTAGTTGTGTCGAAGACTAAAGCTTAGCAAAGTAGATCTAAACCGTGCTCAAGAAGGTATAATTTCTTCAAGGTTTTTTGAAAAAACATCCGAAAAACTATTAGTTGCAAATGGTTCTAGGATGGATATTCAATACATGTTATCAAAAGCTAAAATTGTTCAAGATGGAATAAATTTCAAGACTTTGTTTAACCTAGTCAAAGATATGAGTAACCCATTGATTCTGGGCTCTCCATTTCTAACAATGCCTTATCCATTCATTATTACTTTTGAAGGATTAGAATCAGAAGTAAAAGGAAAGAAAATTTTCTTCAAATTTATCTTTCCTACAAAAAAGAAACATATCAATTTGCTCCAAGACAAATTAACTCATAAGATTAGGCAAATAGATTATCTTAAAGAAGAATTAGAAGAAAAGCGGATTGAAGAATCCCAAGCTTCTAAGATTGTCTAGGAAAAAATTCAAACTCTGCAACAGAAATTTGAAAAAGAAATTTGTTCAAAATTTCCTAATGCTTTCTAGTCTAGAAAGCAACACCTTGTCAAATTACCTTATATTAATGGCTTTAAGGAAGATAAAATTCCTACTAAATTCAAGCCCATTCAAATGAATCAAGAATTGTTAGAATATTGCAAAAAAGAAATCCAAGATTTGATTAATAAAAAATTAATTAGAAAATCAAAGTCCCCTTGGTCTTATTCTACATTTTATGTTCCAAAAAATGTCAAAATAGAACGAGGGGCCCCTCGTTTAGTTATCAACTATAAACCCTTAAATGCAGTTCTCAAATGAATTAGGTATCCTAATCTAATAAAAGAGACTTGCTTAATAGGCTTTCAAGAGCCAAAATCATTTCAAAATTTGATAAGAGATTTGGTTTTTGGCAAATCTAGATTGATGAGACAATTAAATACAAAACTCCTTTTAATGTTATGTTTGGCTACTACAAATGGAACACCATGCCATTTGGACTAAAGAATGCTGCATTCGAATTCCAAAATGTCATAAATGCCATTTTTTTCTCCATATACTTATTTTTCAATAGTATACATAGATGATGTCTTGATATTTTCAAGAAATATTGATCAACATTTTAAGCATCTAGAAATTTTCTACAAAATAATAAAAAGAAATGGGCTAGTAGTCTCTTAAAAAAAAATGAAATTGTTCTAAACAAAAATAAGATTTTTAAGACATGAAATTGTCAATGGTACTATAAGACGTATTGATCGATCCATAGAATTTGGAAATAAATTTCCATACTAAATAAGAGATAAAAAAACAGCTTCGAAGATTCTTAGGATGTGTCAATTATGTCTCTGAATTCATGCCTCATTTAAGAATTAAATGCAAACCTTTGTTCCAAAGATTCATGGAAAATCCCCCTAATTGGACTCTTGAAATGACTAAGATAGTCCAAGAAATCAAAAAGGAAATGAAAACACTCCTTTGTTTAGGAATCTTAAAACTTGAATAAAAAATTATAGTAGAAATTGATGCTTCTAATGAAGGATATGGAGGGATTCTCAAACAACTAGTAAATGGTGAAGAACAGATTGTTAGATATCATTTAGGCATATGGTAGAGTGCCCAAGAAAATTACTCTATTGTAAAGAAAGAGGTATTAGCCATAGTACTTTATGTCTCAAAATTCCAAGGTTCATATTATAAAAAGTTTTTTATAAGAGTAAACTGCAAGTCTGCAAAAGAAATTTCGATCAAAGATGTAAAGAATCTTGTTTCAAAATAGATTTTTGCCAAATGGTAAGCCATTTTATTTGTTTCTTATTTCAAAATTGAATTTATCAAAAGAGATTCCAATTCTTTGCCTGATTTCTTATCTAAAGAATTCCTACAAGGAAACCATGGCTAGTTCATCAAAACCCAAATCAAAGGCAGATTACGCCATGAAACTTGCTCCAAAGACTCCTGCAAGAGCTGACCAACGATCTCATTGCCACTTTCTAAGACTTACTATCGGGACCACAGACTTGCCTACGTGGGTGATTGTTACGTAGATTGTTTATGATTAAAAGAAATCGTTCCTAAAATGATGGTGATTTCTTTAAGCATTATATCTCCTTTCCTAAGTATGCTATGTTAAGAACTATTAGTAAGATAGCAAAAAAAATTTATCCTGAATGTGTATTCAAATCCCACCATAAGGTATTTCTCTCACTTCTATTAGGAAAATACACGCCAAATTATTAGCAAGATAACAATGAACAATATACTATGAAATAATTAAGATAAAACAAAATGAAAAAGATAGTTGAATTACTTGAGAAATACTTACAAAGATACTGATATAGAAGATGTCTTGATACAGATGATTGAAAGCTTGGAAAATGGAAATAAAAATTTGATACAAGGAGATGATTACAAAAGAAGAGTTAGCTAAAGGTTTTTGAAAGTAAAATTGTTTGTCTTGAATTGTCTCTACCCTTCTCTGCTTGCTTCCCTCCTCTTTTATAAGCAATTTTGGATCAAAACCTATGACTTCTGAAAAGTGCACAGTTCTTTCCGTGTTTGAACAATAAAAGTTGAACAATGGCTTTTTGTAACTACACTGTAGTCAAAAGTTGAACAATAAAAGTTGAATGGTGAACTCCGTGACTATGAACAATTGCGCCTGATGATGAATAGTAAAAAGCTAAATAATGTTTCTCCCTTGAACAATAATTGATTTATCAGTTTCTGCCCATGTTGATTGAACAGTAATAATTGTTAATTGTTTGAATAGTGTTTTATTGATTAGTCCGGACTTCATGATGTAGGAACAGAGATTTTTTTTCAATGGACTGTGAGGCATGTCTATGCCATAAAAGTCATCTTCATTTAAAAAAAAATGGATCATTATGTCTTCACCTTCTTCTTCTTCTTTAGCGGAAAGCTTGGCAACCAGCTCTAATATTTTTTGTTTGTACTGGTGAGGCTCTAATGTTCATGCCAAATTAGCATAAATCTTAGATTTGTTGTTGAGAAAAGAAAATTTATAAATCTTAAATTGTTCTTCATGTGATTTAGACCATTGATCAAAGTATTCTTGAACAGTTTTTAAAGAAGAAAGTTCAAGATTGAACTTCTCCCACCATTTGATTTTGAATACTCATTTGATATAAAGTATTCATTGATCATTTTCTTCTTGAACATAAGACCAAGTTAATATCCATCCAATCTTGAAGGTTGAACAAAAAAGAAGGTCTTTTATTTCGAAAGGAGCTTCTTTGTTATCTTGATAATATATGCATCCTTAATAAATCTTTTCTGGGTGGATCTCAAAGCTTAGACCAAAGTATTTGAACCATTGAGTAAACCATAGAGGAAATTTATCTTGAGTAGTTTTAAATGAAATACACCAATAATGGGAATAATTCTTGTAATAAAATACATTTTCCCGTGCCTCGATATAATAATAATAAGTAAAAACTGGTGAAGCAAATTCTTGAGAGAACCTTTTTGGAGTGAAGGGATGTTACTTCCATTCCTTCAAGGTAAGAGTAAAGGGATGTTGTTTCCATTCCTTTAGGGTAAGAACTTTGAGAATTTTGAATTTTGAATATGTTATTTCCTGTTGAGCATTTTGGATATGAGTAATTTCAATATTATCGATATCTACTAAGATCTACTTATAGTAGGTCCGAGTTTTTTTAAGGTGATTTGGAACAAAATGAAAATTCTTAGGGAAACAATTAAGAATAATGTGGATGGGATTCTTTTCGAAGAATCCTTTTAAGCATTTTAGTTCAACTAAGAATACTGGTTTTGATAAAGGCTTTAAAAAATAATCCTTAATTTGAACATGAGGTTTGAAATGGGTTACCAATACTAGTTTATGGAGCAAAGGGAATTTTGGATTGACAATTCCAGCATAAATTGATGGAGTCAAGGTTTTGGATTGCGCAAGTTGGTCAACTTTTGCAAGAGTCTTTAGAGCAATTTTCATGGTGTAATCTACCTTTGATTTGGGTTTTAATGAACTAGCCATAGTTTCCTTGTAGGAATTCTTTGGACAAGAAATCAGGCAAAGAATTGGAATGTCCTTTGATAAATTCAATTTCGAAATAAAAAACAAATAAAATGGCTTGCCATCTAGCAAAAATCTGTTTTGAAACAAGATTCTTTACATCTTTGATCAAATTTTCTTTTGCAGACTTGTAGTCTACTCTTATCAAAAACTTTTTATAATATAAATCTTCTTGGAATTTTGAGACATAGAGTACTATGGCTAATACTTCTTTCTTTACAATAAAGTAATTTTCTTGGGCACCCTGCCATATGCCCGAATGATATCTAACAATCTATTCTTGGCCATTTACTAATTGTTTGAGAATCCCTCCATATCATTCATTAGAAGCATCAATTTCTACCATAATTTTGTATTTAGGTTTTAGGATTCCTAAACAAGGGAGAGTTTTCATTTCCTTTTTGATTTCTTAGACTATCTTAGTCATTTCAAGAGTCCATTCAGGAGGATTTTCCTTTAGTCTTTGGAACAAATGTTTGCATTTAATTCTTAAATGAGGCATGAATTCAGAAACATAATTGAGACATCTTAAGAATTTTTGAAGTTGCTTTTCTATCTCTAATTTGGTCTAGAAATTTATTTCCAAATTCTATGGATCGATCAATAAGTCTCATAGTACCATTGACAATTTCGTGTCCTAAAAATCTTATTTTTGTTTAAAACAATTTCATCTTTTTTTAAGAGACTACTAGCCCATTTCTTTTTATTATTTTGAAGAAAATTTCTAGTTGCTTAAAATGTTTATCAATAATCCTTGAAAATATCAGGACATCATCTATGTGTACTATTGAAAAACAAGTCTATGGAGAAAAAATGTCATTCATAACATTTTGGAATTCAGATGGAGCATTCTTTAGTCCAAATGGCATGACGTTCCATTCGTAGTGGCCAAACAGAACATTAAAAGTAGTTTTGTATTTATCTGTCTCATCAATTTAGATTTGTCAAAATCTAGATCTCATATCAAATTTTGAAAAGATTTTGGCTCCTAAAAGCCTATTGAGCAAGTCTCTTTTATTAGGTATAAGATATCTAATCCATTTGAGAACTGCATTTAAGGGTTTATAATTGATAACTAAACGAGGGGCTCTTCATTTTATTTCAGCATTCTTTTGATCATAAAATGCAGAATAGGACAAAGGGACTTTGATTTTCTATTTTTTTTTATTGATTAAATCATGGATTTCTTTTTTGCAATATTCTAACAATTCTTGATTCATTTGAATGGGTCTGGCTTTAATAAGAATTTTATCTTCCTTAAAGCCATTAATAAAAGGTAATTTGACAAGGTATTGCTTTTTAGACTAGAAAGCACTAGGAAATTTTGAACAGATTTCTTTTTCAAATTTTTGTTGCAAAGTTTAAATTTTATCCTGGACAATCTTAGAAGTTAGGGATTCTTCAATCTGCTTTTCTTCTAATTCTTCTTTAAGATAATCTATTTGCTTAATCTTATGAGTTAATTTGTCTTGGAGCAAATTGATATGTCTCTTTTTTGTAGGAAAGATAAATTCGAAGAAAATTTTCTTTCCTTTTACTTGTGATTCTAATCCTTTAAAAGTAATAATGAATGGATAAAGCATTGTTAGAAATGGAGAACCCCGAATCAATGGGTTACTCATATCTTTTACTAGGGTAAACGAAGTCTTGAAATTTATTCCATCTTGAACAATTTTGGCTTTTGATAACTTGTATTGAATATCCATCCTAGAACCATTTGCAGTTAATAGTTTTTCGGATGTTTTTTCAAAAAACCTTGAAGGAATTACTTCTTAAGCATAATTTAGATCTGCTCTGCTATCTAATAAAGCAATTAGATCAGTGGACCATTCATTATTAAATAATATATTGATCTTGACAAACCACTTATGGATTTGAACATGATTAATGATGTTTATAAATTCTTGATCATTAACTTCTTCATTTCCAAAAGAAGTACTAGATGAGTCACTTAAGTCATTAGTAGCTTTATCTAATTTAGATTGAATTTCTTGATGTTAATTCTTTAGAGTTTTGATTTCTTTTTTGAGGTTGTTGATTTCTTATTGGAGCAATTCTAAGGTTTAAGGTTCTTTAGGCCTAAATTGTTCACATATTTCTTTCATTGAGTAAGGTTTTTGGGTTAAGGGTTCTTCTTTGACTAAACCTAGAGTCTTGAGATAATCTTCTCTTTCTTTTTTATTAGGCATAGTGTTGATTAATTTTAATAATGCTCGTTCTTCTTTTGTTATAACCGGAATCTTTTTACGTGAACAAATATTGTCTAAGAAGCACTCATCATTTTGACTACTTCCAGAACTAAAACTATTTAACAAATATTGAACAAGGTTGTCAAATTCTTGATCACTACTATATCCTGAAGAACTTTCATCCATAATTTTTAACAATTCTTCCTTGATGTCTTCAGAAATATCTAATTTGTTAATCTTTTTAGTTTTTAAGCAATTGGGAGCAATGTGACCTTTTTCTCTGCATTTGAAGCATTTTACTTCCCTTTTAGATCTTTTAATTTTAGATTTATAAGGTTTCTTTTTAACCTTTTAATCTGATTTTTTGAATTTTTGATAAATTTTTCTTTGATCTTTTTATTTT
This sequence comes from Laguncularia racemosa, assembly GCA_037954665.1. Lineage (NCBI taxonomy): Eukaryota > Viridiplantae > Streptophyta > Magnoliopsida > Myrtales > Combretaceae > Laguncularia > Laguncularia racemosa. The sequence goes on along the minus strand of JBBMOL010000025.1, from coordinate 5,926,807 downwards.
TCTTTTGATTTTTGAAGATGGGGCTTGAATTTTTTTTCATAACCATATTGAAAACAAAAGTCTCCTAATTCCCTTTTGAGACTGGCTTTATCTTGAGAAATTTTTTATTTAAGTTTTAGGCCATTGCATAAGCTTAGTCCTTCTATGCTTATAGCAGTGACGAGTTGACCATAGGTTAGATATCCTATAGGATTATTAAATTCTCGGTTTATTCTTTCCTTTACCTTATTTGAAAAATGTTTTGGAAGTCTATAGATGAAGCGTTCTTTCCAATATTGAGAATTATAATCTTCTCTTGAAAAGACTTTTGTTAAGAAAACATCTTTGTACCATTGGAAATCTTGGAGGGTTGGACAAGTTAGATTTTGGAGAATATCTGCATTTTTATCTCTAAATTAATCTAGATTTCCTACAAAATGTTTCATGACTGAATATAAAAGTATTAAAACAGCATCCTCAACATACATTGGTTTTCCTTGATCAGTTGAGATTTCTTTCTTAGCATTTAGAATATAATGTTTTTCTTCTTTAGTGAAATAATTTTCCCATCATCCTTTGATCATTCTTGTAAACCCTATTACTATGGCTTGAGCAGTTTGTTAATCAGTGTTGCCATTCTGTTTATAAGAGTTGGGAGCAATAATCATTTGATTGATTATGGGCAAGACTTGATATTCAGCTAATCCATCAATATTCCACTTATATATACCTTTTCCAACATGTACATTGGTGGTAGCAAAGTCTTGTTCTTTGATCATTGTCTCTGGAAGAGTTGGTCTTAAATACCAATTCCTTGTTTTTTATCCATAGGCAATTAATTGTTAATAGAGTTTTTCTTGAAATTGTTCAGCTAGGTTGTTTATATCTTAATCAATCATATCTACTGTTTTTAAAATTTTTTTATTTTTCAACTAAATCACCTAATTTTGAATTATTTTTAAATTTGAAATTTTTAATGGCTAGATCAGTATTTAGACTATAAATTGGTTTGATAATTTCCTTGCCTTTCCCTTTGGCAAGGTTTTCTATGATCACATTTTCAATACATTCAGTCTACATACTGATGGTATATAGTATATGATTGTTATAACTTCTTCAAGATCTAGCATTGGCTAGTTCAGAATTTACTATACCTGTATCTTTGAATGGAGCAACCTTAATGGTGGTTTCACCAACTTGGATTTCTACCTCTTGGAGAGGTGAATGTGTTGAACTAGTTAGACCCAAGTTAGTTTCCCATTTTTTGATCACTTTGTTAAAGGTATGAATGAAATATCTCTTTTTTTGTTCAAAATTTTCATTCATCCATTAGAAAATATGATATGGTTTCTTTTAAATAATTTTCCAAATCAGAACCCTTCTCTTGTTTAAAGATTTAATGATGGAAGTATAAAAATCGAATTTCCTTTTATAACAAATGAAAGGCCATCTGCGCCCATTACTCTAGAATACTTAGTTCAATCTCTTATATCAAGTCATGCTCTTAATCGGACTCCGAGCCTTCAAGAAGGCTTAAATCGACTAGAAAAATTAAGAAATATAGAACCTGATCAAAAATCAGAATTAAAAGAAAACCCTATCAAACTAGAAGGGTTAGATTTTCAATTAAATATTCTAGAAGTAGTATATAGACCAAATTCCCTAACTATGTCTCAAATAAACGAATTAAACACTGTTGATTCAAAAGAACCTTTTCAATTTGACAAAGACCTATTAAGAAAAGATTTCTATTCTCTAGAAAATAATAATAATAATAATAATAATAATAATAATAATAATAACAATAACAATAATAATAATGACAAGAATAATAACAACAACAACAACAACAACAACAACAACAACAACAACAACAACAACAACAATAAGAAGAAGAAGAAGAAGAAGGAGAAGAAGAAGAATCATAATAATAATAATAATAATAATAATAATCATCATCATCATCATCATAATCATAATCATAATCATAATAATAATAGTCATAATAATAATAATAATCATAATAATAATAATAATAATGATGATGATGATGATGATGATGATGATGATGATGATAGTGTACTTGAAAATGGGATAGGTATGTTTGTAGTAATTTGTATCCATGCCAATACTCAAACAATTCCTTGATGTCTCCATTGAGTTATTTAAGTTCCTTACGTTAATACTAAGATTCAATCTATTCTTGACATTTTAAGTGAGTCATTTAATCCTCAATATCCATGCATTACACCAACAAAGTCCTTTTCTTGGTATTCCTTATGATATATGATTATATACATTATTGTCATGTTGGGTACGTATGGATGATTAGAAATGAAACGGAATGTAATAACATGGAATCAATGATAGAGCGGTAAATCCATTCTTATGTTTGAAAATATAAGCTTTCAAATGATTCATTTAAAAGATTTAATTGAACCTTGCCACAAATATAGAGAACTTCCAATGTATCCCAAAGATAAACAAGCAAACAAATAAATAGAAAGATGATTTCCAAAGTATCAATCCACTTTGAAAAATTGATTCATTAATGGTATTGACACTAGTTTCTCAAAGTTCATATCCCCATCTTCATTGTAATCATTTAAAAAGTAAAAGAAAAAAATGAGCATTTCTTTGATTTTATTTTTTATTTTTTATTTTGCTAAGGTTTCTTATATCATTAAACAAAGTAGATGAAGGGTACAAGTTCCTTGTAGAGCAACATTTAAAGCAACACACACATTATAAATTGAGTTAACTATGAAATAATCTATATCGAATAGGTTCTATATGGGTATTAAGGGTCACATAATAGATTTTGAATACAATTTTTTCATAATATACTCCCACAAGATAAGGTATGGGTATAAAGTCATTTTATCTTATACCCATCTTTGAACATGTACTTCAAAGTATATATAGTATAAATTCTAAGGCACCAAGAACTTGCTTTATAAAATATTATTAAATAATATTAATAAATGAATGTTAAATGACAATATTATAATTTTTTTGTAATAAATGTTTTAATAAAAAAGAAAAACCAGAGTTTAAGTCTTTAAGTTAATAATCTAAACAATTAAACCTAATGTCGTCCCCTCTTTCTTTTCCTTATTCCACCCCATTGTCCTCGTGAACTTTAGATTTTTAATTCTTTTGTCTTGTTCTTTTCCATTCACTAAGCAACAAGATTATAAAACTTGAAATAATTAAGGTCAAAAAATTACTTTTTTTTTTTAATTCCACATGTTTTGTTACAAGTTTCATAAATTTTGCATATTAAGAATTTATAATTCATATATGAATTACTTCTTTAATATCACATAAATTCAAAATTTATAAGAAGAAAGATAAAATTTATAGGTTTTATAAGGTACTATAGGATATAAGGTGATTACAAGGTACTACAAGATAGGTTTTGGTTTCAAAAACTGGGAACTTGTATTTTATAAAGTAGAGTACAAATAGGGCCTAATATCCTATACACCTTGTATCCACTTAGCCCTAAGTGGAATAAATTGACTTTCTCTTAAAGTAAGAATCATCGATTCCTCCAACTTTTAAAAATGCTTCTAAAATTCATATATGAATTACTTCTTTAATATCACATAAATTCAAAATTTATAAGAAGAAAGATAAAATTTATAGGTTTTATAAGGTACTATAGGATATAAGGTGATTACAAGGTACTACAAGATAGGTTTTGGTTTCAAAAACTGGGAACTTGTATTTTATAAAGTAGAGTACAAATAGGGCCTAATATCCTATACACCTTGTATCCACTTAGCCCTAAGTGGAATAAATTGACTTTCTCTTAAAGTAAGAATCATCGATTCCTCCAACTTTTAAAAATGCTTCTAAACTTGGGGTAGGGAATGGAATCTAAAGTCATGATTCCATTCCGAACCTATTTTAACATACCAAATGTGACAAGAGGACTAACATTGTATGATAATAAAGACAGAGAAAATTTAAAATATAAAGGACTTAATTGAATCTTAATTTAAAAATAAGTTTTCAAATGATTCATTTAAAACTTAAAAGGTTTAATCGAACCATGCCACAAATATAGAGAAATTCCAATGTGTCCTAAAAATTAACGAACAAATAAAAATTAGAAAAAGGATTTCCAACGTATTAATCCTCTTTGAAAAATTGATTGACTAAAACTGAACATATGAATTATGTATTTATCAAGATCCTTATAGTATAATAGCATGAATGTTAGTTTCTCAAAGTTCATATCCCCATCTTAATTGTAATCATTTAAAAAATAAAAGAAAAAAAATCAGCATTTCATTTATTTAAAAAATAAAATACTGAGGTTTCTTGTAACGTTAAACAAAGTAGATGAATGGTACGAGTTCCTTGAAGAGCAACATTTAAAGCAACCCACACATTATAAATTGAGTTAATTATTAAACAGTCTATATCCTTGTAATTAAAATTGCAGCCTACCTGCATCCAAAAGAATGGAATCCAAACTTTGGGCTATCGATGGGCTCAGGATCCCTCCTGTTGATATATGGGGGATAACACTTGATGGAGTTGCCTGCTTTAAGAAATTGTAGCTACTCGCATGACATAAAGGATGGATAATGCAGCGCGGAAAGTGTAACGAAACGAATCCGATTATAGGATTGGCCTCGCGAACAACAAAGAATAATGATGAGTTATTCCTTGAAGAAATCTGGGTTGTGCACAACCGATAAACGGAGAAAATCGTTTCTCAAAAGTGTATTTGAATAAGCAATAAAACGCAACCCTAAAATAACCTAACAACAGTATATATACTACTTTGTAAAAATACATAAAAAGGAAATATAAACATACACGTGGAAATAAATATTAATATACACGTCTATTCTCTATCGTATATACGGTCGTGCCTCACAGCCGTGTATGTTTCTAGGAATATGTCTAGCGTAATACACGGTTGTGTCCCCTGGCCGTGTATGGAGACCATGTATAGAGACCGTGTATGCTTCTGTTAGAAATCCTGACCGAATACACGGCCGTGTTTCTGGCCGTGTATGGAGCCGTGTGTCTTTCTAGAAGTTCCCCTGACTTGTTACACAATCGTGTAACAAACCGTGTATCAGCTCGTGTCTCCATCATTCTCTCCCACCAATGGAGAACTCGACCCCAAGTTCTTGTCAGGACATAACGGTGTGTCATCGGGGTGGAAAAGAGATAAATCTGCCACATTAAAAGTACAAGAAATGTTCATATCTTCGGAAAGTTGTACAACGTACGCATTGTCGTTTATCTTGTGCATGACTTCATAAGGCCCATTTTTTTTGTTGGAGTTTCCCGTATCTGCCCGCAGGGAAACGCTCTTTCCGAAGGTAAACCATTACCTTATCGCCCACGGCAAAAAGTTTCTTCCTTCTATGCTTATCCGCAGCCCCTTTGTATCGAGTATTGGCTTCCTCTATCTTCCATCTAACTTCCGCTGCGGTGGTTTGGCATTGTTCCGCCATATGCTTAGCAGCAACATCACCCACCATGTCCTTAGGTAATTTGATCAGGTCCAGCGCGTGTTGTGGTGCTTTGGTATATACCACTGAGAACACTGACCTCCCAATAGTTCGGTGGACGGAACTATTGTAAGCGAATTCAGCTTGAGCCAACGCTTGATCCCATTGCCCTGGCTTCTCACAGCAAATACTTCTAATGAGGTTTCCGAGGGTCCGATTAGTTACCTCCGTTTGACCATCGGTTTGAGGATGAGTTGTGTTGCTGTAATTCAGATATGAGTCAAACATATATCAAAGAGTCCTCGAAAAGTGGCTAAGGAAATTGCTTTCTCTATCGAAGGTAATGGACTTTGGGACCCCATGTAGACGCACCACTTCCTTGAAGAATAACCATGCGATTGCCCGTGCATCAGCGGTCTTTCTGCAGGGGATAAAGTGAGTCATCTTGGAAAACCTGTCAACTACAACAAACACAGAGTCAGCACCTTGTTGGGTACGAGGCAAACCAAGTATAAAGTCCATCGATAGGTCCTCCCAAATGTTCACCGGCACGGGAAGAGGGGTATATAGGCCAGTGTTTTGGGATTTCCCTTTCGACACTTGGCAAATATAACACCTTTCCACAATTCTATACACATCCCTCCTTAACCGAGGCCAAAAATACCTTTCGATAACTGCAGCTAGGGTCTTATCTCTGCCCATATGTTCTTCCAATCCACCACCGTGCAGGTCTCGGATAAGCTTTTCCCGTAAGGATGATTCAGGGATACACAGCTGATTCCCTTTCATTAAGTATCCATCGTGGATATGGTAGTCGTCACAAGGTTCTCTGTTAGCACATTTAGTCCACGTTTCTTTGAAGTCTCTATCCCCTTCGTATAGCTTCTTTAGTTTTTCAAATCCAACGATGTCCGCACTTAGAGTGAGTAGGACATCAGCTCTTCTACTCAGGGCATCCGCTACTTTGTTTTGCACACCTGACTCGTGCATCGGTCTAAGAGGAAACCTTTGTAAGAACTCAATCCACTTGGCGTGCATGTCCTTACTTATCCGGGTTTAGACACTTAAGTGTTTAAGAGCCCCGTAGTCGGAATACAAGATGAACTCCTTTCCAATCAAGTAGTGTTCCTATACTTTAAGAGCTCTCACCACGGCATAGAACTCCTTCTCATATGTACACCAATTCCTCCTGGCTTCACACAATTTTTCACTATAAAATGCAATTGGTCTCTTTTCCTGTGATAGTACCTCCTCGACTCCAACTCCACTAGCGTCATAGTCTACCTCAAATAATTTTTCAAAATCTGGTAACGCTAATACAGGGGCGCTACACAATCGTTGCTTCAAGTTTATGAAACTTGCTTCAGCTTCTTCGCCCCATCGGAATTTACCCTTCTTCAAACACTCGGTCAAGGGGGCAGCGACTGTACTAAAGTGTTTAATAAATCTCTTATAGAAACTAGCTAAGCTGAGAAAGCTTCTCAACTCAGTAACGGTTCTCGGAACAGGCCATTCTCTAATCACTTTCACCTTTTCATCATCCACCATCACCCCTTCACTGCTGACTATGGACCTGAGGAACAATAGTCGCTTTGACATGAATGTGCACTTCTTAAGATTGGCAAACAGTTTATTCTCTTTTAGTACAGACAAAACACATTTCAAATGCTCAAGATGTTCTTCTTCAGATTTACTGAATACCAAGATATCATCGAAATACACAACTATAAAACGACCATTAAAGGGTTTTAATACTTGGTTCATCACTCTCATGAAGGTGCTTAGTGCGTTACTAAGACCAAACGGCATCACCAACCACTCATACAGCCCCTCCTTTGTTTTGAATGTCGTTTTCCATTCATCTCCAGGACGGATCCGAATCTGGTGGTATCCATTCCTCAAGTCTATTTTGGAGAAGATAGTGGCTCCACTCAACTGATCCAACATATCCTCGATGCGCGGGATGGGAAATTTGTACCCTATGGTGATCTTATTGATAGCCCTGCTATCAACACACATCCTCCAGCTCCCATCTTTCTTGGGAGTTAACAATGCTGGAACCGCACACGGACTCAGGCTGTCCCGGATAAACCCCTTGTCCAAAAGCTCTTGGACCTTCTCCTGTAGAATCTCGGTCTCCTTGGGACTCATCCTATAATGTGGTAAGTTTGGGAGACTTGCTCTGGGCACTAGGTCTATCTAATGTTGGATGTCTCTCAAAGGCGGTAGACCCTCAGGTAGATCGTCAGGAACTACCTCCTTAAACTCCTCCAGTAGACTCTTTACTGTCTCGGGTACTTCCACACTAGCCTCCTTTTCTCCAACTACCACATCTTTTACTATAAGAGCATGGACCACCCGTGACTCCCTTAGGTCTTCCACCAATTCCTTTTCTGATTGAGTGACGATTAGGAAAGAACGACTCTCTGCCCTCTTCTCCTTCGAGCGTCCTTCCTTCTTCAACGGTAACAATGTGTACCTCACACCCTCCTTCTCCAATCTGTACACATTCTCTTTTCTCGCATGTTGCGCGTTTACATCAAACTGCCATGGCCTACCAAATAAGATATGACAGGCATCCATGTCTACAATATCACAAAAGGCTTCATCGTGGTACTTCCCTATTGAGAATGGTACCCTACATCTCTCCTTGACTTCAATCTTCTCGGCAGCTTTAATCCACCCAATAGTGTACGAATTTGGGTGCTTTTCGATAGGTAGTTGCAGCTGCTTCACAACTTCTCTTCCTATGATGTTTTCGCAACTCCCGTTATCTACTATTAGTTCAAACAATTTCCCATTAATAGTACACCTTGTGCGAAACAACTAGTGTCACTATGTAATCTCTTCTTGTTTCGAGGTGAGCATCATCCGTCGAATCACATAAGTCGGTTATGTTGCTTCTTCCTCCTCCTCATAATACTCTCCCTCTCCATCAGGTTCACAGCAAATCTCCTCATCATCCTCCTTATCAAGGATGTTTACGCTTCTCCTAGCAGGACATTCGTTTGACCAATGACCCGGTTGATTACATCGAAAACATTTGCCCAAGATAGGCTTGGCATAGGGATTACTCTGCCTCTAGGTTCCCTTAGGTTCCATCGGTTTCTATCCCTCACTCTTCTCTTCTCTCTTGGTACTGTCATCAGTAGGTTTATATGCAGCATTTTTACTTTTCTCAAATCCTGACTTACTACCACTACCTACAGCTTCACCGACATACCCCTTCCTTCCCCCTTCGTATCTACTACCCTGCTCCTGCAACATTAACTCAGCTTGGAGGGCCAAATTCTTCGCTTCCACCAGGGTCCTCACCATTGTAACTCCAATTTTATCTTTGATTTGGAGCTTCAGGCCTTCCACGTACCGCGCTATTTGTTGGCCTTCACTCTCCCTCAAGTCATTCCTTTAGGCCAGTCTCATGAATTCGGCCGTATACTCATGCACTGAACGTTGCCCTTGGTGGCATCGCTGATATTATTGGAACAATATCTGCTCATAGTCCAACGGGTGGAAATCATGTTGCAACAACTGCTTCATGCGATACCATGTTCTCACCAGATGTTTTCCTTCCCTTTGCCTCCTGCTCTGCAGCCTCTCCCACCATGCCGAGGCTCCACTCTTCAGCCTGCACGCCACCAATCTCACTCGACAATCTTCGGGAATTTCCATGTAGTCAAAGAATCGATCTACTTCCGCAATCCAATCTAGGAAGCCTTCGATATTAAAGCTACCGTCAAACCATAGAATGTTGACCTTCAGGCGGTGGTCTCCTCCATCTCCCTGATCATACACACCACAGCTCCTCCAGTAATCACCGTCTCTATAATGGTTTTCGTGCTGAACCAGCCGATAACCACCACCTTTACCACCGCGCCCTCACTGAGGTCTACCCCCATATGGGTCATCACTCTCATCGCTGGAATCCTCCTCCTCTACATATCCTCACCTGTTTTCAACGACAGGTTGGACTATACGTCCACCGAAGTCATCCATTGCACGTGGTGGATTCCTACCAACACCCCCAACCCTATTAGGGTCTACCGCTAAGGCGTCGAAACGCTCGATCAGTTCATTAAGGTGCCATTCCATACGCCCGACCTTCTGATGTATCGCGTCAAACTCTGCCCTTGGAACCCATTGATGGTTTCCTTGTGATCTCGTATCTTGAACACCATCAAGAACACGACCGTCGTCATCGCCTTGATGAGTTGATATCTCTATAGGAAATAGCCTTGCTCTGATACTAACTAATGCAGCGCGGAAAGCATAACAAAACGAATCCGATTATAGGATTGGCCTCGCAAACAACAAAGAATAATAATGAGTTATTCCTTGAAGAAATCTGAGTTGCGCACAACCAATAAACAGATAAAATCGTTTCTCAAAAGTGTATTTGAATAAGCAATCAAACGTAACCCTAAAATAACCTAACAACGGTATATATACTACTCTATAAAAATACATAAAAAGGAAATATAAACGTACACGTGGAAATAAATATTAATATACACGTCTATTTTCTATCGTATACACAGTCGTGCCTCACAACCATGTATGTTTCTGGGAATATGTCTAGCGTAATACACGGTTGTGTCTCCTGGCCGTGTATGGAGACCATGTATGCTTCTATGAGAAATCCTAACCGAATACACGGTCGTGTTTCTGGCCGTGTATTGAGACCGTGTATGCTTCTGTGAGAAATCCTGACCGAATAGACGGTCGTGTTTCTGGCCGTATATGGAGACCGTGTATGCTTTTGGGAGAAATCCTGACTGAGTACACGGCCGTGTTTCTGGCCGTGTATGGAGCCGTGTGTGTTTCTGGAAGTTCCCCTGACTTGTTACACGACCTTGTAACAAACCATGTATCAGCCCGTGTCTTCATCAATGGAATATTAAAAATTTTCAAACATGAAAAGATCAGAAGAATGTGATTAGTTCTATCGTAAATTCAAATTCAATTAGCCGATATTGGCCTATTATCACCATTTTGCAGGGCCTTCGCATCCGTTCTGAGAACCGGAAGGCGCATTGTGATGACAAGGGAAAGAATGGATCATAGAGAACTGCGCCTAAGCTGTTTGTTGAAATTAAGGTTAGTAAGTTGTCTTATTGTGGAATTACATAAAGTAGCTGCCAATCATTTACCAGACGGTACCATTGCAGAAATATAAAAACATGTGAGGTAACAAATAATAAAAATACTACCTAATCCGAATAATAGAAGACAAGATAAATCCTATTAACGGATAAAAAATTCAACGAAAAAACATTATTCTTTATTCAAACAAGTTGTTATATTATCTTTTCTTCCCTTTCTCATTATTATATTTTATGTCACATGTACAACTGTAAACAATGTTTACTACAATCACCATGTTCGGAAAATGGTTTTGTTTGTCCCAGATCTTCTTGTCTTAGATGATTTAGCACTGGCATTGTCCCATACGACAAACAGCAATGCTCAAGTCACATTTAATATACTTGCAATCTTCGTCAGTCGTACATGGTAAAAATGTGTTTGGTCTGTAAAATTGGCACTCGCACTTTTCTGTTGCTACATTGCAGACAGGAAGACCACTCTCACATACATAATCCCTACAATCACTTGCAATAGTACATGGTTCTTCGACATGAGCCATTGCAGAAGCTAAAAATTTAAATAAAAGTTTTCGTTAATTAGTAATGAACATATATTTTAACGAAATATATTGCATACGGAAGATAAGCACACTTACAAAACATAATGACCAATAGTGCAATTCCGAAAACGGTCATACAACGGGCTTTCTCCATGGCTTCCTTGATTTATGAAGCTACAAAAAAAAGGCTGTGTTTATTTTGGTTTAAGGTTGCTATTGATTTACAGAATACTTGCTGAGGATTTTATAGTGGAAAGTTAATATAACAGTTACCGAATTGCATCTTTTACTATTACATTACATTTAATTGATAAATCATTCATTTACCGGAATTACCGGATATATTTCTAATTGGACATGAGGGTTTAAGGAAGTGAATCATGTATATTGCCAATAAACTGGCAATTCAATCTATGTTATACATTATTGCTTATAATAGAAGACTTGTGTAAGTTAATTGCATTTTTTACCATTATAGTACATGCAATATTATCAACAAGAATATCGAAATATATTGCTATTTGAAATGGGGGTTTTTGGAAAGCAATATTGCATGATAAAGTAAATATGTTTTTCTCATCCTGTGTCGTTTTCGGTTTGGTAACTATATAAAATGCCAAAATTAACACAAAATAATACAATTTTAGAGATAGATCATGGAAACTTGTATAAAATGGTAAGATTAACTTGATTTTGATTCAATGGTACATCATTATAGAATAATCCAATTATTTGCTATGTTTAATTGTGTGGGCTAAAAATATAATTATAATAAATGGCTATACCCAATAATAATTTTGACTAATCACTTGGATTATTAGTAACATCTAAGTGATTAGACCCATCCTTAGCATCTTTGGGAGTTTTTGCTTGGTTGGTTTTAAGTAGGGATTATTAAGGTTGGCTTGACTAGTTTTAACCTTTTTTTGCAAACCTGTGCTCTCAATATGATCATGTCAATAGGGCTAGAAGCCTATGAATCACTTCAAAAAACCTTAGTGATCTTGTCCATCAATCATCAAGCTGATTCAATGGTAGTTATTAACTATCAAATATTATGAACATCTCCCATCTTCTCACTTTAGAGGGGAGAGGATCAAATGACTAATTAACTTTCAAGTTTTAGGGTTCAAAAATCAAACTCAATTTGGAGGCTCACGATTCCCTACATTTTTTCTTTTCCTACTTGAAAGATTGAGAGTATCAAAGTCAAAGCACCTAAGCTCCTTTTGCTATCACACAAGCATGCAAGCCTATTGATACTATTTGTTTCTCTTCCTTAAGCCCTCTTAATCTCATCTCACATGAAGTTGCCATCCTAAATCACATCATTCTGTTAACATCATGTAAAGGGCATAACTCTTGCCACACACATGTGGCATGCATTTAACAATTCCCTATATCTATAATAATAATTTTCAAATAGTTTTTAAGATTCACATGATTTAAAAATGAAATAAAATTTGTGCATCACTCATTTAGAAACTGATAACAATTAGCTTACGTTTCATTCAAATTAAAAGTACATTTGTTTAGCTCAAAAAGCAAAATTAATCTTCGAAGAAATAGAATAGATTCTTGCATATACCCACAATTTTAGGACAAACGGTTAAAGCAGCATAGGGGCTTTTAGGGAAAAATTTAGGGAACATTAGTCCTACTTGATGGAGGCCCTAACTTTTGTTTACCCTCTTTATTTAGTAGATCATCACATTACATTATAAATAGGCTTGTTGTTTAGTTGTAAATATGAAAGTATGTAAGAATTACTTCTAGGGGCTTTGTAAAACCTAATGCTGGTGATTACAAGTTGATCTAGAGAATAGTTAAGTAAAGTAAGTAAGGTGATCTAAATCCCTACCCATAAGTAAATGACTTAGCTAAGAATTGAATTCAATAGGTATAATATGCTAAATGTGCAAATATTTTTTAAATTCATATTAAGGTTTGGCACTTTAGATTTATGATCTATACAAGTGCTATGAAAAGAAATGATATATCAAGTTTGTTAAGAATAGATTTTGGTCAATTATTAAGAATTAATTCAAGTTCAAAATTGAATTTGCCTTATCCCTATTTTAAGGGTGGCATATTAACTCGTCTTCCAAGTATCGGGTTTAAAATAGATGTGTTGGTAAGGTTGGTAACCAAACACCTAGAAGGCAAGGCATTATAAAAATTCTTGAGCTTGTTTAGTGCATGTGAAATTTTACTTATAACTCAAATGGTTGATTACTTCATTTTAAGATGGCCAATCACTATCTCACCTATAACCATATGTAATATATATTAATATTTAAGTGAGAAACTCACATCATGAGAAAGACTACGAAGTGAACAAGGGGCATTTACCAACTACAACACTACAAAAATGTTATATGCACTCAAGCATGGGTTATTAGAGATAAGGGAGAATATATCAAAAACTAGGTAGAACATATTGAAGGTAAGTTAAAGTTAACCAAAGTTAAGGCAAGGAAGGGATCTTATAAACAAAGTGGATTATTTCATAGAATTTCATTCACCACAGCCTCACTTGATCAGTCATAGTAGTGTAGCAAAAGCTCACCAAGCTCAAAATCACTTAGGTAGTTCATAACAACATATTAATATCACCATTTGATAAAAACTAAACTAAAAGTTTTACATAAAACTATGTTTTGTAGTTTTGAACTACAAAAAATGAGCTTTCCTAGATTGTGATAAAATTATATATTGTTAGAAGGACTATTGAAGCTAAGATTGTGCTTGATGATAGAAGGTTGTCTCACAAGCGCAAAGGAAATGGTGACATGTGGAAAGGTAGTCTAAAGCAAAAGTTACGATGGTTCAAAGCAAGTGGAATGTCCTAGAATCTCTTTTAAGTGTCTAAGAACTCTCCAGTTATTCAACTTTGGGGTAGTTTTCTAACGTGTTGGCTATGATTTAGAGGTAGTGGTGGTGTTAGGATAGATGTGGATGCAAAGTGGAATCTATAAATGGTTTTAGACTTATGTTTGGTTGAGTGAATGGAGAGAAATTAAAGGAAGAAGATGAGAGTTTATCTGGTTTTTATAAAGAAGGAATGAAAAGAAGAAAGAAGAAAGTGAGAGGGGGAGAGAAAAAAGTTTCAATGGTACTCACATGCCACAAAAATTAATTAGTGGTGCACAAGTACAAGTAAAATTCTAACATGCTAAAATATAAATGGTAGTTTTTTAAAAAATACCTATTATGACAAACACATGCTCAAACATTAGTAATTGTACTTCACTTATCCAAATAGGTAATGTATCGATACTAATGAATCTTTTTTATCTTAAAGGTGAGGGCACAAAAAAAGTCTAAGAATATTAGGGGAATCATTAGTGAAATGAAAAAAGGGAAAGATAGAAAAGTATAAAACGATTTTGCAAATATAAGGGAAAACTTGGGAGAAAGTTCAAGGAAAAAGTAGGTTAGTGTAGGACTAGTTTAACTTGTTGGTTTTGAGTCATTTTCAGCCATTTTTCTTTTCCTTTTCTTTTTTTCCTCAATAAAAACTATATGAGTGCAAATATTATTCAAGTTTACTCTTTTCTATGACTTCTTGTTGAGATTCAATAAATTCAAAATAGCTTTATAGATTGGGTTTATACACTAAAAAAGAAATTTATTTTTATTTTTTTATGATATAATTTTAAATACTTATGTTAGTTTATTGCATCTTTGTTGTTTGAGCTTAAACTTCGAAATTTTCAAACTTAATTTTTTTTAATATCTATGTCATTTTAAAATATAAATTTTCATTCTTTTACTTTACTTTCATTTTTGTCAATTTTAGGCTCTTGTATTGGTTATGTGTCTAGCTATTGTCCTAATAATTGCATTGTGACCAAAAAAATTGTAATTTTTTATTACTAATTTCAATAGTAGTGTGAATATTGTGGATTTGAATTTTAATCATCTTGAATTTTTTTTTTACTTCCCATTGTTTTTCTTTTCCATATACCTTCAATTATTAGAATACATCTAAAATACCAAATGCTAAACCTTGTTGGATATGAGAATTCGTAAATTAATATCATATAAAATGCTTAAAGAATTCAAGCCAAGAACCTACATATATTATGCATCAAACATCAATAAGGAAAAAATAATAATGTGCTTGAAAATGGGAAAGATATGTTAGCAATAATTTGTATTTGTGCTAATAGTCAAATAAGTCCTTTATGTCTTAATTAGGTTATTTAAGTTACTTAAGTTAACATTGAGATTCAACCATTTCCTTACATTTTAAGTGAGTCATTTAATCCTCAATATTTATGTGTTGCACCAATTAAATCCTTTCTTAATATTCCTTAGGATGTATGATTATATTGATAGATGACACGTTTGATGTGTATAGATGATCAAGATTGAAACAGAATGAAATGAAATGGAATCGGCAATAGAAAGCCAAGTCCATTCTTATGTTTAAAAATATTCAAGGAATGGAACAGAATTGATTGGTTTATAGAGATATTTATTGAAAATGCGCTTAATCCATATATGTAATGAATATAAATTAATGAGTTAAAAAAAATATTTAAGTAATTAGCATGTGGGTGGAACTAAAGGTGAGCGGATAACCTTATTATATAGGGCAGCCACTCGTACTCTACTTAATCAAATAGGTTCCCGATGAACATTAAGGATCACAAGGTGGATTCTAGGTATAGATTTTTCAAAACCTACTTTCACATGGTAGCGTACGGGTACGAGGTCATCCTATCTTATACCTACCTTAGAACTTATAATATAAAGTATGTATAGTATATGTTCTAAAGTACCGTATACTTGCCCTATAAAATATTATTAAATAATATTAATAAATGAATGATGAATAACAATATTATAATTTTTTTGCAATAAATGTTTTAATAGAAAAGAGTTTAAGTCCATAAGTTAAAAACCTAAATGATTAAACCTAATACCGCCCCCTTTTTCTTCTTGTTATTTTTTCTCATTTTCCTCTTTAACTTTAAATTTTCTATTCTTTTGCCTTATTCTTTTCCATTTGCTAAGCAACAAGATTACAAAACTTAAAATAATAAAGGTCAAAAAATCACCTTTTTTTTTTTTAATTTCACACATTTCGTTATAAGTTTTATAAATTTTGCATATTAAGAATTTATAATTCACATATAAATTAATTTTTTAATATTATATAAATTTGAAATTTATAAAAAGAAAAATAAAATTTATAGGTTTCATAAAGTGCTACGGGATATAGGATAGTTTCAAGGTGTTACAACATATGTTCTGATTTCAAAAATTGGGAACTCACATCTTACAAAGTAGAGTACAAGTAAGGCTTAATACCCTACCCACCTTATACCGGACCTCTAGGTGGAACATATCAACTTTCCCAACCTTAATACAAGAATCATTGATTCCCCTAACTTTTAAAAATGCTTCTAGTCTTGGGGGTAAGGAATGAAACTTAGAGTCATGACTCCATCCCGAACCTATTTTAGCATACCAAATGTGATAAGAGGAATTACATGGATCATAATAAAAACATAGAAAATTTAAATTAACTACTTCAAACATAAAAGGACTTAATTGAATCTTAATTTAAAAATAAGCTTTTAAATGATTCATTAAAACTTAAAAGGTTTAATTGAACCTTGCCACAAATATAGAGAACTTCAATGTGCCCCAAAAATTAATAAATAAATAAATAATAGAAAGACGATTTCCAAAGTATTAATGCTCTTTGAAAAATTGATTGGCTAAAGCCGAACATAAGTATGAATTATGGGTTTATCAAAGTCCTTTTAGTTTAATGGTGTGGACGTTAATTTTTCAAAGTTCATATTCCCACCTCAATTGTAATCATTTAAAAAATAAAAGAAAAAAAATGAGCATTTCATTTATTTATATAAAAAAAAAATGCTGAGGTTTCTTGTAACGTTAAACAAAGTAGATGAAGGGTACAAGGTAATTGAAGAGCAACATTTAAAGCAACCCACACATTATAAATTGAGTTTAGTGTGAAACGCTCTATATCCTTGTAATTAAAATTGCAGCTCGCCCGCATCCTAAAGAATGGAATCCAAACTTTGGGTTATCAATGGGCTCAGGATCCCTTCTGTTGAGATATAGGGGATAACACTTGATGGAGCTGCCTGCTTTAACGAATTACAACTACTCGCATGACATAAGGGATGAAATATTAAAAATTTTCAACCAAGAAAAGCAAGAATGAGATTAGTTGTATCGTAAATTCATGGCTTATTGTCACCATTTTGCTGGACATTCGCATCCGTTGTGAGAACGGGAAGGTGCTCTGCGATGACAAGAGAAAACGGATCAAAGAGAACAGCGCCTGAGCTGTTTGATGGAATTAAGGTAAGTGGGTTGCCAGGTTGTGGAATTACGTGAAGTAGCTGCCAATCATTTACTGTAGGCTGGCATTGCAGAAAAATAAAAACATGTGAGATAACAAAAAATAAAAATACTACCTAATCCGTTAAACAGAAGACGGGATAAATGCTAATAAAGGGTAAAAAATTCCACGAACAAAGATTATTCTCTATTCAAACAAGTTGTTATATTATCTTTTCTTCCCTTTCTCATTATTGTACGTATGTCCCGTGTACATCAGCAAACAATGTTTACTACAATCACCATGTTCGAAAACTGGTTTTATTTGTCCCGGATCTTCCTGTTTTAGATGATTTAGCACTGGCATTGTCCCATACGACAAACAGCAATGCTCGTGTCACATTTAATATACTTGCAATCTTCGTCAGTCGTACATGGTAAAAATGTGTTTGGTTTGTAAATTTGCCGCTTGTACTTTTTCGTTGTTATGTCGCAGCCAGGAGGACCACCGTGACATACATAATCCCCACAATCGTTGGCAGTAGTACATGGTTCCTTCAAATGAGCCACTGCAGAACCTAAAAATTTAAATAAAAGTTTTCATTAATTAGTAATGAACATATATTTCAACGAAATATATTGCAAACGGGAAATAGGCAGACTTACAAAACATAATGACCAATAGTGCAATTCCGAAAACGGTCATACAACGGGCTTTCTCCATGGCTTCCTTGCTTTGTGAAACTATAAAAAAAAAGGGCTGTGTTTTTTTTTATATATTAAAGCTTTTATAGATTTGTATGATCCTGGCTGAGGATTTTATAGTGGAAAGTTAATGCAATAATTACCTAATTAAATCTTTGACTATAACATCACATTTAATTGATAAATCATCTTTTAACTAGGATTATCGCATATATTTCAAATTGAACATTAGGGTTTAAGGTAGTGAATCATGTATATTTATTACCAGTAAAATGGTGATTCAGTCTAAGTTATGCATTATTACCTATAATAGAAGACTTGTGTATTAGTTAATTGCATTTTTTACCATTATAGTACTTGCAATATTATCAACAAGAATATCAAAATATATTGCTATTACTTGAAATGACGTTTTCAGAAAGTAGCATTGCATGATGAAGTAAATATTTTTTCTCATACTGCATCATTTTCGGTTTGGTACCTATATATAGTGCTAACATTAACACAACATAGTACAATTTTAGAGACAAATCGTGGAAACTTGTATAACATGCTAAGATTAGCTTGATTTTCATATCAATAGTGCATAATTATAGAAGAATATTCCAATTATTTATTATGTTTAATTGTGTGGGTTAAAAATATAATTATAATGAATGGCTAGGCTCTGTAATAATTTCTACTAATCACTTGGATTATTGACAATATCCGAGTGATTAGACCCATCCCTTCAAGCATCTTAGAGAGCTTTGTCTTGATGGGTTTAGAATAGAGATCATTAATGAAATGCCCTGCAAATTTTTTTTAAAAAAAAAAAAATTATTACTGTAAAAGTAAAGGAAATGAGCGAAGCAGCAAGTACATTTAGGATACGATAGGAAGGATAGCATATTCATAATTTTAAAAATATGACAAGGTTAACAATGAAAATAAAATCACTTTAATATATTAATACTACTTTAATAATTTAGTTATAACAAATAACAATTAACCTTAAAATGTAAAAGTAAGGAAAAAATTAAATCCGTTAGCTAATTATAATAAATAGGAAACAAGAATTAAAATTTTAGGTTTAAAATAGTTAAAGAGAATTTTTAAGTATATATTTATACTTGGAGTATTTTATTTAGTATACTCATAAGTTTCGTATAAAATATTATAATTTAAATAGTTTAATAAGATAGTTAATACATGTATTAATCAAACATGTAAATAGGTATTTTTCCCTTCTCTTTAGTTTCACTCTTTTTCTCTCTCCTTGTTTTGTTTTCCTCTCTCTTCCTCTTCTTTGAATTCCCTTTCCTTTTTTTTTTCACCATCTTCACTAACACTAACCCTAAATCCTCCCTTCATTTTCTCTAGTGGCACCAATCGACCCACATTCCTATAGACTCTACAAACTGACCAACCTCCCACATTTCACTCTCATTCTACTTTAACTTTCCATCCTTGACAATGTGTGCCTTCATTTTTCTCTCCCTTCCCTCCCCATTCTTCAACCCTCTCTCCCTTAACACTCGAACCCTCCAAATCATGATGGGATCAACTCCATGCACTCTTCTTAATTGGATTTACCCCAACCCGATTTTCTCCAAATTGCCCTCTACCTCAAAAACAATCCCAATTTAGCGCTCCACTTCTTCTCTTTCACTCACTACAACTCCCTTTTCTTCCACAACCCCAATTCATATGCAACCATCATCTATGTTCTCTCACGTGTTGAAGGAGAGTGTAGAGTATCGCTTGCGATATTTAGAAGAGCGATGTCGTGAGTTTGAAGTAAAATAGAGCAAGTTGGATATTTTAGATGAGTTGATGAAGGTTTTTAGGAAGAAGATTGAGGTGATATTAGCATTTTAGAGAAAGTGTGAAGTTTTGGAGAGTGTGAAGAGAGAGATTGCAGTGAGGTTGGTGGAGACTAAGGAGAGAGAGGGGCAAGTGGAGAAGAAAGGGAAGGAATTGGAGGAGTTGTGGAGTAAAGATGAGATGGAAAAGACAGAAATTTAGTGTAGAGATAGCTAACTAGAGAAGAAAGAGAAGGAATTAGAGGAGTTGTTAAGGAGAATCAAGTCAAGAGAGATGGAAAACAAGTGTAAAAGTGGGGAAATGGAGAATAAGAAGAAGCAATTTGTCGAGTCTAATTTCTGAATTCCCATTCCTAATCCGATCTAGACTATACCATATGCTCATCTAATATAGATCCTCGACTTGAGTTAAGAATTTTGTTTAGTTTTGGAGTCGCCACCCAACTGTTGTTAGGAAAGATTGAATTAAGACTAATGGAGCGGATTAGTCTTAATTTAGACCACTAGTCATCGTGATTTCCTCTTCTCATTTTTGTGAAAAGAGGAAAAGGGAAAACCAGAGTTTCTAAGTTCAGAGGCTAACCTATTAAAACCTTAAGATTACCACTTAATCTCCTAAAATTTACTCCCTTTTGAAATGTCTTTTATTTTATTTTGTTGCCTTTTATTTTTTTTTTTATTGAATTATTCTAGAAAAATGATTTTTTATTCATTTTATGGGTTGCCCCAAATGGGTGCCTACGTCCCTGCTATTCAGGATCAAACAAGTCGTAGTTCGCTTTTCCTGAAAATCTTAAGTGTATTTGTGAATTTTAATTTTGAAATCTCTTTTGATTTGTGTTTTTACCATTTTGGGATTTTTCTAAAAATCTAAGCCTAAGCTCAATGATTTGATTTTTGAAAATGATATTTTTAAGGGAAACATCAATTTTGGATTTATTTGAGAAAAATGCTTTTTCTAAGTGATAAAACTCATTTTTTTTTCTATTTTTATCATTTTTATTATTTTTGTAATTTTTATGATTTTTATGATTTTTTATTATTCTTTTACAATTTTTATAATCTTTATGAGTTTTCATGATTTTTATATTTTTTTATTATTTTTATAATTTTCATTAATTTTTCATAATTTTTATGAATTTTTGTTTTATTAAAAATTTTCCTTCTAGATTTTTATCTATCATATTTGAAAATCTAAAGTTTTATTATTATTTTTCTAATATTTTTATTATTTTCTACATTTTTATTATTTATTACTTTGTCTATATTTTTGTTTTTTTTATATTATTAAATCCTAAAAAATCTAATTTCTAACATTCTTCTATTTATTGAAATATAAACAACACATAAGTAAATAAATAAATAACAAATTAATAAATCAATTCGGAATAAAATAACCCAAATAAACAAAAATATTAAAAAAAAAATCGAAAAATCCGACTTACCTGGATCCGGGTCGGTGCGCAGGTTGGGTCAGTCGGATCGAATCGGGTCAAAGCGGGTCGAGTCGAGTCGATCAGATGCAGTGGCGGGGAGTGCTCGTTGACGGCGTTCTGGTAGCCTTCTTTAGCGGTTGAGGTGTCGAATCCTAGGTTATCGAGGGTAAGGAATCCAATGGTGGCGGTGGTTTGCTCCAGAAACGCCTCCCGGTGGTTGCCCAACTCTTGATGGGCAGTTGCGGCTTCGAACTCCTCTGGCGGACTTTGATTCTCTCTTTTCTCTCGCTTTTGGTCTATGTTCCAGCTTCCTCACTTCATCCTCTATTTATAGGCTTTCAAAATCGAGCTGGATAAGCACGAATTTCCACCGATCGAGGCAAATCGGATTTGCGGTTAAACGAACCAACTCCGATTCGTGTAAATCCATCGATTTGTTGAGATTTGATTCCAATTGGATGATGTTTATCTCAATTCTGTTGAAGATCTATTGGATTTGTGCAAAAAATTCGAATCCAAACAGTCGAAATTTGAATTTTTTCCTTCGCCGGCGATCTCGGACCGAGGTTGAAGACGATCATGCACCCGGCGCGTGCGTTCGTTCCAGGCAATCGAATGCTGCCATGTGTCCTAGGTAAAAGAAAAATTCGCAAAACGCGGAATCTGCTTCCCTCGCGTTTCAAACCCCTGACCTCACACCCGCGCGCGCCTGCCTAACTGTGGCTCGGACCAGCTGAGCTAGCCCATTTTTCTGATTTTATTTATTTCGCAAATTGCATATATGCAATGCGATTTTTTTATTTTTTTGTATTTTTTGAAATTTGTAAAAATTATTTAATCCTTATTATTGCCATTTCTGAAATTAGTTTTCAAAATTGATGTGTTTTCCTATTTATTTTTTATTTTTTTGAATATTTTTCCTATTTTTGCTAAATTAGAGAAAAATTAGAAAAAATTAGGAAAAAATTGGAAATTGATTATTATTGATTCTTAGGGCAAAAATGGGATGTTTACAGCTGTCCCTCTTTGTAGTAAAGTTTGAAAAACTTGACTACAAAGACAAGAAAGACGCCATTTTTGACCTCTTGATTGAATAGATAACGCCTTGGTTTGGCTGGTTATCTGGAATTTGGTTTTTGGTAGGAAAATGCTCCAAGAGCTAATAATCCCACGAGTTTGAAATGGTCCTAACAATTTAGAGTGATATATCCTCCCAAAAAGTGCTCTATGGGCTGACTAATTGGCGATAGAAAACATCTCAAGCATTGTTTAGGAGTGTAGAATAACTGATGATAGGAAGCATCTTATCAAACTAGCAACCTTGAAGAGAAGATTATCTTAGGAAGCGCCCTTATGAGCTGGCCACCTGTCAACAGAAGCGTCTGATTAGACTAGCGACTGTTTGGAAAAATACCTCCGAAAAGTGCTCCTATGAGCTAACTAATCGGTCCTCAAAAGTTTGAAAAAGTGATCCTATGAGCTGATTAATTGATAGATTCGAAAAGTGCTCATTTAAGCTAACTAATCGAGGAATTCGAAAAGTGCTCCTTTGAGCTAACTAATCGATGGATTCGAAAAGTGCTCACCTGAGCTAACTAATCGACAGATTCGAAAAGTGCTCATTTGAGCTAACTGATCGATGAATTCAAAAAGTGCTCCTCTGAGCTAACTAATCGAGGGGTTCGAAAAGTGCTCCTCTAAGCTAACTAATCGAGGGATTCAAAAAGTGCTCCTCTGAGCTAACTAATCGATGGGTTCGAAAAGTGCTCCTCTAAGCTAACTAATCGATAGATTCGAAAAGTGCTCCTTTGAGCTAACTAATCGATGAGTTCGAAAAGTGCTCATTTAAGCTAACTAATCGATAGGGTGTCTAGGAAAGTGCCCCTTCTTTGGGCTAACTGACCTATAGCGGGAAGTGTCTTTCTTAGACTCACGACCCTGGGGGAAATGTCTCAAAAAGTGCCTTTATAGGCTAACATTGAGACAAGATATTTAGGAGAGTGCCCCATTGTGGGCTGACTAACCTATAGCATAGAGAAATGTTTTCAAAAAGGTGCCCTTGTGGGCTGACCTTAAAAGAGGATATCTAGGAAAGTGCCCCTCTATGGGCTGACTAACCTATGATAAAAATGTCTCAAAAAGGTGCCCCTATGGGCTGACCTTAAGAGAAGATGTTCAGGAAAGTGCCCCAATGTGGGCTGACTAACCTATAGCATAAAGAAATGTTTTCAACAAGGTGCCCTTGTGGGTTGACCTTAAAAGAGGATATCTAGGAAAGTGCCCCTCTATGGGCTGACTAACCTATGATAAAAATACCTCAAAAAAGGTGCCCCTATGGGCTGACCCTAAGAGAGGATGTTTAGGAAAGTGCCCCAATGTAGGCTGACTAACCTATAGCATGAATAAATGTCTCGAAAGGTGCCTTTATAGGCTGACCTTAGGAGGAGATCTAGGAAAGTGCCCCTCTTTGGGCTGACTAACCTATTAAAGGGGATGTTTAGACAAGTGCCCCATTATGGGCTGACTCATCTTATGCTTTTGAATATACTTCTACTGACTGGGCTAAATGATATGATGCTTTTCATGATATGCGGATGATGGTCATTTATCATTTTTAATGTTTGTCAATTCATCGTGGATAGCAACCAAACAACCGAACCTTCGTGCCGGTTTGCTTCTGCTTCACTTCTTGTTATCTTGACATGGGTTTGAAAATCTTGATGTACTTCCTTTCTTGTGCGCATGGCTCTTTTGATGATAATGTTATCCTACTAATGCACTAAGTTCTAATGCTCAAAAGTAGATAGAATTATATTACAAAACATATTGAGATTCATTATCATTTTAGTGTTTATCATTTATTGGTGAAGTGATGGGTAATGTGTTTAGGAATATTTGTTGTAATGAGAATTGATTGGGATTATTGACCATGCAAGGATATTAACTTTTCTTGTAAAAAATAAAAACTCGACTCACGAAATTTGTATCGAACATTGGCTTTCATAAACATTGGAAAAATTTCAATTCCCTTGCCTAAGGATAATACATCTTTATAGCATCTGTGTTAATGGGGTCTCTCAATTCCGGACCATCCATTTGAGTCAGTATCAGAGCACCTCCTAACAGAACCTTTTTCACTACATAGGGACCTTCATAGTTTGGCGTGAATTTTCCTCTGGAGTCTTGGGCATTCGGGAGAACCTTCCTTAGTACCAGATCCCCTTCTTTGAAGTATCAAGGCTTCATTTTCTTGTTAAATGCTCAGGCCATCCTTTGTTGGTAACACTGGCCATGACATAGTGCAGTAAGTCTTTTTTCATCAATTAGATTCAGCTGATCAAGTCTCTTCTTTACCTAGTCTGATTCAATTAGCTGAGTTTCTGATAGAATTCTGAATGATGGTATTTCGACTTCGACTGGTAATACTGCCTCAGTACCATATACCAATGAGTATGGGGTAGCTCCAATAGATGTTCTTATTGAAGTCCTATAAGCCATGAGAGCAAACGGTAACATTTCGTGCCAATCTTTGTAAGTTGTTGTCATTTTCTCGATGATCTTTTTGATATTCTTGTTAGTTGCTTCTACTGCCCCATTCATCTGAGGTCGGTAGGGAGTTGAATTTCTATGGTTTATGTGGAATTGTTGACATAAACCTATCATCGACTTATTATTAAGATTGGTACCGTTGTTAGTGATGATGGACTCAGGAACTCCATATCGAGCTATTATGTCCCTTTTCAAGAAGCGGACTATTACTCCTTTTGTGACATTGGTATATGACGAAGCTTCTACCCATTTGGTGAAGTAATCGATCGCTACCAATATGAATTTGTGGCCATTAGATGTTGTCGGAGTGATTGGGCCAATTATGTCGATTCCCTACATGGAGAAAGGCCATGGTGCTGACAACAAGTGTAGCTCGTTGGGTGGAGCATTTATCCGGTTTGCGTATACTTGACACAAATGACAGTTCTTGACATACTTTATGCAATCCGATTCCATGGTTAACCAATAGTATCCTAACCTCATGATTTTTCGGGCTAACATGTAGCCATTCATATGAGGTCCACATACTCCTTCATGTACCTCTTTCATCAGTTCGCATGCTTCATTTTTGTCCACACATCTTAACAAGGTAGTATGAGATGATCTTTTGTAGAGTATAGACCCACTTAACAAGAAATGGCTTGCTAACCATCTGAGTGTTCTTTGGTCATTCTTGTTAGCCATTTCAGGATATTTACTCTCTTGTAGAAAGGTCTTGATGCCATGATACCAGGGCTTGTCGTCTTGTATTTTTTCAATTGTTAAACAGTAAGCGGGCCGACTTTCGATGTCTATTTTCATTGGTTGGACTTCGACGCCCCCTGTTATCTGGATCATAGATGCTAGTGTAGCTAGTGCGTCTGCAAACTGATTCTGAGTTCTCGGGATATATGTGAAAGTGATTGCCTTGAATTCTTCTATTAGCTCTGTTAAGTGTTGATGATATGGTACCAGTTTGGGGTCTTTAGTCTTGTATTCCCCTCTTGTCTGTAATATGATGAGTGATGAATCCCCATATACTTCTAATTCACGGATTTCCATTCGGCATGCCATTTTGAGGTTAAGAATGCACGCTTCATATTCCACGATATTATTGGTACATGGAAATGTGAGTCTCATCGCTGCAGGGAATTGTGTGTCGTCTGGGGATATCAACACTGCCCCGATCCCGCAACCGAATGCGTTGGCAGCTCCGTCGAAAAACAGTTTCCACTTATCGTTCTGCTCTATCCCAAAGTCTTCCACCGGCATATCTTCCACTATTAATATATTTTCGTCTAGAAATTGGGGTTGTATTTCTTGGGAATTTGTCTCGACAGGGTGTTCTGCCAATTGGTCGACTAAGGCTTGCCCTTTCATCGAGTTCCGATTTATGTATGTGATGTCAAACTCGGATAGGAGCATTTTCCATTTAGAGATTCTTCCTATCAAAGCTAGTTTCTCCGCCAAGTATTTCAAGGGATCATGTTTTGTCAATAGCTCAATATGATAGTAGATGGTGTATTGCCTTAGTTGATGCATGACCTAAATTAGAGCGCAACAAGTCTTCTCCACCTCTGAATACCTCTGTTCCCCATCTGTGAATTTCTTGCTCAGATAATATATGGAACGCTCTCTTCCCTCTTCATCTTTCTGCCCCAGCACACAACCCATGGATTCAGGGAGTATTGTGAGGTATAAGAATAAGGGCTTTCCTTGCTTCGGGACTATCAAGACCGGAGGTTTTATGAGATAGTCTTTGATCGTCCTGAATGCTTCTTCGCATTCGTCATCCCATTCTATTGTGGCATTCTTTTTCAACAGACAGAATAATGGCCGGCACTTATCGGTGAGTTGTGAGATAAAATGAGCTATATAATTTAATCTTTCCAGCAGGCTTCTTACTTCTTTAACGGAGCGTAGGGAAGGTAATTCTAATATAGACTTTACCTCGTCAGGGTCGATTTTAATGCCTTCCTGGCTTATGACAAACCCTAACAATTTCCCCGTTGTTACCCCGAAAGTGCATTTCTCTGGGTTTAACTTAAGCTGGAATTTTCTCAGTCGTTTAAACAATTTCCTCAGGATATCTATATGGCTTTCTCCTTCTTTAGATTTGGTTATCATGTCGTCGACATATACTTCAACCTCTCGATGCATCATGTCGTGAAGTATTGCGACTGTGGCTCTCTGAGACGTTGCCTCGGTGTTTTTCAAACCGAAGGGCATGACTTTGTAACAAAAAGTTCCCCATATTGTGATGAAATTTTTGGTTTTATCTTCTTCAGCCATTTTTATTTGATTATATCCAGAGAAACCGTCCATGAATGAGAAAAGATGGTTTCTCGCAATGTTGCCCACTAGAACATCAATGTGAGGTAGGGGGAAGTTATCCTTTGGCGTAGCTTGGTTTAAGTCCTGGAAGTCTACGCATACGCGTACCTTTCCATTCTTTTTCATAATGGGGACTATATTTGCTACCCATTCTAGGTAATTGGATACTTCGATGAACCCTACTTCTAGCAGTTTCTTGACTTCTTCCTTAATCTTTAGCAAGATGTCAAGCCTAAATCTTCTCAGTTTTTGTTTTTTAGGTTTGACATCTTCCCTTGTAGGAAGCCTATGAACCACTATTGATTGGTCTAACCCTGACATGTCACCATATGACTAGGCAAACACATCTGCATATTCTGTTAATAGCTCGGTTATCTCACATTTTTTCTCAACACTTAAACTGGTCCCGATTTTGAGGTTCTTAGGGTTTTCCATGCTTCCTAGATTTACTGTCTCCACCGGCTCGTCAATTGAAATTCTTCTTTATTCATGTTTTTGCCAATTTTCTTGTATTATTTCGTGGTCAAGGATATCGCCTTCAACAACTGACCCAGCAGCGTTGGAAATGATATCAGTGTTTTTATTTTCTACCTGCGCCAAATATCCGTGATGTTCGATGGTAGGAGATCTGGGTAAAGTAAAAATGAAAGCATATATATAAGCAAAAACAGACTGTAATTGAATTGATAAAGAGTCTCAATAAAATTTGTTCAATAATCATTCTCTATTTTTGAGCTAACCTAGAGCTATTGATAGGATAACAAAACCAATTGTTCAAAGCCGGATGCTAATTGGATGTGCGAGGGGTTGGTTTTCCATTGCTGACGTCACCTTCGTTTGTTCGAGGCTCTTGAATGATATTTGCTTTTCAAAAAGATTGTTGGAGAGGTGGAATGCACATCTGGATGTTGCTTGGCTTTTCCTTCCTTCTGCCTTTGATACCTTTTGCTTGCGCTTCTTCCCTGGCTGTAGGAACGTACCCTAATCCAAACATCCCTTGCTGCCCCTCCTTAAACTGATGGCCCTCCTTGCTGGTCACCATGTTCACTTCATTAAAAATTTGTAGACCAAGGTCTTCTGAACCTTCCTCCCCAATATATGGTATGGCAGTTTCTTTGTATATGGCGTAATCCTGCTCACCAAGTACGGTGACTATCTGCCCGTTCGCAATAAATTTGACCCTTTGGTGGAGACTAGAGGGGATGGCTCCAGCAGTATGTATCCAGGGTCTTCCCAAAAGTAGGTTGAAAGATCTTGGGATGTCGAGGACCTAGAAAGATATGTGGAATACTTGAGGACCAATCTCTACTGGTAGGTTTATCTCCCCTACTATATCTCTTTTTGACCCATCAAAAGCTATCTCTTTTTGACCCATCAAAAGCTCTGACCACCGTTGAGCTAGGTTTTATGTTACTTGGATTGACCCTCAGTAAGTCGAAGGTAGCCAATGGGCAAACATTGAAAGATGATCCATTGTCGATGAGTACCCGGGAGACAATTGTGTCATTACACCTGACCACTATGAACAGTGGTTTTGTATGTTGGTCTCCCTTCTCTCCTAGCTCTTCCGGAGAGAAAGATATCTGGTTCATTGTAAAAATAGAATCCGCTACGTGACTTATCTTGTCTATAGCGATGCCTTCTAGGACCTGAATCTATTTGAGCACTTTAAAGAGTGCTTCCCTGTGGGGCTCAAACGCAGTAAGAAGGCCCATGAGTGATATCTGTGCTGGAACCTTATTTAGTTATTCCATTATCTTGTATTCACTCGCCTTGACCATCTTTGTAAACGCAGCGAGCCCCTCTTCCTCTTCCTCTCCTTTCTCCACGTTGGGCTCTTCGGTCGAGGCTTTATTCTTCAGGTCGTATATTCTCCCAGAGCAGGTGATTCCTCCCACCATAGGAGGTCGCTCTTGTTCGAGGTTCCGATAGTCGAAAGGTGCAGCCTTATAACTCTCTGCCGGTATCGGGACATTAAATACATATCTTTTCTTCGGGATCTGTATCTCGGTTGACAGTCCCTCATAGCATTTTATAACCCTAGGCTTCTGATGAGAATTGATCATGTTTATAGTCTTCTCCTCTTCCTTCAACGGGTTGTCCTCCTTCTCAAACTCTAGCCCCCATCCGCTAGGCGGCCCATACTTAGTTAGGGTGTAAGAATAGTTCACCAAGTATTCAAACCTCCCATGTGATTCTCCCAAAGTGCCGACTGTTAGGTCTCTGGCTAACCATCTTCTTTTGATATGTGACTTTGGGGCTTTCTTTGGAGCTTGACGGGATTGCTTCTTCTGTTGGTCCGTCGTCTTCTACTTAGGGGCTTCTTTGGGAGCCGACTCCTCAGCCGTGATCATGTTGATGGTGGGCTTATGATTGGGCAGCGGGTTGGTGTTAACGTTAGGTGCTGGGGTGTTCACAAAATCCAACTGTACGATTCTTGCGTCGATTAGGTCTTAGATTTTGTGCCGGAGCCTCCAACACCTATCTGTAGAATGCCCCTCTTGACCTATATGGTAGTCACATTTGAGGCTTGAGTCGAAATTCTTGGGCTTATACTGGTCATTGAGGATCTCGAAGCTGATCAAGTTGTCCGCCCTCAACCGAGCAAAGACTTGGCTGAGCGGGATGGGAATTGGAGTGAACTGCCTTGGGACCTTGGTGGCCTGGGTATGACCTGTCGTGGATTGTTGGGCTGGGGTACTCATGGTCTGAAATGTCACACGAGTTCCAGCTTTTTCTGCCTTACCGGAATGGATCGTGCTAACGGTAGACTCCTTGGCTCTATTACCTCCTAAGAGCCTTTGTGTTGGTGTGACCCTGGGAGGATCCATTGTTTGGAGTATGCCGATGGTGATGGCATTTTCAATCCGGCATCCTGCAGCTACCACCTTTGCAAAGCTGGATGAGATCTAGCCTACCAGATGTGAAAAGTAGGTCTTGTCTAAGGTGTTGACAAATATGGATGTCAACTCCTTCTTAGAGATTGGGATTGCTACTCTGGCGGCCTGGGCTCTCCAGCGCTGAGCATACTCCTTAAAAGGCTCAGTATGTCTTTTCCGGAGACTCTCCAGATCAATCACAGATAAAGCGACTTCAATATTGAACTTATACTGGTCATAGAACGCCCGGGCTAGCTTTTCCCAGGTGTTGACATTGTTGAAGTCCAAGTGGGCGTACCAGACCAATGCAGCGCCCGTGAGGCTATCTTTGAAAGTCTGGATCATGAGTTGGTCGTATTGAGCATACTTGCTCATCTTTCGGGCATATAGCCTGGTATGCATTTTGGGGCACCCGGTCCCATCATATTTTTCAAACTCCAGGGTCTTGAACTTCTCAGGGTATACCTCTTCCCTGTACACTGGCAGACTGGTGATCCTGGCTTGCTCGAAACCATCAGGACCCTCAATTATTCTCATTTTGTCATAGAGCTGCTGGAAGAGTCTCTTCTCCATCTCCTTCTGTCTTTCTTCCATCTCTCTCTTCAAGTCATCAGAGGTTGGCCCCTGGTTGATCCTCGGCTCATATTCAAAGGCCGGGTTGAGGTGGGAATTGATTTCTTCATACTCCGGAGGCTGTCCCTCCACTTCTTTCCCTTTCCTGGCCCCTGAATGTTCTTCCCGAGTTGGCTGAGTGGTGCGAAGGAGGTCGATGCTTTCAGTTAAGAGGTGGACCTGGGCAGCCAATTGTTAGACCGTTTGTTCTAGGGACACGATCCTGGAGTCCGAGGCAGCTTCAGCATTTGTGTTATTGCGGTTGTCGCTACTGTTTGCCATTTTTGCTCTTGAACGTGTGCAAATTGGGCTTCTAGGAGGGTTTGGTTGTTTGGGAGCTATCTTGATACCTGGTGCACATTTTGTTTTTTCTTTAGTATAATGTATGCAAATGCTATGTGTGTGTCACACGGATGCTAAAAATAAAAGGGTTGACAATTGATTGACGATGTAATATTGAAACTTTTACTTTTATTAATATTGGAAATTTTGGAGTTCGATACTCAAAGAAAATAAAAGATTACAACGATGATCTATTTCCTAGCTCTTTTGGTCTTCTATTGTGGAGGCTTAGGCTTTCCGTTGTTGACGGCTTCCAGTTCTTCGACTCTGGCTTTAGTCTTCTCCAACTGGGCTTCCAAGGCTTTGTTCCTTTGGTCGGATTCCTTAAATCGCCCTTTCTAGATGTCTTTCTTATAATCTGCAGCTTCAAAGTAGACCTCCATCCGGGCCTTGACCTGCTCTAGGTAGATTTCTAGTTCCGGATTTATCTTGTCTGGCCTCGGTTGAGTGACATCTGGGACCTGGTACGCTCTTTCCCCTGTCTGGTACAGCTGGCGAATTACAAATTCTTTGGTGGCTCGGTGCTTTCCCACTTCTCCATCCAACTCTCCGAGGTCTACATTCAGGCTTTCAACTCTGGCTTCCCACAGTGCTTTGACCTCTGCCAGCTTAGCGAACTTTTCAGCCACCAGTAGGTTCGGATCTTGGTACTCGAAGGTGACTGCTTCCAGCGAGGGTCGATAAACTATGTCTTGTATGGTACCGAACTAGCGGACCACTGAATTGGGGTGATATCCAATACATCCATTGATTCTGATCAGAGGCACGACTTGAAAATTACTACAGGTCAAAATGATTTTGTCGCAGCAACTCCACCTGGCTGTCCACAGAATATCCTCGGCACTAAAGCTTCTAAGCACTTCTACCCAACTGTGACTGGTAAGGTCGTCGGGTAGCTTTATCTTTTCTATGCATGAATCCACAAGATCCACCTGTTGAGCCAAGGTTTTCCGGACCATGTTCAGCTCGAAACACTTAAGGGGGCTCACGAACCAT
This sequence comes from Laguncularia racemosa, assembly GCA_037954665.1. NCBI lineage: Eukaryota > Viridiplantae > Streptophyta > Magnoliopsida > Myrtales > Combretaceae > Laguncularia > Laguncularia racemosa. Next base: position 5,894,734 of record JBBMOL010000025.1, on the reverse strand, counting down.
ATCAGCATAAGGTTGATACTTGAGCGGAGGATCCCATGGCCTTTCTTCTTGAGGAAGTTTAAGTTCCGAATTTGTTCAGCCAATAGAGCCGGGATGTAAGATCTTCCTTCTAGGAATCGGGTTACCAGCTCTGCGACCCGGTAGTGAACATAGAAAGTTCCGGTGGGGAATAGTATGGTGGCGAAAGCTGTCAAGATAAAAGCATTCACCCTTCTCTGTCTGTAACTCTTGGGGTCCCCACACAGTATGTCTTTTCTATCCCCATTGTCTTCTTAGGAAATGAACCAGGCTTCCAAATCGTCCATCTGTATGCAGTATCCATTACAGTCTGCTAGGGCTTTGCTGACCACTGTTTTGTGGATACCCCGTAGCCTGTTGAAGGTACCGGCTGGCCCGACCTCGAGATCTGGCACATAGATTTGATCAGTCAGTGCTGGAGCTTATAGCAGTTAAGTGTACTCTTCCAGGGTAGGGGTGATTTCATGTAGCCTGATGAAGAAAGCTGCGGGCTCGATTTCCCATTAATGGAGCATGGCCCCGTACCAAAGGCAAATTCACCACTATTTTTGTTAGTGAGAGGATGGGCCCTATCTTCTGCTGGATGAAGGCTTGCTCCTCTGGATTGTATAAGGTAAACCAGTGGTCCAGTACCAACTTTGGGTCCAAAGGTTTGTACACCCGAATCTCTTTGCGGAGGAGGCGGTCGACTGCGGTACTAGCCATCTATTACAACAAGAAATTTCCTAATTACAACCAAAACTATAACATTACAGGGAAATAGGTCCAAACTCCATCGAACAAAACAACAAATATTACATTATCATCAATTGTCAACCCATGACTTTATGTATGCAAATAGGTTGGTTCTAACTGGTCCCCAAGCTCTATGGCCTCCCGCATTCTCGGAGAAATGGATCTCAGGCCATATCGAAGCACTGGGTGAGGTAGCCTAATCGGTCCCGAACGGTGATCAACTCACTTTGCCCAAAACCTACACAATGGCTCCCCGTGTTAGGGTCCTAGGACGGTCTGGGTTCGACCACATCTATTCACGCAAACATATGCATGCATGCAGACTCAAAACTAAATCATAAATCTAGCTAATTCCTAAAAAGTTGGCAACAGAATAATGATTGAAAGACATTTCTCAAAAAGGAACAATTTGAGGAGATTCAAGTGGCTAGCCTACTGGAATGAGTTCTCCAGCGGAGTCGCCATCCTGTCGAGTCTAATTTCTGAATTCCCATTCCTAATCCGATCTAGACTAGACGCTATACTCATCTAATATAGATCCTCGACTTGAGTTAGGAATTTTGTTTAGTTTTGGAGTCGCCACCCAACTGTTGTTGGGAAAGATTGAATTAAGACTAATGGAGCGGATTAGTCTTAATTTAGACCACTAGTCGTCGTGATTTCCTCTTCTCATTTTTGTGAAAAGAGGAAAAGGGAAAACTAGAGTTTCTAAGTTTGGAGGCTAACCTATTAAAACCCTAAGGTTACCACCTAATCTCCTAAAATTTACTCCCTTTTGAAATGTCTTTTATTTTATTTTGTTGCCTTTTATTGTGTTTTTGATTGAATTATTCTAGAAAAATGATTTTTTATTCATTTTATGGGTTGACCCAAATGGGTGCCTACGTACCTGCTATTCAGGATCAAACAAGCCGTAGTTTGCTTTTCCTGAAAATCTTAAGTGTGTTTGTGAATTTTAATTTTGAAATCTCTTTTGATTTGTGTTTTTACCATTTTGGGATTTTTCTAAAAATCTAAGCCTAAGCTCAATGATTTGATTTTTGAAAATGATATTTTTAAGGGAAACATCAATTTTGGATTTATTTGAGAAAAATGCTTTTTCTGAGTGATAAAACTCATTTTTTTTTCTATTTTTATCATTTTTTATTATTTTTTTATTTTTTTATCATTTTTATGATTTTTTATTATTCTTTTACAATTTTTATAATCTTTATGAGTTTTCATGATTTTTATTTTTTTTATAATTTTTATACTTTTCATTAATTTTTCATAATTTTTATGAATTTTTGTTTTATTAAAAATTTTCCTCCTAGATTTTTATCTATCCTATTTCAAAATCTAAAGTTTTATTATTATTTTTCTAATATTTTTATTATTTTCTACATTTTTAGTATTTATTACTTTGTTTATATTTTTGTTTTTTTTTTATATTATTAAATCCTAAAAAATCTAATTTCTAACATTCTTATATTTATTGAAATATAAACAACACATAAGTAAATAAATAAATAAATAACAAATTAATAAATCAATTCGAAATAAAATAACCCAAATAAACAAAAATATTAAAAAAAATCGAAAAATCCGACTTACCTGGATCCGGGTCGGTGCGCGGGTCGAGTCGGTCGGATCGAATCAAGTCAAAGCTAGTCGGGTCGGGTCGATCGGATGCGGCGGCGGGGAGTGCTCATTGACGGCGTTTCGATGGACTTCTTCAATGGTTGAGGTGTCGAATCCTAGGTTATCGAGGGTGAGGAATCCAATGGTGGCGGCGGTTTGCTCCAGAAACGCCTCCTGGTGGTTGCCCAACTCTTGATCGACAGTCGCGGCTTCGAACTCCTCCGGCGAACTTTGATTCTCTCTTTTCTCTCGCTTTTGATCTGTGTTCCAGCTTCCTCACTTCATCCTCTATTTATAGGCTTTCGAAATCGAGCTGGATAAGCTCAGATTTCCACCAATGGAGGCAAATCGGATTTGCGATTAAACGAACCAACTCCGATTCGTGTAAATCCGTCAATTTGTTGAGATTTGATTCCAATTGGATGATATTTATCTCAATTTTGTTGAAGATCTGTTCGATTTGTGCAAAAAAATCGAATCGAAATGGTCAAAATTCGAATTTTTCCCATCACCGGCGATCTCGGACCGAGGTTGAAGACGATCACGCGCCCGGTGCGTGTGTTCGTTCCAGCTAATCAGATGCTGCCACATGTCCCAAGTAAAAGAAAAATTCGCAAAATGCGGAATCTGCTTCCCCCGCGTTTCAAACCCCTGACCTCGCACCCGCGCACGCCTACCTAACTGTGGCTCGGACCAGTTGAGCTAGCCCATTTTTCTGATTTTATTTATTTCGCAAATTGCATAGATGCAATGCGATTTTTTTTATTTTTTTGTATTTTTTGAAATTTCAAAAATTTGTAAAAATTATTTAATCCTTATTATTGCCATTTCTGAAATTAGTTTTCAAAATTGATGTGTTTTCCTATTTATTTTTTATTTTTTTGAATATTTTTCCTATTTTTGCTAAATTAAAGAAAAATTGGAAATTGATTATTATTGATTCTTAGGGCAAAAATGGGATGTTTACACAATTAAAAGAGTTGAGGTAGAAAATCTACATGAGAGAGAAGGAAACGAAGTTCAAGGATAGGGAATTTAGAGTGAGATGTTAGGAATACAAAGAGAATGCGGTGAAATTGGAGGAGAGGTTACGAGATGTGGAAAAGAGAGAGAAGGGAAGTGAAATTTGCTATAAGGAGCAGTTTGAATTACTTGAAGTTAGGAAAAGGGAAATTGAGGAGACATTTAGTAATGTATTGTTAGAAGATGAGAAGTTAAAGTCATGGTATGGTGAGATTGAATCATGGGAGAGAAAGTTGGATGAGAGAGTTGAGGAAGTTGATTTAAAGGAGAAGAGGTTAGCTGAAAAGCTTGAATCTGGTAAAAGAGGAATCAAGGAGAAAGTTAAGGAAGCTAATTTGAAGGGGCAGAGCTTAGAGGAAAGGTTGGACAAGTTTTCCCTTGAGAAAAGGGAATTTGAAGAAAGGTATAAAGGAGCCATCTTGCTGGAGAGGAGATTATTAGAGGGGATCAAAGAGCTTGAAGTTAGAGACAAGTAATTGTAGGAATAGAATTAAGAAATCGATGTAGCAAATAACAGATTAAACATGGTTGTTCTTTCTACGTTAAAAAGTGAGGAACCATGTAATCATGGGGTGTATACTACTACAAGAGTGGTTATGCAACATTGTGTGGTTATGGATGGAAGGGCATTGCAAATTCCATTAAATAAGCACTAGGAAGAGTATGACAAAATATGAGATACAATGTCTACCTTGCTTAGATTTTGTTCGGATCCTGCAAAGCTTGTTTTGGATGCAAATGTGGGGTTTTATCTTCCACATTTGAAGCATGAAGATTTTGAGATAGAAGCAAGTGTTGTAAGGAATAGTTGTCATTTGTTATTGGAGGAATTGATGGGAATTTGTCCTGACATCAAACCTCGTATAACAGGTGAGGCCATGAAATTGTCTTTTGATTAGATAACTAAAATAAGTGTTGATTTAGAGCATTCCATAGAGGTTGTAGCATTTCTAGAGCTTGTTAGTGCTTAAGGACTAGCTAATGTTTTTAATGTAAACAAGCTTTTAAATTATGTAGAGAATGTTGCTCAATATAGATAGATTACTAAGTTGTGCTAAGTGTTGGGATTGGTAAGGAAAATTCCCACTTCTTGAATTTGTGGCCATAACAGGCTAAGTCACAAAGGAACTCAAAGGTTGCAATCGTGGTGGTTAGAGTCATAGTTGTGATTTCTTGAGAACAAAAAGAGGTTTAAGTGAGTTGTCAATTAGAGGTTATATGGTAATTCCTTGTTAACAAGCTCATGTACTTCGATATCCATTCATTAAAGAAGTGAAGAGAGTAGATCTTGTTGAGATGCAAATTTGATAAGTTATGTCCTTTAACTTCAAATTAGTTTGAATTATTTAATTAATTATAACTTATTTATATAAGATTTAGTAATTGTGAATGCTTATTGTCAAGTGTCAGGGTCTATCTTACCCTATTTCCTTCCCTTCCAATGGTTACATCAATTGAGGAGATGGTGTAAGTGTAATTAACATTGAATAGTTTGAACAAACATAAATTCTTATCATCATGCTCTTTTCCAATGAAGCACAATTTGATCACTCATGTCTCTGATACTAGTGACACACCTATCAAGTGCTCCTATAGATTATTTCTTGAAGGATTATTTAAATTGAGTCTCATGACAGGTGAGTGGGAAACTCTATGATATGCCACAATATTGTATTCAATCATGATATGTAATGTATATGTGTATTTTCTTGTTAGGTTACGACTGTAGTTGTTGTGGTTGTTATTATTTTGGAGTTAAAAGTGTGTGAAATGTATAGTGTGCTACTGTAGTGAGTGTAATCATGTAAATAGAGGAAGTGAGAGCATGGGTGTGCTAGAAGTGGTGTGTGGTGTATGCTGTAGTGTGTGGTGCTAGAAGTGTATATGCTGAGTGTGTGTATGTGTTGGGCATGCTATGGGTGTTAGGTGCGCAACAAAAGCATAGCCATAGTGTGCTATTGCTGTGGGCATGTTATATGTGCTATATAGGTGCTACTATATGTGGTTATGTGTAGTGTCTGTTAGGTGTTGTGTGTAATGATATGATATATGTTCTTTTCTTTTCTTCTACCATTTTTTTTCTTTCTTCATTTCTTCTATTTGTTGTCATGATCCATTTTCCTTTCTTTTCTTCTTTTTGCTTTCTTCTATACGTTTGCATCCTTTCCCTTTTCTTTTGCTTTTCCTTTTATTTCCCTTTTCTTTTTCCTTATCTAACAAAGGTATGCATATAAGTACAATACTTAATAATAGTTTATGGAAGGGAAATTTAAGTATAATGTAAAGTATATATATATATATATATCCAAAATATAAATATATACGTATAGATATATTAATTATAGACTGCATGAATATATATGTGTGTGTAGGCATATACTTATATTATGAAGGCCATTATTTTTATATTGTTCACCAAACAAGGAAACTACGAGAATATATTTTGCAAACTTATCCCTCTAGCTAAACTAAATATATATATATATTATATATGTTGGTTCATATGAAAAAGACTTGTGGTTTTATATTTACAAATTTTGGGTATTAATCATTAAGGAATGATATAAGTGGCTGGTGTAATGAGATAAATTGAGGATATTGAAAGGGTGTACATTTGGTTGCCAAGGAATAAGAGTTGTAGATTAATCCTAGTTAATTGGATTGTGATGAATTGAGAATATCTCAAAATGGTATAATATTTTATTGTTTTCATTTTGATATGAAAGTAGATACTTGATGTTCGATAGTTTAAGTGATGGAATGGTTGAAGCAATTAGGCTGTAATATGTTATCGTTGATCTGATCTTATATGTTGATTTATTATGAAATTTTATTTTGTTGTGATTTCGTTGCCTCATCTGATTTGTTTTATTTGATTAGCTACCTAAATCTAAATTGACATAATGATATTCAACTAATATAAATTCCAACATAAATTGCATGAGAGATTGCATGGTGTTATAGGTCATCACTACTACAAGGCACATCGAAAGTAATCAGGTAGGATTACTGTTCTAACAAGAGTGAACTAAATGATTGGGGGATTATTGTGCCTTTGATGGTTTCAAGTTTGATTTATCCTTGATGGTGTTTATGTTCGGTGTACTAAATTACACCTAATGTGAAGTCCAAAAAAATTCGAAAAGGAAAATAAATAGAATAATAAATATTATTTTATTCTAGATTGTGATAATGATAGGTTTTAAAAATTTAAACAATTAAAAAGAATGACTTTTGTAAAAAAGATAAGATGATGAACATAATAAATCAAATTTTATGAAATACGTTACCGAATAAACTTAGAAAATGACATACTTGAAAATATCTGAATATAGAAATATAAACGAATAAATGAAAATAATTATAAAATTTAACATTAATTCAAGTAAATTAAATTAAAAGAAAAATTTTCCAAAACAAAATTTTTATACAATATTCGATTGAATAATGAAATTAATTTAAATTATAAATCTAGAAATTTTAAATAAAAATTTAGAGTAAATATTTGTTTTCGGAATAATTAAATTAATTTAAAAGTAAAATTTTATAATAAATTATTAAAGATATAAATTTTAAAAAAATTTCCGTACACGTATAAAAAGATTAAAAAAAACATTTTAAAAATAAAATATTATTATAATATATAAATATATATACACAACTAAAAAAACAGCCGGCAGCCGCAGCAGGACATAACCTGTCGTCACGTTACCGTCACGTCCGTCCCATCCGTCACATCAGGCGGCAGCAGCACGGCAGAATCCCTCTCCCCAGCTCTGTCTCGATCTCTCTTCTTTTGTTTCCTTTCTTCTTTTCTTTCTTTACCCTTCTTCTTCCTCTCTTCAGTTTTTCTTCTTCCCAGACCTCCTCTTCTTCCTTTCTTCTTTTGTTGGGATTTGCCTTCGATCATTCCCTCTCTCGCCGGTGAGACCTTGCTGCTCGAACTCCCTCACGTTGCCAACCGGCGAATCGCCCCGATTGGAGAAGGAACCCCGTGGACCTCACCGGTAACCATGACGACAACAATCTCCGTAGCGATAGAGGACGACGACGATAGCAATGGCAGCAACTCTGACGACAACAACCGCCACCCAACGACAGCCGCACACAACTGTAACAGCAGCAGCAATGGTGATCCCTACAGTGATGGCAACAACGATTCTGATGCCAGCCACCACGACCGTGACGACCGAAATGATGGCAACACCTTGGATGACAAACGTAGCAACGTCCGACAACAACTCCAGCGACAGCAACAACGGTGCAGCAGTAACCACGCCGGCGTCCACGATGGCCATGATGACGGCAGCCCCGACCCTCAGCAACAACGGCCTCCAACAGCAGCAATGACGACCGTGGCGACGACGGAAACTGCAACGACTTCGACCCAGTACCTCCGGCGACAGCAACGGCCGCGACGTTTGATGGCAGCTCCGGCTGCAACAGCGGTAACAACAGCAACCATGGATGGCAACAACCTCCCACGAGCTACGTCTGAGAAGAAACCCGTGAAGTGGAAGGGTTGCCCTATTGCAACCGAATGTGTGTGTACGTATGTGTGCGAGGGAGGAGGCCAATGACAGCGGTAATAGCAACTACAGCAACGGCGGCAACCGTGACCACAACTACAGCAGTGACGGCGACCAGAAAGACGACAGCAACAGCAACCACGATGGGAACAGCAACAGCGACCATCAACAACCGTAGCAGCAGTGTTTCGGAGGAGGAAAGAAGGGGGAAATGGGAGGAAGAGCAAGATATATGTATATGAGTAGGTGTCTGTGGTGTATGCGCGAGCGTATGTATGTATGCGCTGGTGGTATGCGGTGTATACAAAGTATGTGTATATGTATGTGCTAGTGGTGTTTGATGTGTGTGGAAGAAGGTGCATATGTGTGTACGGGAATGAAGATGTATGTATGTGTATGTGTGTAGGGATATGTGTGATGTATATGGAAAAGTGTGTATATGTGTGTGTGATTGAAGATGTGTGAGGTGTGTAAGAATTCGTGAGGATACGTGTGTACGGGTGAAGGTTGTGTGTGTGAGAGTGTATGTGTGTGGGTGAATGAAGGTGGGTATTTGTATATGTAAGAAGGAGAATGTGTATATGAATATGTATGTATGAGGATGCATATGGTGCATATGTAGGAATGTGTGTGTATGCGCGTGTGTAAACGAGGAGGTGATGTAGTGTATACGGAATGTGTGTGTGTGAATGAAGTGTGTATATGTGTATGTGTCAGTAATGATGTGTGATGTGTGTAAGGGTATGCGGTATGTGTATGCAGGTGTGTGGCATGTGTGTGTGTAAGTGTAAGTGTAAGTGATGGTATGTAAGGTGTAAGAGTGTGTGTATGTGTTAATGAAGGTGTGCAGTGTGTGAGGAGGTGTGTATGTGTTGGTAATGATATGTGGTGTGTGCAAGAGGGTATGTAGGTGTATTAAAGGTGTTGGATGTGTGGAGTATTGTGTGTGTATATATCTATGGAAGCTGTAGGGTGCGTGATACTAGGGTGTATATGGATGGTATGTGTGGAATATTTGGTATGTATATATGTATAAGGAAAAAGTGGTATATATAGGCATGTATGTATATATGTGAAATAGCGTATGGTGTATAGACATATGTGGAAGTTGAGGATAATGTATGTGGGATATGTATGTACGAATATGAGACGATGTGTGGAGTATGAATATGAGACAATATTTGGAGTATAAATATGTATGTATGGGTAGGGAAGGCAAATGTGGTATGTGCAAAGTATGTGGGCGTATATTGATGGTGTAAGATGTATATGGAGTATGTGAGTAAGTGTATAAGATGATGTATGATGTGGGTATGTAAGTATGGATATGAGAAGTGTGTAATATGTGTAGAGTAAATGGATAAGAATATGTGTATGTTGGTGTGCATGTGGTGTGTGGAAAAGGTTGGTATATGTATGATGGAAGTGTGAGTGAGGATGAAAACTAGTAGAAAGTATGAGGAACTCATAAGTGAAAACATCAACAAAGAAGAGAAGAAAGAAGATGATACAAACCTTTAAAGACTGTTAAATCCTACGAGTTATCTTACAAGTAGTTCGTTGGGAAATATTAAAGACAATTGGACAAATGAAAGGTTTAAAGATACTTCATGGATGAGAGAAGCGTCTATGATGATGTAACTGGTGAAGGTAGTAATTCAAGCAATATCCAAGATGATGGCTTAGGAGATAGTTGGAATGAGATGGATTTCATAATAGAATGCTCAAATGATGTCGAGGAAGACCATTGTTAGCCGAATATCCTAATATAAGATCTTCAGTTGTCCTTTCCAAGCATATCTTGCATAGGTGGAAGAAGGAATTCCAAATTTAGCAAGTCAAAGACATTCCATTGCTCGACTTCTACATAAGGAAAGCAGACAGTCGATCATAGCAACTTAAGGTGTTGGAAGCACAGATTCGAACAAAGTTCAACATTCGAATCTTACTCACCCAAAGTTCCATAAGGAGAAAACTTCACGCCTTGTCATCAATCACAAGATAAGTAGAGTACACATATCGAGTGCTAGAAGACTACCAAAGTCAGATGAAGATACAACTTTATGATTGGGTTGAGGAAGCATTGTAGAAGGATACTGACTTCAAAAGGGACGCAAAAGAGTTACTCGTTGGAATCACTCGACTCCGGCTAGGACTACGACAACGCTAAACAAGTGAGTAGGAAACTTAATGATATGTTACTATATTGTGTTGTATGTAGAATGCTATGTATGTGAAATTGTTGTTTGTCATATTTGCTATTTAATGTGATTATTGTTGAGTTATGTGATGGGAATTAATGAGTTAGGAAATAAGTCAGGAGGAATCTAGGGGAATGAATGGCCCGAGAGTTTAGATGTCATTACCTTAATGATAGCACCTAACGCTATATTGTTAGTGCTATAACCATAAGCCTAACCCATGTTTTATAAATTGTTTTGTTCCGAATTAACCAAAATATAGAAACTTAGCTTTCCTTCTATAGCTACTGAATAGGTATGCTTAGTCGGAATAAGTTGTATAAGTATCATTATGTATACATGTCAGAGTTAGTTCCTGAATGTGTATACATATACTCAACAAACTTATTTTCATATAATATTTACGAAATACACTCATGAACCTAACCATACCAATCATGAGTGCAACATTGGTTTCTATAGCTCAATGGCCATGTTTTCTTACCCTCTTAAGTACGCAAGGGGATATGTCTAGCAAATTGTCCTTAATTGAGGAAAGATTCCAAACATATATATGTATAGATATGTATATATGTATATTATACACAGTGTCTTGAAAACATTAAAAAAGAAGATGTGAGATGACCTTGTTGGCTCTCAAAAGTGTGAAAATGATAGAGTATTTAAGAGTGCGATGACACAGAGGTGTTAGAAACGATTGAAAGCCAACTCGAGTGGTTCGGCATTTGAGAAAAAGGCTACAGAGGTGCCAGATCCAATGATCGTAAGTCGACCTAAGTGGTTTGACATTTAAAAGAAATGGCATAGAGAGGTGTTGAGATAATTTAATCCATTATAAAACCGGATATGTCTATGTCTACGAGGTTTGGGTTTAATGTCGGTGTTGCGTAATAAGAAATGCATAATCCATGCTTGTGATGAGTGATAAGAAGAACACGATTTGTGCTTGTTGTGATGAGTGAAATGGAATGTTTGATGATTACTTTTGTGATATGATTGATTGCGATTGTAAATATTGTTAATCACCCTAAATAAATTAATTAAGGAAGAGGACCTGATTCAAAAACCCGACATGCATTTTCACGAGACATTGCATGAGATTAAAGGCCATCAATGTCATAAGATGCATCAGAAGTGATCAAGAGGATCGTTGTTCCGCCAAGCGCAAATTAAGTGATTAGGGGATTATCGCGCCTTGATGGTTCCGAGTCCGGTCTGTCCTTGAGGGTTTTGCTCTGTCTGGTGCAGAGAGGCATGAGAGCGTTCACTATTAAGTTAATAAGATATCATAATTAACCAAGTGATAAGATAAATAAATCGGGTAATGACTTAAGCACTGATGGCGGCTTCGGAATCCCCAACCTAAGGTCAAGGGGGCGTAAACCCTGAACTTCACGTCGGTTACTGGAAGACCACATGAGATGATGCATTCATATAGTTGTTCATGCACAACATACATTTAATATTTTAAATTGAATTTGCTTGCTTGCATACATAGCATAGGTTTAATAACTTAATTTGAATTTGCTTATGTATGTATATAGCATCTGTCTAATGTTTGATTTGAGTTGTTTGTGTATGTGTATGCAGTATTGAAAGTGTTACCATCCCATTCATTGAGCCATGGTATGCTCACTCCCTCATAGACTTTATGCAGGTGTCGATAGCGAAAGCACAGGATGGGCTAAGATATGAAGTGTTGAGAGTTTAGAAGACCAAAACAACGAAATAAGATTTGTGAAGGATAGATTTACTTAGATGAAATGTTAGGACACTCATGTGAATAGAATTTGAAATTGAGAACTTAGGGATTTTTCCTATTTTACTGATTAGTAGAAGATACTGATTCTCTACGATCATGGTTGACCATAGGATTCGGGTTCCATAATGATATTTTATTATCTAATCATATATATTATAACTTGTTGTAGATGTAATTATTTACTTAGAGTCTTATGATCTCTAACTCATAAGACGATTATCATATAACGAGTACACATGTGCCATGATAATTTTAATAGAGGGTTCTAGGCCCCCTTTCGGGGCGTGACACTTAAAACTTACGAGCCTAAATTTAAAAGACTAATCCTAATGAAGAGATAAGATTAAAATAATTAGGTTGTGAGACTTAGGTACTGATGGTAGTGATGCAAATCCTTAACCCAAAGTCAAATGAGGTGTAAACCCTAAACTTCATGCTAATTACCAAAAGACCATATGCGATATTGTATTGTACATGGTTGCCCATGCATAGTATATGATTGAGAACTTGCATGACTTGTTTGTGCATGTGTAATATTAAGAGTATTGAAAGAATTGCACTTTTATCTCATTAAGTCATAGTGTGCTTGCCTCTCCATAAATTGTTTTGTAGGAAACACTATAAAAGCTTGGGATGGGATAAGATATGATGTGACAAATGCTTTTAGAATAAAAAACGATAGAGTAAGATGTGTGTTGATAGATTATTTAGATGTAATCTTATTCTTAGGAAATAGATGTGGAAATCAAAATTGTGAGACTTAAAATTATTTTTCCATTTTACTGTTTTTGTAGGGAATTATAATTCTCTATAATCTTAGTCGATCATGGAACATGAGAATCTATAATTATATTTTTACTATATGATTAGTTGTAATTATTTAAATAATTATTTAAAATCTTACGACATCTAACTCATAAAACGGTTATCATATAACGAGTGCACACGTAATATAATAACTTTTAGTAGAAACTTTCAAACTCCCATTTTGGGCATGACAGTTAAGGCTAGCTTAATTAGTTTTAATCCTTCTTTGTAGTCTCGTCCTCTTAATGGGATCATATCTACACAACTAGAAACCTATGGATCACTCTAATAAACATTATTGATAATGTCTATCAATCATCAAGATGATCTAATGGTAGTTATCAACCATCAAATATTATGAACATCAACCAACTTCTCACTTTTGAGGGAAGTGGATCAAACAACTAATTATTTCATGTTTCAAAGCTCATAAATCATGCTTAATTTGGGGGCTCATGATTCCCTACAATCAAGTTATTCCTACTTGAAAGATTAAGAACATCAAAGTTGAAGCACCCAAGCTCTTTCTACTATTGCACAAGCACGCAAGCCTACCGATACTACTTGCTTCTATTCCCTATGTCCTCCCTATCCCATCCCACATGATGTTGCAATGCAAAATTGCTTCATTCCTTTAACATCATATAAAGCGCAAGACTCCTATTGCACACGTGTGGCACACTTTTGATGATTCCCTGCATCTATAACAATCAATTTCATATAGTTTTTAACATTTACATGATTTAAAAATGAAGTATAATTTAATTAATAAATTATTTTCTTCTTAATTATCATGTTATTATATTATATTTATTAATGTTTTTCAAATTTTATTATTTATTGAAAAATATTATTATTTGATCACAAACACCTTTTTACAAGTTATCTCTTGAAAGAACAAATCAACTTTTCTAAAAGTTTGACTCTAATATTTTGATTCCAATTCTACTATCATTATTTCATGATCTTATGATTTTATTATGAATTTTTTAATCATGAATGCACGTTAAAGATTCACGTTAATCAAATCCTTTCATACATCAAATCTCATTGAAAAACATATTTTTAATGAATTTAAACCCACTTAAAAGATCAAAGTTGCATTCTAGTGAATAACACACAAGATGAACATGAAGAATGTGTATAATATTAAAGGCATAAACAAGAAGTTTCCAAATCCAATTGAGTTTTAAATATTAAAGCATACCAATTCAAGAACACAATATGAACTTATCAAGAACGCATGTATTGATCACGAATATTCATATATTCTTCAAAAGAACGTTATAAATGTTCTACATTTTGACCAAGAACATAATAAAATTCTGGAAATTTTATGTTTATATTTGAATTTTAAATGCTATTTGAGAATAAAATTCGTTAATGCGTGACTGGAAGATTCAAGTAACATTTTCATCGGTTGATTTTTCTTTCAGCCGATTGATGATTTTCTCTTCAAGGCAGGATTTAATAGATATTGCACAATTCCCGAGTTTATAATGTTGAATTAATCTTCATTGAAATTTTTATTTTCCCATCTTAAACTCGTAATAAATAAGCCTTTGTAATATAGATGTTAGCATACACGACTGCACATTATTCGAACCAAGAACCTACGTATGTAATGCTTCTAAATATCTGTGAAGGAAATATGGTCTTGAAAAAATATACAAAGAAAACTATCACCACTAGAGAGAAAGATTATTCTTTACTCAAACAAGATGTTACGTTATTTTTTCCTCCATTTCTCATTATTATTTGTCACATGTACAAGGACAAAGTTCCGCTAATATATATTCAACAATATTAGCATTTCAAAATCTGAGAAAATGGAAGTCCCTACTGTAATCTCTGTCTTCTTGTTTCACTCGCACTTGCATTGACCCGAACGGCAAACAGCCTTGCCTTTACCACAAGAAAGGTACTGGCAATTCTCGTCAGTCTTACATGGTAAAAATACAGTGCCTTTTTGGGAAATTACACAATTGCACTTTCGAGTTAATAAATCACAGCGAGGAAGGCCGCTATCACATGCATAATCCTTGCAATTATCATGAATAGCACATGGTTCTTTGGCGTGAGCCATTGCAGAACCTGAAAATTCAATAAAAATTTCCAATAATTAGAATTGAAAAAAATATTATTATGAAATACATCGCATATGAAAAATGAGCATGCATACAAGACATAATAGCCAATAGCACGAGTCCAAAGACGGTGATAAAACGCGATTTCTCCATGGTTTTCCTACTGTAAATTGTATGAAAGTACGAGGAAGGACAGTTTATTTTGAGAGTAAAGCACTTATTGATTTGCAAATTTTCAATACCGTTCGTGATAATCACTGAAGATTTTATAGTGGAAATTTCATGTGACAATTACCTAATTGCATCCTTGACCTTGAAATTGCATTTGATGCATAAGTCATTATTGCTAGATTTATTTCTAATTGGAAATGAGGGATTAAGGAAGTGAACCATGTAATTACTAGTAAAATGGTAACTTTCTATTAGTTACATATTGTTAAGCCCACAGGATAGCCTGAGCCACTATTCAACTTAATATCTATCTCAGGTTGTAAACTAGGTTTAGCCGCAACCACACAAGGTAAACAAACCCTAAACTCTTCTTCCTAATGTTCTCTCTCGTTAGATGAAAACGCTACTAAGAATCCGTTATTTCTTGACTATGTTTGCAGGTAATGAAGATGATAATAGCATCTATTCGAGCCAGGTGCAGCTCCTAAAAACTTCCACAAGTATCTAGAGGGGTAAAGATGATCCCCTTTCTTTTCTATTGCCCGTTTAATTCATGTATTTCAAATTGTTTTCTCGCTTATAAACTGTTATAATCAACTGTTTCGTAGTTCATCAAGTTGAAAGTTACAACTATTATTGTGAATACAATCATCTATAATTGAAAAGTTTCTACTTTTTGATGTTTTTCCTTTTTCACTTGTAATACTTGCTTATGGTGTCATTATTGTGGTTGCTATAATTATAATTACATTGTTTTCCATTTCATTTACCTTTAATTATAGTATTATATAAATCTATTATAATGAATTATAATTATAATATACGTATTATAATTTATAATTTTAGAAATTCTTACCTTTTGTTATTCTTCCTTTTTCGTTTGTTACAGTTATTTATTATATCATTGACTACGGTTATATTTACATTCATCTCCTGTTGCTTACCATTAACTATTCCTATCATGTAAATCTTTTATAATATGTAATCTTGAAAGTATTTTACCTTTCGATATTCTTCCTTTTTCTCCTATTACACTTGTTCATGCTGTCATATCGTTATATCTACTACCATTATAATTACATACTTGTTCCATTACATTTACCATTAATAATTGTTGCTGTACGAATATCTTAATTGCCATTACTAATGTATAGTGATTATTAATAATACTAACGGTTGAATTGCATACTCAAGGAAGGGTGGTTGCATTAAGAGCAATTGTTAATTAATTCTAGATGAAAGTTAAATTGCCATATTTAGTTCCCATCATAAAATTTTTTTGTCTATTATCAATTCAATATAATTACACCTAAAACCAAAAACTAATCCTAAAATAAAGTTAATCGTTTGGTTCTGGAGTTATATCGTCCTCTGCAGTAGGGTAAATTTGTTTATCATGTTCCATTATATTTATCAAAAAAAAAAATCCTTTATTTCTAGATGAACAAAGCCCCAGTGTATATATCGTCCTCTGCAATCGGGTAAATTTGTTTATGTTGTCATTATGCCATACTTTACATACAATATTAATAGATTCTACTAAACCTTTTAAAATGTTTTTGGAGATATGGAAGAACTAAGTCGAAACTTTCGCTAGAGATCCGACATGCCCCTTTCAGATTTTCTTTTTACATCAAAGGCGCAGTTATATGTAGTTCTGTGTTTAATTTCTTATTATATCTTGATTTTAAGAAATAGTACAGAGAATAAATCTTCGCTAGAGATCTGATATTCCTTTCTAAATTATTGTTGTTTGCTGATCTTGGCGTAAAAGATCTTGAGTTGGATCAAACCTTCAAGTGGCAGAGATTGGCCTGTAAGACGAACACAATCTTCCTTAAAAGATATTCACCCTTATCTAAAAAAGATACGGCAAAATGTATCTTGAAAGTTAAATGTACTTTGCATGTTTATTTTAACTACCCTCAAACACATCAAGCAAACAAACAAGAGATTGGTCGAGCTAGGTCCAAGGCTAAAATGGCATACAATACTTGCCCCCAGTCTCATTAATGACTAGGCAATGATGAGAGTAAAAACCAAGGTAGGCCTATTAGCATATAAGATGAGTTGCGATGTGATAGGTGATTATTGCTCTAGCCAATAAGAGGTTACTCGAGCTAAAGAACTATGAATCCAACCTTGGTGTTTGAAGCACTACGATCTGTGCATCCCACGAGTTGCCCTTAAGTTGGGACAACTCATGTGGGGTTACTTGAGTAAAGGAGCAACTCATGCAAGCCAAACATCATTCTATAGAGCTAATCAAGGGCATCTAACCTAAGCTTCAACAAGTTGTATACCATTGCACAACTTACTCTAACCTCTCCCTCTCCATGATCACTCCTCTTGCTAAGCCCACTAGGATGAGTCGATCACTGTCCTAGCCCAAACTACATTGAGAAAGGAATCCAAGGATGATCAATCTTGAATAGTTTGGACCGACCTACCCTTCCACTCTCTAACCTCTCCTAAAGCTAATGTATCCACCAACCAACCTGCTTACCCAAGGTATACCTTTTTTCAATTTAGATAAAGGCTATATCTTTTTATAACAATTTGTCTTTTTTTCTAAGAGCATGTCTAATACTGAAATGACACATGTCTCTACCATCTGACTGCACGCGTTCCCATGATATTCCTTTTGTTCTTTTACATTTTTACCCCTTTTTTATTATACTAGAAAGGTTTATTTGTATGTAGAATTTTCCCTTATAATATTGTAACCATAAGGACTTACTATAAATAGTCCTTTCACATGTAAGCAACATCGAACATTAAATATAGAAAAAATTTCCTTCTATTTGTGAGTCCTTAGCTCTCAAATACTTCACTCTTATCAATCCCTTTAGTAAGGTTATGGTGAATACCCCTAGTCTAAGCTCATAGGTTACATCGAGTTGAGATTAGGTCATCTTTGGTTCTTATGGTGTGTCATATCCACTAGAAACAATCAATTTTCTGCTATTTACCCCCATGTTAATGTCACTCTCTCCCATATTTGAAAGGGCTCATTAGCTAGTAGTTTTGTAAAGTGATACGCTAGTGGTTATTGAGCTCCTACGTGTATCATCTTTTATTGGTATCAGAGCAAAGGTTGCAAAAGGGAAGTGTTGGTGTTGCTGTTAAAGTGTTGATCATGCTATTTAGCTCTTAAGCCAAAGTAATAGTAGTTATAACAATGTTGTTGTTAATTTGTTAAGTTGAAGTAGTTGAAGTCAAGTGATACTGTTCTTGCTGTTAAGTTGTTAATGTTGAGTAGTAGTTGCTATTACAAAGTGTTCAATGCAAACCTAGTGTTCATAGTGGTTTTCAAGACTTTGAGAGTAATGCACATGGATGTGGAAGGCATGCAACTCAAAACATGAGGTCTATTAATGAGCTAATCTAAAAGCTTACCACTATTGTCTCTAATCTCATTGTTACCATGCAATGATTGGTTGATAACCAAGCTCTCTAAGCTAATACAAGTGTTAAGTGAGCTTAGAATGATGAGGAACCAATAGCCCCTCCTCAAAATGTTTGAAATGATGGTGGATTGAGAAGAGACGAAGGTGTGAGATGACTTGTAGAGGTCAAGGATGAATTTAATGAGGGAGTTGAGGACAACTTTGAAGAAGAGTATGTCGTGCGAGGTGCACAAGCTCCTAGAGGACTAGAAAATGTAAAGATACAAATCCCTCATATTAGGAAGTGGAGATGAAGATAGTTATTCGGATTGAGAAGATAAAGTTGATAAATTATTTAATTGTCATAAGTATGAAGAGGCTATGAAAGTAAAACTAGTTACCTTAGAATTCTCTAAGTATGAAACATTATGGCGGAAGAACTTATTGGTCACAAGAAGACGAGTTGGAGAGCATGAGATAAGATTGTGGACTAAGATGAAAAGGATACTAAGGAAGAGGTTTATCATAGACTATTATGTGTAAAAGGTTTTTAGGAAATTTTAAACTTTAAGTTAAAGGTAAATATGTGTTGATGATTATGTGAAGGAGTTTCAAATGCTAATGATTCAATGTGAGGTAGAAGAGGCTAAAGATAGGACTATAGCTTGGTTCATAGCTAGGCTAAAGAATAAGATAGCATGTGTAGTTTAGCTACAATATATGAACACACTAGATGATGCCATTCAATTTGCACAAATATTAGAACATTGGAGACGTATTAGTTTAAACTAAGGAGCTAGTGGTCGAGCTATGATACCAACTCAACACACTACAAATTTCCACTGACTAGTACTAGATGGTCAAGCTGAGGTGACAACAAACCCGAATCCTCACCAAGGTGAGAAGAGAGGAGAGTAGAGGCTAAAGGAAAAGGTTGTGAAGCAAAGAGATGTGCAAAGAGGAGAAGAAGGATAAAGCTTGGGAAGGAAGATGAACTAGATAAAATGCTTTAAGTATCTAGGTTTTAAACATGTAGATGCTTAGAGTCTAAACTACAAAGCAATGGTACTAAAGTTGATAGTGCTAATGAAGATGAGTTGAAAGAAGATACAAGAGTAAAATGTACCGAATAGGTTCTTAAAGATGAAGATGTTGTTATGTATACCAAGTAAGGACAATTCCTAAACATTATGCTGAGAAGAGAAATGCAAAAACCTATTTCACATTACATGCAAGGTAAAAGGTCAGTTGTGTGCACATCATCAATAGAGGGAGTTGCACTAATGTAACCACTACACCCATGGTTAAATAACGAAATTTACTAACCTTAAAGCATCTAAAGTCTTACAAGTTACGTTGGCTCAATGAGGAGGGAGCTCTCCATGTTATGCATTAGGTCTAAGTACCCATATCCATAAAGGATAAGTACTAGGATGAGGTCCTCTATGACGTCCTACCCATGGGTACATCCCATATACACCTTGGTTGACTTTAGTTGTTTGGTTGTCAAGTCATACATGATGGATATAAGAACACCTACGCTTTCTAAAAGGATGAAAAGAAGGTCATATTGCAACCTATGACTTTAAGCTAAGTGAAGAATACACAGATGCAATTGAATTGAACCCAAAAGAAGGCCCTCGTTGTATCCTAAAGTGAGTTTAAGCATTCGGTATAGCTAGACTAACTTTTTTTATTCTTGTTAGATGACTCTTAGAAGTACAAGAATAGGTATCCTTACCAACCGAGGTGCAAGAGTTGCTTGAAGAGTTCCAAGACTTGTTCTCCAAAGAGCTACCCAAGGGACTACCCCCTTTCCAAGGTATAGAGCATTGCATTGACCTGCAACTCGATGTAGCATTAATAAACAAGCCCATCTATCATATGAATCTAGAATAATCTACTAAACTAAAGAGATAAGTAGATAAGCTGATTGAATGTAGCTATGTAAGCGAGAGCATAGCTTATGTGCGATACTTACTTTGCTCATCCCAAAGAAAGATGGAACATGGTGCATGTGCATTGACAACTAAACCTTCAATAGGATTACTGTCAAGTATAGATATCCTATTATGAGGCTCTATGACATACTAGATGAGTTGCATGGTGCCCATATCTTCTCAAAGTTTGACCTAAAGAGTGAATACCATCAAATACACATGAGACCAAGTGACAAGTGGAAGATAGCCTTCAAGATAAGGCATAATCTCTATGAATTGATGGTCATGCCCTTCAGTTTGACCAATACACCAAGTACATTTATGAGGTTGATGAACTATATGCTAAAAGTATGTTGTCGTGTACTTTAACATCTTTGTGTATTATCTTGACTTGAAGACTCATATCAAGCACCTACAAGAGGTCTTCACCACTCTCCAAAATTAGTAACTATTTAGCAAATTAGAGAAATATTTTTGTCAAGATGAGGTCATATTTTTTGGATTTGTTATAGGAAATAGAGGAGTGAAGGTTGATTATAACATCCCAAAATCTAAAACATCACAATCTGCCACGTGTCACTACTATATAGCGACATGCTAAAACTTTAAAACTCCATACAAATTTAAACCTATTCATCTTTGCTTACATTCATACCATCACAAACTCAATAAAATAAACAAATGACTGATCATAAACTCAATAAAATAAATGAATGACTCTTAAGTGAGTCATTCCAATCCTCATTATTTAAACTAACACAAATAATCCTAAATTAAAATCCAAACTAAACATCTATCCTCATATAATAATTAACATTAATAGGAATCTAGTAACTATCTCCATAGTTTTAGTTCAACAACTTAAAGTTTTAATCACAATTCTTCCTTAATTCCCCATTAATCTTCATCCACATAATAATAATGTTCTCTCCTATATTCATCTATGTAATTAATGCCCCACCAAATTCCCATTTTCATCGTAGTTGATGTGTTCATCATTCTCACCTACAACTAAAAAAGTAAAGGAGAATGAGCCTAAGCTCAATACATGAATACCTCACTAATAGACACATGCCACACAGTTACAACATCACATGCATAAATGTAACTGTAATCTACAACACATCAATTTATCAGGTTATTTATCATCATTTAATCAATATATAATATAGGAGTACTCATGACCTTAATATACATACAATACTTACATATATATATATATATATACCTAATAAAAATTGCTACTACGGACCCTGTCTCACCCTAATTTACCTTAAATCATTTCGATACATAGCTCTACTATAGATAACAAGACATATTGATCATCGAGGTACCCTGTAAGGATCTACCACTACAGACCCCTAAGCCGAGCAAAGTACATGCAACATACACCGTTAAGTTCTTACAACATTTAAAATTTGTTAACACTACTTAAAATCATTAAACAACTACTTAACAACCACAACCAGCAAAACCAAGTAAACACGTACTTAGAAATATGTTCCTACTATAGTCCTTTGCGTCTCTAAAGAAAGGAAGTAAACATGTTTAATTATAAAGAACTACACTTAATTCTATTTTATAAGTAATTTTGGTTTACTTATTGATTAGATATATCCTAATTGTATAATTCCCTTCCCCGAGGTACCCTTATGCTTAACTCTTAATTTTGAATTGAAATAAAATGAAATATAATTAAATGGGAGGTATTCCTAAACAACATGGTCATGTAAGAGACCATGTAGAGGTATAGAGGATAGAGCATGGTTGTGCTAATAGCCATGTATCTTTCTATGAAATTTCATCAATTTAACATGCCTAGGTATACGGTCATCTATCTAGTTGTATACATTTCTATGGATTTTATAATTTTGACATGCCTAAGTACATGGACATGTCCTTCATCTATGTACCCTATTATATACACTCATGATTCTACACAAGCAAGTACACGACCATGTATCAGACCGTATACACCTTGTTCATCACGAACCTTTATTTCCTTTTCTCTAAATTTGTTATTAAACCTAATTTCTATTATTCTAAGCCCAATCAATAATTTTATTTACCAATTCTAATGTACTTGATTTAAATTGTAGCCGAAATCTTCCAATTCGTTTGTCTTACACTTGTTCCAACCCATCCTTTGATTTGATCTTTATTAACATACTGAAATTACTCTATACATATATGTTCAACATCAAAATCAAGTCTTTTTTATTATCAAAAAACTTACCTATTTTATTATCAAAAAACTTACCTATTAGCTTTTGGATTAGCCTCATTATTCACTTGTAAGTCAATTGTAGATCTTGGTAAGGTTCTCTTTTAGGTTTCTGTTTATAGTTGTACAAATGAGGGAAATGAGGTAAACCTAGGTTAGCATGGCTTTTATAGTCTGGCTTAGAAAAGACTGAATTACCCCCCGTCTTTTATTTTATTTATTTAATTGCCCTTAATTATGTATTAGATTATATTATTATTCAATAGTTAAGAATATGTGTGTGTGTGTGTGTGTGTGTGTGTATTCAAACTGTATATTACATTCTCCCCCTTATAAAAACTTTCATCCTCGAAAGTTACCTAGAATTAGAAAGAGTTCTAGATGCTTCTTTTTCATTTCTTCTTCTAATTCCCAAGTTGCTTCCCATTCTATTTGATTTATCCACTATAATGTGACAAAAGGAATTATTCCTCTTCTTAGTACTTGCTCCTTCAAGTCAACTATTCTTATAAGTGTCTCAATAGATGATAAATCTAGCTCTACCTTTAGGGGTTCCAGAGCTACTACTTAGTCTGTGTTTGGTACAAAATTTCTTAATATAAACACATGAAACACATCATGTTCCCTAGCTAAACTTAGTGGTAGAGCTAACCTGTAAGCAACTATACCAACTCTTTCTAGAATTTCAAACAAACCTACATATCTTGGATTCAATTCCCCTCATAGGCCAAACCTGATTATCCCTTTAGTTAAGGACATCTTCAATAAAACCTTATCCCCAACTTAAAATTCTAAGGAGCACCATTGTTTATCTACACTACACTTCTGGTGACTTTAAGCTGATAGAATTCACTACCTTATCACTCTAACCTTGTCTATTGCTTGTTGCACCATCTCTAACCCCATTATCTGTCTTTCTCCCACTTCATGCCAATGTAAGGGAGATCTATACTTCTTGCCATACAATGCTTCATGTGGAGCCATTTGAATTATAGCCTAATAACTGTTGTTAAATGCGAATTCCACCAAAGGTGAGAGATTCCCCCAATTACCCCCATGGTCCAATGCATAAGCTCGCTGTAAGTTTTTTAGAATTTGGATAGTTTTCTCAAATTATTCATCTATCTAAGGGTGAAATGCAATACTAAATTAGACTTTAGTTCCCAAAGCCTAATGTAGACTTTTTCAGAACCTATTTATAAACTAAATATCTCTATTAGATGTAATAGTGGCTAGTACACCACATAATCTAACAATCTCCTTAATGTACAATTGTGCAAGCTTCTCTAATCTATAGTCTACCTTAATTGGTAAGAAATAGGCAGACTTGGTCAATCTATTAACAATTACCCAAATTGCATTATATTTCTCCTTTGTCCTCGAGTAGGCTATCATAAAATCTATAGTTACATGTTCCCACTTCCATTTAGGTATTGGAAGTAGTTGTAACTTACTAATTAGTCTTTAGTGCTCAATGCTAATTTATTAATAGGTTAAACATCTGGATATAAATTCAACTATCTCCTGTTTCCTATTTCTCTACCAATAATGGCTCTTTAAGACATTATACATCTTGGTGCTTCTAGGATGTACTATATATATGAAGTAAAGGGCTTCTTTCATAATCTCCTTCTTTAACTCCATGTTATCTAGAACACACCATCTTATGCCATATTTAATTACCCCTTCAACATCTATATTGAATTTAGTGGCTTCACCTTGTTCTATTTTGTTTTTTATCTTTTGGATTCCAAGATCTCCACTTTACACAGTCTTAATTCAATCAATGATACAAGGTTGAATACTAAGTGTAGCCAACCTATTTTCTCACTTTTTATGTCACCATCTCCAATTTAAGCTTACGCATGTCTTCTAATTTTTGTCTATAAGGTATAGTTAGTGCTATAATGTTCATCTATTTCTTTGAGCTCAGAGCATCTGCAACCACATTTACCTTTCTAAAGTGATAATGGATCTATATATATAATCATTCATTAACTCTAACCATCTCATTTGCCTCATATTCAAGTCCTATTGCGTAAATATAAGTATTTCAAGCTCTTATGATCCATAAAGATTTTACACTTCTCACCATAAAGATAATGTCTCAATAATTTTAGTGCTAAGATCATAGCCACTAACTCTAGATTGTGTGTAGGGTAATTCCTCTCATAAGGTTTCAACTGGCGGAGGCATATACAATGAGTCGATACAATATTAAACACTTCAAATTCTTCCCTTATCTTTGGTAAGGTTAATACTAAAGTTGTTACTAACTCTTTCAATATTGTGAAACTGTTTTCACATTCATCACTCCACATAAATTTAGTCTTCTTCTTTGTCAATTGTGTTAAGGAAGTTGCCAAACGAGAAAATCCTTCCATAAAGCATTTACAATAACCAACTAACCCTAGAAAACTTCTCACCTCATCATAGTTCTCGATCTTGGCCAATCACTCACTGCCTTTACCTTCTCCGAACCAATTGATATACCAACCTCATTTACCAAATTCCCTAACAAGGATACTTGTTCCAACTAAAATTCAAATTTGCTAAACTTAGCATATAGCTTCTCTTCCTATAATCTTTTCAGTACTATTATGAGATGTGCCTCATGTTCTTCCTAGCTCTTAGAATCAATGAGAATATCATCTATAAATACTACCACAGATTGATCTAGCAAATCTCAAAGCATTTTATTCATCAAATCTTTGAAGGCTACTAAAGCATTTGTTAATCTAAATGGCATTACTAGGAATTCATGATGCCCATACCGAGTCCTAAAGGTGGTCTTTTATATGTCTTCCTCCTTGATCCTTAACTAATGGTATCTCGATCTCAAGTCAATTCTAGAAAAGACATGAGCTCCCTTTAATTAATCAAATAAGTCATCAATTCTAAAGATGGGGTATCTATTCTTGATTATGACTCGGTTTAACTTCCTGTAATCTATACATAGCCTCATACTCCCTTCCTTTTTCTTAACAAACAATATTAGAGCACCACATGGTGAGACACTTAGTCTAATAAACCCATTATCTTGCAACTCTTGAAGTTGAGTCTTCAGTTCATACAATTCAATAGGTGCCATTCTATAAGGCACTTTAAATATTGGTGCTGTTATCGGTACTAAATCAATGCAGAACTTTATCTTTCTGACTAGTGGTAAGCCTAGAAAATTTTCTAAAAAGACGTCTACATAATCTCTAACTATAAGTACCTTCTAATCCATGACTTGTCTTGTCTCTACAAACAATGCCGATAATCTACCTTTAATCTATAACTCATATATAGGAAAAGTTGTAGGTCTTTATGCATTTAACTTGAATATAGTTTGATCTTCATCAGGGAAATTAAAATAAACCACTAGATTGCAACAATCTATAGTGGCATAGTGTTTAGACAGCCAATTCACCCCTAAAATAAGATCAAATTTAGTCATCTCTAATACAAATACATCAACTAGCATTTCCCTTCCTTATATTACAATTCCTACATTCTTACACATCATAACCAATCTTCCTCCGGCTTCAAAAGGAGTATTCATTACCATAGCTTCACTCAATAGCACAAGTTTCAATCTACAAACATGCATGCAAATAGGGGCTATGCAAGAATACGTGGCACCCATATCATATAACATATAGGCAGTTTTTGAGTTAATAAGTAGTATACCTACAATAGTATCCTAATTTGAAGCATCCTACTATTGTTGTTGTTGTAATGCAAACACTCGACCAAGTGCCCTCTATCTTGGTCCAAAATGTTGAAGTTTACCCATTGAACCTCTAAGTGAAGGTTTTATTGGCTACTATGCTTAAAATTGTTAAGATGTAGTCGTCGGGTTATCAAAGGCACCACATTCAAATGACCCGTGCCCCCTTTGGTTACAAGTATAGTAGAAAGTCTAAGGGATGGACCTTTCTATACAGTTCCTACTTAAGTGTCTTGTATAAGGGATGAACCTTTCTATACAGTTCCCGCTTAAGTGTCTTGTTATACCATAGAAGAAACATGCCCCTTCGAGCCAAATGCATTGTTTAATCTCATGTGGTCCTAAATACCTAGTACATCTTCTCCCTAATCATGCTTGTGGTGGTAGAGGTAATGCTACAAGCATTGGCCTAATATAAAGGGGTCTAGGTGCATAAGCCATAGGTCTGAATTGATACACAACTAGCTTCTTTCCTTTGTCTACATATGGTATGCTTAAGGCAAGCCTCTTCCCCAAAGCAGTCCCTGATCTACGAAACAATTGTTCCTCTACTCTTTTCCTACATTGCTCCAGAAACTTTGCCTTATCAACTACCTCTACGTAGGTAGTTGACTAAAAGGCCCCCACTTCATACTAGAGTGTAGGCTCCAAGCCTCTCACAAATCTTCTTACTCTAAAAGCATCATCAATTGTCACTGATTCTAGCAAGAATTTGAATAAATGGTTTAGCTCCACTTCATAAGCTTCTACAATCTAATTGCCCTATTGGCAATTATAATACTCAGCCTCCATCTTGTCCCTAATGATGCTAGGAAAATATTTCTCATTAAAAAGCTCCTTAAACCTCTACCATTGAATAAGAGATCCTATCAACCTGGATGTACTAGTCCACCAATCAACAATTGAGCCCTTCAACATATATGCAGCAAACTTCACCTTTCTTTCTTCCGACACCATGAAGGCTTCAAATGTCTTTTCTGTCTCATCAATCTAATCCTCAGCCTCAAGTAAATCACCAACCCATTAAAAAAATTCCTTAGCCAGCCTAACAAACTTGTACAATCCACATAGCCCTTCTAAAGGCCTAACAAGTCTCATGGCCTATTGTTACTACTATGCTAACGTTTCTCCTAAAGTATTGATAGTCTCTAGTAATTGAGTAGTCATGAAATTTGCTTAGTTTAGGCTACCTGTTGAGGTGGTCCTTCAGGATGCCTTTCCTCTATAGCATCTCCACCCTACCTAGTACTAGATGAGCCCTAACCGATGTTTCTTTAAGGAGGCATTTTGTTTGAAATTGAGACAACATAATGGCTCCAAAGGTTAGAGTTAGTAGGGAGAGTTAGTGATAGTATACATCTATGTACACTCAAGTCTACACAAATATACATGTATTCATAAATAAAATGAAATTTTAAAAGAAAGCACAATTATATAGAATAATTGAAATATAATAAAATACAATAAGTAATCACCCCATAATTTACCTACTCTCTTCATCTCTTATGTTTCTACAAATTTCCATACTTAATTCATCTAAAGATCTCAACATACTTTGCATTGATTAAAACCTATACTTATGGATTATCACTTAATTCTAAGAATCATCAACCTAATATCTATTGATCACAACCTAAGCTCTAAAGATCATCAAAACTATGCTCTGATACCACTTAAGCTATAACGTCCCAAAACCTAAAATACCATAGCCCACTACATGTCACTGCTACATAACAACACGCTAAAGCTCTAAAAGTTTATATAAATTTAAACCTATCGTTTCTACTTATGTTCATACCATTATAAACTCAATAAAATAAATGAATAACTCTCAAGTGAGTCATTCCAACTCTCATTATTTAAACAAACATAAATAATCCTAAATTAAAATTCAAACTAAACATCTATCCTCATATAATAATTAACATTAAAGGGAATCTAGTAACTATCTCCATAGTTTTAGCCCAATAACTTAAAGTTCTAATCACAATTCTTCCTTAACTCCCCATTAGTCTTCATCTACATAATAATAATATTCTCTCCCGTACTCATCCACATAATGCCTCACTAAATCCCCATTTTCATCGTAGTCGATGTGTTCATCATTCTTACCTGCAACTAAAAAAGTAAAGTAGAATGAGTCTAAGCTCAATACGTGAATATCGCACCAACATGCACTTGCCACACAATTACAACATCATAAGCATAAATGTAACTATAATCTACAACACACCAATCTATCAAGTTATTTATCATTATTAATCAACATATAACATAGAGGTACTCATGATCTTGACAAACATACAATATATATATATATATATAATTCTAATGGGAACTACCACTAAGAGCCCCATCTAACCCTAATCTACCTCAAATCATTTTGATACATGGCTCCATTAGGGACAACACAACATATTGATCATCGAGGTACTCCTTAGGGATTTGCCGCTATGTGCCCCTAGGCCAAGCTAAGCATATGCAACATACACCATTAAGTTCTTCTAACATTTGAAATTCATTAATAGTACTTAAAATCATTAAACAACAACCTAACTGATGGGAATCAACCTTGTGGTTCCAGTAGTGGGGAAACCTAACTTAGATGCATGAGCCTAGAAATTCACATATGGCCACATTTTATCTAATAATGTTTTATTTTACACTTTAGCAAGTACATTTATTAGTGTTACAGGTTAGCCAAATAACATGCACTAAGGATTAAATTATGGGACATTCTTAGAGTCACATCCAACGACCCATAAATTATTCAATTGAAATAAATAACCAGCCACTTGAAGACCATTTGTAATTGTAATTGTTGCTTATGGGGAACTGGCCATTTTATTTTGTACTTGTATTTTGTGTCTTGAAAAACCGGCCACTTAAGTGGTATCCTTGTAATTTTTGTATTATTTTTACCCTAATTGGAACAAGTATAAATACTTGTTAACTAGGGTTTTTGATAAGCTTTTTGACAATTGAGAAAATCATACACTTTGTGCTGTGAGGATTTGTCCTTTGCATACAAAGATCTTTTATCAATTTATTAGTGAAATTGTGGCGAGAATCGGCTAGAGTAGATTGTGAGTCATATCAACCTTACTCTTTTTATTTTACAAATTTTGTTTAGTGAGTAATATCTAAATACAATTTATCGGTTACTTATTCTTATCACGTGAATTAAGATTCTTTATTTTCATATTTGATCATTTCAAATTGGGATTGAATTCTTGTTCATTTTTGTGTTGTTCCAATGAAGTTTATACACTTGTTTGTTCCTTACATCAATTAAGTGTTCAAATTAGTGAATTGGACTTTAATTGTGAAGTAATTTGAACACGCCATTTGTTGTTGGAGTTGGTTATTCACGCCACTTGATTGATGTGTTTGCTATCTAATTGGTTAGGCACATCATAATTTTTTTTACCAGAGCATAGGTTGTGGAGTAAGGTTTGCATGAACTTCACTTGAAATTTAGGGTTCTTGAATTTTACTTCTTGATCCAAATTGTTAAAGTGAAATTGAAGTACTTAATTGTGATTTTGTTATGTTATACTTATTGATTGTTGAAGTGGAAGTGGAGATCTTGCAGTAGTCCTTTTGCTCTTTATCTTGCCATGAGCAGAAGGGGAAGTAAGGAGGTGTATTTCCTTGTGTTTGTTTTGGAATTGGAGATACATTCCTTGAGGCAAAAGAGAAGTGAATTTCTTGTTTGTGGTTTCGGAATTGAGGATTGTCAAATTACATTTCCATATTTGCCTTACATGGAGAATAGGGAAATTATTTTAATTCAAATACATTCATTAAGTTTGAAGAGTTATTGTGTAGTATTGATTGAATGCAATTTGAATATTTGAATTGTTTCTTACCATTTATGGAGAAGCTTCATTAAGAGTTGCATTTGAATTGTTGTGTTGTGATTATGTTATGAAGTAAGTTTATTATGGATTGAAGAAGTGTTGCATCGTGAGTATAAGTGTAAGTTGTGTTTGAAGCTTACACCTTAGTTGAGGTATGTGTGTATGGTGAAGTGAGCTTATGTTGTGAAGGGTGCAACATGGTGTGTTGTTTGTGTTGGGTTGAGGGTGCTATGTGTAGATTGTAAGTGTGTATATGTGTCATGATTGAAAGGGAGTTTGTAGTGGTTAAATTTGAATTTCAAAAACAACATTAAAGTGTGGAAGTTATTATGTATTGATGTTTAAATACCTTGCTTAGTTGGAATTATTAACTTACTATTGGAGAAGTGTTATTATTATTTCTACTTCTTATAACCATAATTGAAGTGTGGAAGTGTGTGTGTGAAGTTAAGTGGAGTTTTATGTTTACTTTTGTAGATTATTTGGTTGTTATGTGGCAAATGGAGTGTAGTTGTTGTGAAAAGGTATACTACATTGCTTTGAATTATCTTTGCAATTCGAAAAATCAAGTCCACAACTATGTCAAATGATAGTGAATGGAGGAATTGGCAATGAGGCCAATAGCCAAGTTGGTAGCAAATAGGGTCATCGGACTACAGGTGAAAGAACTTTGGAGGAACAGCTTCAGGACCTTACCATCATTGTTGCTATATTAGCAACAAGGATAAATAGGATGACAATGCTACAACCACCAATGGAAAATCCTCAGGCACCACCACCTAGAGAAGCTCCTCAAAACGTTTAAAGGGAGGGAGCAGCAGGAGGAAATATGGGAAGGAGAGTGAAAGGAGATCATCATGCTCTTAAGGAAGAAAGAGATGATAATTTTGGGGTTAACCCATACCCGAATAGGGATTTCAAGCCACCTCGAGGATTAAAGTATGTGAAACTGCAGATGCCTTCATTTAATGGTAGAGGCTCAACAGATGATTATCTGGATTAGGAAGACAAAGTTGAGGGTCTTTTTAAGTGATATGAGATTGATGATAACACTAGGGTTCGTCTTGCAACTATGGAGTTCATAGGTTATGCCGCCTTATGATGGAAGAATCTAGTGATCAATAGGCGAAGGTATGGAGAGGTTGAAATACACACCTAGAGAGACATGAAATGAGTTCTAAGGAAAAGGTTCATACTTGAACACTACAAGCAGGAACTGCTTATGCGTCTCCAAACACTGAGGTAGGAAGGCAAAACAGTAGATGACTACGTACAGAAGTTTGAAATGCTAATGATCATATGTGAAGCAGTTAAGCCTCCCGAACAAACCCTAGCACGCTTTGTGCTTGGGTTGAGATACGAGATTACCTATGTTGTTGAGCTGCAAAGGTATAGTACACTTGATGAGGCTATACAGTTAGCCTTGAAAGTGGAAAGGCAGAAGCGATCCAATCTATTTCAGGCCACTAGTAATAGGCATAGTACTACTACTAAACCCATGGGGGCAAATGGTCAGATGGGTAGACCAAAGGGAGTAGGCGAACATGCTAAGGCTGTAGACAAAGTTATTCTTAGCACTTAAAAAGAGAAAAATGTTTCTGGGAAAGGCAAAGAGGTAATTGGACCTGATTTTAAGCAGACAGCACCGAGGTTAACCAGTGGGAAGATGTGCCAGATTAAATGTTTCAAATGCATGGGATTTGGACATATGGTTGCACAGTGTCCTAATAAAAGGGTGATGATTGTTATGAAGGGCAACGAAGAAGATGATGAGGAAGAAATTGTTGAGCCTACAGATTTATCCATGGCCTTGCAAGAGTATTATGATGGTCAAAATGCTGAGACACATGAGGACAAAAAGTGTAAAAATTACTTACCTATTAATGTGTTGCGCAGGGTTATGACTTTATCTCTAGATGCCAGGGACATACAGTGAGAGCATCATTCCACACACCTTGTCTGATTCGAGGTAACCTATGTGTACTTTTCATTGATGATGGTAGTTGCACTAATGTCATATCTACTGCATTAGTAGATAATTTACAACTAACCACTAGCCCACATCCTAATCGTTATAAATTACATTGGTTAGACAATCGAGGAAGTTTACATGTTACATAGAGGGCAAAGGTGACATTCAGTGTAGGTGATAAATACAGTGATGAGATTATCTGTGATGTACTTCCTATGTGTGCCTTTCATATGTTGTTGGGTAGACCGTGGTTATTTGATAGAAAGGTATTACATGACGAGTTTAGAAACACTTACATGTTTTGAAAGGATGGTATATAGATTGTCTTGACTCCTGTGTCTCCGTCTGAGGTTTTCTCTTTCTAGGAATAGATTAGAAACACTTCTAGCTCTTCCAGACTTCCAACTAAAAAGTAAACACAAACACTAGGTTTCGATCCAAGAGAAGACCCCTTAGATTTAAGGGCAAATCTTTCAAAGACCCGAGGAGATGATGGGAATCAACCCTGTGGTTCCAATAGTGGGGAAACCTAACTTAGATGCATGAGCCCAAAAATCCACATATAGCCACATTTTATATAATAACGTTTCATTTTGCACCTAGCAAGTACATTTATCAGTGTTACAGGTTGGCCAAATAACATACACTAAGGATCAAATTGTAGGATATTCTTGGAGTCACATCCAACGGCTTACAAATTGTTCAATTGAAATAAATAACTGGCCACTTAAAGACCATTTGTATTTGTAATTGTTGCTTATGGGGAACTGGCCATTTTATTTTGTACTTGTATTTTATGTCTTGAAAAACTGACCACTTAAGTGGCATCCTTATAGTTTTTGTGTTATTTTTACCTTAATTAGAGAAAGTATAAATACTTGCTAACTAGGGTTTTTTAGAAGCCTTTTGACAATTGAGAAAATCATACACTTTATGTCGTGAGGGTTTATCCTTTGCATATAAAGATCTCTTATCAATTTCTTAATGAAATTGTGACGAGAATCAACTAGAGTAGATTGTGAGTCATATCAATCTTACTCTTGTTGTTTTACAAATTATATTTAGTGAGTAATATCTAAGTACAATTTGTTGGTTACTTGTTCTTATCACATGAATTAGGCTTCTTTATTTTCATATTTAACCAATTTAAATTGGGATTGAATTCTAGTTCATTTCCATACTGTTCCATTGAAGTTTATACACTTGTTTGTTCCTTACATCAATTCAGTGTTCAAATTAGTGAATTGAACTTCAATTGTGAAGTAATTTGAACACGCCATTTATTGTTGGAGTTGGTTGTCCACACCACTTGATTGATGTGTTTACTATCCAATTGGTTAAGTACATCACTAACAATCACAACTAGCAAAACAAAGTAAATATGTACCTAGAAAGATGTTCCTACTATAGTCCTTTATGTCTCTAAAGAAAGAAAGTGAACTTGTCTAATTATAAAGAACTACACTTAATTATATTCTATAAGTAATTTGGGTTTACTAATTGATTAAAGATATCCGAATTATATAATTCCCTTCCTCGAGGTATTGTTATGCTTAACTCTTAATTTAGAATTGAAATAAAATGAAATCAAATCAAATAGGAGGTATTCCTAGACAATATGGTCATGTAAGAGACTGTATAAAGGTACATGGGATAAAGCACCATTGTGTTAATGGCCATGCATCTTTCTGTGAAATTTGATCAATTCAACACGCCTAGGTACACAGTCATCTATTTAGTCGTATACCTTTCTATAGATTTTATAATTTTGACACACCTAAGTACATAAGTGTGTCCTTCATCCATGTACCCTACTGTATACACTTGTAATTCTACATAAGCAGGTACACGGGCATGTATCTAACTATATCACCTTGTTCATCACAAACCCTTATTTCCTTTTCTTCAAATTTATTCCTAAACCTAATTTATATGATTTTAGGCTTAATCAATAATTTTTTTTACCAATTCTAATGTAAAATTGGAGTCTTGTGCACTTACTTGATTCGAATTGCAGTAAAATCTTCTAATTCGTTTTATCCTACACTTGCTGCAACCTATCCTTTGATCCAATCTCTACTAACATACCAAAATTACTTTATACGTATATGTTGAACATCAAAATAAGATCTTTTTATTATCAAAAATCTTACCTATTGGCTTTTGGATTAGCCTTGTCATTTACTTGTAAGTCAGCTATAGTTGTTGGTAAAGTTCTCTCTTAGGGTTTTGTTTGCAATTGTACAAATGAGGGAAAAGAGGTAAACTTAGGTTAGCATGGCTTTTCTAGTCCAGCTAGGAAAAGACCGAATTGTCCCCCGTCTTTTATTTTATTTATTTAATTTTTCTTAGTTATGTATTATATTATATTATATTATTATTTAACAGTTAAGAATATGTGTACATATATGTATTCAAACTGCATATTACAATGATGAGGAGAAGATTCGAGCCATTCATGACTGACTAACCTTGAAGAATGCATTTGAGGTGAGAAGTTTTCATGGACTTACACCCCTCTATCAACGTTTTATCCAGAACTTCAATACATAGTTACACCTCTCACTAAGCTAACCAAGTAGAATGCGAAGTTTAACTAAAGAGGGAAGGCTTAATGAAGTTTTGAGGAGATCAAGGAGAAATTAACTAAACCCCTATGTTAGTACTCTCAAATTTTGAGAAGATTTTTAGCTAGAATGTGATGCATCAAGAATAGAAATCGAAGCTATGTTAATGCAAGAAGGATAACTTGTTACTTACTACAACAAGAAGCTTAGGGGAGCCACTTTGAACTATTCTTTAACAACCCTGTAGGGGTCTAGTAGAATTACTTGAATATTACGTGTGCACCCACAATATGAAAATTGTGTTGTAAATCAAATATTGCAAGACTTTAACTAAATATTCTTTTCTCACCATAATTGATAATACATATAATTGATTATTAAAATAACTATGAAAATCAATATATTACAATTGACTAGAATCGCAGAAAATCAGTATCACCTACCAAATAGTAAACTCAGATGATCTCAATATTTAAGAACATTACTTTGAAAAAGTATTGGAAATGATAAAGTTCTAAAATAAATGGGTTTACAATTTTTTATTCACTCCTTCTACACTTTTAACTATTTTCTAACTCTGCATCTATCCTTCAAGTATGAGTCTAGACCACTTATCACTTTAATCTTAACCCATTCCTAGCTTTAGAGTACTCTACATGACAAACTATTAGGGGGTGAGCAAAACCACTGTTTTGTGAGTTCATCCTTACCACTACCATTCAAGTAAGTTGTCAAACATTAATTAGTACAACATGAAATCTATCTATGCATAAAATAAATGCATATGTGATAAATGTAAGAAACACATTCATGGGAATCCAAAACCATAAAAGGTATAAATTTGCATCATCTATACTTCAATTAACCTCCATGCTTACTTGCATGGAGCACCTCACCTTACTTGGGAGGTTGTCTGAGGGCACTGTCCCCCAAGAAAACTTAACGCTTACTCATTGTCATGAACAAAAATGCCCCCACAAGGACCAATCTTGGTGAATTCTAAACTAAGCTATCCACCATCAATTAAATACTCAATAATGCCTTCACAACCAAATTAGGTGATCCCATATCAGGGCATCTACCTACAATCAATCTATTAATAATGGCTCATAGACCTCAAACAAGAGAAGCTCTAACTGCTTTGCTTCAAACAAAATCAATTTTGATAAAATGACCATCGACAATACTGAGGTTTTATAAACAGCAGCTACTAAGAGCTGATAGGAATCAAAATCTGTCAAGACCTATCATCAAGGCAAAAGCCAAAGGATTTCAAATCTTGGTGATGAAGGCCCATTTTGAGCAAATCGATCCCAAAATTATTTATAAATTAACCTCTTTTTTATTATTCTTGTATTGTGTTTTCCAACAGGCACACTTATTTGGTTTCACAGGGCGATGGACAAACTCACTAAGACTCAGCTTGTGGGTTATCTATGGATCGACCTAAAAACTGAAGATGAGCTGAACCGATAGATTCCATTGCAGAGCTAGCTTGTTAAAGATTATTTTTGTGTTTGTAATTTATTTTTGAACTATTTATTTTGTAAGTTTTGTGGGACATTTTATTTTTTTATAATTTTTGTTTTAAGACCAGCCACGCTATAGTGGCATAGTTGTAATTTTCTAGTCGTTTTAACCCTAAAGAGAGCAAGTATAAATACTTGCTAATTAGGGTTTTTAGGAGAGCTTTTTGATAATTTGAGATATACACTTTTGTGCCGTGAGAGACACCCTCTTACAAGAATTTTGCTCTTATTAATTTCAAGTGTGAAATTGTGGCAAGTGGACTTGAATTTTTTGTGAGTAATATCAATAAATTACAAGTTGATCCTAATTCCAAACTAGTGCATCATATCTGATAAGGAATTAGTTAATTTACGTTATTCTTGTTACATGAAATTTAGGGTTCCTTATTTAATTTGTGGGTCATGCCATTTGTTAATTGTAACTTGGAATCAATTTTGTTGTTATTGGATAGGTCTTTATCTAATTTATTACATGTTATTTTGGAGAACTGTTCATCAATTGTTGTGCCATATTTGTAAAGTTATATAGTTGATTCAATAATTAGAATGTGTACATTGTGCTTTGGATTTTAGGTACATCATATTTGGTATTAGAGCTACACATATTTGGGTCATTTCAATATTGATCACGTGGTGTTGTGGAATTGGTTAGAGATTTTGAGAATTGACGCCATTGTTCATGTGATTAGAAGCTAGTTTGATTGACATTGTTTGTTTGTCTTTCAAATTAGTTTTGCATGTGCTTAATCTTAGTTTTTAGGAACATCAAGAGCACATACCAAGTTTTAGATAAAATCTTTGTGAATACATTTCAAAAAACTTAAAATGTTTCAAAAACTTCCAGCAAAGTTTAAACACTCTATATTCCTCTCTATGTACATGTTGGGTTATGGACATGTGACGAGTATATCCAATCATTTTGGCTAAGAATTTAAATTTACCAATTAATAAGGTGATCATATGGATGATAGCATATAGAGAATCAGTTATTCCAACAGAAAATTAATAGCAATCAGCAGAACATCAAGCAATTAGCAAGCAGATATTAGATCGTTTAAACTCTCTCACCTAAGCATGACTTATGGATAGTAATAATCTTCTGATAGAAACAAAGAGTCGTTTGATATACATAAATAATTAAACATAAAACGACATGTACATAAGAAGAGCTATCATTAAAATATAATAATCTAATACCCCAGTCGTAACCCCAAGTCTTAAGATAGTCTTTTAAAGTATCTTTTAAATATTTAAATTCTTAATAGTCCAAGTCCAAAGTCTCAAGTCCATCTAGGTCCTCATTTGGATCCTTGTCATAGTAAGTCTTGTTATCATATACGTCCAAATATACCTCTAGGAATTGGTCCAAAATCAGCAACAAGTACAAAATCCAATCATAAGTCTTTATTGGTCCAAAATCATGAATAGGTATAAAACGTTCATGAAATGAATAGTTTCTTCTAAAAAGAGATTTAAATGGCTTTTTAAGATATAGTTTTAAAGACTCTCTTATAAGATGGAAGTACTCCTTATGTGTTTTTGTCCTTTTCAATAACATATCTGGCTACTTTCTTAATCCAAAACATGATCAAAGCAACCTCAAAGCTAGTTTAACATAGATAACTGGAAGAGATAAGAAATGATTTTACAATTTTTAGAAAAAGAGTTCTTAGGCTTGAAAAGAGGTTCAAACTACTAAACCAATCAAACATTATGATAAGAATGGCTATAAATAGCGATAGGAGTTACCTTTGATGAAGTACTTGGGAACTTACTGAAATACCTTATTTCATGAAAGTTGGATACGTTTAGTGCCTAATCCTCTAGAAATCATGCAAAACTCATAGGAAGTTAGTTCACTACCTTTTAAATGAAGGTTGTGCTTTTGGATAGATGATGGCTATGATATGTAAAATTTCATTTAATTAGACTAGAAAATGGAAGTTGATTGTCGATTCTATGGAAGTGGAATGGTTGATAGAACCTACAACTTTAGAAATAGGAAGTACTAATATGCTATTTAAGAAATATGCTATAGAGACGATTAGTTAGATAGAGATTACCTTTTTGTTTGTAGTTCTTGGAATTACCTATGATAAAGATCCTATAACATAAAAATTAACTAAGATTAGTAATGAAACTTCTGGAAATCCACTAAAAGTCTTACCAAAACTTTTAGGAAGTTG
The DNA here is from genome assembly GCA_037954665.1 of Laguncularia racemosa. NCBI lineage: Eukaryota > Viridiplantae > Streptophyta > Magnoliopsida > Myrtales > Combretaceae > Laguncularia > Laguncularia racemosa. The sequence goes on along the minus strand of JBBMOL010000025.1, from coordinate 5,856,396 downwards.
AAGTTTCTTACCCTTGGATGTAAGATAACTTAAGGATAAGTGGTCCACTAAACTTAGGATCTTAGTTGTTGGTTGTAGAGAAATGGGTAGTGTGTGGGACTTAGGAAAATTTTGTTGCTTTTCTTTGGATAATTGGTTGGAATTGGAGAGGAAATAAGTGTGAAAGAGTAAGAGTGGCCAACGTGGGTGAAAGGAAACAGAATGGAATTTGCCTATCTTGACTATTACTTTTACCTTCCTTTTATAGTAAATTGTTTTGTTATTTTGTTCATCATTGTAGCCCAATTTTTCCATGCCTAAAAGAGGGTCATGATGGCCGATTTAGGGTAGTGATCATAGATTAGGATAGAATAAGATGTAGTAGGATAAATTAAGGTAAGTATTTCTTAGGATAGAGTGAGGTAATTATGGCTTAATGGATAAAATCACATGGCTATTTCTCCTCTTTTTTGAATTAGTCATAGCTTGTCTTTGTTAATATCATTTTTCTAACTTTAGTCAAGGTAAGATAGGATAAGATAAGGATTAAATAGGATAGGGTAAGATAGGATAGGATGAGATGAGATAAGATAAGATGTAGACATGTGAAACTGAGGGCTTGATGTAAATTAGGTCAATAAGAATGTGGAGGAAATTTGTTTGCAATTTCTTCTCCAAATGGAAGAAGAGGAACCAATTTGGAATGAGGTAATTATGAGATGTCATCTTCATGGATTTAGATAAGGATTTAGCTAGACTTAGTCAATGAACATGTCGAAAATTAGAGCTCATAGTGGCATCTCCTAAGGAAGGTGAAAACCAGTTCATTTGAGTGGGTTTTTCTTTATATTTTGTGTGTTATTAAGTAATTAAGAATGAAACAATGAATTATGGGGAAAAAAAAAAACTAGTTAAAGTGGATTAAGATTAAGGATGATTTTAAGCTTAATCGATTAGAGATTTTTAAGTCAAAGGTTAGGAACTTTTAGTTTCCAGTACATTTATGGTTTAATTTGGCCTTTATCTTGCAAATCTAGGTTTTATGATGTTAATCCTTATGATTAGGGTAAGATTGAATGAAATCAGAAGAGAATTGATTCAATTCAAAACAAGTTTTCTTAAATCATCTAATTACCCATCAAAAGTTAACTTTAGTTGTGTTCAAATTTCTAAATATAATACTCAAGGAATACTTAGGGCTAAACACTGATCCTATAGATAAAATTTGAGAAAATTAGGGTTTAAGCTACTAGATGGAATTTTAAGAATAAGACTGAACGCTCAAATAAAGAGTTTGGTGGATATTATTCCAGTTAATGGTTTTCAACTAAACTTTTATTAAGTTAAATCCATCAATTCTATTGAAAAAGGGTATCATATAAATTTATAGTGTCTTATCTTCTAAGTCTATCCTAAATCATATCGGGTTTAAGCTTTAATATCTTAACTCTACTCAAGTCTTCTCAAAGATGTCAAATGGAAGACTTAAGTTACTAAGTCAGGTTAAGCTAGTTGACTCAAGTCAACTTTTAATCTCGCTAAGTTTACTTATAATACATCAAGTCATCTCTAGCTCCTAGACCTTTCTCAAGTTCATTTGGAGTAAAATCTAAGGTGCATTTCCTTATCTAATAGAGTTTCAAAAAATACTATTTGTGAAAATTCTTAGGAATTACAAATGATGTTTAAGCTAGAATTTATGATCTTCAATTTTTATTTTTGAGCTAAATCTATCAAGTGTTCATACTTGTTTCCTTTATCCATAAGATAATCTAATTAGAATAAGGATCTTGTTGTCAACTAATGGCTTAATTTAATGTACACGTCAACCCAATAGATCTTAAGTCAACTCAAGCTTTTACTTTGGTCAACTCAAGTTTTTGTTCTAGTAAACCCAAGTCAACTCAAGTCTTTTCTTATCTAATATAGAGTTGACTCAAGCCAACTTATGTGTTGATCAAGCTGAATCAAGTTAATTCTTGATTTACTAAGTCAACTATAATATCCCAATCTTATCTGGCCATCTTAAGATAAGATTTCTTAAATTTAGAGACTAATTCATCTCATAGGTTAAGGTTTTCGCAAGATAAGTAGTTTTATCATTAGAAATGGCCTAACTATCTACAGTTTCACATATTCTATGTACGATAAAGTTCCATACTCTCATCAAAGCCCTCACAATCCAGCAACACTATCTCTTACCTTGAGAATTCATCATCTACACTAACCATGAGTCCTTGAAATACCTCCAATGACAACAAATGCTATACAAGTGATAAGCTCAGTAGGTAGAATTCATGGAAGGTTTTACCTATGTTGTGAATTACAAAAACGAGAAGAGTTATGTCATAGCTAACGCAATCTTATGAAGGTATACTCTAAATACTACTCTACAAGCTAAGATGTTGGGTTTTGAGATAACCACTGAGAAATATGAACATGACCTTTATTTTAGACCTATTATAGCTAACTATACTTAAGGAAGAGTAGTCAAAGGCTATTAGTAAAGGACAGATATCTATTTCATGGGGTCAATTGTGCATTTCAACCTGTTCTATCTAAGAACTTTAGGTGAGAGAAGCCCATTATAGGGGACTAGTTGGACATGTTGGTGAAAAGAGAACGTATGAATTGCTAACAGAGCACTTCTTTTAGATACGGACGATTAAGGATGTGCATAAAGTTATTAAGAGGTGTGCCACATGTTGGAAGTCTAAGTGCCAAGCTTAACTTGGTCAGCCCATGCCACTATTTGTACCACCATGGTCTAACTTGAGCATGAATTTTGTGCTAAGGTTACCAAGGACACTAAAAGGGAAAGATTCCATATTTGTGATTGTTGATTGGTTTAGCAAAATGGCACACTTTATTTCTTTCCATAAAACCAATGACACCCTTTATGTCACCAACCTCTTTTTACCAGAAGTAGTTTAACCACATAAGATACCGACAAGCATTTTGTCTGACCAAGATCCCAAGTTCTTGAGCTATTTGTAGAAGACCTTATGGTGATAACTTAGCACCAAGCATATGTTTAGCACGTCCTACCATCCATAAACTAATGGTCAAACTAAGGAGGTCAATAAGACACTAGGTTCCTTGCTTCGAGCCACTGTTGGGAAGAATCTCATTGACTAAGAATTTTGCCTACCCATCATTAATTTTGCATACAACAAGTCATCACATAGTACCATAGGTAAGTCTCCATTTGAGATCATCTATGGGAACAACCTTAGTGTGCTTCTTGATTAGCTACCTATATCAAGCTCAAATGAGGAGAGCCAAAATGGAGTCAACCAACCTAAGGAGATGCAATAACTCCACTACAAGGTCTCTAAGCAACTTTAAAAGGCTACTACAAAGCACCAATAGCAAAGCCATGGACAACAAGTTGTTTAATTTCAACCTGGAGATCTTGTGTGGGTTCGAACTGGGAAGGAGAGGTTCCTAAACTAAAGGATAAACAAGCTCACTTTCAAGGCAAAAAGACCATTCTAAATACTCCAAAAGATTAATGACAATGCCTATAAAATTAACCTCCTCGAGGGATATGGAGTCTTGGCCACATTTAACATCCTCGATTTAAGACTATATGTCATTAATGAGCAATAAGAAAAAAAACATCTTATTTGAGGGCAAATCCTTTGCCACCCTAGGGAGATGATGGGAATCGGCTTATTGGACCCATTACACGAGCCTATGCTCGAAGATTGCAACACCTAGTGCAAAGGACTATAGCCAGGCATCCCCTTAAAGATGAGTTGGTACTCATCTAAAACCAAGGTGTCTACTACTAGGCAACTCACTCCGACCTCTCCCTCTCCATGATCTCTCCTCTTGCTAATCCCATTGGATGATCTGATCATGGTCTTGGCCCAAACAACATTGAGGAAGACATCCAAGGACAATTGACCTCGAATAACTTAAACCAACCTATCCTTCCACTCTTTGACCTCTCCTAAAGTTAATGTAACCACCATCTAACTTACTTAGGGTAAACCTTTTTCCAACTCAGACGAAGGCTCTGTCTTTTAAGACCAAAGTTTCTTTTCTACTGAAAGCACATCTAATATCGAAACGATATGTGTCTCTGATATCTAACAGTTGTACGCATTCTCATGAATATTCCTTTTGTCCCTTTATATTTTGACCCCTTTTGTATTATACTAGAAATGTATACTTATATGTACTTAAAAGAATTTTCCCTTTATAGTATTGTAACCCTTTCACAAGTGACATCAGACATTAAATATAGAAAAAACTTTTCCTTCTATATGTGAGTCCTTAGCTCTCAAATAGTTTACTTTTATCAATCGCTTTGTTGAGCCTAATTTTTCTCCATTTTTCCTAATCTATTTTTTACTAAATCCTATACTCATTTAATACAAACTCTCAACTAAGATTAGAAAAACTCTTTTTTACTTTTGAAAATAGGAGTCACCATCCAATTATGATAAAAAAAAAAAAATCAAATTAGAATTGATTGAGCATATTAATTCTAACTTGGTCACTGATCTTGCGAGAAAAAATATATATTAGAAAATCAGATATTCTATATTCGAGAACTATCCTTTTAAAATAGTGTGATTAATACTTTAACCTTTCAAATTTAAATTTATTTTCCAAAAAAAATTTCAAAAAAAAAAATTATTATCCTATTTACAAAGAAAAAGGAAAAAAAAATTATTGTTAAAGTCACCCTATAAATACATTGATACCTGCTATTTTGAATCAAACCTAGTTTAGATATTTATCTCTTAAGTTATTATTTTACCTATTTCTTTATTATTATTAGTATTATTATTTATTTTTTTATTTTTATATATGTATGTTTTTTATTTTTATACTTACTTATTTATTGAGGACCTCTAACAAAAAGACTTGAAGATTAAAAAAAAAAAGACTAGAGGCCGGGTTGGAATCGAACTCGGGTCGGATATACGGGTCAAACCTGAATTGAAATAGGAGTAGCAAACAGTGAGCTTTTGAGACTGTACGTCCGATTCTCGTGGCTGTCGGCGCTGACAAATGCATCGGCAACGGAGTTTTGAAGGTCGTTGGTCTATTTGGTGGTGGTGTTGTACTAGCTGGTGACCGGTAGGGGTTGGTTGGAAGAATGGCCGATGATGGGCAGCCTGGGTAGAATCAGTTTAGGCGATTCTACGTACTTTTGAGTGGTTTGAATTAGTGGAAGGGGGTTTTTTTGGTGGATGGTGAAATCCAAGATCGTGGTGGAATCCTTTAAGCGTGCCCTCAAAATGAGATTTTTAGGGAGAGAAAGACCCACTCATCTACAAAACCTGGAGAGAGAGAGAAAGAGAGCTCGAATCGAATGATAGAAGGAGAGATGGGTGACTCTGTGTACCGAGGAGGTGTGCTCGAGTCATATTTATACTTCGGGAGCTCGAGTTGAAGTAGGAACGTGATCAACGATCATGAATTAGCGAATTAAACCCCTCGACTAGGTGATGGAATATTCCGTGAATTTATCCAAATTTGAGATGATCGATGATCAAAAATGATTTTCTGGTGATTATCAGCAATTGAAAGCTTCGAGTATTGAATGCCAAGGACTGATTCGGATAGAATTGGATTTGTGCGTGCTGATTTTCTTTCACGAATTTGACCACCTAAACATGTGTATTTGGCTTAAACATTGGGTCAAATTCAAACAAGGTAATGTGTTCTTCGTATTTTCATCATTAACTCGATGAAATTATGAAGAAAAATGGGCTAAAAATCGAGTGAAGGTGAGCTGTCCGGGTGGAAAAGTGCATCGTTCCAGGAGCTTTGTTTAGAGGTCGAAGACGCAAAAAAAAAGGGCTTCAAGGTGCGTTTTCTGGTGAGCAAAAAATAAAAAGGTCGCACATTGCACGACCTAGGATTCAAACGTCAATATAATGCACTTAAAATTTATTTAAAGCATCAATTGGCAACCACTTCCAGACACTGAATTCAATTCAGGATAAATTGAAGCCTTAAACGAATAAAAATGCACTTTTTTTTTTTTTGTTTTGTAGAGAAAATCTGAAGGGCATAAATAGAGTATCTACACACTTCAGCAAGGATTGTGGCAATTGAGTTGAGATTAAGTCTCTTTTGGTTCTTATAGCGTGTTACATCTACTAAAAATATTTACATTTTTACTATTATACCCATTTCTACATCATTTTCTCCCATATTTGAAAGAACCCATTTGCTAGTAGTTTTATAAATTAATATCCTAGTGATTACTGAGCTCTTAAGCGTATCACCTTTAACCTATTGGATAATCAATTAGGAATCCAAAAAATTTCAATATTGTCAACTCCTATTCCCTTAGCCATTTTGAGACTTGTAATGAGAGCTTCATACTTCGCCTTGTTGTTACTAAATAGGAATCCAAATTTTAGAGCATATTGGACCTCACTACCACCATATAGTCATTGTAGCACAAGTCCAACTTCACTCCCCCCTCCATACCATGTATGAATGGCTTTCTTTAGAGTGCCTAAAAAGGCTTTACAAGCAATGGCATTAGAGACACCTGCAAGGTTCATTTGAGCTATATAATAGCTCAAAGGCTCCAATGGGTCAATAGTCTCATAAAAAAAAAAAAAACTCTAACTGGGGGATGCGAATATGAGTAGGGAGCTATTCATCTTGGATCTCCTAAGTGAAAGGAGAGTTCCTTATGGTGAACTTGTCACATGGGTCAAATGTTTTGGTCTCCTTAATCTCTTTAAGGCACTTAATCATGTTGTTGTTCTCGTCAATGCTAAGGTCAAGCAAGGAGCAAGTTGACTAGGTCTCAAAGTTGTCACTTATGTGAGTATTTGCCTTGCTCCTTGAGACTAGAGCTCGGTTATGCTATAACGATGTGTTCCCTTGGTGATGTGAAATGTTATCACCCTAATGTTCAATGCACGATTGAAAATTTTGTTGAGAGTGTTCTTGAATTTCATTCACTTGGGCACTCAAACACTTGTTCTCAACCATCTATTGTTCAAGACACGTAACCTAGCCATCATTTGTTTGCTGTTTTAATGGGGCACTTGGGCCACTAGTGGTGTTGGTGGCACTAGTGAGTGATTGGTTGAGTTAATGGGGGATTACCATCTTCAATGGCATTTTTGCCGGAATTTTTGGTGTTTCTTATGCCATCCATTGTGCTTTCATAGGCCATAAGCAAAGAGCACCAATTGTTATTTTCTATACTCAGCATAAAAGGATATGGAAGAAATTGGCCTACAAGGTGAACACACGTGAGCTATAGAATGCCAAAGTTATCTCTCGTGTTTGCACTCAAACACTTAAGTCAGAAAAATGCAATTGTGAGGGCAAGTGATAAATGTATAATCTTACACATTTATCATCACCATTCATGTATTTCTTTGAGCTTTTATTGTGAAATTCACTAAAAAAAATCATGAAAAATGCATTGGATCATTTGCATAAATAATGAAAGAAAGGATCAATATTTGAGCTGTCATATTTACATAGGGAATTATGCTAAAGAAAAGCTTAGATTTTGCATCTCTTCGAAAGGTTTACACCTTTCATTCAAAAGAGAAACCCTCATCTTCTCTTAAATCACATGATCTCAGGAGAAGCTGCACCCTAAAGTTGAAGAAGAATTGATAAAGAGCATCAACAACAATTGCACCTTTACATAAAATAGCAGTAAACACTATAACCATTGACAACAAATAACACACTCCAAACAACACAGCAGCAAATAGAATAGCAATGGCAGTAGCACATACCAACATCAACAAAGAAGTAGAACACAGCATACAACAGTGTAACGCTACAAAACCTGAAGCATTACAACCCGCCACGTGTCACTACTACCAAGCGACATACTAAGGCTCTAAAATTCCATCATACTTCAAACCTACCATATACATTATCCATCATACTACTATAATAATAATCAAAGAAATAACTCACAAGTGATTCATTCCAAATGTCATTATTTAATAACAAAATCTCAAGCTAAAATTTGTCTCTATAACTTCAATTTAACCATAAAACATCCATTTACAAATGTTCATAATTCTCATCACTCTTCTTCTACATAGTAATAGTATTCTCTTCTCATCCCATCCATGTAATGTCCCCCCAAGTTCTCGTTCTCATTATAGTCTAGTTATTTATCATTTTCATCTCCAGCTAAAAAAATTATAGGAAGAAGGGTGAGTCTAAACTCAATACATGAGTACCACATCCACATACACATGACACACCACATTATTATCACATGCATATATGCAACATCTATCCATAACTCATTCTCAATTCAATTCACACATCAATACCAAAATGAATTATCACACATAGGGGTACTCATAACCCCAATACACATAACATTTGTCCTAATGGGAACTGCCTCTGCGAGCCCCGTCTAACCCTAATGGGAACTGCCACTACGGGCCCCGTCTAACCTTAATCTACCTCAGATCATTTCGATACACGGCTCCACTAGGGACAACGCGGCATACCGATCATCAAGGTGTCTCTTAAGGATCTGCCACTACGGGCGCCTAGGCCGAGCCAAGCACAAGCAACATATCTCATTTCATTCGCATAACACTGGATTACTTCATGATACCACATAATTCACATTATATCTTAGTATTTCATTATTTCGCATACAACTCATTAGATAGCTTCCTAACAATCACATACAACAAACAAAGTAAACACATACTTAGAATCCTAACCTTACACACTTCTTGTCCTAAACTTAAGCTAAGTTGATATCTGTATAATCAACACATTAATCTTAGTACTAACCCAACATAATATAACTCACGTAATTCCTCTTATTCTATTTAAGTCATCTAAGGTTTTACTAATTGTTTTGGTTATGTGAAACTTGGTTAATTAAGAAAATAATTTTATATATAATAATAACGTTCATCACTTCACACGGCCATGTTAAAGGCCATGTTACCTAACATAGGCTAGTACACGACCGTGTTAGAGGTTGTGTATCTCTCAATGAGATTTAACTTCAATACGATTGGAACACGGTAGTATTGGGAGGCTGTGTTTCTCTTAATTCAACATGGTCGAAACACGACCATATTGGAAGGCCGTGTATCTCTCGGCATGACTTTTGGACTCAACATGAGAGCAACACAACTATGTTGGACGATCGTGTGCCCTTCGATATGTCATTCGAACCCTAAATGTTCTACACTAATCCATCCAATCTTCTCATTTTTTAATCCTAAGCTTAGATAAATCCAAAAATATGAGTTAGAACCTTTTACTTGATTCAAATTTCACTTGAAACTCCAAATTTAACCGTTCTCATTCTTGTTCAATCCGCCCTTAAACTCGATTCCTATAAATCCCTATATACAAACAAAACCGTTCCATGACTGGGTCATCACTGTTATAGTAGGTCTTCGAACAATTCCCAAACCATTACCTGTTGCTACGCCATGCTACCTCCTTAGATTTCTTTAAGTTTTCTTGAAGAGGCTCTCTTTCCTTTTCTCTCTTTAGGATTCTCTAGGTTACTATTGTGAGAATGTGTAGAAAAAAGAAGAACCTTAACTAAGTTTAGCATATATATATATAGTCCCATTAGAAAAAAACAAAACAAAACAAAACAAAACTGCCCATGTCTTTTATTTGTATTTGCACGATTGTCCTAGCTCTTGTATTATTTATTTATTTGTTTATATAAAAAAAAATCATGTATTACAAACAGCAAGTGATAGCAATAGTCAATAGCACAACACAGCATCAATCAGCACCAGTTAGCACCAGCAAACACCAGCGACCAGTAGCAAATTTCAGCAACAAAATAGCGGAAGAATAGCACACAACAGCAACACAACGATAGACCAAAAATGGCAAACTTCAACAGGCAGCAGCACTTGTGAAAGCTTGAACCAAACCACACATAAAGCCAACACAAGCAGCAGCAGCAGCCATGTTATGAACTAAAAGGAGCAGCTCACATGGAAATTGAGTGCACCAAAAGGACTACTTTCCTTTCTTGGACTGATCGTGTGACAAGGGCATGATTCCTTCCAGTCCTCCTTAGCATTTGGCACTTAAGAGCTGCACTTTTGAAGCTGCAATTAAAGAACTGAAGGTCTACAGTGGACATTAAAATTACAGTCCAGTTGTAAAGAATTTAACATAGCACAGATCCTCTAATAATTATTGCAAGCTGTGAGTTCAATCGGATAAAGAATCAAACCAAGCTGCTCTGCACAACACTTTGATCACTAGCAGCAAAATGACTCGAGCTGCTGTCCACATCGCGACCTGACTTGAGTTCCTCGCTGACGAGTTTGAGCTCTGTACGAACAACAGCGATCTGATGTTGCTCCATCAAGCTTTGCACAACACCACGCATGACCAGAGCAGCTGAAGTAAATTCAAGGAGTAACATCTAATACATTTCCCGACCGGGCTGTCCTTGACCTGAGCTGAACCAACTTGAGTGCCTCCTGAGTCCTGACCAGCAACCTGTGCTGCGCATGGCCGGGGGCTTCATTTTAGTGGATACATGGGTTGGAATGAATTTTTGTTCCTATTTCTTATTTTGGAGTAACAAACCTCAGTATTTGGAGAAGACCAGCCCACCTGCACTTGTTTTGGTTTTGTCCTAGATATGATAAACAATTACACGTGTGAGGCTCCTTCAATATTAGCAGCTCTAGTAAATTTTCACACACATGGGCCCACTCAAAGAAAGAGAGCAGGACAGATTCAAACAAGATGTCATGCCCACTTTCTATTTCACGGAAAAGGCCCATTGTTTTACAAGGAGGGGTTTTGCAGGGGGTTAATAGAAAGAACAGAATAGAAGAACCAGGAGGATTATTTTACGAGAACATTAGCTAGAAGAGAACACTCAGCAGCATATTTTTGGAGGAAAGTAGCTCAGTCATTAGAGAGAAGAACAAAGTTTTCCATTTTCATTTCCATTATGTCTTCTTTCGTTAAGGGACACTAAAGCCTTATGTTCTAGCACACTTTCGAGGAGTGGGGGTTTAAGGTAATCGAGTAATGCCAATTTATTGGGTGCATGAGATTGAAAACTTTATTGAAGAATTTTCATTCGGGTAATTGTCTAATCCTTACTCTTATATTATTTAGAGCTTGATTGTACGAATTATTAATAGATTTGCTCATAATATTATAAGTTTTACAATGATGGATTTGATGTATTAACGCTGTTTTGACTTGATTTGATATTGATTTTGAATATTTAGATATTTAACTATTATACTTATCATCTAGATAATTTGTGGATGGCCAACACATGTTATTTAGATCAAGTTAAAGATACTCCAAAGAGATTGGATAACTAGAATTAGTATAACTTGAGTTTTTGCAAAAACCCACTATAGGGATATGTGGGTTTTGATAAAACTCCTGCACTTAATGTGTTTGGAAATATAGTTTAGGTCATGGAGTTGTGCTCAGCCCATATTTCCGAATAGAATAGTAATTCCTATGTGAGCGGGTTACTGTTTAGTTGATGATTATAGATGAGTCGCCTTAATGGGATGATTTATGCTATAATTAGAATTGTGCTATTCTAGGCGGTGGGTGAGTTCTTGTGAATTTGGTTAAATCCCATTTAGTCAGTTTCAAATACCTATTCAAGGCATCACATTAATCCAAATGAATATAATAGCAAACCCAATTCAATTTTTAAAGTTTTTTAACCCTAGAACCTTTAAGGTATTGCTAGAACATAAGGTTTGTCGTGTTTTATTAGTTTATTATTTTATTACTTTTAGTTAATTAAATTTGCGATTGCTTAGATTAAGGAAAAAATCATCAAATCTAGTACTTAACATACAAGCTTCCTGTAGACACAACTCACTAGATATTTTATTACTACATACGCACTTAATACAATGTCAGTTAATGAATTGCACTTTTAAAAGAGAGAGTAGATCTAAAGCGTATAATAACAAGAGAAGCCAAACTTATAGAGAGTATTTTGTCCCTTTCCTCGGTGAATTGATCACCTATTTATAATGTGAGTGTGATGAGATATTTATGGCAAATGAATCTTCCCTAAAAGATATTTGCTCCGTGAAGTATATTTTAGAAGTTAGATGTGCTTTCTGTATTTATCTCAACTACCGTCAAACATGTCAAGCAAACAAACATGAGGCTAGCTAAGCTAAGCCCTAAGGCCCAAGGCAGAAATGGTCCACAACAATTATTATGAATTTTATCACATTGAAAATATAATTTAGTACCTTTCCATTCTTAATAACATTTGGCATTTTTCTTTCTTTTTTTTTTCTTTTTTTTTTGCTTTATGTAACTCTATATCTTTTCATTACTATACATTTTGGTCATTATTAATGCTTTTTCTTTTTCAATTATATGTCTAAGACAAATATGCTTTGCGTTACTTCATGCAAAATGATGTAACTTATGATGTATCATTTAATGTTTTTACCCCCTTTTTTTTCCAATGTATATTATAATTCTCATATTTTATATTTTTAGAGTTTAAAGAACTATAATTTTTTTCTTAAAATATAGCATTTCGTGTACATATGGAAGGAATGTCAACAATGTCATTTGTGATTTTGTATCTTTTTTTTTTATAGTGATTACAACAAGGACAAGAAGATTTAAACCCAATTCATCTCACCAGGAGGCCTGCATCCATACCATTAGGTTACAAAAGCCATAGTGACTTTGTATCTTTTTACTAAGAAAACCTTTTGGCCAATTATTACGATTACTTTTCAATGGAATTAATATCAAATGTTACACTTCCATAGTTTGACTAGATGTATCGCTTTTTCTAAATGATGTATCATTTCATTTAAATGTAATAAAAGCTATTAATGTTCCCATAAAACTATAATATGTAATTATGTATCTATATTCTTTAGGGGAAAATATACTTTTAGTTCTCAATATTTACTTATTTTTTTATTTGAGTTTTTAACATTTTTAAAACTTTATTGAAATAGGATTTTTGTTAAATATGTTAAATTTTCTATTCATCTTAAGAATGCATTGGCTTCTAATTATCCTTGAGTTAGTCGCCTAAGGTGACTAGGCTACACACAAATTTTTCTAACCCCTTTTCTTAATTTTAATTATTATTTTTATATTTTTTATTATATTATACTATTAAATATATTTAATATTATTTTATCATATTGTGTAAATAAATATATTTAATATTATTATTTTGTTAATTTAATTATTATAGGTCAATTTAAAGTTAATACGTATTATGAATAGATAGAAACTTAATAGATTTAATGAAAGTCCTTTTTTTATAAGATTTTGAAAACGTTAAAGACTCAAATAAAAGAGAAAAAAAAAAAAGTTGAAGACTCAAATAGAAACAATGATACACATTGATGACTAAAAGAGTACTTTTCCCTATTATTTAAGCGATTGAAGTGCTTTTGGTGTCTGAGATGGATTAATATATATTCTCTTCATTTTGTGGGTAACCTTTACATTTTTATACTTTATTTAACTTCATCTTAATAGACCACTTACTACATCCTGCATAGTTTTAATTTCCCCCACTCTAAACATTCTTTTTTAATAGTTGTTCTCCCATAATTTTCAAAACTTTTAACTTCTCTCATCCCCACTTTGTTTTTTTTTTAACACTTGAAATAACATATTAAAGATACCGTCATCAAATAATTCATATATAATTTATCCTTTTATCTCTTTATACAATTTTTTAACTTTCAATATTTTCAATCAGAAACTCAATCATTTTATGACCCATATTAGTGTATGCATATTTTTCCATATATATAATATAATATAATATAATAATCTACTTTATATATATATATTATATAATATACTAATCTACATTATAGTGTTTTTTTCTCTCTTTTTTTCTTTTTTTTTTTTTTTACTCTTTCAAGCTAGTAAACCATCTTCACACCACATAATATAATATAATATAATATAATATAATATAATATAATATAATACTTTATATAAATATTATATAATATAATAATCTACATTATAGTGTTTTTTTCTTCTTCTTTTTTTTAACTCTTTCAAACTAGTAAACCATCTTCACATCACATAAGGTTATTATATCTATTAAAATGTATAAAAAATATTTTCTCTTATTTGAAAATTTGAATGAAAAATTAAAATTAATTTTATACCAATGATGCAAATCCATTGTCCACTAATATACATTTATATACCATTAAATAATAGTTTTCAAGCTATATTTAGATAATTATAAATATACATCATGAATATATTAATATTAATAATCTTTTGAGTATACGCAATATATATTAAACCACTTGATGCAAGTTGGAACAGTCTATGTACTTAGCAAAAATTGTAAAAATCCTTTTCCTCTATTTTGATAAACATAGATCGGATATAATTAGGATTGAAATACTCTGCTTCCCAAATTAAGGTTTGGTTAAGCTAAATGTTGATGGTGGCATGAGTCAAAGCAAAGGTGATGGAGGTGGCATCCTTAAGGATGCAAAGGGGAAAATGTTGTAGTCATTTAGTTTTGCTTCTAACATAAGTCCAATGAATCTATTGTACTAAATGCTCTAATCAAAGGCCTTGAGTTTTGTAGTTTATTCAACTTGAAACAAGTATTGATAGAAAAAAGATTATCTTTATGTCGAGATGGCTCTCCCCTACTATTGTTAGATGGGACATCTAGAATGGCATATCATGGATTAAGTACTTATTAAAGGAAATCTAAGATAATATCAATCATGTTTAGAGAGAGCAAAAACAGTGCAATTGACTAGCTTATCAAGAGGGTTGGGGAGACACAATATGATTTCTTCTACTCATATGAATCCCAATTGGATAAAGATCCTAAAAAGATTCTCTTTCAAGGTAAGGTTGGACTGAAGAAGTTTCGACTAATTTCCTATTATATATCTTAATATTTCTAGTTGTATCATACTTTCATTACTTATGTTAGTTATAAGCATCAATCAAGATGCTTATAGCTAGGATATTGTTATTTTTGATATATTATATGTAGCAAAAATCTTCCTCTTTCTAAAGGTTTATATGTTTTTTGGTAAATACATTTATAAGAAAGCAAAGTCTCTTATTTATTTTTTAAGCATACCACAAGATTGTTGTTTCTTTAAAGAAGTAAAGCCGTCCATCCCCTCTTTTCTTGTACTCTTTATTTTATTAATAAATATAAAATTGGGTCTAGCATTCTCTTAGGGCCAAAATATAAAAAAAAATGCTATTTTTTAAAATCATTATTAAAATAGGATGAAGGAAAAAAATATTAAACAAAAAGGATGTTGAAGGTATATGCAAAACATGAGCCTTTAGTACAAAAAAAAAAAAGTACTAAAAATACATGCACAACATGTGTTTTCCCCTACATAAAAACAAAAAACACACACAGAATCCCACTTTTCCAATTTGCAACATACACAAGTCCAGCAAACTTTCACCCCCTCTCCGTGCAATAGCTATCAAAAATTGGGGTTTTTTCACCAATCAAGCATAGATCAACATCCATTTGAATAGATTTACCAAGATATACAATCCATTTGTGTTACTTTACAATTTATATACCAATTTAAGGAATTTTGTTTGTAAAGTTAATTTTGAAACTTACATATGATATACCTGTATTATGCGTAAAAATGATGATTTTAATTACAAAAATGTGTATTATTTCATAACGTGTGTGCTGTAATGTTAAAATATGTAAAATGCAGAAGTTATCGAGGTGTAAAAGTTTAACTGTTAAGCATGACAATTGTTTAGAATGTATGCACGGTGTTTGTCAAAACTACTCAAATGGTGTTTGATTTAGTATGAACTTAATTTTGAAACCCAAATGTGATATTGTTATATTATGTGTACAATTGAAGATTGTAGTTACAAAAATGTGTATTATTTCATAATGTGTGTACATTAGTAGTAAAATATGTAAAATGTGAAAGTTGTAGAGGTTAAGAAGTTATTAGGCATGATAGTTACTTGGAATGCATGAGAGTTAATTGTTAAAATTACTCAAAGGGTATTGTTTAGTATGAAGTTAATTTGATATCCAAATGTAATATAACTATATTATGTATCCAATTAAAGATTTTAGTTACAAAAATGTGTATGATTTGATAATGTGTGTGAAGTAGTAGTAAAATATATGAAATTTGAGAGTTATAGAGGTGTATAAGTTATTCAAGCATGATATTTTTTTTTTTAATTATGAAAAGAAATTGTTAAAATTAGTTAATAGGGAATTGATACAATTTTTCATAAGACTAAATACGCACACATCATGTAATTAGGCTAGAAATGGCTAAGGTGGTGAAATTTATTACATACACAAAAGGAAATATTGTAAATGGTAATGATGAGCCCAATTGTAAGAATGGGTTGATAAAGAAGTTGGAGGTGAAGAGAAATTTGAACTATAGAGAATTCTTGCATAGAATTTGTAGAAGCATTAGAGTTGATCAAACTATGGTTCCTGTTAAGATACCATATAGGCATCCACACTACTTCCATGGGGGATGACATCTAAGTTAATGCCAATTACGAATGATGATGATGTCAAGAATGTAACTGAAACGGCTGCATCTTTCGGAAACGAGCACATACAAGACATGTATGCTGAAATCCATGAAGAATCACAATATTCTAATGAAAAAGAATCCCTAGTAACCAATAACTCATCACCTCGATAGTAAGAAGGCCCAAGCATAATGAATAATTCACCCATGTGTGATGAAATAGCTCCAATGCCACTTCTAAACCTTTATGCGATGAAGAAAACTTAAATGATCTAGAAATAAGTGAGGCCATCCACTTTCCAACTAAAATTGATACTGTTGTGAAACACTTTATAATGCACAAAGAGTATTCCAATAGTGATAAGGGTTGTACTGAAAATGTTATAAGTGATGTGCATGCCATACATCTACTAGTGCACACGTATGCTATACAAGCTCACAAATTCCAAGAAATGAGTCATTTGGATGACAACAAACTTAAGGATGCTATTCCATTTTTCAATGCTAAAGGGGATAGTGTTTATATTACCTTCAAGGAAAATATGGCTGCTACATGTGGTGACTTTGATACTAGTGATGAGCTTAGGAAAGGAATAAGATTCAACAATAAGGAAGAGCTAATTCAAGCCATCAAGATATATTGCTTCAAGAACCATTGCAACTTTATAGTTAAATAATTGAACAGGACCTTATAGTCAATTTTCTATGCCAAAGGATAGTAGTTACAGGTGGAGGCTTAAAGCTTATAAGAAGAAGTTGGAAGCCCATTTTGTCATCACAATCTTCGAGAGACCACACACATGCACAAACACCGTGATACATTAAGATTATTCGAAGTTAGATTCAAATATGATAACTAGAATCTTCATTAAATATATGAGGAAAAACTTAAATATAAAGGTTACTGACCTCGGTTCTATTGTCATGCCCCGCTCTAAGGGCCTCTCGTGACAACCCACTACGATCGCTTAACCCCTTGTTAAGCAACCACAAAGCGTCCTATCTTCAACGTTGACCTATTCATCAAAGTAATCATATTCCCTGCTCACAAGATAATTAATAACATAAAACATTACTAGGCCTCATATGGGCCCCATTTCACCACAATAGGTACACCCAAGACCATTTTAGGCCACTCAATTACATTTTCATCAATTACAAAACAAAAGATCCATCCTAAAGATGTCTACATTAAATCTAAGCCTCACATCCTTTCCACAACCAAGCCCACCATTGGCGCAACGAGTACTCACCTTAGTTCATCAATTCATCATGAAGTTTAAGTAGTCTCTACTTGCAAGACAAAATCTATAGGAGGGTAAGCCAAAGCTTAGTGAGATAGGTTATCATCTCTTAGTGTTGCAACAAACACAAACAAAATTCAAACAAGTTATCAAACAAGTGATATGCATGAACAAACACGTGAATGCAGCATTTCACATGGTCTTCCAGTAACCGGCGTGAAGTCTAGGGTTTACACCCCCCTTGACCTTGGGTTAGGGATTCCGTAGCCACCATCAGTGCCCGAGTCTTACTCGCATCTTTATTATTTTTATCACTTAATTAAGTTGTGTCTTAACTTTAATGTTTTAGGCTCAGGTGCCTCAATACACAAAGCATTTACACCCTTAAGAGACAGGTCGGACTTAAAACTATCAAGGCACGACAATCCCTTAATCACCTAGTTCGCACTTAGCGAAACAACGATCCTCTTGATCACTTTCGGTACAACCTATAGTAGTGATGGCCTTCAATCTCATGCACATGTCTCATGAAAATGCATGTCAAGTTTTTAATTAGATCACATAATTAATTAAAGTTTTGACGATGATCATACCATCAAGTATAAGTGCAATCATTAATCATGTGAACAATCAATCACAACACACGAAACCATTCTAGGAGCAAGGCATAACTTAAGACAAACAAGAAAACAACACATATACACTAGACGTGATATATATATAGATAAGCTAAGGAGTACTAATACAACTTCCATTGTTGCACTCCTCTATTCCCATTTATCCTCTATACTTTACTTTCATGACTATAACTCCATGTATTATCCTCGAATATGCTTACCTCAGTACCATAGGTGTATAGTTGTTGATCTTGATTCACATACCTACTATGGCATATACATCTCAAAAGGATTTATGCATGTTGTAATTGAGATCATGTAATACCACTCTTCCTATCTCATATCTATATACCTATAACATACGTCACGTGCATCCTCTTATCTTTTCACCTCACTTGGACACCACACACATATGTGTATATATATACAAAGACTTGGATCATTAAAGCCTAGAATTTCTTCCATAATTTGTAATTCACATTTATGCATGTCTACATTCTTTACACCAACTAGCACAATCCACAACAATACACATTCCATTGTATATTTCATTCCTACTACTAGTAAAATCATACATACTCACATCAAGGAATAGATCTAACACCTATAAGCTCCTACATATTATCTCGTATCCTCATTCATCGATTCTTTTCATCCTTCTTCTAATTTCCCAACACACAAGCCCATGACCAATCCATCATCAACATAATCCCCACCTTCATCTTTATGTCATTATGTAGCCACATACTTAAGTTAAATTTCTATTTCCTACTTCTTCATCTTTCATATAAACATATGTCTATATAACATTCCCGTTAACTTCCCAATCCAACAAATGCGCATGTGCCCACATACACATACATATATTTATTCACCGCAACAACATCTTCATATGGCTTCTACGTCCTTACAATCTGCCATAATATGTACGCACAAACATGGTTTTTATTTTCTTCACGGCAAAGGGCAGCAATGACGTCCAGCGGTTCACTTTCAACCTCCCTCAAAATCATGTGCTTATACATATACAATTCTTCCCCGCTGGTTGCAATCACCGCCCAGAGTAAAAAAAAGAAACAAGGAGACCAGCAACGCAAGGGAAGAACGTCACAACCCATGCAATTGTATATATATACATATATTTGTATATATGGATAGCGACTTGGACTCCACACATACACATAACTATATATATTTATAGCATACACCCCTGCATTTGAAGACATATATATATATAAAAAAGTATTACAGCAGAACAGCAAAATAAATCATCCCAGCACTCATTAGATATATATATATACATTCCTTCTTCACAGCAAGCCAATGGAGCAGATCAGCACAGGTCTAACACGTCGTATATGTATATATATATATATATATATATATTAGTTGCTACTCTCTCGCCATCCTTTGTTTACGGCAGCAAAGGAAATCTGTCCAACAACACATACACACAAGTATACATATATATATAACACCCTCTGCTACATGGATCTCTTCCCTCCAATCGCACCATCACAGACCAACAACGTTTTTACACAGGTACAAACATATATATATATATATATATATATCCTTATTCACGACGAAGGAAATCACGGCGTGCACGAGGAGAAGGGTCATGTTGTGTCCAGCCTTCAGAAGCATATATATATATATATATATATAACTAAATTTTACGCCTATTTATTCTTCTTTTATAAACGAACTCTGTTTCCGAAAAGTTAAGGAATACGTGAGTGGTCTCGGATCGTAGATCAGAGCTAATATGTGCGAGTTATGATTTTTTTTTTGTTCGGTTTTTCCCTTTTGTTTTCTTCCCGTTCTCGTCTTGTCTTCGTGGTCCCCTGCGTCCAGTCTTCTCTGTTTCCCTCTTTTCTCTTCTTCTTCTTCTTTTTTTTTTTTTTTTTGGCTGTGTTTTGCTAGCATGACCGTAGGTCCTTCACAGCTGCTCCCATATATATATATATATATATTATTTAATACTTTATTAGATTAGGTTTTTAAGAGAATTCTAATGTATTTTTACTTATACGACGATCTCGATAAAATTTAAGATTTTAACATTTTATTATGAATTTTTATGCTTAAGCTAATTTAATTATTTTGAGTGCGAATATCCACTTGAAATTCCTATTTAACAATCCTAAATCTATGATTTTATTCTATTCCTTCGTTTACTCAAAATTTTCTTATGGTTTGCTTCTAATACATTTATTTCTATTATTATAACTCTATTCGAAGAGTATTTTAAAGCTTTTAATAAAATCTTTTAATTATTTCTCTATTATACAAAATTAAAATTCACGGGTTTTACATCTATAATTGAAGTTAACTTCAAGTATACAATCTCCTTGAAAAGGGTGTGTGATCTGAAGAGGAAAGCTATTGAAGCTGTGTACAGTGACTCTACAGGACATGGAGGTCCAGTTCAAGTTACCAATTGACGACCAGGCTATTATAGGTAGCACTAACCTTGATTAGGCATTTGAGTATGTGTGGTTACTTGGTAAGAGGCTTAGGGCAAAGTAAATAAGGAACAATCAGATTAACTTATCCTAGTTATAACACAAAATTCATGTTTTGCATGTTTAAGCATCCAAAGAGATGATTAGGCATTATAGCTATACTTAAATTATGTAGTTGCTAGGAGGCTTTGCATTTACAAGCAAATCAAGCAACCTAGTCCATTATATGTTCCTTCTACTTTTAGAGGACTTTGCACTTGCAAGGTACTATAGTTAGGGCTCTACCTATTTAGTCTAGTTGTATCACCAGTTATGCCATGCATCTGTCTCTACTGCACAAGAGATGGGGGAAGCAACAATTCTTCTACATATTTAGGCATGGGATAGATTCCCACATATAGCTCCCTTAAGCTATTATGAGATTGCATTAGAGGATAGGAGGCCCTTGGCGTCTTGGTGAACGATAAGCCAAGACACCACAAAACACCCCACACCCCACACGTGTTGTTCAAACATATAGGAACTCAATTGACCGTCAAAACCTATAGCAGGTATGTCACCCATTTATATTTTTCTATCCATTATATATTATATATCTTCACTAACCTTTGAGTGTTTAATATTAAGTTATTTAGAAACCTTATCCTAAGGACCTCATTGACATACTCTCCCTATTCTACCATGCAAGCAAAGGCATTTGGATAGCTCAAGTACCTTTGATATGCTTTCACATTATAGAGTGGCATTACTTAGATCACATCTATCACTAGTTTGGTGTGCTCTAGTGAGTCCCTATTAAAATCAACATAAAGCCCTGCTTGCACCATATTAATTTATGAGGTCGAATGGACATTAATTGGATAACGCTACACACATCTTACATTGCCCATTGGGAGGATTGTTACTCTTATAAAATCCTATTAGATTATAGCAATTGTGTGCATCTAGACTATATCTAGTGGCATGGACGTGTCAACCGCCACTATGTGGGGCATACGGGAGCAATAATTGGACTCTTGATAAGAAATACATTTACAATATTGTATTGACTAAACTATATGACTAAGTTCCACTAATATGTTTTCTTTCACTTCTTTTAGGCTAACACCCTTCACCATGTACACTTAGCATATAATCTAACTACAACAATTTCCCTAACTGATGCTGGCGTACAGCTAGTTGAGTATCATGACGAAGTCATATTTTTCCTACCATTCAGAACAAGTAACCACTAGAGGGGTAGGATGCTATAGACCTAGAATATGCACCTCCGGTAAATCTTGCACCCGCATCACCATCGCGCCACATTGTTAACAAAGCAAAAGTCAAAGGAGGACGACGAAGAGATGAGTAGAGCCATCATAGCACACTTCCCCAATCATCATCATCATCATCAAGGACACTATAGATAGCTCAGTTCCTAATACAAACTCGTTCATCAACCCCCATAAGTACTCTATCAACAATCCTATCCCTACCCACCTGTTCTGTAAAGGATATGCCACTATCGACCAGATATCAGTAATAACTCACAACCTTCAATACAATGGAGTCTAGTTCCTCAATATGATTTTATGAACAAAAACCAATCTAAACTAATTATATGAACAAAAATATTCTAGGCAAAAGATAAATAAACAAAACATGATAATATATCATTTGGAAATTCTACACATGCATATTTTGTATACTAAGATTAGTTATCATAGTTTTTATTAAATTCAAATTAATGCACTTTCCTTTCAAGTTATAATAATTGTATTTATGAATTAGCATGCCAATGCCCTTGTAACCTAGTAGCACACATACTAGTTTTCTAGTGAGATGAACTAGGTTCGATTTTCTTTCCTCCAGTTGTAAATGTAAGTGGCAAAAAAAAAAATAGCATATCTTTTGAGCTACTTAATTCATATTTATTAGCTAGTAAATAGATTCCTCTCATAAATTTAAATACCTAATGAATGTTAATTACCCTGGATATGTCTATGTCAAAATAACTAGATTTAGTTACATGAATTATAGATTCAAATGTGTCCGTATTATAATTAAATTAAATCTATTTCAATTTCCATACAACAATAAGTTTGGAAGTTCTTTAGAATTGAATTTATAAATGAGTTATATAGACCTAACAACAGATTTAGAAACCATGAGTGTTGAATAAGAATAATATTCAAATAATACCATATGATATATAAAAGATTGATAATAAAATTATTCTATCAAACCATAATCATCTCACCTAAAAAGCGTAGACCATAACAAATTAGATCAATTTCTAAAGATTCGGAGATCTGGGACGAGTTGGGAGCCAGACAGGCTTCGCTTCATTTCGTGGGCCACTGACCAAGACATAACAAATGGATTTGGTTAATACTTACTTCTACTTGGACTTCCATTAGCTGGACTTTAGTTGAGGATGCTTGGAACGTGATCACTTAGTATGTTCGGTCCAATTTTCTTGTAATTCTTGCCAATGAACTTTTGTGTATATTTTGTTTGAAATTGAATTCACGCTTCTTCTTCTTTCTTTTTTTTTTCCTTATTAAAAATATAAAAAGATGCATATAAATAATAATATAGTATAAAATACGAATATAAATATGTAATTCCCATACCCATCATGGAAGAAAAGATTTAGTCCAACTTTAGTACATCCAATACTTAGTGCGTTAGCTTAATATTTTTAAGGTATACTCTGCATGTCTTATTTATGTTGTTATGTTAGATCTTGATGACAAAACGATTATGAATTTATGGTGCGTCCTAGCAATCTGAGCACGGTAACCCCAAAGCGTTTTAATCCGAATGTAAGCTTGAGATAAAGGCAGCATAGGCACATAAGCATTATCACTTAAAAGCACATATAAAGTTTTCATCTTTACCCAAAAAAGTACGTGTTCATCACCTATACCTGGGTGGCCATACTCAATTATCATAATATTAGACTGACATGCATGAAGTCATGTGAGGTTAATAATTGTATGAAGTTGACTATACATAACAAATAATTAATTTATTCTATGGCCGTGTAGTATTAATATCAAAATCAAGTTAACCTTACCATGTCAGCATGATTTTTCTCTATATTTATATTATTTTGTTTTAATGTCAGCTCTAAATATAGGTGTCAAACAAAAAATGACTAAAAAAAGGAAGGGAAAAAGAAAAGCATCATTGTTACATTCCAAAAACTCTATTTCAAATACAAATACATATGATATTCTTGTTGATAATATTGCTTGTACTATAAGTATTAAATTAGTTAAAGTGCCGCGTAATGTGAGTATTTTGAGATAGATACTAAGAGAATTTTATTTATACTAATTGTCACATATAAATTAGTAGATGAAAGTGGGATTATTGAAAAACTAATTAAACTAAATCTATTCTAAACTAATTTTATGAGTAGCAATCCACAAGCCACAAGATAAAAAAATAAAAGAACAAGACACTTGGGATATAGATTAGGCTATCATCTAGAAAATTTGCATATGCATCTAATATCTACTAAAATTAATTATTAGAATTTTTTATTAGGTTTGCAAGAATCCCTATTGGAATGATAATTGTCAGCTACCTAAATTAGTCCATTGTAAATTTAGTCTATTGATTTAAGAATATTTTATTTTTAGAAACTTTAGCCTAATTAGGAGTTTTCTAATTTAGCCTAATATGGAGTTTATTCTTGTATATATTTTAGCCTAATTAGCAATTTTCTAATTTAGTCTGATTAGGAGTTTATTCTTGTATATATATATGTCTTTTTCTTATGGCAATAAGATCAGAATTCTCATTCCAAAATTCTCAATCTTTTCTTTCATGGTATCAGAGCCATGGCTGATGAAAAGAAAAATGAAAATTCTGAATTAGGGAAGAAAACATCTAGTCCTTACACACTTAATTCGAATGACAATCCATGTAACTTGATTATCCAAGTTCAATTGAAAGGTGAGAATTATGAAAAATGGGCGTGGGCTATGCGAATGGCGTTGCGAGCCAAGAAAAAATATGGCTTTATTGATGGCTCTATCAAGCAACCAACAGATGATTCGCCAGAACTTGAGGATTGGTGGATTGTTAACTCTATGTTGGTTTCTTAGGTGTTTAACACTATTGAACCCACACTTCGCTCAACAATTTCTCACATGGAGAACGTAAAGGATTTGCAGGAGGATATTAAACAAAGGTTCTCAATTGGGAATGGTCCACGAATGCAACAATTAAGATCAGACTTAGCAAATTGTAGGCAAAATGGCTAATCCATTATTTCCTATTATGGAAAACTGAAAACATTATGGGATGAAATAAATAATTATGATCAAATACTAGTTTGTAGTTGTATAGGCTGCAAATGCAATATTACTATTGAATTGGAAAGAAAGCGAGAAGAAGAGAGAGTTCATCAGTTTTTGATGGGTTTGGATGAAGAAGGATATGGAACAATTCACTCTAATATTTTGAGCATTGAACCCTTTCCAAATTTGAATCAAGCCTATGCTATGGTTATTCAGCAAGAGCGAGTACGAACAATGACACGAACAAAGGAAGAAAGAGGTAATCCTATGGGTTTTGCAGTTCAAGTAGGTGGTAGAAATTCAGGGGGGGGGGGGGTGGAGTTGGGTAAAGATAAATCCTCCATTTGCTCTAATTGCAATAGAGAAGGACATGATGCTGGAAGTTGTTTTCAATTGATTGGCTATCCAGAATTATGGGGTAACAAACTACGTGGAGCTTATCTTCGACAAGGAGGAGATAAAAAACGTAGCAATGGAGGTGGACGTAATAAAGGGGGAATTGCCCGTGCCAATAACATACAAGTAATCGAAGCTAATGGTGGGCAACAGATTGTGACAGATTCAGATCGAAAAGGACTTAGTGGATTGAGCAATGAGCAATGGTCAACTTTATTGAGCATATTGAATTCTCATAGAAACAATGAGAGATTAACTAGTATGCAAAGGACATTTCCTTGGATTATTGACACAGGAGCTTCTCATCATATGACAGGTACACTTAAATTTATGAAAGAATTGCACGATATTGTGCCATGCTCAATCAAGTTACCTAATGGAGAAAAGACCATGGCGGTGAAAGAAGGAACTGTGTTGCTTAGAAGAGACTTGAAATTACAACGAGTTCTTTACGTGCCCAAATTGTTTTGCAATTTGATTTATGTATCATAATTGCTTAATGATTCAAGTTTAGTTATTCAATTCACTAAGAAAATTTGTGCTATACAGGACCAAAGTTAGAGGAACTTGATTGGAGCGGGTGAGCAATGTGAAGGGATATACTTTCTCAAGGGAGTTGCATCAATGAATACTTGCAAGGTGGCTAATGTGGGATCCTTTGAGCTTTGGCTTAAAAGAATGGGTCATCCTTCTCCTAAGGTGGTGGAATTAATTTCAAAAGTTGATAGTAGAAGTAGCAAAATCAATAAGACTTGTGAGGTTTGTTCTAGAGCAAAACAAACAAGAGAGATTTTCTTTTCTAGTGATAATAAAGTTGAAAGTTGTTTTGATTTGATACATTGTGATTTATAGGGACCTTATAGAGTCCCAACTTCATGTGGAGCAATTTATTTCTTAAAAATTGTTGATGATTACTCTCATGCTGTATGGATATATTTGCTGAATGGAAAACATGAAGTGGGTGGTATTCTTAGAAAATTTATTGTGATGATTAAATGCCAATTTGAAAAGATTGTGAAAATTGTTAGAAGTGATAATGGAAGTGAATTTGTGTGTATGAAAGAATATGTTGATGAACAAGGGATTTCGCATTAGACTTCTTGTGTAGGAACACCTCAACAAAATGGCCGAGTAGAAAGAAAACATCATCATATTCTTAACGTGGCAAGAGCCTTGCATTTCCAAGAAAAATTACCTATAGAATTTTAGGGGGGGGGGTGGGGGGGGGGAGGAGAGGAATGTGTGCTTATAGCTAGATATTTGATTAATAGGACTCCATCTATGTAATTAAATGGTAAAACCCCATATGAGATGATCTTTGGGAAAGTGCCATCTTATAAACACATTCGGGTTTTTGGTTGTCTATGTTAGGCGCATAAGTTGAATAGGGATAATGATAAATTTGCCAGTAAGAGTCATAAGTGTGTATTTGTCGAATATCCGTTTATAAAGAAAGGATGGAGATTATATGATTTGGAGACTAATGAATTCTTTGCATCGAGAGATGCAGTGTTTGTTGAAACAAAATTTCCATATGAGAAAATAATTGTGATGAAAATGATGAAAAGGGAGTTCTGGAGTTAATCAATGAAGTTGGGAGTGACATAAGAGAGGACCACGATGAAAGTGTAAAAAGAACTAGTGAGGAGAGTCAAGAAATGGAGGAATTGAACCGTAAAGATGATGAGGAAGTAGAAAGAAATGAAGTAGTGGCACAAGAACTAGGTAGGGGGCTATAGGTCAAACAACCTTCTGTTCATTTAAGAGATTATGTAACAAACAACATCAAAGTAAATCCCTCGAAATGCTCACCTTCCCAATCAAATTCCTCTGGTATGCCTTACTCTTTAGCACATTATGTGAGTTATGATAAATTTTCCGCACAACATCAGTGTTTCTTGGCAACAATTACAGCAGGGCATGAACTAAATTCTTATGCAGAAGCAATTAAAGATGAAAGATGGAGAGAGGCCATGAGAAAAGAAATACAGGCTTTAGAAGATAATGGTATGTGGATAGTCGAAAATCTACCATCTAGAAAGAAAGTAATTGGGAGTAAGTGGGTGTATAAAATTAAATACAACTCTGAGGGAAGTGTTAAACAATATAAGGCACGATTGGTCATATTTGGAAATAATCAAGTTGAAGGCATAGATTATCAGGAGACTTTTGCTCCTATAGCAAAAATGGGTACTGTGCATACTTTTCTTGTTGTTGCTACGGCAAGGAATTGGGAACTCCATCAAATGGATGTCTAAAATGCCTTCTTACACGGTGATCTAAAGGAAGAAGTTTTCATGAAGATGCCACCAGGATTTGCTTCTCAATCACCAGGAAAGGTTTGTAGGCTCCGAAATTCTTTATATGGTTTGCGACAAGCACCTAGATGTTAGTTTGCAAATTTGACTACATCTTTGAAGGATTATGGTTTTCAGCAATCATATTCATAATACTCTTTGTTCACTTTTAGAGCCGAGACTGTTCAATTGAATGTACTTGTCTATGTTGATGATCTTATTATTTCTAGTAATGATGTTTCTGTTGTGCAAAAGTTTAAGAACTATTTGAGTCGCTACTTCCATATGAAAGATTTGAGGAAGCTGAAGTATTTCTTGGGAATTGAAGTGGCCAAAAACTCAGACAGCATTTTCTTGTGTCAATGCAAGTATTATTTGGATGTGATTACTAAGGCTGGATTACTTGGTTCTAAGCCAGCTACAACTCCTCTTGAACAAAATCACAAGTTAGCCCTTACTGAGAGTAGTGATATGGATGATCCTGCTCAATATAGGCATTTGGTGGGACAACTTATTTATCTTACAATGACTAGGCCCGAGTTATCTTATTATGTGCATATTCTTGCTCAATTCATGCAGCAACCAAAGATAGCACAATAGGAGGCAGCTCTCTGCGTTGTGCGTTATTTGAAAGGTAATCCAGGATAGGGTATTCTATTACATGCCAATTGTGATCTCAAGTTAACTGCTTACTGTGATTCTGACTGGGCAAGTTGTCCATTGATGAGACGATCTTTAACTGGATTTTTTTATTTTTTTGGAAACTCATCTATCTCTTAGAAGACTAAAAAGCAACAAACAATATCTCGTACCTCTGAAGAAGCTGAATATCACTCTATGACCATCACAACTTGTGAACTTAAATGGTTGAAAGGGTTATTGGACTCTCTTGGTGTGGCACATTCTGAACCTATAAATTTGTATTGTGCCAGTCAAGCAGCTTTGCATATAGCTGCTAATCCTGTTTACCATGAACGTACTAAGCATATCGAAGTAGACTATCACTTCATTCGTAATGAGATATTGAACGGTAACATTCACCCAGTATATGTAAACACACCAATGCAACTTGCTGATATTTTCACAAAGGCATTAGGAAAGGATTAGCTTGGTTCTCTTTTGCGCAAGTTGGGCATTCGAGATCTTCATGCTCCAACTTGAGGGGGGTATTGGAATGGTAGCTGTCAGCTACCTAAACTAGTCCATTGTAAATTTAGTCTATTGATTTAAGAATATTTTATTTTTAGAAACTTTAGCCTAATTAGGAGTTTTCTAATTTAGCCTGATATGGAGTTTATTCTTGTATATATTTTAGTCTAATTAAGAGTTTTCTAATTTAGTCTGATTAGGAGTTTATTCTTATATATATATAGGTCTTTTTCTCATGGCAATAAGATCAGAATTCTCATTCCAAAATTCTCGGTGTTTTCTTTCAATCCCCTTCCCATTCTATTGTAATAATACTATTTATGTTATTGACTTCTCTTTCAAGTTTTTCATCATATTTTAGTTTATAAATAAGTCACTTGCCTAATGATAAATGCATAAACCATGAAAATTGAATAATAAGACCATTCAAATATACTTAAATATAATATACAAAAGATTCATAATAATAATAATAATAATCCATTAAACCATATCTAATCATACATAAATAATTTAGTTCTCATATGTTTTCCTTGAGCACTCTCAAAGTTACATGGATCTTTTTTTGTGGCCTCCATTTGTAGAAACTGCAAAGAAAGAAATAAAATAAGGGAAAAGGATCCAAACGGCAACCTAAGATGTGAAGTTGCTTGTGAGTTTTAGCATGGCATCCACATCATGTTTTCGTAATGGATAATGTAATGGAAGCTGTCACTGTCTCTCATCCTTCTAGACTTTTCATGCTTTAGGTACTGATGCTATGTTTGAACAGAATCCATATTCCAACCTGGGATATGATTTGTATTACGGAAGTGGGCAAAACAATAACGATTTTGACCGTAATGGCTACTAGGAAGTGGGATAGTGAATATAGAAGTTTTAAGACTTTTTATTATTATTATTATTGTAAAGACTCGGGTTAGTTAGTAAGCTAGAATATAAACTCCTTATCTTTTCTTTAATTAGTTGATGTCTCCCTTTCATTGAGATTTACGGAGAATCTATGAGTAATATCCTATTTGTGGATTAATAATTCCGTTCGAAGCCTTTCATGCTCAAATTGTGGTATGAGTACTGCCACGGAGTAATCCACTTAAAATATATATATATATATATATCATTTAATTTAAATTATTGGCAGTCTTTCTAAATTTGTATATGAAATGTTATATTATTTGAAAAAGTTATACCACTTTAAAGATACCTAAATTATGTCACTTTATATCAAATCATGTAAGGATTTGAACTCTTGACATCCTTTACATTAAGGGCATGTCCCTAAAGATATCAATAATAAAAAATTGTAAGTAAATTTTAAAATTATAAAAAAATTAAAGGTATCACTAATAAAGAGATACACAAATATTAGCTTAGAATATACTTATTAGTGAAATCTAAGAATTACTTTAAGTTTAAATTAATTAACATATTAACAATATATACTTATAATTTATTATAAATATAGAACAGAGACAATTATTTATTTATATGCAGCAGTTTGATATGTGACAATCTTTTTATAAAATAATGCATCATTTATATGGAATTATCATCTTTGAAATTATAGGAGTGAAACATCATGAGTACAAATGTTATGGCTTTTTTATTTATTATGAAGGAATTATAATTATTCTAAAAGTTAAATCTATATAAAAGGGAATGTCTCATTAATAAAAGTTTTCAAAATTATATATATAGAAGAAAAGATTAAAATATACTTATTAGTAAAAATTATAAAATTATTTTAGATATTATCTCGTTTTAATTTTTATTATATTATGCATCATCTAGGAAGAATTATTATTTTTCAAACTATAATAGTGAAACATCATAAATGCAGAGATGCAGAGAGTTGTGTCCTTTTGCACTAGTTATGCAGGAAAGGTTGCAATTATTTCAAAAGTTACATAAGTAATAATCAAAGTGGTGCTATAGTAAAAAAAAAAAAAAAAAAAAAGCATTTTTGAAAAGATAAAATTAAAAATAAAATAAAATCCAAAATCATACATTATAATAGACTATTGAGGTGGGCTTGAGTTTCTTAACACTACTCCTCGTGAATAGATGATTAATATATTCTAAGATTGTTCAGGACTAGATCGCATATTTCTATGGCATGTCATTTTTCATGTTCAGTATGTTTCTTGCTTGATCTGAAGAAAGGGACTCTACAAAAAAAAAAAAAGCAACGTCCAGTGGATAATAAAAACAAAACAACCTCATAACCGAATGTAACATCAGTCGTTCGACAAAGTACTTTATGTAGTATTCAAGTAATGATATGTAGTTAAGCCTTGATCTCCTTAAGAAATCTTCATTATCAAGGATCAATTTTCAACTGCCCAACCATCATAAAAAATGACACTTTAACAATTGTATGGCATCAAGTCTATATAAATGTGCGTTATCTACCATATATAACTCATCAAAAGATAAACACACTAATCAAAAGTAAGAGCCAAGAAAAATCACACCTTCATATAGAGAAAATAATATGGAGTACTGGGTACGAGTTTTCCTGCTCCTAGCATGTGTTTTTCCAGCATTAGTAGAATGCAGACTTCGACGATACAGTTTCAATGTAAGTATCATGCATAGTTTATTTACTTCTCTCAATCTAAACCTTTTAATATAAATATCATACATCATTTATTTGCTTCTCCCAAGCTAACTTCATAACTGGAGTCTTCTATATCATCAGTTTTATCTAGTACTATAAGTTGTAATTGTTTAGAGCTGGTAGACCAATAAGGTATTTCCCTATACACTATTCTTTAACGTTATATCCTATTCGATAATGATCTTCGCTGTAGCAATTATAAATTTATAACATTAATTAAAGTTACAATACACTGCAATTAGGATTATATTTACTCATCCCTTTCTGTTTTTATTTCTTAGTTTTCATATTCTTCTAACACTCGTATGCAAGGATTGAATGGTAGGCAAAATATATATATATAATATATTCCAAGAAAATATGCATCCTTAATGCTTGTGACATAAAATAAAGAAGTTTATAATGAATACAATTGTTGCTTGGTGATTTCATAAGAGGGTAAGTAAACCTATAAAACAAAAGGAAATTAAGAGTTATTGAAGAATGCTGGGGCTGCCTGACATTATCACTCAAAACACTTAAAGTAGAAATCTTAATGAGAGTTACAAAGTTGCTAAAAAGATAGCAATTCAATCTCCTTACCAATAGGTTGTTTTAAATATTTATAAGTGGCACCAAAGTGCAGTTATCCGTTGTGAACATAGGACATGACCTGCAACGAGTCCTACCTGCAATTAATTGGACTAAAGAGTCATGAGACTTGGGCTCGTAACCAAGCAATGAGACCAAAGATAGGCTTGAACGGGGCTTGAGCTCATAACTAAAATGACCTATTAATAACAATTTTAAGAAATATGCAAAATATTTTCATGTATTTGTTTATGGGAAAATATGATTATAAGGAAACAACCCTCACCCCTACTATCCCACGCATCCACATTTTCTATATTTTCATTTTAAGAAAGAAAGTGTACATTATATAATATAGAGTTCAACGTTTTGATAGATAAGACATGATAAATCAACATTCAAATAGACTTCTAAGGAAAAGTCTGGGCAAAATACAAATAAAATCAGAGTTAAAGTGAAGATGGTTTCTGCACATGATGCTTGTTGAGGTGAATCCCTGGCCTGACAAAGAGCTATTCAAGAAGTTAGTAAAACCGATAATATTTTCTGCATCTTACTGGAATATAATGATGAAGATAGTGTTATATATAGATGTGGACTTTGCCTATTTTTATCCTTTCAATTTCTATCAATTCGCAAATCAATTATTGAAACTACTTACATTTTTAAATTATTTTATAATATCAATCTCTACTTTTGGATGAGCCAGTGAGACAAGAAGTCGAGAATTGTGTAAAATTATGCACTTTAGTTGAAGAATTCAACTAAATTTTGTATGACAACATGTGCATGCATACAGGTGGTGATGAAGAACACGACCAGACTATGCTCTAGCAAGCCCATTGTCACTGTCAATGGCAAGTTTCCAGGACCCACTCTTTATGCCAGGGAGGGTGATACAGTGCTTGTTAGAGTTGTCAACAAAGTCAAATACAATGTCACCATCCACTGGTAACACTTAGTAGCATTTGGTCTTAATTCTTACCAAAGTTAGTTCAATACTATGTTTCATTGACACGATACATATATATATATTTGCACCTATTTTTGGATGGAACTTCTATTAATCTTTCAACATTTAAGATAATCTAACATATACATAGAAAATCAAACTACATATGTATTTCATTTTTTTTTTTTCTTAGAAGTTGCATCCATTTCTACATTTAACTAGATGTATCTGTTTTTTTTTTTTTTTCCACATACAACAGGTGTTAAAAAAATTGTAGGGTCCTAGTATTTAGATCTTTCTTCTAATACTGTTATATACTGGACTTTTATGGACAAAAGTATTTTCCATTACTAAGAGTAACTGATTACTGCTTTCCGTACCAAAAGGACACAATTTAACTTGGAATTAATTGAATTAATTCTAAACATTGTTTCATGATGGCAGGCATGGTGTAAGACAACTTAGAACAGGGTGGGCTGATGGGCCAGCATACATTACCCAATGCCCCATCCAAACCGGACAGAACTATCTGTACAACTTCACAATTACAGGGCAGAGAGGAACACTGTTTTGGCATGCACATATTCTCTGGCTTAGAGTAACTCTCCATGGTGCCATCGTAATCTTGCCTAAACGTGGAGTTCCGTACCCTTTTCCAAAACCAGACAAAGAAGTAGTTGTTGTGCTAGGTAATAACATCACTCTTTTCTTTTCTACTTAGAATTTTTCAAGCAAACATTAGCAAGGTAAAGGTTTGAATTACATTAAGAACAAGTAGGATTGGATCAAATGTTAACTTGTTTCATATGCATAAACACCAAAATATCCTTAGAGCAGCAAGACCGGTTTGAAAATTATCGATTTGATCTAATATAATTGGTATGATATAGCCAATAATATACCTATCTCCATGCTATAGGACTACCTCTTTTTTGTCTTAGGATTAGTAAAAGGCTATTATGCATGCAGGTGAATGGTGGAAATCAGATACTGAAACTGTTATAAATCAAGCTCTAAAATCCGGACTAGCACCGAATGTATCTGATGCCCACACCATTAATGGCCACCCTGGAGCTGTACCCGGTTGTCCTTCTCAAGGGGGTTTTACACTACCCGTCGAGAGTGGAAAAACATATATGTTGCGGATAATCAATGCTGCACTCAATGAGGAGCTTTTCTTCAAGATTGCAGGACATAAACTGACTGTAGTTGAAGTTGATGCCAGTTATGTCAAGCCTTTCAAGATTGACACTATTGTGATCGCACCTGGCCAGACTACAAATGCCCTTGTAACAGCAGATCAAAGTTCTGGCAAGTATTTGGTTGCTGCCTCTCCTTTCATGGACTCTCCAATTGCAGTGGATAATATGACAGCTACGGCAACACTACATTATTCTGGTACACTAGCAAATTCTCCTACAACCATCACAAGACCACCACCTCAAAATGCTACTGCAGTAGCTAACAAATTCATCAACTCACTTCAAAGCCTGAATTCAAAGAAATACCCTGCTAAAGTTCCTCAAACCGTCAATCATAAACTCCTTTTCACCGCTGGATTAGGGGTTAATCCTTGTCCTTCCTGCAAAGGTGGAAATGGTAGTAGAGTTGTGGCTGACATGAACAATGTCACCTTTGCAATGCCTACAACGGCAATTCTTCAGGCTCATTACTTCAACATCAGTGGAGTGTTCACAACTGACTTTCCTGCAAACCCACCAAATGTCTTCAACTACACAGGGACACCACCATCAAACATGCAGACCACTACTGGAACTAAAGTCTATAGGTTATCTTACAACTCTACTGTTCAACTTGTCATGCAAGATACTGGATTAATTTCACCTGAAAATCATCCCATTCATTTACACGGCTTCAACTTCTTCGCGGTTGGAAAGGGATTAGGAAATTACAATCCTAAGACTGACCCCAAAAAGTTTAATTTGGTTGATCCTGTTGAGAGGAACACGATTGGTGTTCCGTCTGGCGGTTGGGTGGCTATTCGATTTAGAGCTGATAATCCAGGTAAAGAAAAAGCAAATCTAGTAACATTCAACTTTATATGCTTAATATAATTTCCTAAAAACCCAATTCTTGGAATTTAAATTTGCAGGAGTTTGGTTTATGCACTGCCATTTGGAAGTTCACACAACATGGGGTCTGAAGATGGCATTCCTAGTGGACAATGGAAAAGGGCCTAACGAGTCGCTTATACCACCTCCCAGTGATCTTCCAAAATGCTGATCATGGAATTGCGAGCTTGCAAAATAAGGCTATGATGGAGTAGAATTTAAGATTCAATTATTTTCACGGGAAATCCAAGGATTCACCCGTGCACATAAAATAAAGAAATACAGTGAACTTCTATGGAAAATTCTTTGCTTTTTATCTTCATTTGATGTATCAAGTCCAAAGTTCTTTTGAATTTGTCGGCTAAGCTGACCTATGGCCTAAGCCCAAGTTATGGAAACTTACCGGTCTTCATGTAAAATTCGAAAATTGCAAAAAGGAATTCCTGGCAAAGAGAATGACAGTTTTGGCTTATGTTGTCTCAATCTATTCCATTTATCTTGTGGAGATAATACCGCATAGTCAATTAGGATGAATTATATCTACCATATTTATTTCTATAATCTGTGCACTTGCCCAGTAGCTACAAAAATTTGAACTTAACCCTTTGTTTAACTTTACACTTTTAAATATCAAAATCAACAACACTATGACCATTTTGACAAACACCATGATCAATTAAATTAGGATCATTTACTATTAGGAACCTACTTGGTCTAACATGAATGAAATTTCAATTCATTAAAAATGTAATTCCATTTTTTGGTGATAAAAATAAGTTACAAATTAGATTCTTGAAAAAAAAAAATCCCTATTCTTCAAAAATGTTAGAATCCCTTTTCCTCCACCAAATTCATTGGTGGAATTCTTATTTCTCATCCTATTCTAATAAGAAAATCATGATCTCCCTCACAAGCACCACCTTTGTCCACATGTGGTCCATTTCTCTCTCTCTTCCCCCGTCTTCTTGATGTATGTTCTTTTTCTCCCACTCTCATGATTCCAAATTGCACATCAAGTAACTAAATAAAATAATAATATTACATTTCCATTCACTCAGTAAACAATTGATTGTTGATTAAAGGTTAAAGGTTAGATTTGGTAATTAAATTTTGTTTAATTTTATAATTAATTATTTAAAGTTTAAAAATATCAATTTATTACTCAAACTTTATTGATTTTTACAATCTCATTTTTATAATTAACTACTTAATTTTTTTCTCATACTTGCAGTAAATAAATATTTTTAAACTTTAAATAATTAATTATAAAAATAGATAAAGTTCAAATACTACATGCAATATTTACTTTTAATTAAATTCTAAAATAATGGGTTATAATAATTAGATTCTAAGAATTTGATTCCAAGAGTAAAAGCCAAATAAGGCCTAACTAAATCTGTATCTACTTTAAAAACCGGTTTGTTTATCAAAGCTATAAACACAAGCAAAGCATACACCTCTTAAAGGTTTACTATTATAGTTAGTGAAATAACCCAATGTAGCAGGCATTTCAGTTAGTAGCTATGGATATACTCGCAAAAAATTGTTTATTTATATGTGTATATAAATTAAAAAAATTGAAAAGGCAACTCAAATGTGGAAATGGTATCATAAACTAAATATGAGCCATAATATCTCATATGTCTAGGAAAGGTAGTGTACATCTCGGTCCCTCTCTAGTAGATCCCAGGACGTGTTCCGAAATTCTATCGGACTGAATGTTCTTATTAACATATTAAAATGAGTCCATCCAAGTTGGACATGTGACCTCCCTTTACTCCTTCAGAATCTATATTTTGGCTGAAATTTCTTAGAGTACTGGATTTATTGAACATTTTAAATTTCTTAATTAGCAAAGTAAGTCATATTTCCATAAAATACTATTCCTATCACTAAAATCAGCAAGAGAAAAAGTTGGTATCATTTGGCCGTTTCCATTTCCATTTCCTTAACTTGTGTTAATTTTCACATCAATTGTTAGAGGATTGCAATTGGGACGAAAATTTACCGTGCTAAAAATTTTACAATCTTATTGTGTTAGTTTATTAAAATGTATTACATATAAAATTCAATTTAAAAATGGAGACATGAGAATAAAACAGAAAAGTAATTGTGAAGATTTGATATTATGTGATGTATTTTAACATACCAATATAACATAATTACAGTATCTTTAATATAGTAAATTTTTATCTAATAAATTATCCAAATTTTTTTATTACCTTTCGATATCATTATGATATCATCTATTCCCTTATAATATCAATTATTAATTATATATAATAAAATTTATAAGAAAAAAATTGAGGGAAATCGAGAGAATGAAAATGGAGATAGGTTTATTTCCAGTATATCTACCTTTTTTATTTTCCTTCAACATAAGCTCCATAGGTGCTTTTAGCTTCATTAATGAACCCGTATAACAAAACCTTGAGAGCATTGAGGTTGCAACGGTCAACTGCGGTGCACTTACGTTGATTAAAAGTCTTAGGTCATCCTTCGCTCACAAGAACAAGAAGTATGGGAACCTTTTGATTCAAGTTGATTTAAGTCGTCGATGTTTTAACAAGCCAAATGAAATCTATATGCCAAACAAGGCATAAGTGACTTCAAGAAATCAAATTAATCTTTCGTATATACTCCAAATATATAATACTGTCCTAATGGTGCAACACACAACATGAAGGACATGCAATCCCATTAATTCACTATTAGCTTGCAATGAGGGGAAAGAATGTCTTTAAAGTATGTATTTATAAATGAAATAGTATCATTCTTTGCATATTATATGTAAAGTTTCTTAAAATATTGAAATCACAATATGTATCTATGTCCTACCTTTTAAAAAAATACCATAATATGTTCCTACCTTTTAGAAAGATATCGTAGTATATTCTATTGAATTCAATAAATTTAACTAATGAGATATAATATCTATAAATATGCATGGGAAATAAATCGATTCTTTTTTTTGAGACGAAAAGAATATTCTTCTTGGGGTTGATGTTTCAATTGAATATATTACGATTGAATATTAGCAAGACACACACACACCATACTGTGCTAAAAATATACATATGATAATTGAATAAAGTAGTCTTCGAAGTTGATGTTTTAATATATGGACAAACATTAAGCACAGTAAAATAGCAGACTCAAAACCATATAGCCTTTTTCTAAATATTCAATCTTCTTTGAGAATATTCTTACAATCCCGAGAAGAAAGCATGCTAGGATTTAAATGCCACAACTTCTAAGTCATCCTGCAATATCCCTTGTTTATCAAAAATAAATAAAAACAAATAAAATAAATAAAAATCACGCGCTCTCTTCTACTAAATTTAATCATATTTCTACTTGTAATAATAAAGGTACAATGATTTGCATTGCCTTACATGTGCTTTGTATATATTTAGCATCTCTATTTTTAAAACGAAGTAGTTATGATATGAATTAGATTGCTCCGATACTAATATGATGTGGATCAAACTTGATGGGTCAAATTAAGCCATTATGGATGGATGGGTCAAATGAGCCATTATCTAGGACATGAAAAGGATAAACTATAAATAAATATGCATTTCTAGGGTTTTTTTATATTTATGAATGGAAATTAAAAAAGACATGGATGAGTCACTATTTGATATGATGCATAAATGGCAAAAACAAACTAAGATTGATTAAACCCTATGATTAATAAGGAGCGGTTCACAAAATGAAATTACATTACAAATAATTCGATATGACACTATTTTCAATAATAATTATTAAATAAATTATCAATACTATATATGAAAATCTAAATAACAATGTGTTCACAATAATCTAAAACTTGGATAAATAAAAACAATGAATAAGACTAAAACTCTTAATCCATTAAAAAGAAAAATAATGAGGTCTCAAACTAAATAGTGAAAATACAACCAAAGCCTTATATAGGCTCATGAAACCTAAGTATCTAAAATAACTAAAAGGACATACTAAAAATAAGAAACATAATAAAGAAATATATGAAAATGTCCAAACATCTAAAATAACCAAAAGGCTTGAAATAAATGAAGAAACAAAAATAACATATAATAGCATCTAAAAGGGAAAAGTTGCTAAACCACAAAGGCTAGCTAACCTTTAGGACATTTGACTATTGATCAATTGAATCGGGTTCAATCGACTAACCCAGGTTTGTCCTCATCCAATCAAGGTTGATCTATCCTTGTCGAATCAAGGTCAATTGGCTTGATTCATCTTGGGCGACTCCACTCTAATCTCTTAAGTCATCTATGTCTAAATGTTTATACTATGATGTCCACATCAAGTTAGATCTCTAAATCTTTAAAAGAAAAAATTCCATCGAACTTCTATATGACCATTTTTTCATTAGTTTTATGTATATTCTAATTTTTATTATTTTATTCAAGGAAAAAATAGTAAATTTCTACCTAAAAGTAGACTTTTCAAAAATTTTGGTTCTAAGTGCTACATTTTAAAGATAAAAAGGCTAAAAAGGCACAAGATGCAAATATAAGGGGATTTATTGGCAATATGCCTAAATAATAATGACAATAATAATAAATTTCATAATTTTTTGGCTATATAAAGTTCTAAAAAGTTGAATATCATTTGCAAAAAGCATGTGCAATTAAAATTTTGAGACCTAGAACTTTTTTATTATTTAATTTTATCCAATTTATTATTGTTATTTATTTTTAATTTATTAAAATTTTATAATATTTTTACAATAATTGCTATAAAGATATCACTTATTTATCTCACTTTAAAAGTTAAACTATCAAAACAAATTAATAAATAAAGTTTGGGGTACTTCAATAGGAAAGAAGTGAGATTAGAGGCACTATCCAATATTGTGATAGTTGCTATTATAATGGATAAACTAATTTGTTTCATTTCAAGAAGTTGAGGCATTAAAATGAAATGTTTGAAGTTTATGTACTAAAATGAAAAATTATGAAAGTATAGGTATTCCAATTGTTATTTACCCTATATCTAACATTCAATTGTATTATTATAATAACTAAAGCAACATTTAATACATATATATACATTATATATATAACATAACAAAGGATCTGAACTTGCTAAACCATAAAAGACCAATATCAAATACAATATTTTGACTTTCACAACATCAACTCTTATTTACAAGCATTTAAACTTCAGAATTACAAATAATAATAATAATGATGATGATAATGGAGTTTAAATTTACTTAGTTCTATACTAAGTCAACCTATAAATAGTAATCTTTCTCATATGTTAGCATCAATCTGGTTCTGAAGTTTAATAATCATATTGGAAGTAAACAACCAACCGCAATGCCTTTAAATAGAGGTTCTACAACAAGGTGAGTTGGAGCTTACTATGTAGCCACTAGAAAAACATGCAAATGCCATACAATCCAATACAAATAAACAAATTGATGCTAATGCTAACAAAATGGCTTATATCTTTAATTAAGTGGTTAAGTATAGCATAATCCTAGCATCTTAAGAACTAGAGTAATTGTAACTCCATATCACACATATACAATCATACATACATACATATACACATACAAGATTCCAAATACATATAGGCCTATTATACTACTAGTATTTCCTAACTAAAGCTTCTTTCCAACATACCAACTCATATCTCAAAAACTACACTAGTTAACAACCATTGAACAAATCAGTGCCTAACTACCACACTATTCCAAAAAAATACAACAATCAAGACACCTATCGATCATAGGCACTTAGCCAATCATTGGTAACCCTGGATCTTTTGGCCTCAACCAAAATTTAAGTAGCAGCTAATTTAAGTGTTCCAATATAATTAAGTTTATTTCATTATTAGCCTATGAGGTACATGTGATGCATAAGGTAATCACATATCTATGTCATATTTGTCCAATTTAAAGCAATTGTGCCATTGTAATTGCCTACACAAATGCATATCATCATTATTAAATGCCTATTTATATTTTAGATCAATATTTCCACATCTATAGGTTGGTTCTTACTTAAAAGGGTATTTAGGGTCAATGAAACTTACTTAAGACCTCTTCAAGAAAAAGTTGATCTACATAAAGGTTAAAAGGTCAATTAGACGAGTGACAAGAGGGAGCAATCAATTGTCAAGGGGATCAACTAATCGACTCTCTCCACAAGGCCAACGATTGATCACCATATAAAGTCAATTGACCGGCCATTGGTTTCAACCACCCCTCTCTTGAAAAAATTAAATAAAAGTTTTAGTTAGCTACACATTGGTTGTACAATTGACCATGCTACCTTAAGCCACCCCAACCTCCAATACATCCTGTATTTATCACCTAAATTCATTTTTTACATCAAATCCTCCCCAAACTTTTGACCAAGTAACAAGTTTTTTTGTATATCTCCAAACTAGCATCACATCCCTTGCACCAATTTCATAGAAATTGTTACAAGGTAGAAACAATATAATTAACTAATTCATTACCATCCAACATCAATTTCTTAAGTCAATCCTAGAATTACTCCTCTTAGTCTAACTTATGATTTACCCTTGGTTTTATACTATTACTTCTTCATTAATCCTTCCTAAAAGATGAGAAACACAAAAGATAAAAGGAAACTATTGTTACCTCAAACACCCTAGAACTTGCTAGTAGAAAAATTTACACCATACATTAAACCTGCTTCCAATTATACTTCCTTCAACCAAAATATCTATGTTATACCTTAAATCAAAACATTAAGAAAACCCTTAATTTTTTATACTTACCAAAATCTATCTAAGAGTTCGCCTTTCACTAGACCAAATTTTGCCCTATAGTTTAACTACAATGCTATTAGATGGTTCTCTTCTCAAAAATCTAGCTAGAAAACTAAAACTAAGCGTTAGATGTACCTTAAGGATGAAGTTTCATTTGTAGGATCTACCAGAAGGAAAGGGAAAAAGATAGATGAATAATGTCTATTAGAAGCAATGAAAGAGGAGAACTGTTTGTTGAAAACTAAGGTTCCTTTCTTTTAACAAGAATCTCTTTTAATTTCCTCGTTATCGATTGGGTCCTTGAGTCCCAAATTTGAGGATAAAAACACACAAAGTATCTTTTCTTTTAGACTTAGGTAATTTAGTACCTAAAGTTTTATTTATTAAAAATTTAATATATGTACTTTGAAATAATATAAAATAGTACCTCTATTAGATATTAAATTTCTAAAGAATAAAACTTTCTACATTAAATTATCCAAATATGAAAATAAAGAAATTTCATATGCTTTTTTTGCCCAGATTTGGCAACAAAAAGGATTATTATGAATTAAAGAAAAAGGGGTAAGGATAGAATTATAGAAGTGCCATCCATTTTAATCCATTTTCTAGGCAGTTCATATGCACACATTTACATACATAAATACAAATATATTTACTAGTAATAATTTCATATTTCCAATCGAATGAAATACTATTACAAAGTTTAAATTAATGGACACCATTTTGGTTCAAATAAGAACAGTCATAGATATCTACAACAAAGTGATATCTGTTTAGCATATTTATGACAAGTGATCAAAACACACCTAAAGTCTTTTATACCAACAAATAGACTAATTAGGAAATACTAAACCATATGGTTCAAGAACAACGAGTTGAAGGGGTAACTTTATTGTACAAGGTACTTAAAAATACCTTACTCTACTAAATAGGTTCCATGTAGGTATTAAAGGTCATAGAGTAAGTTTCAGGTACAGATTTTTCTGAAACCTACTCCTAAGTCTTCCTATGCTATACCTTTCTAAAACCTGTATTTTAATAAATACGTGATATATGTTTTTAGGGTATCATATACTCATCCTATAAAAATTATTAAATAACATTAATGGATGAATAATAAATGATTATATTATATTTTTCGACTAATAAATGTTTTAATAAAAAAAAAGAGTCCAAAGTTCATAAGTTGGTAACCTTTAACAATAAACCTAATGTTGCCTCCTTCACTTTCCATTTTTTATTATTTTCCTTATTCTTCTCCATTTTTCTCTTTACATCTTCTATTCTTTCTCTTTTTTCTTTTTATTTGTTTAGTAGTAGGACCACATAAACTGAAGATAATGAAGGTAGAAAAAATTGTTTTCTTTTAATTTCACAAATTTAATCATAGATTCCATAAATTTTGTATATAAAAAATTTATAATGTTATGTATAAATTATATTTTAATAACACATAAACTTGAAATTTATAAAAAAAATACAAAATTTATAAGTTACAAATGATTCTTTATTGGGTACAAATTTCAAAATAATTTTAAAATTTCAATTCCAAAATTTGAAAATCTATACTCATACCCCTTCCACTTCCACCATGTATCCATTAATCCTAGTTGATAGGCTCGTAAAAAGTCTCGTTCAAAACGTCATGAAATAATAATGGCAGAATATATTTTCCGTTTGCTCCTTTCATGGCATGTCATAATTTAGAATTAATTCAACGATGTTTGTGACTTGAGTTTACGAAAAGGACCCCAAGAAATCAACATGCTGCGGTAAATAAAACAAATTTAATCTCATAACAGTAATTTTCATAAGAAATCTTCATTATGAAGTATCATTTTCAACCGCCCAACCATCACAAAAAGGGACATTCTAACAATTGTCACTATACAAAGGTTGCGTTTTTTCTTCCATACATAATCAGCAAACAAACTTCAAACCAACTTCAACATATTGAGATATGGAGTACTTCGGGGTGCGAATTTTTCTACTTGTAGCTTGCATTTTTCCATGCAT
Organism: Laguncularia racemosa; assembly: GCA_037954665.1. Classification (NCBI taxonomy): domain Eukaryota; kingdom Viridiplantae; phylum Streptophyta; class Magnoliopsida; order Myrtales; family Combretaceae; genus Laguncularia; species Laguncularia racemosa. The sequence goes on along the minus strand of JBBMOL010000025.1, from coordinate 5,812,445 downwards.
TGGTGGAATGTAGGGTTCGCCGATACAATTTTAATGTAAGTACATGGTTTATTTGGTCATCTCAGGTTCATCTTTCTACTTGCAATGACTTTGAGTTACAAGTATTGTCACTTGAATCTCGAGAAGTATCATATCTAATGTGACCAGACTATGCTCTACTAAACCCATTTTCACTGTCAATGGAATGTTTCCAGGACCCACCCTTTATGACTCGTTAGGGTCACCAACCAACTCAAATACAATGTCACCATCCACGGGTAATATTCCAATTCCATGCTAGCAGATCAGATCTTGGTCATGAATGTCCTCACATAAACCCAATCCAATGTACGTGTTTATGATATCTTGATGCAAGGAAAAAATATAATACGAGATACAAAACTGATAAAAGCTTCATTGAAATGATATGCAACTTAGATTCATTGGTGGTTGATATGTACAGAATAAAATTTAGTACATATCAGTTATGGTTACTTCCGACAGTTTTTCCAATACAACACGTAACATATTTCAATTTCGTGTCAGCCGCTAAAGATTCCAAGTGGCATGTGAGTCTTTGCAGATTTCCCTTGTCTTTTTTGCCTTTTTGTCTAGAAAAATATTTTCCATTACAATGTAGTTTGTACCTTCTCTACCAAATTGACCCATTTAATTTCTACTAAATATAACATCGTTTCAAAATGGCAGGCATGGTGTAAGACAACTTAGAATTGGGTGGGCTGATGGGCCAGCATACATTACTCAACGCCCTATCCAAACTGGAGAAAACTATTTATACGACTTTACAATAACAGGGCAAAGTGGAACACTCTTTTGGCATGCACAAAGTCTCTGGCTTAGAGCAACTCTTCATAGTGCAACATCTTGCCTAAACGTGGCGTTCCATACCCATTTCCTAAACCACGCAAAGAAGTGGTTGTCGTGCTAGGTAATTGTACCATAATTTTCTTGTTAGGCTTTCTGCTAGGAAATTTTGCAAGGCAAAAATTTTAATTGACAAATTGTGTGATAAGTGTGAGACCCACATGTGTAGGTGAATGGTGGAAATCAGACACTGAGCCGTAATCAATCAAGCTCTAAAATCTGGACTGGCATCCAATGTATCAGATGCCCACACTATTAATGGAGACCCGGGAGCTGTAAATATTTGTCCTTCTCAAGGGGGTTTTACATTACCTGTTGAGAGTGGAAAAACATATATGTTGAGGATAGTCAATGCTGCACTCAATGAGGAGCTTTTCTTCAAGATTGCAGGGCACAAACTAACCGTAGTTGAAGTTGATGCCACCTATGTTAAACCTTTCAAGATTGACATTACTGTGATTGCTACTGGCCAAACAGATCAAAGTTCTGGCAAGTATTTGGTTGCCGCCTCTCCTTTCATGGATTCTCCCATTGCAGTAGATAATATGACAGCTACCGCAACACTACATTATTCTGGTAATCTTGCAAATTCCCCTACAACCATCACTAATCCACCACCTCAAAATGCAACAACAGCAGCTAACAAGTTCATCAACTCACTTCAAAGCTTGAATTCAAAGAAGTACCCTGCCAAGGTTCCTCAAACAGTTGATCATAAACTCTTTTTTACCACGGGGTTAGGGATTAATCCGTGTCCTTCTTGCAAAGCTGGAAATGGTAGTAAAGTTGTTGCTGATATGAACAATATTACCTTTGTAATGCCTACAACCACAATTCTTCAGGCTCACTTCTTCAACATTAGCGGAGTGTTCACAACTGATTTTCCAGTGAATCCACCAAATGTATTCAATTACACTGGAACCCCACCATCAAACTTGCAAACCACTACTGGAACTAAAGTCTACAGGTTATTTTATAACTCCACAGTTCAACTTGTCTTGCAAGATACTGGGATAATTTCACCAGAAAATCACCCCATTCATTTGTACGGTTTCAACTTCTTGGCAGTTGGACAGGGACTGGGAAATTATAATCCTAAGACCAATCCTAAAAATTTTAACTTGGTAGATTCCGTTGAAAGTAATAAATACAATTGGAGTTCCATCTGGTGGTTGGGTGGCTATTCGATTTAGAGCTGATAATCCAGGTAAAAAGAAAAGAAAAGAAAAGAAAAGAAAAATCTAATAACCTTTAATTTCACATGCTTCATTGAATTTCGCATTAATTACTCATTTGTTGGAGTGTAAATTTGTAGGAGTTTGGTATATGCATTGCCATTTGGAAGTTCACACAACATGGGGTCTAAAGATGGCTTTTCTTGTGTACAATGGCAAAGGACCTAATGAGTCACTTCTTTCCCCTCCCAGTGATCTCCCCAAATGTTGATTTTCAAATGAGGAGTTGCAAAAGCATTAGTTCCATCAAAACGAGTAACTGCAATAGAATATAGCCACTATGCAATAGAATATGAGATTCAATTATTTTCACAGGGAATCCAATGATTTACTCATGTGTAGGAATAAAATATTTCTATTGTCTTTCAAGAAAAAAATTCTTTTCTTTCTACCTTTCGTCTGATGTACACCCTTTTTTCATATATCAAAAAGCAGTTTTTTGAGTCCAAAAATAGAAGATAACTCTCCTTTCCTATGTTAGTTCTAAAGCTTGAATCCCATTGATCTTATAAGACATCAAGAGATTGAAGTTTAGCTCCCTGAAATGCAGTTAAGATGTAAAATAATCTCATAAATATTGCGATGTAATACCCTTACCATTGCCAACTCTATATATAAGTGACAGTATCTCCTCCGCTGGGGGTGGCAGTGCCTGTCCCGATAGGAAGACCTGAATTTTCCCTTTTAGCAATATCCAACTACAGCCAGGAACCTTTTTAACTCCTTTCATCCCCATCTCCCTCCTCAATAGTTTCTCTTCCATATATTGGTTGTTTCCTGCATATAAATTGCATAGCACCACATGGGCCGGTGCATTGAGAGGATCCTGTTCAAGAAGCCCTTTGGCAGCATGTCTACCAATTTCATAGTTTCCTCTGAGTCCACATACACCCAGCAGTGTGCCCCAGACAGTGCAATCTGGTTTGAAAGGCATCTGAAGAACAATATCTTCTGCTTCTTTTACTTTCCCCGCACGGCCAAATAGATCAATCATGCATGCATAATGCTCTGGACTGGGTTGAACCCCATAAATTTGACTCATGGCATCAAACAGCTGGGTCCCTTTCTCAACAAGCCCTGCATGACTGCAGGCTGATAAAATTCCCAAAAACGTGACAGAATTTGGGAGAGTTCCAGAATTCACCATATCTTCTAAAAGTTGCAGTGTTTCTTCCATCAATCCATGATTAGAGAAGCCCATAATCATGGAGTTCCATGAAATCAAGTCTCGATCCTTCATGTTAAAGAAAACCCTATATGAGTCAACTATCTCCCCACATTTTGCATACATTGAAATTAATGAGTTTTGCGGAATCAAGTCAAGATCAAAGCGAGACTTCCCTAGAAGGCAATGATACTGTCTTCCCAGGTCTAGATTAGCCAAGGCACCTGCTGCTCCAATTAATACAGAGTATGTAGCATCAAGAGGACAAATCCCCTGAGCACGCATTTCTGAGAACATGTTTATAGCACCAAGAAATAGCTCATTGTGAACAAGCCCTGATATCATTGCAGTCCATGCAATACCATCTCGATCAGGCATGCTGTTGAAAAGATGACTTGCTTTAGATACTTCTCCAATACCAAGATATCCATCGATCATGGATGTCCAAGAAATTTTGTCACGGGCACTTTCAATGTCGAATATATATCTTGCGTTTTCCACTTGTCCGACCTGAATATAGCCATTAATCATTGAATTATAAGACTCAACACTGCACTTCTCTAAATTCTGCACGAAAATGCTGTTGGCACTTTCCATAAGTCCAAGTGCAGAGTACATATGGATTAAACTTTTAGTTAACCTGCCATCATGATCAAAGGAGTCCCATCCGTTAACTATTGATGAAGCATGCACTTGCTTGCCTAGAAGACTATATCCAATTCCACCACAACCATAAGAAAGCGAAATGAGTGTCTCCCCGTTTGGCAAAAGGTGAGAAATCCTCCTCATATGCAGGAACAGCGATAGCGCCTCTTCAAACAAGCCATTCCAAACAAGACCCCCAATCATGGCAGTCCAGGAAACAATATTTTTGTCCGGCATACTCTCAAAGAAAGCATAGCCGTCTTCCACATTACCACTCCTACAATACCCAGATACCATCGTGGTCCAGGTGATGACGTTACGAACTTCCATTTCGTCAAACAAGGCTCTTGCTTCTTCCATATTGGAATTCTCAACATACCCTGCGATCATAGTATTCCAAGAAACTATATTCCTCACAGGCATTGCACTAAATACTTGACTAGCTTCCTCCAAACGATCATTCCTTATCAACCCAACAACCATTGCGTTCCACGAAACAACATTCCTATCCGGCATCTCATTAAACAACACCCTTGCCTCATGAACCATCCCTGCATCCATAAACCCGCAAAGCATCGAAGTCCATGAAACCACATTTCTCACCGGCATTTCCTGAAAGAAACTCCTAGCCTCCCAAAGTCTCCCACTTTGGACAAAACCCGACAACAAGGCATTATAAGTGACAAGGTTTCTTTCCGGGATGATCTCAAAGAGTTTTTTAGCTTCATCGATGAATCCGCATTTACAAAACCTAGAGAGTATTGAAGTCCAATGGCTAACTCGGCCATGTGGACCTCTTTGAGGCATTTCGTCGAGCAGGCTCCGTGCTTCATGAAAATTCCCTCTTGAGAGGCAAGACATGATTTGGGTGTCATCGTATGTGAGTGTGGAATGGTGGGATTTTGAAATTACGAATAGGGTATTAACAGATTTGTGATTGATTGGAGAAGGTTGGATTTTTATCGAGTTTCTAAAGAGAATGGCCCTTAGTGTTGTAAAGCACAGAGTGGGCATCAACTGTTATTTCAATTCGTTTTAAGAGAAGGGTTAGGAGATCGGAAACGATACATTATTATGAGAATTCATAAGGAAATAGGCTGTATGAACTAGGAAGTGAAATTTTTTGAAGAGTAATGAGAAATTAAGGATCCATATATTTGATATGATAATTGGAAAGCATGGAGTTGCGGCAAACTTACCATATCACCACTTTATCCTGGCCCCTACATTTAAGAACCGAAGGGTATTGAAGGAAAATGCATATATATATATATATAGAAATGGAAATATTCAGAATTTCTAGTTTAGATTTGGGAGTAAATATGTACCTATAAAATTAAGGTATTACAAGTAAAACGGATACTTTTCCCTCCATCTTCAACAAATCATTTTGATTCGATTCAAAATAATTTGATTTGAATCACAAATTGAATCAATAACCTTTTAGAGTTAATTGAAATCAACTCTTATTGCAAAATACTATATTTAAGCAATGAGTATTGAGGCTATATGCTAAGATACTTGTTGATCTCATTAAATTTTTTATAGAATTTTAGATAAGGATTCAAAAACTAGTTATAATGAGTCGCATCATTATAAAAATTAAATTGTATTCTTTTTTTAATAAATATATATCTGAAAAGTTAAAAGATAGTAAATTCATACTTAATTAGAAAATTTATAAAAACCTAAAAAATTTAAACCATCTAAGTTAATATCACAACCAAAACCAAAATAAATCGTCACAAGTATTACTCTACATAAAATAATATAGCATAAATCTGGAGCTTCCTTTCGTTAAAATAAGATAACATTTATATGACACAATTCTCAACAAAAATATGGCCTTCGTTGTGTCAATCCTTACTTTCCTTTTCATTTTTCACACACGCAAATGCAGAAGTTATTGGTACAACGTAAGCAATCTGGGTCCTTCGTATTATAGAAGTTACTACAATCACTGTTTATGTCACAAGGTTACTGTCAATAGAGCATGAAGAACCCATCTTGTGCCCTCCATTTCCAAATGCATATGAGCCTGTAAGACCTGCATGCATGAACAAAGGAGAAAAATATAAAAATACATGAGTACGGTAACTACCCCATTTAACTTAAAATGAAGGCGAGTCGCACATAAGAAAGATGAAACTATAAATAAATATATATGGTTCATAAAAATTTCTAAATTTGTATATATTTTCAAAGTTTAGAGAAACAGCTAAATATTATTATGATTCAGGTCGAAATCATGATCCGATCCAAAATCAGTACCGCAGTTTTAATCCAAAATTGTGATCCAAACTCATGGGTCATAACTCTTATTAGAACCATCAATTCCACATGTCTATGGTGGGTCACTTGTTGGAACAATTAATTCCAACTCGTGAACCAAAAAAAGAAAAAAAAAAAGAAAGAAAGAAAGGAAAGACCAAAACTAGCAAAAAGTAGGTAAAGCATAATGGAAAAAAGAAAAAACAAAAAAGGAAAAGAATAAGTGAAGGTAAATCTAATGAAAAACATAAAAATAGAATTTGATTATAATAAAGGTAAAGTTTTATGTCTCCTTTAATATTTATTCCATTCAATTTAATATTAATAAAATTTTTAGGTGGCTCTCCTCCCGTGTAAAAGCGCTTTTGTCGATCATAACTATGAAACATGTAAATTTAAATCTTAACATTATTTTTTGCAAAGTAATTGTATTACAAAAAATAGTTATTAGTAATTAATGTAATAATTTTATTTATTAATTTGTAAATTTTAGGATGATGAATTATACCGAAGAAAAAATACGGGAAATTAAAAAAAAAAATCAAAAATTAAACAAATGAAAAAAAAAGAAAGTAAAACTTAATCAAAAAAAGAGAAAAAAAAAAAATGTGTCACGGGCTCAAAACCAACTCGGAACCCACCAATTCCAAAGAACTTGCCTGTGAGCCGACCATACGGCTCTAAGCTTAATTTCCTTAATCCCTGACCCATGACCTGTGCAGTTATAAGCCAATTTTTTATCGGGTCGAAATCGTGACAATATAATAGATAGATACACGGATCAAATATAATATATATTTAAAATAAAAATTACTATAAGAGTTGAAAAACCTTTCAAATTTCCATACCTTAATTTACTAAATTTTAGTTTGTTTACATAAGACTAAGAAAAAGCAATATATAGTTAGAACTACCAAAGTGAACAAAATTTATTACAATTGCCCTTAAATAAAATAAACATACTTTTAATTTGAAACGTATTTAAAGGAATATATCAGTAAATAGCCAAATTTTAAGAGTTGTGATACCAATACCAATCTCCAACTCTTCAATATCGTAGATAAGACACATTCTGTCATTTTCAATACTAGGTATAAATAAAAGAGGGAAAAAATACACTTGCCCTAATAATCTATCTTAGGGATTATTTTCTTTGAAGAATAAAATAGAGAAGGAATAGAAAAATTAATCCTTGAGAATGATTTTACTCGTGATAGGCTAAAAATTTAATATTTTAATATTTACTTCTCATAAATTTTTATTATAAAAAATACTTATTCCAATTTAATTCACCTCTTTAATTATATTATTAAATTAGAGATATAACAAAAAAAATATGAATATATCATATTTGATCATTATGGAATACAACTAATAATTATTTATTAAGAATGCAATTGCCCATTACGTAAGCTTTAAAAAGTATTACTCTATAAAAGATAATAACTATTTTTTGTAGAAAAGGAATAGTAAAGTTACATTGAATAAAACAAGAGTAAACTATAGCCTATTTAAATATTTATTATACATATATCAAATTGTAAATTTAATGGCACAAATACAATTTCTCCAAATAGATTAAATTTGAATCTTCAATGATAGAGAAGTTTCATCTGTCAACTTTGAATAATTATTATCCACCATAGATATGTCGATTGGAGCATATAAGTATAATGGAGCGATTGGGCATATTTTTCATGCTTAATTTTTCTTTTCATAAAGCTATAAAAACACATTACAAATGATTATAACTAGACAAAAAAAGAGGGTCGATTCTAGTTTGCAAACTGGCTCGGATCAGCCCAACCAATTCAAGCCTTTGAATCGACCTAATACTAAAATTGGCTCAACAAGTAAGAATCGCTAGGTTAGCGGTTTAAAGATTAGGTTGCATTACACAACTTAGCTAACCGATGGGCTTCAAACCAGTCGTCAACCTGTTGATTTAGCCCGTTGGTTTAGGTCTATTTGAACCAGCGGGTTGGGTCGACTATAATACACTTATATGAAAAAAAAATTAAAAAATAAAAAAGGGAATGAAAATAAAAACCCTCATAAGGCCGATTTAAGGCTCGAACTGGCTTGTAAACTATCAGATCAAGGAAACTGACTCAATCCTTCCCTCCCTCGAATCGATTCCAGTTCCCCCTCCCACTCACCCTTGACCCAACAGTTTCAAACCAACCCCATGTCTAATTATAACGACTCTGGAAAAGAGGCATATTGCACTATCATTCTTGAAAAAATATATTTTCAATTTTTATTGGAAGGATTACTAAATATGGTATCTGTTTCTAGGAAAAAAATTTCATCAGATTGAATGAAGATGTCAAGCTTTTCAATGCGCCAAGAGAAGTGAATATGGTGATGAATATCCTGGCAAATCGGGCTCACATTTGTGAAGCACAAGAAAATCTTTTGTTTGTACCATGTGAGACCTTGATTTCTCTATTGGAAAGGATTTATGGATGCATTCTGATTACCGGGAAAGCGAACCCCCATAAGATGTTCTATTAACAATTTCTATATTCTGCAACTAGTTTGTTCTATATATATATATATATATATTGAATGATTACAGTGAAAGAGAGGATTCGAGTCTGTATCATCTTATGGAATTACATGTTTACCAACCAAAAAAATGAAAAAAGGACATACTTAAAAGCTACAATGAACCATAGAACGATTTCTTGATTGGATTTCACCATAGCTTCCCTTTACTTTGTGTATGTTGATATTGGTAGGACGGACGAAGTCACTACTTTTGGCGTAGGCTTTTTATGTGGGGAAATTTAATTTTTGTTATATGATGGTAACACCTTGCGGGGATTTAAATGGAAAACCCAATCCATCCGTTTGTCAATTTCACATCTTGTTAACAATAATCCATTTATTGATTTGTATTAATTGCCTTGCATTAATATTAAAAACTGCTCTGGTATCTGTGTTTGCAAAATGGTGATTGATTTTGGCATAGTCCCTTTTTTTTTTTTAATCTTTTCTTTTACTTTACCAACTACCACCATAATACAATTTGAGAAGAGGAAAAATCGAATATAATTCATTCCAATTAAGAAACCCGAATTTATCCCATTAGATTACAACCTTAACAATTTTATTTTCCATTCATAAGGCAAAAAATGTTTAACATGGTGAAATCTCTAACTGAAATTACTTGACCGGACGATATGGCAACATCTAATGCTTTGCTTTCGTTGGAAATGATGGATGTCGAAACTTGTAAAGCTCATCTTACTTTCTGTCACACCACGATAAAGGTCCCATGTTTTGTGTTAGCAGCATTAGCTCCCCAAAAAGGAGGTGATTCAATCACTCCTTTCAATATGGCTGTTTTGTTTCTAATTGTTCAAGTTCGACCATTATGTCTGCCTTCGGCGTTTCCTTGTAGTTGGAATAACAACTGTCGAGACGGGCCAATTACCACAGTATTATAGGCAATTTAGTTTTGATCAAATGCTACAGCATGTAAGAAAATATATGATTCGAGCACTGATTCGACACTAGTTTTTCCGTGTATGATGTTAGGTGATTACATAAAAACAAGGATAGAAGTACCAACTCATGACAGGAAAATTTTACCCAGTTTCGACCAAACTGCAAATTGCAACCTTGCGTTTTGCCAACAGATCAATATGCTCACAAAACTCAGAAGCCTATAATAACCCTGGAATTCAAAGAAACCATGTCCGTCAAAGAGTAACGTTTTTCTCAGGGTTATTCAAAACTAAGTGTAATGCCTTGGTTAGCCAGATAAAAGGAGTCCAAATGACATCGAGTGGTTTCTATTATATGTTTCGTTTAAAATTGCGCATTGTCACGGTTCCCTCATTTATGGTAGTACTAAGTGAAACACTGGATTACTCGACCAACCAACACCACTGCACAAGCAACATGAATCCTAATTCATAAAGCTAACACGCGGAAAAAACTAACCATCAATGCAATGAGAACCTGTTCCTACAGAAAATGCAGCAGATTGTTTTGTCCATTCCAGCAACAAGGTAAAGAAACCGATGAGACTGCTGCTGAGTCCCCTCCCAGACACTGTAGAACACGGTAAAGTCACTGCTTGCTCATACACAGCGCTATATGGCATGCATTGAGTGAGTTAGATATTTCAACTTCCCAACATCTCTTATGAGATAACATAAAGGTTGAATGAATCTGGAAATCCATAAGAATGCTAATCATAAAAAACATAGTCAAATAAGCAAGAAGTGGCAACAGGATCATCCTCCTAGAAAAGGAAGAGCAAGTGTTCCAAATCCAAAGGTATGAAACAATGAAAACATGACTATCATGGACATAACAAAACAATGCAAAAAGAGATATATCAGCAGCCCTGTGAACTACGCAACATAATGCTCATATTAAGCCCAAAGCCGAAATCTGTGAGCATTTCTCAAGTACGCCAAGAAACTTTTAAGTGCAGGCTGCAGCATCTGCACAGAAAGTGAAAATCTGTAGTGATTTAAAGAGTCTATCAAATATTGCATAACCTTTACCATCTGCATGATAACATTTCCCAATCCTGAAGTGCTTAAGACCACTATGTTTGACCATAATAGCTAAATTAGAATTACAAGTGACATCCACATACAGCACAGCTCCCCCATCTCAGATCTTATCGATATCTTCATCCTCAAACTCAACGTAATCATCAACAGGGCCATCATCCTCTTCATCAACAATACCCTCATTGAGACGTGTATTCTCGGGCAATTCACCATATGCCTTAAGAAGCCTAGCTTCATCAGCCATGTACTTTAGGATCACATCAGCCTTATCATCCTGATAATCACGAAGTCCAACTAGGATGATATCCCCAGCTGCAATCCAGACCTTCTTGTGCATCTTCCCTCTGATGTGACAAAGACGCTTAGTACCATCAATACACATGGCCTCACATCGACCATTCCCAAGCATGCGAAGGACTTGTGCATATTCCTGTCCATCTTCCTTGAAGACAAGCTCACGCTTCTCATCATCAGCTTCATTCTTTCCTCTCTTTCTGTTCTTTCCTCCCTTACCCTTGTTCTTCGGCATGATTACAGTTTATGTCGAAAAACAAGGTGGTCAGGATTTCTGCTTACAAAGCCCTGAAAGAAACCAATTTATATCAGCTTCCAGTCAATTAACATGAAAATAAAAACTTTAATATAACACTTGAAATAATTAATCAAAAACAAATCTAAATCAGCAGAACAACTAACATCGTTGTATTATATGGTTTCAAAAAAATAGCAATTCATGTTGGCAAGTCTTGTTAACGTTCTATTTCGTGTCAAAATCAAAATTACATAAAATTGATCATGCACCGTAACTAATTGACTTTATTCCTATCATAAGTAATCAACCCCATCACGTTGGACCGTTTCAAAATCTGTTCCTAAGATTGTGTCATCCGATTGCACCATGTCCGTTTCATGTTACCATATAGTACAAGTAATCGCAACCCACAGTAGCAATTAAATAAGATCAACCTGATCTGAAACACAAGTAGCACGATGAATCCCAATACTTCCAAAGCTGACACGATTGTACAAAATAAATTATTATTTACAGTATTCTCCTGATTTCGTATATTAATTTTACAACAACACGAGCTCAACATGAAATAAAGACACTCAAAACATGAACCAGAGGATGAATATACGAAACTAACAGTAACAATTCAGTTTAACAGTCCTATAATCGAATAACTGAATAAAAGTATCGAACTTTAATCGGGATATAATCATTAACAGAAGAAAAAAAAAACTATCTTAGCGATAATATGGGGAAGAGAGGAAACCCTAGAACAAGCGATGAATCCCTAAATTCAGGTTGACTGTTATCAGATGAATATTGAGACCCTAAAAAGAGAGAGAGAGAGAGAGAGAGAGTACCTTTTGCGCGATGGATCAACCCAACACGGAACCCCAATGAATCGAATGGAAAATAATAGGGAAATAAGGGTTTGGGTCAGGGCTAGGGCTTACGTGTTGATGAACCAAGGAGGTGATCCAATATTCCAGTGTTGGCGGCTTGTGAGCTAAGTGCTTGGACTTGATGCAAGTCGCCTTGACGTGTGCTTGGAAAATTTATTTATTCATGTTACTTAAAAGGAGAAAACAGATTGTCAGTGCATCCTATTAAATTATCAGTTTAATTTCTCTCCTTAAAAAAAAATTATATAATTAATTTTTTTTAAATACAAAGTTTTTATATTCTTGTCAGAGTTAAGATTCCGCATTTTGGAAACATCTTGATTAGCGTGCAACATTAAAGTACCTAGTACATTTTTTAGGTTTTGTTTGGATTTATTTTTTATCTTATTTATATTCGATTTTAATTTAATTTAAAATATCTAAATTTTATTTCCACAATTATAATAAAAATGATAATTAAGAAATGAAAGTTTAAGTATTTTAAGAAAAGATATTTAAAATATGTATTTTATGTATTAGAAAATGAGATATTAGTTAATATTTTTGTAAATATGAATCAAATAATAGGTAAATAAATTTAAATTTTTATAGATATATTAGATATTTAATTTTTTAATAAAGGTATATATGTATATTTGTTTTCATCTTTTTACTATTTTTTTTGTTGACAAACATACATATTTAAATAAATACTAAACAAATGCCAATTGATTAAAAAAAAATGAAACAAACATATCCCCAGTGTCCTAGGTATATATATTTTGCATCGTAAATAGGCTTTTGATCTCCATAGTTATATTTTCAGATATGTAATTTTTTTTTTTTTCTTTTTGGGGGGGAAGTGTGGGTGGCGTAGGGGGGTAAAAAAGAATTGACATTGATTACTTGTAAAGAATTTAGTACATCAGTAATCTCCTCAATAACTAGATGAACAAATACCATGATCTAAATCAAACAAAAGAAGAGACCCCGATAAACATAGTGATTGAAAAATCCCAATCACTTGGGCACATCTTCATTCTAGTAGCATTCACATACCAATTTGCTATTATGATCACTCATCACCTAATAAGGTTGAATGAGACTGATTTAAATCCGGCCAAAAGCAAACCCAAATCATAATTGAAAGTGTGTAGCTACCAAGGCGACTCTAGGAGGCTGCTTGCAACTTTGTAAATAGTTGCGCAATCTACTTCAAAAATAGGATCATTCGAGCATATTTGACCGCTTCTAGTAGTGCTAAGGCTTCCACTTAATCGAAGGGATGCAGCTACACAAGATTTAGCGCCGCCCCTGCAAACATGCCTTCCAGAATTCCTAGCAACAAAGTCTGAAGCAGCTTCACTAGTTGACGATTCAAAGAACTATCTGAATTAAATTTAATGCTCATACCTTTTGGTGCATCCCATAACGCTGGTGAGTTATTTTCAGAGCCTTGTTCATCATGCACTAAAGAAGGAATTGACTGTCACTGGGGGCTCTATTCTGGGATTACATTGTTGCTTTTCATAAGTGCTACACCGTTGTTGCTGAACATGAAATTCTGGACACAAGTTTGCTGCTGACGCGTAGTCAAAACCGGTGCGACAATAATGTTGCTGTCTAGTCTAGAAACTCGCCGTTGCTGCTGATCTTGCCTCATCTCGACACCATCATTCCTATACGCAATAGGCCTCTGCTGATGAATATCAACTCTAGTTGCTAAGACCTTAATTTCCACCAAAGCTCTCTGAGACGCAGCAATTACTAAATCTACTGATTTTTTAAGTTAAAAACCACCGTACATCTTCCTTTCCATACGGACCGCATTACCATACAAAGTTTAGCAAACAATACCAACAACTCTTTCTTATTCCTAACAACTCCATCTAAATAGGATTTCAACCATACATCAAGAGTGGTCACTCTCTTAATCTCAATTCGTATACCATAATAGCAAACCACACTAGCATTGTCCACAGGCAACATAACAAAGCATGTTCAATTGTTTCATCATCACTGCAAAATTTACATTGCGTGGAGTGAACAACAAACCTTCTCGTAAGATTGCATTGGATAGTTATAGCATTCTTCAGAGCCCTCCACATGAAGTGTTTAACTTTTGGCAAGATGGGACCATGTCATATCTGATTTCAAACGTCTTTCTTAATTTGATGGGAAGATGAAGCGCCTGCACTGTTGAAATGAGACTGTCATCTAATAAAATTATAGACAGACCTCACACTGTATTTTTCAGGTTTTTCTTGTGACCATATAAGTCGATTCGACATCCTCCTGAATGATAATGGGATTTTCAAGACGGTAGCAACTATTTACCTTTTAAACCATCGATGGAGCTCTTGCATGTTCCATGTTATTGTATCTGCATCAATCAGCTTAGAAACTCGCATCTCCCGATGGGAACAATTATCCTAACCAAGAGAAACGTTGTATTATTTAAGTGTAATACATAAATACTAATACGATATATATATATAATTTGTATAAAATATACGCGATAATTATTTTAAAAACTATTTATTTTATTATTATGCATGTTAAAATTTTATTAATATTTATATTATATTTATATATAATATATGTTATATATCAATTAGTGAAAGATAACCCATTTCCCACTTACCATAAAGCTCTCTTATCACAATATTATCCCTGCCATGCATGATACTTAGCCAACCCCAAGGTCTCTGGAAGCTCTAGTGATCTACAAAAAAGTAGAATTTGGGAAATAGATACCCTTGAGTACTTCTACCTAAGGGCATTAGGATTGGTATGAACCCTTCACGAAAATTTGGTAAGTAATGTTGAGTTAAAGTCACTCAAATTCTTGATACCTAAGACTCTTTTCGCCTTCAAAAGAATTATTTTGTTCTAGCTTTGCCAATGTATTCTTCTTTTATTGTTATTCTATCCCTATAATACTAGGATATCATATAATAAGTTATCTCCTTACACTATTTAGCTGGAACTTGAAGTAACTCATGAAATCGGTTTGAATGGCTCTAACAATAGCTTTGATGAGAATTTCCCTACTTGCAATAGACAGTAAACACCTCTTTTAACATTTTAATTTTGATTTGATTTTATCTTTGACAAACCTTAGGGATTTTTGTTTTATTCCTTCCTCATACTTTCGGTAGGCTTATATACTTACTTGAATTATTCGATACTGGCACATCCAAATCTACACAAATCTCATAAAACCTATATAGAGAAGCATTTTTTTCTTTTCAAAAAAAAAAAAAAACTACATTTCTATAAATTTATTCTTTGTTCAGAAGCATCACGGTATGCTTGCAAAATGTCTTTTAAAACTTGTAAGTTTGCACCCATCCCTTCAATGAAAATCAAAATTTCACTAGCAAATAACAAATGTGATTATGTAGGACAAGATCGCCTTATCTTTATTTCAAGTAACCAATTATCAACTATTTTCACATTAGAAAATTGATTTGTATTCTACTAATTCGTACTCCCAACTTTTCCTTAATTAAGTTTTCATTGCATCCCACTATAATATCTATTACATTTATTTATTTTTTAAATAATTTCATTTATCAAATGAGTTTAACGTGCTTATTTTTATAAACACAAGCACCGGTGTGTATACTCTGCTTGATTTTTTTAATTAATTGTAAACTTTATAACTAGTAAAAAAAATATTATACTCTTTATGAAAAAGTAATTATATCAAGTAAACTTTATAACCGGTAAAAAAAATTATTCTCTTTATAAAAAGTAATTATATCAAGATATTAAATTTTTTTATTAAACATCTCTAATATATAAAATTTAAACTTTTAAACTCATTTATTTATTTATTTACATTTTGCCACTAACAATTTTCTATCATTTTATTTTTAAAGTACACATATCTATAACTAAAATGATAATCAATGTTCTATCATATAGTAATATTTTATCATCCTACTTATATTAAAATATTTCAATCTTAATATGCTAATTCTATGTTTATCTAATATTAATGTTTTATTTTTTATTTTTCAAGTGCACACATTGTGCATACATCGTACCATTAGTTTTCTTAATTTAAACTATTCCTTTTGAAACATTTTTCCTTTTAGATTGAATTCTCTCAATTTCTCTTACTTTAATTTCCCTAAATTTATAAATTAATAATTGAAATTTCCTAAACTCTTAATGTACATGTTAAAGGGGAGATACTTTAATCATAAAGGCCCCATGGTACTACAATGCGATTATAGCTTAGGATTTACTTGTGAAATGCACTTATGACCTATCCCGAGGATCTGATCAACCAATCCTCACATCAGGCCTATATGGTTACCGTTAAAAAGGATAAATAAAAAGATATATATATATAAAAAGACTCGTGAGTTCCTACAAATTTTATAGTTTTTTAGATGGATCATCTCAAAAGAAGAAAAAATTCAATAGTTGATATAAATAAATAAAATAAAATACTAGTCATAAATATATAATTAAATGCCTACTTACTTTTAGATAATAGAATGAAATATAATAATTATTTACTTTATTATTCTCTCTTTATAAGAAATAATAATAATTTTTTATAATTTAATATTTTTTATTTTCTCTCCAAATAAAATAAAAAATTTAATTAACAAGATTTGTAAATTGAAACTTTTAATTATATTTTCAATTTACCGATACAATTAATATAGAGTAAAGTTGGAATAATTATTTTTTATAATAAAAATTTATATAAAGTAAACACTTAAATATAAAATTTTAACATATTATCAATAAGAGTTACTTGGGAGAATTTTTTTTTTTATTTCATATCTATTCAATTAAAAAAAAAAAACAAGAAAACAAATACACATGACAAGGCTAACAAGCAGTAGCTAACTAAAGACAAATCCAAGTGCGTCAATGGTATGCCCATGCACACAACACCATGGGACCTCCTAGTGCCTCATTAACCACATTGGTATCACTCTTGTTTTTCAGCTTTCATTTTCATTGATTTACCTTATTTAGTTGCTGTTATCTATGATCAATAATAATAATGATATAATGATGTCATAAAATAATTTAAATTTTTTAAGTAATCCCAATCATTAATAATAAAAAATGAGATCATCATTTGCAAGACTTTAATATTGTACATACAAACATATCAAATAAGTTCTCAAACAATTACTAGGTGCAATAAATAAACAAAATAAGTTCTATCCACATACCCATTTCAGATTACTGCGAAGTGATGCTTGAAAGCTAGCAAATGCTGGATCTATGCAAACACGTGGATCGGTGTAGCTATGGACGGAGCATAATTATGCGACCTGGAGTTAAAAAGGTAGGGATAGACACAGTCGGATTAGTTTAGTTTTTTATTTAAGTTAAAGCAAATTATAAAAATGTAATTTAGTTTTTTATTATTTTAAATCGAACTCTATAATTTCATTTCATTTTTTTTCTAAACTATAAAATTTTAATTTGATTTGGTTTACAAATTAAACCATATTTTATTTTTTAAAAAAGTATATTAACTTAATATATAATCTTATATGGATAGTATTAAATTTATTTAATAATAATATATATTAATATTATATAAAGAATTAACAAAATCAATATTCAAGCAACTAAAATTTTTAAATATGTAGTATAACTAATTTATTCCTTAAGTTAGTATATAATATAAAATTTGAGTCAACCTCTATATATATATTTGCTAAATTATGTTCTTGAAATTTAAATATATATACTTTTTAATAAATATAAACTAAAAATTATTTTAATTGTTATGTCATAATAAATGAATTCTTTTTAGTTACAAGTAAAATATCATCATGATTTTTCAAAATAGTTTGATTCGGTTTAATGGTTTGATTCGAATTATCCTTCTAGACCAATTATAAATTTTCAATTTGATTCATATTGAAAAAATTTCAAATTAAATTGCAAAAAATATCATGTTTTTTGTTTGGTTTGGTTCGGTTTGCGGATTAATTTGATTTAGTTAGTTTTTTTGCCCACCCCTTGGAAAATGGGTGAATTTATCTTATTGAGTTAATATTAGATGTACTTATATATTTAAAAAAATTGTTACTACAATCATATTTCATCAAATCCATACAAAAATGTTTTTGTAAACAAGTACACTTTACTAGATTTATTCGTATACGTGTATTATACACAATTGTACATGTGTCATAATGATTGTTTCATATATAAGTAGAAGCATCTATTGTTATAGTTAGATCATATTCCACATTACAATAGAAACAACAAAATTTTATCTTCAACCTCTAGTCTCTTTTTCTACAACTTTTTCTTTTAGTTTCAATTCTTTGTTTTCTTCATTTTCTCTATATTTTTCACATTTTCATGTTATCATAACTTTAATCTTTAAATTTCCTCATTACTTGTAATGGCTTTATTTCATCCATTATTCTGACAATCAAAATTCTATTTCAATCACACTAGTTTTGACTAGCTCGAACTATAACACTTTGAGTCATTCTTTCTTGTTTGCACTGTTGATATAGAATAAAGTAAGATTCACAAATGGATTAATTTGTGCTCTAGCTCAAACAAATCCAATGTTTCATATTTGGAGTTAATGTAATAATCTTTTTGTAGCATGGATAATCTAATCAATTTCTCCACCAATTATTCCTACTATGATCTATATGACTTTGGCAAATGATATTTAGGATAAACTTAAGGTTAGATTTTTTGTAAAACCTAAGAAAAAGTAGTACAAAAATAAAAATAAAACAAAAAAAAGGGTTTAATAAAAGGGGCAATTCAGTCATTTGGCAAGAAAAGTATAAAAGGACCATTTATTATTTATTCTAAGTCTTTTACACTTTCTGCACAAACAACCGCCAAGAGTAAAGAAAAAACCTAAGAGAGGAAAGCAACAGTCAAGTTTCGCACTCTAACAAAATCCCACACGATAAGCATACAAATTAACATTTCTTTTTGTCATTTTTGTGTGTATGATATGATTTAAGGTTTGTTCTTTTAATTTGTAGTACAAAACGACCTAATGTGAGTAAGGGTTTGAAACAAGAGTTCAATCATTGGAATGATCCAGACAAGTAAGTTGTTAAATTCAATCAATTTTCATGTTTTAATGCTATAAACAATGTGGAATTAGACATAAAAGTGTGGGATTGCATCTAAGGTTGAAGAAGACCAAAATTGATGAATTTGGGAAGGGGTTTCAAAGAAGAACAAGAGGGTACACAGTTAAGTACATACCCCATGTACCTGCTTATGCTATATGGAGGAGGAAAATCAAGTTAGGAGGTTTATGGCTAGGTACACGGCTAAAGACACAAACCATATACTTGGACATATAGTGGAACAAAAGTGTATAGAAGGTTACATGGCCATAGTACACAGCCATGTTCCTTATTTTGATCTTGTACACGATTTTATTCCTTGAAAACCTCCTTAAACCATTTTCTTTTCCTATTTCTTGTTTTTCATTAACTCTAAACCCTTAGTACAACTCTAGTAACTTTACCAAATTAAGGGAAATGATCCAACAATAATTAGATAATTAAATTGAATGATTTAGACAATACCCTAGGCTAGTACTAAGATTAGTTGTTCTATAAATTAATAGGTTCATGTGTAATTACTAGTTAAGAACAAGTCGTGTTTAATACTATGCTTCCAGGTACATTTAATCATTGTGTGTTGCTTGTATTTATTAAGTTATTTAAAAGAATGAGATTAATGGCATATTGGATGGTTAAGTTGTTTGTTGAATGTTCTTGACTTAGCATAAGGACTTGTAGTGATAGAACCTTAGTAAACACCCATTTATTGGTATGTGGTGGTGCCTCCTATGAAGTTGCATATTGAAATGATTTAGTAGCTTTAAGGACTCATAGGTGTTGGGCCTGTAGTGATAGTTCCCAACACTATACTATAGATTATACTATTATTTCAAGTGTGGTGAGGTAGTGATAGTTCCCAACACTATACTATAGATTATACTATTATTTCAAGTGTGGTGAGGTTATGAATAGCCCTTTATTGTATGAATGACATAATTGAGATAATAACTAACTGCTTAGCTATTTATTGCATTGATGCATATGATTTATGACATGACTATTCATGCGTATATGCTTGTAAATTATACATGCTAGGCATTAATTCACCCTTTAAGTACCTTTTTTTTTTTTCAATTGTAGGTATGGATGGATGTGTGACGTATAATGAGGACTTGACAAATTATACACAAGATGGGAGTGATGTAGATTATGTTTACTTCTATGATGACTAGAAGATGAGGAGAATTATATACGGTGTTATGACTGAAGTGGGAGGATGTTATTTCCATTTGGAAGATGAGACCTCCGTTACCATTTGACTTCTGTATTAATGGTGTTTATAGTTAGTTTTCATAAGTATTGATGTACTAAGATACACATGGTTGTTAAATTGGGGATTTTATATTGAAGTTTAGTTGAGCCACTTATTGATGATGATTGTATACATAAATTGTGATTGATAGTTATTGTAGATTATGTGGATTTAGAGGGTTTAAAAGCCTTAGTGTGTCTTTACCCCATAAGGACACGAAACGGGTTATAACGTTATGAGTTTTGAAATGTTACATTTTCTCAACTTGATGATGTAAGAATATGTCAAATTGTACAATTTGCTTAGTTCTATTGTGCAAGAAAATAGATTAGTAGATGACTATTTTACTAAATTAAACACTACTAGTGAAGAACTTAGAAACTATCTACCTTTATTGCATTGTTCGTGTGGAACTTGCAATCAAGAATGCATCAATAAATTTGTGGAAATGTGATAGAAGGATTAGGTTTTCAAGTTTTTTAATGGACTCAATGAGAGTTTTTCCACTGTTAGGTCTCTAATCTTAGTTTTGAAACCATTTTCAAGTTTGGATGAGGCTTACAATTTGGTAATCCGTGAAAAATTTCAAAGGATAAATAGACTTAAAGAAGTATTGTTTTCTTATCCATTTGCTATGGTGACAGTTCACGATAGCTAACAAGGATCCAAGAGTGATATACAATGTAGTTATTGTCATAAATGACAACGCCTGAAAGAGAAATGTTATAAGTTGATAAGATTTCCTTCGCACTATAAGTTCAGTTGGCTAAGACTTGTTGGAGTGAATCGGATGATGTTTGAGAATAAAGAGCAACCAACTAGTAATGTTGAAGCGCAAATTGGTTCTGTTCATGGAGGACATCATGATTTTATTAGATCTAATGTCTGAGGTGTTACTTTATTAAAGGAACAAGTGATTCATCTTTGAGTCTACTCAATGTTTCAAATTCTAATTTGAATAACAATCTTAGTTTATCATCATCTTCTATTTTCCTAGCTTCTCTTATGCAGAATGATACTTCGAATTCGAATTCCAATTTGATTCATTCAACTGCTATGGCAAGTATTTTCCTATGATCCTTGTCTATTGTGTCTCATTCTTTTACACACTTACGTATTAATTGGATAATTAACTCTAGAGCGATAAATCACATGATTAGTTCTTTAGATTTGCTTCACTCTTGTTCTTGTGTTCAAAATTGTTATGTTTAGTTGCCTAATGAACATAGACTTGAGGCTACATATAAAGGTTCTACTCACATAAATTCAAATCTTGTCCTTAATGATGTTCATTTTGTTCCTACTCTTCATTTTAATCTCGAAATTAATTTCTAATGGTCATTATTCACTCTTATTCACCAAAGAACATGCTTATATTTAAGACTCTTTTACATAGAGAATAATTGGTTAAGCCAAAGCCAAGTTAAGGTCATTTCTCTTAGAGTAAGGAGTTGAACATTTTGCTAATAGAATTTCTTCATGTAACCTTCATGAAAACTCATTTGCATTTCATGCTATTAATAATTTGCTAAATTCCTTTTATGTTTAGCATTTTACATTTAGTCATCCCTCTTTTGATAAACTAAAACTAATACATGCTCTTGATAAATCAATTCAATGTACTAAGTTTGATTGTTTCATATGTCTTATGGAAAAATAGCAAAAGAGTCCTTTTCTTATTCATGTTAAAAACATTGTATGTGCTTTTAAACTTGTTCATATTGATATATGCAAACCATATGCTACTCCTACTTTGGATGGTCATCAATATTTCTTGACAACAGTTGATGATTTTATAAGGGTTACTTTAGTTTTTCTTACGAAATCCAAGCATGAAGTTGCTTCTATCATTCCTATCTTTTATAGAATGGTCTTAACCTAATTTGATCAAAAAAATAAAAAATATTCAAACTGATAATGGTTGAGAGTTTGAGTTAACAAATTTCTATTCCTCTTATGGTGTTGTTCATTAGCTATCTTGTGTTGAATCTCCTCAACAAAATGGTGTTGTTGAGAAGAAACACCAAAATTTGTTATCTATGGCTAGAGCTCTTCTTTTTCAATCTTCTTTAACATTATGTTTTTGGGGGGATGCTATTTTGACAGTTGCTTATATCATTAATTAGCTTCTTTCTTCAGTTCTTAAGGGTAACATTACTCCATATGACATGTCATTTCATAAATCCCCTTCATATACACAAATGTGAGTCTTTAATTCTCTCTATTTTGCCTCTACACTCAAGAGTCATTGCACAAAGTTTACTCCTCATGCTAATCCCTACATATTTGTTGGTTATCCAGTTGGTGTCAAAGGCTACAAATTAATTAACTTAGTTGATAAAAAGTATATTGTCTCTTATGACACTTATTTTGTTGAACATGTTTTTCCTACTTGAGTATCCATTATACATTATTCACTTTCTTCTTCTTTGGTTGGTTATAGTTCTTGTATTTCATCTTTTGATTTAAACACTTCATTCATAGATCACATCTTTTCCAAATTTGATCATACCTGTTTTGAACAATCTAATTCTCCTACTGTTCCCTTACCTTCTATTGATATTCACCATTCCTCTTTTGATAGTTGTCAACATGTTTTTTATGTTCCCATGCACCGTAGCTCTTGGTCAACTAAGATCCTTAGTTACTTAGCTAATTATCATCATGACTTGGGTCTAGCTTTGGTTTAATCAATCATCTTATACTTCTCGTTTAAATTCTAATGCATTTACCTATTCTACAAAGCATCTCATTCAACATTTTCTTTCTTAGCAATCTTTATCCCTATCTTTTTCATGCTTTCATTTGTCACACTCTAAACATTTTGAGCCTTCTACATATCATCAAGTTATGGATTTTGAACACTGGCATAAGGCAATGAATGAAGAACTTAAAGCTTTGAAAAACAACAACACGTGGGCCACTATTTCTTTTCCACCTAGTAAACACACTATAGGGTGCAAATGGATGTATAAATCAAAAACTAAAGCTGATGGAAGTGTTGATAAGTATAAAGTCAAGTTAGTGGCTAAAGGGTATAGTCAAAATGAAGGATTTTACTATACCTAAATATTCCTTCTCATTTGACATAACTCCATAGATTTAGAAAAATGATGTTCTACCGTTTAATTTTTGCTCTCAATGATCAAGCAAGTAGTTCAGGTAAAAATGATCTCAATTGTTTAAGTTATAAGAATGTCATCTAAGGATTCGTAAGCTCTCTTGTCTATTACTTGTGTATTAAAGAAACTAAGACTATTTATTCCTCCCCTATGCCATTTTCTCCTAGTCATACCACTAAGTGTGCTATGTCAATATAACTTTTTAAAAGTTACGTGTAGTGTAATACTCATAAGATATTTACATGACTACTCTAGTTGAAACCCTTCATGTACAAAGCTTTTTAAACAATTCTTTCCTTTACTGATGATAAAGTTATTGATTTTAGCCTTTCCCCAACCATTGGGATGCTCAAGTAGTTACTTAATAGGGACGAACGTAGATTTATATGACTAGGAGGCTAAACTTGCATTATGTAAGTTAATATTGGAATTACTCATTAAAAAAGAAAAAAAAAAAAAAGAAATCCACTTGATAAGTAAATAACAATCTTGGAGAATTTATTTAGTTAATTGTAATTTCATGATGAAGGAAATTTAATGCCGTCAATTATTCTTTTTAAAAAAAAGAAAAAATGTAAAAAAAAAAAGTTATTTAAACAACATAAAATTAAATGCAAATTAAAAAAGAAAAAAAAAGAAAAATGTTCTTAATAAGATTAGAACTTATGACTTTATACTTTTAAGTTTAAACATTTAAACACTCAATCATATATAATATCTTATCATAAAATACATTTTTTTTTCTTTTTACTTGTCTTTAGACAACTAATTTTTGCAATTTATGGCTAGGGGAGAGTGGGTAGGCACCTAAGATCCCCTTTAACCACCCCCACATCCCAACCTCATACACATGAATCAACCCATGCTTGACAAGTTGTCATTAGGAATATGTAGAAGATCACAATAAGAAACCTTATTATCTATTGGAGTTTTCTTATTGAAGTATATAATTGGTTTTTGAAAGCTAATGGCTTGTCTAAAGCTTGACAACACTTTGTCAGTAAGGTTTTGTTTTTTTTTTTTTTTTAAGGAAAAAAAAAAGAATGTAGATAAGCTTTAGACAAGTTCTTTTATTTTAAATTCCTTTTAAAAAGCTATTAATAAATGCTATTCCAATTATTCTTGATGAAACACCAACGACGAGTAAGAGTAGGTAAGGCAATAAAGGATTACCTCACTTAATTCCACTCTTAGAGTGGATTTTGCCAATTCAAATTAAGGACTTAATTGTATTTTTCTTTTCTTTTCATTTGTTTTTCCCTTTGTAAGTTTGAGAGCTAGTTCGAGGTAGAGGTAAGTGAGTAGTTCTATTGTATAAGATATCCACCTATACCTTACTTAATCAAGTAGGCTTTGGATGAATATTAAAAGTCACAAGATAAGCTTTGGATACAGATTCTTCAAAAATTGCTCTTATAAGATAGGGTATGAAATCTTCTTACCATATATTCATCTTGAAACCTATACTCTAACATATATAAAGTATAGGTTTCAGGATATCTTATACTTACCATATAAAATGTTGTTAAATAATACCAATAAATGAATAGTAAATGATAATATTATAATTTTTAGTAATAAATGTTTTAGTTAAAAAATAAAAAGAGCCTAAATCTATAAATTAATAACTCTAACTTTAAGTTTTTTATTCTTTTATCATTTTTTTTTCATTTGTTAAGTAGTAAAATCTTAAAAGTTAAAATAATTATAATTAAAAATTACTTCTTCTTTTTTAATTTTACATATTTTGTTATAAGTTTGATAAATTTTGCATATTAAGAATTTATAATTCATATACAAATTATTTTTTAATAATACATAAAATTAAAATTTATAAGAAAAAAAGATAAAATTTATATATTTAACATAGTACTTTATGCATTATAAGATATAAGGTAATTCTAAAATACTATACGATAAATTCTACTTTAAAAATTAAGAATTTATATCTTATAAAATAAAATATAAATAAATTTAATATTTTATCCACCTTCTATGTGTTTACTCTTAGTTTGAGGTGGGTGGAATCCTCTTGTAGCCTTAAATTAGACCTCGATGAGGAATAAGACTCGGACTAGCGGGCCCCATTCAACAAATCGTGGAACCCATGGCTAAGGTTTCGAGCAGTTCTTGGAATTGGTAGTTACTGATTTTCAGTCTTTAAACTGTGAACCGCTCAATAACATTTTTTTTTACTTAAATTTACTTAATTATTGAAAAAAAAAATATTTGAACTTTTACTATACAACTTACACAATTATATTTAGGTAGTAAATAAAGAATCTGAAACATATTTTATACAGCTAAAACAATTATTTTGTTCAATATTCCGTAAAAAGAAAAATCCTTGTTGTACATAAATAATTACTTTGAATATTTAATTAACAACTAAATAATTGAATTGCATGTATATAATAATTCAAAATAAGATAATTAAAATGGAAAAGAAAATTAAATGCTCAGAAAAGGCCATTCAAAAGTGCCGTTGAAAAATTATCATTTAGAATGGCCAAATATTGTAGTAGATGATAAACTACTTGTTAACAATAGAATTGAAGCTTTGTGTTTTTAATTTCACGATACAGACCAGTGGTTTTGTTCCCAGTTTCTGGCTGGAACTGTTGAATCGTTCTTCCTCTTTCTTGGTTATTTAAATTAAATTAGTTAGTTTTTAATTCATTAATTCGAATATTTAATTTGTGGTCAATTAATTAAAATATTTATTTTTTATATTTTAAAATTAAATCTAATTAAAATATTATTTTAATTTTAACTTAAAAAAAATGCCCTAGGCACCTGCACGCGTGTGGTCATTCTTCAAATTTTGTTTTACGCCTATACTTGAGCGGCCTAGGAGACAAGCCCATGAGTGTGCCCGGCTCATTTAAAATACTGGCCTTGCCGGGTCCGGCCCAGTTGCTGACCGGCACCGACCTTTGCCTCAAATAATGAATGGCACGAACCATACAAGGCAACGAAGTTCCAAAACGGTAGTAGAAACATACAAATTAAAGTGAAAAATTTCCCTCATTTAGTCAACCCATCTCTCTCTCTCTCTCTCTCTCTCTCTATTCTCCGAAGTAATGGACTTCTTAGATGAAGATACAAGACCCAGATTCCTCTTCCAATCCAAACCTAACGCTGTACCAAACCCTAATACCCAATCGTCAAACCAATTAAGCAAACCGTTCGTCTTCTTAACATGCTCATTGTCCCTCCCCCTAATTTGCATCTCAATTTTCTACATCGAAACAGAACCTTTCAAATCCCTCCTCTTATGGCTCTCATTCTCTCTCCTCCTCGGCCCTTTCGCTCCCTCTCCCCTCACCGGCGGTGACATTCGCGTAGGTCAAGGCCCAATTGTGCAATTCCCGGTCGAGCAACAACAGCCCACAAATGAAGAACAGCAATCCAAGAAGAGATCGTCTCAAAACCGATCGAGATCGAAACTTTATGATGGTTATGGAAATGGGTCATCAGGAAGTTCAAATGGGTATGTGAAAATTGAAGAAAGGTCTGATCTTGATACGAAACGCAATGGTGGTCCTGTGGAATCAAATCAGGAGGAGGAGAGAGAGTGGAGTGAAGAGGATGTTGAGATTTTAAGAAAACAGATGTTGAAACATCCTGCTGGCAAACCTAGGAGATGGGAAATAATAACCGAGGTTTTTAATGGGAGGCATAAAGTTGAGAGTGTGATTAAAAAGGCTAAAGATTTAGGTAACAAGAAGTCTAGTGATAAGGATTCATATGCAGAGTTTTTGAAGAATAGGAAGCCAGTTGATAAAAGAGTTGAATTTGAAAACAGTAATGAAATTGGAAATTTCAAAGGTGATGAAGATGTCAAAGAAGAGAGTGGGTGGAGTAATGGTGAAGATATTGCATTGTTAAATGCATTGAAAGCATTTCCTAAGGATGTATCAATGAGATGGGAGAAGATTGCAGCCGCTGTGCCAGGGAAGACCAAGGCAGCTTGTATGAAAAGAGTTGCTGAGCTGAAGAAGGATTTTAGAAGTGCTAAAGCTTCTCGGGAGGAATAAGAGGCTTAGAATCATTGGTGGATGAGAATTGGTTGTTTTGGGATTTTTAGTCAATTTTGGCACTACTGAGGAGATTACTTGATGAATTCATCCTTTCGTATATTTGTTGTTGACAGATATCTGTTTTCTGCTGTTATAATATGTTGGCGAGATGATACTTGGGATCAAGCAATTTATAGTAAAAAGCTGTTTGTACTCTGTATCCGGATGATTATGTCTACTCACACAAGTGACAATCAAAAAGAAAGAAAAGGAGTTCATTGTTTATTTTTCTAACACTAGATTTTACATCCATGCATGGCATACAGCTGTTATACGTTCTTACTATTCTACAAACGAAAGATCACTTCTGCTGCTTATGCTTGTGAGCTTTATTCCAATGTTATGAACACTTGTTAATACATGTTAAGGAGACACTTATTAATGTATTCTAACTACTTTTGATGTAATGTCTTGTCCTGTCCTAGATAGATCAAGTTGAGAGCTGTTTGCTTTTTAATAGCAATCAGTCTCACCAATATTTCAATTGTAATTGTAACAGCGATTCGAAGTATATGGGACCAGAAGCCCTGAAAAGTTTTAATGAGATTAAGGGCACCTCATGGCTATATCATAATAGAATGGAGACTTTCTTCTAGGAATTCTGCGTCGAGTTTAGGTGAAGCCATGGAAACTAAGTGTGTTCATTTATCACATTACAAAGTTTTTGAACTTTAATGGACATCACAATAATTCAATTCAGACATCGTTGTTATTAAGATGGCCTTACTCTATAACCTCGTGGACTTACAGGGTAAAAATCGTTTCCATCTCACAAGATTAGTTTTAAATGGTTTATTTATCACATTACAAAGTTTTTGAACTTCAATGGACATCACAATAATTCAATTCAGACATCTTTGTTATTAAGATGGCTTTACTCTATAACCTCGTGGACTTACCGGGTAAAAATCATTTCCATCTCACAAGATTAGTTTTAAATTGTTTATTTCTAGTTTGAGTTCATCCTGATAAAAGGTTATATTATTAGAAAATGAAAAATTTATATGGTTTTTCATCATAAAATCAGGGATAAGTCTAATTTTATAGAAATTTGTTAAATATTTATTATGAAAGAAGATAAATGTGTATTTGTGCTTCCTTTTTTTTTGACATATTGGTTTGACAAACACCTGATTTTAAAATGATGCCATAAAGACAGAAAAAGGACCTAAATGTATGGCAATCACTTCAAAAAGATTCTCGCGCCCTAGTGCATCACATAAAACACAGCTCAACATAAAATGGAGAGTCTAGTTAGAGATGACGTGAAAGCGGATGATCCCATATTACTTGGCAGCGCCACCTACCATGACACCAAGAGCCCTCAAAGGCTGCAGACGACACCACGGAAACAAGGAGTCAGTCAATTGCGGAGCACCAAGATACAGTTTTCAAGTGCTCCATAAACGTGGGAAGTTACTGTTTTCAAGGGCTTGGAGTAACCATTTTGTACCTTCCCCAAATGTGCTCTACGGGCTTTGTTAAAGTAGTGCCATGACGTTACTGCCATGGTTTAGCAACGACTTGCTGATATTGCCGATTCAGTGGACAACCTAAGAAGACATTGATATAGCGCTATGACATAAATCTGCTCCAATAAAGAGGTCAAAAACAGTACACATGATTAAGGGGGGAAAAAAGCTCTCATTAATTTCAAATCAAGCTGTCTCAATTTGAGCAATGCTGTACAGTATATATAAAAAGATAGCTGATTCAATGAACAAACTTATCACCAAATGAAGTACAAGATTCCTCACTTACGTGTCACATAAATGTTGCCACAACCCTATTGTAAGCCTTAAATATTTCACAAAATCCTGTATTCATCTTCATCGCCCATTCGTATGTAACACATTATAGCCAACACGAATATGAAAAAGGATGAGAACTCCATTGCCAAAGCTCCCCAACCGATGACACCAGCATGCTTCAATATTGCTGGAATTGCAATGCTTCCAATAGCTGAAGCTCCAGTCAAGAACTTAGTTGCATTCACCCACCTTTTTTACATTGCAAGAGAACAATAATGGAAAATTATATGATGACTAATAAGAACATAATGAGGACTAGGTACAAATGAGTAGGCAAAAGGAAGAATACTAACGCGCTGTCGGATTCTGAGAACAGAGAGGAACTGTCAGAACCAGCAAAAAAGAGTAGAGGCATAGGAAGGAGCACATACATAATTACTGCAGCAGACAGACATCTTGTTCAATTACTCGGTATTGCAAGAAACAACCTAAATCTATAAAAGAAACTCGCTAATAATATATAGAGACAAAACAGTGAATGTATTTAGACAGTACAAGATAAAAACAATAAGATTATATGGATCAATTATGGTCCTAAAATAGTGGCTCATTGTTCCTAGGAAAATTAATATCAGCATGTGCATACACAAACACTCAATAAAAACTCAAAATTGATACTCCAGTCAAAAGCTTCGACAGGAGATTATATCCGCATCAAGTAATGGATCCACAAGATCCATAGGGGACTATATTCATAGTTGAATCCATAATTCTTTTCTTCATTTATTGAAGGATGATATTGCGACTCCATGATTAAGCATCCCTTCAAATGTTGAACATTGCAAACTATATACAGCAGCATTTAAAGAAAACATAGTCCTAATACAAACAATCATTAAATTCCACTGCCAGATTTGAGATTCTTCACAATAATGCTTATTACTACTTTGAGAAATTAACAGTTAATATTGCCATATCTTATTGTTAAGAATAAGATTGTATTCATGATAACAAATTGCCTTCCAAGAAGGATAAAATCACAGAAAAGAGGCATTGCAAGACAATATAGAGCCAACAAAGCTAACTAGTCAAGAACTATGATTGAAGAACTTGTGGAACATATAACTTACCGGTTAACATTGGCCACCAATTATCATACAAAGCACAAGCCTGCAAAACATCAGCAAATACGAAAGAACAAGTGAGAAGATGTGTATGGAATCAAGAAGAAAAGATGAAGACTACACTTATTGCAAATAGATGAGAGAATCTGTAAAAATAGGCTAAACTAACCAATATTTGCAACACCACTCCTCCAGATACCAAAATTGCCAGCAACGCAAGTTTTCCAGAATGCAAGCAAGACCTCATATAACCAGGTAAGTCCGCCATCACAAAAGTTTCCTCAACTCATAGGGAACTGAAACAGTGGATTCATGATAAATATGTAGGTCGATGATTGATCAAAGAAGCAAAGGAGACAGCATATGCTAAAGAAGTGGTAGGCAGGAATCATGTAACCTTAAACTCTTTTTTACTACATTTGTAATTTCCACAAAACAACAAATACATACAAATGGACTCAGCGATCTTGATATCTTAAACAGGAATGAAGTCCCAACAACAGGACAATCTTAATTCTGCTATTCCTTTCAACTCCTATCACTTTCTCATTCATAAAGTTTACCAATGGCTCTTAATATACACGTGTGATTTCTATTAAACCAAATTCTCCTTTACTAGCTGATTAAATGGTTTAGGTTACCTCCGAATCCGGCAAATAAGTTGCTAATTGTTATTGGCAAATTTCAATTTCAATTTCAACTTAACAACAATATAACTCAAGCCTAATTCCCACCCGGAGGGGTCGGCTAAATCTATATATTAACATGTACAACTTCACCACATTATGCACTTAAAAACTGTCTTATTGGCTGACATCATAAAAATCTGCTAACTAAATTTCCTCAAGCATATGGACCAAATTCAATTAGATAAAATAACCCATTGCAAAACTCAGACGGGATTAAACAAATTGAAAACTAACTGTAGTATCAACTAATATGGTATTCTTAAAACATGAAAATGCAACTAAAAATTTTATAAGCCTAACAGATCTTAAACACAAAGTAAATCCTACAAGTTTCTTCCTTTAATCAGATTTAGCACTTTCCATTAAATTTTCAACAAAAATTTCGCAATTGTGTTCAACAATTCACGAGATTCTGAACTCAATTCGATAGAATTAATGCAAAGATTGAATCTTATGAGGAAATAGGAACTGGGTACAGGAGAATCAGACACATACCTTAAAAAGCCTGAAACTTTCGAGGAAATTTCGTGAGATTGGCACGACTGCTCCGTCCTATAATGGAATCTACTGGATTTTGAAGCCTTTCTTGTTTCTAGAGGAAATAAAAAGTAAGTAAAAGACAAGCTGTACTGCTGGAGACTTTGTTACCTAAAAAATGAAATTTAGGTGGTATATAGATAAACCTTTTTTTGTTTTATTTGTTGGATGGAAGAATCAAAATATGCACTGTGAAAAAATTAAAAATAAAAAACCTTTAAATTTCGTGAGATAAAATTCTAAAGTTGGAGAATAAAATGCCAATTTACGTTATTTACTCTTCTTTTTTTTTTTTTGTGGGTGCCAATTTAGTTATTTAATTGAATTTTCAATATTTTTAATAATTGATAATTTACTAAACCTAATAGAAAAGATTAGATTCAAATAGCTTTTTTTTTTTAATTATAATAATATTGGAAAAAAATAAATAAAATAATTCGCAATTTATTGTGAAGTTCCACGCCTGCTAGTCAAATAAATGTAAGAATTTTTTTTCAAAAAATAATATTATTAAATAGATTCAAATGCTTAGTGGAGTCGAGTCCCAATCCATAAACAAAAAACTACGAAGCTAAAATGGGAGAATACATGCTCAATATCCCAAATTTGCTCTAAGCAAATACTCAATCGCAATACGCATTAACTACTCCACGATTAAGAACAGACTTTTAAGAGATAGAATATCATTGATGATTATGACAATGTTTGGATTGTCTTTTTTTTTTTTTTTTAACCCATATCTTATTTATATTTGATCTTTATCTAATTTATGTTAATTTAGAATTAAATATTTAAGTAATTATATGATTTATATTTGATCAATTTTACTTTTAGTAGGGATTTAGTTTTCTAACATATATAATTTTTATCTTTGTATTTTTTTTCATCTATTTTGAGTCAAACACCCGGATTCCAATAGAAACTAATTAGATACTAAACCAACAAGAAAAGGATGAGCTAGACACTCAATTATATAGTCAATGTTAAGTGATAGTACCATAGAGGTCTTTTCTTATGTTATAATTTTAATATAACATATTAGTTTGCAAACCTTCTCTTAAGTCTACTCAGAATCTAATTCATTAATAATATAAACGAGTCTACTCCCAAGTCAACCTGTTAATATTATTTTCAAATTTACTTGCAAATCGACTTGTTAACAATATAAATGATTTTGCTCTTTAGTTAGCTCACAAGCTTAAATGAAAGCTTGAGTTCAACTTATGTAAATAAACATCTTTACTTTAAGTGTAAATTTGGCTTATTTACACATTAAGCTCAAGTAAAGTCAAGCTTAAAGTGAGTCAAGCTCGAATAAATTATAAGTTTGCTAAGCTTAATTATAACCCAACTAGAGTAGTTTCCACAGTAATACCCTCTAATTTTCGATTTGGTGCCAAGACAATTCCTTCTACAATAGCACATGCATGTGCTTTGGCTATCACACTTTCTACCCTTTTGTTATGGACTGAAGCTACCTATAAAAGTGAGTTAAGTAGGTATCTACAAACTATACTAAGATTGCTTATCTTGTTATTTTGATGATAAGCAACATTAGAGTTCACTTTAACATAAAATTGAGAAGAGGCTCCCATTTGGCAATTTGTTGCTACTCAAACTTGGGATCTTAATCTAACTATGATCTCCTCTTACTATCCATTGTATGCACATGTTAGTTCTTTTACTAGCTATTTGTCATTCTCAATTCTCTCTTGGCAAAACTTGACTTAAGATCATAACATAAATTAGTGCTTTTAAATTTTAAAAATATGTGTTCTCCCACAAAATTTCCCAATGTTTTAGGATCCTTCAGAAGAAATATAGAAAGTTACATCTTTACTTTCATAATAAGAAGTAAAATCCTTGATTCTTCTAAAGCTAAATCCTCCTTCACTCAAAGGAAACATTTCTTTTTAGATATTTAGTGACTTGTTTTTCAAAGAATTTGTTGGTCTATAACATACCTAAAAAAAATAACTTACTAAAAATGTAAAAGTGAGAAGACACTAGTAATTAAGTCTTACAACTCAATCTTACAACTCAATAACATGAAACCCATGATAGTCATAAGTCTAAATTGATCTCTAAAGGGTTTTGATGGGGATCAAGTAGCATCAAGAGTTCTCGAGCCAAAGTCTAATGACCCGCTACATGGTATTGGAGGTCTAATGACAAGAGCTAGAGTTAAGCGAGCGGGAGAAGCCTTGCAAGGATTAGTTATGGAACTCTAAGAGCAAGAAGCAAGTCAACACAAGTCTAATTCAAGCCTCGAGCTAGTAAACATAATATATAAAAGCACGGACGAAGCGGAGGCCATCAATGATGGAACAACAGCCTTCAGCAAAGGGAAGGCCGCCGGCCTAAATTTCAAGGCTGCCGGCCGTGGAAGTTGCACAGCCGGTGTAGTGCTGGCCTAGATATTCGTGGAACGTCTTTTTGTTTTCTTCCGTTATTTCAAAGCTGGCCATATATGAATTTAGGCCGCTAGCTTATGTGTTTTTTCGAATATAATACCTTATGTTGTCATTTGAAAGGACACTTTTATCAGATTGAGTAAAAATTTCCTTGAGAGAATCCTCTCTTCTTTAGTTCTTGCAATAGAACTTCCTTCGATTTCTTCATCCTAAACGCTTGGAGAAATCAATCCAGATAGCTTAGGTTCTAATCGATGGGTTCGATTGGGGTCGGGTTTCGTTTCGTTTTTTATTCAATTTCGATTCTCGGGTTTGAATCCTTCTTGAACGTTGGGTCTTAGATCGATATCTAGGGTTCACGTCATTTGGTATCAGAGCCAAGGCTCATTGAATCGGGTAATCTCTATCCTTGTTAATATTTTTCTTTAATTGATTGCATAAATGTTCTGTCGTAGTAAAAAAAATAAAAATTATTGTTGCTGTTCGTGGAATTACTATTCTGTTTCGACGACGGGAAATTCCAATTGCCGAATCCCAAAGGAAATTCCATTGTCTTGAATTAGTTAGTCAGTAAAGTTCACAAAAAAAAAAAAAAGAACAGAAAATTCATATAGAAAAAAAAAATCCAATTTCTATTTTAGTTTGTTTATTTAATTGTTCAAGTTCATTGTTTCCTATCAAATTCACTATATTCCATATTGGTCAATCGTAGTTATTCATTGAGTCGTCGTATTTTCCTGTTGAAATTCTGAGTTGTTGGTTGATTTATCCTAGTGGTTTATTTTGGAGAAAAACTCATTGAGTTAGTTCTTGAGCAAGGATTTGCAAAGGAGAGTAGAGTGGTGAGAATTTTATCGTGGAAAATCAAATTGTGAGATACACGAGTGTACACACATCTTAGAGTGTAAATTGGTGAGGGAGTGAATTGTGAGGCCTTGATATATTTTTTATTACTAACGATCTTTGTTGCAGCAAACATGTCTGGCCAAAGTTCACCTGATAGGGAAAAGGGAGTAGGAGATAATAAGCTGTTGTTTCATGCGCTATTGGGTGAGATGAGAAAAATGATGAGGGCTGAGTTGGAGCCAGTCCATCAAAGGATGGATAGGATGGAGCAAAGTAGGGAGGCCACGAGTAGCACTACAATGGGTTGAAGATTTGAGAGGCTTCCAAGGAGGGGAGTGAGAATAGAAGAGGGAGAGGACACTGAATTAGGAGAGTATAATTTCGTGATGGAGAGAGAAAATACCCAAAGAAGAGATAGTAACTTGGGTAGCATAAAGATGAAAATACCTTCCTTTCAAGGGAAGAATGACCCAGAATTATACTTGGAATGGGAGCGAAAGGTTGATCACATTTTTTAGTGCCATAACTATTCAGAGGATAAGAAAATTAAACTTGCAGCAGTTGAGTTCACTGACTATGCAAGTGTATGGTGGGATCAACTGGTTAGGAATAGGAGACGGTATGGAGAGGAACCTGTTAGGGATTTGCAGAAGAGGTTCATTCCTAATCACTATTATAGGGATTTGCATAGGAAGTTGCAGGGTCTGACACAAGGGTCCAAAAGTGTAGAGGACTATTATAAGGAGATGGAAATAGCCATGATTAGAGCTAAGGTGGAGGAGGATGATGAAGCTACAATGGCTAGGTTCATTGGTGGATTGAATAGGGAGATTGTTGATATTGTTGATCTACAACATTATGTAGATATTGAGGAATTATTGCATAAGGCGATCAAGGTTGAGAAGCAGCTAAAAGGAAAGAGTACTTCAAGGTATCACCCAGTTTCAAGTTCTTCCAGGTATAATTCAACTTCTAGTTCTTCATGGAAGTTGAATTGGAAGAATAACAAACCACCACCGAAAACTAAGGAGGAAGAGAAGGCTAAGGCACCGGCATCTTATTTGAAAGGTAACACTGAAACCAAATCTACTTCTAGATTGCATGATATTAAGTGTTTCAGGTGCCAGGGATTTGGGCATATTGTATCGCAGTGTCCAAACACTAAGGCGATGATCCTTTTAGAGAGTGGTGATATGGAGAGTGTGAGTTCAGGGGAAGATGATGACATGCCCCCACTAGAAGATTGTAGTGGTGTGGATTTAGAAGGGCCTGTAAAGGGAGAGATGCTTGTTACCAGGCGGGTTCTTAATACTCAACTTAAGGATGAGGGTGATAAACTGCAACGAGAGCATATTTTTCATACTAGATGCCATGTGAATAACAAGGTGTGTAGTTTGATTATTGATAGCGGTAGTTGTACAAATGTTGCTAGCACATTATTGGTTGATAAACTGAACTTGAAAACTGAGAAGCATGAACAGCCTTATAAGTTGTAGTGGTTGAGTGAATGTTGGGAGGTTAAAGTGATCAAGAGAGTACTGGTCTCTTTCTCTATAGGGAAATACCGTGATGAGGTATTGTGTGATGTGGTACCTATGCAAGCTTGCCACATATTACTGGGACGACCTTGGCAGTTTGATAGAAAGGTCACCCACGATGGGTATCATAATAGGTATTCCTTTATTCTAAACAAAAGACAGTTGGTCTTGACACCCCTTAATCCTTGGGAGGCTAGTGAGGATCAGATGAGAATTGCTAGAGAGTTCAGAGAGAGAGGGAAACACAAGAGTGAACAAGGAAAGAAAATTGAGACTGTAAAAGAGAGTGGCAAAAACACACTGGTGAGTTGTGAGAAGAAAGAATTAGAGGGAAACACGAGTGGCATTGGAGAGGCAAGTGAGATTAATAGTGCTTTGAGGGCAAAACGACATTTACTTGTACTGATGTACAAGGATGTTTATCTTTCCACTGACCATCTTAACTCTTCTTTGCCTGCAGTTGTTGTTTCTCTTTTGCAGGAATTTGCTGACTTATTTCCTGAAGAAGTACCAAGGGGATTGCCTCCACTAAGAGGCATTGAACATCAGATTGATTTTATTCCAGGTGCTTCAATTCCAAATAGACCAGCATACCGGGCGAATCCAGAGGAAACCAAAGAGATCCAGAGGCAAGTTGATGATCTGATAGAGAAGGGGTTTGTGAGAGAGAGCCTCAGTCCATGTTCAGTTCCAGTCATCTTGGTTCCAAAGAAGGATGGAACATGGCGAATGTGTGTCAACTGTCGAGCAATCAATAAGATCACAGTTAAGTATAGACATCCCATCCCTAGACTTGATGATATGCTTGATGAATTGCATGGTGCTTGTCTGTTTTCCAAAATTAACTTAAGGAATGGCTATTACCAGATTAGAATGAAAGAGGGGGACGAATGGAAAACTGCTTTTAAAACTAAATTCGGTCTCTATGAGTGGATGGTAATGCCTTTCGGTTTAACAAATGGGCCTAGCACATTTATGAGATTAATGAATCATGTTCTTTGTGCTTTTATTGGGAAATTTGTTGTTGTGTACTTTGATGACATCTTAGTTTATAGCAAGACGTTAAATGAGCATGTTACGCATTTACAATGTCTTTTTGCTGTTTTGAGAGAAAATAAGTTATATGCCAACTTGAAAAAGTGCACCTTTTGCATGGAAACTGTGGTTTTTCTTGGGTTTGTTGTAGGTGCAAATGGGATTGCTGTTGATGAGGAGAAGGTGAAAGCGATTAGGGAGTGGCCCACACCAAGGAATGCAAGTGAGGTCAGAAGCTTTCATGGATTAGCAAGCTTTTACAGGAGATTTGTTAGGGACTTTAGTTCTATAGCTGCTCCTTTAAACGATCTTGTTAAGAAGAATTCTGAGTTCAGATGGACTGAAGAACATGAGAAGGCCTTTAATGCTCTGAAAGGTAAGTTGACTAATGCACCCTTACTTGTTCTTCCTAATTTTGAGAAGGTTTTTAAGATAGAATGCAATGCTTCCGGGAAAGGTATTGGTGGTGTTTTGATGCAGGATTCCAAGCCAATCGCTTATTTTAGCGAAAAGCTCAATGGTGCTACATTAAACTACCCAGTCTATGACAAGGAGCTATATGCTTTGGTGAGGACCTTGCAGACTTGGCAACATTACTTATGGCCTAAGGAGTTCATCATTCATTCTGATCATGAGAGTTTGAAGTTCCTGAAAACTCAAGGTAAGTTGAATAGGAGGCATGTGAAATGGATGGAGTCCATCGAGACCTTCCCATATGTGATCAAATACAAGCAAGGAAAAGAGAACGTGGTGGTTGATGCACTTTTTCGAAGGTGATTCGAGGTCGAATCTTTTCGAGGAAGGGGGGAATGATGGGGATCAAGTAGCATCAAGAGTTCTCGAGCCAAAGTCTAATGACCCGCTACATGGTATTGGAGGTCCAATGACAAGAGCTAGAGTTAAGCGAGCGGGAGAAGCCTTGCAAGGATTAGTTATGGAACTCTAAGAGCAAGAAGCAAGTCAACACAAGTCTAATTCAAGCCTCGAGCTAGTAAACATAATATATAAAAGCACGGACGAAGCGGAGGCCATCAATGATGGAACAACAGCCTTCAGCAAAGGGAAGGTCGCCAGCCTAAATTTCAAGGCTGTTGGCCTTGGAAGCTGCACAGCCGGCGTAGTGCCGGCCTAGATATTCATGGAACGTATTTTTGTTTTCTTCCGTTATTTCAAAGCCGGCCATATATGAATTTAGGCCGCCGACTTATGTGTTTTTTCGAATATAATACCTTATGTTGTCATTTGAAAGGACACTTTTATCAGATTGAGTAAAAATTTCCTTGAGAGAATCCTCTCTTCTTTAGTTCTTGCAATAGAACTTCATTCGATTTCTTCATCCTAAACGCTTGGAGAAATCAATCCAGATAGCTTAGGTTCTAATCGACAGGTTCGATTGGGGTCAGGTTTCGCTTCGTTTTCGATTCAATTTCGATTCTCGGGTTTGAATCCTTCTTGAACGTTGGGTCTTAGATCGATATCTAGGGTTCGCGTCAGGTTTAATGTTGACATTCAATTAAATACCTAAAATCCCATGAATTGATTCCATACATAGTCTAAAGTTGCACCATAAGTCAAAAACCTTCAAGCCTTAGATTTCTCTTAAATCTGAAGCTGCATAACTATACTTTTTTTTTTTCTTAAAAGAAAAGAAAAGAAACACAAACTCTAGATTAAAAATCAACTCCTTATATACCTTGTATTTTAGAAATGTTTTTTTTTTTCTTCGGAGAACTATAGGATAGAATAATATAGAAATAAGATTAATCTATTTTATTTCTTTTCCTAATATTTATTGCATTTATTTATTTATTTCCTTTTATGTTATTACCAAGGCTATATAATTATGGAACTTTTATGAGAAATAAGACAACTAAGGAAAACAATGCTCTCAAAATCATCTTGTTCTTTTGCTTCACCTAGATGGGTTTATGTTACAACATGTTCTAGACGTTAGCCAAGAGTACCGAAGTGACATGAAGATTACTTTACTTACTAATATGGTAGAGTTGTAAATATGAAGATCGTAGTGAATTCATATTGTCAAAGCATAAGTAGATATAGGATGCAAGCGGGGAAAAATAGAATGGATTGTAACAGAAATAGTTGGATTGCTATTATACATCAACTATATTCATGTAACAACATATAAAGAGGGGAAATAAACAAAAAAAGGGATATCCTTGTTATTTCTCCAATTCTAGTGCCTTAGGAGTTGAGGACTCACTTGAAACAGCCTCGAATCTATCATCTTGCATCCAAATTCAACTAATATTAGTTAGAAATCTCTAATAGTAGGAACCCTAATTTCAAGAATAGTAAAAATGAGAGAGGGAGAGTTAGAGAGTCATACCTGAGAAGAAGAGAGTGTGAAGTATCATTTTAGTTTACTAGGATAGAGTATAGATAGCGCGACATATTAAGCTTGAGTCATTAGAAAGGGCCCTATCAATTTTGGTGCTCTTGTCTGCATCATGGTGCATTATTTCATTCATCATCATAGAACATTGACATAGATGCTATTAAGAGCATGATCGTTACTATGCAACAATGTACTCAAGGAGTGGAGCATACTTTGGCCGCTATTAATACTCAATTACAATCTTTACTAACATGAGTTGTTAATCTTGAACTTTTACAACATCAGACTTAGAATCCTTCCACTTTATCACTTGCTTCCACAAAATACTTCAAATTCTTCATTTTGTATGGATCATAGTTTTTTTAGTTAATAACAATTTGTTGAAAGTTATCAAATTAGAAATTCCTAAGTTTTTTGGTCATGACCCTCTTGGATGGATTTTTCAATCCCAGCAATTTTTTGATTTTCATAAGATTCTAGATGTGTTACCATTGCCTCATTTGTGTTAAAAGCTTTGCTTTGTAGTGGTATAAATGGATATTTAGCAATAATGAATTTTCTTTGTGGAATGCATTTATGAAAGCATTAGAAATTCATTTTAGACCATCTACATATGAAGATGTTCAAGGGTTGTTAAAAATGCCAAAAAAAAAAAAAAAAATTCCTAGTGTGCTTTTATTTCAAGGGTAAGATTATAACTTTCTTGTTACTTCCCTCTTAATTCTCTCTAAATTGGAGAGAATTATTTATTAATTATTTTTTTGATTGAAGAGAAAACTTTCTTCCATTATTCCCTTTTCCTTTCATTTTCAAACAAGAGAAAAGAAAAAGAAAAGGAAATATAGTTTTCATTTCTTATTTGGATTCACAAGATCTTTATTCACTGAGTGAAAAATGGAAGAAAATTCAATGTGTTTCATTTCTATGTTGTTGATATTTGAAAGGAAAAAAAAATATTTTTAGTTTTTAATGTTATTTATTATCTATTTGAGTCATTAAATATATATATATATATATGTATTTGAGTCCTTAACTTTTTTTAAACTTTTATAAAAAAGACTTTTATTAAATCTATTAAAATTTTCATCTATCCATAACATTTATCGACTTCAAATTAGTCCACAATAAAAAAATTAATAAGATGATAATATTAATTATATTTATTTACATCATATATTAAAAATATTAAACATATTTAATATTATAATATAATAAAAAATAAAAATAATTAAAAATAGGAGAAGGGACTAGAAAAAATTGTACATACTCTAGTCACCTTAACCAATTAGTCTAAGGCTAAAACCAATTGAAAGGTAATATATGTTTAAAATGGATTGAAAATTTAATATGTTTTACTTATAAAAATATTAAAAATTTAAATTAAAAAATTAAAAAATAAACATTAAAACTAAAAATATACTTTCCCCTATAAAAAAATATACCATACTTTTTATTCATCTTTCACAACCCCAACTCCATTCCCCCACATTTATTTCTATCCTTTTATCTCAAATATAATATTTTCACTTATTTCCTCCCATTGGCTTGGTTTGTCACAAATTCATCATTGCAACACACATAGTGCAATTTGATTCGGTTACTTAAATCGAATTATACACTAGAACTAGAAGCCTCATTGTGAATTAAATAAATTGTAAGAGTTGAATTTTCAGCCCAACTAAATTCATGGTTTAAGTTGATCTTCATGCAATCTATGTAGGAATTTTGATCTTGATTTAGACTAAATCATAAAATAAGGTTTACCTTTTCGGCCCATCTAAACCGAAAATCATAATCCGAACCACATGGAGAAGAGTAAAGTAATAGATTTTCGGGTTTTTTACGGTTTGGACAGGCTTTGCGCACT
Organism: Laguncularia racemosa; assembly: GCA_037954665.1. Classification (NCBI taxonomy): domain Eukaryota; kingdom Viridiplantae; phylum Streptophyta; class Magnoliopsida; order Myrtales; family Combretaceae; genus Laguncularia; species Laguncularia racemosa. The sequence continues at coordinate 5,770,610 of JBBMOL010000025.1, read as the reverse complement.
CGGCTCAATAGCAAGTAACCTCGTCGGTTTGTAAGCAAATAGCTGTCAAATTTCAGATCCGAATCGAGCTTCCTGCCAATGTCTTCGACACCCAAACCGCGCCTCAAACCGTCACCACCGTCACCGTCACCACCGTCTTCCTCCGCCTCCTCTCGATCTTCCCTAAAGTCCACAATCACAACTGAACCACCCCCAACCTTATTCCCTTCCAAAGACGAGTTCTTGAAGCTCGTAACGGTTCTCGCTATCGCTTCCGCGATCGCTTTCGCCTGCAATTTCATCGTCAATATTTTCATTTATCCCCAAACCAAACCCTTCTGCGATACCGATATCGATGCCCCGGATGCTATCGCAGGTTACTATAGCTTCTGAAATTGATTAAATGCTGCTTAAGTGAAGTGAAATTGATTAAAAACCCCAGCTTTACGCTTAAGTGAAGTGGAATTGATTAGAAATCCTAGCTTTTTATCTTTCAGTGAACTGAGATTGATTAAAAACTCTAGCTTTGATCTTTCAGTGAAGTGAAATTGATTAAAGTGTCTTTAGCTTCATGCTATAATTAGTGCTGGTAATTGTTTTTCGTTTAGAGTACTTTCTGAGCTTGTAATTTGAGGTGCAATCGAGTGGTTTTTGTGATTTTGATTGCTGTAAAATTTGGCGATTCGTGTGATCATGTTGTATTCCAAGTTAATGTATTTGTTTGGATTAAATACTATAAATAATCAACTTATTGAACTTATCCAAAAAAATAATAAACTTATAGTTTTAATATCTATTTCTGTCATGTCATTATAGTATATAAAAATAAAGAGTTGTAATATACAACATTAATTCCTGCATCACTACTGACTCTATCCATACTTTGTTATACAATACTATGGTATGGTTATTTTTTTGGATAAAGCTATGGTATGGTTATTGTATGAGACATCTGTGATTATGTGAAGTTTTGTGAAATATTTCGTGTGTTCTATTAATTTTTGGTACATAAATTACCGCCCCTAGGTTGCAATGTAACCACTGTAAGGCCTCATACACAAATAAGCTCCAAATGTCAATGGAAATGCGATAAATTTTCCTAAATTTGGATTGTGCAAATAAGTCCCTTAACTTTGCAGACTGGTTCAAACAAGCCCCTCTATCATAAGAACCTGCACTTGAAGTTTGGGAAACTATTATAAGGGAATTTGAACCCATCAAGCCTACTCTTTTGTACTCTACAGTTTTAAGAAATTTCAAATAAATGGTATTATAATATTAGGGGCATATTTGTTCCATTGCAAGGATGAGGGGTTTATCTGTTCAAGTCAAAGTTTGAGGCATTAAATGCATTTTTTGTCGAAGTTTCAAGGGCTTATGCCTCGCTAGAATAGTCTAAGTTGTCTGTTTTATGTATCCACTGTTTAAATACTTATCATATTAATGGAAGATGTTTATAATGAGTTTGATTTGATTTAAATGAAGTGTGTATCTGTATTTCAGGATTTCTATATATAAATTTTCACCACTCTTGATATAAAGAGAGGCCATGAGCTCGTGAATAATTTAGCTGCACTATATCCTTCTTTAATTATGTGATATATGTTGCTTATGTTTTCACCAGTATGATACCGAAGATGTTGTTCTATACTAATGATGGACGTGATACTTTTTGCAATTTTTTGATGATGGATAATTGTTGTATGTGAGTCTGATTAATAGAGCGGTTAGTTAGTGAGGTACATATTCTGACTGAAGATGCTTTAATTTCAGTTTGCCTTGTGATTGGTGGTCAAGGGCTCACCTCGTACTTAATCTTGTGGTTACAGATAATTGTGAGCCGTGTCCAAGTCATGGAGAATGTCATCAGGGAAGGTTGGAGTGCTTTCATGGATATCGGAAATATGGGAAGACTTGCGTAGAAGATGGAGATATAAATGAAACTGCTAGGAAGCTTGTGTGTCCTGCCTCTTCAGCATTTTTTGCTGCAACATATATCATCTGAATTTTATGTGGTGTCTTCTTTATGTGATATATCATGATGTAATTGCAGGCACAGTGGATTGAAAATCATCTCTGTGAAGCCTGTGCTCAAGCTATGTGTGATGGAAAAGGCATAGTCTGGGTGTGTAAATGTCCAACATTTACCTTTAGTTTGTAGATGCTTGTAGTGATGAGGATTTGATCCTAGGAAGACCTATTGTCAGGTTAAAGCGGAAGATATATGGAAAGATCTCGATGAACATCCATTGATGAAAAATTTTGGCTGGGACAGGGCTCTTTATTTATACACCAAACAGAAAACAATGGAGGCACTTGAAAAATCTTTGGAGACTAGGACAAACTCCATAGGGTATTTTTTTTCTCCTCATATGTTGGAATCACTAATCCTTCTTTTCCTTTCTTATACCAGAGAAGTTTTTAATGGAAAGAAAGAATCCAACTGAAGCATTCTATCTTTTCTTGTTCTCACAGGGACAGTGGTAAGGAGTTGGAGCTGAAGTGCCCAGACTCAATGGCAGAGTACTACAAACCTTACAAATGTCGTGTCCGTCAATGGATTCTTGAGCATGCAATGATTGTTATGCCTGTTTGTGCACTGGTATTCCATTCTAAAGGCAGATTTTCAGTGCTTATATTTTGACATCAAAGTAGTGGAGGTTATTGACAGTATTAAGATTTACAGCTTGTCGGACTTGTGCTATTAACCTGGAAAGTACATCGGAAACGATATGTATCAGCACGAGTGGAAGAGCTTTACCATCAGGTGAATGACATTCTTTGCTCCATTCTTATAATTTTCTTAGATGCTGTTTGCTGTGTTTTTTGAGTCAAAAGTGTTTAGGTGACTGCTTTAGGTATAAAATGGTATACCTTGCTTGGAGGTGCTGACAGGTACTTAGGTTTGGAAGGTGACAATGAATGGTGTGTCAAAGGAAACTAATTTTAGCTAATTATTGGAGTACATTAATGGTAGGGAGAAAGAAAAATAAAGCTAAAAGAAAGTCATCCTACAAATTTACTGTGACTGAGGGGATATATTAATTTGCACCATTTTTAAGTTGTTGCCTTTAGATGTAATTTCATGAACTGAACAAATTTGGGAATGCAGAGGTCTGCCTTTCCCATGTCACCTATTTACATGCTGCTCCATAGTTCTAAAGGATAGTTTTTGAAGCACAAGAGGATAATGAGTTGATGTTTTTTGTAGTTTATGAGGGATATATGTACTTTACGGTTTCTTATTGTAGAGCTGGATAACTATGTTCATAAGCATATAGCAGACGAAACCTGGTATCTGAACAAAGCAGCATTAATAGATTTCTGCTCTGTCTGTTCTGTCTGAACTGTGTTTAAAGGGTGGAAGTAGTATTTCTTTTATCCTATTGGATGAGGTTGATTTCTCTACAAAAAAAAAGATGATGTTTGAGTTTTATCCATGGAGTTTCCGTCACTTACCTGAATGAAAATCTAAAGAAAACTTACAAAGTTCCTCTTAAGAGTGGTTTGATATAGTTCCTTTTTTTTGTTACTCCTTTTTAAAAAGCTTTTGCTTATGCCCCTTCCTGCTATATGGAATTTGGTAATACTCTTATAATGTGAAGATAGTAGAATGTTTCACATGTGTTTTTCAACAGTTATCATATTTTTACTTAAGTTTTTATGGATGTTTCACTGTCCAGAAATGACGTCAAACAAGAAAAAATCGCATATTATTTGTTGTGACCAGTAAATTGGGTGAATGATCGGTTAATAATACTATGTGCATCCTTTTTCTTTGTAAACCTGTGGTTATGTGCCTTGACTCCTTTGCTGGCACTGCTGCAGGTCTGTGACATACTTGAGGAAAGTGCATTGATGTCAAAGGGCGATAATGGTGAGTGTCAAACATGGGTAGTTGCTTCTAGGTTACGTGACCATCTCCTGTCACCCAAAGAAAGGAAGCACCCTGTATTATGGAAAAAGGTATTTGTATGTCTCAGTAAGATCATTCTGCCACTAAAATGTACTTTGTTCTAACACTTTCCCCCCATTCATCCTTCAGTTTCTCTTATGTAGTTTTGAGTCAACATGTCTCTTTTCCTATAGTTGTGGTGAATCAAAAGTTATTTACATGATCTCTTTCCACATGCATGTAGGTTGAAGAGTTGATTCAGGAAGATTCACGTGTAGATCGGTACCCAAAACTGGTGAAGGGTGAATCAAAAGTGGTATGGGAATGGCAAGGTAAGCAAAGCCACAATGTTAGCAAGTTCACATTGGCAGTCATTTGTTATTTATAATCATGCCTTCTGCTTCATTAGCCAATATCTGCTACTGCAGAGTACATGAATGTCATCTTTTTAAATTTTAACAACAGGTTGGCCAGATTATTTTAAGGGAGTTGAGACTCTTTTTTGAGTTTTTCAATTAGTTTCTGTTATGAGATCCTAGTATCTCATGAAATGCCTTATTTATCAAATTAAAAAAAAAGAAAGAAAGATAGTCTTTGTTCTAGCCATCCAAGTCTTCAAATTGTTTTCTTATCTTACATGGATGGCTGGTCCACGAGGACTGTAGCTTTACATTTTTAGCTGTGAAAACTAACACTGAAAGATGGAGAGGAAGAACTTGCATGTGCATTTTTGTGGACTAGACTAGTGTCTAGTGAAATTCATCTTAACTGAACTGAAGCAAGAGTGGAATGTTCTTTGTGGCCAAAAGAAAAGAGTAGAATATTCTCATTCTCAGATGTTCAAAGGGTACTTATGTGGTCTTAACCATTGGGCTCTAATTAGGGTTGTGCTGGAGGAAAGATCTAGTGTACATGTTCATCTGCATGTTTTAGAAGGTTTAAATCTCCTTTCCATGCAAGAGCTTGTAATTTATTGAATTACAATGGTTTGTTCATTTTTTTTTCCTCCTGTAGTTGATGGGTCTCTAAGCTCTTCAAAACTGCGAGAAAGGAAGGATAGAGGTAAGTTTAGGTTTAGTCCATCCCCCAACGCAGATCTGTTTCAACAAGGATCTGATTTGAGAACTGGCAAGCTGCTAAACTTTTGATTTTACTTACACGGGATATCTTTTTTTAAATTGTTCTAATATTTTTTCTTGCAAATGGAAGCCTGTGCTCTTATTCAATGTAAATTAAGATGGATCACTGTCCTAGGTTATTGCTCAAATGATAATTATAGACAGCAGTCTTTTTGTTGTCTTATCTGTTATTTGAAGGGTCATCACACTTGATAGAAGTGTGATTTAAAATTGCAGAAGATATGCTTTTGAGACAAATGTACCAGCTATATGTAAAATTTTGTTAATTATATAAGAAGAGGACCCATCCTGTGAAAGACAAATGAAAAATGACCTCTGTCTTCATTACCTATCTTGAATGTGCATGCATGCCACACAGATTTTCCAGGCTGGTGAGCACAAACCAGATGGTCTCAAACCATTAGCAGAAGTAGGGTTAAGAAGATGAGGAATTGCAAAAATGACAGAGGAAGGCTGTCATGATCTTCCTATCGTCAGGGTGGAGTTGAAGAATCTAGCCTAGAGGTCATGTTTGTTTATGTGCAGATGCTCCTATCTGTCAGGTTATAAGTATAATGTATAGTATCGAAGATATTATGGTTCATTCAAAAATATTGAAAGTAAATGATAACACAGATTCATAACTTCTGAGGAAATTTTGTTTAATTACCTCAAATGGGTCTTGATGCAACTTCACTGAGCCAAGCTAGAAAAGGATTAGGTGGGTACTTTGCATGTAGCTTCAGTTTGTATACTCCTCTCATCTAATATTATGAAGTGTTAGTAGTTCTTTTGTATGAAACACAGACAAACGAGCATGAAGTACCGCTATATTATCTTCTCTCAAGTTATTCTTGTACTTGCGTCGCACATGGATTTAGATGTGGTTGGATGAAGCTTGCTTCAAATTCCATGTGGCCACAATTTACACCTTGTTTGGTGTATAGGTATAGAAGATGGAGGGATGGGTAGTGGAGAGACTTATGTATTTTTCCATGTTTGGTTGACAAGGTCTTATGGGGTGATGGACTATGGACAGAAAACTTTGTAACATGTCTCTTGCATATTTTTGTCAAAATGCAATGAACTTTGGAAAGATGTGTTTTTCCTAAGCTTGTCTTTTCGTGTTTTTTTTTAACCATATCCATATTCGTTGTAAAATTTAATATTGGCCGCAAACGCTTTTGTATTTCATAAACTCCTTTCCATCATGTATTTTCCTTTCATTTTCAATACCCACTTTCCCTACTGTCTTAACAATATAAAGAGAAACTCAATTGCTACTATCAATTTCCATCGTATTATTAAAACCCGCAGCATTAAGCTCACTTGTAGCGTGAGGGACTTTGCTAGTTGATGGATCTTGGATAGCTGTACCTCTGTCCAAGCAGTTGAGAGCTGCATTCTCCCAAAACTATTTTGCATCCAGCTTTTCATATCTGATACCGCTCAAATATAAAGCAAAGCGTCTCTAATTCCTGATTAAAATGGCATGCATAGAGGAAAGTTGAGATCCACAAGATAACAGTGCTAGTTTTAGGATAAAGAGAGAATTTGTGACTAGGAGCATTTATATATGTACATTGTTGATGTTCTAAAACTGGAGGATGGTCCCAAACAAGCAAAAAAAAAACCCATTGGCTTTAGCTTACTTGCCATTTAAAGTCTTAAAACGTGATTCTATTTCTGCATAACTTTAAAAATGTATGTACTTGTGGAATATTAATGAAGGTGTTAAAATTGTTGCTATTTATATTATTATTGCATGACTTTAAAAATATATTCACTTGTGGAATGTCATGAAGGTTTTAACATTGTTGCTATTTATATTATTATTGGGGATGTATGTATGTGTTTTTGAAGTTATGGGGAAGTAAGAATCTAGGATTTAGGTCTATTTATATCAATAATTTTTAGGTATATTTATCATTATTTGAAAAAAAATACGAGATATTATGGGCTTTTCTGAACTGAGTTCATATTGAATTAGGCTTTCTATATTTTAGCATTTTTCACTACAGTTAAAATCTCGATGGTTCCTTTGCCTTTTCTCAGCCAATGCTCCAAACTTTGCCATTGGCAGCAAGTTAAAAATGATTTTGGTCCCCGGAAAAGAAATCGACAAGGTCTCTCACCTGTCCAGCCTTGTTCATGCTAAACACATCGTTTGAGAAATAAATGTACGAACCCCGTTTTTGGGGTCGCAAGGTTTCACTAACTCTCCAGCTGTGGGCGACAAGTCACTTCATCCTTCACTTCAATCAGTGGCTTGGTGAGACGATGTTTCATTTTCAGAGTCTGGTACTTAATGAGCCCAAAATACAATCCAGATTTCTCCCTTTCCTCAACTGGAGTCACCTGGTCGGTAGAATCCTTATTCTATATTTACCTCATTCTTTAATATCACTGGATTCGATTGGTTTCTTCGGATAGATCCAAATGTCTCCTTTTAAGGTGAGGCTAAACTTTGCATACCTATATTTTTAACGTTTGTCACTTATATAGTTTAACTCATTTACTTTACAAAAATGAATAGATATATAATAGTATTATATATTTATAATTTTATTTAGTTGATAACTTCTAAAATCTCTATCCTTTTCCTTTTTTTTTTTTATAACTAATATAAACTTAACACAACTAACAATAATAGGATATTTATGACAAAAATAATAAATGATCCATTGAATAATAATTTATAAGTTAATGAAATAAATTATTATTTAATATTTTAAATAATAACAATTTAAATTATTATTTGGTAAAGTAAACATTGTAATAACAACTTTATATGGAGGTATGATTTAAAATGAAATTGATTGGAATGAAATCAAAAGCATAATAATACATCAACTCTTGTGTTTGGAAACACAAATAGAACAGAATGTGTATTGGTAGTATTTATCAAAAATGCCTTTAACTATTAAATGTTATCATTAGATTAAAGGTTCAATAAATAATTTAAATAAATGATAGTTAATAAGGGTGAAATAGAATTATGATTTTGCTTGCTCAAAGGTTAGAATCGTGACTCCAAGCTAGAATCGTTGATTATAAGAAATCGCAATTTCACACTTTAAAAGTACATTTAAACATGGGAAAGGGAATGAAATCTGGAGTTACAATTTCATTTGAAGTCCATTTTTGTGTATCAAATGTAGAATAAGTATTTTTGTTTTTGATGCATTACATACTTGTGTTGTATCTCTATTGATCAATGTCAATTAGATAACACATGTTGGCTCTTGATTGATTTATAATATAATTGATTTAATAAATAATATTATAAAATATATTTAATTAAATGATATAGCAAAACTAATAAAAAATTACAAATAATAAAAAATAAAGCAAGCTTGGCCAATCACCCCAAGATTTGTATGGTGGGTTCTGCACCCATCCTAAAAATTAAAAGGAAACAAAAAAGAAAAAGAGAGCAAATGCTACCTCATTGTGAGGGAGTCATACCATCACTTATGATCTAGTGAGTTTTCGCTCATTTTCCCTCCTCCTTCTCTTTCTTTCTTTCTTTTTTTCTTTATTATTTTTTGGTTGGTCACCCACTACCTTAAGAGTTGTACTAATACCATAAAGTGGTATGTCATGACTCATGATACAAACAAGGTCTAGGTTACCTAATCCAAGGCTAGGTGATGCTCGAGCCTTTTTCTTTTCCTTTATATGTATTGTTATTTTTGTTATATGTGTCAACTAATTAGTATTGATATGTAAAAATAAAATATAGATAGGCAAAGTATCAAAAATAAAAACATAGTTAAGTATAATGGCATGATATGTAAATATAGGTCTAGTATAAAAATGTTTTGCCATGTGTAAAACCTACTGTAGTGTATTTTAGTCAACACAAAAAGTTTCTCTCATCTACAATAAAACAACATTAAATTCATGAAAATCGAGTGAAATTCGTAGTATCTAAGCTAAAAGAGTAACTCATAGGGTTTTTGTCTTTTCAATCCTTGCTGGTATTCTATTGAAGCTAAATTATAATTAAGTCCCTTTATATTTATTATTCGTGTGCTTTGTTCCTCTTATCTTTTAAATCAAGTTATTAGAATCTTAAATATTAAATAACATACTTTTAGACTAGAGACGATAATTTTACCCTTCATTAAAATAATAAAAATGGAGAAACATTAATTATAAGTTATAACAAAATATTCATGAACTAAAAAAATGAAAATGGGAGTGCTCTTCCTTCCCCCCCCCCCCCCCCCCCCCCCCCTTTATCTATCTTTAACTTTATAGCACTTTTCATTATTTCTATTAAGGATGAAAGATCTTCTTGGGGTTTGAAAGTAGGGATGTAAGTAGGTGGGCTATTATAGAGTTTCTAACTCATTCGAACCCGTCATTTACTTGATGGTATAATATTCTATAGGGTTTGGGATGGGTTTTGGAACAATTTTTAAAACCCTATAAGGCTTGAGTCGGGTTATAGGACATAGCCAATACTTGATGAGAAATCCAAATCCAGTAAGATTATGATTTATTATTTTATTTTATGTTTATAAATATACTTTTAAGTTTTTAGTTACTTATACTCTAATAAATGTTACACAATATATTATTTAATATTTTTCTTTTAGTTTTTATATTCAAATTTAATGAGTGATGTTGTCATATCTATCGACAAATGTAATTTATTTTGTTGTAAACTTGAAGTAGAAGTATGCAATTGATGGTATTTGACTTTGCTGAACATGTTTTAGTAGTTAGGATTCTTTTTTACTTAATTTAGATTCAATAAAGTATGGATTCTAAAGTATTTAAGCAATGTATTGTTAATTTTATGGATGGGTTGCGAGTATCCTGTTAATCTAGTGGACAAGATTTAAGTAACGGATAAAATAACTCATAGGGTTTAGGACAGATTTCCAGATAATTAATAGGGTACTGGGATGGATTTGAGTTTTATAAAACTTATCTTAAACCCGACCGCTTACATCCTACTTGAAAGTAAATTTTTTAATCCTAATCCCCCAATTTATAAAGATAAATGGGTTAAATATTCAAAACAAGTAAAGGAGGTTATATTTCCAATTTACCCTTTTATTTATTTATGTTTTGTCTATTGTTTTCACACGTTCTTTTTACCGATCAACTATCAGTGTGTTTGTTTAACATTCGTTATACTTTTTTTTTTTGGTGGGTCCCCTCTTCTGTCCAAGCGTTATAAATATCATATATTTATCGTTAGAAGTGAAAATGTCAAACGAAAAATGAAAACGAAAAGAATTATTTCTCTTTTAGAAAAGGGGAAAAAGAAGCATTTTCGTTAGTATTCTTTGTAATGGTTTGTTGCTTTCTTATTTTCCGCTTGAATATTTGTCTAATTCCTTTCTTTCTTTTTTTTTTGGCCAAAGAGTATTTGTCTAATTCAAAAAAAAAAAAATGTTACTTTAATTAAGTGATTGTATTACATGAAACCAATCATTTCAATTAGCATGTCCCTAATTTAATATAGCTAGCTTAAACACAAGTTCAGACATATCATCTTGAGCGTTGACTCCTATAATCTAGGCTGAATCTAGGTCAAGATTATGATGATGAAAGGCTATGTCTATGTCTAACAAGGAAAACCCTATTACGTGCTGGAGCAGGCGTGAAATGGTCGAACGAGAAACGCGAAAGGAATGACGGGAAACCCTAACATTAAATGAAGATTGAAGATGTCATCATGTCACTAAATGAAGAAACAGGGATAGCTCCTCCAGAAAGCTTATCTATTGAATTTGATGATCAGAAGAAGCCCCCATCGTCAAAGTAATTGAACTCCAAACATGTCAAATTCATTATCCATCTTTTGATTTGTTCTGGAGACTCAATGCAGGTAATATACTTAAATAATATAGTTTTTTTTTTAAAATTTATGAAATAAGATACTTATAAAAATTATTATAATTTTTTTTTTGAAATCGTTGGCCCGATTTATACTTTTAATATAATTTGTATTAAATGTGTAGGCCTTGTGTGTGCCTTCACTAAGTTAGTTTGAATTTTTTTTTTCGGCATTATCCTCAATTGTTCAATAATTTCATTTGATATTTTGAACCTATATTGCAAACCTATAAAAATTATTACAAAATAATACTATTAATTTACACAATATTACAACATGTGAATTTATATATACGGATTTTTTTTTTGCATTGATGGTTTATATTATAAATTCAAATTCTCAGTTCGTTGATTCAGTTTTCCCATAATTACATCTCTTTTTCCATTCTTTTTATCCTCTACAGTTTATAGTTTGTGTTTTCTTAATTTTCATTTCATGCAAATTTAGTTTGTACATTTGGAGCTTAGGAACATGAGGAGGAAATTTATTCAATTTGTTTGGCGAGAAAGTGTGATTAGAACAAAAAAATTTGGCACATTTTGTTTCTGGTAAAAAAGTAAATTTTTTTGTTATAATGTTACTTTTTGTGAGTCTACATTTATTTAAAAATAATTATTTGTAGTGTACTATTTTTATTAAAATAAAAGTCGTTGTTGGTAATTAATGATTAACTTGTCATTAATTAGTCGTTAATATATCATTATTTAAAATTTAAAAAATAATTAGTAAAAAATTTCGTATTGATCATAAATGAAATAAGTTGGTTTGTTGTTGTGAAAGTTACTATAAAATTAATCATTAATTATTGATTAATTAGTTGTTAATATATGATTAAGTATTAGTTGGAAAAATAATTATTAGAAAATTCGTATCAACTGTAAATGTATTTGCTTGGTTTATAAGTGTAAAAATTGTAGCAAAATTAATGTGATGTTATTTAATGGTTAATTAGTCATTAATTATTTGTTAGAAAATTAATTAATAGAAAAATTTGTTTTGATTGTAAATATATTTGCTTGGTTTATTAATATAAAAATTGGTGTAAAATTAATCGATTGTTAATTAATAAAAAATTAGTCATTAATATGTAATTAATTAATCGTTAAAAACCCATTAGTGGAAAAATTTGTTTTGATTAAAATTGTAATCTCTTGGTTTATTATTGTAACTATCGTAAACTCATTCGGATATTAATGTTAACATTTTTTTTTTCAACAATAGATAGAGCCTAGACCCTTCGATCCTTTGGTTTTGATGTAGCAGGAAAAACATTAATCACAGGTTATTTGGGACGGAGAGGTAAACAACATTTACCTTGTTCATTAATTTATGTTCCATTACCAATAAACTAACATTTCACCTTTTTTAATGTAGGATGAATCATGAGTTGCTATTCAATGATGTGAGTTATTACTTTGTCACAATGAGAACAACATCCTCGTTGATCTTTGAATGGAGTCATTCTTACAGTTGGCTAGATTCCCTAGTGTAAGTCGCTTGCCATTCATATAACTTGATTAACACATAATAACTGCATTGGTCGAGTGATGGAGACCAAAGACCCACACTTTTCACATGCCAACCGAGAAGTTCACTATTACCCTTCAAGACGTTGAAGTGTTGTTGGGCCTCCTAGTCGATAGCTATGCAGTTATAGGGAGTGCTACCTCAAATGGGGTGTAACACGTGAAAGATTGTTGGGGGCGAAGTCGAGGTCTAGCAATTTAGGGGTGTGTCTGTGCGCATTAGCATGATGTGGCTTTATGACTTGTTCTAGATCTTGCCAACTCACGTTGCATAGATATTGTAGTTGCTGAGGGGATTTATCTTTGCTGATAAATCGAGTTCCCTCATCTACGTGATGTTTTTACATCTATTAAAGCATTTCGATGTTGCAGGGATGTGTAGTTGGGGGTTCGCGTGTTTGGCATGGTTACATCGTTAGCTATGTGTCGTAGCATCCTTGGCGGCTCACGAGATAAGAGGGGCTGTGATACTACTACAAGTTTGGGCATGAGATAAATTCCCACACATTACCCTACTTAGTTGGCACGGTGTAGTTATAGAGGCTAGAGCTCTATTGGCCAAATGTTGGAACACATGGAAGGACAATTAGCATCACTTGACTCATGTGGTCGGTGCATATCGGGATGCGTTCAATGGGCATAACGATGACTAGGTATTTTGGTAATCTTTTTTTTTTTTTTTATATGGTACGTTGACAATGATTGCTAACTTGATGCCCTTTAGGTTGAATGGGAATCGTATGTTGGAAATCTAATTCACATCTTACCAACATTTTGTGGAAGATACACATTTGGACTACATAGGTGCCACTTATATGTTTTCATATAGTGGAGTGGCATTACCCCAACTGTGTTGTAAGGCAGTTTAGGGGATATTAATGGATTTCATAGGAGGTTAACATATAGCCTAAGCTCCATCAGATCGACCAACACAAGAGGGTCAATGTCAATTGGCCAGTGCAACATGCAATATACATATCAATATGCAAGACCAATTGTCTCGAGTGGTGTAAATATAAGGCTCTCGAGGTGCACATGAGTCATACACGTGGTGGTACGGATCCATCAGCTGCAGATATATAGGATGCACAAGAGCAGTTATTGGATATTTGGTAAGTACAATATCAACACATTCTTGTTAATCCATTGCATTTCCGTTGCTTAATCAATTGCATGATGTGTTCTAACATGCAAGCTGATATTTTAAGACAAATTCGCCTATTGTCGGATTATGATGAGGCTGTTAATGTAGCTAGTCAGGGTCTTTAATTCTTATATGACCATAAGGGGGTAATGCTGTACCCGCAAGCACATCAGCATCATGGCCCATATGATGAGGTTGAGGCACAACCTGTTGACTTATGGCAACAATAGCAGATTTCTGCAAGCCATAGGATTGTGGGATGTCGACAACCTGGGAATTGGGTTGAGGCACAAGAATGTTCTAACATACAAGAGCAACAGTTCCAACTAGATTCTAATGTGATGTACGATAACTCGGCACAACTACCTAGCACATTCATCACATCGCATTGTCATTCCATCAATGGTCTTGTCCCAACATCACTTGCCTCGCATAAGAGACGCTTTGGTAAACAACCAACGTATTAGAGTGAATCTTCGCATCGAGCTATAGAGTGGAGTCTAATGCCTCCACGAGAATTTGACGTAACCTCCTAGCATCATTCGACACAAGAGTCACAGGCTCCTCCAACTCCACATTTTAGGCCATCGAGGGAGCAAATGAACGCATTTGCATGGCTGGCTAAACATTTATGAGGGAAAAGGAATAATTAGAAGATATAATTCAATTTTTTCTTATTTATTTGATATGTATGTTTTTTCTTATTTTTTAAAACTAAATGTAAACATCTAATTGAAATTGATAAATTTATATACCATTGAAGTAATAGTTTATTTTTTCTTATTGCGATTACTTATTTTATGACTTTTAAATTTATGAACATTACTTTTTTTTTAGGTTTTTCTTTAGGTAAACTTTTAATTTTTTTATAACAATAAAAAAATCCATTTTCAATAACTGATTTTCCATTAAAAAAATTGCAATTAAGGCACAGACTCCATTTGAGCACTTAATTTTGCAAAATTTTACAAAACAAAAGGCACAAATCGGATCCACTACTTCAAAACCTATTTTTGCAAATATCCTATTTTATGATTTTTTTAAAACTATATTATTTAAATATATTCCCTGACTTAATGCCTTCTGAAGCCAACAGCTTTAAACAACTTGAATTGGTGAAGGTAAACGGAGCCATATTATTAAAATGGTTTGCTCGGGTTAGCTTCACAGTTTAAACACGTTTTCTTTTTTCTAAAATCAAAACATCTATTTTGTTTTTTGAGATCAACTTTTCTTGAAACATGAATTCTTTTTCTTCCCAACTTGAAACATGAACTTATTTCTATCATTTAGTCAAGCTATTTTAGCTCTTTTATTTAAATACAAATCCCTACATACAGTGATTTTTATAAACCATATCTTCATACTAATAACGAATCAGTATATCATAGACAATAGATATTCGACATGTATACCATATAAAACTTAACATATAATGATATTATATGTAATATGTACTTATATATATACGCTATAATAAGATATATTTATCTATGATAATATATATAATATGTTGTATATTGAATTCTATTATTCATACTAATAATAAATGAAAGGTTTACCGCTACTTTTTTGGGATAACAAAATCTTTAGGCCATTATTTACTAGTGTTTAACTTTCATTCAGCATGGTATGCAAAATAAAAAATGATGGAAATTATTAAAGAAGAAAAATTTCATCATTTTTTTTCCTCTAGAAAATTACATCATAAGAGATCAATAGTTTGGGTCAAACTCAAACTGGGAATTGAATTTTCAAGTGATTAAAACAAGGAATTGACATCTAACTAGTTTAAATAAGTGATTCCATTACTTGGCTGTTATAATGCTCTTAGTTTGAGTTAATGTGGCTGTTATCTAGCATGTGGCACCGGTGTGGTGCTAACATGATGCTGAAATGGATATTTCATACCAAATAAAAAGTAAATAAACTTAAAAATAAAAAATGCAAAAAATATATAAAATAAAAACAAAAATATGAAAAATAAAACAACATAAAAAAACAAATTAATTAAATCTAGATCTAAAAAAGAACAATTAAGCATAAAACAAGGAAAAGGAAAAATAAAAAAATTCTGAAAAATAAAAAAGAAAAAAGTATAGAAAATTTAATGATTTTTTGTGTTGCTTCTTCTTTTTTTTTCATATTTTTTATTTTATTTATTTTTTTGCATTTTTAAAATTTTATTTACTTTTTAATCTTCAGCGCGATGTTCGTGTTATGTCAATGACACCTCAACACATGTATTAGATAACAATCACATCTACTCAAACTAACGTATTATATAATAGAATCCCTATTTGATTCATTTAATATAACTTTGATATCTTATTTTAATTATTTAAAAGTTGAATCCTTTATTTAAATTTAATACCAAACATTGATCCCATCTAGTATAATTTTTCCTTTTTTCCTCTCTCCATATCTTGCTTTCTCTCAATCAAATTTAAACTTTACCACTGTAGAATATATTTATTTAACTAATAATTGTATGTTAAATGAAAAACTGATAAAACAAGGAGTCACTAATGTTGTATATTGTTTGGACTACAAATAACTATAGTTCGAAGTTTTTTTTGGGACTTGCATCATGGATACATTTATTACTAATATATCATAGATAATACTTATGATGTATATACTATATTTTACACAATATATTATACATTACATGCTTATATATATATATATATATATATATTGTATTGCGTATTATTTCTAGGTAGTATTATGTATCCTATATTGTATACCTTATTTTTATTAGTTATACAAAGTATAAAAATATGAATTAGGTCCTTATGTTGTACTCTTTGATGTTCTAAAACGGAGAAAGTCGATCTGCTCCCGATTATCAAATGGACCTATCCATTTGAAACATGAATACAAAGTAGAGATAGCGAGAGCTTGCAAAATTTTGCAATATGCTGTAACATGTGTATCTCTTACACCAATTTGTTAAGCAGCCTTTTTAGAGTCATCGTTATAGAAAAATAAGGAGCACAAGTGGTGGGAGATTTCGACACACGAATCTAATGGAAAGCTACAAACCAATGCTGGTGTGAAACTACGAGCAAGATTGGAAATAAACCCCTTTCTGGGGTCCCAAGGTTTTTGTTAACTCTCCAGCGGTGGGCGACAAATACCAGACTTCATCTTTCAATTCAAACAGTGGGTTGGTGAGACGATGTTTCATTTTCAGAGTCTGGTACTTGATCAGCCCAAAATGCAATCCAGATTTCCCCCTTTCCTTAAGAGGAGTCCTTATTCTATATTTACCTCATCCTGTCTCTATGTTAGTGAATTTGATTGATTTCTTTAGATAGATCCAAATGTTTTCTTTTAAGGTAAACTAAACTTTTGCAAACCTATATTTTCAATCTTTGTTAGTTATATACTTAGCTTCTTTGCTTTATCTAATGGAATAAATGAGGATTAAATTGTAATTTAATAAAAATTGTCTATTATACCCCAAGATAAATAATGAATAAAAAAAATAAATTATTCATTATATCCTTAAAATTAAAGATGGATACGGCTTGGTTCGATATGATTTGTTTTTTTGAACCGAATTGAATCATATATCATGGTTTGTTTTTTTTTTTTCCTAAATCAAACTTAATCATATGTTTTGGTTTGTAATTTTTTTAAACTTAAAAAAAAAAGATTAAGTACGATTCAGTTTAAGGTTTGATTCGCAGTTTGAATTTTTTTTATCCGTATTATTAATTTTTTTCTTTATACAAGTTAATAAGTTATGAAAAATTATACTTGAAATAAAAAATTTTAATTTATTATCATTTATCTGATATCACTTATTATCTTCAATGCTTATTTGATATATTTAAGAAAATTTTATTGTCTCTCTGAAGATAATTACGATTTTTATATTAATTAATAAACCAAAAATACAAAATAAAAAAGATAGTAAGTTATTTAATGAAAATAAAATAAAATGAGGAATTGAATAGGTAATATAGAATTCTACTTTTTAGTTATAAATTCTCTAGATTTTCATGGCTTTTTTTTTTCTTTAGTTTGATTTGATTTAAAGTGATTTGGTTTGGTTTGTTACTTTTTCGAACCTAAAAGGATAGTTCGAACGTAATTTACGGTCCGATTCGATTCGATTCGATTTAGTTGGTTTTTTGCCTAGCCCTACCTAAAATCCCTATCCTTCTTTAATTTTCATAGCCAATATAGACTCAATACAGCTTATGATAATATGACGTTTATGGCAAAGATAATAAATGGGATATTGAATAATAATTCATAAGTTGAGAACATGAATTACTATTTAATATTTTCGGTAATAGCAATTTATTTGAAATGGCTATTCGATAAATTGAACACTATAATAGCAATTTTATATGGAATAAGGATGGAATGAAACATCTATTCTCCCCAAGTGAACATGTAGTTATGTTATGTTTGGTGTGTAGGAATCATTTAGAATGAATTGGATTGGAATGGAATGAAAACCATAATGATATATCAATTCTCATGTTTGGAAATGTTAATGGAATGAAATGCGTATATAGTAGTATTTGTTAAAAATATCCTTAATTATTAGATATTATAATTAGACTGAAGATTCAATAAGTAATTTAAATAAATGGTAGTTAATGAGAGAAAAATAAAATTGTGATTTTGACTTTAAAAAGTACATCTAAACATAAGAAAGAGAATGAAACATCGAATTTGATTTCATTCTAATTCCATTTTCCTGTATTAAATGTAACATTACTATTTTTGTTTTTGATGCATTGCATATTTATGTTGTATCTCTATTGGTCAATATTAATTAGATAATACATGTCGGCTCTTGATTGATTTATAATATAATTGATTTAATGAATAATATTATTAAATATAATTAATTAAATAATATAGCAAAATTAATAAAAAATCACAAATAATAATAAAGCAAACTTAGGCAATCACCCCAAGACTTGGAGTGATTGATCAAGGCCATGTTTGTGTGATGGGTTGTGTGCCCATCCCAAAATTAAAAGGAAAAAAAAAAATTAAAAGCAAGAAAGAAAAAGAAAATATGAGCAAAAGCTCGTCTCATTGCAAGGGATTCATGCATCACTTTTGACCAAGTGAGATTTTGCTCCTTTTTTTTTTTTTTTAAGGTCTTGACCGGACAATCCAAGGCTAAATGGTAGCTAAGCCTTTTTCTTTTCCTTTATACATATTGTTATTTTTGTTACATGTGTCATCAAATTAATTTTGATTTAAAAAAAATATATATATATAGATAGATAAAGTATTAAAAATGAAAATATACATAAGTAATGACAAAGTATGAAGGAAGGCAAAACCAAGTGTAGTGTATTTAAGGCAAAAAGTTTCTCTCATTTATAATAAATCACCATTGAATTCATGATAACCGAGTGAAATTCGTAATATCTAAGCCAGAAGAGCAACTCATGGGGCTTTTTTCTTCTCACTCCCTAGTATTCTATTCAAGCTAAATTATAAATAAATCCTTTCATATTTATCCATGTGTATTTTGTTTCTTTTATCTTTTACACTGAGTGTTTAGTGCCTTAAATATTAGATAACATGCTTTTAGGGTCATATACGACAATTTCACTCTTAATTAAAATAATAAAAATAGAGAAATATTAATTATAACAAAATATTCATGAACTAAAAAAATAAATATGGGAGTTCTCTCCCCCTTTTTTTTTTCTTTTTATCTATTTTTAACTTTATAGAATTTTTTATTACTTTCATCAAGGATGAAAGATTTTATAGGGGTTTGAAAGTACAGTTTTGAATCTTAAACCCTTTTACGTGTTGGACCAGGTGAGAAATATTTAAATGATAAATGAGAAAGGAATGAAACGAAACCCTAGAAGATTGAAGATGTCAATAAATGAAGAAACAGGGACAACTATTGAATTTGATGATCAGATGAAGCCCCATCGACAAAGTAATTGAACCCCAATCAACCATGTGTAAGTCATTGTCCATCCATTGGTTGGATAAAATGAGCTTTGATTTGTTTTGGAGACTCAACTAAGAGTGATTAATTTATTATTATTTATTTATTTATTTTGGTATAAATACCTTCTGAATCCAACCGTTTTAAACAATTTGATGTGGCGTGGGAAATGAAGTCATATTAAAGCGGTTTGCTGGGGTTAGCTTTGCAGTTCAAATCGCATTTTCTTTTTGTAAAATCAAAACATCTGTTTTTTTTTTTTAGATCTTCCACTTTTCTTGAAACATGATTTTTTTCCCCTAAACTTTAAACATGACCTTATTTTTCTCATTTTGTTAAGCTAGGTGTAAGTGCTTATATGATGAATAGGATATAAAATTCCACTCATATCCTATCCAATAGGATTTTAAAATTTAATACTGAAACTTACCTTGTAGCATCTTAAAACTATTATAAAACTTATAAATTTTATATTTATTTCTATAAATTTTAATTTATATAATATTATAAATTCTTCATATATAAAATCTATGAATTTTATAACAAAATATGTGAAATTAAAAAAAGGGTAATTTTTTTACATCTCTTTATTTCAAATATATGTGATTATACTATTTATCAAATGTGAAATAGTAGGGAGGAAAGAATGGAAAACCTAAAGTTAAAGAGGAAAATTAAAAAAAGAGAGAAAAAAATGGAAAATGTAAAATGAGATAAACGACATTAGGTTTAGTGATGTGCCTAAAAGGGAGTTTATGCACATGCAAATGAACCAATTTACAACTCCTAAAGGACAAGATCAAAATCGGTTCAAAGTGAGACAAAATTGCGTGAACCTTAATTGATGAAATATGATTTGAATGATAAAAATCAATGAGATTAAATCACAAAGATGATGTAAACACCCCATTTTTGCCATAAGAATCAATAATAATTAATTTTCAATTTTTTCAATTTTTTCCCATATTTTTCTCTAATTTAGCAAAAATAATAAAAATATTCAAAAAATAAAAATAAATAGGAAAACACATCAATTTTGAAAAATGATTTCAGAAATGGCAATAATAAGGAATAAATAATTTTTTAAAATTTTTGAAATTTCAAAAAAATACAAAAAAAAAAAAATCGCATTGCATATATGCAATTTGCAAAATAAAGAAAATTAGGAAAATGGGCTAGCTCAGCTGGTCCGAGCCACGGTCAGGCAGGCGCGTGCGGGTGCGAGGTCCAGGGTTCGAAACGCGAGGGAAGCAGAGTCCGCGTTTTGCAATTTTTCTTCATCGCCTAGGATACGTGGCAGCATCTGATTGGCTGGAGCAAACGCACGCGCCAGACGCGTGATCGTCTTTAACCTCGGTCCGAGATCGCCGGCGAAGGGAAAAATTTGAATTTCGGCCGTTTCGATTCGATTTTTTTGCACAAATCCAAAAGATCTTCAACAGAATTGAGATAAACATCATCCAATTGGAATCAAATCTCAACAAATCGACGGATTTACACGAATCGGAGTTGGTTCGTTTAACCACAAATTCGATTTGCCTCGATCAGTGGAAATCCGAGCTTATCCAGCTCGATTTCGAAAGCCTATAAATAGAGGATGAAGTGAGGAAGCCAAATCACAGGTCAAAAGTGAGAGAAAAGAGAGAATCAAAGTCCGCCAGAGGAGTTCGAAACCGTGACCATCGATCAAGAGTTGGGCAACCACTAGGAGGCATTTCTGGAGCAAACCATCGCCACCATTGGATTCCTCACCCTCGATAACCTAGGATTCGACACCTCAACCGCTGTAAAAGGCCGCCGGAACGCCGTCAACGAGCACTCCCTGCCGACGTGTCCGACCGCTTTGACCCGATTCGACTCGACCGACCCGACCCGCGCACAGACCCAGATCCAGGTAAGTCGGATTTTTTCGATTTTCTTTAATTTATTATTTATTTGGTTTATTTATTTCGAATTAATTATTTGTTATTTATTTGCTTATTGGTTATTTATTTACTTATGTGTTATTTATATTTCAATAAGTAGAAAAAAATGTTAGAAATTAAATCTTTAAGATTTAATGATATAAAAATAAAAATAAAAATAATAATAAAAAATAAAAAATATTAGAAAAATGATAATAAAATTTTAGATTTTAAAATAGGATAGATAAGAATCTAGGAGGAAAATTTTTAAAAATTATAAAAATTATGAAAAATTAATAAAAACTAATAAAAAATTATAAAAAATAATAAAAATTTATAATAGCATAAATAAGTCAAAAAATAGAAGAAAAATGAGTTTTATCACTTAGAAAAATTATTTTCTCAAATAAATCCAAAATTGATGTTTTCCCTTAAAATTATTTTAAAAAAAATCAAATTAAAGCTTAGGCTTAGATTTTTTAGAAAAATCCTAAAATGGTAAAAACATAAATCAAAAGAGATTTTACAATTAAAATTCACAAACACACTAAAAGTTTTCAGGAAAAGCGAACTACGACTTGTTTGATCCTGAATAGCATGTACGTAGGCACTCATTTGGGGCAACCTTAAAAAGAATAAAAAAATCATTTTCTTAGAATAATTCACTAAAAAACACAATAAAAGGCAACAAAAATAAAATAAAAAACATTTCTAAATAGGGATAATTTTAGGAGATTAGGTGGTAACCTTAGGGTTTTAATAGGTTAGCCTCTGAACTTAGAAACTCTGGTTTTTCCTTTTCCCCTTTTTCACAAAATGAGAAGAGGAAATCACGACGACTAGTGGTCCAAATTAAGACTAATCCGCTCCATTAGTTTTAATTCAATTTTTCCCAACCATAGTTGGGTGGCGACTCTAAAACTAAATGAAATTCCTAACTCAAGTCGAGGATCTACATTAGATGAGCATAGGGTCTAGTCTAGATTGGATTAGGAATGGGAAAAATAAAAAATTAGACTCGACAAATGATAATTCTTAATTGAATAATGTAATAAACTCAAGTTCCAAGAGAATTCCAATCAAAACATTAACAATAAAACTGTGACCCCTCCTCACAACAAGGCCCTTTTACGCAAAACAATGTATAGTGAAATTGATTGTAATTACAAGTGACAAAAACCAATCAATGATATATAATGACAAAAGATGATACAATTGACGCCAATTTCAGATCAAAGAACTACCCTAATCAATCCTAGATATGACTCACTAGTGATGAAAAGGAAAAACACAACATAGGGAATTGATATTACTCACAATTCTCTATGTTGTAACTCGCCACAATTCCAAATTTTGGATTGAAATTGATAAGAGCCAATGAAATTAGGAAGAACCCTAATCCCTCACATGAAAAGTGTTTGCTGCAAATTTCAACTCTATTTCTCAAAACCCTACTTAAGTAAGTATTTATATTTGCTCTCTTTAGGGTTAAAATGTCCACAAAATTACAACTATGCCACTTTAGGGTGGTTGGTCCTAAAACATAAATTACAACCAAATAAAAATATCCCAAAAAATTACAACATAAATGGTTCTAAGAAATAAATTACAAGTACAAAATAATCTTCAACAAGCTATCTCTTCAATGAGATTCGTTGATCCAGCTCATTGCTGGTTTAGATCATTCCATGAATAATCCACAAGCTGAGTCTTAGTGAGTTTGTCCACCACCCTGTAAAGCATAATAAGTGTGCTTGTTGGAATATACAATACATGAGTAATAGAAAAGAGGTTAGTAAACAAATAATTTCGGGGTCGATTTGCTCAAAAAGGACTCTCATCGCCAATATTTGAAATCCTTTGGCTTCTGCCCTAATGATAGGTCTTGTAGGATTTTGATTCCTATCATTTAGTGTGTATGTCTATTAACTTATGGGCTTAGATTTTTTTTTTCTTTTTACTAAAACATTTATTGATAGAAAAATAGGATAGTATTTAGTATTTGTTTATTAATATTATTTAATAATTTTATAAGGTGGATATATTGTACTCTAGAACCTATATCTTGCATACCTTAAAATATAGATTCTAAGGTAGGTATAAGCTAAAAATATCTCATACTCATATCCTACCATGTGAAAATAGGTTTTAGAAATTGTATATCTGAAATGTAAGTACACGAATTATATATATATAAGTAATATTAATAAAAATGCAGCCAAGGATAAGATGGTAATTAAAACAATAAGACGGGGCCAATGTGATTATTTCATAGTCAAGGTATATAAACCCTTCTATAACTTAGGGTTGCACCTTTCTTCCTTTCTACAATTGCAAGTTGTGAGACTCTCACAGAACTCTAGACACTCTTTACAAAGACCTAAAAGAGAAGAAGACAACCACGTTGCCACTAACTTATTGGATCATGGTAAGTGAATTTATCAACGACTATTGATCGTTGTTTTAGTATACATTGTAAAGTGAGAATTAATAAAGTAGAACTTTTCATAGATTAATCTATTATATAAAAGGTTTGGATAAGGATTCAAGTGTCAGGATGACTCAATCTGTTAAGTTGTTAATCTAATCCCAATTAGCAATTTTTGTGAAAAAATAATGCATAATTAGGATTAGAATTGTTAGATTTGAGTTAAGGTTAGAAAAGAATTAAGAAATTTGAATTGGAAAAAGAGAGTTTGTGATGAATACTAAGATACATGGTCTCCTAACATGATTGTATCGTGTCCCTTGTTGAAATCTAAATCATATAGAGAGATACGTGGCCTCCTAACATGGCCATGTCTTGTCCCGTGTTGAATTCAAACTATACAGAAAGATACACAACCTCTCAACATAGCCATATCTTACCTTGTGATAAAATGCATAATAAACAAAAATGTACATGGCCTTTGGCACAATCGTATATTATCCCATGTTCACCTACATGGCCTCTAACATGATCATGTTGAGTTGAAACACATCTATTTCATTTTGATGTGTAGAGATACAATTCTAAGAACATGTGATTTGAATCATGTATAGGTTTGTAGATTTGTGAAGCTATAGAAGCGTAAGGAAAATCAAGATTTGCAAAGTCAAGTAACTATATACGATGTATGTTGTTTGTGCTTATTAAGTTAGATTTTGTGTGTAGACTAATTATTATTGTAAGTGAATTTGATTGTGTGAGCATGTGTTTGTGATTTGTTAGGTCCAAGAAATCGAGTGTGGGTCGATGTTCTTAAGGTGGCACCCCAATGATCAGTATGCGATGTTGTTCCTAGTGGAGTAATGTACCAAAATGATCCAAGTAGTATGTGGAAGGATGTTGTGAAAGGTCTCATGTTTGTGGAATGATGTTGTGGAAGAATGTTGTAAAAGGACTCATGGATAGTGAAGAGTACCCACTATCATATATATTATTATTATATATGGAAAATAGACTCATGAACATAGGGGAATACCCTTTGTCATATATATATATTGTTAGTGGAAGGATTGTGTGGTTATGTGTAAGGATGTATAATGATTCTGATGATGAGACTGTGTTGGCTAAATAATGTGAAAGATAAGTAATTTGTGTATGAATATTGTTTTGCATCATGCATGTGTTATTATTTCTATCATGTCATGCATATGTGTTTGTTTGTATACATGGTGTTAGGCATTAGCTCCCCCTCGTGGGACTGTTTTTAGTTACAGGTGCCATAAATGAAATTATAAGGTATGATGAGACCCTAGTGGAGACAAATCAGGATCTAGATAATGAGGAGAACATAGAATATATCTATTATGACAATGAGTAGTTAGATTAAGGAAAAACATTTTGAAATTACTTGTTAAGTTGTTTTGAGAAATTTTGTTGTATTTGAAGGTTATATGCTTTCGTTGTAATAAATTGAGGAGACTGTTGATGATATGCGTTTTTTTTTTTTTTTTTTGTTGAGGATAGAAATTCCTATCAATCTTTTATATGTAGCAGATGATTTAATTAGTATCATGAGTACATGAATGTAAGTGTTGGAGGATAGTAGAAATTGAGCCTTTACGTGTCTTCATCTAGCGAGGATATATAGCGGGCTATAGCGTTACCGAGTTCCGAGGTGTTATAGCTCATGTGGTATTAGAGCATAGGTTGATGGTCCATAAGAGCTTAGGTTTTAATTAAAAGAATATAGGTTTGTGATCTTTAAAGCTTAGGTTGATGGATCTATGGACTGCTTCGGTGATAATCCTTTTAATTAAGATGATGATATATAATGAGAGTAGTTAAAAAATGGAAATAATATTATTGATTAATGAACCCCTTCAATAATATTCAAAATGTTAATTTTAAATATTCTATACTCTGAGGAATGTATATATATTTTTATATATTTCCTCATTATTATAATTTATTTTGTAGAATGCCTAGGAGAATTTCGGGACCAGGATCATCCTCAAGCGTTGGAGGTAATGCTTTTAATAACAAAATGCCACATAGACCTCCTCAACATAGACATGGAGGAAATGAAGTTAATACTGCACATATGCTAGAGATGATTAATACTCTTGCTGGAGTGGTGATACAATAGTAGTAGCAAATACAAGAGATGCAAGTGTTGAATATGAGACAAGTGTAGATGATGGGGGAGATTAGAGAGAAGCTAGCTGGGGAAGTGGGTTTGGACCATTTTGTCAGAATGGTTAGAGAATTCAAGCCTAAGGTTGACAATCTACTGGATGCTAAGAAGTGGGTTGATGAGTTGGAGAAGACCTTTGAAGCACTGGGAACACCTAAAGACAAGAAAATGAAATATGTAGTATACCTATTAAGGGGCTCGGCTTTTGAATAGTGGTCAAGTGATTCCAAACTCAATGTAGGAGTGATTACATGGGGTAGGTCATGAGACAGAACTCAATCGTTTGATGAAATTCATGCCACCTGCATTTAGAGCTGATGAGCTCATCAGTTTGTATTGGAGCCAGAAGCCACTCTACAACATGAAGTGGTTGCTTTCCAACCAAAAACCTACTCTGAAGCCAAACTCCTGAAACATAGTCACAAAAGAACCAACGAGATGATGACTCTAAGAACTAGAATAGTACTGGTAAAAGACTTACCCAGGGTGTTACTATTCAAGAAAAGGTCAAGAGACTCCATATAGTACAGACTAGACTTGTGGTCATTGTAGAGTCCTCCTCTTAGGCTAGAACCTCATACATAAGTTATGGTCACAGATGTAGAAGATGCTATGGGCTACATGAGTTGAATGATTGCAAATGGCCAAAAGGTGCCTATTTTTCATGTGGGAAAACATGACACAGTATGAAGACTTATTGGGAGAGATTAATACCCTTGACATTCTGCTTTTCATGCAAATAGAGGGGTCATAAAATGGTGGACTACCTAAATAATAAAGGACTGAATGTGCAACCAGCATAGTAGGAAGAAATCAGGTTGGTAACAATGGTGGTAGACCCTAGCAAGCAAGGCTAAGATAGAAGGTATTGGCATGAGTGTTCATGTTATAGAGGTAGGACACTTCAGATATAGAGAATTTAGTAGGTACACTATTAGTAAATTCTGCTGAAGTGTATGTGTTATTTGACACTAGTGCATCACATTCATGTATATCTAATGTATTTAGAAGTAAATATGATGTATGTACTGAAGGTAGAGGATTGAATAAAATATGTAGAAAGGTCCGTATGGAGGTGTAGGGTAGAGTATTGATTGTAAATCTTCTAGTGTTAGACATGACCAATTTTGATATAATTTAGAAATAGATTGGTTGATTAAACATCATGTAACAATAGATTGTCATGATATGACCATCCATTTCAACGCATCAAAAGGAGAACAATTTAGTTTTAAATTAGAAGCACATAGGTCAACATGATTGCCAACATATGAACTATGGGGTAAAAGTATGATGGCATCAGTTGTAGTTGAGGTTGAAGATGTGATGAAAATTGAGAGAATAAGGGTAGTGAAGGAGTTTACGGATTGTTTTTAGAGGATCTGCTAGGTTTATCCCCAACAAGGGAGATTGGTTTCAACATAAATATAGTGCCTAATACAACTCTTATATAAAAAACCTCATACTGCATGGCACCTATAGAGTTGAAAGAATTGAAGGATCGAATACGGGAATTGCTGGATAAGAAGTTCATCAAACCAAGTGTCTCACCTTGGGGTGCACCTGTACTATTTGTAAAGAAGAAGGACAACAACATATGGTTGTACATAGACTATCGGGAGTTAATAGGGTCACTGTTAAAAATAAGTATCTTCTCTCGAGGATTGATGATCTATTTGATTAGTTGCAAGGGGCTCAAGTTTTCTTAAAAATAGACTTGAGGTCCAGGTATCATCGATTGAGAATCAAGGAGGAAGACATCCAAATGATTACATTCAAAATTAGATATGGACATTATGAGTTCCAAGTAATGCTGTTTAGACTCACAAATGCATCGGCAACCTTCATGGACTTAATGAACTGAGTGTTCAGGAAATATTTGAATAAGTTTGTTATTGTATTCATAGTTGACATTATGATATATTCCAGGAGTGAGAAAGATCATGAGTAGCACTTAAGGGTAGTGCTGAGTAGACTGTAGGCAGAGAAGTTGTATGCTAAATTTAAGAAGTGTGAATTCAGCCCAAAGGAAGTAACTTTTTTAGGACATGTGATTAACAAGGACAGGTTAGTTATAGATCTTGAGAAGATCAGGGTTGTGAATGAATGGCTCAGTCCAAAGACCATAACAGAAATTAGAAACTTCTTAAGGTAGTAGGACACTATAAAAGATTTGTAGAAAGATCCTCTAAACTAACAACCCCTTTAACTAAGTTAACTAAAAAAGGGGTAAAGTTTGTATGAAATGGCTGATGTGAAGCAAGCTTCATGAAACTAAAGGAGAGATTGACTTCTAAATCGGTGCTCACATTACTAGTCAGTGATGAAGAATATGTGGTGTACAATGATGCATCCATCTAAAGACTTTGGTGTGTATTAATGTAGAATGAGAGGGTGATAGCTTATGTATCTAGACAGTTGAAGCTTTATGAGAAAAACTACCTGACATACGATTTGGAATTAGTAGCTGTGGTATTTGCATTAAAACTATCGAGACACTACTTATATAGGGAGAAGTGCAAAATATTCACAAATTACAAGAGCCTTAAGTACCTCTTTCCTCGAAAGGAATTGAACATGAGATAGAGATGTTGATTAGAGCTAATAAAAGACTATGATTTAGAAATTCAGTATTATCTCAAGAAGGTAAACATAGTTGCTGATGCACTTAATAGGAAGACGCATGGTAATTTGGCGACTTTGATCACAACTCAAAAGGAAATATTAGAAGACATGCAGAAATTAGATCTAGAGATTATGACTCAAGAAATCAGAGCTAGACTTGCCAGTTTATGCACATAGTTAGCACTAATAGATACAACAAAAGTTGCATAAGCTAATGATAAGGGGGTGTGGGAGATTATGGAAAGGATAGAAGAGGGAAAGGCTATAGAATTCAATAATGATGAAGAGAGAGTATTGAGGTATGGTCACAAGTTATGCATGCTAAGTGTGGATGAATTAAAGAATAAAATATTGAAGGGGGCATATTATTCTAGGTACTCTATACACCCTAGAGGTACTAAGATGAATAAGGATCTAAAGTGTAATAACTGGTAGAGGAACATGAAGAGAGAAATTGCGGATTATGTATCGAAGTACCTAATATGCCGATAGATAAAAATAAAACATAAGAGATTTCTTGACATGTTACGACATCTACCTATACCAAAGTAGAAATGGGAGCATGTGACCATAGACTTTGTCATAACATTACCTAAATCTGTAACTAAGTTAGACACTGTATGGGTGATTGTAGACCAATTTACAAAATCTACTCACTTTATACCTATAGGCACTGGGTATAAACTTGAGAAGTTAGCATAAATCTACATCAAAGAGATTATGAGGTTGGATGGGGTATCGGTTTCCATAGTATTGGATAGAGATACCTCATTTGTGAGGAGATTTTGGAACAGTATACATAGGGCTCTAGGGATAAAGTTGCAATTTAGTATGACTTTTCATTCATAAATAGATGGCCAATTAAAGCGAACTATTTAGATATTAGAGGATATGTTGAGGGCATGTACACTGGATTTTGGTGGAAACTAGGATGAACACCTACCTATAGTAGAGTTCGCCTATAACAAAAGTTATCAAGCTACCATCTAAATAGCACTGTATGAAGCACTATATGGGAGCAAGTATCGGTTGCCTTTACACTGGGATGAAGTGGGAGAGAAACAAATATTAGGACTTGATTTGGTACAAAATGCAATTAACAAGGTGAAGTTGATCAGGTAGAAATTGTAGTCAGTCTAAAGCTATCAAAAGTCATATGTAAATAAGAGGAGATGTAAATTAGAGTTCCAAGTAGGAGACTATGTGCCGCAAAAGATCTCACCTACAAAGGAAGTGATTAGGTTTGGACTCAGAGGGAAACTAAACCCTAGATATGTGAGACCCTTTGAGGTCGTAGAAAAAATTGGACTAGTGGCATATGGACAGGCATTGCCACAAACCTGGCTAAAGTATACAATGTATTTCACATTTCCATGTTTAGGAAATATGTACCTAACTCAAACCAGATCACTACACTAGAGCCACTATAAGTGCAACCAAACCTCATGATAATAGAGAGACTTATTAGAATTGTGGACAGTAAAGAGCAAATCATGAGAAGAAGGGTTATTAACTATGTCAAAGTACAATGGAGCAACCAAATTGAGAGAGAGGCTACTTGGGAATTGGAAGAGGAGATGAGAAGAAGATATCTAGAACTCTTCTATGATCCAAGTAATTTTTAAGGATGAAGTTTTTTATAAGGGAGGGAGGATGTAAGTGATATTAATAAAATGCAGCTAGGTGTAAGATGGTAATTAAAATAATAAGACAGGGTCAATGTGGTTATTTTACGGTCAAGGTATATAAACCCTTCCATAACCTAGGGTTATAACTTTCTTCCTTTTTACTATTGCAACCCGTAAGACTCTCACAAAACCCTAGATACTCTTTACAGGGACCTAAAAGAGAAGAAGACTACCATGCCGCCACTAACTTATTAGATCAAGGTAAGTGAATTTATCAACGACTATTGATCGTTGGTTTAGTATACATTGTAAAGTGGGAGTTAATACAGTAGAACTTTTTACAGATCAATCGATTCTACACAAGTTTCAGATAAGGATTTAAGTGTTAGGATGACTTGATCTGATAAGTTGATAATCTAACTCTAATTAGCAATTTCCTATGGAAAAATACTGCACAATTAGGATTGGAATTTTTAGATTTGAGTTAGGGTTAGAAAGAATTAGGAATTTTGAATTGGAAAAAGAGAATCTGTGGTGAACAGTAAGATATACAGCCTCCTAACATGGTCGTATTGTGTCTCGTGTCGAAACCTAGATCATATAAAGAGATACATAGCCTTCTAATACAGCCGTATCTTGTCTTGTGTTAAACCTAAACTACATTGAAAGATATATGACCACTTAACACGGTTGTGTCTCACCTTGTGTCAAAATGCATAATAAACAGAAATGTACACGACCTTTGACACGACCATGTACTATCCTATGTTCACCTACACGACCTCCAACATGGCCATGTTGAGTTGAAACACATCCATTTGATTTTAATGTGTAGAGATACAATTATAAGAGCATGTAATTTGAATCATGTATAGGTTTGGTGGATTTGTGAAGCTATAAAAGTAAAAGGAAGATCAAGATTTACAAAGTTAAGTATGTGTATACCATGTGTATTGTTTGTGCTTGTTAAGTTAGATATTGTGTGTGGATTAATTATTATTGCAAGTGAATTTGATTGTGTGTGGATGTGTTTATGATTTGTTGGGTCCAAGAAATCGAGTGTGGGTCAATGTTCTTGGGTGGCATCTTGATGATCGGTATCTAACGTTGTCCCCAGTGGAGTTGTGTTTGGATAGTATGTAGAAGGATGTTGTGAAAGTACTCATGGATAGTAAGAAGTACTTACTGTCATATATATTATTATTAATATGTATGGAAAATAGACTCATGGACAAAGAGAAATACCTTTGTCATATATACATCCTTACACATAACTAGAGCCGGGAATGCGGGTCAAACAGGTTAGCTTGCCCCAACCCATAGGTCGAAGCGGGCCAGCCCGCAAGGGTTGCTGGTACAAAAGTTCGGCCAGTCGGTCTCTGCGGGCTAAGGCGAGTTGGCTTACCCCATATTTTTTTTTTTTTTACAAATTTAGAATGAAATTGTCTTTTTGCATTCACATTCACCGTGATATGATAGGTCTTGGTCTAAATAATATCATAATAGATAAGACTCTTATAATTTAGTCGTATAAATATCAATATTTTAAATAAAATAAAATAAATTTGAATATTTCTTCTCATTATAATTATCATAAAAAAAATATAACGTGACACAATCACACATTAATTTGCTAATCATTTGTTCAATTCTCACCCTTAATATAAGCACCAAGGTTTTGCTCATCTCATTTGAAGACAGCAGAATGATGCATCACCTTGTGGAAAAAAATAAGGACCTTCTACAATCTCATTTGTTATTTTAGTAGGATTGATTTAGTTTTCAATCTTACAATTTAATTATATATATTAAATCTTTACTGCATAATTAAATATCTACCATTAATATATAAAATTATAATATAATTAAATACCGAATCAATTTCATCAAAAATACGAGCGAAACTATATAAAATTTCAAAAATAAAGTATCTAGTTGAATTTTCTTTTTCTTTTTCTTTTTTTTTTTGTAAACAAAGATTAGTAAGAAGAATATTAATTGCATATATATATTCTTTAATTTACCTGCACCAGATATACACAAATCGAAAATGGTCCAAAATTTGCATACGTGATTACTTTCTAAAGTTTTCTTTTCTTTCGGGTAAATGAAATGGTGGTGACTTCCATTCACAAATTCAAATTCCTAAAAGTCCGAATATATTATTCTTTTTTTATTTTTTGGTGAGAGAACATATTATTCTCAACCACATGGAAACATCAACCTAGACGAGACCATTAACTATAACATGATTTTCCTCCTGACATTGTGTGATGATCACATGGACACAGGCTGTGTCCATCTGTCACTACTCATAGTCACTGGCGTAATTTTTTTTTTGAGGGCTAGCGGGCTAACTCACGCCCACAGCGAGTTAGCTTGCCTCGACTCATAAGCCAAAATTTTCGGTCCGCCTCATAAAATTTTTACAGGCTCCACAGGTAAGCCTGTTGGCCCGCCCTACATTTCTGGCTCTACACATAACCATACAATCCTTCCACAAACAATATATATATATATATACATACAGGCTCCATGGGTAAGCCTGTTGACCCGCCCCACATTCCTGGCTCTACACATAACCATACAATCCTTCCATAAACAATATATATAGTTATGTGTAAGGATCTATAATGACTCTGATGATGAGATTGTGTTGGCTAAAAATGTAAAAGATAAGTAATTTGTGTATGATTATTGTGTTGCATCATGCATGTGTTATTATTTCTATCATGACATATGTATGTGTTTGTCGGTATACATAGTGCTAAGTGTTAGCTCACCCCTCGCGAGACCTTTTTTAGTTGTAGGTGCCACTGGTGAAATTGTACGGTATGATGAGATCCTAGTGGAGACAAATCTGGATCCAGATAATGAGGAGAATGTATAATACGTCTACTATGACGGTGAGTAGTTAGATTAAGGAAAAACATTTTGGATTTACTTATTAAGTTATTTTGAGAATTTTTGTTGTATTTGAAGGTTATATGCTTCTGTTATAATAAATTGAGAAGACTGTTGATGATATGTTTTTTTTTTTTTTAATTTTTTAAGATAGAAATTCTTATCAATCTCTTGTATGTAGCAAATGATTTAATTATTATCATGAGTACATGAATGTAAGTGTTGGAAGATAGTAGTAACCGAGCCTTTGCATGTCATCATTTAGTCAGGACATGTGGTGGGCTATAACGTTACCAGGTTTTGGGGTGTTACATGAAACCTACTATGTGACATTTATACTTTGTTTGACACGAGAGAATGAAAGTGAAGGAAAAGATTATGAGAAGAAATAATATGGAAGAGAAGAATTGAAAGAATGTTTATTTTCTTTTATGTGTTTGAATAATGGAGGGAAACAAAAATGGAAGGAAAAATGTGATCAATATACCCATAAAAAGTAAAGAGAATGCATGTGAAAAGGAAAAAGGAGGGTAAATTTGTAAACGTAAAATTTTCTTCTCCTTTCCAGGGTTGGTGCTGGAAATAGTTATGTGGCCTTAAGGAAAAAATTTCGTCCATTTTTCTTCCCTTTCACTTTCCCTTCTATACTAAAAGATGGATTTACAATATTTTCCACTCCATTTCCTTTCCTTCCCATTCTTTTCCTTCTCTTTCCCTTTTCCTAAAGGCAATGTTAGTGTTCATTCAAAACCTTCCCATTCAAATAAACTATGAATGTGTACCTTATATAATGGAATTGCCCACTCACCTCCAAGTTAAGCTATGTTAACTCTTTTACTTAAATACTACTCCTCATCATGAATCCTATCAACCATAACTTCATACTGAAAATGAGTCACGGCGTCACAAATATCTATATGTATACATATAAAACTTAACATATAATGATGTTATATGTATTATGTATTATATATAACAGATTATATATAAATATATATAATAAAATATATTTATCTGTGATAATACGTATAATATGTTGTATATTGTATTATATTATGCTTACTATTAATAAGTAAAAGGTTCATCACTACTTTTTTGGGATTGAATAACCTTTAGTCAATCATTTGTAAGCACTTAACTTTCATTCAATATTATATCTTATATATAAAATAAAACATGGTGGAAATTACTAAAGAAAAAAAAATCATGATTTTTTTTTCTCCCTTCATATCTTTGCTTTCTCTCAATCAAATTTAAACTGTGCCAGTGTAAAATATATTTATTTAACTAATGATTATATGAATGAAAAACAAATAAAACAAAAATCACTAATGTTGCATATTATTTGGGCTACAAATAGCTATTATATTGAAGATTCTCTTTGGACTTGCATCATGGATGCATTTATTACTAATATATCATAGCTAATAGCTATGACGTGTACTATATTTTACAAAATATATTATACATTATATGCTATATATATATATATATTGTATTACGTATTATTTATAGGTAGTATTATGTATCCTATATTGGATAAATTATTTTTATTAGTTATACAAAATATAAAAATATGAATTAGGTCCTTATGTTGTACTCTTTGATGTTCTAAAACCGAGAAAATCGATCTGCTCCCAATTATCAAATGGACCCGTCCATTTAAAACATGAATAGAGAGATAGAGCTTGCAAAATATTGGAATATGTTGCTACATGTGTATCTCCTACACCAATTTGTTAAGCAACCTTTCTAGAGACAGCGTTATAGATCGGCTAAACATACAAACAAAGATATCAAGTAATGGTAGGGTGGGGTACTTGTAGGGTGGGGGTGGGGAAGTCCACGTACAAATTTAATGAAAAGCTCCAAACCAACCGGTGAAAAATGATGAGCAAGATTGTAAGTAAATGGGATAAATACTTAAATAATATAATTTTAAAAAAATTCATAAAATAGGATATTTATAAAAATTATTCCAAAAATAGGTCGTAAAAGTGTAGATCCGATCTGTGCATCAACATAATTTTTTTTCAAACTTTGAAGGATCATAAGTTTTCACTTGTGTAGAGTCATGGAGCCCATAATATATAAAAAAAGATTGATTTGAGTCTAAGATTAAACTATGTTGCCGTTTGATATTTTTATGAAGGTCAAATTGTTATATTTTCATGAGTTACTGGCCATTAGATTGATAAAAAGAAAAGATGAAGTAGTAGACCTAGTTTTTTTTTTTTCCTTCCCCCCACCACCCGTATATTATAAGATAAAGCATAGAGGGTGGGTCTTTACATATTTTTTTTTTATAAATTTCTTTTTCAATAATTATTAAAAAAATTTATGTATTCGTGCCTTCGTAATCTATTTTTGAAATAATTTTTATAAATATCCTATTTCATAATTTTGTTTAAAATCATATTATTTAAGTATATTTCCCTAAACAAATCCATTAGTGTAATAGTATAAATATAGATACTAATAAGTTATCGTTATATAAGTAACACTCCACGATTGAGTAATAAGAATTTGCGTAACTTTGTGACATCATTACTAAGACCTTTGGCAATCGATTATCCCCTAGAACAATCAATTGCCCTTTCCATATATATCTCCAACCTTTTCATTTGTTGTATTTTTATCTATTGCTTCAAACCCAGGGTCTCAAAATTGAAAACGCAATCAATTCAAGAACTCCAACAATTATATTTTTGGATGGCTAATGATGAGTTACTTAGGCTGTTTAGTTACGGTAGCACTCACATTCCTGGATAAGGATTTTGTAAATACACGAATATTGCAGCTAAGGTTAATATTGTAAATAATTTAAAGGGATTGAGGGCAATTTGGTAATTCCTACGAGGACTGTAAATCGGCCGTTATAAACCTTATTGACCTTTTTCTTCCTTTACCTCTCACAAAACCCTAGAGCCTTCTTATGTGAATCGATAGAGAAGGAGATGGCGTGTGAATCAATAGAGAAGGAGACGACCTTTTCCCACCAATAGCTTATCGGATTAAGGTAAGTAAATAAATCAACGATTGTAAATCTTGATTTGAGTATGTACATGGTAACGTAGGGAATTAACGTATTGAGGTTTATAGATTTAGATCAATCCGTGATACACAAGGGATGCAACAAGCGATTCACTCATCAAGATCACAAATTGGGTTAAGTAAGTGTATCTACTAGTATATTACATTATGAATTTTATGTTAAATGGATCAATTAGGTTAAATTGAATAGCAATAGAGCTTATGGATCGATTTACGAGGTGTACAGTGAGATAAATAACCCTTGCCTCTCACAAAACCCTAGAGCCTTCTTGTGTGAATCGATAGAGAAGGAGATGACGCATGAATCCATAGAGAAGGAGACGACCTTTTCCCACCAATAGCTTATTGGATTAAGGTAAGTACATAAATCAACGATTGTAAATTGTGATTTGAGTATGTACATGGTAGCGTAGGGAATTAATGTATTGAGGTTTACAGATCTAGATCAATTTGTGATACATAAGGGACGCAACAAGCAATTCACTCATCACGATCACAAATTGGGTCAAGTAAGTTTATCTATTAGTATATTACATTATGAATTTTATGTTAGATGGATTAATTAGGTTAAATTGAATAGAAATCGAGCTTAGGGATCGATTTACGAGGTGTATAATGAGATACATGCCCCCCCAACACAACTATGTTGGAATTGTGTTGAAAAATAAAAGTAGACTGAGAGATACATGGTCTCCCAACATGACCGTGTTGAAGACCGTGTTGAAAATGAAAGGTGAACAGAGAGATACACGACCTCTCAATACGACTGTGTTGAAAAAAAAAAATTTCAACACAACCATGTTGAGGTCGTGTTGATGAATAGTAAATAGAGAGATACATGACTTCTCAACATGACCATGTTGAAGGCCATGTTGAAAAAAAAAATGACCTAGTGATTAGAGAGAGATACATCACCATGTTAAGACTATGTTAGAAAAAAAAGAAAAAGAAAAAAAAGGGGAAAACAGCATGACCTCTCAACATGACGATGTTGAAAAGAAAAATTGTATATGGCCTTTGGCATGGTCATGTGTTACCTCGCACTTAACTACATAACTCTAAGCATGACCATGTTGAGTTGAAACGCGTTTAGTATCCTTTTGATATTTATAGGAATATAATTCTAAAGTCAAACTATTTGAATCATGTATAGGTTTAGAAGGATTGCGAAGCTAGAAAAGTATAAAACAAACCAAGTTTTGCAAAGTTAGGTACATGTATATCATATTTGTTGCTTGTGCTCGATAAGTTAGACTTTTGTGTGTAGGTCTAATGATATTGTAAATGAACCAGATTGAGTGTGCATGTGATTGTAAATTGCTGGGTCTAAGAAACCGAGTGTGGGTTGGTATTCTTAGGGTGGCACCCCAATGATTGGTATGTGACATTGTCCCTAGTAAAGTCGTGTACCGAAATGATTTGGGTCTTATGTGGAAGGTTGTGTTGTGAAATGTTGTGACGTGGAAAGTTGTGATGTGTATTGTGAAAGTTGTCGTGTATGGACTCATAGACAATGGGGAGTACCCATTGTCATATATTTTATTATGTATGGATGTGTAAGGTTGATGTGCGATAACTCATGAACTCATGGACAATGGGGAGTACCCATTGTCATACATATATATATATATATGATGTATGGATGTGGAAGGTTGATGTGCGATGACTTATGGACTCATGGATAGTAGGGAGTACCCACTATCATATATATATTATTATTATGTATGGTAAGAGACTCATAGACAAAGATGATTACCTTTGTCATGTGTATTATTATTATATATGGAAAGAGACTCATAGACAGGGGATTATCTTTGTCATATATGTATATATGTATGTATATATTGTTTGTGGATGGGTTGTAAAATGATGCTTAGAAATGTTATGTGTGAAGATGTTTATGTTGTGATTATGTATCAGATAAGATTGTGAAAGATAAATAAAATTGTGAATCAATATTATGATGTATTTTGCATGTGTTACTATTTCTGGCATGGCATGTGTGTGTGTGTATAGGTATGCAAAGTATTGGGCGTTAGCTCACCCCTCGTGGGAATTTTTTTTTAGTTATAGATGCTACTGGGGACATCGTAGGATATGTTGAAAATCTGGGGGAATCAACTTAAGATCAGAACAATGAAGAGAATATAGAATACGTCTATTACGATGACTAGTAGATAGATTAAGGAAAAACATGTTAAATTTTTATTTAATCATTTTGGGAATTTCTATTGTAAGTGAATGTTAATCACTTCCGCTGTTTAAATTGAGAAGATTATTGATGACTTATTGTTGAGAATAAGAAATTTCATTAATCTTTGTTATGCGACAGATGATTTAAGACTATTATCAAGAGTATTTGAAGAATAGTAGTAATAGAACTTTTGCAATGAAAACATGTGGCGGGTCGTAGCGTACTTGGGTTTCGAGGTATTACAAATTTACTTGAGTGACCAAAACTCTTTGACAGAACAATTGATGATTTATTTGAATCAACAAAAAGGGAGTTACATGAACAAATTGCTGCTCATATGATGGGAAGGGCCACCGTTTCTTGTCATCATGAAAGCCACCCAATACCTACTGATCCGCATCAGGATTTCTTCTCATTACAAAGCATTTTCGACATTTTAAAGATACAACACACGAACTGAACCGACAGTGTGGGCACTGAGGAACATGATCATGCACTAACTAAAAAGGAAAAAGGAACAACATATTTTGTTGGGAATTTTACACCCGTATTTTCATTGTCTCATTTCTGCATTACTGTAACATGGGCCTGCACACATTTTCAGCCATTTGTTGTGACAGGTGACAATGAAGCAAGACAAGATAAAGATAAATATGGGGATAAGAAGGTCATTCAAGAGGACTCCATTTATGTCATTCAACCTACAGTTTTGTTCGACAATAATTATGTCGTGGGTGGCAAGCTCCATCTTGTTAAGACACTGAGAATGGTTTAATTATTTAGAGTAGTTCTCTCTCTCTCTCTCTCTCGGGTGAAAGTTAAATTATTTAGAGTTGGTTGTATAATATGTCAGTCCCCCAAATCTAGAGGTATATTATAGTTTGCCGCATGTTGGCTTCTCACAAATACTTGTCTACACTTTCGAATCTTCTTTGTACAAATTTTTTATTACCTAAAACAAGTCTCATCATTGATGAGATATGAAGCTCAACAAGTAAGGATTTACCTAAATGCATTATTTTGTCATGCCCGAATCCAAAGGCATGGTCATCACCACATATCACTATCAAGATAGGAATGTACAAGGCTTACATTCTACGCTTACCAATCTTAAAGTTCAGCTATTAATAAAAACAAATTCTCCAAATGATTAGACGTATCACATATAATATATTGCACATATCACACACACACACACCTATATATATGATATTCGCATACATGCATACAAATTACTAAATGAAATATACAATTAATTAATTAAATATATCATTCAGTCCAAATAAATAACACAAACACAAAAATCAAAATTAAGAACTCAGATTCCAATTGTATACATAACTGAACCACAACTTAATATCATTTGCTGTTGCTGCTACTTATCTTAAATGTGGCTAGCAAACCCTGAAATATGATTTTCTCAAATTATTAATCGACAAAATGTGGGGGTTAAACTTGTCACTGTCTACCTCAAACATATTAATCACCTCATATCGATTTATCACCACTTAACCAACCATCAATGATTAAATCAATTACAATGGTCTAAACAACATCCTATTCCACAAATTAGCACTTTGCTGTAACACCATTGCCTCTTGACTGTATTGGACATGACTTACTCATATTAACAACTCACCAAGTCATTGTAATGAATCTTTGCACCTACATTACCCACTTTATCCAAGATGTCTAACACACTATACTCTTATCGATGGTTGCTACATGTAAGACCACATGGTTGTGCACAATACAACAGAACATTTAGTTAGGTTGGATATTTGTTAGTCCATTTCAGTTATCCCACATAAGCACAATCAATACATGTGCACTATAGCACTCACATCTATATTTTGAAATCTAATTCCTTGATCCTTTGAATCCAACACATCCTATTAACATTAAATTACAAAACCAAAAATTTAATTTAATTTCATTTCAATTTCCATTATCTAGATTTTTCTATTCCTTCTGTCTTCTTTCTAATTAATTGATTAATCCATTGCCATAAACCCCAAATTATTTGATCTAGAGTTTTCAACCAATCATGAGTTATAATGGTTACCAAAGGAACAATGGGTCAACCTATAGGGACGATCAACCAAGTTACGAGGGAGGTCAACAAGTCTTCTTTTATTTGATTCCATCTTTTGAGCTTGTTCATTTATATATTCATAACACAATTCAATTTTGGGGTTTCTATAAACCTATCGCCCATTCCTTATACAAAACCCTAATTTTACATTCAACAATTTTACTCTATTCAATAACATCTAGGCCTCTTTTTGTAGATCCATCTTCTAAAAATATCCTAGGTTTAATCAAGATTACTAACTCTCCATTCTAATTCCTAATCATGAACCTTAAATTTGTAGATTTTAAATCTTATACAATAATTAAACTAGCGAATTGCCTAAGGTTATAGATTTATTAATTATGTTCTTTAAGAATCTATACATAATCTTATATTTATGTAATTAGATTTTAGAATTTGCTTGTAATTACTATATCTCCATTGTAAATCCAATTTATAAACCCTAGATTCAATGATTTAAATCAATGTTGCAATTAGATTAAATATTATCATAGACTACTATCGAGCTTAATTTAAAATTTTTATTATTTTTCTAATTCAATTCATATTAAATCCTATGCCCATCTAATACAAATCCTCAATTTGAACTAGAATTTTTTTTTCCATTTTCATCATTTATTTGGAGTCGTCACCCAACTGGAGTTGAGAAAAAAATTATTAAGTTAGAATTATTTGAGCGGATTAATTCTAACTTTAACACTAATCAATGAAACCGTTTTTTGTTTTTTGTTTTTTTAAACAGAAAAGCCAGAAATTCTTGACTCAGAGGGTTATCATATTAAACCTTAAAGTTATTACCTTAACCTTCTGAAATTTTTATTTTATGATATTCTTTTTAGCACAAAAGAAAATACTAATATAAAACAAAATAATGATTATACTAATAATGGTTTAAAAATATATATATTTTTATTTTTTAGAGTTGCTCCATAAGGGTGCCTATGTACCCACAATTCGGGATTAAATAGATCGTAGTTCGCTTTCATAAACCTTTAGTGAATTATTTAATCTTAATTATGAAAACATGCCAGGTTTACATTTATTACCATTTAAATGCATTTAAAGAAATTTCTAACCTTAGGCTTTATTTCTTAATTTTGAAAAAAAACTAAAACCTCTATTTTTGAAAAACGTCAATTATTATTATTATTATTTTTTCTTCATCAAAATCCATTTTCTAGATGATAAAACATTTTATACATACATAGATATATTTTAGAAAACTCACACCTTAAACTAAAAAAAAAAATTAAAAGAAAAAAAAGAGAAATTCTAAACCTAATTTTCCTTTATTAAGATTTTCATTATTTAATCAATAACAAAAGAAAACAAATTTCTAAAACATATGTCTTTTATCATTATTATTAT
The DNA here is from genome assembly GCA_037954665.1 of Laguncularia racemosa. Classification (NCBI taxonomy): domain Eukaryota; kingdom Viridiplantae; phylum Streptophyta; class Magnoliopsida; order Myrtales; family Combretaceae; genus Laguncularia; species Laguncularia racemosa. The sequence goes on along the minus strand of JBBMOL010000025.1, from coordinate 5,728,741 downwards.
TTATTATCATTTATTTGTTTATTTATTTTTTTATCTTTTTATTTATTAATATTATTATTAACTAAAACTAATAATAATAATAATAATAATATGAGACTCCACTCACCTAGACGTAGGTCGGTGCGGTTCGGGTCGAGTCGGCTTGGTTTGGTTCTGTTCAAGTTGAAGGTTGGCAAGTTTGTCATAGATTCAAGTCCTCTATACGTACTCTGGCAAACGGCAACACGAGGTGAGGACTCGGGATGCTTCCTGGGCACGGGTCGATGTGGAAGTCAACCACGTTCGGGTGATTCGCGATGTCAACAACGGCTAGGAACGGTGACTGTGGGGGGGTTGCGGTGTAGCAGTGGGTGTTTGTTTTTATTGTTTTTTTTAGTGATCTTTTGCTTCCTTTTTTCTTTTTCTTTTTCTTTTTTAAGTTCTTGAAGTCGAGTCCTATTTATAGACTCACAAAATCCCATTTCATAAGCTCAAATCAAGCTCACAGTTGAAACCTATCTTTATCCTTTTTGAAATTTGAATTGATCTGTGTAGATTTTTTCGTGTTTTGTGATTTATCCTGTTTTTTCTTGTTACTAATCGATAATGATCAAGAAAATTCACATGATTAGGTTTGATTCGTATTTATTGGTGAGCCTTTTTTTTTTTTATTATTTTCTTCCCTTGTTTTCGGCATTGATGTTGTTGTAGAGGAAGAAGAAGGCATATGTTCGCTTTGACCAATCGCATACTGCCATGTGGTAGCTCGGAGGGAAAAAAAAAAGAAAGAAAAATGGCACATAGTGCCTCCCCATAGATTTGAACCTGAGACCAGCAATTCCAACACACGCACACGAACAACATGCAAACCAACTAAGCCAGCCCATTTCTCAGTTTATTATTGTAATTAAATTACATATTAACCTACTTTCTTAGTTAATTTTTTCTTTTTTGAAGTTCTCGAGTTTAATTTAGAAACCCAAATATATATATTTTATTTGTTATTTTTATAAGAATTTTTTTTATTTTTTTAATTATTATTATTTTTATTATTTTGTAAACCTATCTTTGTTTTTGATTTTTTTTTTAATTATTATGTTTAGATGGGAGTAAAAATGGGATGTTTACAACCACCCCTCTTTGTAGTAAAGTTTTGGGAAAACTTGGCTACCAAGACAATAAAAATACCATTTTTGCTTAGGAGAAAGGACGTGTAAAGCTATATTTAGTTGGCTATTTGAATCTAGATTTGCTGGGGAGTTATTTGACCAACAGGTTGAGTAAGGAAGACGCTCTATGAGCTAGTAATCCTATGTTGCAAAAGAAGACAGTTGCTTTACACGGACCAATATCCCTTAGCGAGTGGTCTTGGTCAAGAAGCAACCTTTAGGAAGAGCTTATCTAGACAAGTGCTCTTATGAGCTGACTAATCAATGATATGAAGCATCTTACTAGATTAGCAACCCTAAAAAAGGGATTGTTGAGAAGAGTGCTCTTATAAGTTGACCAATTGATAACATGAAGTGTCTTACAAGACCAGCAACTGTAATTGGATATCTAGGATAGTGCCCCATGGTGAGCTAACTAATTGATAGTGGGACGTGTCTTTTAGACTTGTGGACTTAAGAGAGAAAGCCTAGGAAAGTGCCCTTATAGGCTAACTAACCGACAATAGAAAGCATCCTTTTGGATTGACAAACATATTAGGGGGCGTCTCAGTAAACTAGCAACCTTTAGAAGGGATTGTAAAAGTGCTCCTAGGAGCTGACCGATTGATAATAAGAAACGTCTTTTAAACTAGCAAATTTAAATAGAAATGTGGCTCACCATTGGAAGCCTGACTAAATGAGGAATGATTTCTCAATTTTTATTTCTTTTGAGTTTAGATACTTACCTGGTCACCGCAGATAACAACCAAACAACCAAACCCTCATGATAATCTAACCTTCCTTCGCTATCTTTTTCTTGACTAGAGTAGAAGATCTTGATGCATTTTTCTTATGGGTTTAGCTCTTACGATTTTGGTATTAACCTAAAACAACACCAAACCTGCTATTCGAGAAGGGTAAGATCATAAAAAAATTTAATGAGTTTTACAATTCCATCACTGTTCATTATTCATTATTCTCTTGTATATGTAATGAAGTGAGTGATAATATGGGAAAATGGTGTAAACATTTGTTTGATAGTGACTGGTTAGGGTGATTTTTACATTCAGTGGCCGCTCAGGGATATCAACTTTGCTTGTAGAGATATGAAAATTAAACCACGAAGTTGTAATGATTGTTAGCATTCATGAACTTTTGGTAAAACTTTATTATTCATGTCTAGGGATAATACATCTTAACCGCATTTGCATTTATGGGGTCCAATTTTGGACCATCCATTTGAGCTAATATTAATGCCCCTCCTAATAATGCCCTTTTTACAACATACGAACCTTCATAATTTGGAGTGAATTTACCTCTTGAATCTTATGCATTAGGGAGAACCTTCTTTAGTACTAAGTCACCTTCCTTAAAATGTTGCGGCCGCATTTTTTTGTTGAATGGTCGGGCCATCCTTTGTTGGTAGCATTGGCCATGGTAATGCTATGAGTCTTCTTTCATCGATTAATTTTAATTGCTCGATCCTTTTCTTTACCCAATCAAATTCATCTAGTTGTGTCTTTTATAAAACCCTGAAGGATAGGATTTCGACCTCGACTGGTAATACTGCCTCAACACCATATACTAGGGAATACGGAGTGACTAGTAGACGTTCGAATAGAGGCCCTATAGGCTATGAGTGCGAAGGGTAACATCTCGTGCCAATCTTTATAGGTGACGGTCATTTTCTCAATAATCCTCTTAATATTTTTGTTAGCTGCTTCTATTGCCTCATTCATTTGAGGTCGGTATGGAGTTAAGTTTCTGTGATTTATCTTAAATTGTTGACATAACTCCATCATCAATTTTTTTGTTGCAGGGAACTATATGCCTTCTAGTGATATCAACATTGCCCCAATTCCACATCTAAACACATTGATAGCTCCATCAAAATACATCTTCCATTTGGGATCCTTTTTTATCTTGGATTCTTTTTCTGACTCACCTTCTGCCATCAGTATATTTTCATCTAGGAACTAGGCTTGTGATTCTCAGGAATCCCCTTCGATTGGGTACTAAGCCAACTGATCTGCTAATGTCTGCCCCTTCATCAAATTTTGAGTTATTTATGTGACGTCAAATGCTGATAGGAGCATATGCCATTTGGAAATTCTTCCTAACAAAATAGGTTTCTTCGCTAAATATTTCAGGGGATCATATTTCGTTAATAGTTTGATGGGATAATAAAGAGTATATTGTCTCAGTCGATGCATAACCCAAACTAGTGCGTAGTAGGTTCTTTCTATTTCGGAATACTTTTGTTCACCTTCTGTGAATTTCTTACTCAAATAGTATATAGACTGTTCCCTTCCTTTTTCATCTTTTTGTCCCAATATACACCCCATCGACTCGGGAAGTATTGTGAGCTATAAGACTAAAGGTCTTCCTGGTTTTGGGACTACTAGAACCGAAGGGTTCATAAGATACTCCTTGATCTTCTTAAATGCCTCCTCGCATTCGTCATCCCATTCCACTGTAGCATTCCTTTTTAGTAGTCGAAATAATGGGTGGAATTTATCCGTGAGTTGTGAGATAAACCGAGCAATGTAATTTAACCTTCCCAATAAACCTTTTTCCTCTTTGATGGTACGTGGAAAAGGCATTTCTAGTATGGCTTTTACTTTATCAGGGTCGATTTTAATGCCTTCTCAACTTACGATGAACCTCAACAACTTACTAGATGTGACCCCAAAGGTGCATTTCTTTGGATTTAACTTCAAATGACACTTTCTTAATCGTTCGAATAGTTTTCGTAAGACAAACTCATGGCTTTCTCCTTCTTTGGATTTAGCTATCATGTGGTCAACATATACTTCGACTTCTTAATGCATCATGTCATGAAGTATTGTGACCATTGCACTTTGATATGTTGCTCTAGCATTTTTTAAACCGAAAGGCATGACTTTATAACAAAAGGTACCTCAGGTCGTGATAAAGGTTATCTTGGTTTTATCTTTTTTTGCCATTTTTATCTGATTATATCATGAGAAGCCATCCATAAATGAGAAGAGAGGACTTCCTGTGGTATTGTCTACCAAGACATCTATGTGAGGTAAGGGGAAGTTGTCTTTAGGTGTAGCTTAGTTTAGATCTCAGAAATTCACACATACCCTTGCTTTTATGTTTTTCTTCAAAATAGGAACTATGTTTGCTACCCATTCTAGATAGTCTAATTCTTCGATAAACTCGATTTCTAGTAGCTTCTTGACCTCCTCTTTGATCTTTAGTAAGATGTTAAGCCTAAATCTTCTTAACTTTTGTTTTTTAGGTTTGGCATCTTCTCTTATAGTAGCTTGTGAATTACTATTGATCGGTCAAGTCTTGGCATGTCACAATATGACTAGGCAAACACATCTGCATATTCAGTTAGTAACTTTGTTATCTCGTGCTTTTGCTCATCACTTAAATTACCTCCAATCTTAAGGTCTTTAGGCTCTTCTTCAGTTCCTAGATTAACTATCTCCACTGGCTCATTAATCAAAGCTTTACTTTGTTCATATTTTTGCCAACTCTCTTATATTGCTTTGTGGTCATTAATATCATTTTCGATAGTTGGCTCAACAATGTTGGAAGTGATATCAATATTTTCATTATTTTCATGCGCGAGATATCCTTGGCATTTATAAAGAATATCGAATCTGTGTGGAAAATGAAGTGAAAGTATATAAGTAAAGGAAAAAGGCATAATTGAAATAATTTGTAATTTTATTACTGGACATTGTCGTAGAGTCGTATTGAACAATGATGGATGTGATCGTGAAAAAATCTTAATTATGATTGCTCCCTATTCTAAAGCAGACCTAGTGCTATTAAGAGGATAGGCAAACCAATTATTAAGAGCCAGAGATAGGCTGGAGACGCGAGGAGCCGAAGTCTCTGTTGATGAGTCATTGTTGTTGAAGTTGGCTTGGATTGTTCCCGGATCTTGAGTGCTAATCGACCGAGAACAAATCTGTTGAAGGGGTAGGAAATCTATCTGCGTATCATATAGTCTCTCTCCCCTTCTACCCTTAATGTACCTTACTTGAATCTCTTCTCTCGGAGTAAGGATATACCCTAACCCGAACATCCCTTGCTATCCTTTCTTGAATCGGGGCCTCACTTCACTTATCTCTTCTTTAACGACCATGCATACTTCATCGAATATTTGGAGCCCAAAGTTTTTAGGGCCATCTTCCCTAATGTAGGGTATAGTCATTTCCTTATAGATGACATAGTCTTGCTCGCCTAACATGGTGACTATTTGGCCATTTGATATGAATTTGACCTTTTGGTGAAGGCTCGAAGGTATGGCTCCTACTGTGTGTATCCAAGGTCTCCCTAGTAGTAGATTAAAGGACCTTGGGATGTCGAGGACTTGGAATGAGATATTGAGAATTTGCGGGCCCATCTCTATCGACGGACCAATCTCTCCCACGATTTCCCTCTTAGAACGGTTAAAGGCCTTGACTACCAATGAGCTTAGCTTAATGTTGCTCATATTAACCCCTAGCAAATCAAGGGTAGCTAGAGGGCATACATTAAGAGAAGATCCGTTGTCTATGAGGACTGGGGATACTATTGTGTTGTTGCATTTTACCATTATAAAAAGTGGCTTGGTGTGCTGGTCACCATCTTCTCTTAACTCCTCAAGCGAGAAGCATATCTAATCCATGGTAAAGATCGAGTCTGTGACGTGGCTCAATTTTTCTATTGCAATTCCCTCTAGCACCTTGACTTGTCTAAGCACTTTAAAGAGTGCCTCTCGATGGGGTTTATATGACATAAGAAGGCCTATGAGTGATATTTGGGCTGGGACTTTTGGTGAGTTGTTCCATGATCTTATACTCATTTGATTTAATCATCTTTGTGAACGCAGGAAGTACCTCTTCCTCTTCCTTTTCTACCTTAGCGAGGGGCTTCTCAATGGAGACCCTATTTTCAGGATCGTAGATTCTTCCAGAGCGAGTGATCCCTCCTATAATTGAAGCTTTCTCCTGGTTGACAGCTTGATAGTCAAATGGTGTCGCTTTATATTTCTCTAGGGAGATTGGGACATGGAACACATACTTCTTCTTTGGGACCTTTACCTCTATTTTTAGTTCCTCGTAACATTTTATAACTACTGGTTTTGGGCTAGATCCGATCATATTTACGGACTTATCTTTCCTATCTAGTCGGTTGTCTTCCTCTTCGAATTCAGGCCCCCAACCAGTAGACGACCCATAGATTGTTGGTGTGAATGAGTAATTTACCAAATATTTGAACTTTTTGAATGATTCACCTAAAGTGTCAACTATTGGATCTCTAGCCAACCACCTCTTTCTTAACTCCCTTTGTGTGTCACTTTTGTGTGGCTTGGGAGCTCTATTCTTGTTCTTTACTTCTTTAGATGGTTGGTAGATAGTAGGCTCAACTTGAGTTTTGTCCTTTAGGTTCATGCACTGTAAATGGCCTGCTTGTTGCACCGTTTGTTTTGCTGGGGTAGAGAGTTCTTTTGGTATAAGTTTTGTCCCTTCGGATGTGAACATGTTGATCATAGGATTGTGATTGGGTAGCAGATTGTTGTTGATTTTTGGGGTTAATGCATTGATGAAATCCAACTGTACTATTTTTGCGTCGATTAAATCTTGGATTTTGTTCTGAAGTCTCTAACACTTGTTAGTAGAGTGTCCTTCTTGCCCCATATGATACTCACATTTAAGGCTGGGGTCGAAATTCCTTAGCTTGTATCGGTCATTAGGGATATCGAAGTTGATCAAATTATTTGCTCGTAATCGAGCGAAAACTTGGCTGAACGGGATAAGGATTGGAGTGAACTATCTTAAAGCTCTGGTAACTTGGGTCTGATTCACTGATGATTGTTGGATTGGGGTGTTTGTTGTCTGAAAAGTCATGTGAGACCCCAATCTGCTACTCCTGCTTGAGTTAACCATACCGACTGTGGCTTCTTTACCTTTATTATTCCCCATGGGCCTTGGGGATGATGCGATTTTGGGAGAGTCAGTAGTTTGGAGTTTTCTGGATGTAATGGCATTCTTTATCTTGCATCTTACTGCCACTACTTCTGTGAAATTAGATGAGGTCTGTCCCACCAGATGCTTGAAATAAGGCTTCTCCAATGTATTGGTGAAGATGAAAGTTAACTCCTTCTCCGAGATTGGAGTGGAAACCTTAGTGGCTTGAGCCCTTTAACAATGAGCATATTCTTTGAAGGATTTGTTATGCTTCTTTTGAAGGCTCCCTAAATTCAATACTGAAGGGACAACTTCGATGTTGAATTTGTATTGCTCATAAAACGCACGGACCAATTTATCCCAAGCGTTGACTTGATTGAGATCTAACTATGTATGCTATATTAGAATAGGGCTTATGAGGTTGTCCTGAAAGGTTTGGACCATGAGCTGGTCATATTGTGCGCATTTACTCATTTTTTGTACATATAGCCTTATGTGCATCTTTGGACAACCGGTGCCATTATATTTCTCAAATTCTGATACCTTGAATTTTTCTGGATAAGCATCTATCCTATATACCAATAGGTCCATGATGTCGGTTTGATCAAAACTGTCAGGACCCTCCAAAGTCTTTATCTTGTCAGCCAGTTACTGGAAGAGTTTCCTCTCTATTTCTTTTTGCCTATCTTCCATTTCTCTCTTTATGTCATTTGAAGTTGGCCCCATATTGATCGTCGTTTTTGGTTCATACTCAAATGCAGGGTTGAGTCAGGAGTTGATTTCCTCATATTTTGGTGGCTAGATTTCCACCGCCTTTCCCTTTTAAGCCCCTAAATGTTCCTTTTGAGTAGGCTGGGTGGCGCGAAGGAGTCCAATGCTCTCAGTCAAGAAACTGGCTTGTGTGGTCAATTGTTGGACTGTTTATACCAATGATACGATCCTTGGATCAGGGGAGGTGTCAGTGCTGTTGCTATTGCTGCTGTTGATGTGGTTATTGTTGTTGTTGTTGCCACTGCTAACCATTTTAGTCTTGGAGCGCGTGTTGCTTGGACTTCTCGGAGGGTTTGGTTGTTTAGGAGTTATCTTTGATACTTGGGAAGTTGGACTCGATTTCTATTAGCAAGCATTTATTTATAAAAAAATGAATGGGTATGATGCATGTATCACACATAGATGCAAAAGAACCAGCACTTAATTAATGATGTAATAATACTAGATTTTTATTAATATTGCAAACTTTGGAGTTCAATGCTTTTATTAAAAACATAAGAAAGAAATGCTATGATCTAATTTCTCCTAACTTCTAAGCTTCCTCTTCTTTGGTTAGGTGGGCATTGAATCTTTCTTTTTCTTCTCAACGCCCATGGTGGCTTCCAGTGTTTTAACCCTTGCTTGGGTTTTCCTCAATTGGGCTTCAAGTGCCTTGTTCCTTTGATTAGATTCCTTGAATCTATACTTCCACATGTCTTTCTTGCTTTCTGTGGTTTCAAAATGGACTTCCATCCAAGCCTTTACCTATTCCATGTAAGTTTTCATTTTTGAGCTTAGGTTGCTTGGTGCAAGCTGAGTGATATCAAGAGCATGGTACATCCTTTCCCCCGTCTTATATAATTGGTTGATGACAAAATCCTTGGTAGCTCGGTGTTTTCCCACTTTACCATCTAATTCCTCGAAGTCTATATTAGGGCTCTTAATTTGGGCCTCCCAAAGAGCCTTTACCTCTACTAACTTGGTGATCTTATCAGCTACTAACATGTTTAGGTCTTGAAATTCAATTGTGATCCTTTCTGATGATGGCCTGTGAACTATGTCTTGGATGGTGCCAAACTGACGGACTATTGAATTTGGATGATAACCCGTGCACCAATTAAGCCTAATCAATGGAACAACTTGAAATTTTTTGCACATTAGAATAATCTTATTGCAACAACTCCATCTAGCAGACCACAAAATATCTTTAACATTGAAACCCTTGAGCACTTCAACCCAACTATAGCTGGGAAGGTCGTATGGCAGCTTCATCTTTTCTGCACATGAATCTATGAGGTCCACTTGTTGGGCTAGTGATTTTCTAACTATGTTTAGCCAAAAACATTTGAGGTGACTTACAAACCATATCAGAATAAGGTTAATATTTGAGTGGAGGATTCTATGAACCTTTTTCTTTACGAAATTTAGATTTTAGATCTACTTAACTAAAAAGGCTAGGATGTAAGACTTTTCTTCTAAGAATTGAAATACCAATTCTGCAACTTTATAATGAATGTGGAAGATCCTAGTAGGAAAAAGGATAGTTGCAAATGTTGTTAAGATGAAAGCATAAGCTCATCTTTGTTTATAATTTTTAGGGTCTCCACATAAGATATCCTTCTTACTTCCATTTTCGCATTGTGCTACAAACCAAGCTTCTAATCCATTCGAAGACAATATCCATTGCTATTTTCTAATGCTCGGTTGATTACCACTTTATGAACCCCCAGAAGTTTGCTGAATATGCTGGCCGACCCAACCTTTAAATCTGGCACATATACCCCATTGGAAAGTGTAGGGGCATGGAGAAGCTGAGTATACTTTTTCATGGTTGGGGTAATCTGATGTGGCCTGATAAAGAAAGCCATAGGCTTGGGCTCCCAGAAGTGTAATACAGCCTAAATTAAAGATAGGTCAACATCCATTTTCATTAGTGAAAGGATGGACCCTATTTTGTCCTGAATGAAGGTTTGCTCTTTAGGATTGTATAGAGTGAGCCATTGGTCCAGTACCATCTTGGGATCTAGAGGCTTGCAAACACGAATCTCTTTGCGAAGAAGACGGTCAATTACAATGCTAGCCATCTAGTAGAGTTACAAAATGAAAATTTCTAATTACAAACGAATATCTTACGAAAGAAATACATAATTATCATGATAACAATTCTTTTATAGGGCATATTTACAAAAAGGAAATTGCATCCAAACTCCAAAGTGCAAAAGAAAGAAAAATTTTCAATATACTACATCGTTAATTATTTGCCAGTTCATGATCTCATGTATGTAAAGAGGTAGGTTTAAAAGGTTTCCAAGCTCTATAGCCTCCCACATTTTCGAAGAAATGGATCTTAGGCCATATTGAAGCATTGGGTGGGGTAGCTTAATCGACCTTGAGTGGTGATTACTTCACTTTGCTCAAAACGTATACAATGGCTCCTCGTCCTAAGGTGCTAGATGGCCTAGGTCTGATCGTATCTAATCACACAATCATATACATGAAAACTTAATAAAGATTAAATTTATTAAATCCCTGGATCTCGAGAAAATACAAACATTAACACAAACAATATTTTACATAAAGAATGCTAACTAAAGATATCTAAAATAAATATAATTTTAGAAAGCTTAGGTGGCTAGCCCACTAAAAGTCCCCAATGGAGTTGCCATCTTGTTGAGTCTAGTTTAAATTTTTTTATTATTTTCCTAATTTGATTCATATTAGATCTTATGCCCATCTAATGCAAATCCTCGACTTGAACTAATTTTTTTTTTTTATTTTCATCATTTATTTGGAGTCACCACCCAACTGGAGTTGGGAAAAAAATTATTAAGTTAAAATTAATTAAGCGGATTAACTCTGACTTTAAAAGTAGCCAATGAAACCGTTTTTTTTTTTTTAAAGAAAAGCCAGAGATTCTTGACTTGGGGGCTATCATATTAAAACCTTAAAGTTATCATCTTAAACTTTCGAAAATTTTATTTTATGACATCCTTTTTAGAACAAAAGAATATACTAATATAAAACGAAATAATGATTATACTAATAATGGTTTAAAAATATTTTTCTTTATTTTTTTAGAGTTACCCATAAGGGTGCCTATGTACCTGTTATTCGGGATCAAACAGGCCGTAGTTTGTTTTCGTAAAACTTCAGTGGATTTTTTAGTCTTAATTATGAAAACGTACCAGGTTTATGTTTATTACCATTTAAATGTATTTAAAGAAATTTCTAAGCCAAAGCTTTATTTCTTAATTTTGAAAAAACTAAAACCTTTAATTTTGAAAAATGTCAATTATTATTATTTTTTTCATCAAAATCTTTTTTCTAGATGATAAAACATTTTATACATATATATATATATATTAGAAAACTCACACCTTAAACTAAAAAAAAAAAATTTAAAAGAAAAACAAAAGAGAAATTCTAAACTTAATTATCCTTTATTAAGATTCTCATCATTTTATCAATAACAAAATAAAACTAATTTCTAAAACATATGTCTTTTATCATCATTATTATTTTTATTATTTATTTATTTATCTTTTTATTTATTAATATTATTGTTAACTAAAACTAATAATAATAATATAATAATAATAATATGAGACCCCACTCACCTGGATGTGGGTTAGTGTGATTCAGGTCAGGTCAGCTTGGTTTGGTTTGGGTCGAAGGCTGGTGAGTTCGTCACAGATTCAAGTCCTCTGTACGTACTCCGGTGAGCGGCGATGCGAGGCGAGGAGTTGGGATGCTTCTTGGGCGTAGGCCGACGTAGAAGTCAACCAAGTTTGGGTGGTTCACGATGTCAACGATGGCCGTGGGGGGTTATGGTGTAGTAGTAGGTGTTTGTTTTTAGTGATCTTTTGCCTCCCTTTTTTTTTTTTTTTAAGTTCTCGAAGTCGATTCCTATTTATAGACTTGCAAAATCCCATGCGATAAGCTCGAATCGAGCTCACTGTTGAAACCCATCTTTGAATTGATCCGTATAGATTTTTCTGTGCTTTGTGATTTATCCTATTTTTTCTTATTACGAATTGATAATGATCAAGAAAATTCATTTGATTAAGTTCGATTCGTATTTATCAGTGAACCTTCTTTTTTTTTTTTTTATTTTCTTCCTTTGTTTACTACGTTGATGTTGCTGTTTGGAGGAAGAAGAAGACATGTGCCTTGCATATGCTCGCTTCGACCAATCGCATGCTGCCACGTGGCAACTTAGTAGAAAAAAAAAAAAGAAAAATGGCATGGAGTGCCTCCCCACAAATTCGAACCCAAGACCAGCAATTCCAACATGCGCACATGAACAGCACGCAGACCAGCTAAGCCAACCTATTTCTCAATTCATTATTGCAATTAAATTACATATTAACCTACTATCTTTGTTAATTTTTCCTATTTGAAGTTCTTGAGTTTAATTTAGAAACCCAAATATATATATTATTTGTTATTTTTATAAGAATTTTTTTTAATTTCATTTTTCTTTATTATTTTTCTTCATTTTTTTAATTATTTTGTAAACCTGACTTTGTTTTTGTTTTATTATTATTATTTTTAGATGAGAGCAAAAATAGGTTGTTTACAACTACAAATCTCTTATTTAAGTTTAATAAGAATCTAGGTATAATGTTTAAGTTTATGAAGGGTAAAGGCTTACATGGTTTAACGAAGTCTTTCTCTTCTCTTCTATCCATATCGCAAAAAAAAAAAAAAAAAAATGTTAGAATGAGGTTATGATAAGAGTTGTATTCTTTTTATATGGCCAGGTTGATCAAATAAGGGTATAGAGATAAAAAGGAATTATAGTATAGTATGACAATATGAATAGAAGGTATGGACACAAAAGATCAACATAGCAAAGTTATATAGAAATCTAGGAATGGAACAAGTATAGCTAGTTGCTTCAAAATCATCCAATCTTGCATAAATATCATCTAAGCTCTCATTTATGTGGTTTAACCTACCATACATGTCATTATAGTTATTATGATTTTGCACCATTACATTCTACATATTCTCACCTATTTCCCTTTGGTGTTTTATGTCCCCAAACTCTATTAATTCAAAATGACATGCTTGATACTCTATGACTTGGGGTTTGGTTATATCTTTAGGGGGAGTAATTTGACCCACTCATTGATCATTGTTGTAAGCCTACCATGAATCTTTAGGCATATAAGAATATATAGAAGTTTAAGGCCTTTTAGCTACCTTAACACTCTTCCTTCCTTACCTTGGACCTTACATCTACCTTAGTCTTGGTCCAATTCTCCATCCTCCTCTTACTAGGCCTTTGATCTCACTATGACACTTAAGCTACAACCTTCTTCTTGAACCTAACTAGTCTTCCTTTAGGAGTGGTGGTAGAAGAAGTTAGCAAACCCTTGAGTATCAAGATACCTTTGCAGAATATGGGTGATGAGAGGTCCATAAACTAACATCATCTATTCCCTTCTATCAACAACAACTTTAATCATCTTTTGAAAGATGACCTAACTTATATCATATCTATAATCACTAGAATAATGCCACTAGGAGTGGTATTTCATCTAACTTAACTACGATAAAGTGACCGCCATGTGGTATGAATAATCCTATCACTAATGCATACATCACCTTGGTCATATTTGGCATTTATGTCATCAATCATGTTCTCATAGCTTGCTCTATACCAATTGTATCATTTACGTCTAACCTATGTATAATATTGCCACAAAGTCATGCATCTTCTAATCCTTACCCCTTTGTCTAACCTAAAATCTGATTCAACTTCTCAATCGTTATGGCTATTCTTTCTCTAAAAACACAACTATATAATACTTGCGAATCCATTTCAAACTCCCCAATCCCCCATATATTATGCTGCTCAAAATACTCCCCTATTAAATTGGAGTAAAATAATCTTACAACTTCCTCATATGTCTCATTTGGAAAATATGTTTATGCCAATAAACCCTTATTCACAAATCCATACCTACTTATCAACCTTATATTTTCAAGAAATCCTTTATCCACTCTACAACTTAAATGTATACCTCAGTCCTTATAGAAAATTTTGCATCTTACCTTGTCCATGGTCATTGAAAACTTGACACTTCCTATAGTCTCTCTTCTTGAAAAGCTGGCTTAAAGGCATTTTCCTTTTCTTTCGATGCAAGATATATGGAGTATGTGAGTTTTGGGTAGGATTATGGAGGATATAGAAAATGATTATGAGTTATGTATTAAGTAAGAACTTAAAAAGAGAATGTTTTTATATTATGACGATGTAAAATATATGTTTGAAGTTATGATTTTCATGGTAGAGGGGTGCTAGTATAGAGGAATTGAAGATTTTTAAAGAGAGAAAGTCATAAGTCTTGAGTAATGGGTAGTGTTGCTTGAAAGAGACTTTGAAGTTTGATGATAAATGTGTGATGTCTAGAGGAGATTTGTGTTAGATTTGATGTTAAAAGTTGAAAAAAAAAAAAAAGAGTCTTAGATTTTGTGAGTGGAAGTAGTGGGTATGTGATTTTGGAGAGAGAAGATAGAAAAGGAAAAAGATAAAAGTGAAGGAGAAAGAAGAGGGGCGTATTTTAAGGGAGACTTGATCGACCCTACCTAGGGGGGTTGATTGCTTTGCCTTTGTGCTTTGCAATAGAGTTGCAATTGCTTGGTCTAGTGACAAACTATGGTCAACTAACCTTAGTGATGGGTGATTTCTTATAATTTTCATCCCATTTTTCCTTTTTTTTTATGCGTCATTAATTATATTTAATAGAATTGGGTTCTCTTATTTTATTATGTTATAATTTATATATAAACTTTCCATTATTAAACAAGATTATCTAAGAGGATTTCCTAGAATGTTTTGTGTGTAAATCAAGTCAAAACTCCTATTGAAATACATCAAAAGAAGCATATGATATTTAGATATACTTATCAAGATGTTTTAAAGATTTTTTTTTTCATGAATTCAAATTCAAATAAAAAGAAATTCTATCATCAATTATTAAATAAGATTACTAGTAAATCACATGGAGAAACTATAAAGGAAATTCAAGATATTTTGGTTTTAATTACATGTTTTATCTATTAGAATTTCAAAATTACTTTGGATGAAGATAAGGATTATCTTCAAACTAAGAATCTCACTTAAGTCTAAATTTTATGAAATCCCATTCATAACTTCATTTAAATTAATAACGTCAGGTAGAAGTTCATATCTTTTAAAAACAACAAGCAACTATCTACAAAGATAAAAAGAAAAAGGATAATTAGAAGAAGCATTTCTTGATACTCGAGCTTCAATCAGAATTGGTGGCTTCTGAACATTAAAGAAATTACATAGAAGTGATCAAGCAAGTCTATCATTTATAGATGGAATACTATAAAAGAAGTTCAAGCACAAACTTTCCCTAATCTCTTGTTCTCTCATTAACTGTGATTTTATAAAGTAGAATGTTAAAATTTAAAGTGAAAACTCATAATTAGAGATATTCTAACTGGTTTCTTAAGGAATTTGTTTAAGTGTTTTTTCTCACTAGTGTATTTTGTAAATTAGGATAGATACTTTGAGAAATTGTATTCAATATTATAGGTTTGCTACATTATAGTACAATCTTTATTGGGTTGTAGAAGCATATAATGGAGCTATAATGGATTTATAATTTATGATTGTATTACTTCTCTCAAATTATCATGGAAAACCAATTTAGAGACTGGATTCCAACATGGATTTATAATAGTCAATTAACTCGTATAGAGGAGCTACAAGACAAACTTGATCCCCTCTACCTTAACTATTTTACTTTACTACATTTGTTTTATTTTACATCAAAGTTTAATCATCCATTTGTTGAATTAATCAAATTCTACCATAGCTTCCTTTAAGTTAAAAAGAATTCTTTTTCCCTAAAAAAAGTTCATAATTTTGCTAAGTTAACCAATTATATCCCCTTCTTGATTACCTCATTAAGAGTTATAGTCGTAATATAAAAATTAAAAATTACAATATATTAAATTAGCTTCTCATATTATATATTATAATTAATTATAATTTATGTATTACTCTATTGTATAAAATATTAATATGTATAGATTAATATCATTAGATGATATTTATTTTATTGTTTTTTTATGCATAAACTATATGATAATATATCAAATATGTTATATATAGTCATGCTGCATACACAGGAAGCAATTGTTCTGCCATGTATTTACCTGCAATACAAATTCACAAAAGCTAAAATCTCTACTAAATACCACAATTATTCAAATAATCTCCATAAACTCTCAAAACTTAATAAGCTCTAATTACATGGTTTTGCTAAAGCAAAATCTCCATTAAACCTTCATGACAATTAAATCAAAATACTCTTAACATAAACTAAAACTAAAAACTAAGTCTAAGTAACACATTTTCTAAATCAACTATTACACTCCAGAGTATCTAACAAACCATCTTCCTTATGATTCGTTGTAACTATACTCATTCTATATAATACAGTGTGGATCAACAACATAATCATCATTATCAACACTTGAAATAAAAATACCGATAGGGTGAGTTTTGAGGCTTAATATAAGTTAGCTACTAAACAAACAAACACATATGCAATACTCACACACAAACCTATAAATTACTAAATGCAACAAACAACAATTTAATTCATTATATTCAATTAAGTTTGCACAAACATCACAATTTTGGCTACTGAAATTCAAAACACTTAAATTCTACTATTACACCTCTATAATTGAACCACTACTTAGCATTTGTTGTTGTAGCTGCGGTTGAAATTTTTAACCAGCAAATCATCAATATAATTTCACAATTTCTCAATTGTTCTACTCAACACAATGAAATAGTCTCATATTGGTTTTATAATTCATTAAATAGCAATAAGTGATCAAGTCAATTACAACACTCTAAGCTGTATTCCATTCCATCAACTAGCACTCGATCATAACATTGTTCCCTCTCACTAACTGTGTTAAACATGATTATCTCATATTGATGATCCACTAAGTCATCATGGCAAATTTAACACCTAAATATTATCCATTTCCAAGATGTAGAGCACACCATATGCTTGTCCATGGCAACATAGTCACAACATGGAATATCATTTATTTAAGTGGAATATTTATAGGGTAGGTTTTTACCACCTCAACATGCATAACTAATAAAAAATAGCAATTAGTTACTTGTTGTCCATCTTAAGCAATTAGCAAAACTCAAGATTACTCCATGCCCACAATCTCATATATAAATTAATTTCAACAACATTCTTAAGTCTTGAGTTACTTATCTTATACTTTTGGTCAAAGCTTATTGCATACATCTATTGCCATAGGGATAATCAGGTTTGAACTGATGACTTTCACTACATCATAGTGACACTCTACCATGGATCAACTCAAAACCAATTAAAGAGTCATTAGGATCATCTATAACTTTGAAAAACAAACTAGGACAAGGGGCTGATCGACCTCCATAGGGGGCCTATTAACTACAAGGTAGTCAATTGCATAGGTTGCTCAACTGTGGCCTTGGAAAAGGTTTGGTTGACTCCCTTTTTGGGTCAATCAAGTGCTATCTTTCGAAGGTTTTTTTTTTTCCTAATATTTTGTTCTAAGTCCATCTTATGCAAGTTTTAGGGTTTTCTAATACATATATTAATTAAATCTAACTTTCATGCATCAAAACACGTATTTGACAAGATTATAACTTGTTTATATAATCGACCGTAGGTTTTAATTTAAATCCATAATTTGATTAGTTACTACTATTCTAGGCTTAGGGTACTAAGGAAAAATAAAAGAGAAATTAAATACTTTTCCTTAAATCCTTAAGAAAACGAGAAGTTGAGAGAGAGAAATCAAATCCTTGATATATTTCCTTAGAGTTCTTATCCAACATTGAAAAACAATTAGTTTCTCTGGATAGGAAAGAGCTCACAACAAGAATGTAATGGTGGCTTACGTTTTGTTTATTGTTCATGTCACAATTTAAACTCTCAATTTCTAAAACGGTAACAAACAATTTTGATAGAATCCATTAATCTTAAAGAAAAGGGAATTAGTTAAAGGGAGAAAGGAAAACTTTGCCTAGATGCCAAAATGTATCCTGCTTCAGTAACAACAAACCCTCTCTAAGGGAGAGTATATAGTTTCTTCTGTATTAGTAGCAATGGAGTGAGAATGAGTGTGTTTATATTTGCTTCTACGGCTAACCTGCAAACATAAGCGGGGTAATTACTATTTTACCATTGCTTAGAACAATTTCACGGGAATTTCATATATTATACTATTATATTAATATATAATAAATAATATTAAAATATATTATTAGAATTAGTATTTATAATGTTAAAATATTAAATTATTTTATAACTAATATTATAAATGATGTATGATTATTAAACATTATGTAATAACGTTACTTAAATGATGTATGTATTTATATATATGTAATACCATATATTTTTGGGTATGTTTTTTAAGAAGCCATCTAAGGAGCTTGAAATAGCTATTACTAAATACCATGTACTTGATAGGAATGACTTTTGTAAGAATTGAAGGACTAAGCTTGATTCTTAGTATGAATAATTTAAGAATTTTCTAAACCAAAAACTAGGATAAATGCTATTATTAAGATAATTATTCTATTTTATCCTATTACACTTAACTAAGGACAACCTGAGAAATTTCATACATAGGACTTCTACTTCATAATTGATTCTTCTCTCTCTTATTTACTTTAAGATTCTAAGAAATTGTGAGGCTTGAAATAATTTTTTTTTATGCCCACATTTTCTCTACAAAATTTAACAAAATGGGTATTATAGCACTAGATTTATCAAAATAATCATTTTATAAGAAACAAAAGATATAATTTTTTTTCTATGCCATGATATAGTAAATCAAATTGATTGATACAAGGGGGTTATTAGATGAAGAGCTTGGGGTACAAAAATGAGAGGGTAAGTTTTGGTATCAAAGTGAAAACTCATTGGAAGAACTTTGCATTGATATATTAGCAAAAAGAATAATGATTACGTAAGGTTATTTTTTGGATTTTAAGAATATGCTTGTTTTGTCTTTTGAAATAAAATTTTGATCATAAAATATATGATGTAATTTTTTAAAATTTTGTTAAATATCTTGAGGTCATTTTTATTGAGTGACTTGGTTCACTATACAAACCAAATAAGGGACTAAAGATTTTTCCTAGTCCAAAATCATAAAATGATGACAATTAAACACTACCTAAAAGAAAAAATATCACCTAACTAAGAAGTGTAATGAATCTCACAAAGAAGATAGTATAATCCTACATAAATGATGAAAACAAAATGAAAAAAAAAGGGGAAATAACAAACACATAAAAAAACTACATATTCTAAATACTACCGATGGAGTAATAGTAGTTTAATTACCACAAACTTCAAACTAACCAAATAAATGAAATGAAATAGTAGTGGTGGAAGCATGGTGCAAATGGACCAATGATGATATAAATAGTAGGGAAAAGAAATTTGAAATCAGTAGCCTAATATCATCTAATATAGTTTCTATATTGTATAAGCCATACAATCACTATATAATAATGCTCTATAACCGTAAATAGACGAGCAATATAATATATACATATATATATATATATGTATATATAATGAAAATGCAACTAAGGTTAATATTGTAAATAATCTAAAAAGATTGGGGGCAATTTGGTAATTCGATGAGGACTATAAATAGGTTGTTATAAATCCTATTGGCTTTTTTCTCCCTTTTGCATCTCACAGAACCCTAAAACCTTCTCGTGTGAATCCATAGAGAAGGAGGTGACCCTTTTTTTCTACTATTAGCTCATTGGATTAAGGTAAGTACATAGATCAATGATTATGAATCGTAATTTATGTATGTATATGGTAGCATAGGTAGTAATGAATTAAGATCATTTACAAGTCAAGATTAATCCATGCTACACATGGTTTGAGCAAGCACTTCAAGCATATCGATCACGATTCATGTCAAGTAAGTGTATCTACTAATGCATTATACTATAAATTGTATGTTAGATAGATCAATTAGGTTGAATTGGTTAGAAATCGGCTGAGGGATTGATTTACAAATTGTATAGTAAGATACACGGTCTCTCAACATGACTGTATTATGGATGTGTTGAATTTAAAGAATGGACTGAGACATATATGACCTCCTAACACGATTGTGTTGGAACTGTGTTGAAAACCTAAAGTGAATAGAGAGATACACGGCCTCTCAACACGACCGTGTTGTGACCGTATTAAAAAAAAATGAATAGTAAGATACATGACCATGTTGAGATCGTGTTGATGAATAGTGGATAGAGAGACGCATGACCTCTCAACATGACAATGTTGATGAATAGTGGACAGAGTGATACACGACCTTTCAACATGACCACTTTGAGACTCTGTTGATGAATAGTGGATAGAGAGATACATAACTTCTCAACATAACCATGTTGAGCCTATGTTGATGAATAGTGGACAGAGAGATACATGACCTTTCAACATGGCATGTTGAGACTGTGTTGATGAATAATGAATACAAAGATACATAACTTCTTAACATGATTATGTTGAAAAACAAAAAAGAGAGAAAAATGTATAAAACATTTGGTACAGTTGTGTACTAACTCGTATTCAACTATACATCCTCCAACATGATCGAGTTGAGTTGAAACACATCTATTTTCCTTTTGATATTTATAGGAATACAATTCTAAAAGAAAATAATTTGAATCATTATAGGTTTGGGAGACTTGTGAAGCTAGAAAAGTATAAGACAAACCAAGTTTTGCAAAGTTAGGTGTGCATATACCATGTTTGTTGCTTGTGCATGATAAATTAGATTTTTGCGTGTAAGTTTAATAATATTGTAAATGAACCTGATTGTGTGTGATTGTGAGTTAATGGGTCTAAGAAACTGAGTGTAGGTTGGTGTTCTTGGGGTGGCATCTCGATGATCGGTATGTGATGTTGTTTCTAGTGGAGTCGTGTATCAAAATGATCCAGGTCTTATGTATAAGGTTGTATGTGGAATGTTGTGATGTGAAAGGTTCTGATGTATAATGTAGAAGGTTGATGTATATGGACTCATGGACTCATAGATAATGGGGAGTACCTACTGTCATATATATATTATTATTATGTATGGTTGTGAAAGGTTGATGTGTGAGGACTCATGAACTTATGGACAGTGGGGAGTATCCATTGTCATATATATATATATTATTATTATTATGTATGGTAATAGACTTATGGATAAGGAGGAATACCTTTATCATATATATATATATATGTATGTATATATTGCTTATGGATGGATTGTGAAAGGACGCTTACAAATGTTTCATGTGAAGATATTTATGATGTGATTGTGTATTGACTCAAGATTGTGAAAGATAAATAAAATTGTGTATAAATGTTATGATGTATCTTATATGTATTATTGCTTCGACATGACATGCATGTGTGTGTATAGGTATGCACTGTATTGAGCGTTAGCTCACCTTTTATGGGAAATCTTTTTTTTTTTTTAGTTACAGATGCTATAGGAGAGATTGTAAGGTATGAGAAAACTTTAGTAGAAATGAATCAAGATATAGAGGAGAATGTGGAGTACATATATTATGGCGAGTAAGATCCCAATGAGGAGAAAGGAGAATATGGAATAATTTGTAATTATGATTTAGATTATCATGTTATTTAAATTATTAAAGGCTTCTACTGTATTTAAATTGAGGAAATTAAACAGGAATTGTGTTTGGGAGGATATAAATTTCTTTCAAAAAATTGTGGTATTGTTGGAGTTATGAATGCTTCCACTGTCGTAATTTAAGAGGTTCATTTATTATCTTGAATAATTGAAAGATAATGTTTATAGGATTGTAGCAATTGAGCCTTTGTGTGTCTTTTAGTACTAAGGACACGTGGCTAGCCGTAGCATACCTGGGTTTTGGAATGTTACAATAACTTTGTTTTTTAAGATGGGTTTTTTCTAATACTTCAACGTTCATTCATTATATCTCTCTAATATTTGTAATCATGAAATATTACGATAGTAACTGACTGAATGAATTCTACTAATCAATAGTAAAAGGTTGTGATGCTTGCAAGTAAGCAAGTGATGGTGGTGGTTTATCAAAGCAAAGTATCAATGACATTAATAAAATGATAGGGTTTTAGGTCCTCTCATTTTGTGCCATATGGGTTACAAAGTGAGAGAAGTAGGTAAGGAGTATTAAGTCATTTTACCCCTTAGGGGCAAACTTATTTTTAAAATATGGTTTTAGTGAAACTATTTTGCAGATTATCATCTTAAAATCACATGTTGAATTTGTGATTTGGTTGCCTTTTATTTCTATCCAAAATCCAATGGAAATCACATGTTAGAGATGTGAGTTGTGGAAATTGTATGTTGAACATGCAAGTTCAAAATTGCATGTTCAACTTGCAAGTTCCATAGCTTGCATCTCTAACATGTGAGTTCCCTCCGAACTTCAATAAAACTTCTAAATGGTCACCATTACAACTCAAAAAGCCGCCATTAAAACATCTCGTTTCCTCTCTGTCTCTCTTTCTCTATCTCTTCTCCTGCCATGGTTGAAAGTGGAGTGATAATAACCATAACTATAGGGGGCAAGGGCTCATCTCTTTCTCCATTGTTCATCCATGCAATCTCCATCAGTTGGCCTAGCTTGAGTCTCCATCAACTCATTGACTCACGATCGTCTCACATCCAATCAATCCTCCTCAGTTTCAAAAAATGCAGTGTATGAGTTACACAATGTAGGTTTGAATTGTGATTTCATCAGCCTTAAACACATTGTATATCAACTCAAAATGTAGGTAATCATCATAAGTTTGAACTGTGATTTTTATGATGGAAATAGTGCACAACTCGTAGGTTCAAACTGTGACTTTTATAAATCGGCAAATTGTATGCTTGAGATACAATTTGCTATAGTATTTTGAAAATTAATTTTACTAGAATGAGGGGGCAAATTGACTCTATACTGAATAGGTAAGTAGGTACGAGATAGGTTATGTAAGAGGATAGAAAAAAATATTATAGCTATTTTTTTTCCTTTTCCTATATTTAATATATATATTCTCTTTTTTCCTCCTTATTCACATAATAAAACACCTTATTCAATTTCTTTCTGTTTTTGTTATTTATTTATTTTTTCTTTTTAAAATAGTTGCGGCGTATCTATCCATGCTATTCTGGACTATCAATTTTACTATATATATTCTTATACCGATAAATGTCATATATGAACCATACAGATTAATTACGGCGTATGATATTTACTTTTAGTTTTAAGTATTAAAGATTCATATCTAACTATGCTATTATTGTGTATGTATGTAACGCAACATACAAGCTTTGGTTATTATAATAAGATGGCAATAAAACGCAATATCATGTAGTTTATAATTTGAAATTCTATTAAAGATGAGTATGGATTTTTGGATCTAGTCCTAAACCCTATGAAATTTTTATCCTATATCCAAAACCCGCTCGTATAGGATATTATCGATTCGATTCGATTCAACTCAATGATAAATGATATTTTAGAAAGTTCATGACATGAATATATAAAATGATTCTTTCAATTATCCAAACTTTCCATATAGACTATATATAATTTTTTATTATAAAATATTGTATAATGATTCTTATGAGAAATAATTGTTGACTTGAAGGAGTGCTTGTGTATCAAGTTTCAACTTAACCTTCTTGTTAATTATTGTGGGATTATTATTATTTTTTTCTTAGAAAAATGATTTGTAAATAATATAATGATTGTATATTATTTACCTCATTTGTTACTTTCATGCGTTTTTTTTTAAGAGCATAAAACAATTTTTTTTTTCTTATTCTTTAAACAAAGATACATTGATTGATCCCATCATCGGATGCATAATGATACACAAAGATTATTGTATCTACTATTGAAGTCAAATAAAGAATGCATAAAAACATATAGCACAAAATCAAAGGAAAGTTATTTAGTTAAGTATAAAATATATTTATGTAACATTTTTATCGAGTTAGGTTTCTTATCAAGTCCTTTTAAAATTCAAAATCTGACTCAGAACTTTATTATAGAATTCTAAAATAAAAAATCAAACCCAATCTAAAACCCTAAAGAATATTTAATGAGTTATATAAATCAATTACCTTAAAACGATCCACTAAATGAGATGCTAAACAGGAATGTCGATTACCAATTTCAGACTTTACCTCTTGCCATCTTGAAAAGTAGTCCCTATAAACAACAAAAGCGCTAGTAAGGGCTTTGTACACGGTTGGTGGAATAGAACCAGAAACAGTGTTACGGTTGCTTAAATAAATCACTCATGCGATTGTTTAAAAATATATATATATAATTTTTAATGTGATATATGGTTATCATTTATCATAATAATAATAAATATACATCTCTATAAAATTATTTCAAATAACTTCCTTGTACTCCATTTACTCAGACCCTCTGCTCTTTTAGCCCACTGGTGCATTCCAGATTTAATTCTATTTCCTGTTTCAGTAGCATCATCTTGTAATCTGCAATATGAAAGTTTTGCTTTAAACTGCATCCCGGAATTAATAGTTCACATTGTTTTCTCGATCTTATGGAAATGGAAAAATTCATTTCGGCTAGCAAATAGTGTAATACAAGCAAAACAAGACGATTAAGTGCTTTTTTTTTTTATATATATATATACCTATATCTTATTATATTTAAATAGGAAATATTAAAGGTATAAATAAGTTAAATTTATTTATAAATTACTTGAATCAACATTGTTGAGTTTGAGCTTGGTCTTCTCAAATAATTTGAGTTTTGTCAGGATTTAACTTGATTAGCTCTCGAGTATAATTAAGCTTGAATTAAATAAAAATATTAATAGGTATTAGATATTAATATTATTTTAATAAAAAAATTTCTTTTTAGATAAATGGATTTAATTGAATTAAGCTCCTATTCAGTAAAGGTCCCTTCAAGACAAACTTGAGTTTTGGAACTTCCAGCTTAAGTAGAAGCCCGAAATCTGTATGGTTTTCATAGCATAGTTGTTTACGTCATCAAAACGTTTAACACATCTTGAACATGCACTGGTTACTTGGACTGGGAAAGCAACAGGTTGAAGGGCAATATCACTTTTCCGGTGTAAAACTTTACCACCAGAAGGACCATGTCCGATACTGTGTGCTTTGGAAAAGCTATGTGCTCCCTGATTAGAGTCGGGTAGGAAAACGTAAAATGGAAAGATGCTAATTTCTGCTTTTGTTGGTACCTTTGGAGGTTGTAATGTCAACATAAGGAGAGAGATGGTCTAGACTCTAGACAACGATTACGCTAATCATGCTATATTATTGATCTAGAACAAAGCAAAATTGAAAATGCAGACAAAGTATAAATAAATAAATAAATAAAAGTAAAAGGTAAGTCAGCCATGCATACGTGGCTTCTTTTACTCCTCAAAGTTATAAAGCATGAAAAAAAAAACAAAAAGGGTGATGTTTCTCAAAAGAGAATATCCCCAGAAGATCAAAATGTTAGGAGTGATTCCATAATTCATTCATCACGACAAAAGAAAAATAAATAAATGAAAAATGAAGAGAATATATACATATTTCCGTAAGAACTATTCATATCATATAGACATCAAATTTTTAAAAAACCATACCTATATTCCATGAGAAACGTTTATATGGTAAAATCTTTTTCTCCAATTAAATCTTTTATTTTAACATACTATAAATTTTTTGATCTGATTTATCATGGATTTGACCTGTACCGATGAAAAATGAAATATTGAATAAGTACCTAAAAAAAAAAAACTACCAAATAAAAGGATGAATCAGCTTGAAAACAAACCAAACAAGTATATATTTATATAAAAGATTGATTTAATGTTAGACTAAAAAATAAATTTTTTGATGTCAATACTTTTTAGAAGAGATGTCATTGTATTTTACCTTATTTTATCACTAAATTTACTGTAAAAGCAAATCTTAAAAATTATGGCACAAACTAAGTAGGACAAGGGTCGGTAAACCCAGAGTATTTTTGCCCCACAGCCCAAGCCAGAATCATTGCATCAACGCTGAAAATGATTGAGACTTTTGAATCCTGGACTTCGAAGTTTGGACTTTTTTTGGGAGTACAGTGATGGAGGAGACAATGATCTAATTGAGGATCTCGTGGGGCTTCCACCACTAGGAGTAAAAAGGCAAAACAGGCAGCAGGATAAGCTGCCCCGTTTAATTTTGCTGTCTTATGTCGTACAGCTACTCCCTATGGTGGGCCTATGAGCATGCATTTGCACCTTTTTTTTTTTTTTTTTACATCTTAATTATTAATTATACATAATAATATTAAAAAATTATATTATTATATTTAAAAATAATTATATGATCTAATTACTTTTTTATTATTATAAAAAAATCTTTCGAATGATAATAATAAAAAAAATCTACTAACAGTAAAAAACGCAATCGATAATTTTAAAAAAACTATCAATAACTTTATATGAGTTATTGATAATTTTATAAAAGTTATAATTTATTTTTTTAAATGGTAAATTACCTTAAATTATAATAAATAAAAATTATTAATAATAAAATAATAATTATATCATATAATAACTTTTAAATGATTATATTATAAAATTTCCTTAGCTTAAAAAGATAAATTAAGAAAAATTAAATAAAGTAAAATGAAATGATTTATTTCCTATAAAAATAAGTATAGAGAAAAATTTGGATTGATACTTACTTTATATAGATCCTATTAATGTATAATATCCGTATTATATATACATAACCGGTACCATATTTTAATAAATACTATACGAATCAGATCAATTTAAAAAAAGGGGTCCATTTATTTACCAGCCACATTATGATAGAGTTGCTGACTTACTTTTCCTCGTATTCTCCCACCAAACACGTTTAGCTTAATTGCTTGGCAGGAAATCATGCCAACAAGTAGAAATGCTTGAACAGCTTATGTTGGAAAAAAAAAAACCTTTTGGACTCATATGATCAAGTAGGGGTTATGCTCTTAAATACTATAATTTTTTTAAAAATTATATAAATATTATATTTAAAATAATTATTTCTAAAATAAGTTTTAAAAGCATGAGCATAGTTTGTAACTTTAATAATTTTTTTTAATACTAAAGGCATGAATAAGGTCCACTCCTATAGTACAATTGTAGGTTTGCACCTTTAAGCAATTTGTCTGAAGGTGTGAATCACGTTCGTGCCTTTAGTCTAACTTTTTTTTTTTTTTTTTACACTTTGGTACATAAAAACATAATATTTTGACCCATGTAAAAATACCAAATGACAACACAGTTTAGTCTTAACTATAGTATACTCAAATAAGTTTTTTTTTAATATATTATGGGCTCCGTAATTCTAAACAAATAAAAAGTTATGATATTTTAAAATTGGAAAAACAAATCGCATCAGTGTTAGTTTTTTCTAACTTTGAAAGATTATAATTTTTTGCTCGTTTGGAGTTACAAAGTTTATAATATATCAAAAAAGACTGATTTGAGTGTACTATAGCTAGGATCAAGCTGCATTGCCATTTGCTATTTTTATAAGGGTTAAATTGCTATATTACCATTTGTAGAAGTGTTAAAAAAATAAAAAATAAAAAAACTAAAGGCTCAAGCAATATACTTGAGGGTGTAAATGGCATCTGCACCTTCAGTACAAATTGTACCGAGGCCACAAACCCTGAAATGTAAAAAAAAAAAAAAAAGATTACACTAAAGGTGCGGACCTTGTTCGTATAGATTGGGTTTGTACCTTCATTTTAAATTTTTTTTCTAAGGTCACAAACCGTATTCGTACATTCGAAACCTATTTTAGCAATAATTATTTTGAATACAATATTTATGTAACTTTAAAAAAAATTATAATATTTAAGAGTGTAACCTGATTAAGTAGATCGATGAGTATTGAAATACCTATAAATGAGGTTTGACATACTTCCAATAGTGGTTGAAATTTAAAAAAAAAATTCCTGTATTGTTCGGATTCAAGGACTATAGTCTAAAAGGTTTTGGTAACGAATGCTCCATAGTCCTTTTTTTTTTTTTTTTTTGAATCCTTATATATCTAAGTTTTTCATTTTATAAAAATTTCTAACATATTCACTGCTATATGATGATAATTTATGTTCTTGTAATAAAGACAAAACAACCTTACCATTATTAGCAAGAGCTTTCAAAGATCATTTGTTAGTGAAACCAGATAAAAAATATCAAGAATACTTCTTCCATTTTAAGAATATAAATATTATGAGGCTGGAAGTGGATGAACTTAAAAACTTGACTAGTGCTCAAAAGGT
Organism: Laguncularia racemosa; assembly: GCA_037954665.1. Taxonomy (NCBI): domain Eukaryota; kingdom Viridiplantae; phylum Streptophyta; class Magnoliopsida; order Myrtales; family Combretaceae; genus Laguncularia; species Laguncularia racemosa. The sequence continues at coordinate 5,700,515 of JBBMOL010000025.1, read as the reverse complement.
TGCAATTTCTATTAACATATCAGGTGTATTAAATTTTTGTTGGTATTAAAAATTTATAAAATTGAATAGAGATTGTGAATAATAATTAGTTTGTACTATAATAAAAGTGTTTTTTTTTATATTATATATGATTTTAGTTTTGTGTTTTGTCGATGTATCATATTTTGAATCATATTGAGTACATAATTATATTATCATGTCATGTTTAAAATTTCCAAAAATAGTCAAAAACACATGATGCAACCATTTGGATGGCCTTCTATTGCCAATTGGATGGTGAGCTCTGATGGGTCCTTGAGGTTATAGGTCCACCTCCACCAAGTTCCTCGATCCTCACATACAATACTATAACACCTCAAATTCATAGTATGAGTACAAATCTCTATATGAATCACAATTAATGGAATCATCATCTATAAGAATTTTTTAAATTAAATTAGGTATGCCTCTAACTCTAGTATAGGTAATTATTCTAATTGGTATAGACTGATAAAGGAATGGGCCAGGTTGAATTGCCGACTCGACCTGTGGGAGCTGGTTTGACCTAGCAGTTCAGCTGGTTCACTAAACCTGTCGACTTAGCTAAGTTCAAACTAGCAAGTTAGTGGGTCCTCTTCCAAAAAAAAAAAAAAAAAGGAAAAAGACAAATGCAACATGACATTTCAAAAGCAAAGGAAGAAAAAAAAAACAAACAAACAAACAAGGGTTACTGTTTTCAAAAGAAAAATAGGATTGTAGGTTTTGGTAAAATAGGATACTATTTGAAAGCAGGTGTGGAGAAGCATGTAATATGATTGCAACCTTTGTGCACGCATGAAAATTTTTGAAAATTAAGTTTTGAAGTAGGTTGCAATATGAAATAGACAGCATTTAGAAATTTACAAGCAGTAGGCTTGCAGGATTTGGAATTAAAACACGTGAAAATTTTTGAATTTAAACGTTGTAAAGCTGGAGAAAGTTTCAAATTTCTAGAAACATTTTATCATTTGCGAGAAGGTTGTATATATTTATGCCTATGCATTCATTCGGTTCTCTACGCAAAAAAAAAAAAAAAAAAATTCTATTCATTCTCTTAAAGCATTCATTCATTTTTGTGCTCTCATTTGCTCAACTTTTCACTCAGCTTCTTTCTATGCTTTTAGATTGTTCAATTTATTTAGTTTACGAGTATTTCTATTATCTAGATTATTTTGTTCTGCCTATATTTAAGTCTTTTCCACCAAATATATATATTTTTTCTAGTAACTAGATCATCAAGTTACAATTTTTCCATATCAATATTTTACTTTTATACTAATAAAAAAAATGGCAAGTTTCTTCTATAGTTCATCTTTTAGTAAGAAGAGGGGTTCTAGGAAAGTGATAAGGGAAAATTTGTTTAACATGAACCTTAGCAAATTTTTGACGTAGAGGATTAAAATCTCCATGACATCACCAACAAGCAGTTAAAGGATTTAATAATGCCACCTCGAGGCTTTGAGCACATGACTCCCGGTGGATAAAGTGAACCGTTACCATGAGAGGGTAGCAAGGAGGAGGTGGAAGAAGACGAGGAAGACAATATCTTAAAATTGTCAGAGGAAGAAGTACTAGGCCACATATGTGGCAAAGCTGGTTCCATCAGTAAGCCACTTGTATCACTTAAATTAAACATTTTCTTAAAATTGCAAGAGAAGATGAGAGTACCCATGTGTATTGCAATTGTTGTCAATCAAGTTACACATGAAAGTAGAGGGAGGACTGTGGGACTTTGAATAGACACATGTAATCGAAGCACCCAATAGATTTCGACATAGATAAGTCATAGCAACAAATATCCCAATTTAGTGGTTCGCAATTATCAGACTTATTTCGATACTCTATTGAAAGGTCAAAAGTTGTCCTGGTAGAATACTTAGCCAAATGTTACCTATCATGGAGTTACATGTCTTCCACTCATCACTTGGAATACAAACGGAAAGATTTGAATCCAAGCTCACAAAGGTATGGCCTAAAAATGATGCAACAAACCATTGTGAAACTATATCACAATGGTAATTGTGAATTAGTTGCTATATTTAATTCTCTTGATATGCAGGTTTTAATTTGCGCAGATATATGGACCGATCCATGGCAGGATGATTTATACATGGGAATTACATATCATTGGATAGATGATGCATGGTAAGTACGAAATAGACTAATAGCGCTTGGGATTTTTAACAAACGCCATACGACGCAAAATATTTTTCATATAATAAGTATTAGTTTAGGTAAATACTCATTGACTTAAAATATATTTTCAATCAATTTTGACAATGTAGTCGCTAACACTGCATCCATTGATGAGCTTGAAGTATTATATTAACCTACGCTAGGTGGGACTTATGTGCCTACCATATTTTAAATCTTTACATTAGAGACGGTCTAAATTGTTTAGATTTTAAAATGTGTCCCCTATAAGATAAGTAGTTGGCTTTTTAATTGACTATCTATTTGATAATAAGACATGAAGGGAACTTTGTATTAATAACGAAATGCGACCTAAAAAATTTAGAAAAGATGTTAAGCATAGGTGAAATTCCACTTACCAACTTCTAAAAAGTACAGTTCCCTATAAAGATATGTTGTTTTTTTTTGCTACGATGATTATCCCAGACATTCTACTGTACTTCAGTGATTAGGATATATGTAATAGAATACTAAATGTGCTTAAAGTTTTTCATAAGTGTACTATAATATTTTCTTAAGTGTATTAGGCTAGTATTCACTTTCTCCTAATAAATGTCATGAACATATTATCGGTGCTACTTAAAGCCTAAAGCAACTCATTTCTTCAGGTGACTGTTAATGAAATGGCTGCAAAGTGGTTGCTATATTATAGATAAATTCTTGCAATTCATCTTGTTACTTTTATTTTAGATCTGTGTTATAAGAAAAATATGCTTTTAGAATATCTCAATCTGCATTATCAAATTGTTGACAATTTTCTAAGATAATACGACACAAGAACTACAACAAGTGATGCACCCGAATTTAACCGATCGTTTTAATTTTTAAATTTATAATTAATAAAATCTACTATTAAGCTAGACAGTTTACCTATCGATTATAGTATATATTTAACAAGTGTTGTTCTTTGGGATTTAGAAAATAAGTACTAGTATTACTTTTCTCTGCTATCTAGTCTAATTTATGGTGTTGAAATTATGAATTAAATTAACAATTAACAGATTCTAATGACCCTAGAATTGAATGATATTGTCTTAAATAAAATGTATTCAATCACAAAACATACCCCTTACCTTATTCCACCCTAACCCTTAAATTTTTAAAATAAGATATCGATTAATGAATCAATTTACACTTTGCACTGCAGGAATTCTCAAGTAAAATCAGTTACTCCCTCAAGTTAATTAATTCTTAATCATGTACAAGATAATGGAGACGTCTCTCTCACTACTGTCATGCAAGATCTCATTAAGTTTATACATTCCGATTAAAGCTTTAATCTTTATTGCAGAAAATAATGTTTTCCTACCTCTAAGCAAAATATGTAATCTCTCTATTTATGAAGATCTAATTTACTAGACGAAATCTCTTTCAATCTAATAAAAGTTAGACATGCAATCAATTTGCGCGCATAAATCAATCACAAGAACAATGGAAACACATGAATAGATGCAAAGATATAAACAATTCATTAATCAATCAATGGTTCAGTACATGATTTAGGATTTCACAAGATAAAAGATATAAAGAATTACTCCTCTATGGAGTTTTTGATAAAAACAGAGAATCTAAAGAAGTAAAAATAATTCATGATAGAAAGAGTAATCCTTTGTGTTGTTGCGTGATCTCCAATGATGTTTAGATAATTCTCCTCTTGAAGCTCATAATAATACTCTCCTAGGGTTTTCAAAATGGAGCCAGAAAAATATATTTTTCTCCTTTAAAATAAAACAAGGCGTCTATTTATAGCTCTGCGAAAATAGGATTCAGCATAAGCGTCAGCACGGCCATGCTTGAGGCCGTGCTGACTCCTAAACACGTCATTTTCACTGCCAAGTTCAACACGATTGTACTCAGGGTAGGGCTGAAAAAAAAAAACTTGTATTTTAGTTACTGGCATTAACACGGGCTGTGTTGAACCTAGGGCACACCTTGATATAGCTACTAGTTATTTTTTGCATCAAGCACTAGCATCTGCATGGGTTGTGCTGAACTAAAAATCGATTTTCTTCATTTTTCGCCAAATTTCACCTTGCCTGTGCTCATATCATCCTTAAACCTTTCTTTTGTCTCCATTGGCGCTTGAAATAAAAATTTAATCATATAAGTACCATTTTCTTCACAAATTACATGAAATCCATATAAAATTATAACTAATAAACACTAGAATTAAGGGTCTTCTGACACTTATCAACAAGTAACCTAAGTAATAGAAGACTTATTTTTTTTTTTACTTTTTTACTGCATATGGTGATTTAATTTCCACAACTCCCTCACCATCCCCCAGCTCACATGTTGTTATGTATGGTCATATCCTCATCGTGCAATGAATGATGGCACAAAGGTTGAAGCGGCACCATATCAGTTTGAGCAACTATACGAAACTTGACCACTATTTCAACACAAACTTTGAATTTGGTGACAGTAATATCATAGACTTCAATATCTTGGACTGGTGGATGAGGCATAAGAAGACTTATCCGATTCTCTCTTAAATGGCACCCTAAGTTCTTGTTGCTCTTGCAGCAACAGTAACTGTTGAATAGGCTTTTAACATAACAAGCCTTATCTTAACACAATTGCGATCAAGACTGTTGCTCATTAATGTTAAGGCATTAGCTTGCATGGAGGATTGGTCGAAGGTAAAAAGTAAAATACAAGAGTAGTACAAGACGTCTAGTGAAGAAAATGAATACTTTAACTATTTTGTTTCGTCAGGGGGAAGCTCCACTAGCTCAAGTCTTAATCTCAAGTAAGACGCAATAGGTTGAATAGTATCTATTTTCGTTATGTAACAGTACTATAAGGAAAATTAATTTATAATGATAGTAGTATTACCTTATTTATTTTGTGCACTTGGTTAAAGATAATTTGGGGAGCAGTACTCTCCTATTTATTTTTGTTATTTGGTTGCAAAGTCTAAGAATTGTGTACAAGAGGTGAGATCAAATGTCCATCTTTTTTTTTTCTGTAATTTTTTTAATTAATCAATAAAATTTGAGGCTGGCATCTCTCCCTTCCCGTCCCTCGTGTACGGGGTTTGCCATCAATTAATGAAGCAAACATCATTTATTATTGAAAAAATGGTGGATTACTTTTCCATGTGAATAAAATTTAGAAAGGAAAAAAGAAAAAAAAAACTACCAAAAAATACAAACTGATAAGAAAAAGAAAGGGTGAAAAAACGAAAAAAAAAATTACAGATGGATAAGAAAAAGAAAGAAAAAATAAATAAAATAAAGGCTAACTCACGTGAACCGCCCCGACCCTTCTTATTGCGGGTTGGAGCCGATTCACTTCCCCCCCGACTCATGACCCTATGGGTTAGGGCCAGACCTGGGTCAATTCTGAACCAGTCCGATGTCTAGGTGTAGGATTCTTATCATCATTCCAAGGGTCTTGGAGATTTGCCTTCAAATTTGGTAGGTCTTTATCTTTTAGCACAAAAGGTAAGAGATCAAAAACGGTGAAGATTGCAAACACTCAACAATCTTTAGGAAACTCCAAATGATAGGCATTGTCACTCATCTTCTCTAAAACCTTTAATAGTCAATCAACCCTTAACACTAACTTGAATCCTCTTTGTCTTAAAGATTGTTCCTTCCTTAAATGTACTTGTACTTTAATGCGCCCTTGCTTTTTATTCCTCTCAACTTGCTTGGTTAATTGATCATGCACCATTTGTTGTAGCTCTTGAATTTCTTTGGTTTTGTCACCTCTAGTAATGCTATCCCCCTTTATAGTTGGATATGGCAACAACTCCATAGAAGTAGTGAGATTATAACCATAAACCACCTCAAAAGGCATTTTACCTGTTAACTATGTATTGAGTAGTTGTAGGTAGATTCTATTATCGATAATGAGCGTAAGTCCTAATTTGGAAGGTTCTCCCAAATTATAGCTCTCAATAGCACCACTAAAGTTCAATTCACTACCTCAATTTATCTATTTATTTGTAGATAGCAAGTAGTGCTGAAAAGTAGTTTGGTCGCAAGTCTTCTCTAAAGTGTTTTTCAATAAAAGTTCAAGAATTTCATGTCTTGGTTAAAGACTATGTCATGAGGAGCTCTATGGAATTGCAAGATCTCCTACAAGAAAAGGTTAGCAATGTAAATAGCATCATTAGTTTTATAGCAAGGTATGAAGTGGGTCATTTTAGAAAACCTATCAATTATTATCATAATGGAGTCTTTTTCTCACTTTGTTGTAGGCAAGCTTCAGGCAAAGTCCATATCAAATTAATTCGAGGGTGTGATTGAACCTATAAAAGCATGTAAAGCCCATAGGTGTTCCTCTTACTCTTACCCTCTTACAAACTCTATGACTCCCCAAAACTTTGACTACATCACGTATCATCTTAGGCTAGTAAAAGTGCTCTTTCAAAATTTCCTTAGTCCTCTAAATCGCATTATGTCCTACTGGTCACCTAGCATGTGCCTTTGTCATTAGTAACTCCCTCATCAGACCTTTAAGAACATACAACTTTCCTGATTTGGACAAATATGCCTCACATAGTACCTGTCAAAAGTCACTCATTGCTCACAAGTAGATTTAATGTTTGTAAATGACTCATTATCAACATACTAATCAACTAAGGCATTAAAGCCCAATAGTTTTGCCAGCATGATGCTCACACTAGTATATCAACATAACAATGCACCCATCACTGCATTTGCATTTCTTTGCTTATATTAATGATATAAGTAGAGGACTTAAAAAATTCAACTCATTTAGCATGTTAGTGTGATAATTTATTCTATCGCCTCAAATATTTTAAGGATCCATGGTTAATGTAAATTAAAAATTGATATGGCATTGAATAATATTGCCAAACCATCAAAGCATGTACTAAGGCATACATCTCTCTATCATACTATGAATAATTCACACTTAAGCTTAAAATCTTTGTGAATGACTATAAGTGTAAGCACTAGTATAATGGTGAGCTTTTGTTTTTATTAACTTTAAAACTCATTCACACTTTAGCTTAAAAACTTTGTGAATGACTGTAAGTCTTAGCACAAGTATAGTGGTAAGCTTTTCTTTTGTTAACTTAAAACACTCTTGTGCTACTTCACTCCGCTCAAACTCCACTCTCTTCTTTGTCAACTTAATTTATGGCACCACAATATTGCTAAACCTCTTCACAAATCGTTTATAAAATAATGCCAACACATGACAACTCCTAACATCCTCCACAAAAAATAGGTACTTATTGCTCAACAATAGCTTTTTATTTTCTCTTCATCAACACGTACTACATCACTAAACATAACAAAGGAAAAAAACACAACCTTTTAGCAAAAGACACTCTTTCTTAAATTCCCATACAATTTCCCACCTTTCAATAATTCAAATACAACTTTCAAATGCATCAAATCATCATCCATCCCTTTATTATAAACCAAATATCTTCAAAGTAAACAATAACAAATTTACCTAAGAATTCCCACAATACATGATTGAAGAGGCACATAAAAGTTCTTTGGACATTAGATGAGCCAAAATGCATGACAAACTATTTGTATAGTCAATAATTATGAGAAAAAAAATCTTGAATTCTCTCCCTCTCAATTTCTTAATTTTCTTACAGAACAACCTATTTTCAATAGATATACTTTTCATATTCCATATGATAAACTATTGACTAAATGCTTTCTAGAAATCCTAATCATGACATATTGCCTAGGCGCTTATTTTAATTGAAAAAAACGGCAAAACATAAAATAGAGGAAGATAAGTACAAATTTTTAATTTTCTCAAAATTTTAAGAATGTTGAATTTTCATTACACTGTAAGGGCGTTTATATTGTCTACTTCAATTTAAGATCTTGGCTAGATTGGACAAACCCTAAAAAAGTATATGACCTCTTATTCAAAGTATTGTACTGGCTATCCCTTAATACGACAATGGAGTCAATTGAGCATGATATTATTGTAAACACCCCATTTTTGCTCCCATATAATAATAATAATAATAATAATAATAATATATTTGGATTTCTAAATTAAATTTGAGAACCTCAAAATAGCAAAAAATTAGTTAAGATATTAGGTTAATATATAATTTGAGTGTGATAATAAACCGAGAAGTAGGCTGGCTTAGCTGGTCCGCATGCTGTCTGTGTGCACGTGTTGGAATTGTTGGTCTCGAGTTTGAATATGCCAGGAGGCACTCTGTGCCATTTTTTTCTTTTTTCCTCGAGCTGCCACGTGGCAGCATGCAATTGGATGGAGCAAACATGTGCGAGGCACATGATCTTCTTCTTCCTAGGATGGCAATTGTGAATGGAAAGAGTGGAAACCGCGAGCAGATAATGTGAAATCCAGGCGAATCAAAACCATTTTCTAAAATCTTTTTAGATTATCAACTAAAAAATAAGATAAATCACAAAAACAAGGGGATTTGTATCGATTTTTGGAGATTAATTCAAATCTAAAAGGGGATAAAGATGGGTCTCAACAACAAAGGTGATTTGAGCTTATCAAGCTCAGTTTTGCAAGTCTATAAATAGGACTCGACCCCGCAAGTAAAAAAAAAAGAGGGTAAAATCACCATAACAAAAAAAAAAAAGAAGAAAAACTCATTAACGCTCTCTCTCTCTAGGATAGTGGAATCCCCACCATCAGTTGTCGCCCAAACCACCATCTAGGGTAGTTTTTAACGAAAACCAATACCACCAATTAGTTCATCATCTGCAAAAACCTAGGAAACCACTTATCAGCCACCTCTAATAGCCGCCGGAATGTCGCCAATGAGGAACTCCAGCTGCTATGCTCGTGATTCAAACTGCATCTAAGAACCGACTCAAAGTAACCCAAACTGTGCCTAGATCCAACTCACACCCAAAACCTACACGCATCCAAGTAAGCATTATTATTATTATTTCCTAGTTTAGATTTAGTTTGTTTAGTCAATTTTATTTTCTTTTTGTGATTAGGGCCTAATTGAATAAGTGTGATTAATAAAAACTAGGATAGGTTTTAAATTAATTAATTTAGCTTAGTTTAATGAATAATTTCAGTTTTGTGGATTTGACTATGTAAGGGTAGGATTAATTATGAAGAGAATATAATAATAAAATATACTAGGAATACATGAAAATAAAGTAGAAAAAAAAGAAAAATTAAATAAGTTAAAATAAATAATTAGGAGAGAACCATTGTATAGGCCTTTGTGTTGCAATGTAACCATCACTTAAGGAAGATTAGGTTCCTAATTTTTTATAATAATTAATAATTAGTTTATAAATATAAAAATGTAAAAAATTAAAAAATTTTATTGTCTAAGATAGGTTTCTTATTCTGAAAAATAAAAAAAATGTTTTGTCACTTAGAAAAATAATTTTGATGAAATACAAAAAAATTGAATTAATTGGTGTTTTCAAAATTAGAGGTAATAAAGAAATAAAATAAGATTTAGAATTTTTCTTTAAATAAATTAAAATGGTAATCAACGTAAATCTAACCTGTTTTCATAATTAAGACTAAATAATTCACTAAAGTTTTATAAAAGCGAACTACGACCTATTTGATTTCAAGTAGCAGGTACGTAAGAACCATTATGGGGTAACTCTAAAAAAATAAAGAAAATATTTTTAAACCATTATCAATATAATCATTATTTCGTTTTATATTAGTATTTTTCTTTTGTGCTAAAAAGGATATCATAAAATAAAAATTTCAAAAGTTTAATGTGACAACTTTAAGGTTTTAATAGGATAGTCCCTAAGTCAAGAATCTTTTTTAAAAAAAAAAAAACTGTTTCGTTGACTAGTGTTAAAGTTAGAATTAATCCGCTCAATTAATTCTAACTTAACAACTTTTTTCTAACTCCAGTTGAATAGCGACTTCAAATAAATGATAAAAATTATTATTATTTTTTTTTTCTTGTTTAAGTAGAGGATTTGTATTAAATGAGCATAGAATCTAATATGAATCGAATTAGAAAAATAATAAAAAAAAATTAAATTAGACTCGACAATTGTCTTTAGCTTAAAACATAGTGATCTAATAAATAATAACTAATTAACTAACAACCAACGGCCAACACAATATTTTAACCTTAAAACAGGGATTAGGCTCTCCAGATTACGTATCTGTCCTTTTCATCCTTTGAGTTTATTATTATTGTTACTTTATGTCGTAGTGTCACCGACCTTTTTATATGTACTTGAACGTAATAGAATATATCAAGAAAACTTAATCCATATCTTTTCCATATTAAATAAATTTCAACGTATCTTATGTACTTCTTCACACAAGCACCATAAGTCCCGTCGTTATTTTTGAAATGTACAAGCACGCAAGTTAATTATATTGAGTGCCCCCAACTTTATTTTCGTGAATTAACGTGGGTAGATTACGACGTCACAAGGAAAAGTCAGCTAGATGGAAAGAAGTTCGTATATAATCGATAGGATTAACCATGGACTTTTCAAGAATTGAGGAGACAAAATTGGACAGTTCACGTGAAAATATTGATGATATCTTCATGGGAGGGCTTAGGTAGTCATATCAAAGACTAGGAGGATTTCTATTTTTGTAACGAAAATGTCTGAAACTTATATAAGGAGAATATTCTTGGATATAAATATACCCGCTTTTTATAAACCAAATCTGAGGATATGACAATTATGTTCTTTTTTTTTTCTTTTAATAAAATGTATAACCAATTTAAAAACCTTTAACATTTTCGTATAAAGGGGTGAGAGACTAGATTGGGTGGAAGATGGATATTTGGAATATTTTTTCTCCATCTTCACTCAATTATGCCAATTTGCCTAATTAAATATATAGAAGTATTCTATTGAATATGCACTCTTGACACCCACTTTTTGGGATTGTCTTTTTTTTTTCTTTAATTTTTTCCTGTATTTTATCTATGTTTGTTTTATTTCTAATCTATATCCATTTAAAATCTAATATTTGGTAACTTATGTAAATTTGTCATCAAAGAAAATTACCTAGCTGAAAAGCCAGTTTAATAATAAAATCAAGTTATTAACAGAACATATTATATAAATTTGGTATCCATCTATAAGATATACATTTACCAGCTAGAATATACATATTTTCACCATGCACTTTTGACTTATGTATATAAGCGGTGGTTGAAGAATAATAATTTTGGGTGGTTTGCATATATTTTACAAATATACAGATTTTTTTTTTATGCATGTATAATATCAAAACAAACTATACACAGAGTGATAAATACCCATTTAAAACGTTGGCCAAAAAGAATATTAAACACTTTATTATCGAGTGATCCCAAAATTATTTGTTATCCTATCACCAAGTCTATATATAGAATTTTGGATATACTTAAAATACAAAATGATTTCTCATTACAATAATTCATGAATAAAAGTTTTTGGTCCAAAATGGTGTTTATATTCTTATCTTTACAATCACATGCTATCTATTGGAAAATAAGTTACAAAAGTATGATGACCTTTTTTCGGCGCTTTTACAAATTCATGACATGTATTTTCTTATTGTTTGTTAAAGTTAGTTAGGGGCATGTGTTAATTATAATTGATCCAAAATAATTAAATTAGTAAAATAATATTATTCAATTTATTTAGTTCAAATAATAATTACAAATAATAAAAATTGCAAAAAGAAAGAACGTGAATTTTTTTTTGGTGGTATTGGGCAGGACAAATTTTTTTGTCCTACATTTCATTGCCATTCATGAAAAAAGTACTGGACAAAAAATCAATGTAGTACTAGACAAAATGACAAATTTTTATATCACATGTAATTAGGTATAAAAAATCTGATACAGGACAAAAATTCTTTTTTTTTTTTTTTCGAAATCCCCAACTTGCCCTTCATATTTTTCTCTTTACAAACAAACCCTACCTCCCTAAACCTTTTTCATTCCAACCCATCCGCGCCACACTAGCTTGCCCTTCAAGTGCAGTAGGAAAACCCATCGGCGCCGCTCTAATAACGGGATTCATCGTACAATCGACCGTTATTCGAACGTTGCTGTCGTCATGCCAGAAGTCGTCGTTAGGTTCGTATCCTTCCATTTTTTCTCACATTCTTGCTTGCTTTTCCATGGTCCCTGCATGCTCTACCTGTGGTTGTCGCCGTCCGTTTAGATTTCCCTCGCTTGCTTTTCTATCTTCACTGCATGCTCTCCATCTGGTTGTCGTCATGCGTTTAGATGTCTGTTGAAATGGGATGGTGGTGGTGGATCAATCTTTCATGTATAAATAGATCATCACGTGTCCTAACTTGATTCCAAACTCACGTTTTGATTTCCAATACGATAAGAATAAAGAAAATTATTGTAATTTATAAGATAAAAGAAAAGTAAATAATGTGTTATTTTATTAAATATAACATAAATTATTGTAATTTATAATATGAATTATTAAATTTTTTCAATCAATGGATTTACACGAATTATTTTATATAATTTATAATCTCTTCAAATTGTATTTTCTTATAATAATATCAAATATGTATGCTATAATTAAAATGATATAATTGTCAAATTTACTATGTTCAATCCAGTACTTTGCAATTCCAAACACTAGACAGCATAAGAATCTTTGTCCAGTACTGAACAAACCAAATGTGGTACAATTTTTTTTTTTTTTGTCCAGTCCTTTTTATTTTGTATTGTCTAGTACTCCTTATTCTGTCCAGTACCAGTAACCAAACACTACCTTAGAAGCCATGGCACCATCAAAGCTTAGAGGCCACCCACCACGTTAGGTGGGATGCGTTCACCATCAATAGGTGGTCACAACCGGCCAAGTTTGTGAGTTTTGAATTTTTTTCAACCCTTTTTTTTCTTTATTTTTATTAAATTAATCATTAAGTATCAATCAAGAGCTAATAAAAGCGTCTTCAACACATAACTGATAGTGAAAAAATATAAGTCATGGCACCAAAATGAAAGTCATGTTTATGTAATTTTCCAAAAACATTTTATATAATCATGCTTTACGTACTCTTTCCTCATACGTGGTAATATACAATAACTAAGGATACGGATTGGAGCAATATTTGGAATAAGAGAAATTTCACCTGTGGTTCATCATAAATAAATCTAAGATACAGGACAAGCTAAAGTATCCGCATCTATGATATTAATTGCTAAGTAGCTCTTTTAATGTCATATGCACTCTAATTATTGTATTTGTTTTCATTTTATAAAAGAAACCCTTAACAACCATTTTGTATCCACGACTACATGCTCCCTAATTTTACTTAACTAGAGGTAAACTCTTCCCACAATCCTATTAATACAACTATTTGCAAAGGGAAAGAAAGACATTTGCAGAATTACGTACAATAATTTTTTAGAGAGAGAGAGAGAGAGAGAGAGGCATTCTTCCATTAATGGCAAGGCATCTTTCTTAGGTTAATTGGCATCTAGCCATGAAAGGGCATGATCATGAATACTTGATGTGCCTTTGTCCAATTACAAACACACAATGCAATTTAGGATTTGGTTGAATGATACATGATCAAAATGGCATGAACCCTAATTGAAAATGGAACCTAAAAATGGCGTGAAAAAGATAGAAAAGAAAAGAACTAATTCCTTACTAAATATTACGCACTAGTTGGAATTAGGTTTGATTTTGATGTTATTGATATTACGCACAACACAATCAAAATTCACTCGCCACGAATTCTAGGAGAATTTGATAAGAGCAATTGTGTGAAAGGAAGTGTCTCTCACAGTTTCAATATCTGAAAAATGACAATTCCAAAAGTCCCTTCAAAACCTTAGTTAGCAAGTATTTATACTTGCTCCAATTATGATAAAAAATAACACAAAATTACAAATAAGCCATTTAAGTGGCTGGTTCCAAAAGGAACAAATTACAAGTACAAATAGTTTTCAAATAGCCGGTTCTTCTCTTCCATGGAACAATTTTTGGTCCATTTCTTCTTTGATTTATGTAGGTCCATGAATAACTCATAAACTGAGCTTTAGCAAGTTTATCCATTGTCTTGTAAAAACCAACAAGTGTACTTGTTGGAATGAACAACAAATATATAATATAAAGGAAGATACTAAACAAATATTCTCAGGGTTTGATTGTTCAAAGAGGACCCTCATCGCTAAATTTTGTAATCTCTTGGCTCTTGCTCTAATGATAGGTCCTATAGGAATTTCATTCCTATCATCTCCTCAGGTCTCAGGAAGATTTGCCTTCAAATCTGATAAGTCTTCATGAACATCATCAGGTAAATAGAGTGACAGGTCTATAATATTACATGTAGCAGAAACTCTGTATCCTTCTAGCAAGTTATCTATAAAAATATCACTATAGTCACCCAGTACCTAAGATACCACAGGGGCTAATTGCTCTCACCCCTCCATCTCTAAGATATACCTCATCTGCAATAAATATGATGGTCTATCATTTGCTATGGCCTTTCCTAACTCAAACTGTTCCCCCAATAAGGTCTTCTTTTTCCTAGTTTTACTTATATGTCTTTAAACCTCTTGGTCTTCTAGAGGTTTACTGATCTGTCTCTGAACCTCTTGGACCTTTGATGGTGACATTGGATTCAACACTATATGTTTACCCTCCTATTGGAACATATAAGTATTTCTATGGTCATTATGTGAAACCCTCCTATCATACAACTAAGGCCTGCCAAGCAATATATGTGATTCACACATAGGAAGAATGTCACATTCAATTTCATTATGATATTTATCTCCTATACTGAAAGGTACCCTAGCCTTTTGGGTCACATGGAGACTACCCTACTCACTTAACCAATGTAATTTATAGGGTTTTGGATGTAGGGTAGTTACAAGTTTCAATTTCGATACTAATGATGCAGCCACTACATTAATACAACTACTACTATCGATAATAATAACACATAGATTACCTTATACTCTGCAAAAGGTGTCGAACAAATTTTTCCTTTGCTCATCATCAATAGTAGGAAAAGTAGTCGTAGTTCGTCACAGTACATTAACAGATAAATATCGATCATTTGACATGGTTGCTTACTAACTTCAACAAGCCAACAACATACTTCACTACACACACCAGGACAACACACACTCACACACCCACGGTGCAACAAAATAACTAATGCAACACATACCCTCAACGGCTTCCCATACACACTCCCACAATCACACAACATACACTCTCCTACGGTTCATTTTATTTTACACCACAACACACACTTCCGACACATTAACAACACCTTCTACACCCACGATACACACACACTTACGATACTTCAACACACAACCAAAGGCAACAAACACCTTCACAACAACACGTCTATACCCATGGTATACACACACTTTACACCTCACCTACACTCACGGTGCAACACCTATAAGAACAATTCCACAATCACAATTAATCACGGTTCAACATAAATGATTCCAAGTGCATTTAAGGGAATTAATGCACAATTTAGTACACAAGATAAATATGGAATCAATTTGAAAAATATCTTCCTAATCTTCAAGGCAAAAGTATCACAACAAGATGACTTCCACACAAAGAAAATTTTCTGAAATTTTACACTTTCAATTTCGAATTTACCAATGTAGAACATGACACAATCAATTCAATTTCAATTTTAATGGAAACCAATTACAATGATTCCTTTAGTCTATCTACGACAAAGGAACCCTAATTGAATCTCCTTTGAGTTTCAATTCACAAATACCATTGAATAAGGAATATTTCAACATAAGAACTCAATTCCACTTCTCACAAATTCAATTTTCGGAATGAAGGAACAAGAACCCTGAATCCCAATTTGTGATACACGAAATTTCCTTCTCAAAACTTACACTCTAATACCAAATTATGATGTGCCATTGTCTAATTACAAACGCACAATGCAATTTAGGATTCGATTGAATGATACACGATCAAAATGGCATGAACCTTAATTGAAAATGGAACCTAAAAATGGCGTGAAAAGGATAGAAAAGAAAAGAACTAATTCCTTATCAGATATTACGCACTAGTTGGAATTAGGTTTGATTTTGATGTTGTTGATAATGCGCACAACAAAATCAAAATTTACTCGCCACAAACTCTAAGAGAATTTGATAAGAGCAATTGTGTGAAAGGAAGTGTCCCTCACAGTTTCAATATCTGAAAAATGATAAGTCTAAAAGTCCCTTCAAAACCCTAGTTAGCAAGTATTTATACTTTCTCCAATTAGGGTAAAAAAGATAACACAAAATTACAAATAAGCCATTTAAATGGTCGGTTCCAAAAGCAACAAATTACAAATACAAATAGTCTTCAAATGGCCGGTTCTTCTTTTCCATGAAACAATTGTTGGACCAGTTTTTTTTTTTATTTACGTAGATCCATGAATAACCCACAAACTAAGTTTTAGCAAGTTTATCCATTATCCTGTAAAAACCGACAAGTGTACCTGTTAGAATGAACAATAAATACGTAATAGAAAAGAAAATACTAAACAAATATTCTCGGGGTTTAATTATTCAAAGAGGATTCTCATCACCAAATTTTATAATCTCTTAGCTCTTGCACAGGTGATAGATCCTATAAGAATTTGACTCCTATCAATACTTTTATAAATATACTATACTTCCTGATAAAAGAGGAAGATAACCACCGGCGGTTTATCACTCCATTAATAACATCATATCATAAGCATGTCAAAATTCAATTTATCCTTTATTTCCCGCTACTTTTTAAGAGATTGCAAGCATCGATGATTTTCAACCATAGGTTATAGTGAAAGGTAGTTAACAACAATAATAAAAATATCAATAAAATATAAAGAAAATGATTCTTTTTAAACCTTTCTTAAAAATAAAAATCGTTTAGTTAACTTTTCATTAAGATTTTTTATAATGCTTATCCACTACAATATCTTTTGCTTCCCAACATCGACCGTTGCCAAAACCCACTAATAACTGTTATTTCCTAAGGTAAAAGATTCATTGATATGAATATGTCATGAAGTTGTTGATAAATATTAATAATATTTAAATAAATGTAATGATAATATGTAAGTTTTAAAAAATTATTATCTATATTTTTACATATTAAAACATTATAAGTATCTATCTACTATTAATCCATTTATATAATATATTAGTACTAATAAAACTTTTCTTATCTCTTAAGAACACTATAATAATATTTGATAATTCTAAACTGATAAATTTTGTACTTGTTTTTCTTGAAAAACATTTAGGACCAAGTGTTGCGAGAGTTATGTTTAGCAGACGGTAGCCGATAATACTAGTACTAGTTAATCATAACAGAAAATATAAATAAAAAATATAGCAAAGCGTCCTTAGTCTTAGGATAAAGCACTGAAGAAAACTAATAATGCTACGTATCGTGTGCAATCTGCCTTTTTTTTTTTTTTTTTTTTTTTTTTTTTTTTTCTGTTCCATGGGATGGCATTTCTTGTTAAATTCAAACTCTTGTTTTTCTTTTTCGTGCCGTCAAAAAATCGTATCCTTCTTGTGCTAGTTTAGTGCAAACTCAACATCGATATATCTGTTGGCGTTTTTTTGTTGGTTTTCTATTTCATCTTTCTCGTTTTTATATCAGTTTTAAATCTTATATTCTTTAAAATAAAATATTAAAAAATAGAAACATATATATATATATATATACTCCTATAAGAAGTAGTAGGCTAATTTAACAATCCCTTTATTTAGCTTTATGATGAACCAAATAATCTTCTTTTGTTTTTTTCCTAAATTAACTATATTTTTTAGATCCCTTACTTTTAAAATATATAAACTTTTACTTCTAATTTTCATTTTTTAATTATTATTTTTATTATAATTATAATAATATAATAAAATAGAATTCATTTATATAACAAATTGAAAACCAATATATAAATCAAATAATTTTTTAAACTCAATATTTTAAAGAGAGATATATCCACATAGTCCGAATAAAGAAAATTATAAAAGAGTACAATTTGAGAAACGCTTTTTTTTTTTTTTTTTTGCATTAATTATCAGCTCTGGCATCCAATGGACTCTGCTCGTAGCAAAAGACGAAGAAAACTCGTGTTAGAATTGCCTGTAATTGATGTCGGGATAAAAGATAAAAGAATTAATTATAAAAATGTTACCCGTGTTTCACGTTATTTGTAAAGAAGTCATTGTATTAAATATATTAATATTAGTAAATTACATAATTTAATAAAAATTATAAAATAATTGTTAAAAATAAAATAAAGGGAAAATGAAAAAAGAAAAATAATTAAGCAACTAGTAGAATATCAACATATATCATTATTTATTATTAATATAAAATTAAAAATGCAAAATAATTTTTTTATTAAAAATAAAATATAAATAACTTCTCTATAAATGATTCAAAATATAGATTATTTTTGGTAATTTCCCTGAGTTAAAAGGCAAAGGAATCAAAGCTCTAAGGCGAGGTAAAACCATAACAGGGACAATCATGTCAAATCAATTCGGATAGAAAAAGGAAGTCCTCCATCCATCAAGGAGTTCAAAGAAAAAAATGTTAAAGCTTTTGTTGAATAGATAATCATTATCCCAACTCATAAAGGCTATCATACCTTTTGCCACAAAGTTAGAGAAAAAGGTTAAATCCTCGTGCATACCTTTGATGAGATTGGTGTTTTGCTTTGATAAAATATGAAATGAGAATGGGGATGATAGGCTAATAAAAAAAAGTGGATATGTAAATACAGGAATGGAATGAACTATGGGATATATAAATTCTAATAATTTTACACTAATAATATAGAATTTATTATTTTTAATCATGTAAAGAGTTAAAATGTTTTATAGGTTTTAAGTTATTAATGATCTGGGTTTAACTCTTTAAGATAAGTGATAGACTCATACATTTAAAAGAGGCCTTTTGTAGACTTTGACTAAGAGGAGCCCATGAGAAGAGGACGATTCATCTTAGCCATTGACAATCCACACGATTTGAAGGACGTCATCAATGACTAAGCTCTGTAAATAATTAAGAGCTTCCCTTCATTTGATACATCTAATATATCTAAGGAAACACCATCATGCTATCAAATTACTATCATGAAAGATCAAGTAGAGTTTAAAATGAAAAACACATTGCTTCTCATCAAGAATAATGGATCGATACTTTATAACTTCTCTACTTGTTATACATGTATTTGAGCTCTTTGAAATTGTTTACTCCTCATATATTTCTTTCCAAGTCATCTCTACATATCATTCCATGTCACTTTTATAAAGCTACATATAGTACAAGACACACACACTACATGCATGTGAATACTACAATTGAATCCTTTCTCCTACAAATCAAAATGAAGAATGAAAATTTAGAAAAGCCATTTCACACATCACAACAAAAAGAAAATATGATAAATGTAATAGGCAAACACAATAGTTTTACATGGAAATCCTAATTAGTGTAAAAGAAAAAAAGAAAGAAAGAAAAGAAAAGGCAAAGATGGAGTAATAACCCACTACAAATGAAAGAGAATACACAAAAGAGTGGAGTACAAAACATATACCAAAGTATGATTATTTCAACAATAAAGATCAAACCAAATCTCTTTCACCATAGTTTATCAAATTACCATTAATTCTGGTTTTTAAGAGTTACACCCAAACTCACCGGGAAAACTTGCTAAAAAAAGCTCTCTCTTTGAGCTTAACCATAATGTTAAGTCAATTCTAAAATAAATACTAAACCCTTTCTTATAAATCCAAACTAAAGTAAGGATGGAGCTGAGACAAGATAAGAAATTATGTAATAGGAAAGTACAAAATAAGTATCCACATTAAAGAGGACAAACCAAGACACTTTGAATCCATTATATGGCAAGTTTGATTGATCATATTCTATGTAAAATGATCGGCTGATCCTATAGTAAATTGGTTGACCATTTTTCATAAAAAACTTCAACACTTCTTTATATTACAAACTTATGGTGGACTTTATATCAAAACCATGAAGATTTCAGGCCATACTCAACAATTATATACTCTTAATAAAGTACCACAAAAAAACAAAATCAAAATGAGGTGTAATTCAGTAATTTAACCTTTTCACTGTTTTATGTAATTAATCAATTTATAAGCAATGTTTAACTGAAAAAATTATAAGAAAGAAGCTCAAGTTCAAATGGAAAATCGAACTTTCGAGTGGTTAAAATAAACTATCAATGTTATATTGAGTGGTTTAAATAAAGGATCGTTTTGACGCTATTATAATACAATTAAATTGAGCTAACATGACATGTTTACAAAATAGTGTTGGGATCCTTTATTTAACTACTTAACACATAACGTTGATATTTTATTTTAAGAACTTGAATATTCCGTTATTGATTTTAACCATTTAATATAATATTAATAATTTATTTTAACTACTTAAAAGTTAGATTATATATTTCAATCTCTTAATAGAGGTGGGTGCGGTTTGATTTGGTATAATTTGTCCCTTAAATCGAATTAAACTGTATATTATGGTTCTTTTTCTTTTTCTTTTTCTTTTTTCTAAATTGAACCTAACTATATAGTTTGATTCGTATTTTTTTTAACATAAAAAAGGGTCCAATTCACTGTTTGAACCATCTTTACTTGTGTTATTAATTTTTTTTCTATACACAAGTCAATAAATTATAAAAAAATTATAGTTGATATAAAAATATTTAATTTATTATCATTTCTCTTATATCACTTACCATCTTCAATGCTCATTTAATATATTTAAAAAGATTTTATTATCTTTTTTAAGGTGATTATGGTTTCTATATTAATCAATCAGCAAAAATACAAAATAAAAAGTAGTATGTTATTTGATAAAAATCAAATAAGAGAAGGAATTAAATAAACTACATAGACTTCTCTTTTTTAGTCATACAATGTCTATATTTTCATTGCAATTTCTTTCTTTTTTTACTTCTTATGGTTAGGTTCGGTTTGAAATGGTTTAGTTTTGTTTATAATTTTTTCAAATTCAAAAAGGTAGTTTAAACCTAATTTACGGTTCAGTTCGATTAGGTCCAATTTAATTTGCAATTTAGTTGGTTTTTTTGCTCACCCTTACATCTTGATATAATGTTAATCCTTAATTTTAATTACTCAAAAATTTGATACTCTATTTAAACTTGATACAAAATGTTCATGTCCTTACTTGTAATTTTTTTCATATTTAATTATAGATGCAAATGATTTAATGCATGCTCCCACACAATAGCTGCAATAGGCTCTAGGGAAGCTTTAGACACAAGTGTAAGAAAAGAATAAAAACCTTAGAGCACCTTATTATGCCATGAACCTCTAAGCCAATTAGAGGAGTTCAATCTCTTATTATTATTTTTTTCCCTCCATTTTCTTTCATATTTTGTAACTTAGAGTTTTGCTTAACGTAATAAGCTCCCATGGATTAGGAAAATTCGAGAGATAACAAGTGAATCGAGCAAGAAGCATTGAAGGTTCGAAAGGATCTGTGATTAGGTGAAGTCATCTTGTTTTGTAGTTTAAATTTTATGACAAGCAAGGTTCGATTGCATACTGTTTCATGAATTCAAGCAATATAAAATCAAGGATTCACTATTGGTGGTGGCACAACGTGTGTGGAGACACAAGGGTTTCCCCAAAATTTGTCAAGGGAAGGATCTATATTATACTTAATTATTGATAAGTTGAGAACCTAACCCGTGTGTTATTTGCAAGAATAATTAAATCCTGAAAAGTTTAGCAGAGTGGCTTAGTTAGCACATATAAGTGTGGTATTGGGAGTACAAATAATCTAATTAGGCAACCGTTTGGATTAATGTATACATCATTGGTTATTTACAAGATTAAGGTGGCTAGATTAGGGTTTGAGTGTGAAGAGTTATAAAATAAAGTGAATTCATGGAAAAATTGATATAAGGTTGTTGATTTAGATATTATCCTCGTGTACATGTTTTGAATTAAAGGATTAATTAAGATCCTCCTGGGTTTAAAAATAAAAAAAATGAGAAAAAAGTTTGATTTTTTAATTGGAAATTATTTCAATTTTGAGATTATTCATTAAATATTTTGACTTGTTAAAAAGTTGGAAAGGTTGTTGGAGTTTTGTTAATGAGAAATTGAAGTTTGTGAGTTATTTGAATTAAGAAATTTAAAAATAATTGATTAAATTTGACACGGGTTGATTTTGTAATAGAAAAATATTATGGATAAAAAGCATGTTTTGATTCGTTGAGGTGAGGATTTTTGGATAAGAAAAATTTCTTCATCTTCTTCACACTCATCTCTTCTACTTTATATAGAGCTCCAACCTTCCTCCATTTTTCTTCCTTTAATTATATCTTCATATTTCCTCTAAATCTAAAACCACACCCACCATTATGTAGCACTATGCACCTACTTCACATCCAGCATTACCACCAATGCTATAGCTCAATACATGTTCAGGAAACGACCACAAAGTAGACCCTTTAATAAGCATTCTAGCTTTCAAATTTTTTTTCTAAGCATAGAAACCCAATTCAACCTACTAACTTCTAGTAGCAATATCTTTCTTTGCAATTCGAACTTTTGCAAACGATCACTCTCAACACACTCAAGATATAGACCTCAATAGCAACCTACAACCCAACTTTGATCTACTTGTATATATCAAGATACATCTCTAGAAGTTTGGTTAAAATAGTTTGTGTAGTTTGAAATTGAAAAAAAAAATGGACTTGAATTAAAACTTCAAAACAAACATGATTAATACTATCTAACTGATCTTTAGTGATTGTACTATGAACTTTAAGTCAAAACTATGACTAAAAACTAAGATATAGGTTAAGATCATATATGAAATGGGAGTTTGAGTTTAAGTTTGAAAAATAGGTAGTTAAGCATGAACCAAACTCGATATTTTGCTACTATTATATAGTTGAATTTGAGGAGCTTGGGTTGCATCCTAATTATTATGATTAAGCAAGAATGAGACTGAGGTGAATAAGATTCAATGTCATGCTACATGTTTGTGTTTTTTAGTTGTTATGCATCAATGAAATATGTTATGATCTAATGGATAAGTTCTCATTGGATTGATGTTTTGATATGCTAAACTTGATATCAGTAGTAGATAGTTGATGGTATATTGTCATATGATCAAGAGGTTAAGTTGAAAACTTAATGAAATGAGTTTGATGTTTGCTATTGTCGATTCTTGCTCACTAGAATCATGTAGGAGGCGATTCGACCTTAAGGAATTTAAATGCCTAGGGGAAGCCATCCATATGACTTCATTTACACTAGCTTGACCTATTTTGTTCAAGGAATTCAAATGCCTTACTTGAAGTATTTGGACTTCTCAAACTTTTTGGGACAAAGGTATAAATTTTAAAACCTCATTTGAATGATACCAAGTGGCCATCTGAATGAGACAACAAATCATGTTTTAACTAAGGAAACAAGCCTTAAAATAGTATACTTAGTGACATGCATGCTTTAGAGAAAATGTTATGACTTGTTGAATACGAAATTTTCTTGGAAATATGCCTTGATTGAGATTTTGATTGTTCTATATGTTATTGATTGAATGATATGAACTGTGACATTGATGAGTCTTTACTTGTATTGGTTAATCACTCCATAATGGACTAAGTAACCACTTGAGTTCTTAATAAAATTCAACATTATTGAATGATTCCCCCTTGCATTATATTTGAAAGCCATTACTACTACTTAAAAGATGGAAGGGTACAAAGAATCTTACTCTACCTAGTAAACTCAATGATGTAGAGACTATTGTGTGTTTGATAGAGCTAGTGATCCCACTCTACCATTAAGGGTATTGGATTTTTACGTACATCCTAGGGTGATTAACTAGGATTTGTTATGCATGCACCCTAAAGCATTTGGGTTGGAATGAAAACTCTCGAGGTTTTATTGAAAACTCAAGCATTGATGGTGGAAATAAATCTAACCCTAGTTAAGGAGGAATTTATTTCTTTAATTTCACGCTAATTATCGAAAAACTATATATAATACGACATTATATATACTTGTTCATATATATAGATATAGTTGATAACGTGTGTTGATATTATAAGTGTACATAGTTTCGTGAAATTTTTCTCACTAAGCCATCAGCTTTGCTCATACCCTCAAGGGGCTATTCATGTTGCAAGTTCTTAATAATACAACACAGCTAGATGACTGCCCTCAGTAAAATCCTTGACTTTTGGTTGGATCAGGACACGAAGATAGTGGAGAGATTTATAAGATTACCTAATTTTGATTCCCTTTTACTGTCACGGTGTACTATTTTTTATGAATCATGGAGACTTTAAATGATGATGCACTCAAAACTCATGTTTAAATGAAAAGGTTCAATATTTTGATGCAAGTTGCTTTATTTGATGTTTAATTGTAATTGAGATGCTTTATAAGTAGTCAATGAGATTTAAGATACTAAAAGTAGAATATTCTTACAGTGAATTTTCACAACTCACGATTACAATATCATACCCAGCATAACAAATTAAGTGAATTAGTATATATGCACCCAAACCGAGGAACCAAATCCATGATTAATAACAAAATTATATTTAGCACAACATGGTTAATGGGAAGGTCAATACAGTCTGAGTTGCAGTATTTGCTCGACTAAAAGGACCTTTCCTCCCCTCTATTCTCTGGGGCAATTTTGGGATATTCCCCAAAAGGCAGACCTCTGGAATAAAATACAAAAAGTTAATTTTCCTTTTGCAGGAGGGCCTCTTTTTATTGCATATTCTGTGGCTCTTAAATAACCGATAGCAACTATTCATTTTTATTCACAGGCACCATGGTCTTACCGTTAAAACTGCAAAAGCCGAAGAACACTTACCATGAAGTGAAGTTTCACAAAGTCATTCATTGAGTCACTCGCTCTAAGCACTAGTACTCTCCTCTCCCTCCCTCTCTGTCTCTGTCTCTCTCTCTCTCAAAGGGAAGACAAAGACATACTATATAGAACCAAACCAGGGAGTAACAACTGAAAACCAGACTTGTAACAAGGAGACATAAGTAAGACTAAACTTCATCGTTATTGTTTCTGTCGAAAAATTCATAAAGGAAAACACACATGTTCTAGAGAGTCTTGTCACATCCTTAATATCCTAAGTAAGCTGGCTTTGCCGTATTTTTGTTGAAACTAGCTTTTTCGTACTTTTGTTGCACTTATTTTATATTCTTGCTTATTATTATCATTTATCTTCTTTTCTAGTTTGCTTGAAAACCAAGAAAGATCGTGAGTTTCGCTTTTTAGTACAAAGTATCTTGTCATGTTTATGTGTTTGGTTTCTGGGTATTTTGTTTTGTTAGTGTTTTTGCAAAATATAATATGAGTTTATCTTTTAGTACAAAAGTGACACTGTGATATAAGGGGTCTTTGGTGAGATCTTCATTTACTACACCCTTTTGTTTATGTATGCTCATTTGATCAAGTCATCTAGAAAATTTTGACAGAGATATACTTTAAACTGAAGAAGAAGGTAGATCAATGATTTATTATATGGTATATATGATTAAACCTGCTTATTATTGTTGAAATTGCACTAGATATCATGTTTTCCATTTTTTTTTCTCCGGATTTTGTAGTACGCTATTCTCTTGAGATCTCAAGATTTTCCTATGGCGTACTAATTTCTTGCTAAAGCATTTAAGTATCAAGATATATTCAAACTATGGTTTTCGAGATCATGTTCGGTGTCGAAATTCAGTAACTAGTATGCTTTTTATGGCTTAATTCTTTAGTGGATCTTGTTTGCTATGATTTTGTGGATTGTTTACCCTTTTTTTGGTAATGGATATTTTTTTTGGGTATGTTTTGATTTTATATTTCATTTGAATTATCCAGAAACATACAGTGTTTGGTGATTGAGCAGCGACACTTGAGGCATGTTGTTCGCCTGAGAAACAATGCCAAACCAGCTATGGTTTGCACTGCTAATGATCTACAGGCATGGAAGGACTTCCCTAAGGGACTTAGGGTCCTTCTTCTTGATCATGACAGTAATTCTGCTGCAGAGATAAGATCAAAACTTGAAGCTATGGACTATATTGGTGAGAAAACTTAATTTCTCTCTTAGCTTTCTTTCATTGCTAGGCCGTGTTATCTCAAGAGGAATTCGTGTTGGTGTGAGGCATCCGGGTTTATTTCATGTCAAATTTGTGTTACTGTTAAAGGTTAACTAATTGAACCTTATAACTGATTAAATCATTCCTTAATTGTAGCACATTTGGGTTGAAGAGTCATGCTAATTACAGCTTTTTATTTAATTATCGTTTTCCAGACCCCGGGACGTCTTGTGCTGTCTTTCTAATCTTTGCTATCATTCCTAAAGCAAAAACGCGTCTCTTTTCTCCTTTACTTCCAACCTAACCTTTATTGCACCACTGGTCCCCTACTTTTCTGTTTGGAGCATCTTCTTCCATCGTATTGCTCAATATAGTGGCTCTTTTGATTCTTCATCCAAAAGGTTTCGTGGATTCCTGTTATAAATGTATTTGGCATATGTTTGACAATTTGATGCCAATTATCATTCACTTTCTAGCAATGAGTGTCTGCCAAAAAGTAGCTTACTATAAAAATGATGGAAGAAAGCACAACATTTTCATACTTGCAGTTAGCCACTTGGGTCACCACTGAGTTTAGTTAAATGCAGTTTGTTGAAGCTGTTGATATTCTGTTTCTAGCTTCACTTAATACATTTTTCTATACACTTAATATTTTCGACCGTGTCTTCTCTCAACCACTAATTAGAATTGCCATCAAGTTATCCAATCTAATTTTAAACCTGAGAATAATTAAACGCATTATTAGCACGAGAATTCAAAACAATTTGCTTTCCAGACGATGCCCTAGAATAAATTGGTTTTGCTACAGCACTGCCTGCTGTAGCTAATTATCCATCCTTTCTTTGTGTAAACGGCATTGAAGTATATTTTTATTGACCAATCCAAATTGCCTCCCATATCTTTTAGCCTGCAATCATAATTTTGCATTTATAGCAAATTTCCTGTCTCAATCAATTATCCTAATTTAATTGTTGTAATAGTTGGAAGAGCCAAAAGCTCTACTCTCTAAATGATCTGCTCATTAAGCTTCATGCTTTTTGTAGTCTTTACATACTGCAATGAGGAGGAGGCGCTCTCAGCAATTTCCAGTGAACCCGAGTCCTTCCATGTGGCGATTATAGAGGTATAATGAACTTGACAGTTGAAAGTCTTCTTATGTCCTGTATATCGAATCTGTTATTGCAATATCACTGTTTTATTCAAACTCTTGCATAAATAATGATTTATTTGTGTTTCCTTAATGAGGAAACAAAGGCTTGATTTTTTCGTGTTGCTTTTCTTGTTGACATTCTAGATAAAAACTAGAATGAAGTATGTGTAAAATGCTTCTTGTAACAGGTATCTGCTAGTAACAAGGATGGGAATTTCAAGTTTCTTGAAACTGCTAGAGATCTGCCAACAATTGGTAAGCTTCAGTATTTGTTGATGAGTTCTCAAGCTTTTGATCTCGATCCTTGAACTATTTAAAACCTTTGAAACAGATCATTAATTCTCACATCATATATTGAATCTGTTGCTGCAGCGGCTTCGAACATTAATTGTCTCAACACCATGATGAAATGCATAGCGGTGAGAATTTCACGTCTACTCCCGCCCTTGCTTTTTTCACCTCATCTTCTTACTTCTTTCAAACAAAAGTTCAACTTCCTTCAAGAATTGGGCTTTGACAAATTGTTCATTTGAAAATTTGCTTTTCACTATAAGTAACTTGTGACTTGGGTTATCAATAAATATAAATATTTTCAGCTGGGTGCAGTGGAGTTTCTGCAAAAACCGCTCTGTGAGGACAAACTCAAGAACATATGGCAGCATGTGGTTCATAAGGTTTGATTGTCTCAGTTGCATTGTTTAAATTCTTTATATTTAGCTCTACAATCGACTGAGTTCAAATCCTTGCATCACTCTTTTACATATTTAATTATATCATCCGCTTGTTGGATTTCAATATAAGTCTCAGCCCATGATTAAGATGGACTTTTAAGTTGTAAATTTGAAAGTCCACACACCATATACAAATGAGACAAGGATTCAAACTTGAGGCCTTGTGCTTCGTAGCTTCATACCACGAGGAGTATTTTAATTCACAGAAATTGTGCAGGCATTCAATGGAAGGGTAGGGAATGTTTCTGAGTCATTGCGACCAGTTAAAGAATCTTTGGTGCCAATTCTTCAGCTTCCACCCGAGAGAGAAGAGAAAAATGAAGTGCCAATTAAAGTTCCAAGTTTGTCAGTTCCTGAGAGTGACCTAGAGCACTCAGCAGGAAATGATAAGTACCCTGCACCTTCAACCCCACAATTAGAACAGGGACTCCGATCGAAGGATGATGGAGAATGCCAGGATCATAGTAACGGTTTAAATGAAAAGGAAAGTGGGGATCACGATAGAGAATCTAAATCTGTCGAAACAACATGTGACAATTCAATGCACGAAACTCTTCAGGAAGGCCATGCTCAAAGCTCAGGAGTTTGCATGATAAAAGAAGAGGATGAGTCAACTGATAATTTGAGATGTGAAAACAATGTACCTCCAGCTGTAGAAAACAAGGATAGTTCTCAAGGTTTTCATGATCGAGCTGATAATCCAAGTAAACCTTCTGATGCTCATAATTCAAGTGGGACCAAGTTTAACCGCAAGAAGATGAAGGTGATTGTTCCAAATTGTTTGTTGTTTATGTGATAGTATACTGATGATAAGATATTGATGTATTGGCTCTTCTTGGTTCTTTTCCTCTTGATTTGTTTCAAGATAACATCAAAAATGCTGAATGACATCATACTGGCTCCTCTGCTTCTCAGGTAGACTGGACTGCAGATTTGCATAAAAAGTTTGTGCAGGCAGTCGAGCAGCTTGGTGTGGACCAAGCAATACCTTCACGTATATTAGAGCTGATGAAAGTTGAGGGCCTAACCAGGCATAATGTAGCCAGTCATCTTCAGGTTGGTGAGAAACTTGCTTTTTTGTGTGTTAGATTCCACGATGCCCTTGAGGAAACAGTCTTTCAATCTCTTATTCTTCTCGTTATAACATAATGACTTTTAAATGGAAATTTTTAAAGCCTTTTGAAACAAATGTTCTAGCTATATGTGGTTGGAGATATGCTCCCTCTGTAAGTGAGAATCTTTACCAAAGACACAATGAACCTATCGTCGGAAAATTTAATTCTATGATAAATTGAACTTCACAACCGATCGATCTAAAAGCTAGTCTATTAGATCCGGTATGATTTTATATTTATTGGTTACCCTCATTGCAGATTCACCGATTTAGCAAAAGGATAGTAATCTCCATATGCATTATGTTGTAGCACAGTTTATCTCTTATTGCAAGGCAAGAGATTCAGATAATGAAAAAATAGGAACATCTTCTATTTAGTGTCTTTGCATACGTGTGAGTGAATCCGATTGCCTACATTAATCCTATGCAAACTTTAGTATTGCCATGTCTAGAAGTGGTAATCTGAAGGTGTTTAGCTTGGATTAATCAGAAGCCTGGCCTCTTGTTATTGAACAGAAATACCGGATGCATAAGAGGCATGTCCTGCCCAAGAATGATGATGGGAGATGGCATCAGCACCGACATTCCATGACAAGAAGTTATTATCCACATAGACCTATAATGGCTTTTCCTCCATATCATTCAAATCACATTCAAACTAGTGTTGTCTATCCTGTTTGGGGTCCATCTAGTCATCCAGCCAGCATCCCATTGTGGAGTACACCAGGATATCCACATTGGCAACCTGCAGATACTTGGCCCTGGAAGCACCCTCCTGGAGTAAGATAACATCTTTGGCTGGACTTAAAAAACACATTTATAGGGAAGCTGGAGAGTAATTCTTGTGCATATTGGTTTCAGATGCACGCTGACGCATGGGGTTGCCCGGTGCTGCCACCTTCTGGGGGTCCAGGATTGGCGTATCCTCAAGTAAGTATCTCGGATTTACTGAAGCAAAAGTTGCAAGCCCTTGATACGACACAACGTAAATGTAAACTTTCAAGGCAATGTAGGAGCTAAACTAACTTGCATTCCTGAATGCTCAATTTTGTTTATGTCAAAATATGCAGAATTCATCAGGATGCTACGGCGGGGCTGCAGTTGACAACGTCTTGCCATGGAATTCGTTTGATCAACATCCGGTATTACACATTCTTGCTCCAAATTAGCGTCTAGTTATGAAAGTGAAGTTCCGATTTTTTTCAAAGCCACCCCTCCAAAACTTTTCATACCCTTAAATGGTTATTCCGTAATTTTATCTTCTAATCATATAATGTTTTATTCGAAGAAGGAAAGCAATAAGTGGGATGAATATAAAGTAGGCTGTGAAAAAACCGACCAAATGGAAAAAATGTTTGTTTTTTTTTTTTTAATTTAGTTTAGAAAATTCTTGTTTTAAACCAAATTAAAAATTTATGATTAATTTGAAGGAGATAAATCAAACCAAATCGTTTTATTAAATAATAATAATAATAATAATAATATTATTATTATTATTATTATAAAATTCTTTTGTTATAACATAACATTTAAAAAAAATTTACTTCACACTTATTAAAATGTACATGTATTTAAATTTATGACAAAAGTTTTATACTATGTATATAGGTAAACTCTAAATTTATACTATATGCTAGTTTTAGGAATAAAATTAACGGTTAATATATATTTAAATTTTTTTAATTATTTGAATATTGATTTTAAATGAATATAATAGTTCTGATATGAAATTACATGTTAAGTAAATATATATTTTTTGGATAACAAAATATGATTCAATCCAAAACCAAACCGGATTCAAATTTTGTAATTTGGAAAAGTTGAATCATATAGCTGAGTTTAAAGTAATAAAAAATTAAACCGTATTTTTATTGTTTGGTTTAAAAGAAAAATTAAACTAAACTAAACTGAATTGTACTCACTCCCGATATAAGTGCTTTTTATATATGATAGTATGTAATTGGTAGGATATGTAAGATATAATTTTTAGGGATAGGAAAACTTCATCTGTATACCAATCCATTTGGAAGACGTGTTTTCGAGGCATTGAATGCTTATTACAAGATCTTATCAGAACTACTCATATTGGTTGCCTGTTGTGGTCACTTAGAATGCTGAGTAGGTTTTATCAAGCTTAAATTGTCTTTAGTAAAACTAATGAATGGAAATGACAAGTTGAAGATTGACACCTCGTGACCTATAATATGAGGAGGCAAGGGCCTAGCTATGGATTTTGACGTTTGATCCGGTACCTACATATGACAGTTCGTATAGGCCAGGAAAACATGTCAGCAGCTGATAAATCAGCCATTAAATTTTATTCATTTATCAAGACTGGAAACTATGGGCCCCAGAAATGTCTGATTTTGTCATTTTGGAATAAGAACACTACACAATGATAATGTTAATAAACTAAGTCATGGTAGCTGTTAATTTTGAAAATTTTAAGGGTTTGTGGGATTTAATAAATTCGGTAAAGTATTAAAATCATGAATTTTTTAATTTGTTTTCTACTTTTATATCTAAAATTTGAAATTATTAATTAATTAGAACTTTATTTATATTTCATTTCTTATTATTTACACTATACTTTGATTAATGGGCGTTTGTCATCTTTTTTTTTTGAAAATTATTTTGACATACCAAGTTTAATTAAATATAATATCTTGCAATTTCAACCCTTACATCAAAATTCGATAAGAAAATATTCAATTAAGTATATTACTTGGTCATCTTAAACTTCAGGTGTAAAAACTGAAAGAAAAAGTAGTTTAGACAGTAATTTTTCAATTATCCATAATAAAATTAGTTGATAATACTTTGAAATCATTAATTAGAAGATAGTGAATTCCATGCTTATTCTATTGGATTTTATTAGTTTCTATGATTTTTTGGAACCCAATATAAATTATGTAAAAGAACGAACACTCCCCCATAAACTTCTACTTCTAATTTCTACATTTATCCAGAGACTAATTTCGGATCTGGCATTGTATGCAGGCTGAGGAAGTGATAGACAAGGCGGTGAAAGAAGCAATAAGCAAGCCATGGCTTCCCTTGCCTTTAGGACTTAAGCCACCTTCCACAGATTGTGTGCTAGCCGAGCTCTCCAAGCAAGGAATTCCTAGAATTCCACCCCATGCTAGAGGTTCTCACACTCACTAACGGGTTGTCTGGGAACTAGTCCTAGCCACAGGGAGAAACTTGGGCAGTTCTGCTGCCATTTAATTCTAACAATTCCTTCCGTTGGAATTTTGATGTATAGGAAAAGGAAAAATAGGCACACGTGTTAGAAATTTTGACCTTGTGCGCATCCATTATTCCTACGTATCGAAACACCAAGGAAGGAGTCAATAGAATCAAGTGGTTTCAAAACCTTCTTACTATTTTTCTTAACCATAACTATTGCTTTAAATATCAATCCTTTTCTTCCTTTTCATGAAGATTCGTTTTAGTATGAGCTCTATAGTATCGATTATCGAACCGATGAAACCGATGCTCGGTCTAAACTATCTAATCGAGATTACATCGAATCTACATAAATGTTTATCCCAACTTTTTCCAAGAAAGTTTTTCCTTTCATGCAAATCGTAGGAACTATCCGGCTAGGACTATATGACAACCCAAAACCCATATTCTCTCAGCATAGCAAAGAAAGAAAAAAGGAAGGAGTCAGGAGACTAATTAGCATGTCACGATCTAGTAATTGGCATGATTGAAATTTAGGAGAGACTTAGAAGGGTCAATATCAGTGAGGTGCTTTGAATTTTGGGCAATGTGGGTGGTTTAAAAGGTGGCTACGTATGTTCAATTTGCACCACACACTTCGTCACATTTGGTTGTAGTCCTCGACTTAGGAGTCAAGTCAAGAAGTTCGTGCTCTTCTGTGCATAAATCTTGTTGCTTTATAAAAATGGGATAGAGACAGACACAGGTAGGGGTCCTTCTTTGCTCCTTGTGGACCTTCCTTCGTCTACCCTTCGGTCTTCGATAATGAAATAACTCGAATTTTGAATGATTTCATTCTGTAGCATGTTGTGAGAACTTGCATGACAATGAGAATGGCGTGTACATTTGATGAAAATCTAATATTATTCAACTCTACAATAGAAAGATAGGTCTTTTTTCTATGTAGAAATAAATATAATTTTTATAAACCCTTTGACACATGACAAATGGATCATATACATGTGGTGTGGTTTGATTTTACATATATAGATTTGAATATCCTATGATGGTGATGGTGATTCAATAATAGTATTAGTGCTAACGTTGACAATGATTTGTGAAGGTAATGGTTGTGGTGGTACAACATAAATTGTGATTTATAGCGTGATGACCACACAATTAGTAATGGTGATAGTGATACTAGAGGTGATAGGAGATAGGTTGTGGAACTATTTTATTAGGAATATTTTAGAGAAAAGAACCTTTGAGAATAGCTTTTTTAAAATTGATGAAGTAATAAAAGGAGAGAGTTTGAAGAATTGAATTTTCTTTATGAAATAGTTATAATAATTTTAAAAATGTAACCAAGTATATTAATTACTATTTCAAAGGTTATGACTCAATTGGCCTGTTGCTTTCTTAATATGATGGAAATCATAGAAGGGCTGCATTGTTTTGCCTTGCGAATGAGAGGAATAGCATCATATAAAAGAATGAAGATGAAGAAGAATAATAAAAGGACGACGTACATTGTTCTGAATGGCAATGGGAACAAAAACAAGCTTTCAAGTCGATAGAAACGGCATATTCATGGGACCATAGTTGTCATGATAAAAAGAAGCGTTCATAGTGTCTTTTATCATTATTAGAAAAATATTAACAAGTATTCTCGAAAAAATTAAATGGAAATTGGTAGGAGTTTACTCATATTTTTGGCAGGTTGTGCATGTAATATTTCAATAATTGAGATGGGGGGGCTCTGGATTTGAATAAGATTGATTATCAAAGTTGTGTCGGTTTGCTTTGGCTGTGACTTCTTGACCGGTAGTTGATAGTTGATGCCTTTGAACGACCGTTGGACGCTTCCCGCCACATTTATGCCAACCGACGGATATAAATACTCTCCCGCCAAATTGGCATGGCCCAGCACGCCTTCTATCCTGTGCTAAATTTTGGAGATCAACTACGGGCCGATCATTATTTTTCTAGGATTGGTTCGGTTTTTAATTTCATCATTAAGTTATATATATTAAATATTTACTATTGATTATTGTTAAATCTCTACTGTTAATATATAAATTAATAATAAGATTGGAGATTAAACCGATCACATAAAAAATATAGATGAAACCATAAAATTTTTTTCTTTATATTAAAATCTAAGGTATTCATGTATTAATGGAAAACACTTCAAAAAAGGTGCAACCCTATTCTACTATAAGAAAATATTGAAAAAAAAAAAAAGATGGAAAATTTTCACCTAAAAATCTACATTTCTTTAAAGCAACCAAAATAAGAGCCTATGTAACTGTAAAAATTTGAGAAAGAGAGACAATTGAAATAGAAGGTATATATTTTATTCATGGCACTCAATACAAGTTTATATACATTGAAACACCTAATATTGTTTCTAAATATTAGCAATTGTAATTAATTACAACACATCAATAATTTCCATGATTACAATGCTAAAGATCAAGTCAAAGATCTGATACAAGATATACATAGAAATAAAAGATCCTCCAATACTCCCCCTCAAGTTGGAGCATGAAGCTTGAAAATGCCCAACTTGCCAACTAGTTGATGAAATTGATCATGTCCAAGAGTTTTGGTGAAGATATTTGCCAACTGATCTTATGAAGAAATTGATTTAATGGTAATGGTTTGTGACTGAATATGTTGTCTAATATAATGGCAATCTATCTCGATGTGTTTTGTTCGCTTATGGAATACAGGATTAGCTGCAATGTGAATAGCCGCTTGATTATCACAAAATAAGGGAGTTGGAGTTGTATACGATACTTGAAGGTCTTGTAATAGCTGTTTGAGCCAAATAATTTCACTAGTGGTGGTTTTCATTGCTCGATATTCTACCTCTGTAGAAGAGCGGGAAACCATAGTTTGTTTCTTAGCTCACCGTGAAATCGATGAAGAACCAAGAAAAATGATGTAATCGATAGTTGACTTGCGTGTCATGGGGCATCCTGCCCAATCTGCATCACAAAATCCCCACAAAAATAAGGTGTTATTTGAAGGAAGTAAAATACCTTAACCTGGTGAACCTTTTACATAATGAAGTACTCTATAAGCAGCATCAAGATGAGGTTGTCGCGAGTTATGCATAAATTGACTAAGAATGTAGACTGCATAGTTGATGTCTGGATGTGTAACATTAAGACACAACAATTGACCTACTAACCAATGATATTCTTCTGGATTTTTGCATATTTCACCCGAGTCATTAGAAAGCTTATGTTGCTGTTCCATTGGAAAAAAAAAGCTGGTTTGCATCCAGTTAGACCACATTCAGTCAAGATGTCAAGGACATATTTACGTTAGCTAAAAAATATTCCTACTGGAGAGCGTGTCACTTCGATCCCTAGAAAATACTTAAGCTTTCTAAGATTTTTAATGTGAAATTTTGCATCCAAGTAAGTCTTCAACTTGCAAATACGATCTATATCTGTTCTTGTGATAATAACATCATTGATGTAGATAAGAACAACAATAAAAGATCCTCCATGAGTGAAAGTGAACAAAGAGTAATCTGCGGTGGATTGTCGAAAACCAACGGTTAGAAGAGCAGTAGTAAAATTTTGATACCATTTTCTAGACACTCGGTGAACACCATAGAGAGATTTTCCTAATATGTAGACACATTACTCCCCCTTTTTGGAAAACCCTTGTGGAATCTTTATATACACCTCTTCCTCCAAATTGCCATGTAAAAAGGCATTGTTTTACATCTAATTGATGTATTTTCCAATTTGTTACTGAAGCAATTGTCAAGATGCAATGGATAGTGACTAATTTTACAATAGGGGCAAAAGTCTCACGAAAATCCACTCCCTCAATTTAAGTATAACCTTTTGCAACAAGATGCACTTTGTAGCATTCAATGCTTCCATCTGGTCTATATTTGATTTTATAGACCCATTTGGAATCTATGGCTCTTTTCCCAATAGGCAATGGTTCCAAACTCCAAGTTTGATTTTCTTCTAAAGCAGCAATTTCCTTCATCATTGTAGTTCTCCAATGTTCATGTTTAACAGCTTGAGAAAAGAACTTTGGCTCATCATTGGATGAGATGGTCGCTAAGAAGGCAATATGATTAGGAGAAAACTTAGAGTATGAAATAAAATTAGATAAAGGATATACCATTGAGTTAGTCGAAGGAGAGGATGGAAGCATGTTACTCTCTACAGGAGCAAGGGAGGGAGGTAAAATGTACTAATAACTTGATAAAGAACATGACACTTGTCATTGCCTTTTGCTAAGAAGAGTGCTAACTTGATGATTCTCAGCTGTAGGACATGCTTCATTTGCCCTAACCTCAATATCTAGCGAAGTAGATTCACTTATGATAGAATCTACAATTGGCTCTACAATGGGATCAATGCATAAGTTAGCATTTAAGAGATTATAACTAGGAACTGGGTCTTCATTGTTTAGTTGCTTTGATTGATCCAAAGTGGACTTGGTATAAGGATATACTTCCTCTTGGAATTGAACATCTCTAGAAATGTAAATCGTTTTGCTTTCGAGATCGTATATTCTATACCCTTTTTGCCCATTAGGATATCTAATGAAAATTCCTAGCTTAGCATAAGGAGCAAACTTATCACAAGGTTTGCTGTTCACATGGCCATAACAAAGACACTCGAAGTTCCTTAAATGCTCATATGTTGGTTTCCTCCTAAGTAAAATCTCATATGGAGTTCTGTCCTTCAAGGTTGAAAGTGGCATTTGATTGATTAAATATGTAGTAGTAAGAACACATTCTCCCTAAAAACAAAATGGGAAGATATGCTTGAAATCGTAGTGCACAAGCCACTTCTAAAAGATGTTGATGTCTGCATTCAACTACTCCATTTTGTTGTGGAGTGTCTGTGCAGCTAGTTTGATGTTCCATGCCATGATCAATGTAATAAGTTATTAAATCATGATGAAGAAACTCTAAACCATTGTTAGTTCAGAGAGTTTTTATATCCATGTGACAATGTGTGCGAACCCAATTGAAAAATTGCAATAGATATTCCTTAGTTTTTGACTTATGTTTCATGAGAAATACCCAGGTTACTTGACTGAAATCATCCACTACAATTAAGAAAAAATGACATCCAGAGATTGATTTTGTCTTATATAGACCCCATATGTCACAATGAACCAAATAAAAAATATGTTGAGTTTTATTCATACTAAGAGGAAAAGATAATCTTGTTTGTTTTGCTTTGTAACAAGCATTATAGAATGAAGTTTTCTTGCAATCAAAATTAATGACAAATCTAAAATTAAAGAAAGGTGATCAACTGGGAGATGGCCCAACCGCAAGTACCACATGTTAGCAAAGATCATGCTTCTTGTTGTTAATGCCTTCCTCCCTTTTATTGGCTCTAAATAGTAGAGTCCATCACGCAACCTTCTGTTGATGACTACGAGGAGAAGATAAAGGCAAATCCGGCCCTTCCGAGCTCAATTTTTGGTACAAATCCATTGTTATTTAACTAATAAATTGATAAACATCACATTAAAAAAAAAAAAGATTAACATCAATCTTTAACTAAAAAAAACAAATCAAACC
Source organism: Laguncularia racemosa (assembly GCA_037954665.1). Taxonomy (NCBI): domain Eukaryota; kingdom Viridiplantae; phylum Streptophyta; class Magnoliopsida; order Myrtales; family Combretaceae; genus Laguncularia; species Laguncularia racemosa. The sequence continues at coordinate 5,662,493 of JBBMOL010000025.1, read as the reverse complement.
AAAAAATGGAGTTTATCCCTACTTAGATTTGGCGCAATCCGACGTCCCTCGACTTCATCTATGGATTCGTATAAATAGATTAAGGTGCTACAACTTAAAGAGGCTGGTAAAATCACTCAAAAAAATGACTCATAAGCTCGCATATTCATTTTCTCTCTCTAGAAATACCCACCGTTGGCTACCACCTTCTCTCTAAGATTTCACCACCTATACTCAACCTTGAGCTTCAGTTTAGGTGCCATTAGTTCCTTTAGGTTGTGAGAAGTAAGAAAAGGTTGGTTTCGTGAGGTAAGGACTTGTTAGAAGCTCGGATCAAAGATGCCCATAACCTTCACCGACGACCACTCTTCAAACCACCACCTAGGTTAGTTTTTAGGCCAAAACAACACCACCAATCGATTGCTTACCCCGAAAACTTAGAAAAACACTCATTAACCACCCTTAATGACTGTCGGATTGTCGCCAACGAGGAACTCCACCACTATAACTCGATTCAACCCATGACTCGATTTGACTCGACTCGCGACCTAACCCATGTGATATCCAACAATTTGGTTGGTGTAATTTTCCATTTATTTTTATGCATTTCCTTTATTTATTTTATTGTATTTTTTTAGCCTAGCAAATAAAAAAATAGAAAAACATAAATAATTAGTTTGAAGTACTCATTAGGTTGTCGTGGTGTATATCATCGCTCAATGGCGAAAAAAAAATTAATTAATTAAATAAAGTCTTAGTAATAAAATATAATAAAACTAAAATAAAATCTAAAAATATAAATTCATTAAATAAGATCTTTAAGAAAAATATAAAAATTAGATAAAATCTTAATATGTAAAAAAATAAATAAAATGAAAAAATCTAGCTCAAGAATGAAAAACATAAAAATCTAAAAATATATATATAATAAAACATAAAAATCTTTAGTATAGGTCAAATCTTAGAAATAAAAATATAAAAAATAAAACATATAGAAAATTAAATTAAATAATTAAACATTTTAGTATAGATAAAATTTTAGAAATGAAAATTCAATAAAAAGTGAAAATGGTAAAAACAAAAAAAAAATTAGTATAGTGTTTTTAAGGGGAATAAAAAATAAAAATAAATATAAAAATAAAAATACTTTATATTAAAATTTAGCATTTTAGGGTTTTATCACTTAGAACTTTTCTAAATAAAAATTTAATATGAGGTTTTCCCAAACTTAGGTTATCTTAGGTTTTTCCAAAAATAATTATTTAATAATCTAGATATTTTCTTAATAAAAAATTAATATGATTAAATAATGTAAACCCGTCGCTTTTTATTAAATAAAATTGACCAACCAACTAAAATTTTTATAAAAGAAAAAAGCGAACTGCAGACGGTTTGATCCTAGTTAACAAGTACATAGGCACTTTTGGGGCAACCATAATAAAATAAAAACTTTAAGTTAGGAAAAATAACAAAAAATAAAATAAAAACTTTAGAAAAATTAAATAAAATAAAAAAATTTAAGAAAAATTGAATAAGATAAAAAATTTTAAAAAATTAAATAAAATAAAAACTTTAGAAAAATAATCATAATAAAATAAAAACTTTAGGTCATTAACATTAAACATAATAAAAGCTTAAAAAATTTAGTATAATAAACTTTAGAATTTAGTTTTTTTTAATATAAATTCAAAATCTTATAAAAAAACATAAAAATAATGATAATAAATAGCATATCATATAATATAGTAGTAAATACATAAAAAATAAAGATAGGAATATAAAGGCCTTTTAGTAAATATTCTTGAAAATTCTAAATAGTAACTGTTTAGGTTTTAATAGGTTAGCTCCCTGAATTCAGTATCTCTAGCTCATATTTTTCTATAATATTATTTTAGGAAAATTTGCAGATTAGTAGCTAGTTAAGGTTAATCTACACAGTTAACTTTAACTTATTTTCTAACTTAGGTTAGTGACGATTCCTTTTTTAAAAAATTATTTTTTCTTAGTTTAGTTGAGTAATCTATATTAAATAGGTAAAATTCATTATAGATTAAATTTGAGGAAAATGATAAAAAATTAGACTCAATGATGGGTGTCGAATCCAACAAAAATAAAACCTACTCCTAAACAATTATATGATTTGCATATAGTGGTGAGTAGGGTCGAATCCACAGAGATTGGTTAAATTTATTTCTATCCAAGTTGAATAAAAAGGAAAAGGAAAATGAGGGGGGGGGGGGGGGGGGGGGGGGGGGGGTTTGGTTTGTGAATCGAATAAAGTTAAAACAAGATAAGAAAGTTGTATATTGATAAAAAAAGCCTAGCCAAAGGAATCAAGATAGTTTAATTCAAGGAATTGATCATCGATGCAAATGTTCTCTATTCTTGTTTCTAGATAAACTGGTTATGGTTATTAACAAGCTCTAACAACCTATCTCTCCTTACTTCCTCGATAACCTCAGACAAGCGCTTTGAATTATTTCTCTTATTGATTAAACAACCCTAGACAAGTGCTTAGGATTTAATCTATCAATAGCATTAAGATCTAGAGAGACCACCAATTCATGCCAGTAGATTATAAGATAACCTATTTAAACATGATCACATACCTCCATAACATGAATTCGATCATCTCTTTTATAACCAAACATGTTATTGCGCCACTAAGACTAGAACAATCAAACAATTATGGATTTGATGAGCTAGTTGACAATATATTAACTTGCTAATTGAGTAGAAGAGCTCTATTCATACCAATCAACAAAGATAATAATGACAAAACGATCAGAAGATATATGAATACCCGAAAGCAAAGAATAGAATAAATACAAGTCAATTAGACCTCACAATTCATGGAGAATTAAACATCTATGACCCTTTGGCTAGAAAAATAGCTTAGCTACTCATGTTTATCAACAAAACGAAAATAAAAGATAGAAACATAATGAACCGTGTTGCCTGCTCTGCCTCCGCGTTTCCTTCGTGTTTCCAAGGTGATTCCAGATTCAAAGACTAAAGATTGCCTCTAACCCTCTAGGGTTAGCTCTATTTATATTATTAGAAGGATAGCATGTGATCTTTTGCGAGCAAGATACGAAAATATCTTTCCTTTTCCAAGTAAATTTCGAGAAGTAAATGTTCGTCCGCCTGGCACGCCCTAACACACGGCCGTGGGTCAAGCCGTGCCATCCTCTGTGCATATTTCATGTATCATCTTCCGTGTCCAGTGTGTACCACGGCTCTACCCACGGCTAGATTTCCAACCGTGCCTCATTCTGTGCATAATCAACAAGTCTTCATCCGTGCCCAGTGTATACCACGGTTAGTCCCACGGCAAGATTTCCAACCGTGCCTTAATCTATTTGATGTCCCACACTTTCTTCTCCTTGGCACGTCTAGCTTCCACCACGGCTCCAAGCACGGTTTCTCCCACGGCTGCCACCACGGCCGTGCCCTAAGCTGTGTCTCTCTTTCTCCTGCAGTGTGTAGCACGGTTTACCACATGGCCAGATCTCAAACCGTGCCTCCTTCTAGACAGATACTTGCTCATGTGCTTTCCTCCGGTGGTGTAATTCCTTGTCTTGATCCAAGTTGTAGATGACTTCTCTAATTTACTTGAATTAGCATCCTTGACTCCATTTAACCTGATTTATCACCATAATAGAATTAAGTACCATTTCCTTATGATTTCTATAAAATCAATAATGAATTAACACAATTTATACTATAAAGATTAAGTATAAAATGACTCTATCACTCAACAATGCTAATGGCAATTTATAGGTTTTATTGGCTATATTGGTTGAAGCAGATGTTGGCGTACGGTAATCATGACCAAGATGCTTGTCTGTTCAATTTATTTTTTCTATTTATTTATTGCATTTTTATTGAAAAATTGTTTACAATAATGTTTCATGAGATTGACATGCAATATCATGCTTGTGTAGTTGGTCATTTATCAAGGTTCATTAATATTACGTTGGTCTCAGAATTTTCCACGATCAAGTAAGTCCCTAAATAACCACAGAATCATCATGTACATTGATCTTAGGTTATACTCATTGATTAAAGAATTGGGCTAGAGAAAGATATACACATAAGATCATTAAACCTAAGATTATCATGCACTATGTATGTAGAACACCATTTTAATACCACTAAGCGTAACTCCTCCTTAGATTATCATTAAACTAATCATTAGGTATTGGCCTAAATCTTATGAGAAGTGTAGTAATGAGTTGAAATGGATCCACTTCTCTTGTAATAGTGTATATCTAAGACTGCATGGATTGATCATAAAAGATTAAAGATGTGTAAAGTTGTAATTATTTTAGTTAACTACAAGTTGTCCTCATCAAGTAAAAGAATTAAACTTGTGATGAATGCATCATACATGAGATTAATCCAAGCTATTGAAACGAAAAGATTGGAATCACATGAAAATGTTTCAAAGTCTTAGTTCTTGATGGAAGTCTTTTCTAGAGCATCGTATGGCTTGTTGAATGAAGCTAGGTGTTCCACTTGCAGCACTTTCTTCTTAATGAAAACCTATAGGGTCATATACAATAGCATGAGAAAGAGAATGAAATCTTAAATGGCTTGAGGTGGAGGAAAACTAAGTTGAGTAGCTCAAAAATGATTATTCATTTGGAGTTACAATTAAATATTCAATTAAGTTGCTTAGAGTATAATTGATTAGGATTGAGATTTAACATTAATCATTTGATTAAGATACCCCTAAAAACTAAGAATCTATTAAGAAAATAAAATCACTTAAAGAAATTAAGACTAGTTAAAACAAGGCATAATTTCCTTATGTTTGTGTATAGATAAGGAGAGGGGGCAAAAGACCATCCTTTTATGCACATTTGTATAAGTGTATACATGTGAGAGAGGGTAAGTCTTTATGAGTTAGTGGGACAAAACAAGGGGTTAGGGTTGAAAGAATGTGCATGATATGAATCATAGATGTGAGTCATCTATTTGTAAGATCCAATTGCTTACATTCTTCCAATCCATTTTGAGTCTCGAAAGACTTATATTTTTGTATAATGTATACGTTTGTGTTTTTTCATTTCATAATCTTTCTTGAAACCTGTTTTGAAATATAAGGAAATTAGATATAAATCAGACAGTTTATCTAAATGTCAATTTTCAAACAGACATTAGTCATATATAAATCAAATGTAGATCAGATACAGTTAAAAAATAGACAATCCAAGTAGGCCCTAAATTAGGTTTGAATTTTTTTGTTCTTATCTTAGATATTTTGATCCTTATGGTTCTTCTAGGGATTGGTTCAAGATAAGATAAAGAGGTTTGATTTGGGTTGGAGGGTTAATGGCTTGCTTATTCATGGTAGGTTAGTTAGAGGAGTTCTCATTTAGAATACAGTTTATATATCTTATTATTATTATTTACATTAGTGGTGTATGGTTGTGGTGTTGTAATCTCATTCCAATTTCTACTACAAATGTTAATAACTTATCTCAAGTTTTTTTTTATAGGTGCTCATAATCACTTACCTGGTTCATAAATGTTAATTATGTATTAATATAGATTATAATAATAGTTGTATGTGTTTAAGGTGCTATTACTTTGATTTGGAATTTGAGTTTTCAAGTAGAAATCTTTCAAAGCGTCAATGTCATGCTCTTAATTCTTTATGGCGACAATAGTTTGCCACGTATCCTACTTAAGTAAAATATATAAAGCTACAATTATTAAGTGGATTTCTAAATCAGTTTTAAGAACTTGAAATCATTAATTAAAATTTGAAACATTTGATGGTTCATTTGAATTTGAAAAATATTTTGGAGATTCGTTAAGTTTAGAAAATACGATGAATGGTATGAGACAGATAACAAAGTCCTAGGGTTTAAGGGATCCACAAAATACAAATGTAGATAAATAGGCTATGGAGCTATGGGTAGCTCCTTTAATAAGTCTACATATAGTACTAAAACTTAAATATTAAGTCTATGGCAAAAACAGAAATCACTAATAATAATAGTCCTTAGGATTTAGGTCCTTGTACTCGTCCTTATACTCCTCTTCGAAGCTAAAACCCATTGAATCTTAAGAGGGATCCATCAAACAATCCTCACTTGAAAAAGAAAAGTGAGCTGAAAAACTCGATACACAGTAATGTAAACACACATGCAAATGTTAAGCAGGCCTACTTACTAATGCAAAAATTAATTATACAATTTATTTTATCTTAATTAAAGTAAATAACTAGCATGGGGGTACTCATTACTCTAAACAACATGATGGGGGACTTGAGGTCTAATTCCACCATAGCGACAATTGGAGGTCTATAAGAGTAGCCAGACTCTATGTTGCAAAATCGAGACCTAAGTGGCTTTTTCTAAGTAACCTCATCGTTATGCAATCCTCATTACAATTTAGCTATATCATACTACCCGTCAAGACCCATAATTCCTAGACGACTCTTCATATACCTTCTGTTTGCTTATAGTACTCATTATTCAACATGATTTCATTTATCATTTACTTGCTAAATCATTCCTCGATGGCCTAAGTGCCTAATCTACCGTGTCATTTCAGGATATATGACCACAGCCATAATCGTGATCTGAGGGTGTCATTTACTAGCTCAAGTAACCAAGTGATGTGCCTAGTATCCAATTACAATCACATAAAAGCTAATTGGATAATCAACTAAATACAAATCATAAAATGGCGTGATTCCACTTCCACATAAACCTTAATTGCAAGAACCACTTTGATTGAATATGTAATTACAATGAACTCAATTGGAATTCCAAAACCAATCAAATAAATAACACAATTGATTCCAATTTCCAAAACAAATGGTGTGAATCCAAGCTTGAAAATTGAACCCCAACTGTTGTGAATCAAGAATAGTATAAAATAACTAATTCCTTACTAGACATTACGCACTAGTTAGAACTAGGATCAACTTGTAATTTGTTGATATCATTGTTGTCAAAATCGCGATTTAACTTGTACGATTCAACGATTTTACGAGTTTGTATATGTATTTCTAGTTAACTCGCACACAAAATCGGAGAGAAGCAAAATCGTAACAAAATCGCGATTTTGAACAGTAAAATCGGTCAAGATCGCGATTCTATCTGTTTCAATCGATTCCACAAATATTTACAACTACAGGCTTCCACGCAAATAATACACGGCCATGTCTCAGACCGTGTGTGCTTCTATGGATTTTCCAAGCTCAAAACACGGTCGTGCCTTTAACCGTGTGTTCAACCGTGTGTGCTTCTGTGGGCATGTTTTCTTGACATACGACTGTGCAATTTAATTACCCGGTCGTACTCTTTCCCTGTTCCTTCCAAAAAGCATTTTTCTTCGTGTTTTCTTTTCCAAGCCTAAACTTTTAATAAACAACTGTGGGCTTAATTATTAAAAGCCCTCTAGCGTCCAAGGGGCGCTGCCCCCTTGAAACCCCCACCGGGGCTGCTTCCCCGGACCCCTGCCCACTCAGCTTGGAGCGGGACCCATGTGCTTTCCTGTCGTAGGGGAGTATGAGTCATACCTCAACATGTTCAGCGGTCATCACTCCTCTCTTATCAGTGTGTTACATTGCATTGAAGTCTTTGTATTTGTGTTTGTCAATTGTTAGTCTTCTTGTTCCTATTTGTGATCATGTTCTTATTAAAGTACTCATGTTTGATTGCTGCAACTTTCCTTATTTTAACTAATATTTTTGTAATAGTAAATAAAATAAATGGTAGATAACTTTAATTTTATAAGAATTTTTTAGATTTTTAATTTTATAGGAAAGGTATAAATGTATTTATATTTCTATCTTTTCAATATATCATTCTCATAGTTAAGTAAATGTGAGATATTGTTAAGTAAATATATTTTGAATTAATAATCACAAATAGTGCAAAAATTTACCTAGTAATATATAATTTTGAAGGTTTTTCTTGTTATAGTATCTTCTTTATTATGTACTTTTGGTCATTTTTTAATATTACTCCTTTCTAATGGTATATTTTCATTATCAATTTTTATTTATTAGTAATTTCTTAAAGTCACAATTGATTTTTAAATTTTATCTATTATTTTCTAGCTTTTGTATATAGAACTAGGTGAAACTTGTTTTGTTGATGTTAAGGGGAGAATGTTAAGTTCTCTAATTTAGTTTTGATGTTAACAAAAGAGGAATGAGTGTAATGAATGTTTAAGATAGTACGTAATTTTCTAAAGTTGAACAAGGAGACAGAAGCTTCAAAAGTGTTATAAAAACTATTTTTGTTCTGACAGAAGGTGTTTCAGAAGTTGTGTAGTGTATCCGTAGTTATCGTGGTAACCTTTCAGAAGCACTTTCAAAACCTTCATAACAGGAGAACAATTGACAGGTTTGTTTCAGAAGCACTTTCAGAACCTTCAGGACAGTTAACAGGTTTGCTTCAGAAGCACTTTCAGAACCTTTCATGTCTGTTACGAATTTTTCCAGATTACGTTCTAAATTTTATATCGATAGTTTTAATAAATTTCAAGGCCTAGCTCCACGTGTCAAGTATTTTTGGGTAATATACTTGATGTGTTTTACTAAAGTTAGATTTTATATCACGGGTTTTTTTAATTTACATAAAGTTTCACAAGATTTTATTCAAAGATTTCATTTTATGATAAAGTGAGATCATATAGGATTTACAAGTTTTATCCAGATTTAAAATTGGATATTTGTACTATATTTTGGGAGATCCAGCAGTTACAAAGATAAGGATAAGAGATATGGTTGTTATATCAAGATATGGTTTCACAATGTGAGGGATATCTTCAACAAACTTGATCCAAGAGATATATCCAAAGAAGATCTCGGTCAAACTAATTATCCAAGCTTATCCTCAACAAGAATATCACGAATGCAGATCTTCCTCAACAGATCCAACTTATTTTTGAATTGAAAATTCAAAAATAAATTCAAGATTATCTCGTGGAAAGTAGCTGTTATGTTTTCTCCATATATAAGGTGTTTAATTCAAATGAAAAAGTGGAGTGAAGAACGTTGAAAAAAACAGAAAAAAGGAACGTGGTTGAAAGAAAAAATTACACACGAGAAGAAAAGACTCATACATCTTCAAGCAAATATCTTTACATATATATGTGATCTAGAGGAAATTTGTTATTCCTCATTGTTGTTGTTGTTGAGATTCCTTTTGTGGAAAGGGAATTGTTTGTTGTTTCATCACTGTAGATGAGTGATTAGCTTAGTGAAGAAGCTAGAAAGACTCAACAGTGAGACTTTGCCTTAAAGAGGCTTGTGTTGTATATCTTCGATTTATTGATATAGTGAAACACAACCGGTATAGACAACCGAGACCCCGGCGTGGAGCTGGAAGAGAGGATTGACGCTCGAGGCGGAACCTCTATAAATATCCGAGCATTCTACTCTTCTCTACTTTTATTTACTGCACATTATTGTTCTTCCTTATTGTTATTCACGTGATTTTATTAGTCAAGAGTTTTAGTTGATTTGTGAAAAAGTGAAATTTTAAGTAATTAATCAATTCACCCCCCTCTTGATTAATCTAATTGGGACCAACAATTGGTATTAGAGCAGGACTCATCTATTTTGAGTGATCCCAAATGGTTGAAAATAATGTTGCAATTAATCGAGCTCCCTACTTCGATGGCTCAAACTTCTCATATTGAAAGATGCGTATGGAAACTTACATTAAAGCTAATGGTTATGATTCATGGCAGGTCATTTCACATGGAGACAGTTTGATCACCTTGAACGGAGATTCAACCTTGTCAGATTCGGAGAAGAAAATTATCGAGAAGAACAACAAAGCAAAAAATTTATTACTGACTGCTATTGCTCCATCAGAGTTCTATTTAATATCATCGTGTGCTAGTGCAAAGGAGATTTGGGATATCCTATCCGATACATATGAAGGGATGGATACCATCAAGGAAACTAAGATAAATGCTTTAATTCAACAGTATGAATTATTTAAGTTTAAGTCTAATGAAGATGTCAAAGATGCTTTTAACAGGTTTACAGCTATCACAAATGAGTTTGCATCACTTGGAAAGAAACTTCCAGATCCAGATCTTGTGAGGAAAATGTTGAGGATATTGCCACCATCTTGGGATGCAAAGAAAACTGCTATAGAGGAAGCTCAAGACCTAAACAAGCTAACTCTCAGTCAATTGAGAGAAAAGCTCATGGCATATGAGTCACACATAAAGACCACGCAAAGAGGAGGAATTGCATTTAAAGTCAAGGAAATAAAGCAAAATGAAACTGAAACAGATGATAGCGACGATGAGAAAGAAGAGGACATCAGTCTTCTAGCACGTAGACTCAACAGGCTGCTCAAGAAGCAAAGAGGTAAGAAGTTTAATGTTTTCAAGAAAAGTACTGAATATAAGCATAATGATGCAGGAAAAGCGTACAAGGAGAAAGAAAAGAAGAAAGAGAAAAGGGGGATTCAATGTTATGAATGCAAAAAGCCAGGACACATCAAATACGAATGTCCAACACTGATCAAGAAAATGGAAAATTATAAAAAGGAAAGTTGAGCAATGCTAGCAACATGGAGTGATTTAGAGGATACAGAGACAAATTCAGAGGATTCAGAAGAAGAACAGGATGAGGCAAATTTGTGCTTAATGGCTAGTTCTGAGGTACATTCTGAATCTGATGAAGATGTAACTGAAACTGACATGCTAGTAGAAATGAGTAAGCTACTAAAGGCACTAAAAAGGGCTGATACAAAATTAGCTAAGTATAAAAATGAAATAAACGCTCTTAAGAATGAAAAGGAGGTAGTCAAGCAAACAAACTCGTTACTTGCGGATGAAAATGATATCTTGAAACAAGAAAATGAATCCATGCATGTGAGTATAGAGAAACTAAGAATAGAAAATCAATTACTTGAAGCAGAAACAAGTAACATGAATGTAAAGATTGATGAACTGTCAAGTTCGTTGAAAACTACCTTTAAGAAATTTGATGAAAGTGACAAGAAATTGACCATGTTAATTTCTTCACAAAGGGTTTCAAATGGAAAACATGGGTTAGGATATGAGCATGGTTCGAGTTCAAAGTCGAATCAAAATACAGTTTTTGTTAAAGCTAAGCAAGTTTTAACTGATAAATTCAAAAGTAAAGAGTACATTTCGAATACAAATATTGTTAAAAGAGGAAATACCAGAGGCTGTTACAGAAGTTATTCTAACAAGAAGTATCCACACAATGGGTACTACAGAAGCAATACCAGAAGGTATAACAGAAGTTATACAAACCAGAATTTCCAGAAACAGGTAAATGACAGGTATAGGAATGTTAATTCTTATGCATGCTTCTTCTGTAATAAATTTGGTCATATTGAGAAATTTTGTTATTATAAAAGAAATAAGCTCAGTAGTTAACAAGTAAATCGAAGAAATCAAATGAGCTTATCTTTTAAAGGGCCCAAACTTGCTTGGGTTCCTAAAAGGACTTAATTCTTTTTATTTGTATAGGGACATGAAGCTAAAATAAGAGGAACATGGTATTTGGATAGTGGATGTTCTAGACATATAACTGGAGATGCTTCATTGTTCAATAGCATAACTTGGGAAGAAAAAGGATATGTAAAGTTTGGAGATGATAGTAGAGGTAAAATAATTGCCACTGGAACGATTGGTATGCCTACGTTTCTTATTGAAAATGTATATCTTGTGCAAGGTTTAAAACATAATTTACTTAGTATTAGTCAGTTATGTGATAAAGGTTATAGAATGATTTTTGATCAAGACAAGTTCTATGCTTTTAATAAAAATGATGAAAGATTATTTGAAGGAATTAGGAAAAGAAATATCTATCTTATAAAACCAGATGAAATCAATAATGATTGTTGTTTAATTTCTTTGAATGATCATGTTTTTGCTTGGCATAAACGACTAGGACATGTTAATTTTAATCACTTAGAAAAATTATCTAAAAAGGATATTATTAAAGGATTACCTAAGATAAATATTAAACAAGACGTGAAATGTGATACTTGTTTAAAGAATAAAATGGGTTCTGTTTCTCATAAAAGTAAAAATGTAATCTTAACTAAGAGACCTCTTGAATTATTGCATCTAGATCTTTTTGGACCTACTAGAGTCTTAAGCATAGGTGGAAGCAAATATGGATTTGTTATTGTTGATGATTTTTCAAGATACACTTGGGTTATATTCTTGCGACACAAGAGAGATACCTTTGATTCTTTTCAAAAGTTTGCAAAACAAATACAAAATGAAAAAGGAGTTTCCATAATTAGTCTTCGAACTAATCATGGAACAGAATTTCAAAATGCAAGTTTTTTAAATTTTTGTGAAGAACATGGTATATCTCATAATTTCTCAGCTCCATACACTCCTTAACAAAATGGAGTAGTGGAACGCAAGAATAGAACTTTACAAGAGATGATTAGATCTATGTTAAATGAGAGTGGAATTGCTAAGTATTTCTGGGCAGAAGCAGTTTCTACAACTTGCTATATCATCAATAGAGTCTTCATTCGACCTATGACATCAAAGACTGCTTATGAGATGTTTCGAGGTAAGAAACCTAACATTTCATATTTTCATATCTTTGGATCTAAATGTTTTGTGAAGAAGAACCCACTCAACCTTGGTAAGTTTGATGAAAGATTTGAAGAAGCTATTTTCTTAGGATATTCTTTAAATAGTCGTGCTTATCGTGTTTTCAATAAGTCATCAAACACTATTGAAGAATCTATAAATGTTAAGTTTATTGAGGATTTAAAGGATGTTGATTCTGATGAAGAAAAGGACTCCAATTCTAAAGCAGAAGTTAGTTCAGAACCTAAGTCCGAAGCACCTGCTGTTAACATTCGAGGATTTGATCATCCAGAACCTATTTCAGAGGCAAATACAGAAGGTACTTCAGAAGTTGTAAGATCTGAACAAGAGGCTTCTAAAGCTTGGAGGTATAAGTCTGCACATCCTTCTGATCAAATAATAGGAAATATACAATCGGGTGTTAAAACAAGAGCTAAATTACAAAATCTTGAAAATCATTTTATGTTGTTATCTGAAATTGAACCTAGTAAGATTGAAGAAGCTCTGAATGATGCTAATTGGATTATATCTATGCAAGAAGAATTAAATCAATTTCAAAGAAACAATGTATGGAATTTAGTTCTTAGACCTAGAGGGAAGTCTACAATCGGAACTAAATGGGTGTTTAAAAATAAATTAGATGAAGACGGTAAAATTATAAGAAATAAAGCAAGATTAGTAGCTAAAGGTTATTCACAAGAAGAAGGAATAGATTTTGATGAAACATATGCACCTGTTGCTAGACTAGAAGCAATACGGTTAATGCTTGCATATGCATCTTATAAGGATTTTAAAGTTTTTCAAATGGATGTAAAAAGTGCATTTTTAAATGGTTTTATAAAGGAAGAAGTTTATGTGGAACAACCACCTGGTTTTGAAGATCCTTTCAAATCAGACTATGTTTTTAAATTAAATAAAGCACTATATGGTTTGAAACAAGCTCCAAGAGCTTAGTATGAAAGATTGAGTGTGTTTTTGATCTCTAAAGGTTTTCATAGAGGAAAAGTGGATACTACTTTATTCTTAAAAACTTTTGATAATGATATCTTAGTTGTACAAATATATGTGGATGATATTATCTTTGGATCTACTAAAGAATTGTTGTGTCAAGAATTTGCTAAGACCATGCAGGCGGAATTTGAAATGTCAATGATGGGAGAGTTGACATTCTTTTTGGGGCTTCAAATAAAACAAACAAAGGAAGGAATTTTTGTTCATCAAGGAAAATACACAACAAATATTGAAGAAATTTGGATATGATGGATGCAAAAAGGTTGCAACACCTATGAGTACTTCATCAAGGTTAGACTCTGACTTAAATGGAAAGAAGGTAAGTGAAAAACTTTATAGGAGTCTTATAGGTTCTTTATTGTATTTGACTGCATCTAGATCGGATATTTTGTTCAGTGTGTGTTTGTGTGCTAGATTTCAAGCTGCACCAACAGAAATTCATTTATTAGCGGTAAAGAGAATTTTCAAATACCTAGTTAATACTTCTAATTTAGGCATATGGTATCCTAAAAATCAGAATTTTGATCTAATAGGATATTCTGATGTAGATTATGCTGGATGTAAAATTGATAGAAAAAGCACATCCGGTACTTGTCAATTCCTAGGTAATAAATTAATTTCTTGGTCTTCTAAAAAACAAAATTCTGTTGCTCTATCCACAGCTGAAGCTGAATATGTTTCTATTGGAAATTGTTGTGCACAAGTTTTATGGATAAAACAACAATTGAATGATTATGGAATAAATTTTAAAACTGTGCCAATTAAATGTGACAACACGAGTGCAATAAATTTGACAAAGAATCCAGTACATCATTATAGGTCAAAACATATAGAAATTAGACATCATTTTATTAGAGATCATGTGCATAATGGAGATATAAATGTTGAATTTGTGTCAACCGATAATCAATTTGCATATATTTTTACTAAACCTCTTGAAAAGGTAAAATTTGAATTTATTAGAAATGAATTAGGAATTTGTAACCCCTTTTGATTTTTTTCCCCCCGAAAATATTGAAAATTTTTATTCATTTAAAATATTTTTTCCTTTTCATTTGTTTTCTTCCTTCTCTAATTCTCTTCCTTCGAAATCTGTTCTCTTTCTCTCTCTCTATTTTCCTTCTCTCTCATTGCAACTCCAATGGCGCCTAAAACATCAGAACGCCTTAAACAAAAATCATTCAAAACAAAATCATCAAACAAGCCTTTATTGATTCATGATGAATCTTCAAACTCTTTGGAAAAATATCAAGAACCTTCCATAGGAGAGAATCCGAGTTCCCTTGATTCCGAATCTATCATAGGTTCCAAGAAGATTACCAAAAGAAAACGAGCTACATCGTCTTCACAAGGAAAAGGAAAAGCTATTCAAGAAATCTCTCCGCTCAAGAAAGCATCCAGGAAGCAAACAAAACAAGAGAATGTACTAACTCTGAAACCCTCAAATTCAAAATCTCTTCGAAAGAAGAAAAATGAGGTGTGTTCTTGTAGCTTTATGGAATTTAATTTCTTTACTAGTAATGGATTCTACTGGAATGAACTGTTAGAACCCATAGGATGCATGGAACTTTGCTCTACTCAAGTTCTAGTTTATGGGGAATGTGTCAAAGAATTTTATGGAAATTTAAGTCTTGCGGAAGGGAATGTCTTAATTTCCAGAGTATGTGATCAAGACATTTCAATTTCTAGGGAAGATGTGGTTAAATGTCTACATCTACATGATGTAAATGATGATGTAGAAATCACGAACATGCCTAGGAATGATCTGTTTGCTGCTATAAATGGAGGATTGCAAATGGATTATGGAAAAGAAGCAATGGTCATTGATTTCGAGTTGTTTCCTCGAATCATTCATAAGATAATTGTTGAGTGTCTATGTCCAAGAAAGGGCAATTCTACTTCAATGTCCATTGAACATGCTCAAATTATCTATGCAATGATTAACAAAAGGAATGTGGACATGGCTTCTAGAGTCATTGATCAAATTTGGAGGAATAAAGAAAGTTTAGTGTTTGGGAATATACTGATGCGATTGTTTGTGTTTAAAGGGATAGTTTTGCCTACCAGTTCATCTGAACCTATTAAATTAAAGAGGATAGGTAAAGAAGTTTTTCATAATATGTCCATCTTTGTTAAGGATTGTTTGTGGTATGCGAATGATGGTGCACATTTTGTCCATCAAAAGCATATGAAAAGGATAGTTCCTTTTGGAATATCTGTTCAAGAAGGAGGTTCAGAACTTAGTTCAGAACCTAGAACAGAGGTCGAAACAGATCATGGAAAGAAATCATATGGTGAAGAGGTTGGGAAGAGTGGAACAAAAGAAGTTATATCCAATGTTGATCTGGAACAAATAAAGAATGTTGTTCGAGAAAGTTTGAAACATTAACTATCAGATTTGGTTAAGAAAACTTTGACAGATGAAGTTCTACAATGATCTGATCTGAGGAGACTTGAATCAATGGAGTTACAAGTTAAACAAACTTCTGATATTCTTTCTGATATCAAGAAGAATTCTGAGAAGATGATTACCGATCTCCATCACTATAGGATTCTTTATGATGAATTTAGTGCGAGAGTCAAACAAGATCTATCTAATAATGTGATTGCTTTTGATAAATTTGTCTCTCAAGTGAGGAAGATTGGAGATTCAGTGACTAACTCCTTCAAGATTTTGGACTCCAAGACGGATAAAACATCCCAATCTGTCACAAGTCTTCATGGTGAAATCAAGCTCTTCTTATCCAACAAATTTCCAGATTATGTTCGCTCTGGCGCTCACATCATCGACTTGGATACTTCACCGGAGAAACCTTCGTCAACCAAACATTCCACCACTCCCTCTACCTCTCAAGTCACAAGATCTAGAAAATCTTAGTTCTTTTAAATTTTGTTTTCGAATCAACTTGTAAAAGACTTTTGTTATCTTTTATGCATCGTTTAAGGGGGAGATACCCTTTTGCTGTTAACAAAAAGGGGGAGAATGGTAAATGTTGATGTTAGGAGAAGAATGATTCTATTATATCTATCAATGCTGCTTATAATGATTCTATATTGCTTATGAGTGCTTATGATCAATGTGTTATAGGAATATATGCTTAAACATGAAAGTTGTGTATATTTTGATTATCTAATGGTGTTTTGTTATCATCAAAAAGGGGGAGAATGTTGATGTTAAGGGGAGAATGTTAAGTTCTCTAATTTAGTTTTGATGTTAACAAAAGAGGAATGAGTGTAATGAATGTTTAAGATAGTACGTAATTTTCTAAAGTTGAACAAGGAGACATAAGCTTGTTCAGAACCTTCAAAAGTGTTATAAAGACTATTTTTTTTTTGACAGAAGGTGTTTCAGAAGTTGTGTAGTGTATCCGTAGTTATCGTGGTAACCTTTCAGAAGCACTTTCAGAACCTTCATAACAGGAGAACAATTGATAGGTTTGTTTCAGAAGCACTTTCAGAACCTTCAGGACAGTTAACAGGTTTGCTTCAGAAGCACTTTCAGAACCTTTCATGTTTGTTACGATTTTTTCCAGATTACGTTCTAAATTTTATATCGATAGTTTTAATAAATTTCAAGGCCTAGCTCCACGTGTCAAGTATTTTTGGGTAATATACTTGATGTGTTTTACTAAAGTTGGATTTTATATCACGGGTTTTTTTAATTTACATAAAGTTTCACAAGATTTTATTCAAAGATTTCATTTTATGATAAAGTGAGATCATATAGGATTTACAAGTTTTATCCAGATTTAAAATTGGATATTTGTACTATATTTTGGGAGATCCAGCAGTTACAAAGATAAGGATAAGAGATATGGTTGTTATATCAAGATATGGTTCCACAATGTGAGGGATATCTTCAACAAACTTGATCCAAGAGATATATCCAAAGAAGATCTCGGTTAAACTAATTATCCAAGCTTATCCTCAACATGAATATCACGAATGCAGATCTTCCTCAATAGATCCAACTTATTTTTGAATTGAAAATTCAAAAATAAATTCAAGATTATCACGTGGAAAGTAGCCGTTATGTTTTCTCCATATATAAGGTGTTTAATTCAAATGAAAAAGTGGAGTGAAGAACGTTGAAAAAAATAGAAAAAAGGAACGTGGTTGAAAGAAAAAATTACACACGAGAAGAAAAGACTCATACATCTTCAAGCAAATATCTTTACATATATATGTGATCTAGAGGAAATTTGTTATTCCTCATTGTTGTTGTTGTTGTTGAGATTCCTTTCGTGGAAAGGGAATTGTTTGTTGTTTCATCACTGTAGTTGAGTGATTAGCTTAGTGAAGAAGCTAGAAAGACTCAACAGTGAGACTTTGCCTTAAAGAGGCTTGTGTTGTATATCTTCGATTTGTTGATATAGTGAAACACAACCGGTATAGACAACCGGGACCCCGGCGTGGAGCTGGAAGAGAGGACTAATGCTCGAGGCGGAACCTCTATAAATATCTGAGCATTCTACTCTTCTTTACTCTTATTTACTGCACGTTATTGTTCTTCATTATTGTTATTCACGTGATTTTATTAGTCAAGAGTTTTAGTTGATTTGCGAAAAAGTGAAATTTTAAGTAATTAATCAATTCACCGCCCTCTTGATTAATTTAATTGGGACCAACATGTTTTATACATGATTTATCATTTTAGAAATAAAATATCTATATTATACAACTTATGCTCAATTATCTATATTATGACTTTTATTGCAAATTTGCAATTTATGGCTAAAATGAATACTTAATTTCCTTATTTCTATTATTCATTATATTTTTTAATGACTATTGTAAGTAAATTTATAATATTTGAAAGTTATTTTACATAGGTTGTAGAAACTTACGTTTCTACGTTTTGATTCTACGGACTCCTTAGCGATTCTACGTAAAATCGCGATTTTGACAACCATGGTTGATATCACTCACAACAAATCTAAGTCCACTAGCCACAATCCTATGGAAGAATTGATAAGAGTATTTTGTGAAAAAAGAAGTACCCTTTCACATGAATAGGTAGCCGAAATATGTGTTCAAAAAGTCCCTTCTAAAACCTACTTAGCAAGTATTTATACTTGCTCTAATTAGGAAAAAATAAACAAAAACAAAATTACAAGTAAAACTCACAAGTGACCAGTTTTGAATCAACAAAAGACAATTACAAATAAACCCTCAAAATGGTCGGTTCTTCACTTCCATGGAACACTTGTGGACCGGTTGATGTAAGTCCATGAATGACCCACAATTGATCCTTAGTGAATTTTATTCGCCATCCTATAAAATCGATAAATTTACTTGCTACAATGCAAAGATAAATTGTTGTTAGATAAATAAGACAACATGTGGATATTTGGGCTCATTTATCCAATTTGTTTTCCCCACTGCTGGAACCATAGGTTTGATTCCCATCACCAAGTATAAGCAATAAGTAGATACATAACCGAGTTGATTATTAGCCTGGTTTGAATTTTCTAACCTAACAAGCAACATGCATGTTACTGCATACTTAGAAAGGTCGAAGGTTCTTGAGTTGAAGTCTAAAATTCCATTAAGTAGGTTGAATTGATTTTTATGCATTAAAAGAGAAAACTTAAGTTAGATAATTATCCTAAATATTTGAATACTATTCTAGGGTTAGATTTAGACTATTTAAGGTTTATACTAGTTACGAGCCCATTAAGATTACCAAGATAAAGGCCAATTAACCTTTTAGCTAATTTAGCCCATATTACTTATTGTTCATTAACTAAGTCAATTTAGGTTATTACTATCATCAATTATTAATGAAATTGCCCAATTGAGTTTTATTTCATTTATTCCCTATAGGTAAGCTTATTAAGTTTTCTTATTTGCTAAGTTCATCACTAGGTGTCATCTATTAAGGCTTAATTAGGGTCTTAAACTTAAAGAGAAGTAGGTCAAATTATTTTTGAAATTGGGCCTATTAGCCCTAATTAAATTGATTAACCTATTAATTGGGATAACTCCATTCAATTGTGGTCTAATTATTCTAATTCAAATTTATTTACCTAATTAGGAATATAGGGCCTTAGTCCCAATTTGATTTGTACCCAAATTGGTTATCTTATGCCTATTTTAAGTCCATTTAATTATTTAGTCCAATTATTATTCTTAAGCCCATTTTAGGTTCAATTAAGTTATTTTAATCTATTATAATTATTCTAGGTTCATTGTGTCTACTTGATCTTATTTATTATATTTTAGACCTGATTTGATTATTATGCCTAATTTTTAATTCCATTGAGATCTTTAGTTGATTTAGGGTCTTATTGGATTTAAGGTCCATTTAGGTTATTTTGCCTTGTTAAGGCTCATTTACAATATGGGCCTTAAAGAAGAAATGGGCTCAAATTATTTTGAGTTTTAGGCCCATAGATTTCTCTTAAGTCTAATTATTCGGTCATGTCAAATTTTAGCCCATTTTAGGTGTTTAGTCAATCTTGTGCCTTAATATGTTTTAGGCCCATTTAAGGTACAAGCCTTAAAAGAGATATGGGCCTAAATTAAATTTCGGTTTTGGGCCCAAATTAAATTTCGGTTTTGGGCCCATTAAGTTCTTTTATGTTCGTTTAAGCCTAATTAAGATTTGTTTGTTAAGTTCATTTCTAAATTAGTTCAAATTGGCCTCTTAAGTCATTTAAGCCCAATTAATTAAATTGTGTATTATCATGTGGACCACCCATGAGAATGGATGAAGGGTTAGTCCATAAGCGTATGGATGGGCCAACTTAAGATTGGGTTTGCCTTAACCCAAATTATTTTAATCATTTTACTCCAATTTTTAAATTCATCATTTTAGAAGGTTCAAATTTCAAATGGTTATAACTTATTCATTTTAGGTTTAAACTAAGTGAAACCAAGCTATTTGAACTCTTACTACTTCTACTATCCATTTTAACATAAAAGTCTCATTTTAGGGCCCTTGAATTTTCAAATTGTACTAAGTTATGAATTACATCTTTAAAGGTCCATATCTTATCCAATTTAGGTCTAAATCACTCTAAACTAAAGCTCACTTAATTCTATTCCTTTCTACTATCTAAAACATCATTTATATGTTAAATCCAAGCCTAATAAATTTTAGAACAGTTTCTTACTTCCAAAAAATGTCTAGCTTCAAGAAAATCATCCTTAATTAACCCAATTCAACATAACTAAAATTTTAGGCCCCATTTTACATCCAAACTAACTTCCATTTACTAATTAAACATGTTTCACTAAAAAAAAAACTCAAATTAAATGGTATAAATAAGAAAATTTCTAGATTTAAATATGATAATCTAACAAGTAAAAGAAAATTTCATCATAATTCATCTCCTAATCTTTGCTAAACTTCATGCAAACCTTAAATGACTATACAACATCATTTTCAACCACATTTTTCACTTCAATTACATTTAAATATGCTGGAAATTCTAAGAACCAAGTTTAATCCACCCATTTTATAATTTAAAACATCAATTCTACTCAATCCAAACATATAATTACTATACACTTAGAAATCTTCATCCAAACTACTTCTAAGTTTTTAAATCAATATTCTAACCTTCAATTTACTACTTTTTATCATCCAATTTAGATTTGAAAGCAAGAATTATCTTCAATGTTTGCATATAGTTGCTAGAATTGCACAAATTTAAGCATTATAGGTGGCCGTTTAAATGGGCTTTTCAAAGCTAGACATACCCAACATACTAATAACTTATTTAAGAGCTTCAAACATCTTGAATTATCATTAATCAACAAGTTAAGTTAAGTTAGTCCTCCTACTTAAATGAAGAACATCACAAACCCCTTATCTAAAGTAAGCTGCTACATCTGAGAGTTCCCAAGATGATTTTCTTACTTTTCCAATAGTATTCCTTATAAGAAAACCACTAATCATTACTTAAGGTCATACTTGATCAACTTAATCTTACTTAAATTACTAAACCACCTCTTCCTTAATTAAAATTCACACCATGACATCAAGAGCCCCTAACTTTTTCCACTTGATTATCACCTAAAACTAGTAAGAAAACAACTAGGTTAGTAAGGAGATTAGGAGGTAATCAAGGTTAATTTGAGTTTTTAGGGTTTAGTAAGGTTTTAAAGGGTTTTACCTTAAGAAAATTGAAAAATAAATAAATAAATAAATGGAGGCTTTTGCTCTTTATGCTTTGGCCAAGGGCTATAAGGTTGAGGTTTGGCTAAGGTTTTAGGGAAAAAGAACTAGGGGAACCACAAGGTTTAAGCCCTTTTACCTATAGTAGCCATGTTTCCTTACTTTTAGGTATATGTGTTATTTTTATTCAGTTTACTTCCACCTTTTTCAATTGAAAAATTACATTCTTATTCTTCTAAATTACCCTAACGATTTTAAGAATTTAACCTCTTTAGAAAAACCAAGCTTATGTGCATCTTAGTTATTTTATCTAATAAACTTGTGAAATTAAAATTTCCTTTTTCAATTGTATTCAAATTACTTGAAAATGATTTTATTTATTTAATTAAGGTCTTGGAGCTATATTTAGGGTCTCAAAGCTAATTTAGAGTCAAATTCGATAGAACCGAATGTAAGGGCGAAAAGGTTATTTTTAGCAAATTGTCTCCAAACTTCAAAAGATTGCTATGAATAACTTAAAATGACTCAAAATGACTCTAATTAAGTTTTTTAGTGATTTCAATCAACTTCAATGACTCTCAATTGGGTTTAGGGGCAAAATGGTCATTTTGCAAAATCGACTTCCTAATTTTGATTTTCCTTTTTCAATCGACTCTAAATAATTCCTTAATGATTTTATTTACTTAATTAGGGCTTTAAAATTTTATTTAGGATCACTACACTATCTCGAATTATTTTTGATAAAATTGAGTTTAAGGGCAAAATGGTCATTTTGGAAAGAAAATTGACCCTAAATTTTGTAAATCCTTTTTAAATTGACTTCAATTTTTTTCTTTTAATTCAATTGACCTTATTTATTGATTTGGAGTTTTTTAATTAAAAAAAATTCCAATGAGATAGTTGGTGAGTGTGTTGAATGCCCATTCCTTAGTTCCACTAATGGAGTTAACATTTGATAATACATGGAGAAATTTTGCCTTGTGTTTATTCCTTGAAATAAGTATCCTTATTTTGAACATCATATAATGGGAATGGAAAAGGGAGAGAATGGCAATAGCACCATTCTTATGTTAAGTTGGATAAAGACATATGATAAGTGCTTAATTAAATATGTATATTAAGTGAGATTTAAAGTATTTTTCTCTCATTTTGGCATGTTCTTGATGAACTTGATTTTTAATTGAGTAGTATTTTAATTTTAGGGTTTTGATGGATAATTGAATTAAAAATGAATCAAATTTTACTCAATTTGGAGCTAAATTAAAGAAATTACAAGTTGTTGAAAACTAACATGGGTAGCAAACATGATCATGCCAAGATCGTTTTGAAATTGATATTTGAAGAAATAAAAATTGAGAATTACATGAAGGTGAGACGCGACCGTGTTTATTGGTCATCTATCTCTCGAAGATAATTATTTTGAAACGTGACTTAAACATAGCCTCTAAACACGACTATGTCTAAGCTGTGTCAATTATAGATTCCAGTTTCTAGAAATATTTGTTCGATGATTTCAACATAACTCGAAGCATGACCATTTTAGATAGCATGTTGCCCTTAAAAATAGAGCTATAGATGCTTGCTATATAAAGAACAAGGGGGACAAATGGAAAAAAAAAATAAAAAAAAAAAGACTAGAAGACTTTTTTTTTTAATTGTTCTAGGGTTTTTTTTGGGAAAATAGAAGATTACTTTTCTTTACTTCAAGAACTAGGGTTTTTTATTAATTTCTTTGATGATGCATGCTTTTACATCATTAAGGATTTCTAATTTCAACATGATTAGAGCTTAATATTCTTAGTTCTAGACTTGTGGATCCTAAGACTATTATGTGACTGGGTTTATTTCTATCAAATAAATTATTTGATTTCTTGATTCAAGCATATGTTCTTGGTTTTATTTAGATTAATATTTCTAAGGAATTATTCTAATTATTTAATATTATACATTATGATTGAGAAATTTGATGTGTAATTAAATCTAACATATTTGAAGATAATCTATCTAATCTTAGAGATAAGTTACATAATTCTTCTGGAATTGATTAATTTGTTTTTAGGAAAGTCATTATTCTTAATGTAATATTTGAAATATGCTATTATGAAGAGATTCAAATAGGGATTTTTAAGATAATGGTTAATAAGCTTGAGAAAGTTATTAAACTAATTTAGGAATTCTCTTAGTCAATGAAATTAAAGAAGGATTTAAATGAATTTTATTGATGTCACATAATAAATCTTAAAGGAAATAAAGTCTAGATACTTGTCTTGCTTTCCTGAAGTGAATTATTATTTGTATTTCTCTTCTTTCTTTCAATTTAATTTTTAGTTCATTAGTTAATAATTAGTTATAGGTTTTAATTTAATGAATCTTTATAATTTATCAGTTAGATAATAGGATGTAGGTTAGTATTAGTACTCGTAATCCTTATGGGATGATATCCGTATTCAATTCACTATATTGCAAAATTTGATAATATCAAGTTTTTGTGCTGCTATTAGGGAGTTTGATATTAAGAATATTGATCACTTTATTAATTTAACCATTTTTTTTTTAGTTTCTTGTCTTTTTCAGTAGTGTATGATTAGAAGTACTCCATTGAATGTGTTGATTTTGATACAAAGATTGAAAAGACAGCCAAGCATTTACATAAAACAGTTTGGCAAACAATTGAGAAATTAAATCAAGATTCTCCTTCAAAAATTAAGGATGAGTTGGAAATCATAGGTGACAAAAACTAGAACCATTAGTAAATTATGTCCGATTACTCAAAACCCTCCTTGGTTAGAGTTGATTCTAATATTGTTAAGCCACCTATTGCTATTAACAATTTTTAGATTCAACCTCATATTGTATAAACAGTGCAATAGTCTATCCAATTTAATGGACTATAAGATGTGGACCTTAATGCTCACATATCAAATTTCTTGAAGATTTGCGATACCTTTAAGATTAATGGGACTTCTGATGACACAATTAAATTACGACTCTTTCCTTTCTCATTAAGGGGTTGAGTAAAACAATGGTTAAATTCACTTCCAAGGGTATCTATTACTACTTAGTATGGTATGGCTAAACAATTCCTTAGGAAATATTTTCCACATGCTAAAATAGCTAAGCTTTGAAAGGACATATCATCCTATGCTCAATTGGAGGTTAAGACTTTGTACAATACTTAGGAAAGATATAAGGAGCTATTGAGAAGATGCCCACATCATGACTTCCCTTTATAGATGAAAATCCAAACTTTCTACAATAGTTTAAATTTATCAACCGGCAGATAATAGATGTTGATGCCGGAGAAACATTGAACACTTAAACACCTGAAGAGGTCCAATCCTTTATTGAGGACATGGCAATGAATAACTCTCAATGGGAAGGTGCTAGGATGAGAAACAAGGCAGTGGATATCTATGAATTAGATGCAATGACAATTCTAGCTAATAAGGTTCATGCAATTAGTAGGAAATTAGATGCACTTTCTATAAATCTCAATATAATTCAAGAGAAGCTAATGTATGGGGAATTGGGACTCGAGATCAATGGGAACAAGTAGATCATTTAAGAAATCCCTCTAAACCACAAAACAACCTATATAGTAACACCTACAATCCGGGATCGAGAAATCATCAAAATTTCTCTTTGAGCAATTAGAATTAAAATCAACAAAGATGAATTTACCTTCACTAAGATTCCAGTGACCCCCACCATAAGAGAAGAAATTAAGTTTGGAAGAACTTTTAACTAAATATATTTAAACTAATGAGGTTAGATTGCAAAATATAGAAACTTCTTTAAAAAATTAAGAAGTGTCCATCTACAATTTGGAAAATCAAGTGGGATAATTTGTAAAAATGATGGCTAAAAGACAACAAGGGAAACCGCCAAAAAACACTAAAATGAATCCTAAGGACATTTGAAAGTGATGACTCTTAGAAGTGGAAGGGAGTTAGAGGTTGAACAAAAAATTAGTGAAGAGTCAATAGAGGATAGAGGGGAAGTTAAGGAAAAAGTCTATTGATCAAGACAATACAAGTTATCACTTAGATGCTATTGATTTCTTTATTTTTTATTGCGTACAAGAGATGTTATCTAAGGACCCTTTGGAGTACTTACAAAAGGGATTAGAAGAAATAGAAAACCTTGAGTGTGTTGAAGTAGCAACTCAATTATTGGCCAATGATTCTATTAATGAGAAGTAGGGGTTTGAGCGAATCAATATGAAGAAGGAACTAAGGCTAAAACCATCAATTGAAGATCCACTAGTAGTAGAATTGAAGCAGCTCCCCTAATTACCTAAAGTATGCCTTTCTAGAAAAGGACTTTCAAGCTATTGGTGATTATAGCTTCTAACTTAAAAACAGACTAAAAGGAGAAATTGTTAAAGGTGCTTAAGAACTACAAAAGTCCATTGCATGAAAAATATCAAACATAAAAGGGATTAGTCCTTCATTTTGCACCCACACAATATTGAAGGATGAAGGTTACAAACTAGTGGTGTAACCTCAAAGAAGACTAAACTCTAATATGAAGGAAGTAGTCAGGGCTAAAGTGATCAAGTTGCTAGATGTAAGTATGATTTATCCAATTTTTGATAGCTCATAGGTCAGTTCTATGCAGGTAGTGCCTAAGAAAGGAAGAATGACAGTAGTCCCAAATGATAAGAATAAATTGATCCCCATCCATATGGTTACAAGTTGGAGGGTGTGTATTGACTATAAGAAGTTGAATGATGCCACATGCAAGGATCACTTTCTCCTACCTTTTATTAATCAAATGTTAGAACATTTGGCAAGTCATATGTATTATTGTTTTCTAGATTGCTTATCTAGCTGCTTTTAGATACCAATTGCACTGGAGGATCATGAGAAGATAACGTTCACATGTCTATATGGCACCTTCACTTATAGGTGAATGCCCTTTAGACTTTGTAATGTACCAGTGACGTTCCAAAGGTGTATGATTGCGATATTTGAAGAATGCAAAGTGTTGTGCAGGTGTGAAGAAACCAAACTAGTGTTGAATTGGGAGAAGTGCCATTTCATGGTACAAGAAGGAATTTTCTTAAGGCACAAAATCTCACATAGGGGTATTGAAGTAGATAGTGCCAAGCTTGAAACTATTTCAAAACTTACACCCCCAACTTTAGTTAAGGCGGTAAGAAACTTTTTAGGACATGCAGGGTTTTATCGACGATTTATAAAGGAATTTTCTAAAATGGCTAGACCTTTAACCAAATTATTAGAGAAAGTTGTGCCTTTTATTTTCTTGCATTTAATCTATTAAAGGACAAACTAACAAAGGCTTCCATTATGGTTGCACCTTATTGGAATTTTCCTTTTGAACTGATGTGTAATGTGAGTGATTTCGCAATTGGAGCAGTACTTAAACAACAAAGGGACAAGTACTTTCATCTAATTTTCTACACCAACAAGACTCTTGCTAATGCATAAGAGAATTACACAACTATTGAAAAAGAGCTTTTGGCTATAGTTTTTGCATTTGATAAATTCTGCTCTTATTTAATTTTTTCGAAGGTTATTGTATATATTAAACATTCTACCTTAAGGTATTTGCTAACAAAAACATATGTTAAGCCACGACTTATTAGATGTATCCTATTGCTACAAGAATTCGATTTAAAAATCAAGGATAAAATGAGAGCAAAAAAATTTAGCAATAGACCATCTATCAAATTGAAAAATCCTAACTTAGAGAAGTTAGAGAAATAAGAAATCAATGTTGAGTTCCCAAAGGAATGATTATATGCAATAGCCTAAGTAAGGAAATAAGAAACCCCATGGTTTGCTAGATATTGCTAATTATCTTGTGGCTAACATTCTTTTAAAGGAACTATCATATCAACAAAAGAAGGAATTCTTTTCTAATGTGAAGTATTACTTTTGGGAGGATCTATTTTTGTTCAAGGTTTGTGTCGACTCAATCATTTGTCGATGTGTGTCCTATGAAGAAAGATAGAAAATTTTGAGCCATTGTCACTCAAGACCGATTAGAGGACATCGTAGCACCAATAGGATACCTCATGAAGTCTTAGAATAAGGATTCTATTGGCTTACACTCTTCAGGGATCCCCAGAGATATGTAGAATTTTGTGATAGTTGTCAATGTGCAAGAAATATATCCCATAGGGATGAGATGCCACAAAACCTATATTGGTATGTGAAGAATTTGATATATGGGTTATAGATTTCATAGGTTCATTTCTTGACTCTAATGGGAATAAATACATTTTAGTAGACATTGATTACATATCCAAATAGGTTAAGGCTCAAGCTTTATCAACTAATGATGCTAGAGTGGTAAAGAGGTTCTTTAAGACTTTATTTTCTTGATTTGACGCTACAAGAGCGGTTATTAGTGATAGGGGAACACATTTTTGCAGTGTACAACTTGAAAAAGTGTTTAAACACTATGAAGTTACCTATAGACTAACTACTCTGTATCACCCACAAGCAAGCAGTTAGGTAGAAGTTGCTAATAGGGATCTTAAGCGAAACCTAAAAAAGACCATGGAACACCATAGGAAAGATTGGTTCAATAAGCTAGACAATGCCCTATGGGCATATAGGATAGCTTACAAGATAGCTACAAGAACTGCTCCCTATAGACTTGTTTATGGGAAAGCTTGCCACTTATTTGTAGAAATTGAGCATAAAACTTTTTGGGCTACTAAATTAGCCGACCGAGATCTTAAGTGTGTGGATACTTGGAGGAAACTCCAATTAAATGAGTTCAATGAGTGGTGACCTATGGCATATGAGAATTTTAGGCTCTATAAGGAGAGAACTAGAAAGTACCATGATTAAAGAATCAAGGATGAGAGACAATTTAAAAAAGGTGACCATGTTCTGCTTTACAACTTTTGCTCGAGGTTTTTCCCAAAAAAAATTGAGGTCTAGATGGTTTAGTCCTTTTACGGTTAGTCATGTTTTCCCTTACAGAACAATCGAAATCACACATCTCAAGAAAGGCACATTTAAGGTAAATGGTTAAAGTTTAAAGTGTTACTTTGGAGGAGGGGAATTTGCATCAAATGATAGAGAGGAGTTTCATCTCTACCCTAAGCTAAGTTTGTAAATTAGAGTAGAATTTTGTTAAGCTAACGATGTAAAATAAAAGCATTTCTTGAGAGGTAACCCAAGCTTTAAGTAGTTTAGTATAGTTCTTTTTAAAAAAAAAAACAAAACAAAAAAGCTAGATTTTATGAGCTTGACACAACCACCAAACACGGTTGTGTTAAGTTCATGTTGAAGATAAAGACATTCTTTGGATGTGACATGACCATGCTGAAGTCGTGTTAAGGTTGTTTTTCAAAATAAAATAAAAATTTTCAAGAGTTACATGACTTTTTAATATCATCATGTTTAGATTGTGTCTAGTAAGGTTTTGAATTTAATTCTTTTTTAGGGAAACACGACCCATAGACACAATCATGTTAAGGTCATGTCAGAATATCCAAAGAATGTTAATTATTTATGAGAGTTATGCGAACTTTAAACATAGTCGTGTTGGGTGAATGTTAATTATTTATGAGAGTTATGCGAACTTTAGACATGTTCTTGTCGAGTGTACCTTATTTTTAATTATTTACCAGAGATATATAGTCTTTAGGCATGGTCGTGTCTCGACCGTATTGACCATGAATCCCTTGTTTTATTTTCTAGGCACAGACATGAGCTAGATATGCTTGTGTCAACCCAACATTTCACCCTTTATATAAAAGGGTTAGACATGTACATAGACATCACCTTTCACATTATAATCCACAAACACACTTCCCTCTCCTAAACACGAGCATAATGACATTCAACATACATGCTATAGTGTCACCATACACCTCATTTTTGTTAGATTTTTCATCGATTTCTTGCTTGCATGAGGTACGCTTCCTAATCTCGATACTCTGATGCTTTTGTTTTCTCTCTTAGCTATTTTTGAATCTGCATTAAACTAGGTTTTAGGGTTCATTTGTAATTAGTTATTTTAAAAAATATTGAGTAGTTTAGGTGGCTTTTCTTTATGCCAATCACGTAGAAATCTTTAGTAAAAAGTATGGAAAGGGCTGGAATCATGAAATCTTCTACTTGTGTTTCATAATTAGATACAAGGAAGAAATGACCATGTCTATTCCAAGAAAGGTCATAATCTTTTCTGTGTTTATAATTACTCAATAATTGCATTGCTTTTGTTGAGTTATCTGAAATAAGTTTTAATGATAACAAAAGGGTCATAGGATATTTACTGAATTTGTTTTACGTATGTAAAATAAAAGTATTTATTCTCACAGACGCTTAAGCAGCCAGTGGTTTACAAATAATTCATTTAATAGTTAACAAGACAATATGTTAGATCTTTTAATAGACACTTAAATAGATAATTTGGTACTTCGATTTGTAAAATGTATGCTCATACAGTTCTTATCTATCTTCAATACAAGTTTGATTTATTTGAAGCCTTAGCTCTACTAATTAAGTGTATTTAGGTAAGGCACTTAATTCGTTCCACATATGGGGGATTAATAATCCATGGGAATTTTCTTTGGAGTCTCTTTCATGAGCTTTCAAGGAAGTTTTTCATAGTTGCAGCAAAGTTCTCTTTTGAAGAGTTATAAAATTTTGTTTTATTAAGATGTTGGAAAGTTGTTAGATCAAGATATTTAATGGTTTATCTTGACATAAATATTAACCAATGAAGAACGAGATAAGGATAAGTATAATAAATATGGTTTGTCAGTTGAAGCTTGTCTATATAAAGAGAGATCTTCGAGTTTCAAACTGAAGTTTATCTATACGAGGCTATTAAAGATTTAGATGAAGATAAATATCAACAATGTCTGAAGATCATGATGAAAATCAATTAAATGATCAAGGAGTTCAAAGTTTGAATTTTTAGATAAAATTTTCAAACCCCCACATATATAGGGATATTAATCTTATTCGTGCAATAAAAAAACCGTTGGAAGATTTTGTGAATGTTATTAAGAAGGACAATACAAGGAGTGAATATATAAACTTTAGATTTCAAGCTCAAAAAAGAAGAAGAGAAGAAGCAGAGAAGAAAAAAAGAAAAACAACAATTTTCTAAAGAACTACTTTTACAATTCTTTTCGAGCTTAAACTAGAGAACTCATATTTTCTCATTCTTGTACAAACTTTGTTTACTTTGCATGTGAAGATTAGCTTAGAAAGTGAGGTTACAAAAGTCATGCGGTCTATGTTTAGCTAAGTGGTAGGTTAGAAGGATAAAGCAAGAGCTATTGGTGTTTGTAACTTTTCTTTGCTATTAGATTAGTAGAGCAATCGATGTAGAAGATCGGATCCCCAATAGTAAAGCTAGAAGGGAGGATCGACTTGTAAGGAGGAACCTCTATATATCACCGCCTTCTTTATTTTATTGCATGTTAATTTCTATCATTTTCTTTTTACTTATCATGTGCATTCCTCATCAGAAAAAGAAAATTAAAAATTATTCTTTTAATTGGACTTTTGTACAAAATTATGAACAAACAATTTACCTCCTACCCCCTCCTATTTTCCATTTTGAGATCTACATTTGGTATCAAAATAGCAGCTCTTCTGTTTATAAGAGTGGATCAATGGCTAATAGTATAATCATGATTGCATCTAATTGTATGTTATTGTTTGACAACACTAATTTTCCTTATTGGAAATGTAGGTTGAAAACTTGTATTAAAGCAATTGACTTTACTTCTTAGGAAATCATATGCTATGGAGATTAGCAACTCATTCTCACCGATAGTCTAATATTATCCAATGAAGAAAAGAAAAAGGCTAAATTAAATAGCACAGTAGAGAATCTACTTATGATAAGCATCTCTCAAACTATATTCACTATGATTTCATCATGCAAATCTACTAAGAAAATATGGAACAAATTGTGTGAAGCTTATGAAGGTGCTGCAATGATCAAAGATACTAAGAGAGGAGCACTCATGTAGGACTATGAATTGTTTAGATTCTAATCCGATGAAACTATATCTAATGGATTTAGTGGATTTACTTTGATTACTAACAAACTTGCTTTGCTTGGTAAAAAGTTTGATAACAGTGAGCTTGTAAAGAAAATCTTGCGAATTTGGCTAAGTTCATGGGATTCAAAGATAAATGCAATTGAAGAAGCTCATGACTTAGACAAACTAACCTTGAGTCAACTTCAAGAAAAGCTTCAAGCATATGAATGATCAAGGGAAAGTTAAAAAGTCTATAGCATTTAAAGCTACTAAGTAAGACATTGAGCTGGACAAAGAATCAAACAGTGAGGAAGACAATGATAATCTGACAATGCTAGTTTGAAGATTTACAAAAGCATTCAAGAAAAATGGTAAGTGTTCTAAATGGTCTAAATGTTAATCTGCTACAATCTAAGTATGGTATAGGAAAGATTTTCAAAGAAAAAGAAGAAAAGGAAGAGAAAAAGAAAGAAATAGTTTGCTTCAAATGTAAGAAGCCAAGACATATCAAGTATGAATGTCCTGTGTTGATAAAAAAGATAAAGAAGTACAAGAAGAAACAAAAAGCCTTAATGGCAATATGGAGTGATCTTGATGAGTCAATGCTAAATTAGACAACGAAGAAGAGGCAAATCTTTGCTTCATAGCTTTATCTGAGGTATCTTCTGAATCCAAGATTAATATGCCCATTAGCTTTAGAAAACAAGTTAAACAACTATTAAAGGCTTTATCTAAGGCAAATGAAAAGATTAAATCTTTGAAAAATGAAAAAGAAGTTGTATGTCAAACTAATATGTTGTTGCTTGATGAAAATGACATTCTTAAAAATGACACGAAAGTTTTACATATGGATAATAAAAGTTTATGAGAAGCACAAGATATGTTGACAAATGAAAATAATATCTTAAGAAAAGAAATTGAAGAGCTTAATGTAAGAATTGATGAAGTTTCAAAAAAAACTTGAGTTATATGTTTACTAAGTTTTCTGAAAGTGATGAAAAACTACAAAAGTTAATATTATCTTAAAGAACGAGTAACTCAAAAGAAGAATTACTGTATAATAAGGTCGAGTTCTCAAAGCAAGTTAAGAAAAATATTTTTGTTAAAGGAAAAGATCCAATCACTAAAGATGATGTTGATATAAGTAAGAAGGAAAATAAATGTGAGAATATGAAAGAAAATAGGCCTATTACACAAAATGAAAATAATATTATAAAGTATCCCAGACAGAACTATAGACAAACGTATAAACATGACTACATAAGGTATTATGGAGGCTATACCTGATCATATAATTATCATTTGAGAATGGTAAGCTCATATCAATATTAGAGAAGGCCAGTAAGATCCAACACTTATGTGCGTTACTTTTGCAACAAGTATGGACGTATAGAAAATTTCTATTATTATAAAAATAACAAGCTCAGCTAACAACAAGTAAAAAAATCAAAACAATACGAGCTTGAATTATAGTGGGCCCAAGCTAGTCTATGTTCTTAAAAGGGTTTAATCATTTCTTTTTTAAATGCAGAAATACAAAATAAAGCTCAAAGGATTGTAGTACCTAAATAATGGGTGCTTACGACACATGTGTAACAGGGGGGAAATTTAATTAGGGTTTCTGACTGGGGTTCGAGGGAGTCGAGAAGAAAGAAAGGGAAAGTAACCGAGATGATGCAGTTGTCAGAGTCGAAGAAGTGAAGTGAAGTGATGGCACGCGTGAGCAGGTGAGGAAAGGATGTTGTCGGTCATTCCAGGTAGTGGGCTAAGGCTGGGAAGAAATAAAGGCCAAGGCTCATGGGCAGTTATTGGGCTGGAAGAAATAGAGGCCCATTCTGTGGGCTGCCTACCATCCATCAAAGCCGCACATAGCCGGAGGAGCAGATTCCAGAAAATATTCCATAACAAACTCACATGGGTTGTTAGTGTTACTCAACAACCTTATCAAAAACATTATTAGACATAATATATTCATGTAAGAGAGGTAGAGAGAGTTTTTTTTGAAATAAGAAAAAAACAGAACTTTTTCCTCCGAATTTGGCTGATCAATTTGCATTCGAATTGATCTAATTATCCCCGTTACAAGTGGTATCGAAGCGAGGTTGTTGCCATGGAGACCCGTGAATCCAAGAAGTTGGATGAAGCCGTGCGCAGTGCTGTGAAGGAACACACAGAAGAAGCCCTTAAACCCATTCACGACACATTAAAGAGGATGCAAGAGCTGATGGATCAATAGATACTCACCATTGTTGAACTGAAGACGAATAAGCCTGATCGGTTGGAAGCATCTGGGTCCACGGCAATTGATTCGGGTAAGTTACCTGAAATTGATGAAAAACATGGGTTAACATTATCTCACACTATAGCGGTGGGGAACCATTTGCAAACACGAGCACCTAGGGTGGATTTTCCATCTTTTGATGGCCATGACATTAAGGATTGGTTATACAAGGCACAACAATATTTTTAAATTAATTCAACGCCCGAGGACTGGAAAATTAGGGTGGCAGCCATGTCTTTAGAAGGTAGGGCTTTGAAAAGGTATCATGCATACATTCAGACCCTTAAGGATAACCATGTTGTCACTTGGAATGAATTGGTTAAGGCCTTACAAGCTAGGTTTGGGGAGAAGGCTTATGAGGACCCTATGGCTGAACTTAAAGAATTACACCAGCAAGGAACGTTGCAAGATTATCTAGAGGAGTTCGAGCACCTAGTTACTCAGGTCAGATTACCAGGAAATTAATTGATTAGTTGTTTTATGAGTGGTTTGCATCCATCCATACAATACCCTATTAGAATGTTTAACCCACAAACCCTACAAGAAACATATTCACTAGCCAAACTGCAAGAAGCTAACCTGTTGTCCACCAATCAATACCTTAAAACACCCCGTATAACCCATAATTCAAACACATCTAACCTCAACCCATACCCACCTTCTAGTAAAAACCAGACCTACCCTAAAAACTCCACCACCACCAGTACCAACAAAACCAACATCCATCCAAACACCAATAGCCCCACCAAATACTACAACCCACCCAGACCATTAAACACATTTAACCCTCAAACACGACTAACCAAGAGATTGACTCCTGAGGAACTAGAAGAGAAGAGAAGGAAGAAGCAATGCTTCTGGTGTGATAAACCTTTTGGTCTAGGACATTGTTGCAAGAAAAGGTTGAATATGCTGGTAGTGGATGCAAAGGAGGAACCCATAGAGGTAGATGATGAGGAAGTATCTCAAGTAGGGGTTGAGACTGACCTTGCCAATCTCACTCTCAACGCCTTGGATACAGGAAGAGGATCCTCTCTAAGTAGCATGAAGATACAAGGGAGCTACAAAAGAAGGAAGGTGGGAATTCTCATTGACACTGGAAGTTCATTGAACTTTATAGATGAACGCCTTGCTAAAGGATTTAAATGCCCCTTTACTGACATTTCACCAATGAAAGTAACCTTGGCTGATGGCATTGAGGTCTATAGCACGAGTAAAATTCCCAATTTTACTTGGAAAACACAAGGATACGAGTTTGTGGCAAAAGTTTATTTTTTAACCTTATCTGGATGCGACATTATCCTAGGACTACCTTGGTTGGAATCATTGGGTACTATACGTTGGAATTTCCAACACTTAACCATGGATTTTGAGTTGAACCAACAGAAATACAGATTGGTGGGAAACGGGGAGCAATTGAAGGTTATCAAGTCATCTGAGTTGAGTAGAATTATTGCTAGTGGAAGAGCCGTGTAGTGTGAATGCTGGATGGTACAGGCTAGGGATGAGAAGACTCAAGATGGATCTCATCAAGGTTTACACCCACTTGTCATGGATATACTGGAAGAGTTCTTAGATCTATTTGAAGAACCCCATGGATTACCTCCAGTCCGGGTACATGATCACAGAATACCATTACAAAAGGATTCAAAGATAGTCAATATACGACCTTACCGGCATTCCGCAGTATAGAAGATAGTATTGGAAGAAATGGTCAGGGAAATGCTTTTGAGTGGAACTATTCAACACAGCCACAACCCATTTGCTTCACCAGTAGTCTTGGTGAAGAAAAAAGACAACACGTGGCGCATGTGTGTTGACTTCCGCGAGTTGAATAGGCAAACGGTTAAGGATAGGTTTCCAATACCTATCGTTGAGGACCTATTTGATGAGTTACATGGATCTGCCTATTTCAGTAAGCTAGATTTGAGATCGGGCTATCATCAAATAAGGATGTGCCTTGAGGATATCTACAAGATAGCCTTCCTAAGCAAGACCTTATCTCAAAGACAACAAGGGTTGTCTGTATATGAGAAGGAATTGCTAGCCTTAGTATATGTAGTGGAAAAATAGTGGCACTATTTGATAGGACAACACTTTGTGGTCAAAACTGACCATCAAAGCCTGAAGCACTTGTTAGAGCAACAACTAGTTACTTCTAGTCAACATAAGTGGTTAACTAAGTTGCTGGGAATAGATTACGAGATACAGTATAAGAGTGGACAAACTAACACTGCTGCTGATGCCCTGTCCAGATTGGGTCATGCTGAGTTAAGAACCCTGAAGGTGACCATCACCACCCCTGAACTGGTTCAAGAAATTAGAGACAGTTGGAAGTTGCCAGGAGGCTACCTGGATATTTTGAACCAACTAGAGGCCGGAAAGGTGTGTAAAAACTTCACTCTGAATCATGGTATGTTGAGGAGAAAGGGTAAATGTGTGGTAGGACCTTCGAGTCCCTTGAGGAGGAGACTATTGGGAATGTATCATGATGGGGTACTCGGTGGACATTTAGGGGCCCATACTACTTACAAGAAGCTAAGTGCAGTGTTTTACTGGCCCAAGCTAGAGAAAGACGTGAGGCAATATGTACGAGATTGTGAAATTTACCAACGACACAAATTTGAAAATATAGCTACCCCAGGGTTACTGCAACCATTACCAGTACCTAATACTTGTTGGCCTGAAGTTACCATGGACTTCATAAAAGGTCTTCCTAAATCTCAAGGGCGAGAGGTGATCATGGTAGTAGTAGATCGCCTAAGCAAATATGCTCATTTTTTGGCCTTGTCTCACCCATACACAGCTCCCCAGGTGGCCAAGTTATATCTGGAACAGGTGTTCAAGCTGCATGGGTTACTAGAAAGTTTGACTAGTGATCGAGATCTTATATTCATTAGTCACTTCTGGCAAGAATTCTTTAAGCTACAAGGGGTCGAGTTAAATCTGTCCATAACCTACCATCCATAGACGGATGGACAAACGGAGAGGGTCAATAGATGCTTGGAAACTTATCTCAGGTGTATGACCAGTGATAGTCCTAGGAAATGGGGGCAATATTTAGCAGTGGCTGAATGGTGGTATAACACTAACTACCACTCGAGTGCTAAAAAGACTCCTTTTGAGATCCTATATGGGTATCCTCCTCCACTGCACCTTCCATACATCCTAGGGGATTCGCACAATGCTACTGTGGACAACATGTTGACCGAAAGGGAAGAAGCAATTAAGATCCTAAGGTTTCATCTCCAGAGAGCCCAGAATAGGATGAAACAACAAGTCGATAGGAAGAGGATTGACCGAGAGTTTAACATTGGAGATAAGGTTTTACTTAAACTCCAACCCTACCGGCAAGGAAGCTTAAAGAGAACCCAAAACCTTAAGCTAGCAGCTAAATATTATGGACCCTACAAAATAATAGACAGGATAGGGAAGGTAGCGTACCGATTAGAACTACCAACAGAAGCGGAAATCCATCACACCTTCCATGTTTCACAGTTGAAGCGTTATCACGGCTCTGGAAGTGATCATCTTCCCTCACTACCTGCAGTAACTGAAGAAGAAGAGTTAGATCCAGTACAGATATTAGATAGAAAAATGGCAAAAAGAGGGAATGTCACGGAAACCATGGGTCTCATCTTATGGCGAGATCGTTCTCCAGCAGATGCGACCTGGGAGTTCTTGGAGGATTTGAAGCTTAGATACCCCTATTCTCCCTTGTGGACAAGGGAATTTCAAGAGGAAGGGACTGTAACGGGGGGGAAATTTAATTAAGGTTTCTAACTGGGGTTCGAGGGAGTCGAGAAGAAAGAAAAGGAAAGTAACCGAGATGATGCAGTTGTCAGAGTCGAAGAAGTGAAGTGAAGTAATGGCACGTGTGAGCAGGTGAGGAAAGGATGTTGTCGGTCATTCCAAGTAGTGGGCTAAGGCCGGGAAGAAATAAAGGCCAAGGCTTGTGGGCAGTTATTGGGCTGGAAGAAATAAAGGCCCATTCTGTGGGCTGCCTACCATCCATCGAAGCCGCCCATAGCTGGAGGAGCAGATTACAGAAAATATTCCATAACAAACTCACATGGGTTGTTAGTGTTACTCAACAACCTTATCAAAAACATTATTAGACATAATATATTCATGTAAGAGAGGTAGAGAGAGTTTTTTTTTTTTGAAATAAGAAAAAAACAGAACTTTTTCCTCCGAATTTGGCTGATCAATTTGCATTCGAATTGATCTAATTATCCCCGTTACAACATGTCGGGAGATGTTTTGTTGTTCGTAAACTTAGAATAGAAAAATGGTGGTTATGTTAAGTTTGGTGATGACAATAAAGGAAAAATAATAGCAACTGGTCTAGTAGGCTTTCCCTCTAGTGTAAGTGAAAATGTCTCTATGAGAAAGGTTACAAAATGATTTTTGGAAAAGACAAAGTAGAAGATTTTGATCAAAATGGAGAAAAAATGTTTGAAGGTTTTTGAAAAAGAAATATTTACATAGCATAACCATTAAGAGTAGATGTTGAAATATGTTTCTTAACAATAAATGATAACTTCTTTATTTGATAAAAAAAAAATTAGACATATTAATTTGTCACAACTAGAAAAACTTTCAAAAAACAAACTTGTTGTTAGTTTACCAAAAATTTCTTATATTAAAGATATTGAATGTAATACTTGCTTGAAAATTAAATGGTTTCAGTTTCTCATAAGTCTAAAAATATTATTTCAACAAAATACCTTTAGGACTTCTACATCTTGATCTTTTTAGTCCGACAAGAACCTTGAACTTAAGAGGTAATAAATATGGTTTAGTAATAATTGATGACGATTCACGTTTTACATGGGTTTTATTTCTTATAAATAAGAGTGATACATTTGATACCTTTGAAACTTTTTCAAAACAAGTTCAAAATGAAAAGGGTTTTTCAATTATAAGTTTAAGAATTAATCATGGTAAAGAATTTGAAAATGAAAATTTTTCAAGTTTTCTAAGAAAAATGGAATAAAACATAATTTTTCTGCTCCTTATACTCTACAGCAAAATGGAGTAGTAGAAAGGAAAAATAAAGTTTTACAAGAAATGCCATGAAGTATGCTAAATGAAAGTAATGTACTTAAATATTTATGGGTTGAAGCAATATTTGCATCTTGCTATATTTCTAATTGTGTTTATGTGAGACCTTTGACGCAAAAAATAGCTTATGAAATGTATAAAGGTAAAAAGTTGAATGTGTCATATTTTCACATATTCGAGACTAAATACTTCATCAAGAAATCTAGATAGAATCTTGGTAAATTTGATGAAAAAGCTAATGAGGAAATCTTTCTTGATTATTCAATGACCAACAATAACTAGATTAATGCCATGTAAGAGGAATTAGCTCAAATCCAAAGAAATCAGGTGTGGACACTAGTTCTAAGGCTAAAGGACAAATCCATTTTTGGAACAAAATGGGTTTTCAAAAATAAACTTGATGAATTAGGTAAGATAGTTAGAAATAAAGCAAGGCTTATAGTGAAAGGATATTCACAAGAAGAAGGTATTGATTTCGATGAAACTTATACTTCTGTTGCTAGATTAGAAGCTATTATATTATTATTAGCTTATGCTTATTACAAAGACTTCAAATTGTTTCAAATGGACATAAAAATTGTTTTTTTTTATTTAAATAGATATATAAAAAAAGAAGTATTTGTAGAGTAACCCCTTGGATTTGAAGATCCATCAAAAGAAGACTATGCTTATAAAGTACAAAAAGCTCTTGTAGTTTAAAATAAGCTCCTTGAGCATAGTATGAAAGGTTAAGGGACTTTCTAATCAAAAACAATTTTTCAAGAAGAAAAGTCGACACAACTCTTTTAATTAAACATTTCGAAAAAGATATTTTGGTAATACAGATTTATGTAGATGACATTATTTTTTGTTCTACTAATGAAGTATATTGCGAGGAATTTTCAAAGTTAATGTAGGTTGAATTTGAGATGTCTTGTTAATTAAGCAAACTTCTCAAGGAATATTTATTCACCAAGAAAAGTATGTTAAGAAAATGCTAAAAAAAATTGCATTTGAAAATTTTAAAAGAGCTGCTACTCCTATGTCAACTTCAATAAGGTTAGATCCCGACATCT
This sequence comes from Laguncularia racemosa, assembly GCA_037954665.1. Taxonomy (NCBI): domain Eukaryota; kingdom Viridiplantae; phylum Streptophyta; class Magnoliopsida; order Myrtales; family Combretaceae; genus Laguncularia; species Laguncularia racemosa. Next base: position 5,622,399 of record JBBMOL010000025.1, on the reverse strand, counting down.
TGATGTGCCTAATTCCACTTAGAAGCACAATTAAAAGACTTAAGAAAAAGCAATCTCAAGTCAACAACAAACCGGATCCACAAGGGGCAAAATTCACGTGAACCCTAGTAAGATGTAATGAATTCCAAATGCTCAAAGTTACAATTGTAATACCACAATGATAATCTCTTCTAATAACACTCTAATCACATATAATCCCACGAAAATAATCCAAAAATTCAAAAGAAAACCTCAATTCCAAGGACTCCTTTCCGCTAGTGAAAATCACGTTTTCAAGAGGAATTCTCAAGGATGATTCGAATTCAATTGCAAGGGATCTTAATTAAACACAAGAATTCGACAACAATTAGAAGCAAATATGTCCAAGAACTATCTCAATTCAACCCTAGATATGACACACTAGAGAAGAAAAGAAATCACAACAAAATAAAATTGATACTACTCACAATTTCAAGGTGTTGCACTCGCCACAATTTCAACTCTTGGGATTGAAATTGATAAGAGTCTAATGACAATTAGGAAACCTAATTCTCACGTGAATATGAACTCTCAATTCTGCAAAATATGGCCTCCTCAAACCCTCTCTTAAGCAAGTATTTATACTTGCTACTCCTAGGGTTAAAAAGTGGTCAAAATTACAAGTTTGCCACTTTTAAGGTAGCTAGCCCTAAATGAAAATTACAAGGAAATAAAAGTGTCCCAAAATGATTACAACATAAATAGTCCATGCAAATAAAAAAAATATAAAAGAAATTGGTCTTCAAGATGCCGATCTTCTATAGGATCCATCGGCCCAACTCATCGCTGGTTCAGGTCGGTCCATGAATAACCCACAAGCTGAATTTGAGTGAATTTGTCCATCGCCCTATAAAATATGATAAGTGTGCCTGTTGGAAAACACAATACAAGAATAATAGAAAAGAGGTTAATTTATAAATAATTCCAAGGTTGATCTGCTCAAAATCGGCCCTCATCGCTAAAATTTGAATTCCTTTAGTTCTTGCCCTAATGATAGATCTTGTCGGATTTTGATTCCTATCACATCTCTAGTAAAAAAGTACACGAAAAAATTTATAAAAGTTTAATTAGATCTTTGTTATATTTAACCACTTCTAGACTAGACATATTGTTTGTTGCTTGTGTATGTACTAGATTTACAATTCTAACTAAAACACATTTAATAGTTATTGAAAAAAATTTCAAATATATATCTTGCACTACAAAATTAGAAATTTGGTATCCTAAAAATCATAATATTGATTTAATAGGATATTTAGATACTGATTATGCATACTGCAAGATTGATAGAAAAAGTATTTTAAGTACTTGTCAATTTTTAGGGGATAAACTTGCATCTTGATAATTTAAGAAACAAAATTCTATTGCCCTATCAACAATCGAAGTAGAATATGTTTCAATTGGGACTTATTAATAGTTCTATGGATTAAACAATAATTATGTGACTATGGTTTTATATGTAAAAATATTCTAATAAAATGTAATAATATAAATGCTATTAATCTTACAAAAAATCTAGTTCATCATTTTAGATCTAAACATATTGAAGGCATTGCTTTATGAGAGATCATGTTAATAATGGAGATATTAATCTTGATTTTGTTAATATTGAATTTCAATTGGCTGATGTTTTTACAAAACCCTTAGATAAAAATAGATTTGAATTTATTAGAAATGAAATAGGTGTATGCTTTCCTTTATAATAATAAAAAAAAATTGTTGTTTTGGATAAACGAAAATAAAAGAAAGAGGCTTCACATCTTCCTAACCATTATTTTATCCCACACGTGTAGCAACTCCTTCTTTAAAATAATTTTTCAAAAATTAAAGATTCAAAACTCACTCATTTCTCCCTATTACTCTAAACACTCTCTCTCTCAAACCCTAACTTTTGTCTATGACCATGGCACCACTAAAATCCACCAAAACTTCCACTGCTTTCTAAAGCCAAAAAGAAAGATAAGATAACCATTGAGATTCAAGATGAAGAATCATCCATGTCGTTACACCCTAGTCAAGAAAAATCTCAAGAAACTTTACATAGATGAATAAGGAAAACACGACAACAGTAGTTCAGAGGAGATTGCCACGAATAGTGGTTCTGAGTGAATAAGAAAAGGAAAAGGTAAACCTTAAACATCAATTCTCTTAGAATTTTATACTGTTGAAAGGAAAAATTATAGATTGTATGTCCTTGGATTTTGAGTTTTTGATTAAAAATGGCTTCCATGTTGATGAGATGCTAGATAAAATTGGTTTTCGAAAACTATGTAACCTGAGGTATACTATGTTTGGAGAAGTGATTGTGGATTTTTATGGAGACTTGGATTTAAGAAGGAAAGATAGGTTAAAGTTAAATGTGTGTGGTCAAAATGTTGAGATTATTATAAATGACTTAAGTCGTTGTTTAGAACTTAAGAATGAAAATGATGATGAGAATGTACTGAACATGAATAGGTTATAACTGTTTTAGTATCTAAATGATGGTTACAAGATTGAATCACGAAGAGATATGCTTGTTACTTAATTCTCTTTGTTGGTTAGGATGTTACACAAAATAGTAAGTTCATGTTTTCTACTAAGAATTATAAGTAGAGCATATATCTTTGTGCATGAAGCAAATACTATATTAGGAATAACTAAAGGAAAAAGTGTGGATGTGGCTAACAAAATTTTGAAAATTTTTTTTGAAAGCAAAGAAAAAAGACCATATGGAAATCTAATCATGTTTCTCTTAAAAGAGAAGAAGATAAGGTTTCCTAAGGAGGATTATAGTAGAATTCCTGTTAAGAAAATTAATGAAGGGATACCTCATCATATGAATATCTATGTTTAGAAAAAGGTTTGGTTCTTTAGAGATTGTGTAGTGTATATAGATCACAGGTATTTAAGAAGAGATATCCCTAAATGGATGTATAATGTGTAAAGAGGAGCAACTTGTAAAGTGAAAAAGAAAAATGATGAGGAGGAACTTTTGTAAAAGAGTAGGAAAAGAAAAAGGAAAGATAAAGTTACTAAGAAAGAAAGAAGAATGAAGAGGAAGGTTGGCAAGGGAAATTTGGAGATAAAGGATGAACCTATAGTTGGATTAGACAGTTCCACAAACAGTTTAGTAGAGGCTATTCCAAAATCCCTTACTCCTCAAAGAAATGATTTTGAAGCTAGGATTAGTAATGAAGTTATTAATTTAGGAAGTAGGAGTTCAGATTTAGAGAATTTTGTAAAGAAAAGTTTTTTAGAGGTAAAATCCATGATTGAGTCAATTATTGCTAAACTTAGTAAAGAAAGATTTGATGGATAACTTCCACCAACTCCCACTAGGACTAAATAGAGTTCTTTAAAGACCCCTATTCAAGAAGATCAACAGAATCTTAATAATGAGGTTAGAAAAACTGTTCTAATGCATGAACAAAACATGGATACTCTATATGCACGGTAAGGTGTTTCTCAAAGTGGTGGGATTGAGATTTTGGATCAAGCTAAGTAAGAAACTATTGCAATCAATCCTGAGATTGATTCTACACTTGATGCTATTCAAGAATCTGATCCTAAACCCATTCATAAACTAGTTCAAACCACTTAATTTAAAACCCCTGCTGAATAATCTATTCAACCACCTCCTCCTATTGAACCATCAGAACCATAGCCAATTCTTGCTTCTATTAAAAATAATCCCAACCCTGGTGAAAAGCAATATGAAGAAGAACTAACTCCAAAATGACCAAGGAAAAAGGTTAAGAAAATTGCTAGAAAAGTTATCAAGCCTCCAAAGAAAAAAAAATTAATTCTTTTTTCACTGATATTTGTTAATTGTTTTAGTTTTAAAGACTCATGCTAAACATTATTTCTAATTGCCAATCTATATAGTTTATCCTTTTAGTAATATTTATGCATTTGTTAGTTCTATTCCTTCAATAGCTTATCAATTTATATCGTATGTTGAGGGCGAGTAATACATAATGTTTATATGATAACAAAAAAGGGGAGAAGGAAAAGTTAGTGATAAAACTATTTCACAAGTGTTAAAAGGAAAAATTAGTAATAAACCCATTTCACAAGTGTTTAATATATTATATAAGTTTATCACTTGAGAAAGGTTGAGGGAGAATGTTAAGTTTTCTTAAATAAGTTTTAATAATAACAAAAAGGTCATAAGATATCTAATGAATCTATTTAAGTGTGTAGAACAAAAGTATTTATTTTCACAGACACTTAACTAGACAGTGGTTTATAGACACTTCATCTAATAGTTAACAAGATAATTTGTTAAATGTTTTAATAGATACTTAAATAGATAGGTTAATACATCAATTTGTAGCATGTATGCTCATATAGTTCTTATCCATCTTCAATATAAGTTTGATTTATTTAAAGCCCCAACTCTACTAATTAAGTGTATTTAGATGATACACTTAATTTGTTCCATACAAGGAGGATTAATAATCCATGGGAATTTTCTTTAAAGTTTGTTTCATGAGATTTTAAGGAAGTTTTTCATAGTTGCGGCAAAGTTCTCTTTTTAAGAGTTATAAAATTTTATTTTATCAAGATGTTGGAAAGTTGTCGGATCAAGATATTTAAAGGTTTATCTCAGTATAAATATCAACAAATGAAGAACAAGATAAGGATAAGTATAATAAATATGGTTTATCAGCTAAAGCTTATATACATAAAGAGGGATTTTCAAGTTTCAAACTGAAGTTTATCTATGTCGAGTCTAATTTTTTATTTCCCATTCCTAATCCGATCTATACTAGACCCTGTGCTCATCTAATGTAGATCTTCGACTTGAGTTAGGAATTTCGTTTTATTTTGGAGTCGCCACCCAACTGTTGTTGGGAAAAATTGAATTAAGACTAATAGAGCGGATTAGTCCTAATTTGGACTACTAGTCGTCGTGATTTCCTCTTCTCGTTTTTGTGAAAAGAGGAAAAGGGAAAACCAGAGTTTCTAAGTTCGGAGGCTAACCTATTAAAACCCTAAGGTTACCACCCTAATCTCCTAAAATCTAAACCTTATCCGAAATGTCTTTTATTTATTTTTGTTGTCTTTTTATCGTGTTTTTTAACAAGATATCCTAAGAAAATGATTTTTTATTCTTTTTAGAGTTGCCCCAAATGGATGCCTACGTACCTACTATTCAGGATCAAACAAGCCGTAGTTCGCTTCTCTTGAAAAATTTTAATGTGTTTGTGAATTTTAATTATGAAATTTCTTTTGATTTATGTTTTTTGTCATTTTAGGATTTTTCTAAAAAACCTAAGCTTAAGCTTGATAATTCGATTTTTTGAAAATAATACTTTTAAGGAAAAACACCAATTTTAGATTTATTTAAGAAAATGATTTTTCTAAGTGATAAAATTTCATTTTTTTTCTATTTTTCAACTCATTTCTACTATTATAAATTTTTATTGATTTTTTATTACTTTTTTATGATTTTTATAAATTTTTATAATAATTTTTTTATTAATTTTTAATTATTTGTTAGTTTTTATTAATTTTTCATAATTTTTATAATTTTTATTTTTATTGAAAAATTTTCTCCTAGATTTTTATCTATCCTATTTTTAAAATCTAAATTTTTATTATTATTTTTCTAATATTTTTATTATTTTCTATTATAAATTTTCTATATTTTTATTATTTATCATTATAATTATTATTCTTATTTTTATTATTCATATTAAATCAAATCCTAAAAACAAAATAATCTAATTTCTAACATTTTTGTATTTTTTTCGAATTATAAATAACAAATAAGTAAATAAATAACACATAAGTAAATAAATTAAATAAATACAAAAAATCAGAAAATCCGACTTACCCGGATCCGGGTCGATGCGTAGGTCGGGTCGGATCTGGTCGAAGCGGGTCGGGTCAGGTCGATCAGACACGACGACTGGGAGTGCTCATTGACGGCGTTCTGGTGGCCTTTCGAAGCATGTGAGGTGTCGATTCCTAGGTTTTCCGGAGTGAGGAACTCAACTGTGGTGGTGGTTTGCTTCAGAAACGCCTCTTGGTGGCTGCCCAACACTTGATCGGTGGTCGCGGTTTTGAATAACTCCGGCGAGGCTTCGATTCTCTCCTTTTTCTCTCTTTTTCTCACTTTTGATCTGTGATTCTGCCTCTCCACTTCATCCTCTATTTATAGGTGTTCAAAAACGAGCTGGATAAGCTCGGATTTCTAACGATCGAAGCAAATCGAATTTGTGGTTAAAAAAAACAACTCCGATTTGTGTAAATCCATCGATTTGTTGCGATTTGATTCCAATTGGATGATGTTTATCTTATTTCTGTTGAAAATCCATTTGATTTGTGCAAAAAATCGAATCAAAACGGCCGAAATTCGGATTTTTCTCTTCGTCGGCGATCTCGAACAGAGGTTGAAGACGATCACGTGCCCGGCGCGTGCGTTCGCTCTAGCCAATCGGATGTTGACACGTGTCCCAAGTAGAGTAAAATTTCGCAAAACGCGGATTCTGCTTCCCCCGTGTTTCGAACCCCTGACCTCGCACCCCCGCGCGTGCGCCTGACCCTGGTCCGGACCAGCTGAGCTAGCCCACTTTCACGATTTTATTTATTTCGTAAATTGCATATATGCAATGCGATTTTTTTATTTTTTTGTATTTTTTGAAATTTCAAAAATTTGTAAAAATTATTTAATCCTTATTATTGTCATTTCTGAAATTATTTTCCAAAATTGATGTATTTTTCCTATTTATTTTTATTTTTTGAATATTTTTCCTATTTTTGCCAAATTAGAGAAAAAAATGGAAAAAATTGAAAATTAACTATTGTTGATTATTATTAATCCTTAGGGCAAAAATGGGGTGTTTACAGCTGCCCCTCTTTGTAGTAAAGTTTGAAAAACTTAACTACAAAGACAAAAAAAGACGCCATTTTTTGCCTCTTGATTGAATGGATAACGCCTTGGTTTAGCTGGTTATCTGGAATTTGGTTTCTGGTAGGAAAATGCTCCATGAGCTAATAATCCCATGAGTCTTTTGTGATGGTTGGTATTGCTTAGGGATTGGTCCTAACAATCTAGAGTAATGTATCCTCCCAAAAAGTGCTCTATGGGTTGACTACTTAGCGATAGGAAATATCTCCAACATTGTTTAGGAGTGTTGAATAGCTGATGATAGGAAGCGTCTTATCGGACTAGCAACCTTGAAGAGAAGATTATCTTAGGAAGCACTCTTATGAGCTGGCCACCCGTCAACAGAAGCGTCTGACTAAACTAGCGATTGTTTGGAAAAATACCTTCGAAGAGTGCTCCTATGAGCTGACTGATCAGTCATCAAAAGTGCTCCTACGAGCTGTTTAATTGATGGATTCGAAGAGTGCTCCTCTAAGCTAACTGATCGATAGATTCGAAAAGTGCTCCTTTGAGCTAACTTTAGGAAAAGGTGTCTAGGAAAGTGCCCCTTTGCGGGCTAACTGACCTATAGTGAGAGGACATGCCTCAAAAGGTGCCCCTGTGGGCTGACATTTAGAAGGTGTGTTTGGGAAAGTGCCCCATTACGGGCTGACTAACCCTAGTGGGAAATGTCTTCTTAGACTCATGACCTTGGGGGGAAATGTCTCGAAAGGTGCCCCTACAGGCTGACCTTGAGACAAGATATTTTAGGAGAGTGCCCCATTGTGGGCTGACTAACCTATAACAAAGAAAAATGTCTCGAAAAGGTGCTCTTGTGGGCTGACCCTAAGAGAGGATATCTAGGAATGTGCCCCTCTATGGGTTGACTAATCCATGGTAGGAATACATGTTTCAGAAGGTGCCCCAATGTGCTAACCCTACGAGATGTTTAGGAAAGTGCCCCATTGTGGGCTGACTAACCTATGGCATAGAGAAACGTCTCAAAAAGGTACCCTTGTGGGCTGACCCTAAGAGAGAATGTGCAGGGAAGTGCCCCAATGTGGGCTAACTAACCTATGACAAAACGTCTCGAAAGGGTACCCCTATGGGCTAACCTTGAAAGATGAAGTTTAGGAAAGTGCCCCTCTGTGGGCTGACTAACCTCTGACAGGAAAAAATGTCTTGAAAGGTGCCCTTATAGGCTGACCTTAGGAAGGGATATCTAGGAAAGTGATACGAGATCAGTTTGCTCGGATTCCTAACTGATACAAACCACGCCAACGTGTGACGAAACCCAATACCAATATGTTCGGAATTCGCTACCTAAGATGCCAAACACACTCAAGTGGAAACCGCGACCCGTTGTTTATAAGTGAGACAAGAACCTTGGTATAATATGAAGATGCCACAATCGGGATGAAAGACCGATTGATAAGTCGGGATGAATGCCATGGAATAAAAATCCGATAAGTTCTAGATTAGTTCTTTAAAGAACCAAGAGAGGAATTCTCTCAAAAGTTTTTTTCAAACTTCAATGTTGTATGTTCTATATTCTAAATGTTCTAAACCCTAGGAGCTTTATATTAGGGTTTACAATTCGTAACAATAAAGGCCCAAAACGACATCACTTCAATAAGTGCGTAAAAATAACAAAACAAGACATGAAGGCCGGCGTCGGAGAGATACACGGCCGTGTACTTTGGCCGTCTATAATTCTGTGGAAATCTTGACAATGTATACGACCGTGTACATCTAGTCGTATATCTTTTTATGGAAATCTTGACAACATACACGGTCGTGCCTTTGAACCGTGTATACGACCGTGTATGATTCTTTGTAACCTCCAGACTCCTACACAGCCGTGCCTTGTAAAAACATGCCTTCTTCACCCCGTATCCAGTATGACTTGTACAAGAGCAAGGGCATTCCCATGGTTGTTCTAATCCATTCCAGCTTCATGATTGCTCCAATCCTTTCTGACTTCATGGACATCCTTTATCAACCCGTTAAGTGCTTCCTTGAATCGTTTTGCTCGAGTTCTTGTGATCGGTCCAGGTGGCACCTCAAGAGGATCCACATTCCATCTTCTGGCTTGGCTCCCATCACGGCTCTCATCATTCCCCTCCTCTTGAAAAGGATTTGTCCTCAAATCATCGCTTGCATCAAAAGGACTCAAATCAGTAACATTAAATGTAGCACTTACTTGATACCCACTAGGTAAATCTATCTTGTATGCATTATCATTGATGCGCTCAAGAATTGAAATGGTCCATCGCCTCTAGGAAGTAGTTTATATCGACACTGCACAGGAAACCGCTCTTTGCGCATGTGAACCCAAACCTAGTCTCCAGGGTCAAAGACAGCTTGTCGGCGACCCTTGTTGGCTTATTTCACATACTACTCTATTCTTCGCTCAATGTTTAGCCTTGCCTTCTCATGGATCTGTTTAACAAATTCTGCTTTCTTCTTGCCATCTAAATTAACATACTTAGAAATAGGCAAAGGTGATAAATCCAAATGAGTTAGTGGATTAAAACCATACACAATTTCAAAAGGAGTAAACTTAGTAGCAGAATGCATTGTACGATTATAGGCAAATTCAACATGCAGCAAACAATCATCCCAGCTTTTAATGTTCTTCTTAATGATAGCCCTCAACAAAGTAGATAAAGTTCGATTTACTACCTCAGTTTGACCATCAGTCTGCGGATGACAAGTAGTAGAAAACAATAACTTAGTTCCTAACTTAGCCCACAAGGTCTTCCAGAAGTAGCTTAAGAACTTAGCATCTCTATCCGATACAATTGTTCTAGGCATACCATGTAATCTCACAACTTCCCTAAAGAACAAATTAGCAATATTGCAAGCATCATCTGTTTTGTGACAAGGAATGAAATGTGCCATCTTAGAGAATCTATCCACAACTACAAAAATAGAATCTCGACCATGTCTAGACCTGGGTAATCCTAACACAAAATCCATGGAAATATCTACCCAAGGCTCATGAGGAATGACATTAGACCCATATAACTCATCTAATATGTCATCTAAGCGAGGAATGGGATGACGATACTTTACCGTGATGTTGTTGATGGCGCGGCAGTCAACACACATTCTCCATGACCCATCCTTCTTAGGCACTGCGCATGGACTCATGCTTTCCCTCACGTACCCCTTCTCCATTAATTCATCGACCTGCCTTTGGAGTTCCTTTGTCTCCTTCGGATTGCTCCTATAAGATGGCTTGTTTGGAATCGTTCCTCCGAGTACAAGGTCAATTTGGTGCTTAATACCACGAATAGGTGGTAATCCCTTTGGAATCTCCTCAGGGAAGACATCTTCAAAGTCCTGCACAATAGACACAACCACACTAAGCAAAGAGTTAGATAGTTCGTTAGTATTCAGACATGTTTCCTTAAAAACCAGCAACAACATAGGTTGCTTCATCACTAACGCTCTCCTCACTATACTCGCTCTTGCCACACAACTCTCCTTTTGCAAGGCTGCACTCTCCTTTTCACTCACCACCAAAGTTGATCCCCCTTCAACTTGGTCTCTCACACTCTTTCCAGCCTTCCTCTCTTTTTCCTTTTTATATCGACTTTTGTGTTCCTTTTCTTTCTCGCTGTCTTTTGCTCTCTCACTCTCCCTCTGTTTTTCACTCACCTTATGTTTTGCAAAAGACTGTTGTAGCTGCAATTGATCCTCATACACCTATTTAGGTGTTAAAGGTTTAAGATTAAAGCTTCTCCCCTGGCGAACAAGCGTATACTTGTTAGAAAAGCCATCATGAACAACCTTCCTATCAAATTGCCATGGCCTCCCCAATAACACATGACACGCCTGCATTGGCACTACATCGCATAACACCTCATCCTCATACCTACCAATGCGAAAAGCAATCAAGGCTTGCTTACTCACCTTAGTCTCGCCACTATCATTCAGCCATTGCAATTTATATGGACTAGGGTGTCTAGTAGTCTTAAGTCCCAACCTCTCAACAATAAAATTACTCACCACATTGGTGCAACTTCCTCCATCAGTGATCAGACTGCAAATATGATCACCTAGATAACATCTAGTATGAAAGATATTCTCTCTTTGCACCTCCTCTTCTTCCTTCACCTGCACATTCAAAGCTCTCTTCACTACTGCCACTAACCTCCCTACTGCAGGCTCCTCATCATCACTAACGTCCTCTAATGGAGGCATATCATCCTCTTCACTATCTCCCTCAGTCTCATACTCACCATCATCACGCAGAATCATCACACACCTATTTGGACATTGACTAGCAATATGGCCTCTACCTTGGCATTTAAAACATCTAATGTCACGATTTCTAGGAGTAGAAGAATCAGGTTTACCTTGGTTACCAGGAGTGGAACCCGCTTACCTCTGCTCTCCTTTTGGTTTGGTGGGTAAAGGCTTTTCTTCATTCTTCCATTGGTTAGTCTTCCATGTGGATGAACTAGTACGCTGTTGAAACCGTGCATTACTACTACCTTTCCTCCTGTGCTGGTTCTCAACCTTTATAGCCATATGCACCATATCTTCCAATTCTACATAGTGCTGCAATTCTACGACATTTTGAATTTCTCTATTCGATTCGGCAAGAAACCTAGCCATGGTAGCCTCTCTATCCTCCTCTACATTCGCCCCGATCATCGTTACTTCCATCTCCTTGAAGTACTCATCCACACTTCGGCTTCCCTACCTAAGAGTTTGCAATTTGTTATGCAATTCACGATAGTAATACGCAGGCACAAACTGCTTCTTCATCACCCTCTTCATCTCTTCCCAAGACTCAACAGGTGGTTCGCCATTCCTTCTTCTATTCAACATTAGTTGATCCCACCACACTATGGCATGATCCGAAAATTCAATGGCAGCAAGTTTCACTTTCTTTCTCCCACTATAGTTGTGACAATCAAATACCATCTCTACCTTCTTCTCCCATTCTAAGTACGCCTCGGGATCATTCTTCCCTTGTAAAGGAGGAATCTTCATCTTTATACTACTCAGTTGATTATCCTCTCTATTCCTATCTCCTCTATCTTCCCAATCCCTAGTCCCTCTATTCCTACCACTATAACCTCTATAACTCCCGACAGAAGGTTCATCAAATTCATCATCCGATATTTCATCTCCACCCCTTGGTACTCTCCTAGAACAACTCTCCCTCTTACGCCCTTGGAAGACGTTTTTAGATTGCTCTAGTCTTTGCTCTACCGTCTCATGAATTTGTTCCATTCCCTCCTGAAACATTCTCTTCATCTCACCCCTCAACGCCTTAATCACTAACCTAGCATCAAACCTTCCCCTCTCACTTTCAGGAGAATGTTGCCTCGACATAGTTCCTGCAGAAAAGATTAGTACTAACACAAATATATATATATGATTAAACCTCACGATACACTCCCTTACGTGTTTCGCTCAAATGATAATATCACACAGTCACTCGTGTATTTTCACAAACAATGATATCAACTCGCCAATTCCTCTTCTCAATTCTCTTGGAACTAACGCAAACTACACCAATTCCCTTCCGTAGAATTCAAAACAACTTTAGGGCTCGAAAATTTTCCTCTTTTTTTCTTTCAGAATTTTTTTTTTTTTTTGCCTTTGTTTGCTGCTCTTGATCACGTTCCCCTTTTTTTTGTCGTGATTCTTCCTTTTTTTTTTGTAACAAAATTGAATAGAAGGCACTACACTTTCAATAGACAATCAACACTATGAAATTGAATATGAACAATTGATATAAACGATTGGAGTTAGGGTTTTGATGTTACCTTCCTCAAACCGAACTGATGTGTTAACAAACCTAAGCTCTGATACCAAACTGATACGAACTACGCCAACGTGTGACGAAACCCAATACCAATACGTTCGGAATTCGCTACCTAAGATGCCAAACACACTCAAGTGGAAACCGCGACCCGTTATCTACAAGTGAGATAAGAACCTTGGTATAATATGAAGACGCCACAATCGGGATGAAAGACCGATTGATAAGTTGGGACGAACGCCATGGAATAAAAATCCGATAAGTTCTATTAGTTCTTTAAAGAACCAAGAGAGGAATTCTCTCAAAAGTGTTTTTCAAACTTCAATGTTATATGTTCTGTATTCTAAATGTTCTAAACCCTAGGAGCTTTATATTAGGGTTTACAATTCGTAACAATAAAGGCCCAAAATGACATCACTTCAATAAGTGCGTAAAAATAACAAAACAAGACATGAAGGCCGGCGTCGGAGAGATACACGGCCGTGTACTTTGGCTGTGTATAATTATGTGGAAATCTTGACAATGTACACGACTGTGTATGATTCTGTGTAACCTCCAGACTCCTACACGGCCGTGCCTTGTAAAAACATGCCCTCTTCACCCTGTATCCGGTATGACTTGTACAAGAGTAAGGGCATTCCCATGGTTGTTCCAATCCATACCGATACGAACCACGCCAACCCGTGACGAAACCCAATACCAATACGTTCGGAAATTCGTTGCCTAAGACGCCCAAACACCTAAAGTGGAAACCGCGACCCGTTGTCTATAAGCGAGACAAGAACCTTGGTATAAAAACGAAGACGCCACAATCGGGATGAAAGACCGATTGATAAGTTGGGATGAACGCCACGAAAATCAATCCGATAAGTTCGATTTAGTTCTTGAAGAACCAAGAGAGGTGCCTCTCAAAAGTGTTTAATGTTCAAAGATGTATTCCAATTTGTTCTCTAAGAGAATTACTTGTGAGGGAGTCTCATGTAAGAGGTTTAATGGGATACTTTGGAGTAGCTAAAACATTAGGGGTATTGCAGGAACACTTTTATTGGCCTCACATGAAACGAGATGTTGAGAGGATTTGTGAGTGATGTGTCACATGTAAGCAAGCGAAATCTAGAGTCCAACCAATGTAAGTAATGTGCGGAGTTTCCATGGACTAGCGAGCTTTTACAGGAGATTTGTGAAGGATTTCAGCACCATTGCAGCACCACTTACTGAGGTAATTAAGAAGAACGGGGGGTTCAGCTGGGGAGAGCAACAAGAGAAGGCCTTTCAGACGCTTAAAAATAAGTTGACTCAGGTGTCGTTACTTGCTTTACCTAACTTTCATTTCTCCCCTCAATGCCTCAATTACTAACCTAGCATCAAACCTTCCCCTCTCACCTTCCGGAGAATGTTGTCTCGACATAGTTCCTGCAGAAAAGATTAGTACTGACACAAATATATATATAATTAAACCTCACGATACACTCCCTTACGTGTTTCACTCAAATGGTGATATCACACAGTCACTCGTGTATTCTCACAAATAATGATGATATCAACTCGCCAATTTCCTCTTCTCAATTCTCTTGGAACTAACCCGAACTACACCAATTTCCTTCCGTAGAATTCAAAACAACTCTAGGGTTCGTAAATTTTCCTCTATTTTTTTTATCCGATTTTTTTTTTGTCTCTGTTTTGCTTTTGATCACGTTTTTCTTTTCTTTTCTTTTCTCTTCTTTTTTTTTGTCATGATTTTTACTCTTTTTTTTTTTAACAATCTCCTAGGCGATATTACACTATCAAAAGACAATCAATACTACGGAATTGAATACGATAATTGATATGAACGATTGGAGTTAGGGTTTTTGATATTACCTTCCTCAACCGAACTTGATGTTTTGACAAACCTAAGCTCTGATACCAAACTGATACGAACCACGCTAACCCGTGACGAAACCCAATACCAATATGTTCGGAAATTCGTTGCCTAAGATGCCCAAACACCTAAAGTGGAAACCGCGACCCGTTGTCTATAAGCGAGACAAGAACCTTGGTATAAAAACGAAGACGCCACAATCGGGATGAAAGACCGATTGATAAGTCAGGATGAACGCCACGGAAATCAATCCGATAAGTTCGATTTAGGAAATTGGTGTAGTTCGGGTTAGTTCCAAGAGAATTGAGAAGAGGAAATTGGCAAGTTGATATCATCATTATTTGTGAGAATACATGAGTGACTGTGTGATATCACCATTTGAGTGAAACACATAAGGGAGTGTATCGTGAGGTTTAATTATATATATATTTGTGTCAGTACTAATCTTTTCTGCAGGAACTATGTCGAGACAACATTCTTCGGAAGGTGAGAGGGGAAGGTTTGATGCTAGGTTAGTAATTGAGGCGTTGAGGGGAGAAATGAAGAGGATGTTTCAAGAAGGAATGGAACAAATTCATGAGACAGTGGAGCAAAGACTAGAGCAATCCACAAACGTATTCCAAGGGCGTAAGCGGGAGAGTCGTTCTAGGAGAGTACCGAGGGGTGGAGATGAAATGACAGATGGTGACTTTGATGAGCCTTCTGTTGGGAGTTATAGAGATTATAGTGGTCGGAATAGAGGAACTAGAGATTGGGAAGATAGAGGAGATAGGAATAGAGAGGATGATCAATTGAGTAGCATAAAGATGAAGATTCCTCCTTTCCAAGGGAAGAATGATCCCGAGGCGTACTTAGAGTGGGAGAAAAAGGTGGAGATGGTATTTGATTGTTACAACTATAGTGGGAGAAAGAAGGTAAAACTTGCTGCCATTGAATTTTCGGATTATGCTATAGTGTGGTGGGATCAACTAATGTTGAATAGGAGAAGGAGTGGCGAGCCACCTATTGAGTCTTGGGAAGAGATGAAAAGAGTGATGAAGAAGTGGTTTGTACCTGCGTATTACTGTCGTGAATTGCACAACAAGTTGCAAACTCTTAGGCAGGGAAGCCGGAGTGTAGATAAGTATTTCAAGGAGATGGAAGTCACTATGATTAGGGCGAATGTAGAGGAGGATAGAGAGGCTACAATGGCTAGATTTCTTGCGGGGTTGAATAGAGAAATCCAAAATGTTGTTGAATTGCAGCATTATGTAGAATTGGAGGATATGGTCCACATGGCTATAAAAGTTGAGAACCAGCACAAGAGGAGAGGTAGTAGTAATGTACGGTTGCAACAGGGTAATGGTTCATCCACTTGGAAGAATAATCAATGGAAGAAGGAAGAAAAGCCTATACCAACCAAACCAAAAGGGGAGCTAAGGCAAGCGGGTTCTACTCCTGGTAATCAAGGTAACCCTGAATCTTCTACTTCTAGAAATCGTGGCATTAGATGTTTTAAATGTCAAGGTAGAGGCCATATTGCTAGTCAATGTCCAAATAGGCGTGTGATGATTTTGCGTGATGATGGAGAGTATGAGACTGAGGGGGATAGTGAAGAAGAGGATATGCCTCCATTAGAGGATGCTAGTGATGATGAGGAGCCTGCAATGGGAAGGCTAGTGGCAGTAGTGAAGAGAGCTTTGAATGTGCAGGTGAAGGAAGAAGAAGAGGTGCGAAGGGAGAATATATTTCATACTAGATGTTATTTAGGAGATCACATTTGTAGTTTGATTATTGATGGGGGAAGTTGCACCAATGTAGTGAGTAATTTTATTGTTGAGAGGCTGGGGCTCAAAACTGTTAGACACCCTAGTCGATATAAATTGCAGTGGTTGAATGATAGTGGTGAGACTAAGGTGAGTAAGCAAGCCTTGATTGGGTTTCGCATTGGTAGGTATGAGGATGAGGTGTTATGTGATGTAGTGCCAATGCAAGCATGTCATGTGTTGTTGGGGAGGCCATGGCAATTTGATAGGAAGGTTGTGCATGATGGCTTTTCTAACAAGTATACGCTTGTTCACTAAGGGAAGAGCTTTAATCTTAAACCGTTAACACCTAAGCAGGTGTATGAGGACCAGTTGCAGCTACAAGAGTCGTTTGCAAAACACAAGGTGAGTGAAAAGCAGAGTGAGAGTGAGAGAGCAAAAGACAATGAGAAGAAAAAGGAATATAAAAGTCAAGATCAAAAGGAAAAGGAGAAGAAGGCTGGAAAGAGTGTGAGAGGCCAAGTTGAAGGGGAATCAACTTTGGTGGTGAGTGAAAAGGTTCGTGCGATCCAAGACTGGCCTAGTCCAACCAATGTAAGTAATGTGCGGAGTTTCCATGGACTAGCGAGCTTTTACAGGAGATTTGTGAGTTCTTGAAGAACCAAGAGAGGTGCCTCTCAAAAGTGTTTAATGTTCAAAGATGTATCTTCTTCATTGTTCTAAACCCTAGGAGCTTTTATACTAGGGTTACAATTCGTGTAAAACAAGTCTAAAATGACGTAGTTTAGATAAGTGGCGTAAAAACGCGAAAACAGAACAAGCTGGCCGGCAGGGGATACACGGCCGTGTACACGACCGTGTACTTTGGCCGTGTACCTTTCTGTGCAACTTCTGGCAACATACACGGCCGTGTACACGACCGTGTACTTTGACCGTGTACTTTTCTGTGCACATTCCGGTCACATACACGACCGTGTACTTTTGGTCGTGTATCTTTCTATAGATTTGCTTGTCTCCATACACGCCCGTGTACTTTGGCCGTGTATCTTTCTGTGGATTTGCTTGACTCCATACACGGTCGTGCCTTGAAAGTACACGCCCTCTTCAACTCATGTCCGGTGTGACTTGTATAAGAGCAAGGGTCTTCCCATGGTTGTTCCAATCCATTCCAACTTCATGATTGCCCCAATCCTTTTCGGCTTCATGGACATCCTTTATCAACCCGTTAAGTGCTTCCTTGAGTCGTTTCGCTTGACTTCTTGTGATCATTCCAGGCGGCACTTCAAGAGGATCCACATTCCTTCTTCCAGCTTGACTCTCATCATGGATCTCATCACATTCCAGCTTCATGATTGCTCCAATCCTTTCCGACTTCATGGACATCCTTTATCAACCTATTAAGTGCTTCCTTGAATCGTTTTGCTCGAGTTCTTGTGATCGGTCCAGGTGGCACTTCAAGAGGATCCACATTCCATCTTCTGGCTTGGATCCCATCATGGCTCTCATCAGAAAGTGCCCCATTACGAGTTGACTAACCTTTTCAAGGGAATATTTAAACAAGTGCCCTATTGTGGGCTGACTAATCTTATGCTTTTGAAAATGCTTCTACTGACTAGGTTAAATGATTTGATGTTTTCATGATATGTGGATGATAGTTATTTATTTTAATATGCTTGCCAATTTATTGTGAATAGCAACCAAACAATCGAACCTTCGTACTGGTTTGTTCCTACTTCGCTTCTTCTTATCTTGACACGGGGTTGAAAATCTTGCTGTGCTTCCTTTCTTGTGCGCATGGCTCTTTTAACGGTAGTTTTATCCTACTAATGCACTAGTTTTAATGCTCAAGAGTAGATAGAATTATATTACAAAATTTATTGAGATTCAATATCATTTTAGTGTTTATCCTTCATTGGTGAAGTGATGGGCAATGTGTTTAGGAATGTTTGTTGTAATTGGTAATTGGTTGGAATTATCGACCATTCAGAGACATTAACTTTGCTTGTAAAAAATAAAAACTAGACTCAACGAAACTTGTATTAAATATTGGCTTTCATAAACATTGGCAAAATTTCAATTCCCTTGCCTAAGGATAGTACATCTTTACAACATTTGCATTAATGGGGTCTCTCAATTCTGGACCATCCATTTGAGTTAATATCAGAGCACCTCCTGACAATACCTTTTTTACCACATACGGACCCTCATAATTCGGGGCAAATTTGCCTCTGGAGTCTTGGGCATTCGGGAGAGCCCTCCTTAACACCAGATCCCCTTCTTTAAAGTATCGAGGCCTCATCTTCTTGTTAAATGCTCGGGCCATCCTTTGTTGGTAACACTGGCCGTGACATAGTGCAATGAGTCTTTTTTCATCAATCAAATTCAACTAATCAAGCCTCTTCTTTACCCAGTTTGATTCAGTTAACTGAGTTTCTGACAGAATTCTGAATGATGGTATTTCGACCTCGATTGGTAGCACTGCCTCAGTACCATATACCAATGAATATGGGGTAGCTCCAATAAATGTTCTTATTGAAGTCCTATAAGCCATGAGAACAAACGGTAACATTTCGTGCCAATCTTTGTAAGTAGTTGTTATTTTTTCGATGATCTTTTTGATATTCTTGTTCGCTGCTTCCACTGCCCCGTTCATCTGAGGTCGGTAGGGAGTTGAATTTCTATGGTTTATGTGGAATTGTTGACATAAACCTGTCATCGACTTGTTATTAAGATTGGTACCATTGTCGGTGATGATGGACTCAGGAACTCCATATCGAGCTATTATGTCCCTTTTTAAGAAACAGACTATCACCCCTTTGGTGACATTAGCATATGACGAAGCTTCTACCCATTTGGTGAAGTAATCAATTGCCACTAATATGAACCTATGGCCATTGGATGCTGTCGGAGTGATTGGGCCAATTATGTCGATTCCCTACATGGAGAAAGGCCATGGTGCTGACAACAAGTGTAGCTCGTTAGGCGGAGCGTTTATCCAGTTTGCATATACTTGAGATAAATGACAGTGCTTGACATATTTGATGCAATCCGATTCCATGGTTAGCCTCCTAACCTCATGATTTTTCGGGCCAACATGTAGCCGTTCATATGAGGTCCACATATCCCTTCATGTACCTCTTTCATCAGTTCACAGGCTTCATTATTATCCACACATCTTAACAAGGTGGTATCCGACGATCTTTTGTAAAGTATATACCCACTTAATAAGAAATGGCTTGCTAACCTTCTGAGTGTTCTTTGGTCATTCTTGCTAGCCATTTCAAGGTATTTGCTTTCTTGGAGAAAGGTTTTGATGTCGTGATACCAGGGCTTGTCATCTTGTGCTTTTTCAATTATTAAACAGTAGGCGGGCTGATTTTCGATGTCTATTTTCATCGGTTGGACTTCGGCTCCCCCTGTTATCTGGATCATGGATGCTAGTGTGACGAGTGCATCCGCAAACTGATTCTGAGTTCTTGGGATATATGTGAAAGTGATTGCCTTGAATTCTTCGATTAGCTCTGTCAAATGTTGATGGTATGGTACCAGTTTGGGGTCTTTAGTCTTGTATTCCCCTCTTGTCTGTAGTATGATAAGCGATGAATCCCCTTATACTTCTAATTCTCGAATTTCCATTTGGCAAGCCATTTTAAGGCCGAGAATGCACGCCTCATATTCCGCGATATTATTGGTATATGGAAATGTGAGTCTTGTCGCTGCAGGGAATTGTGGCCGTTTAGGGATATCAACACTGCCCCGATCCCGCAACCGAATACGTTGGTAGCTCCGTCAAAGAACATTTTCCACTTAGGGTTCTACTCTATCCCACGGTCTTCTACCGGTATACCTTCCACTGTTAATATATCTTCGTCCGGGAATTGGGCTTGTAGCTCTTAGGAATCTGCCTAGACAGGGTGTTCTGCCAATTGGTCGGCTAAGGCTTGCCCTTTCATCGAGTTTTGATTTATGTATGTGATGTCAAACTCTGATAAGAGAATTTGCCATTTAGAGATTCTCCCTATCAAAACGGGTTTCTCCGCCAAGTATTTCAAGGGATCATGTCTTGTCAGCAGCTCAATATGATAGTAAAGGGTGTATTGCCTTAACCGGTGCATGACCCAAATTAGAGCACAGCAAGTCCTCTCTACCTCTACATACCTCTGTTCCCCGTTTGTGAATTTCTTGCTCAAATAATATATGGAACGTTCTCTTCCCTCTTCATCTTTTTGCCCTAACACGCATCCCATGGATTCAGGGAGTATCGTGAGGTATAAGAATAAGGGCTTCCCTTGCTTCGGGACTATCAAGACTGGAGGTTTTATGAGATAGTCTTTAATCGTCCCGAATGCTTCTTCGCATTCGTCGTCCCATTCTACTGCGGCATTCTTTTTCAACAGACGAAATAGTGGCTGGCACTTATTTGTGAGCTGTGAGATGAAACGAGCTATGTAATTTAATCTTCCCAACAAACTTCTTACTTCTTTGACAGTGCATGGGGAAGGTAGCTCTAATATAGACTTTACTTTGTCAGGGTCGATTTTAATGCCTTCTCGGCTTATGACAAACCCTAACAATTTGCCCGTTGTGACCCTGAAAGTGCATTTCTCTAAGTTTAACTTGAGCTAGAATTTTCTCAGTCGTTTAAAAAATTTCCTTAGGATATCTATATGGCTTTCTTCTTCTTTAGATTTGGCTATCATGTCATCGACGTATACTTCGACTTCTTGATGCATCATGTCGTGAAGTATCGCGACCATGGCTCTCTGATACGTTGCCCCGGCGTTTTTCAAACCGAAGGGCATGACTTTGTAACAGAAAGTTCCCCATGTTGTGACGAAAGTCGTTTTGGTTTTATCTTCTTCAGCCATTTTTATTTGATTATATCCTGAGAAACCGTCCATAAATGAGAAAAGATGGTTTCCTGCAGGGTTGTTCACTAGAACATCAATGTGAGGTAGGGGGAAGTTATCCTTTGGCGTAGCTTGGTTTAAGTCCCGGAAGTCTACGCATACGCGTACTTTTCCATTCTTTTTCATAACAGGGACTATATTTGCTACCCATTCTAGGTAATCGGACACTTTGATGAACCCTACTTCTAACAGTTTCTTGACTTCTTACTTAATCTTTAGTAAGATGTCAGGCCTAAATCTTCTCAATTTCTGTTTTTTAGGTTTAACATCTTCCCTTGTGGGAAGCCTATGAACCACTATTGATTCGTCTAATCCTGGCATGTCACCATATGACCAGGCAAACACATCTGCATATTCAGTTAACAGCTCGGTCATTTCACACTTTTGCTCGGCACTTAAACTGGTCCTAATTTTGAGGTTTTTAGGTTTTTCCATGCTTCCTAGATTTACTGTCTCCACCGGCTCGTCAATTGAAATTCCTCTTTGTTCATGTTTTTGCCAATTTTCTTGTATTATTTCATGATCAAGGATATCGCCTTCAACAACTGACCCAGCAGTGTTGGAAACGATATCAGTGTTTTTATTTTCTACCTGCACGAAATATCCCCGATGTTCGATGGTAAGAGATCTGGTTGAAGTAAAATGAAAGCATATATATAAGTAAGACAAACTGTAATTGAATTATAAAGAAGTCTCAATAAAAATTTGTTTAGCAATCGTTCTCTATCATTGAGCTAACCTAGAGCTATCAATAGGATAACATAACCAATTATTGAGAGCTGGATGTTGATAGGACGTGCGAGGGGTTGAGCTCCCATTGCTGACGTCATCTTTGCTTATTCGTGGCTCTTGAATGACAATTGCTTTTCTAAAAGATTTATGGAGGGGTGGAATACGCATCGGGGTATTGCTTGGCTTCTCTTTCATCTTGCCTTTGACACCTCTGGCTTGTGCTTCTTCCTGAGCTGTAGGAACGTACCCTAGTCCAAACGTCCCTTGCTGCCCCTCCTTAAACTGATGGCCCTCCTTACTGGTCACCACGTTCACCTCATTAAATATTTGGAGATCAAGGTCTTCTGAACCCTCCTCCCCAATGTATGGTATGGTAGTTTCTTTATATATGGCATAATCCTACTCGCCCAGCACGGTGACTATCTGCCCATTCGCAATAAATTTGACCCTTTGATGGAGACTGGAGGGTATGGCTCCAACAGCATGTATCCAAGGCCTTCTTAGGAGTAGGTTGAAAGATCTTGGGATGTTAAGGACTAGGAAAGATATGTGGAACACTTGTGGGCCAATCTCCACCGGTAGGTTTATCTCCCCTACTATGTCTCTTTTTGACCCGTCAAAAGCCCTGACCACCGTTGAGCTAGGTTTTATATTGCTTGGATCGACCCCCAATAAGTCAAGGGTAGCCAATGGGCAAACGTTGAGGGACGACCTGTTGTCGATGAGTACTCGGGAGACAATCATGTCGTTACACCTTACCACTATGAATAGTGGTTTTGTATGTTGGTCTCCATCCTCTCCTAGCTCTTCTGGGGAGAAAGATATCTAGTCCATGGTGAAAATAGAATCTGCCACATGGCTTATTTTGTCTGTAGCGATGCCTTCTGGGACTTGAATCTGTTTGAGCACTTTGATAAGTGCTTCCCTGTGGGGCTCAGAGGCTGTAAGAAGGCCCATGAGTGATATTTAAGCTAGAACTTTGTTTAGTTGTTCCATGATCTTGTATTCACTCGCTTTGACCATTTTTGTAAATGCAGCGAGCCCCTCTTCCTCTTCCTCTCCTTTCTCCATGTTGGGCTCTTCGGTCGGGACTTTATATTTCGGGTCATATACTCTCCTAGAGCAGGTGATTCCTCCCACCATAGGAGGTCGCTCTTGCTCGAGGGTCTGATAGTCAAAAGGCGCGGCCTTATACCTCTCTGCCAGTATTGGGACATTGAATACGTATCTTTTCTTCGGGATCTGTATCTTAGTTGACTGTCCCTCATAGCATTTTATGACCTTGGCTTTTAATGCGAATTGATCATGTTTATAGATTTCTCCTCTTCCTTTGGCGGGTTGTCCTCTTTCTCAAACTCAGGCCCCCATCCACTAGGCAGCCCATATACAGTTGGGGTATAAGAGTAGTTCACCAAGTACTCAAATCTCCCATGTGATTATTCCAAAGTGCCGACTATTGGGTCTCCAGCTAACCATCTTCTTTTGATATGTGACTTAAGGGTTTTCTCTAGAGCTTGACGGGACTGCCTTTTCTATTGGTCTATCGCCTTTTGCTTAGGAGCTCCTTTGGGAGCTGACTCCTCGGATGTGATCATGTTGATGATGGGTTTATGATTGGGTAGCGGGTTGGTGTTGAAATTGGGTGCTGGGGTGTTAACAAAATCCAGCTGTACAATTCCTACGTCGATTAAATCCTGGATTTTGTGTCGGAGCCTCCAGCATCTGTCTGTAGAATGCCCCTCTTGACCCATATGATAGTCACATTTGAGGTTCGAGTCAAATTTTTTGGGCTTATACCGGTCGTTGGGGATTTCGAAGCTGATCAAGTTGTCTGCCCGCAGCCTAGCAAAGACTTAGTTGAGCGGGATCGGAATTGGAGTGAACTGTCTTGGGACCCTGGTAGTCTGGGTATGACTTGTCGTGGAGTGCTAGGCTGGGGTACTCGTGGTCTGAAATGTTACACGAGTTCTGGCCTTGTCTGCCTTACCGGAGTGGACCATGCTGACGGTAGACTCTTTGGCTCTATTACCTCCTAAGGGCCTTCATGTTGGTGTGACCTTAAGAAGATCCATTGCTTGGAGTCTGCCTATGGTGATGGCGCTTTCAATCCGGCACCCCGCAGCTACCACTTTTGCAAAGTTGGATGATGTCTGTCCTACCAGATGTGAGAAGTAGGTCTTATTTAGAGTGTTGACAAATATGGATGTCAACTTTTTCTTAGAAATTGGGGTTGCTACGCTGGCGGCTTGAGCTCTCCAACGCTGAGCATACTCCTTAAAAGGCTCAGTGTGTCTTTTTTGGAGACTCCCTAGATTAATCACGGAGGGGGCGACTTCAATATTAAACTTGTACTAGTCATAAAACGCCCGGGCTAGCCTTTCCTAAGTGTTGACATGATTGAAATCCAGGTGGACATACCAGACCAATGCAGGGCCTGTGAGGCTGTCTTGGAAAGTCTCGATCATTAGTTGGTCATATTGAGCATACTTGCTCATCTTTCAGGCGTATAGCCTTGTATGCATTTTGGGGTAACTAGTCCCGTTATACTTCTCAAATTCCGGGGTCTTGAACTTGTCAGGGTACACCTCTTCCTCGTATGCTAGCAGACTAGTGATTCTGGCTTGCTCGAAACCATCAGGCCCCTCAATTGTCTTCCTCTTGTCGTGGAGCTGTTGGAAGAGTCTTTTCTCCATCTCTTTCTGTCTCTCCTCCATCTCTTTCTTCAGGTCATCAAAGGTTGGACCCTGGTTGATCCTCGGCTCATACTCAAAGGCTGGGTTGAGGTGGGAATTGATTTCTTCATATTCTGGAGGCTGCCCCTCCACTACCTTCCCTTTTCTAGCCCTTGAATGCTCTTCTTGGGTTGGCTGGGTGGTGCGAAGGAAGCCGATGCTTTCGATCAAGAGGTGGACTTGTGCAGCTAACTATTGGACCGTTTATTCTAGGGATACGATCCTAGAGTCTGAAGCAGCATCAGCACTTACGTTGTTGCGGTTGTCGCCACTGTTTGCCATTTTTGAATGTGTGCAAATTGGGCTTCTGGGAGGGTTCGATTGTTTAGGAGCTATCTTGATACCTGGCGCGCATTTTTTCCTTTTTTAGTATAATGTATGCAAATGTGATGCATGTGTCACACAGATGCTAAAAAATAAAAAGGGGTCAACAATTGATTGATGATGTAATATTGAAACCTTATTTTTATTAATGTTGGAAACTTTGGAGTTCGATACTTAAAAAAACAAATGAAAGAATACAATGATAATCTATTTCTTAGCTCTCTTAGTCTTTTGTTGTGGAGACTCAGGCTTCCCATTGATGACGGCTTCTAATTCTTCGACTCTAGCTTTGGTCTTCTCCAGTTGTGCTTCCAAGGCTTTGTTCCTTTGGTCGGACTCCTTGAATCGTCTTTTCCAGATGTCTTTCTTATAATCTGCAGCTTCAAAATATACCTCCATCCGGGCCTTAACCTGCTCTAGGTAGATTTCTAGCTCCGGATTTACCTTGTCCGAGCTCGGTTAGGTGACATCTGGGACCCGGTATACTCTTTCCCCTGTCTGATACAGCTGGTGGATTACAAACTCCCTGGTGGCTTGATGCTTTCCCACTTCGCCATCTAGCTCTCTGAGGTCTACATTCGGGCTTTCGATTCTGGCTTCCCAAAGTGCTTTGACCTCTACCAGCTTAGCAAACTTTTCAGCAACTAGTAAGTTCGGATCTTGGTACTCAAATGTGACTGCTTCCAACGAAGGCCGATAAACTATGTCTTGAATAGTACCAAACTGGCGGACCACTGAGTTGGGGTGATAACCAATACATCCACTGATTCCGATCAGAGGCACGGCTCAAAAGTTACTGCAAGTTAAAATAATTTTGTCGCAGTAACTCCATCTGGCTGTCCACAGAATGTCATTGGTACTGAAACTTCTAAGCACTTCTACCCAACTGTGGCTAGTAAGGTCATCGGGTAGCTTTATCTTCTCTATGCATGAGTCCACGAGATCTACTTGCTGAGCCAATGTTTTCCAGACCATGTTCAGCCCGAAACACTTAAGGTGGCTTACGAACCATATTAGTATAAGGTTGACATTCGAGCGGAGGATCCCATGGCCTTTCTTCTTGACAAAGTTTAAGTTCCGGATCTATTCAGCCAATAGAGCCGGGATGTAAGATCTTCCTTCTAGGAATTGGGTCACCAGTTCTGCAACCCGGTAGTGGACATAGAAAGTTCCGATGGGGAATAGTATGGTGGCGAAAGCTGTCAAAATGAAAACATTCACCTTTCTCTATCTATAAGTTTTGGGGTCCCCACACAATATGTCTTTCTTGTCCCCATTATCTTCTCGAGCGATGAACTAGGCTTCTAACTCATCCATTCGTATGCAGTATCCGTTATAGTCTGCTAAGGCCTTGTTGACTGCTGTTTTACGAATACTTAGTAGTCTGCTAAAAATACTGGCTGGCCCGGCCTCAAGATCTGGCACATAGACTTGGTCGGTTAGTGCTGGAGCCTGTAGCAGCTAGGTGTACTCTTCTAGGGTAGGGGTGATCTCATGTGGACCGATGAAGAAAGTTGCGGGCTCTATTTCCCATAAGTGGAGCATGGCCCATACCAAGGGCAAATTCATTTCCATCTTCATTAGTGAGAGAATGGGCCCTATTTTCTGCTGGATGAAGGCCTGTTCCTCTGGGTTATATAGGGTGAACCAGTGGTCCAACACCAATTTCGGATCCAAAGGTTTGTACACTCGGATCTCTTTGCGGAGGAGGCGGTCAACTGCGGTACTAGCCATCTATTATAACAGAAATTCCCTAATTACAACCAAAACTATGATAACATTACAGGGAAATAGATTTAAACTCCATGAACAAAACAAAAAATATTACATCATCATCAATTGTCAACCCATGACGTTACGTATGCAAATAGGTAGGTTCTAACTGGTCCCCAAGCTCTATGGCCTCCCGCATTCTTGGAGAAATGGATCTCAGGCCATATCGAAGCATTGGGTAGGGTAGCCTAATCGGTCCCGAACGATGATCACATCACTTCGCCCGAAACCTACACAATGGCTCCCCGTCTTAGGGTCCTAAGACAGTCCGGGTTCGACCGTATCTATTCACACAAATGTATGCATGCAAACCCAAGAGTAAAAACTGAATCATAAATTTAGCTAATTCCTAAAAGGTTAGTAACAGAACAATAATCAAAAGACATTTCTTAAAAAGGAGCAATTTAAGGAGATTCAGGTGGCTAGCCTACTGGAAGTTCATCTCTAACGGAGTCGCCATCCTATCGAGTCTAATTTTTTATTTCCCATTCCTAATCCGATCTATACTAGACCCTATGCTCATCTAATGTAGATCTTTGACTTGAGTTAGGAATTTCGTTTTATTTTGAATTCGCCACCCAACTGTTGTTGGGAAAAATTGAATTAAGACTAATGGAGCGGATTAGTCCTAATTTGGACCACTAGTCGTCGTGATTTCCTCTTCTCGTTTTTGTGAAAAGAGGAAAAGGGAAAACCAGAGTTTCTAAGTTCGGAGACTAACCTATTAAAACCCTAAGGTTACCACCCTAATCTCCTAAAATCTAAACCTTATTCGAAATGTCTTTTATTTATTTTTGTTGTCTTTTTATCGTGTTTTTGAATAAGTTATCCTAAGAAAATGATTTTTTATTCTTTTTAGAGTTGCCCCAAATTGGTGCCTATGTACCTGCTATTCAGGATCAAACAAGCCGTAGTTCACTTCTCCTGAAAAATTTTAATGTGTTTGTGAATTTTAATTATGAAATTTCTTTTGATTTATGTTTTTTACCATTTTAGGATTTTTCTAAAAAACCTAAGCCTAAGCTTGATAATTCGATTTTTTGAAAATAATACTTTTAAGGAAAAACACCAATTTTAGATTTATTTAAGAAAATGATTTTTCTAAGTGATAAAATTCCATTTTTTCTATTTTTCAACTCATTTCTACTATTATAAATTTTTATTGATTTTTTAATTACTTTTTTATGATTTTTATAAATTTTTATAATAATTTTTTTATTAATTTTTAATTATTTATTAGTTTTTATTAATTTTTCATAATTTTTATAATTTTTATTTTTATTGAAAATTTTTCTCCTAAATTTTTATCTATCCTATTTTTAAAATCTAAATTATTATTATTATTTTTCTAATATTTTTATTATTTTCTATTATAAATTTTCTACATTTTTATTATTTATCATTATAATTATTATTCTTATTTTTATTATTCATACTAAATCAAATCCTAAAAAAAAATAATCTAATTTCTAAGATTTTTCTATTTTTTTGAATTATAAATAACAAATAAGTAAATAAATTAAATAAATACAAAAAATCAGAAAATCCGACTTACCTGGATCCGGGTTGGTGCGTGGGTCGGGTCGGGTCGATCGGACACGGCGGCTGGGAGTGCTCGTTGACGGCGTTCTGGCGGCCTTTTGAAGCGGGTTAGGTGTCGATTCCTAGGTTTTCCGAGGTGAGGAACTCAATTGTAGCGATGGTTTGCTTCAGAAACGCCTCCTGGTGGCTGCCCAACACATGATTGGTGGTCGCGGTTTTGAACAACTCTGGCGAGACTTCGATTCTCTCCTTTTTCTCACTTTTGATCCGTGATTCTGCCTCTCCACTTCATCCTCTATTTATAGGCGTTCAAAATCGAGCTAGATAAGCTCGGATTTCCACTGATCGAAGCAAATCGGATTTGCGGTTAAAAAAAACAACTCCGATTTGTGTAAATCCATCGATTTGTTATGATTTGATTCCAATTGGATGATGTTTATCTTATTTCTGTTGAAAATCCGTTGGATTTGTGCAAAAAATCGAATCAAAACAGCCGAAATTCGGATTTTTCTCTTCGCCGGCGATGTCGGACAGAGGTTGAAGACAATCACGCGCCCGGCACGTGCGTTCGCTCCAGCCAATCAGATGCTGACACGTGTCCCAAGCAGAGTAAAATTTCGCAAAACGCGGATTCTGCTTCCCCCGCGTTTCGAACCCCTGACCTCGCACACCCCATGTGCGCCTGACCCTAGTTCGGACCAGCTGAGCTAGCCCACTTTCGCGATTTTATTTATTTCGCAAATTGCATATATGCAATGAGATTTTTTTATTTTTTTATATTTTTTGAAATTTAAAAAATTTGTAAAAATTATTTAGTCCTTATTATTGTCATTTCTGAAATTATTTTCCAAAATTGATGTATTTTCCTATTTATTTTTATTTTTTGAATATTTTTCCTATTTTTGCCAAATTAGAGAAAAAAATGGAAAAAAATTAGAAAAAATTGAAAATTAACCATTCTTGATTATTATTGATCCTTAGGGCAAAAATGGGGTGTTTACAATCTATATAAGGCTATTAAAGATTTGATGAAGATGAATATCAACAATATCTGAAGATCATGAGCAAAATCAGTTATATGATCAAGGAGTTCAAAGTTTGAATATTTAGATAAGATTTTCAAACTCCCACAAATATAGGGATATTAATCTTATCCGTGCAATAAAGAAGTCATTAGAAGATTTTATGAATATTATCAAAAAGGACAATACAAGGACTGAATATATAAACTCCAGATTTCAAGTTTAAAAAAAAAAAAAAAAAGAAGAGAAGAAGTGAAGCAAAAAAAAAAAAAAAACTGTTTTCTGAAGAACTACTTTTACAATTCTTTTTTAGCTTAAACTAGAGAATTCGTATTTTCTAATTTTTGTATAAACTTTGTTTACATTGCGTGTAAGGATTAGCTTAGAAAGTGAGGTTACAAAAGTTTTGTAGTCTGTGTTTAGCTAAGTAGTAAGCTAGAAAGATAGAGTAAGAGCTATTGGTACTTGTAACTTTTCTTTGCTATTAGATTAGTGGAGCGACTGGTGTAGAAGATCGGATCCCCAGCAGTAAAGCTGGAAAAAAGGACTAACCCATAAGGAGGAACCTCTATATATCACTTTCTTCTTTATTTTATTGCATGTTAATTTTTGTCATTTTCTTTTTGCCTATCACGTGCATTCCTCATTTGAAAAAGAAAATTAAAAAGTGTTCTTTTAATTAGACTTTTGTAAGAAGTTTTAAACAAATAATTCACTCCCTCTCTTGTTTGCCATTTCAAGACCTACAACTTTTATGTACCTTACCTTTATAAAAGCTTAATGAATAGTATATGGTTACATTTAGGAAAATCTAGTGTTTTGATTCTTATAAGCAGGCTATTAATTCTACCGAACTTAGAATAAACCTTGATTGAATCATTTGATAGTGTTAGCACTAGGCAACTAGATTATATTCACAAATCTATTTACTTATTTGCCTAGTGTTAAGTCTATACTATGATTATATATTCTGAATTGGAATCGTAATTATCTGTGTTAAAGTCTTTTTCTTCTCTTTTCAAGCAAATAGCATCTAAATAGAGCAGAGCTAAACAACTAGTTTAGCGTAAAGGTCAATTAGGAGCATCTACTTCCTCAACTAGAACTTCAATTACAATTGCTCCAACGGCCTTACCACCACCACTAGATTATCCCATGCTCAAGTTTATTGAGATGGCTTATTTGGATAGATACAAAATGCTGAACAAAAAGACCTTCAATTAGACACTCTGCCTTGAGTAGGATGTTATCTAGAGGCTCCAAATGGAAGATAAGATTAGAGGCCTAGTAGGATTCAAAGTGTGGGAGAGGTTATTTTCTTTGAGGGCCTCAATTTACAAAGAGTTAAGCTTAGAATTCTTGATGACTTACAAACTGGATCATGAAGGGATGTCTTAGGGAATTATGAATTGTTTAAACTTCAGACTTAATGGCCAGCAGTATCAGATTTCCATGGTTGAGTTTGGTACATATTTAGAATTATATGATGGTAATTACATTAAATTTGAAGAATTTGTAGCCTTATTGTACCAATTGCCGAGAGGGCTACCTTATTGGTCATACTAGAGAAGAATAAGTGATCAAGACACCTATAATCCTAAGGCTTCCAAGGATTCCCACCTTCATAACCCTGTACACCGAGTAGTTCACTGGCTACTATCTCATAGTATTAGTGGAAGGGATAAGAGTATAGGAGTGGTATCTACTCATGATGTCCTCTACCTTTATAACATGATTGAGAGGTGCCTAGTAAACTTTACCATTCTTTTAGCATTTTTTATATGTCACTAGGCCATAGATTCTAGGGTAGGAAACATTTGTTGTGGACCTTATACTACTATCTTAGCAATAGCGATAGGAACATTAAATAACCCACCTCCCATGACCTCTCTCAAGGAAGTAGTACCTATCAAATTAAATTCTTTTAGACAAATGCATTTACTTTCTAAAGTAGAGGAACAATAAGGAGTAGGATCAAGCCAATCAGTTAGTGCTAGTAGAGGGTCAAGGTCTCCATTGGATAAGGTTAAGTGTAAAGTGGATGAACTAATCAAGAAGTTTGGGAAAGTCTTGGATTTGCAACGCTGTTACCATACGAATCTTGCAAGAGTTTTTATAAGGCAAAATCAGTTAGAAAGGTTTGCTCACAATGTGGCTATACAATTTAATATTGATTTTCCAATTGATAGAAATACAGGTGAGCAAATCTCAGGGTTGTATGATTATTAAAGTGGTAAGATAGAGAAGGAAGAAGAAGAAGAGGAAAATGGAGAAAGTAAGGATGTAGAAATGATGGATGCTGAAGAAGGGAAGGAAAAGTAGTATGATCGTGATTATATTGACTGATTTTTTTACTTTTGTTTTCTCTAATATAACTAATAAGACTAATATGGCTTGCTAAATCAGACTATCCTAATTCTCTTTTTTTCAGTTACTATTCTAGATTTCTATTCATTTTTTTCCTTTTAGCCTTTTATATGTTTAAACCAACCATATTATAGGCTAAACTCGTTTTGGAATGGAAAAGATGCCATATTCAAGGGAGTACTAGTTCATTTTCCCACTACCTTCCTCTTTTATTTTATTTTTTAAAAGTTTGCTAGTTCTTTTTATTCATATTTTGAGGACAATGTATGACTCTAATTGTAGGGAAAAGGGTTATTAAAAGTTATGATTATTTAGGAAATTTTATTTATTTGTTTACCCTAGGAAATAATTAAATTAACTTGTAATTACATATATGACAACAGTTTAAATATTATTGAATTCTTGATAAAAAAAATTGTTTTAATGATATTTTGCTTAAAGTTAATGATAAAATAATTGTAGAAGAGAGTTGTGTATTATTTAACTTTGCATTTTGAGATTTAGAAATTAGATTAATATCCTTGTTAAGGATCGGTCATGAGTGTCTTTTAAACTTATTTTGATATATATTTCTTCTCTTGGATGTTTTTGGAACCTTATAATCTCTGGTAAATGAATAGTTGATATTTTTCGTTTAAGAATTCCTTGAAAACTTAATATAATTGAAGGTTAAATAAAGAAAACAAATTAATTGAATAAAGTTTAGAAGTGGGCCTTGTTGACTTGAGCAATTAAGCCTGCGGGGTGCCCTTTGAGGGATAACACCTGATGACTTGAGTGACGAGCTCGAGATCATTGGCCTAAAGCTGACTACATGGGTTAAGCGTAAAGTCTAAGAAAACTAAACTAATTAATAGATGAAGTTAATGGAGCTTCAAAGGGGTATCTTAAAACATAGTAGTCTAAGATCGTCTAATTTAAAACTTACTGACTAATGAAATTACTTTATGTTGCTTAAAAAAAATCCAAAAAAGAAATATACTAGAGGAATGATTAAAGGATGAGTAGATGCACTATCTATTTACTTTGGATTATGGTGTTTAGTGAGATTGAAGAGAGATGTGTGTATACATTTTAATTAGATCACTAAAGTTTTTATGACTTTTTCTTGATTAAAGAGATGATAATTCGAGTTTTTGAGTTTTGGAAATCCTTTGTTAAATGATATGAGTAAACTTTGATTTGCATTGATTAATTATTGAATTCAAGTAACTAGTATCTTTAGGATAATTGGTTAAGTGAAAAGTATAAGAGTTGTCGTTAATTTTCTTTTGGAATTGCAAATTAATTAAGAATTTGTCTCTTAAGTTTTTATAAGGTTAAGGAAGATCTATTTTAAATGGTTTCTTGAATAGTAATAAGTTTGCTTAAGTATTTTTTGTTCTTTTGTTAAATCTAATAAATTTGCTTAAGGATAAGCAAATGCTTAAGTATGAAGAAATTTGATAGGTACTTAATTAAATACGTATATTAAGTAAGATTTAAAATATTTTTCTCTCATTTTAGCATGTTCTTAAAGAATTTGATTTTTTTTTATTGAGTAATATTTTGATTTTAAGGCTTAGATGGATAATTCAATTAAAAGGGGAAAAAGGAATTAAATTTTACTAAATTTGAAGTTGAATTGAAGAAATGTACAAGTTGTTGAAAATTAACATGGGCAATAGACAAGAGCATACCAAGATCATGTTAAAATTGAAATTTAAAGATATAAAAGCCAAGAATTACATAGAGGTGAGACAAGACCATGCTTATTAGTCATGTATCTCTTGAAGATAATTATTTTGAAGTGTGACTTAGACATGGCCTCTAGACACGACCATGTTTAAGCCATGTCAATTGCAGATTCCAGTTTCCAAAACTATTTGTTCGACGATTTTGATACAACTTAAGGCATCACCATGTTAGATAGCATGTTGCCCTAAAAATAGAGTTCTTGACACTTGCTATATAAAGGACAAGTGGGAATAGATGGAAAAAAAAATAGAAGATGCTTTTTTTTTTTTAATTGTTCTAGAGTTCTTTTGGGAAAATAAAAAAGTACTTTTCTTTACTTCAAATATTAGGGTTTTTGTTTAATTTTTTTGATGATGCATGCTTTTACATTATTGAGGATTTCTAATTTTAACATGATTAAAACTTAATTTTCTTAGCATCTAGACTTGTGGATCTTATGATTATTATGTGATTGGGTATATTACTATTCAATGAATTCTTTGATTTCTTAATTCAAGCATGTATTCGTAATTTTATTTAGATTAATATTTCTAAGGTATTATTCTAATTATTTGATATTATACGTTATGATTGAGAAATCTAATTTGTAATTAAATTTAGCATCTTTGAAGAGAATTTACGTAATCTTAGAGATAAGTTAAATAATTCTTCTAGAATTGATTAATTTGTTTTTAGGAAATTCATTATTCTTAATGTAATATTTGAAATATACTATTGTAAAGAGATTAAAATTGGTATTTTTAAGACTAGGGTTACTAAACTCAAGAAAGTTATTAAATTGATTTAAGAATTCTCCTAGTCAAAGAAAATAGAGAATGATTTGAATAAATTTTGTTGATGTCATATAATAAATCTTAGGAGAAACAAAGTCTAGATACTTTTATTACTATCTTAAAGTTAATTATAATTTGTTTTACTCTTCTTTCTTTCAATTGATTTTTTAGTTCATTAGTTAATAATTAGTTATAGGTTTTAATTTAATTAATCTTTATAATTTATCAATTAGATAATAGGGTGTAGGTTAACATTAGTACTTGTAATCCTTGTGGGATGATATTTGTATTCAATTCACTATATTATAAAATTTGATAGGTATATTTGCCTTACATCTACATAATTATTACAATATTCCACAAATAAACTTGAAAAGACAAAAAAAAAAAAAAAAAAACTTGTCTTGCATAACTTCAACCCACTAACCATTCATTGTTATTTTTTCTCCTATTCTTTATCTATGTCCACCACAACTTATAGCTTGTCTCTCTCCATTGACCTACTTAACCTTCAATAAGCATCCTCCTCTTTCACTTTATTGGAATTCATAAGTTTATAATCTAGCTTTCTAGTGAATCAACATACTAAACAACCCCCACTCCAGTGGGTCTAGTTACAATCACAAATGTGAATTGACTAAGGTGGCTTGTGGTCGTCAAATTCTACTAGGGTTTATTGCATTGAAATTTAAAAATATATTAAGAAAATCTAATAAAATCCATCGTTAGGATCTAATGGGCTACTATGTAGTCTAAGAAAACTTGAATCTCAAGTAACTACACATCACATTTACCAAACAATTTAAGGAACCTCTTAAAGATTTACTAATATATGTGCTAATCTATATGCATGAATTCATTGAGAAACACAACAAAAAATATCACTCATGAAATTTTCTCTAGAAACTCATATGTACACATTTTTTAGCACACCCATTCATTAATCTGTGCTAATTGATCTAGGTTGGAGCTATTTACCCAATCACATGAGCACTTAGGGTATTGAGCCATGGGAATTGATTTTTCTATTTATATTTGCATATTAAAAGGGAGAAGATCATGAACATATACCTAAGGCACAAAACTTTAAGGACACACCATTTTTCCATTTGGATGGGATATGTTACATGGACCGTGTTGCACATTCAAATGGACATGAAATACATGGATAAGCTTTTGTGGCCCCATATCTTGGGTCATGAGACTCATCTCGTCAAGCCCATTTACTCGATTTTGTCTTTCTTTTCTATTGCAATACTTCAAATTTCTCCAATTAAATTAATTACTTTATTAATTTAATTTTAAATAATTTCTAACATTTAAAATTATTTCTAATTAATTAATTATCTTAATAATTTATTCCTTAAATAATTTTCTCAAGCGACACTTGATTGTTTAATCTTGTCTAAATCTTCATATCATTTCAATAAAAATAATCTCATCAATTTAGTTCTTGATATAATTATCAATTTGATTTAGGCTTAACTAAAACTATTTGGTTGATTAAATTCCTTCATACTTGTTTCTATAATCTACCATAATAACTTAGTTAATCATATTTAATTTCAATAATATGTTATTCCATGCAATCATCTAAGTCCCTATATATGAAAGTAATATCCTATCTTGAATAAAAAACAAGAAATATCTAGCAATGGTCATTGTCCATGGTTATAAACTAAGAAATATTCTTGTAACAGAATGATCCTCCATGTGCATGGTACTTTATAATTTGAACCATCATTTTTCTTAGTAAACTTGAAATGACAAGAATCACAGTAACAAAAAAAGAAAAGAAAAGAAAAGAAAAGAAAGAGAGAGAGAGAGAGAAGTCCACTACAAACGCCTTTTGTTACAAAAAAAATATTTGTGGTAGCTAAGGAGAGTGTAAAGGGTCACGAAGGATTCACAATAGGAAAGGCACTTTTTGAAGCTTTATCGTCATGACACTATGACCATCGTTTCGATTGGATTTCCAAGCTGCCAAGGTCCCATTGCTCAACCAGATCGCACACCCCAGCTCATGTGATAGTGCCCTTAGACTTTGGCATTTAAAGTCGTATCTTCTTCTTGACTTGAAAATATGATTGTAAAGATGTAATTAACTTTTTGCCCGTTAACTAGTTCATCAAAGTCAAACTCGTGAAATGATACTTTTTTGAACTTCCCATCTTTTATAGAATTAAAATACATTGAGACTTACATCTAACATCCACAAACACCTTAATTTAGTGGGCCAGCACAGACAGCCATTTTCGTTTCTGAATATGATATTTTGATTAATCCGGGAAATCTAATACGACATTATATATTGTGATAGATGAAATATGTTTCAATGCCTTATATTCTCAGTAAGTTCATACCATTTATTACTTCAACAAATGAGAGTTTCCAATAGACGGATGCATACGCGAACTGGTTAAATGTGTGACCGGAGGACTCGAAATTAGAAGTGGAAAAAAAAAAAACTGATCCAAATATGAATCAAACCGAATTAAATCGAACTAAATTGTAGTTTAAACTTTAAAAAATTATAAACCAAATCGAATCGAACTACTTTAAATGAAACTTAATCGTAAAAAGTAAAAAAAAAAAGAAAATAGTAATAAAAATCTAGAGAATGTATAACTAAAAAAGAAAATTCTATGTTGTCTTCTTAATTTCTTCTTTTATTTAATTTTCATCAAGTTATTATTTTTTTATTTTATATTTTTGCTTATTGATTGATATATAAACCATAACTATTTTAATAGAAATAATAAAATCTCTTTAAATATACCAAACGAGTATTGGATATCATGAGTAATATTAGAGAAATGATAATAAATTAAATATTTTTATGTTAACTACCATTTTTATGATCTATTAACTTGTATATAAAAAAAATTAATAAAACATATAAAAGTGGTTTAAATTATGAACTAAACCAAACTAAGCTACATGATTAGATTTGACTTAGAAAAAGAAAAACCAAATTGTAATAGATGATTCGATTCAGGTTGAAAAACAAACCATATCGAACGGAACCGCACTCAATGCTACGAGTAGTACTTACTATCATATCTATTTAGTAAAGAGTAGTAACTAGTAAGTAGCCTATGTGAACCTCCTCCTTTTAAACAATTATCATAATATGATTAATATATCATTTTGCACCAAACACATCATATAACAAATGCTATTTCAATGCTTATATGGAAGTCGAGACTTGCCTTAGGTTAAGGTATCTTACACGGTAATCAAGTTTGTCATGGCTTGTGTTTTTATCATTCATGCTGGAAAAAATATACTCTCCGAGTTTCATAATCTCATGTCATTCGATATGATTAAATATGTGTGGTCATATCTCTCTTGGAAAATTTGTGAAGCCGATTTTTACAAACTCATGATCAATACCATTTCGTTTAATAAATACAAGTTTTGTATTTCATCTCTATCTCTTAAGATTAATTCAGCTTCTAATTATTCTAAAATAATTAATTAAATAATATAATCATTATAAAATAAATGTAAAAAATAAAAAAATGAAGAAAATAAAAATAATTTGTTAAAATCCTAAGCATCCTGTTAAGATTACCACCTCACATTTTATCGTTTACACTATATTCTTTGAGAGATGAGCCTGCAAATAGGCATCTTTCTAAATGTGGTGATAAAGTTTATTTAACATACAAAAGATTTTGAAATTTAGATGTAAAATTTAATAAATAAAACTGGAATTAGATTGGCATTTAACAATTTTAAATTTTAGGTTTAAAATTAAATAATATCTAAAATTCAAATAATAGTTTTGATATTATCTTATAGGCAAGTAAGTAGCCCTATTATGCATGATATCCACCAATTGATTGGATATATTCTAAATGAGTGTTAATAATTATATGGTAGGTTCCACATATAAATTTTTGAAATTTACTCTCACAGGGCAATATACGAATATGATTGATACCTTATACTCACCTAATAAAAAATTATTAAATAGTATTATTAAATAATAACATTATATTCTTCGACCAAACAATATTTTTTAGTAAAAAAAAAGGAGTTTAAACTCGTAAATTAATAATACTAAACAGTTATATCTAATACCGTCTCTCTTTCTTTTTCTTGTTTTTTTCTCCATTTTTCTTTTCAACTTTACAAATTCCATTCTTTTCCTTATTTTTTTTCTATTTACTAAGTAGTAAGATTGTATAAACTTAAAATAACAAAGGTAAGAATTTTTTTTTAATTTTATATATTTTGTTACGTATTTTATATGTTTTACATATGAAAAACTTGTAATATCATATATAAATTACTTTTTTAATATCACATAAATTTAAAATTTACATTAAAAAGTAAAATTTATTATATGTTTCATAAGATATCTTGTACTCTACAGGTTTTATAAGAGTAATTTCACATAGTTGTTCGAGAACGATACGGATTAAGTTTCGATTTCAAAATTTAGCAATTTGTATTTTATAAAGTAAGAAATAAATAGGTACTTATACTTTATTTACCACTAATTTCTGAATTCCCGATTAATAAGCCAAATATGTTGAATAAAGATTTTTCCCTCCTGCTGTTTTGACCTCAAATCATTTAATGTGGCTGAAAGGATCGAATATATATTGGTGAGTAGGCTTCATGGACAACGACCAATGGACCACCCCCATTTTGATTAAGAATAATATATCCCCACCGTTCTACATTCCTCAGGATGGCTCTCGTAGTCGTAG
This sequence comes from Laguncularia racemosa, assembly GCA_037954665.1. Classification (NCBI taxonomy): domain Eukaryota; kingdom Viridiplantae; phylum Streptophyta; class Magnoliopsida; order Myrtales; family Combretaceae; genus Laguncularia; species Laguncularia racemosa. The sequence continues at coordinate 5,583,492 of JBBMOL010000025.1, read as the reverse complement.
CTCCTTCATGGACACGATTATTTTCAATTAATTCTTTCTTTGTTTATTTTTTCCTATTTGATTACAACCGCATAAAATTTGATTAGTAGACTATGCACCTATCATGTATATGTTTTTTATAAGTATAATATATAGACCTATTATATCGATTAATATGATAAAAATATTGCCATATCATTAGCATATAAAGAGGTAATGACTATAAATAAATAAATAAATAAATAAATAAGGGTTTTATAAGGATAGCGGCTGGTTCTTGTGGGACAATAGATGGTTTTACTTTTAATTTATCAAGTAGTTATTAAAAATATTCTTTTTAAAATAATTTATAAGATTATTTTGATGAAACCTAAAATTATAAATTGGGTATACTAAATAATTTATAAGATTATTCAAAATAATTCACTTTTTTATGTTTCAATGTTTTCAAACTATTATAAAAGTAGGACTTCCTTTAAATCTATTATATTTTTTTTATCCATTTATAACACATCAATTTCAAATTGGTCCATAATAATTAATCCAATAAAATGATAATATGGTATATTAATTACATTACATAATGAAAAATAATATTAAATAAATTTAATTTTATAATATAATTAAAATATTACAAAATATAAAAAAATAAATTAAATGTAAGGAAAAGGGGTTGGAAAAACTTATGTAAACCTAAGTCACCTTGGCTAACAAATCTAAATCTAGTTAGAGGTTGATGAAGATGGATAAAAAATTTAATAGATTTAGTGAAAATTTTATTTTTATAAGGATTTAAAAATATCGAGAATTCAAAAAAAAAAAAAAGAGAGAGAAAGAGTTAATGACTTAAGTAAAAAAAATGGATAAAAGTTAAGAAATAAAAGTTTATATTTCATTTTTATCAAATACTTTCTTAAAATGATAGGTAGTTGTAATTGAATTGTTATTGTCATTATGAAAGCCATATATCCTTTAAAGATATTAGAAATCTATTTGATAAATTGTTTCAAAGAAAGATAACTAAATCAAGTGATCACATTGTGAATTTTATAGAAGAAATTAATCATTTTAATAGTTGGAAAATAAGAGAAAATATTTATAAATTGTAAATATTTTACTCTCTATTAAAGATAATTGATTAATAATTATTATAGCATTGAAATTCCATTTTGGTATGATAATAAGGTGCATCCTACCAGTTTTAATACCATATATCCAAAATGGAATTTCAATGCTACATAGGTATAGTTTTATACAAACATGTTGGTAAAAAATCTTTGAATAATTTAATAATAATTTGGATAAATTATAAAAAAAAAGTGACTTGTATTTTAGATGATTTGTAAAAAGTTTATTTGTGTTTTGCTTTTGACAAAGTGGTAAACTATATTTTTTAATTTTATGTCACTAATAAATAATAACACATGTCGATATTCTACTAGTTGTTTAACTGTTTTCCCTTTTGTTTTATTTTTTGTTTTTTCGTTTTTGGTTTTATGTAATTATTTTATAATTTTATTCAATTATATAATTTACCAATTATTGATAGGTCATTTTGACCTAAGCTCAAGCCTAACTCAACCAAGCTCAACTTCATGTAATGGGCATGGCAATAAGCCTAAATGATTGCCTCACCTTTTTTTTTTTGAATGATCTCTTAACTGGGTTAATTTTATATAAGACTCACTATAGGCCATTAACTTTCATAACTGCTCACTCCTCCAATAATTGGACACTTCAAACATGTACCGAGAAGCATGCTTTACATTCTCCACTTCTAACTATCAAAGAGCATCATTTATAAATATATAGAACCATTTACAAGTAAAGAGATATAAACTTTAAGTTCTCTTCCTTAAATTTAAGCTTCTCTTTACTATAAATGTTTGTACCATAACTTGAGCATCAAAATGGCTACTTCGGGCAGTTTAACACTCCTTAACTCAATGTTTGATTGTATTTTGTAGGTCTTTATGCTATTTTAAAATCTGTGAGCAATACTAATATGATTTTATTTAATTAATTATTTACTAATCAATATAATATTAATACCTCTTATTATTTATTATTAATATAAAAATAAAATACATAACATCTTTATGGATGAAGCAAAATTTACCCTAAAAAATTTACAATCATGTGAATACACACGAATACACTGGCAAAGAAAAGAAAGTGCACGAATGCAAAACGCCAACCTGGCAGAAAAACATAATAACAAATTCTGGAAAAAAAAAAATCCAACCTTTAAAAAAGTCGGGATTGCTTCCCCTCTCTCTCTCTCCCTCTCACTCTAAATTTCTCTTTTATTTCAAACTCAGAAGGAGAAGAAGAAGGGAGAGAGAGAGCTAGAAGAGCTCGAATCAACATTTAACTCTCTGTATCACAATCTCTCTCTCCCTCTTTCTCTACCTGTAAGTCATTGGGATCATTTCGATTCTCTCTCTCTCTCTTCACTTGCATCTTCTCATTGTTTAGTTATTCTCGAAGCTCGATTCGAGTTCGTCGTGATAACTTTTTAAATTATAATTTTGATTTTGTACTTGTTCGATCAAAGATTGGTCCGGATTGTTTTACATTGCGTGCTTGATTCCTAATCGAAGCTGAATTTTTGGTGAATTTTCCGTCTATTTGTGAGGGTAGTTACGGGAATAGAAGTTTTTGCTGTAGTTTTGACTCATTGTGCTTCTCTGCTTAGTAGATTGAGTAATTGGAAGGATCATTGCGGGCTTGATTTAAAATTGAAGCTGAAAGTTAGATTTTTCGTGAAATTCCTGGCTCATTGTAAGAATAGGTTAGGGGAATAAAAGAAGGTTAGCTTTTGATGTATTTTAACTGAATATGTTTCTTTGTTTAGTGGAATCGAATAGATGGAATGATTCTTGCTGCCTGATTTCATAATCAAAGCTGAGATTTAGGTTTTTGGTGAATTTTCTTGCTCCTCGTGAGAATAAGTTATAAAAACAGAAGAAAGTTTAGTTTCTGATGCGGTTCAACTGAATATGCTTCTCTATATACTGCAATCCGGTAATCTCATTGGTACAATTTTAGGTTTTTGATGTATATTCTGGCTTCTTGTGAGAATAGGCTCTGGAAATGAAGGGAAATTTAGTTTTTGATGTAGTTTAACTGATTGTGCTGCTCTATGTAGTGAAATCAAGTAATTCTTAATGCATGATTGATTTCATATTGAAGCTGCAATTCAGGTTTTTGGTCAATTTCTGGCTAATTGTAAGGATAGGTTATATGGAAATAAAAGAAAGTTGATTTTTGATGTATTAACTGATTATGCTTCTCGGCTTAGTGAAAAACAAACTAATGGAATGATTCTTGAGTGTTTGATTTCTAAGCGAAGCTGAAATTTTGGTTTCTGGTCCATCTTCTGGCTCATTGTGAGGATAGTTAATGGAAAAAGGAGAAAGTTCAGTTTTGATCCAGTTTAACTATTTATGCTTCTCCACTTAGTGAAATCTAGTAATGAAATGATCATTGGCATCTAATTGTGGCTGAAAGTTAGGTATTGGGTCAATCTTCTAGCTCCTTGTGAAAATAGTTCATGATGTATAGAAGTAAGTTTTGGCTTTTGATGTTGTTACTGATTATCCTCTGATCAGAATGTTCATGAGATGTTATAATACAAATTATAGTTGGAATCTATGTTCCGGTCCTTCTCCTGGCTTTTGTGAGGATAATTTGTAGAAATACAAGAAAGTTTTGATTTTTGATACAGTTTAACTGATTATGCTTATCTGCTTAGTGAAATTGAGAAACTTAAGTAATCATTGTGTGCTTGACTCCAAATTGCTGTTGATTGTTAGCTTTTGGTCCATCTTCTGGGTCCTGCTGAGGATAGTTTATATAAGTATAAGAAAGTTCTTTTTCTGATGAAGTTTAACTATTTACAATTCTCTGAATAGTGAATTCAAGTTAGATATTACTGATTTGCTTGGCATTTTTGGGTCTATTTTTGATGATTATAAGTCTTATTCAATTACATTTATTCTTTCTCTATGTTTTTATTTTATATGTATCGATTGTTCCATTTTGTTGTAGTTGATTTCATGGTTGTTGGATTGGGATTTATTTGGTCTTCTGTTACATTGCATGTTTGATTCCAAGTCACACTTGGAATTAGGTTTTTGGTCCATTCCCTGACTTTTTATGTGAACAATTAGTGCAAGGAGTTCAACTTTAGATGTACTTCAATTGATATAGCTTCTCTATGGAGTGAAATAAAGTAATGCGAATGGTTGGTGGTTCTTATATCTTGAATCAAGTAATGTGAATAATCAACTTATGTCATTTGAAGATGATCATAAGTTACTGAATTATATATTGTTTGGTCTATTAATTGAAGGTGTTGAACTATTAGTTATGGACTATGGACTACAGACTAAAATCATGCTGCTTATGGTCTAGGTGTTATCCACATTTTTTTTTTCCATGGATAAGGGGTTGAATTGAGACTTTGTTTTTGTGTTTCAAGGTAGTATGTTTGATGGACTAGGACCGATTGATCTTGGTAGTAGGAAATTAAAGGAACTATTTGGGTTGGGTTAGGTCTTGTTTATCTATTAGTGCTCTTTTAATGGCAAAATTATTAAATCATATGCTGTTTGATATGTTGGTTGATGGGTGAAGAGTACTAGTTAGCTACTTACCATGTAGATTACATTTTAATGTGCATATTTTTCATGACAAAGTTGACAAATTAGGACTTTGAAGCTTAAGTATTTAAGTTGTGGTTGATTAATATTGAATGATAGGACTTGCTTGTTTATCCAGGTTAGGTGCCTGTTGAACTAGAAGGGACCAATTTATTTTTGTTGGAGGGAAGTGACGGTGCTGTTTTGACAATGGCATGCCGGGGGTGTTTGGAGTGTCTACTTAGGCTCTTGAACTTCTTGTTAACACTTGTTGGTTTGGCTATGGTAGGATATGGGATCTACTTGTTTGTTGAATATAAAAATTCATCCAGTGATACTTTCTTGGTTGGTTCTGCTGGCTATGATGAGAATTTAGTGCAACTTGGGCGTCCTGTGCTCATGGCTGTTTCTCTGTCTGGCAGCATATGGGATAATTTGCCAAAAGCTTGGTATGTAGCCTATTCTTTATGTCTTTAAAATGCAGTTGATTCAGTATTTTTTCTTTGTTAGTTGGGATTCATTTATTTATATCCGATGATTGATTGAATACATGCTACCTGCACATGTGGACTTAACAAGTCCAGATCTATTTGTTGTTCTATTTTTTTAATGGTTTTGTTACTTCCAGAGATTCATAATTGGTTGTTCAAAACAATGAGAATTGATTTTGGAATTGCTCAAATGAAGAGAAGTTCTTTCACCTTGTATGTAAATGCCTATCATTATCATTCATCATTTCCCAGTTGTTTCAACTTCCAATGATCTGTTCTGGAGAGGGGTGATAATGTCTTGAAAACAAACGAGAAGCATCCTTTTGGAGTATGTTGCTTCTTCTTCCTTATGGGTGTTTAATTTCTATTTTATTCACTTTTTGAATGAAAGGATTTCAGCGAGCTGCATACCTCATGTGCTGATAAAAGTTTAGATTTCCATTGATCATTCTCTTTTATTGGGTTTTACATGGTGAAGGTAGCCTGTACTGTGGCTGTAAATGATGATTTGGAAGATCTTCAGTTCTATGCTCCTGTTCTGGACCTTAAAACATAAAAGGGCTGTTATTTAACGTGTCATGTTCAATTCATATCCCATTTCTAACTATATGTGCGCCCTATGTTATTGCAGGTTCATATACTTGTTTATTGGTGTTGGAGTGGTTCTCTTTGTTATATCTTGCATCGGTTGCATTGGAACTGCAACACGGAATGGTTGCTGCTTGTCTTGTGTATCCTTTTATTGAGTATTTGAGTAATTGGACTACATAATTATGCATCATCATATTCAATTCATCATCGCCACAGGTCCCTTGAAAGTGAATGTGTAGCGCACAGCTATAGCTGTTCATGTGTTTTCGTGATGCAGCATATCATCCTGTTGCAACTAGGAGCTTAGGAATTAGCCTCATCATTATTTTCCTGTTATGTCTTACTTCTCAAAAGCATCATTTGGTTAGGTTGTGCAATCCTTATCTGAAGCACAGTATTCATTTCTAGTTATTTTGTTGATTTTGGTGGAGCTGGGATGTGCAGCTTTCATATACTTTGACAAAAGCTGGGAAGATGTGAGTGTTACCATGTTTATTGTTCATTTTTTTTATGGTGGTGATTCTTTTGTATATACGTACAGTTGTATACTGTGTGAATAATCATTAATCAATTCTATTTTAGGATCTCCCAACTGACAAAACTGGAGACTTTGATATGATATATGATTTCCTGAAAGAGCACTGGGATATCGTGAAATGGGTTGCTCTGGGTGTTGTGGCTTTGGAGGTAATCTTCTCCTCACTTTCTCCCACACAGGTTACACTATGCGGAAATGTGCTTTTAGCTAATGCCTTTCACGTGTGATACTTGAGGAAGAATGCTAATCTAGCAGTTCAGCTCGAAGGATAAATTATAATGGGAACAATTGATCTTTTTTTTGGGGAGAGGATGGGGTTAGAAATGCAACGTTACCAAACCTTTAAATTTTCTTTTGGTATGTCAGACCAAGACCCTTTTTCCAATTCATAATAGGAAAAGTCCAGGGAAGAATTGCAAATAATATAATTCAGCAAGCATATGAAGTATTTCTTGTTGGTAATAAGATGCAATTCCTTGTGTTGCTCCACTAAGGGCGTGCAAATGTGTTAGCTAGTAATTGCAACCCCACCCAAAAAAAAAATTGCCCCCTCCCCCCAAAAAAGAAGAAAAGAAAAGAAGTGTAGGCTTGTTGCTTGGTTATTTTGTCTTTAGAATGGTGTGACCATCCATTTCTAGGTTTTGTTTAGATATGGCTTGCCCAGTTCCCTCTGTGGACAACTAAGTATTTAGCAATTTACATCTGACTAGGAAAGATTCTTTTGGCTGACATTGCAGGCATTGGTCTTCTTGCTGGCTCTCATGGTGAGGGCAGTAAACAGTCCTGTAGAGTATGATAGTGATGATGAATACCTTGCTCCAAGACAACAGATTCGACAGCCACTGCTTGCACCACCAGCAACTGGAGTTCCAGTTGCAGGTGCCCTTGACCAGAGACCGGCCAGGAATGATGCATGGAGTGCACGTATGAGAGAAAAGGTGAGATCTGTTCAGGTTCTTTGCATGGTTACTTTTGATGTAACTAAACATTGGTCAACAAGCTTGGCCAAGAAGAATATCAGTGAATATATGTGGACTAGTAAAATTCTGAAGGAGAGGACTTGATGAATAGTAGGATTGGTAGACTTTAACATAACAATCTGAGCTCTTAAAGTGGGCATCATAACCAGGATACTGCGATCTAGTCCTTCTAACTTAGCCAAAAACCTGTCTGACCATACCTTTTCTGTGCCGATGGGCAAAGAACCTTTCAGTGTTTTGGGCAAATTTTTATCCAGACTTAATCTGTGAAGGATTATATCCATTAGGTAATTCAGCCATTAGGCCTTTTCTGACTCTTTGAACCATCAAATATCTGGATAGGTAGCAGGTTCTTTAACTCTTATAGTAATCCACTATGAAAAGAGCTTCTTTCCATTAATTTCATTGCCTACTATTTATCATTCTTTTTTCTTTCTTTTAGCTTCCTTTGTATATCAAATGTCTTTGCAGAGTACTTATTTGTCCTGGGATTCTTTTCCAGTTTTTCAAGAAGCCTTTTGTTTTCCTTTTTACAGCAACCCTGTACATGATTGTTCAGGCAATCAGAAGCCAAAAAAAAAATAATAATAATAATTCAGAAGGCCCATAACAATATAGAGGAAAGCAGTATAGAGATTGCTAATGTGGAAAAAGAGAGATTTACTGGCTTATTTTCAAATTTTGATTTCAAATTATAAGTTCACTGCTTCACACATTAGAGTTGAGTCATATCATTATGAGTAAACACATCTTATTCATTTGTCTGACCATCATTGATGTGACTTTTGCATGTTTTTAATATATGGCTTCTACTCCGCTTAAGTAATTGATGTGAATTTTGCTTGTGATCTCTGAACAGTATGGACTGGATACTTCTGAGTTTACATATAACCCAGCCGAGGCAAATCGCTTCCAGCCAGTTTCGGGACAACCGGTGGAAGAAAGGAAGTGTTGCATCATTATGTAATAGCCACAATGGTTTGCGTTTTCATTTAGAGGCAAATCCAGGACGGAGCACGATTTTAGGAGCATGATTTTACCAAGGAGATTGATTTCCTTTTTGTGCGTCCGTAGCCGAAAAATTTCCCTCTTGCCCATGTCGTCTGTAAAATTTCATTGCTATTGGTCTTTCTGCTTTGGGTCGCAGATGACCTCAAAATTTGTTAATTGTTACTGCAGGCATGTTACAGCAGCCACAGTTTTGAAAATGAACTCCCATTGACTCCAAATTGGCATCATTTGATAATTGCAGTGACGATTGCTATGCATCAGCTTATGGTGGGAAAGATGTGAGTCAGAACCCGAATCGAAACCGAACTGCGTTTATACATTCTGACAACCCCTTACCAAAGTGCATTGGTTTAATCGGTTTGGATGAATAGAATTAGGTTTTGAGCAGTTTGGTTCAAATGTTGGTTTGAAGTGTGTTCATTTTTTTACCTTCTTTTTTATCATCTTTATGGTCCTACTCAAATATTTACTATGATTTCCCCCCCAAAAAATCATGTATTTTTTATTCAATTGAAGATTTGCATGTAGGTTTTTAATATAAGGCATATTTTTTTAATCTAAAAGTATTAAATTCCTACAAAAAGCATCTAAATTAAAAAAATTAGATGTCACAAAACTTATGTTGATCTTGTTTGCTTTGTTGGCGGGGTGGTTTGTCACCTTATTTGATTCTCTATATATGTGAAGGATTGAGACTTTCAATCTTTATATTATTTTTATTTTATCTTTTATTTTATGTTCTACACAATATAAAATATATTCTATGGAATATTTATACCATCTTCAATCTATTTTATTGCTATTTTTGAATTTGTTTCAATTAGGATCTGTTGGAGCTTGTATTGTTGATAAAGTATCAAACCTTATTCTATAACCAATAGCCTTGCTTGTGTTATGTTGTTTGCTAATATTAGGCATCCAAAAGCAAATAAGATGCGTCCATCTTCATCTTGAGCTAAGCCTTTGTCAGCTGTAGAACCATTTGAAAGGGATGCATCTGTATTGAGTTTTACAATTCTCGCTTGTGGTTTGGACCAAAGAATTGGATTTGGTTTCTTACATTTGATGTTGCTTTTAGAAATCGAAAAAAACTAAAAAGCAAGTGTGCTTTTTGCCACAACTCTTCTAATTGCCCAATTTAAATTCAATGAACCTTCATATTTTTGTTCTAGTCTCAACCTTTAGAAGAATCATATAAGATAGGCAATATTGTAGTTACTTTTTCGTTAGCATCTTTGAATTTTGTAGTCCACCATAATATGAAATGTCCAATTGATCTAAATTTGATTAGAGGAGGGAGGTTGTATGCTTTAGAAAGTTGTCACAATATTCTTTGAAAACCTTGCATTGAAAGAAATAATGTTTAATTGAATCATGCTCTTCTTTGCAATTCCAACAACAAGAGACTAAGTGTATGCCTCTCTTCTTTAGCACATTATTTGTGAGAATTGCTTTTCCTTTTAACTTTCATAGGAATATGGAAATTTTAGAAGGGATTCTATCGTTCCAATAGTGATTATGTTGTGAAATAGAAGAGTGTTGTGATTTCTTTAGAAAACTCCATGTTTGTTTGTTGGAAAATTTTCCATCATTTGCTAGCTTCCATAAGATGCAATCGGGGGCGGATGAATCACATGAAATATTTGAAATATTAGATGTATGCTCTTGTCCCAAGCACTATTGTAGTAATTTCGTATTCTATCTACCATCTATTCTATAATCACTTACTTTTTCCATACAATATTCTTGTGATGGCATTAAATGACGAAGATTAGAGAACTCGTACTAGTTATCAAGCCATAAATTACTATTTCCATTTTGAATGCCAAAAAATATATGATTCTCTACCTATGATCTGGCTCTAATAATTCTCTTCTAAATAGGTGAGTCTAAATTATTTTTTCTTACTAAGTAAGGGTGAGAGTCTAGTATATACTTAGTGTTAAAGTACTTGGCAAACAAAGAGTCCCTTGATCTCAACCATCACCATAACTTCATGTCTTGTCCCTTTACTATATCTTCAAGCTTTTGAATACCCAAATCTCCTACTTCTATGAGATTACAAACCTTCTTCCATTTAATCTAATGAATTCCTTTTTGATTCTCTATTGATTTCTAGAAAAAATTTACTTAACATCTTTCTAATTCCTTAATTATAGATTTAGGAGGTTTCTATGCTTGTAGCATATATAAGGGCATGGAATGTAGAATGCTTTCGATTAAAACCAATATGCCACCTTCAAAAAGCCAGTAGTTAGCCCAATTTTCAATTTTGATCTTTGTTTTTTAGACTAAGTTAAAGAAGACTTGATTTCTTTTTCACCTAACAACCAAAGGACAACTTAAGTATTGTAACGTAGATTTACCTCTTTGAAAGCCTAATGTTTTCCTTGCTCTAATCACTAAAGGAGAGGCTTCTTCCCCCATTGTTAAAAAAACACTTTTGTTTCTGTTTATTCTTTGGCCTAAAATGTTCTTATACTAACTTAAAAATGAATGTAGCTTCTTGATTGATTTGGTACATCCATTAATGAAGAGTATGCAATCATTTGCGAAAGCCAAATGAGAAATGCACTTGGGATTATTTTCTTGGTAAGTCATCTATGGATTCTTGTTGATTAAATCATTAAGACCTCTTGATAGCACTTCTCAGCAAATAACAAACATAATCGATGACAATTGATCTCCTTGCCGTAAACCTCTTGAAGACTTGAAGAAACATGTTATATTACCATTAATATTCAACGAGAACCAACAATTGAAAAATAGCTTAGATACCATGTGTTGAAAGGACGAGCTAAATTCAAGGTTGTTTAGTACATTCATAAGGAATGACCAATTCACTCTATCATATGCCTTTTCCATATCCAGTTTAATTACCAAATTTCTACCTCTTACTTTCCTTTTTAAAGAATGTAAAAGATCTTAAGTTATCATGATGTTTTCCATGATATCTTGACCTTTTATAAAACCCGTTTGGTTTTCAACCAAGCACTTAGGTAGAAAAGTGTTTAGGCGATCGACTAGTATCTTAGATATAATCTTGGCAAATACATTGCAAATACTGATGGGTCTGAAATCTTTCCACTCATTTGGTCTATCTTTTTTAGGTATTAACACAATTGTTGTTGCAGTGAGGTATCTTGGAAGTGGTTGCCCTTGAAAAAAAGCTATTTATTCCTTCAATGATGTTTTCTTTGATGACATCCCAACAAAATTTGTAGAAAGAACTACCAAAACCATCGGTGCTCGCAATTGCATTGTCATCTAGTTGTTGTATGATATGCCAAACTTCCTCTTGTTTTGGAATAGATACTAGTCGATTATTCCACTCCTCTATCATCCGATTTTTAATCATTTTGGCTTTTGGAATTTTGAAACATCCTCTTGTTGGAAAAGTCTTTGAAAAAAAAAAAAAATTTACCTACTGATTTATTAATATTTTCTAGGTTTTCAATCCACTGGCCATTTACCTCTCTAATTCTTGTGATTTGTGATTTGCTCTATTTTTTCCTTATAATTGCATGGAAAAAACGGGAATTATGATCTTCTTTAGTCCATTTAATTCCTGCTTTTTGTTTGAACAAATTGTCCTCACAAGCTAAGGAGAAAGAAAGATGTGCTTGAGCTTCATGCAGAGCAATTTTATTATCTTTTGTTTCATCTACTTTCAACACTTGCTCTAGTTCATCCACTTTCTTTTCCCATTCCTTGACTCTATCAAATACATTACCCACTAAACTTTTATTCCAATCTCTTAATTCTTTTTTTAGCCGAAGTAATTTTATCTATAATTTTACTAGACCTTTACACTCCATTGGACTATCCCAACTCTTTTTGATTATCTCCGCTAAACCCCTTTGTTTTGTCCAAACATTAAGGAATTTAAATGAGCTTGGAGATTTAAGTCGAAGCTCTTATTTCAGATTAGCAGTGGACAATGATCTGAGCATGTCTTGTTTAAATGAATGACTTCTAATGCAACATTCTCTGGCCACTGTGAGTTGATGAAAACTCTGTCCAATCTTTGCCTAAGAGACCCTTGATTCCAAGTAAAAATAGATAAAAAAATAAAAAACTACTTCCTCTAATTGGCAATCCGCAATCGTTTGGTCGAAGTCATTCATTGCTTTGGTTGAAGGTGAATTTCCTCCTTTTTGTTCCTCTATTAATTGAATACAATTAAAGTTGCCACATTCCATCCACGGAAGGTTATCCTGCTGCGACAGAATCCGCAAGTCTGACCAGAGTTGTAGTCTTCCTGATGTAGTTGAGCTAGCATATACCGCAGAGAAGTAATTGATTTTATTAGTTGAAGGATTCCAGAATTGAACTTATAAAACTTGTTCACTATCCTACTTTGTTTGTACTTAACTAAGATCCCTTTAAATCATCTAGATTTTTGAGTTTATGTTGGATATACTTCCTTGGAAATTCAATGTTTGATTTGCAATTGCAAACTTTTGATTTTTACCATTAGCTCTAGAATTGCAATGCAATCTAGATTATGAGTTCTACTTAGTTTTTTTCACTCGATGTATTGATCTTTGATTCCCTATCTCTCTAATATTCCAACGCATGAAATTCATGATAACACGGAGTTGAATGTGGATCCTCCTCTAGTCACGTTCCTTGCTGCTCTGTTCATCTGAACTCTTTTACTTCTTCTATTTCTATTTACAGTTGTCCATTCTTCTTGTTTTTCCAAATCTGTTTCAACCGTACGGTCATCCTCTGGTGCATCCTACTCATATTGTTCCAAATAACTTTTGGTTCCCATGCTCTCTTCAATACAATGCAGTGAAGGAGGAAGTTCGGGATTGTTTTCTTCTGTATTTGTTTTCCTATTCTCAGAATCATCCGTTGACTTCCTAATAAGCCTTTTACACTTGGATCATTTCGCTTGAGTATTTTAAGAACATTGGCTTGTTTAACAGAAGATGTCTTAGTTCTTTTTTCTTGTTGGATGTTAGGATTTTGTACCTCGTCATTGGTTTGTTTCGGTGCTATTATCTCTTTTGAATCCAATCAGTTATCTCTTTCCTCTGCTTTCCTCTTAACTCTGTATTCCATTTTTCCTCGTTCCTTCGGTGTATTGAGATTACAATTGCTATTCAATTTGCAGTTCTCTTGTGAGTGCCTAATCTTACGACACGTTAAACAACACTTGGGTACACCCTCATGGATCACCTACTAATAATACCAAGATTTTTCACTCCCAAGCCAAATTCTGTGTTTGAGAGGCTTTGATATATCTAATTCTATCAGAATTCTCGCGACAGATGGATGAACTAGTGATTTGGTAGCCTAATCAGTACACAAAACTTTTCTAAAAGCCAATCCAATAGAAAACGAAACTTTTTGATTGAAATAATGTGCTTTTAGATATGGTAAAGCAATCTTTACTAGCGCTATTGGACATTGGATTTTGGGATCAAATTCCTTTGTCCACTTGAATAAGTGCATGGAGTATAAACCTAATTGTTGAACTGGTCTCTTCTAAACCCTAGTATAATCCTCTTCTAGTTCAAAACGAATTAAAACATGTCTATCGTCAATCAATCCAACATGGTACGTACCTTGCAAACCTAGAGCAACAAAGAAGTTTTTTATTTCGGCCATTAGAGGTCTTCCTTTGGAGAATTTCCCCACCAGAGCTAATTTAAGGGATGATGCTAGTTCATTTTCCTCTTCCTCCGTAAAAAGAATTGCTAGCTTTCCTTTTTATGTGGTCGGATTTTTATAAGCTTGAGCCGTTGTGTTTTCCTATTGCTTTAGTAGAGATGCAAAAGTGGGCTTTGCTTGTTTCGACGGGGACGCTTTTGCAATTGGAGGAGGGTGTTGAGTACCTAGGGTTGCCATCTGGGAGGAGGACTTTTGTTTCACACCTTGGGTAATAATCCACTTTATGTGTGTACACTCCAGATTCAATCACCGGAGATCCGGTGGTCGTAGGCCAAAGGGACTACGTCGGTCGGAAAAGCGTGGGGAGCTATACGGCATCAGAAAGAGAGGAGAAGTTATAAATACACCTATTTATATGTATTTAATTTTTATTTTTAAAATTGAGTATTTAGAAAATTTACTATGATTATTTGCATCTAAATATAATTTTTTAATCTCTACTTTTTGTTTATTATCTTCTGCTATAGACAACATACACATATTTTCTAAATTTGAAAAGATGACAACTCGTTCAAAAGGTGTTGAAAATTTGAGGATATTGTTAAGAATGATGGGGCTGCTATGGGGAGGATTTGGATGGATGGATGGCGAATGAATTTATATTGTTAGGAAGGAAAATGAATGGGACCAATAGCTACATGAATCAGTGGCGGTAATAATGAAATGAGGGGAAGCGAATTACGGTGCCATGAGAAGTTCTCGTCATGGGAATTGTAATTTATGTAGGATCACATGGACATTATAAAAGGGGCATTTGTAGCAAGTAATGGAGAACACACGATAAGCCATAAATGCCTACAAATGGAAAACCATGTCATGAAGGAAAAAGCATCCATAGATCAATCTCAACTTTCACAGTGAATTTTGAATAGGATGATGCCAATACGCTTAGAATTAATTTAGATTAGCTTTCCTTAGTGTAATCATGTTTTTGAAGTTTATGCAAATTAGTAGAATCTTAGGTTCTTCTCCTATCACAATTGTCCGTTTGAGTCCAATTGTTGATTGAATACAAGTTCTTTCTCTAGGTTTTTTTTTTAAGAGAAATAATATTAGAAACAAGGACACCATACCCTTGTGTTATTAAACCTAGTCGAACGAAGCGCTTCAACTAGGTAACCAACAACTCACCCCTAATTAGTTTCAGTCATGTCCTACAACTCAAAGACATAGAGCATTGGAATTCTCTTATGGTCTTGGTAGTTGAACCGGGGGGGTCCTTCGGGTTAATTTTTATATTAACTGATGAACATCAATCATAAGAATACATTTATTTAAATTAATAACCAGTGAGGAGTACAAATATTCAACGAAGAAGTATTAGGGACCTTGTATTTTGTATGGTAGATTTGGGTTCCGCTTATAACGATATAGAAGAAAGTTTGTACTCATTATTCTTCATGTGGAACATCTTAATAGTGGTTCTGTTCTCTCGTTCTTTGTTATAATTGGTGTGAGACTTATGTATTCGAAATGAAAACACATAATTATCATTTATTTGTGTGAAATGAATTCTCAATTGTTGTTTAATAGCCATTTTTCCTTATATGAGGCAATTTTTCTCTTGGTTAGTTGATTGTACATTAAGAAAAAAAGATTCAATGGGTATTAAATGTATATGTATACATGGCATGTAAATACTAATAAAATCTTTATGATTGTAAAATGGGTAGTTTTAAAACTAACAATTACCTATGTTTCATAGATATTACATATATGAAAATCTTATTAGTATTTTTATATGTGTACACAATACGCTTAATGAATCTTTTCTTGTACATTGCCGTAAAAAATTCATTGGATATTATATTAATGACCTATTCATTTCACTAAATGTAATTGGTTTATAATAAAATTGCTATTTAGTATGAATGAAATAAGATTGTAATAGCCTGTTATATTGTTTTTTTTTTGCTAATAAAAAATTTTGGGTGGCTTCGACTTTAGTTATCACCTCAAGCTGTAGACAAATTTTAATGTCGGCAACGGGGATTGAACCTTACTCTTTTGAAAAACCAAGACCTATCCTTACCAACTGTGTCAATAGTTGTTGGCGCCTATTATCTTGTTCACTTAGACAATTAAGCACCTACAGAATAGATAAGTAATACAAATTAAAAGAATATATTTCCATTATTCTTTAGAAACCCTAAAATCCTCTTCTATCTTGTTGATGAAGAAATGGATAGAGAGAACCAATTTGTTAATGAAAATCTTGAAGCTTCATTGTTGATGGCTATGATGAATGCTAATGGTGGGGATGGATATAAAAATGTGTGCAATGGATCTATTGCAACAAAGGTTGTCATGGGTTATATTGAATGGCAGTGGTCATGATTTGCTTAGGGTTGTGGCCGTGGTGAGTTCGATGGGTTAAACGATGAATGGTTGTGGTGGTGGTGTATGGATGGGCCTACAATGGTGATGTGTGGTTTGTGGTGTTGGTGCATGAGTTTAGTTTTGGTTTGGTGTGGGCATGGGTGGATAGGAAGGGAAAGAAGAAGAAGATAAGTTAAAGAAGATGGAGGAGAGTCAAGATGGATTGACAATGAATAGCTATTTATAGGTTTGGGTTATGAACAGCTATTAAGTTCTATTGTTGGGCTAAAATCTAGTTAAAGCTGTAATATCAATTCCATAAGGAATAAAGAGTAATAGAATTGCTATTACCATGAAATATGTGGACAATTAGGTCCTTTATACGACAACAAGATTATTAGCACTTTCTTAAAAGAAATATCATGCTTTATTGCGGTCGATCTAATGTTATTTTGCTATTTATAATTAAACATGATGATTATTATTATTATTAGAGTTAACCAGCTAAGATAGGATAATTAGACATCTTTTAGTTATCTATAATCAAAACATAATTAATGTTATAGTAAAATTATTCACCTCGATTCTATCTTGTTTCAATCTCTGACCCCATACCCTAGGCTTATTTAGGTTAATACCCAGTCTAGTTTTACTTGCCTTGTCTTTCCCTACATTAAGAATAGGCAATGAGTGAAGCTATCACATTCCAATATCTCTATCTAAGCTTCTAGACACCTAGACTTAGACATAGGTCGTTTATAACCCATGAACTAGCTCGATGGGTTGTGGACCTAGCTTACTCTAGATGAGTTGGGTTTTGATCTGTCCATGGAACCACGGTGATTCTCTAATAATTTTTTTTTTTTTAAATTATTGATCATTGAAAATAATGAAATTAAAAAAAAACCATATAATTAAATAATAGAGAAAATATAAACTTATTCCATATAAGTAAGAAAAATTCTTTCCTATCTTTTTGGGTAATATAATACTATTAAGCAGGAAACAAAGCAACAGTAATACATCATCCAGTACTCCATACACTAGGACTTAGCTTGGTTCAGATAACAGATCTTCACAGTTCACATTACAACAGCTACCAAAATTACTTAAGTTAGATGATAACTCATTTGGAGGATGTCGATGTCCAGCAAAAACAATACGTTTAGTCCTATCAAGTGCGTTCTTCGCTAAGTAATCAACATCGGCATTATATTCTCTAGGAGCATGATGGTTTTATAGCTTTTAAACTTCTTTCCTTTATCCCTGCAATAGCAAATAACAGAAGGAAGTAAATTATGGTCCTCGCTATTGTTCAGGACCCAAGTGGTTGCCTCCAATAAGTCAACCTCAATTAAAAAGTTGTCAACATTTAATATGCTTGCTAAGTTTAAATCTTCAACTATACTCCATATCTTAGTCTCAGCAAGCGACTCAACCGTGCAATATTATGAGAGGATTTTTTATAGTTAAAATGAATAAAAAATCATTTAAATACAAATTTTTGATAGAATTATGAGTTGAGATATATGATTCTACAAATTCTTGATTTTATTGATTCTATATAATTTTATCAATTATATACTTTTTAATTTTAGGTAGAATCATGAATTTTAAAATCATGATAGCATTTAATGTGTTGCTATTAATAATACAAAATAAATATACCTTTAAAGCATTTAATTTGATATACATAAGCCTTCACTCAAAGGAGGTTTTATTCCTTTGCAATGTGAGATGATTGTCTCTTAATCTTCTTTTTAAGCTTTTGTCCTATATTGTTAATGTTATAACTCAATGTAGATGTAATTCTATATAAATAAAGATAAATGATTTTCAACTTCTTTAAAAAATAAGTTAAAAACTACATGACTTTTTGATTTAAAAGTTCTTATTATATATATATATATTGTCTAAATTTTAAACTTGAGTATTTGTTTTTCTTTTTAAATCAATTTATACCAAGGCTAGGACCTATGAGCCAACATGGGAAGAATCAATAGGTCCAAGGAATTGGCCTTAAATGAATCAATTCTAATTCCCCATTTGAAAATTTGTGAACCAATAGTTTTAATAGATTTAGGCTAGGTTGGGCTCCATACCTAACTCTACAAGTAGCCTTACCTTGTTAATCTGCAACCTATATTCCTTCTCTTTTATTAGGAGCAAGCGAACAACAATGCTTTTCCATTTTGATTCTATGTCAAATGCTTCGCACTCAAGCACATGGAATACTAGCTAACAAACAAATTATTCATACCAAGATAGTCTTGGCTATTCACCCAATATCATTGCTTAGTCACATTAAGACTTCTGGAATTTACCTAAGGTTGTTGAAAAATTATTTAGGATTGATTTAATGATAAAGGGCCAACTAAGAGGGCTCAATTGAATTGATTTAACGATAAAGGGGGAATTGAATTGACTTTACAATCTATTAGTTTACTCTATCTAATTCAATTATCAAAGTCGGTCAATTAACCTATATATCAATCGACTATTATAAGAAGAATTAGGTTTTCTTCTTTGCCTTTAACCCTAATTTATCTATTTATGCCTTTAATGTTCTACACTTGTTTCAATTTGTTGTTTTCAACCCTTAATCTAATCTATTATCATTACTTTTTATTAAACCTATTGTTGATAGCTAATTCTGGATAGGGGCCTTGTGGCCCAACGCAGTCGAGCTAGAGAAGGGCCAACAAAGCCAAGTCCACTTGCAATAGGTCGGGACATGTGCTTGGAGCTCTTAAAATATGCAAGGCATTAAAATGAGAAGAGATGTTTAATACAAAAGTTGTTATGCCAATTAAGCCTTATCATGTCAAAAGACCACACTAACTCTTTATCCTAGGGGAAGCATGTCAAGTCATAAGCATTAAAGGCTATTAGCCAATCAACTTATAAATACCCTTATAAAACTAGTAATGACATATTAGATACTTCTTTAAACTTTTACACACATATACTCATCACTATTTTCACTACTTTTAAATTGACTTAAGCGTTAGAATGGCACTGCTAGAGAAAACTCTAGCACCCATTCTAGCCATGTTCTATTTTGTAGGTTATCTAAGCTCATTATCTAACTAGATGAAAACAAACCATAGGCTTTTGGCACCCATCGTGTAAGTGGTATACGAAACCACTCACAAACACCATAGGTATCACCTTTATGCTCACCATGACATGCATTAAGTTGAAGCAAGCCATTGTTACCTCTCAAAACACCCCCTCTAACCACAACTTGTCGTAGCATCGCTACTAGGTGAATTCATCAAACATCTTGTTTCATAATCCTTCGAGGTCATAAGGTAACGACAATCAACTAGCTTGGATGGAACAAATGCTGTAGCAAGTGATTATTGAGAACTAGAGGTTGCAAACACACCTTGACAATCTCGAAAGAGAATGATCAAAATCTTTAGCTCCAATCGAGTAATAGATAGATGATCGTAACTCTATTAAGTCACCCCTCCACCACCAAATAACAACAATAACATTGATAGCTTGCTTGTTGTGTCATGTAGTAGAGCCATACCAAAGGTTAACCCTTATTGCCTCTTGTAGCTATAGGGAATAACCTAACCAACGAGCTAACAGTCTAAGGTTAAGTCCTATAATTTCCTCCACAATGGCATTATAGATGACTTCAAAAGACTCATGAAACTGCGAGATTAAAAAAAAAAGAAAAGAAAAGCCATTGGAGGCCTTGTCTTTGGGTTGTTCCCCATTCACTTAGGAGATACAAGAGGAGACACTTCCTCCAATCTCCAAATTCCCACCTTAGAGTTTTATGATGGGACCATCAATCCAATAGACCATTTCGCATATTTTAGATCACAGATAGGTCTTGGAGGCTATAGTGAAGCTGTCATGTGCAAGTCCTTCCCTTGCACACTCAAGAAGGCTATGTGGATGTGGTTCAACCATTTACAACCAACCTCTATCTCTTCTTTCGAATAGCTGGTTGACCAGTTTCATAGACATCTTGCTAGCCAAAGATTTTATGAGCCTCAACACCATCAAATGAAGGCCAAATGAGTCGTTGCTCGAGTATATTCACTGCTTTATGATGGCCTAACTCACCATCCCTAATGTTGATCTAAGCATCACACTAAATGTGGCTATCTAGGATATTTGCCATGACCACCCCTTCTTCTTAACCCATCCAAAGAATAGGTCCACCACCATAGAGAAGTTTAGGGAAAAGGTTGCCACTTACATTATCATAGAGGACAACCTCAAAGCATGGGGTTCACCAAGCTAAAGCTTAATAAAGAGAAAGGAAACCATCATAAGGACTGGGCATCAATGAAAGAGCACGTCAAACTCACTTCGGGCTTCAGTCCCAGCTCATTCGCTAGTGGTCGCAACTGTACCCATGACAACAGGCACGTCATCCCCCACCCCCACTTCAATGCCAACACTTTGCTAAATAAGCCCCAAGGACAAATACTCATCGAAATAAGAGATAGTGGAATTTTGACTTGGACAACTTAGATGAAAGGCAACCCAGCTAAGAGGAGCCAAGACAAATTCTACAACTTCTATGACGATGTGGGCTACACGACTGAACAATGCACCGACCTTAAGAATGCATTGGAGGTTGTTATCAAGTATGGCTACCTTTGAGAATACATAGCTAAGCATGGGCACGGTCGGCATGGCAATGATGACTGATCCCTATGGAGAAGACGTACTGATGACACCTGTCGGGCCGCACCCAACGTTTGTTGTGATGACCATGACAACATAGCAGATCACCCTACCCCAAACAATCAAATCAATATAATTGTGGGTGGTCCTACTGCTAGGCGTCAGTCAAGCTACCATATGAAAGCCTATGCTTGCCACCGCAAGTACAATGATATCATCTCCATTCAATCTAAGAGGCTTAAAATTAACACTTTGATCGTCTTCTCCAGTGAAGACCTTGAAAACATCCAACACCCCCATAGCGACTAGTTAGTCATACAGGCCAGGATCATCAGCTTCTATGTCGCTCAAATTCTCATAGACATTGGTAGCTCCGTAGATATCCTCTATCGCTTAACCTATGATCAAATGAAGCATATATTATTGACTAAGCTGAAGCCATATGACCACCCCCTCTTCGGCTTTAACAACCAACCTTTGAAGACTATAGGGATCATCACACTCCCTATAAAACTTAGAGATGGGAAGAATATGGTTGATACTATGGTAGATTTCCTAGTCGTCGACTATTGGACCTTGCACAATGTCATCATCAGACGACCTACAATTAATCTATAAAGATGGCTATCAGCACATCACATTTAAAGGTAAAGTTCTCGACCTTTACAGGGGTCGGAATTTGTCAAGGAGACCAGTAGCTCACTTGATCTTGTTACTTACAAGCCTTATAGCGGGGCAACATAGTCAACATTGTCGAGGCTGGATCCAATGAGAAGTAAGAGTCCTAAGGTGCCCCAATTGAAGAAACCGAGCCACTGCAGCTTGGGAAATCCGAAGGAGAGGTTACTCAAATTGGAAAATCTCTCCCCGACCACTTGAAATACTAGCTCTTCCATTTCCTTCAACGCAACTGCAATGTATTTGCATGGTCTCCATCCGGACATGCCAAGTATCTCCCTTGAAGTCATCGCACACCATCTGAACATCAACTTCGAGGCAAGGTCGTGAAACAGAATTAATGATACTTTGCCCCCAAACGACAAGCAGCCATTAAGACAGAGGTCTAAAAGCTGCTCAAATTTGATTTTACACAAGGAGTTGTACCCAGCCTAGCTAGCTAACTAAGCGTTCGTTAAAAAATCCAATAGGAAGTGTCACATGTGCATCAATTTCACAGATCTCAACACATCAACCTATTAGTTGATTCCACCTCAAGCCATGCACTCTTGAGCTTCATGGATGTGTTCCCAAGTTACAACTAAATTAGGATGCATAAGCTCGACCAGATACACTCTTCGTTTATTACTAACTTTGATACTTATTGTTACAGAGATATACCATTTAGCCTAAAGAATGTTGGAGCAACATACCAAAGATTAGTAATGACAATGTTTAAGGATCAAATAGGGAGAAGCATCGAGGACTATGTAAATGATGATCATGAAAAGCATCGAGCCCATTGTCCACCTCTAAGACTAGCAAGAAACCATTGACACACCATGGAAACACAATACGAAGCTTAACCTACAGAAGTGTGTGTTCGAGGTCGGGTCGGGTAAGTTCCTAGGGTATATGGTCACCAAGTAGGGCATCTATGCCAACTCAAAGAAGATTCATGCCATCTTCGATATACAACCACTTAAAACTATAAAAAAAGTATAAAAGCTTAGAGGAAGGATCACTACCCTTAATAGGTTCCTGTCTAAAGCCATTGACAAGTGTTTCGAATTGCTCAAAATCTAGAAGAATCCCTCTAGCTTTCAATGGACTAAACAGTGCCAAGATGGTTTTAACAAACTCAAGTGATTTTTAACCTCCCCACTTATCCTCCTAAAGCCTGTATCGGGAGAACCACTCTACCTCTACCTCTTGATCAACAATCAAACCCTCTTCTTAGTTCTCATCCAAGTAGAGGGATAGGAATATTGACCTATCTATTGTGTGAGCTACATCCTTCAAGGGCATGAAGTTCGATACTCACCCATTGAGAAGTTCGGTTTAGCCATAATGGTCTCATCTTGGAAGCTCTAACCCTATTTTGAGGCACATTAAGTGGTCATCCTCACTAACTAGTTGCTACATCAAATACTCCACAAACTAGACATCTTAAGCTAGATAATATGCTATGTAGTAGAGTTGAGTGCCCATGGCATATAGTTCTCACCTTGAGAAGCAATCAAAGCCTAAGTATTAGTGAACTTCATAGCTTAATGTACACTACCATAGAAAGACCTAAATAGACCTTAACCATGGTGGACTCTCTAAGTTGATGGCTTGTCCACTTAAAGGGGGGGGGGGGTTGGGGGGAGTGGTTAGGGGTTGTAGGGCTAGTGCTTAGAAGCCTAGAAGTGGCAATTGTAAGCTACGCATTAAAGTTCAAGTTCCTAGCTAACAACAATGAAGTAAAACACGAAGGCACTCATCATGGGAATGAAACTCATAAAAGAGGTTAGTGTCAAGAATTTCCAAATTTTTTCAAACTCTCAACTCATTATCTAGTACGTAAAACGGGATTACATAGTCATAGATAAGGGAATGTTTAAATACTTAGAGGAAGTAAAAATGCTTGGGATGGACTTCCCTTTTTGGGTAATATAGAAGATCCCTGGAGGTAACATCGTCGAAGCCAATAGCCTCTCTAAGTCAGCCTTGACTTGCTTAGCCAATTTGGATAGGAAGCTACTTATAAAGTTCTTACTTGGCAGGACTATAAATAAGTCTAGCCAACAAATCTTAAAGATACAACCTTTATTGGCAAAGCTTTGTTGGATGTACCCCATTCTTGTGGACATCTAAGAGGACATCACTTTAGAAGATAAGAAGGAGCCGAGAAAGCTTAGGTAAAAGTCAACATGGTATACTCTCGTCAATGATGAATTATATCGACACTGCTTCAGCTTACCTTACTTGAAGTGCCTCTTGTCAAGCTTAATTTCTTATTTTTCCTAATTTGGTTTATATTAACCCCTATATCCATTTATTATTCGACTAACAATTAGGAAAAAGTTTAATTTATTAGAGTCATGACCCGATCATGATTGGTAAAAGGGGTTTTAAGTTAGGGTTGATTAAGTGGATTAACCTTAACTTAACTACCGGTCATGGGGAAAATTTTAAACATCAGAGATTGTATCTTTTAGGGATTAACTTATTTAAAACCTAAAAGGTTATCGGTGAAAACATTCTAAGTTAGAATTTATTTTGCTACTTTATACATACATACATACACACATACATACATATATACATACATACTATTTATTCATTTATTATTTTTCATCATTTTTATTTTTTGGCTTCATATGAAATTTTTATTTCTTTTTTTAATTTTTTTTATTTAATTCTTTTGTAAGGCTATAGATTACATGAGATCTATTTATTTAAAAAAAATATTAAATTCTTTATTATTGAGGTTACCTCGTAGATGCCTACGTATCTGTTATTTGAAATTAAACTTGTTGTAGTTTGCATGTTTTTGTGAAATCTTTTAATTTATTTTATTTTAAAAATCTATTTGACTTTCATTTTTATTTAGGAGAGAACTAGGAAAGAAAAAGATCCTAATTTTTAACGTGGAGACAAGTTTTAACCTAAGCTTGAGGTAAGATCCATTTAGTCATTTTTAATTACTCTTATTTTTATTTTTACTATATTTTTATACTTTTTTTATATTCATTTTCCCTTATATTTGTCTTTTATTTATTTACTTATATATATATATTTTACCTTTTCCAAAATATTATGACTACCTAAAATGTGTGGCTAAAATAAATCTTTTCAATTGTGTGGGTCAAGTAAGTCAATTCAGATTAGGTTAAGGTCGATTTAAAGGTCACCAAAGAAAGGGCGAATGGTGAAGCTTTGTTGTCATAATGCAGTCATTGTTGAAAGTTAAGAGCATGTCATTCGGTCTTAGTAAGCTTTAAGGAATTGTTTAGAAACAATGTTAAGGTGGTAAGGCATGGTGGTGGTGTGTGGTCAGAACTAGCAGTTGGTTGGTGGTTTGGGCAAGTCAATTGGTGGTGTTTTTCGGTTGGAAAAGGGTAGCTTTTGATAGCTTAAAGGGTGTTGGAGTGTTTGGTGGTGATGTTTCGATTCGTTTTTGGCCTTGCACAGCAAAAAAAGTTAGAGAGAGAGAATAGGTCGATAAAAAATATAGAGAGAGAGCATGAGGGAAATTTAAAAGAAACTAATGATTTTGTATGCTTAACTCGGGCACCTATTTATACATGTTTTCAGCATTAACGAGGAAGAAAACAAAAGACAAAGGTCTAGGTTTGCATTTAAAAACCCCGACCTTTTGGTCTCGTTTTTAAGAAAAAAGGTTTGGTTCTAGAAGAATAATCTTTTAGAATTAGGTCTTTTGATGTCCTTTGGAAAGAAATGAGCTTAAAATGAGCTTATTTTAATGAAAAAAGGAGCTTTGGTTGAGCTCCCTTGGAGGATGGCAAATTGGTCTTCTGTTCACTCATACATGAACAGGACAAGTCTTTCACTATTCCTCCTTTTTTATATTAAATTATTTATTTGCAATTATTTGTTTATTTTTTACTTATTGTTATTATATATATTTTCTTTTATTTCAAAGTAATAAAAAATAAAAATAAGGAACAAAAGTTAAACCTCCTTTTAGGAAAGAGAGGATTTGAACCCAAAACCTTCAACACATAAGATCAATTCTCTATCCCTTAGACCACTAAGTCCATTCTATTATTAATTGAAACTAAAATATACTAAAACAAGTTTAACTCACTATGAACCAAATTAACCATAAACAAGCTTATTTAAACTAAACCCACTAAAATCACACCTGATTAGGAAAATTGGTGCTTTTCGAATTTTAATATATATATATTCTCTTTTTTTTCTAAAAAAATTAAATTAAATTTATTATTATTATTTTTATCTTTCTTTAGATGGGTGTAAAAATGGGGAATCAATAGCTACCCCTTTTTATAGTGAAGTGGGAGGATCACAAAAACAAAAGAGACACTATTTTTACTTATGAAACGATTGGATGGTGCTATAGTCGGCTAGCTATCCAAAATTTGATCTATTAGAGATTTGTAAATTTGAGTTTAGTATAGTGAGGAAAAGGCTAAGTGAATTGGCAATCCTCTGGGGAAAGAGATGTTTGAAAAGAAGCTAACACCCTTTGAGCTAGCTAATCTATGATGAGGTATATTGGTCGAACTAGCATTCTTTGAGGAAGAATGGTACTCGATAAGCTAACTTACCTAAGGTGGGAAGTATTCCTATAAACTAGCAACCTCAAAGAAAATATTAAGTAAGGTACCCTTATGTGTTGACAGTAGGAGGCACCTTTAAGAATTAGCTACCTTAAAGGAAAATGTATAGGAAAGTACTCCTTTGGGCTGACTAATCAACAATAGGAAGTGTTTGTCTAGATTGGCATCCCTAAGAAAGAGGTTGTGTAGTAAAATGCTCCTTTAAGCTAATTAACTGACAACGGTAAGTGTCTATATAGACTAGCAACCTTAAGAAAGAAGATGTCTAGGTTAGTGCCCGTTTGAGCTAATTAGCAACCTTAAGAAAGAGGATGCCTAGGAAAGTACACCTTTAGGCTGACTAATCGATAACTGGAAACATCTATCTAGATTAGAAACCTTAGGAAAGAGAATGTCTAGGAAAGTGCCCATTTGGGTTAACTAACCAATAGCAGGAAGCTTCTATCTAGACTAGCAACCTTATGGAAGAAGATGTCTAAGAAAGTGCCCATTTGACTAACCAACAACCTCAAGTGTCTATTTAGACTAGCAACCCTAAAAGAGGATGTTTAGGAGAGTGCCCCTTTGGGTTGACTAACTGACAATGGGAAGTGTTTATGTAGATTAGCAACCTTAAGAAAGTACATGTAGAAGTGTTCTATGAGCTAGCTTTGCTGAAAGGGGGAAGTGTTCTTGTGAACTAGCGACCTTTAATGAAATAATTACCTTGAAAAGGGAAAGTGCTCTACAAGCTGAATAATCAAAAGTGGGAAGCGTTCTCGTGAACTAACAATCCTTAAGGAATTGAGAAAGAGTAGTGATTGATGAGTTGGCTAAACTTAAGATGGGTAGCACCCTTATGAGCTAATAACCCTAAGAAAGACCATTGCTTTATGAGTTGGCTATTAAAAGGATTAGATAGCACCCTATAGGTTGACTATAACTTAGTTAAGATAGAACTTCAAGAGCTAGCTAAAGATGAGATAGGATATTGCCATATGAGTTGACTATAGCCTAGATGGAATCATGTTTTACTAAGTTAATGCTTCTAAGGAGGAAGCATTTTAAACATACGAAGATGCCTTTGGATTCATATAATGTTTCTAGGGGGAAGTAAACCTGTTAACTTAAAATGATCTATCTTTTCAAAATTTTGGATTCACATTATTCATTATTCATTATACTTCTTTTGGAAAGCTTAATTTCATAAAAGTGGAGAGCTTATTACCTAGTTTAGTAGATAGCAACCAAACAGCAAACTTTATCAAAAGTCCAATGCTAACCTAAATCACCTACATCCAGATTAGACTGAATGACATATAGACAATAACCCTTAGATTGTCCTAGGATTTAAGTCTTTTTCTTTTACTTCAAACTAAGGCCTTAAGTCCTTTCCCACATTCCTATGACATCCATCTTCCTTTTTTAGTCCACCTAGTTCCTAACATGAAATAGAAAACAAGCTTTCTCATAAAAAAGAATAAAACCATGGAGTATTTAAAGAATTTTATCATTCATCATCATTATTTTCCTAGACCTTCCCCCACTTTTTTTCCCCCCCTTTTATTTGAGTGTATGAATTGAAATAGGGATAAAAAGAAACTTATCGATTGAATGTAGGTTTGTGTTACAACTGTTGGAGATATCTACTTTGCTTGTAAAGGACAAAAATCAAACCATAGAGATAACAATGATGCTAGCATTTTTGTAGAACCTAGGTAGAATTCCGTTTTATATTCGTGGATAGTATATTTTAATTGCATTAGCACTTACAAGGTCCCTCAAATTTGGACCATCCACTTATGATGAAATTAATTCCCTTCTTGACACCACCTTCTTTACAATATACGGATCTATACCACCATAAACCCTACCTCTAAGGCTTTTGTGCATTTAGGAGAACTTTCTTCAAAACTAGATCACCTTCTTTGAAATTTCAAGGTTGTATTTTCTTATTAAAAGCTTGGGCCATTTTTTGTTAGTAGCATTAGCTATGTCATGCCTCTTCTCATCAATCAAATTCAATTTATCAATTCTCTTTTTTACTTAACTGGCTTCATCTAATTGAGTTTCTAACAATACTCTAAAGGATGGTATCTCTACTTTAATTGATAATACTACTACGGTACCGTATACCAATGAATAAGGAGTCATTTTTGTTGACATTTTAATAGAGGTTTGATAGGCCATGAGCTTATATGGTAGCATCTCATACCAATCCTTATATCTATTAGCCATCTTCTAAATGATACACTTGATGTTCTTATTAGCTGCTTTATGGTCCCATTCATTTGAGGTCAATATAGAGTTGAATTTTTGTTATGAATTTTGAATTGTTGACACATCTCTATCATCAATTTGTTATTAAGGTTTGTGCCATTGTTTGTAATGATTAACTAAGAAGATCCATAGTGAGCAATAATATTGATGTGAGGTAAGTGCACCTATTAAATTTTGTAATATAGTGTATTAAATACAAATATCATCCCATAGGGATTACCTGTAAATTATAGAGTTTGATTGATTTAAAAACTATAACAAAATATTAACTAAAGAACTAAGACTATTGAAAGACAAAACAACAAAGCAATTTAGAATTAACTTCAAGATAGTAAAACTATTATCTAGACTTTGTTTTCCTTAATTATTATGTAACATTAACAAAAAGTATTCAAATCCTTCTTAAATTTCATTGATTGAGAGAATTCCTAATTTAGTTTAATAACTTTCTCAAGCTTATT
Organism: Laguncularia racemosa; assembly: GCA_037954665.1. NCBI lineage: Eukaryota > Viridiplantae > Streptophyta > Magnoliopsida > Myrtales > Combretaceae > Laguncularia > Laguncularia racemosa. Next base: position 5,554,624 of record JBBMOL010000025.1, on the reverse strand, counting down.
AAACCTTAATCTTGAAATTACCTATTTAGATCTCTTCACAATAGCATAATTCAAAGATCGCATTAGAAACAATGAATTCCCGTAACTAAATTAAATAAATCTGAAAGAATTATGTAACTTATCTCTAAGATTACATCAACTCTCTTCAAACATGCCAAATCTAATTATATATCAGATTTCTCAATCTTAATGTATAATATCAAATAGATAGAAACATACTTTAGAAATATTAATCTAATCAAAACATCAAGAACATATATATGCATCAAGAAATGTAAGAATTCATTGAATAATAAAATAGAAATCTTAATCAAATAATAAACCTAGTTTACACAAGTCTAGAGACTAAGAAAAATTAAGCACTACTCATATTTAAAACCAAATTCTTCAATGATATATAAACATACATCATCAAGGAAATCAATTAGAGCAAAGAAAAACCCTAGATTCTTGAAGTGTAAAACATAGCAGACTTATCTCTCTCTAAAACCTTAGAACATAGAAATAACGTCTATCTCCTTTATATATATATTAAATCCTCTTTAATTTATATAATAAGGGTCAAAACTTCGTATTTTAGGTCAACACGTTGTCTAACATATTTGTGCTTTGGGTCATGTCCAATTCATCAATCAAAATCGTGTCAAACATGACGTTCTAGCAAACACGACCTAGACATGGTTGTGTCTATAGGTCATGTCTAAATTAGTCAGATTAGAAAGATACACAACCTTTAGACACAGTTGTGTTTAGAGCTTATGTCTAAATTTGTAAAGCTTCAAGTTCAACAAGTTTTAGACATGGTCATGTCTAGGTCATATCTAGCTTTAAACCTTCATAATTTCTTTGATTTAGCTTCAAATTGAATAAAATTGGATTTGATTTCATCCTTTTTAATTCCACTATCCACCAAAGCCCTAAAATCAAAATATTACTTAATTAAAGTTTCAATTCTTCAAAAACATGCAAAAATCAAGAGAAAAACATTTTAAATCTCACTATATATATATATATCTAATTGAGCACTTATCAAATATCTCTCTTAATAAACATGACTAAAACTCTTTGATGACATTGTTATAAGATGAAGCCTCAATCCATTTGGTAAAGTAATCAATTGCTACTGAAATAAATTGGTGTCCATTTAAGGCTTTTAGAGTGATTGACTCAATCATATCTATTCCTTACATAAAGAAAGGCTAAGGTACAGATAGTGTATGTAGCTCTTAACAAGAGGTGTTGATCTTATTGGCATATATTTGGCACAAGTGATAGTGTCTTAAGTAATAGTGTCTCATATGTTTGATGTAGTCAACTTTCATAGTTAAGCAATAGTATCCCATTCTCATAATCTTTCGGGTAAGCATATAACCATTCATTTGAGGACCACATACTCCTTTGTGTACTTCCTTCATCAGTGTGTCTACTTCTCTTTCATCCACACATCTCAATAGTGTTATGTTGAACAATCTTCTATACAGAGTGGTTCCATTGAGAAGGAAGTGATTTACTAGTTTCCTAAGTGTCTTTTGATCATTTTTATCAGTGTTTTCATAATATTTATTGTCTTAAAGAAATGTTTTGATATCCTGATACCAAGGTTTCCCATCTTGTGTTCCCTCAACTGTCAAATAAAAGGTTGGCATTTATTTAACTTTAATCTTAAGGGGATGGATTTTTGTCTTGTTTGATATTTGGATCATTGATGCTAATGTGGCTAAGGCATCAGCAAATTGATTGTGAATCCTTGGTAGATATGTGAATGTGATTTCTAAAACTTTCTCTATTAGATCTAACAATATCGGTGATAAGGTACTGATTTAGGATCTTTTGTCTTGTACTCCACATCCACTCCACCCCCCAACCCAAGATTGTTAAATAATAAGTGATGAATCTCTTCACACTTCTAACTTGTATATTCCCATATCTAGAGCTATCTTAAGGCTTATGATACATACCTCATATGTAACAACATCATTCGTGTATGAGAATGTGAGTTTCATTGCTACAAGGAATTGAGTACCTTCAAGAGACTCTAACACTACCTTTATCTTGCAATTGAAGACATTAGTCGCCTTGTTAAAGTATATCTTCCATTTAAGAACCTTTATCTTCTTAAACTCTTCATTGGACTCACTTTCAACTACTAATATGCTCCTATATGGGAACTTGGCTTCCAATTCTTGTAATGTTCCCTTAAGTGGATGTTTTGCTAATTAGTCTACTAAGGCTTACCCTTTCATTGAACTCTGGTTCACATATTTGATATTAAACTCATACTACAACATTTAACACTTTAATATTCTACCAAACAAAGCCGGTTTCTCTATTAAATATTTTGGGGGATCATGTCTCGTCAAGAGCTTAATTGGATAGTATAATGTGTACTCTTTGAGTAGATGCATGACCCATAACAATGCATGACATGTCTTTTCTAACTCAGAGTATTTCTATTCCCCTTTAGTAAAATTCTTACTTAGGTAGTATATGGCTTACTCTCTTCCTCTTTCATCTTTTTGATTGAGCATATAAGTATTGTGAGATACAAGAATAACAATCTTTTAGGTTTTAAGGCGGTTAGTATTAGGGGATTCATAAGGTACTCTTTGATTCTCATGAAGGCTTCCTTGCACTCTTCATCTTAATTCATAGTGGCATTTTTCTTTAGTGGCTTGGATAGGGGATGACACTTGTCTATGAGTTGTGATATGAATCGAGCTATATAATTTAATCATTTGAACAATTCTCTAATTTCCTTAAGTATGCATGAGGATGGCATCTCGAGGATGGAATCCCCAGTATTACTTTAACTTTGTTTGGAACTACCTTAATGCCTTTTTCACTCACTATAAAACCTAGAGGTTTACTAGATGTAGCCCCAAAAGTACACTTCTTTGAATTCATCTTCAATGGGAATTTCCTCAATCTATCTAATAATCTCCTCAAGATATCTACATGATTTCCCCCTGCTTTTGATTTTGCAATCATATCATCGACATATACTTTAACTTCTTGATGCATCATGTTATGAAGTAATGTGACCATCAATCTTTGGTATGTTGCCCCAACATTCATAGGGCTAAAAGGCATCACCTTATAGCAAAAAAGTTTCCTAGGTTGTAATGAAGGTCATATTAGTTTTATCTTCTTCTACCATTTTGATTTTATTGTAACCCAAGAAACCATCCATGAAATAGAAAAGATGGTTCTTAACTGTGTTATTGACTAAGATGTCTCTATAGGGCAAAGGGAAGTTATCCTTTTGGTGTTACTTGATTTAGGTCTCGAAAATCTACACACACTTGTATTTTTCCATTCTTCTTTGTGACCAAGACTATGCTAGCTACTTATTTAAGATAGTCTAAGACTTTAATAAACCTAACTTCAAGTAGTTTCTTAACTTCTTCTTTAATTTTCAATGAGATCTCTAATCAACTTCATCTTAACTTCTGCCTTTTAAGTTTAACATCTTCTCGTGTGAGCAATTTATGAACTACAATTGAAGGATTTAACCTAGACAAATCCTTATAGAACCATGTAAACACATTTAGATAATAGTTTGGTTTACTTTTTTTTTACTCACTATCTAAATGGCCCTTAATCTTGAGGTTTTTATGTTATCTCATTCTTTAGGTTGACTGCTTTTGTTGGTTCATCAATGTTGATCTTACCTTATTCATATATTTGCTAACTTCCTACATTTTTCTATGGTCATCAATATAATCCCTAACGACTAACCCAATAGGGCTAGAGATAATATCAATATTTTTATCCTCTACTTGTGCGAGTTATCCTTAGCATTCATTCAAGGTGTTAGATTTGGATATGTATATAAAGAAACAAAAATACATGAGTAAGAGGAGGGAAAACAAAATTGGAAGAAGGTAAATTGAAATTTTATTAATTCATTGCGAGTTCTCTCGAAAGTAAAATGATGAAAGATAAAATTTAGGAAATACTAAAACATGATTCATCTTTACTTTAAAGTAGATCTATTACAATTTACAATAAAGGAGAACTAATTGTTCAAAGTTTACATTAGTCAAGAGCCATGGGATATGCCCACTAGTTTGGCTCAATTGTTGTTGTTGGTAGACTTGTTGGAGTTTTCTTCTTTAGCTGAACCTAGTGTTTGAATGCTAGCTAGATATGGGAATTGTTCTTCGATTGGTAGGAATGAGATTAGGGCATGGTATAACCTATCACCTTTCTTGCCCTTGGTATATCATCTGGAGTTCCTTTGCTAGGGTAAGAACATAATCTAATCCAAATATCCTTACTTGAACTTCTTTATATTGTATTTTCTTAGATCCCTCTACTTTAGGGTTGGTAATCATGATCACTTAATCAAACATTTGTAGGCTAAAGTCTTTAAGGCCTTCCTCTTCAATGTAGGGTATGGTCATTTCTTTATATATAGCATAGTCTTGCTTACCTAAAATTGTAATTAGCAAGCCATTTGAGATAAACTTGACCTTTGGGTTAAGACTTGATGATATGGCCCCTACTACATGGATCTAAGGTCTTCCTAATAATAAGTTGAAGGATTGCAATATATAAAACACTTAGAATGGTATAGTGAAGACTTATGGGCTAATTTTTATTGCAAGTCAATTTTCCTTAGCATGTCCCTTTTGGAGCCATCAAAAGCTCTTATAGTTGTAGACCTTAGCTTGATGTTAGCTGCACTAACACCCAATAGCTCTAAGATAGCTAGGGGACACATGTTGAGAGAGGACCTGTTGTTTATTAGGACTCTAGTGACAATCATATCATTACATTTGACCATAATAAATAGCGGTTTGGTGTGCTAATTACCATCTTTCCCTAGTTCTTCTAATGAGAAAGAAATCTAATCAACTATGAAGATGAAGTTGGTAATGTTTCCTAAGTTTTGAGTTGGTACGCCTCACCTCCCTTAAGGCTCTAAAGAGGGCATCTTTATGAGGTTTAGAAGATAGGAGTAGACTCATAAGAGATATTTAGGCTAGAGTTTTAACAAGTTGATCCATTATCTTATACTCACTAAATTTGATCATTTTGGTGAAAGAAGTTAACCCTTCTTCTTTTTTCTCGGTTTCTCTAATTGTTGACCCTCTCACCAATAGTAGCTTTCTCTTTAGGGTTATAGACCCTACTAGATTGGGTAATACCTCTAACAATGCTAGTGGCGGTCTTCTATTGGTTAACTACCTAATAGTTAAATAGGGTAGCTTTGTAATTTTCTGGTGGGACTAGAACATGGAAGACATATTTTATTGGCTTTGGGACTTTTGATTCCTCTTTTAGATCTTTATAGCATTTTAGGATCATGAGTTTAACATTTGATCCTCTCACACAACAAGAATTATCTTCTTTGTCACTTATGGATCCTCGATTGATTTCTATATCCTCCACTATAATCATGTTAATAATTGGATCGTAATCGGGTAATGGGTTGTTGTTGACATTTGGATTTAGAGGATTAATGTAATATAACTACACTAACCCTGTATCAATCAGGTCTTGGATTTTATTGTAAAGTCTCCAGCATTTATTAGTGGAGTAGCCAATTTGCTCTAATTGATATTCACACTTAAGCTTAAGATCATAAGCTCTTGGTTGGTATCTTTTGTTAGGGATCTCAAAGCTGATAAGATAGTCTCCCCTAACGCATGAAAAAAGTTGGTTGAGAGGGATTAGAATGTGCGTAAACTATCTTAGAGGTCAGTTGTTCTATGGTTGATTTGTAGGTTGTTGTTACATAGGAGTGGATACCATCAAAACTATTGCTAGTATAGAATTGTTGACTAGGTCTAACATTCCTAACATTCATTCCCATGTTGATTGTGGTCTCTTTTCCTTTATTAGTGAGAGGGGATTATGATTCATAGGTTGAAAGCTTTCTAGAGGTAATGGCATTCTCAATCTTGTAACCTACTACCACTATCTCTATGAAACTTAAAGAAGTATGCCTAATCAAGTGGGTGAAATAAGGATTCTCTAGTGTACTGATTAAGGTAAAAATGAGTTTTTTCTTTGGAATAGGAGTAGAGAATCTTATAACTTAAGCTCTCTAATGCTGAGCATATTCTTTAAAGGATTCATTGTGTTTTGCTCGGAGACTCCTCAGGTCCTGCATTGAAGGGGCAACTTCTATGTTGAACTTATAATGTTCATTGAAAGCTTTGGCCAATTTATCTAAGGTTTTCATCTAAGGTCCAATTAAGCATACTAAGTGAGTGCAGAACTAGTTAAGCTATCTTGGAAAGTTTGAACATTAATTGGTCATATTGAGTGTATTTACCTATTTTTCTAACATATAGTTTAGTGTATAGCTTGGGACACTTAATTTCGCCATATTTTTTGTACTTTGGAACTTTAAATTTTTTTTTAGAAGGCACTAGCATCATACATTGAGAAGTTAGTAATCCCAACATCTTCAAATTCATTAGGACCTTCTAGAGCCCTCATCTTGTTAGTGAAATGTTGTAGCAACTTACTTTCCTTCTCCTTCTACTTATCTTCTAGCTTCTTCCTATGGTTCTTAGGATTAGGACTCATGTTAACAACATTAGGTATTCTAAAGCTAGGTTTAAGGTTATATATAGGTTTGTACTCATAGTTAATTTCTTCATATGTAGGGCGTGGAACTTTGGTCTTCTTCCCATGTTGGCCCCTTAAATGTTCTTCTTGGGATGATTGAGTCATGTGGAGAATGCTGATGCTATCAACTAGAAATCTAACTTGCTTAGTTAATGTTTGCACAAATTGTTCCAGGAAAACAATCCTCGAGTCAGACTGATTGTTGTTGTTACCACTATTGGTTCTGTTTTTGGTAGACATTTTTTATCTTAATAGAGTAAACATTAGACTTCTTTAACCTTTTTGCTGTTTGTGAGCTAATTTTTAGAACTCAAAATACACTTCTTTTTTCACGGAAGGCAAGTAAAGAGGTGATGCATGTATAACATACAAATGCAGAAAAAGGAACTAGCAAATGGTAACTGATGTGGCAATAACTAAAATTTTATTGACATTGCAATTTTTGGAGTTTATTTAATTTATTAAAGAAAATAGAAAAATACATGAGAAATCCTATGTTCTAAGCCCTCCTTTTTCTTTGCCAATTAATCTTTACTAGAGCTTTTGACTTCCTCTTTGCTTAGCAGTTTAATGTTGGTCCTTTCTTCTTTCCCTTTCCTTGTCTTGAAGAGGCCTCCAATTCCTTAATCCTCTCGAGCTTTCTTCAGTTGGGCCTTTAATGCCTTATTCCTCTAGTCTAATTCTTGATGCTTGTTTTTCTAAACTTTTGCCGTGCCCCATTCTTCTTTAACATAGACCTCCATATGGGCCTGTACTTGCTCCATGTAAGTCTTCATTTATAGGCTTAGGTTATTAGGTGTCGAATGGATGGCATTAGGAGCTTGATATTCTCTTTCTCCATTCTTTTATAACTAGTTGATGATCGTCCCTAGTGGCTTGATGTTTTTCAACCTCACCATCCAGTTCTCCTAGGTCGATATTAGGGCTTTCAATTCTGGTTTACCATAAAGCCTTGATCTCTAGTAGCTTAGCCATCTTATCAGCCATTAACATATTTGGATCTTGGAGCTTAAAAGTAATAAATTCCAGTGAGGTTTTGTGGACTATATCTTAGGCTATGTCAAATTGAAAACTACTAAGTAGGGATGGTAGCTCATGTTCCAATTGAGTTGAATTAGTGAGGTTACCTGAAAATCATTACACTTTAGGATAACTAGATTGTAGAAGTTCCATCTAGTGGTTTAAAAAATATCTTCAACAATGAATCTCTTGAGTACCTCAATCTAAGTATGACTATAAATAACATCTAACAATTTCATCCTGTCTACATAGGAATCTATAAGATCCACATGATGAGATGGCGATCATCTGACCATGTATAGCTAAAAACACTTGAGGTGATGTATAAATCAAATTAGGATGAGGTTGATGTTGGACTAGAGGATCCTCTGGCGCTTTCTCTTCACAAAGTTTAGATTTTGGGTTTGTTCAGTTAACAGGATCAGGATATAAGACTAGCCTTCCAAAAATTGGGCTACCAATTCTATGACTCAATAATGGATATGGAAGACCCTAGTAGGAAATTTGATGGTTGCAAAGGTTGCTAAAATAAAGGCAGTAATTCGGTTTTAGTCATGTTCTTTAGGGTCTCCACATAGTACACATGCTCTTTCCTTAATCTTGTAAAGGGCCTTGAATTAGTTCTGTAACTCATCTAGTCTGATGTAATGCCTATCACAATTTGTGGGGGCTTAGTTAACTATTGCTCTTTAAACCCTTAATAATCTACCCAAAATGCTTGTTGCCCATCTTCTAGATTGGATACATATACTCCATTGGTGAGTGGAGGAGCTTGTAGAAGTTGTACATGCTCATCAATTGTTGGAGTAGTCTCATGTAGGCTAATAAGGAAGGCCATAAGCTTGGGCTCCTAGAAATGCAGCACAACTTAAATAAAGAGAATGTTGAAGTTAATCTTTATCAACAAGACTATAGGCCTGATTTTGTCTTGAATGATAACTTAATCTCTTGGAAGGTAGAAGGTAAGCTAGTGGTTCAAGATTAGATTTAGGTCAAAGGGCTTATAGACCTTGATCTCTTTACCTAGAAGTTGATCGATATTGAAGTGCTCACCATCTGGAAGATTACAAATAAAATTTCTAAATTACAAAGAAATAATTTTTTTTATAAAAAAAATCCTAAATTACATGGAAGCTATGATTACAATTGAAAATTTTACAAAAAAGGAAAAATTACAAAACTATTACAAAACTTTGAGTTACAACTTTATAGGTTGCCACTTCACTAGTCATTTGTTGGTTTAGAAGTTTGTGTATGCAAAGGGTGGGTTCTAAAGGTCCCTAAACTCTATAGCATCCCACATTTTTTAAGAAATGGATCTTAAGCCACATTAAAGCATTGGGTGGGATAGCCTAATCGATCCCAAGTAGTGGTTACCCCATTATCCTCGGAACTTATACAATAGCTCCTCTTCTTAGGGTCCTAAGACGGCTTGGGTCAGACTGTATCTATCACACATTTATGTTTAAATCCCTAGCCCTCTTTATCTTGTTCCTAGTGGAGTCACCACCCTATTAAGCCTAATTTCTTATTTTTCTTGATCTGGTTCATATTAAACCCTTGTCGAGTCTAATTTAAAAGTTTTATATTATCTCCCCAATTCGATTCATATTAGATCTTATGCTCATCCAATATAAATCCTCGACTTAAACTAGGAATTTTATTATTTATTTGGAGTTGCTACCCAACTGGAGTTGGGAAAAATGATTAAATTAGAATTAATTGAGCGGATTAATTCTAATCTAGACAACTAGTCGACGAAATCTCTCTTTTTGTTTTTAGAAAAAAAAAAAAAAGAAGAAAGAAAAACTAGAGATTATCGACTCAGGGGCTATCCTATTAAAACCCTAAAGTTACCACCTTATCCTTTTAAAATCTGAATTATATTGTGATATCTTTTTTTTTTAGCATAAAAGAAAATATTAGAAAAAAATTATACAACTATTATCCTAATAATGATTTGAAAATATTTTTTTTTTATTTTTTAGAGTTTCCCCATAAGGGTACCTATGTACCCGTTATTCGAGGATCAAATAGGCCGTAGTTCACTTTAATAAAACTTTAGTGGATTATTTAGTCTTAATTATGAAAACATGTCAGGTTTACATTTATTACCATTTAAATTTATTATTAAAAATATCCAAGCCTAAGCTTTATTTATTGATTTATCCAAAACCTTTAATATTTTTTTTTAAATCGCTAATTATCACTCATTTATTAAAAAAAATAATTCTAGGTGCTAAAATTTATAATTATTTTTATTATTATTATCCTTTATTAAAAACCAATACTAAGATAATAAGTAAATTAAAAAAAATAAAAATAAAAATAAATAAATAAATAAATGGTGAAATTTAGCTAACCTGGATGCGGGTTAGACCGGTCGGTCAGGTTGGATCAGATCGGTCGGAGCTCCTCGACTGTAACATTCTGGTGGTTGTTAATGGCGATTGGTGGGTAGATTCCTAGGTTTTCAAGGGTGAGGAACCAAATGGTGGTGTTGGTTTTTGTCGAAAACCACCCTAAGTGGTGGTTCGGGTGACTATAGCAGTGAGATATATATATATATATAGAGAGAGAGAGAGAGAGCTCCAGTGGACTTTTTCATGTTTTTTTTTCTTCCTCTAGTCTCCCCTTTCCATTTGTGAGGTTGAGTCTCATTTATAGACTCCCAAAACCGAGCTTGATATGCTCGGATCTTCCTCACCATTGAGACCCATTTTTTCATTTTTGATCTGGCTTAATCTTGGAAATTTGATGCCAATCTATTGTATTAGGTTCGTTTTTATGATTTATCAAGTTTGTTTATGTTATAGATTGATAGTAATCCGAAAGGACACTAAAAAAAAAAGGTCCCAACATGTCAGATTTGTTTCGACTTCTTCACGTGTCTGTTTCACGTCCGTCGATTGGCTGGAGAAGACGATCATGCGCTAGGTCGTCCTATTGCGTGCTACACGTATTAGTTGGGAAGAAAAAAGAAAGAAAATGGCACAAAGTGCCATTCGTGAGTTTCGAACCTATGATCGCGTCTCCCCCCCTAGATGTTCCGAGCGCACACATGGACCAATTGGGCTAGCCCAATTCTCATTTTTTTTCTTGCACGTAAATTACATATCAATGTGCCAATTTTTGCTAATATTATTTTGAAATTCATAAATTTAATTTAAAACCCTAAATGTCTTTTATTGTCATTGCTACCCTTATTTTCTATTATTTTTATTTATTTTATTTTTTAATGAAAAATAGAAAAATAATAATAATAATTAGGGGACAAAAATGGGGTGTTTACAATTGCTCCTCTTTGTAGTAAAATTTGAAAAACTTAACTACAAAGACAACAAAGACACCATTTTTGCCTAAGCGAAAGGATATATAACACTATAATCAGCTGGCTATCCAAACCTGGATCCACTAGGGAGTTATTTAACCAAAAGTTTAAGTAAGGAAAATGCTCTACGAGCTAACAATCTCATGTTGCAAAAGAAGATAGTTATTTCATGATGATTAATATTCCTTGGGGAGTGGTCTTAGACAAGAAACATCTCACCAAACTAGTAACCTTGAAGGAGAGATCATCTAGAAAAATGCTCTTATGAGCTAGCTAATTGATAATAAGAAGTGTCTTACAAGACTAGCAACCCTAAAGAAGAGATTATTTAGGCAAGTGCTCTTATTATAGGCTTACTAACAAATGATAGGAAGCGTCTTATTAGACTGACAACCTTAAAAAGAAATTATCTAGAAAAGTGCTCTTATGAGTTGACTAATTGATGATGGAAGGTGTCTCATTAGACTAACAACCTTAAAAAGAGATTATTTGAGTTGACTAATCGATGATAGGAAACATCTCACTAAACTAGCAACCATGAAGGAGAGATCATCTAGAAAAGTGCTCTTACGAGCTGACTGATCGATGGTAGGAAGCATCTCACTAGACTAGCAATCTTAAAAAAAGATTTTCTAGAAAAGTGCTCTTACAAGTTGACTAATCGATGATAAGAAGCATCTTACTAGACTAGCAATTATAATAGGAGGATATTTAAGAAAGTGCCCCATCGTGGGCTAACTAATTAATAGTGGGAAGTGTCTTACTAGACTAGTAACCTTAAAGAAGAGATTATTTAGGAAAGCGCTCTTATGAGCTAACTAACTAATAATAAGAAGCATATTATAAGACTAGCAACCTTAAAGAAGAGATTTTCTAGAAAAGTTCTCTTATGAGCTGACTAATTGATAATAGGAAGCATCTTACAAGACTAACAACCTTAAAAAGAAATCATCTAGAAAAGTGCTCTTATGAGCTGACTAATCGATGATGGGAAGCATCTCACTAGACTAGCAACATTTAAAAGGAAATCATCTAGAAAATTGCTCTTATGAGCTGACTAATCGATGGTGGGAAACGTCTCACTAGACTAGTAACCTTTAAAAAGAAATCAGCTAGAAAAGTTCTCTTATGAGCTGACTAATCGATGATAGAAAGTGTCTCACTAGACTAGTAACCTTAAAGAAGAGATTGTTTAGGAAAGCACTCTTATGAGTTAGCTAACTGATAATAAGAAGCGTCCTACAAGACTAGCAACCTTAAAGAAGAGATATTCTAGCAAAGTGCTCTTACGAGCTGACTAATTGATGATAAGAAGCATCTCACTAGACTAGCAACCTTTAAAGAAGAGATTATTTAGGAAAGTGCCCCATTGTGGGCTAACTAATTGATAATAGGAAGCGTCTTACGGGACTAGAAATCTTAAAGAAGAGATTATTTAGGAAAACGCTCTTATGAGCAGGCTAACTGATAATAGGAAGCGTCTTGTAGGACTAGTAACCTTAAAGAAGAGATTGTTTAGGAAAGCGCTCTTATGAACTAGCTAACTGATAATAGGAAACGCCTTACAAGACTAACAACCTTAAAGAAATCATCTAGAAAAGTGCTTTTATAAGCTGACTAATCGATGATAAGAAGCTTCTCACTAGACTAACAACCTTAAAAAGAGATTATTTAGAAAAGTATTCTTATGAGCTGACTAATCAATGATAGGAAGCGTCTCACTAGACTAGCAACCATGAAGGAGAGATCATCTAGAAAAGTGCTCTTATGAGCTGACTGATTGATGATAGGAAGCACCTCACTAGACTAGTAATTGTAATAGGAAGATATTTAGGAAAGTGCCCCATTGTGGGTTAACTAATTGTTAATGAGAAGCATCTCTTTAGACTTGCAACCATGAGAGAGGATATTTAGGAAAGTGCCCCATTGTGGGCTAACTAATTGATAGTGGAAAGCATCTCTTTAGACTTATAACCCTGAAGAAGAAAGTTTAGGAAAGTACCCCATTATGGGCTAACTAATTGATAGTGGGAAGCGTCTCTTTAGACTTATAACCCTGAAGAAGAAAGTTTAGGAAATTGCCCCATTATGGGTTGATTAATTGATAATGAATTCCTAAGTGAGAATCTTATTTTTCCGATAATAGTCAAGAGTTTAGGATGACTTAAAACTTTTAAACAAATGATAACTAAATCTTTTCTAAAAATCTTCAAGACAATTGCTCTTCTAAACTTAAGGATAAGGCGACAAGGTATTAAAGTATTTTCCAACAAACTTTGAAAATTTTCTCTTTCTTTTTTAAAAAAATCTAAAAGAATTGTTTTTTATTTTTTATTTTTCAAACATTGCTAGCAAGTAAAGAGTTTGACAGGGTTTCCAAAAATACAAATAAAGGGTAAGCCTCCACTACTACTCAATAATCACTTACTCGTTGCCTCATTTTACTTGGAGGATTTGATTTAATCTTATAAAAAGTGATGTCTTAGCTTAGTCAATCATCTCATGAGGGGTTTCTTGCAATTAAGACTTATATCTTCTTCTTAGGGGCATCAATATTAAATTTTTGGGGCAGACAATGCTAATGAGGGATGATTTTAAATTCTCTCATTTCATTTAGAAACGGATATCTCATTTTTAATTGGTTTAATCTAAGAGGACTTCCTCACAATCTTTCGGTTTAGATGCCACCCTTGACTTCTATTCTAAATATTATGGTCTCTCTTGTAAGTAATATGCTTTGATAAGCCTGTTAAGCCTTTTTAGGACTTATAATATAGGCTCTTGGTTATTGGCTTTAGAAAAGTAATGTTAAGGTCTATTTTGAAAGAATCATCATTTCAACTTGGGTTTATAGGCCAAGAAACCTTGAGAAAAAACTAGAATAGTACTTGCCATAGCAATTTTTGCTTAAGATAAATTATTTTCGATTATTTGGAGAATTCTTCAAAGAAAGGTTGATATCTTTGAACTGTAATATTTGGGTTCTTATATTTGGCCTTGGTATTTTTAAGTATTGTTGGGCTTTTTTATTGTGTATAGGTTTAACTACATTCTTAGGCTTTTCTCATTTCTTTTCTTTTCTTTTTCTTTCATTTTCTTTTTCCATCTTTTTTCCTTTTCTTTTGAGCCCAATGGTGATTATCTCTTGTGGGTCATGTATGTTTTTTCAAAATATAGACTTTTCTTCGTCAAAAGAAATAAATTAACCACAGCAAAAATTACCCTTGAACTGTTATAACTAGGGCAAGCACTATTTAGTTTTTTAGTTTTATTTTTATTTTATTGATGTCCCTATCTTCCTACTCATTCCATTGTGAGGTGGTTCCTAGTAGGGTTAAATTTTGAAACTCTACTTACATAAGCTCAAATGGGGTTGGCAAAGGATTATTGTGTTTATGATAGCGAAAATGAATACCTAACATTATTTTAATCAACGTATCAAATTCAAGATAGACCGCCTTTAAGGAACGAGTAAAAAACCTCACATTAATAACACTTAACTCTTAAGTGTTTAAGGGTTAGTGTTTGAGATGTGGTTTGCCTCTTGTCATCCTAAACCACTCGAATAAATGAGATATCCTTCCATTTTACCATATTTGCCCATATTCACCATGTCTCATGATGTCTTTAGGAGTTATGTGCCCATGTCAAGTGATTTAGTCTTAACTTGGCTCTCTTGAGAATTTAGTTACCCAAGACTTAGCTAGTTAAGATAGTCTTCTTTATGCCTTCATTGGTAATTAACCATAGCCACTTTGAAAATATGCCCTACAAATTAGTTGTCTCTATGTCTAGTTTATATAACTTTTAATGGAAAGAAGGTTCAAGTGTAGCCCTTAGGATTAGAGGGAGTTGGAAGGTTTTGTGTTTCAAGGCTAAATCAACATACGAGGAGACCTTTTGACGTAAATGGGGTCTTTTACGTTGAGAGCAGGCTATAGAGGTCTTTGGATTTATGTTCAGAGTAAGTGACTGTGAGCTTTAGGTTAAGCTAACCATTTAAAAGCAACTTTTAGTACCTTGAAAGGATCTCTTATTATTAGCAGCTCTTCAATTTTCTTGGTTTTGTTCTTTTCTTTATTGTTATTATTTTTTAGTAAATATGCAAACAAGATGCTCACACAGTTGCAAAAGAACCAACATTTAATTAACAATGTAATAATACTAAAATTTTATCAATATTGCAAACTTGGAGTTCAGTGCTTTTATTGAAAACATAAGAAAAGAATGTTATAATCTAACTTCCTAATTTCTAAACTTCTTCCTCTTTAGTTGCGTAGGTGTTGACTCCCTATTGATGATGGCTTTTAGTGCTTTAAACCTTACCTGAGTCTTCTTCAATTGGGTCTCTAATGCTTTGTTCCTTTGATTAGATTCCTTGAATGTATTCTTCCACATGTCTTTCTTAATATCTGTAGTCTTAAAATGGACCTCCATCCGAGCCTTCACCTGTTCCATGTAAGTTTTTATTTTTGGGCTTGGGTTGATCAATGCGGGCTGAGTGACATCTGGAGCACGATACATCCTTTCTCCTGTCTTGTACAGCTGGTTGATAACAAAATCCTTGGTAGCTTGGTGTTTACCTACTTCACCATCCAGTTTCCCAAGGTCTATGTTAGGACTTTGAATTCAGGCTTCCTATAGGACTTTGACCTCTGCCAACTTAGTGACCTTATCAACCACTAACGCGTTCAGGTCTTGATATTTGAACGTGATTCCTTCTAATGATGGTCTATAAACTATGTCTTGGATAGTGTCGAATTGACGAACTACTAAGTTTAGGTGATAGCTTGTACACCAGTTAAGCCCAATTAATAGAACTACTTGAAAGTTTCTGCACATTAGAATAACCTTACTGCAGCAGCTCCACCTGGCAGTCCACAGAATATCATTAGCGTTGAAACCCTTGAGCACTTTCACCCAACTGTGGCTAGAAAGATCGTCTGGCAACTTCCTCCTTTCTATACATGAATTTATAAGGTTTACTTGTTAGGCCAATGATCTCCTAACCATGTTTAGCCCAAAACACTTAAGATAGCTTATGAACTAGATTAAGATGAGGTTAATGTTTGAGTGGAGAATTCCATGACCCTTCTTCTTCGCAAAATTTAGATTTCGAATCTGCTTAGCTAGTAGGGCTAGGATGTAAGATTTTCCTTCCAAGAATTGGAATACTAATTCCACAACTCTGTAATGAATATGAAAGATCCTGGTAAGAAAAAGGATAGTTGAGAATGTTGTCAAGATGAAAGCATAAACCCATCTTTGTCTGTAACTCTTGGGATCCCTACATAAGATATCTTTCTTGCTCCCATCATTGTATCGAACCACAAACCAAGCTTCTAATTCATCCATTCGAAGGTAATACCCATTGCTATTTTCCAACGCTCGATTGATCACTGCTCTATGAATTGCTAGAAGTTTGTTGAAGATACCTACTGGCCTAGCCTCCAAGTCTGGCACATATACCCCATTGGAAAGTGGAGGGGCCTAGAGAAGCTAAGTATATTCTTCTAGGGTTAGTGTGATCTCGTGTAGACCAATAAAGAAAGCTATGGGCTTAATTTCCCAAAGGTACGATATAGGTCGAATTAAAGGTAGGTTGACAACCTTTTTCATCAGCGAGAGAATGGGCCCTATTTTGCTTTAGATGAAGGTCTGCTCCTCAGGGCTGTATAAGGTGAACCAACGGTTCAGTACCAGCTTAGGATCCAAAGGTTTACAAACCCGGGTTCCTTTGCGAAGGAGGCGGTTAATTACAGCACTAGCCATCTAGCAAGATTACAATAAATAAAAATTTCTATTACAAACAAATATCTTACAAAACACAATAAAAATTCTTTTACAAGCAATTGCATCTAAACTCCAAAGAAAGAAATTACATCATTAATCATTTGTTGGTTCATGATTTCATGTATGCAAAGAGGTGGGTTCTAAAGGTTTCCAAGCTCTATAGCCTCCCACATTTCGAAGAAATGGATCTCAGGTCATATCAAAGCATTGGGTGGGGTGGCCTAATCAGCCCCGAGTGGTGAATATTTCACTTCACTTGAAACTTACACAATGTCTCCTCGTCCTAAGTTCCTAAACAGCCTGAATCCAACCGCATCTAGTCACACAATTGCATGCACAAAAACTAAATGAAAAAAACTAATCTTTATTAAATCCCTAGATCACGAGTAGATACAAACATTAGTGCAAATGATATTTTACAACATAAGAGCTAATTAAAGATATTTAGAAATGATGATTTCAGAAGGTTTAGGTGACTAGCCCATGCAAGTCCCTAGCGGAGTCGTCATCCTATCGAGTTTAATTCAAAAAATTTATATTATCTATCTAATTCGATTTATATTAGATTCTATGCTCATCCAATATAAATCCTTGACTTGAACTAGGAATTTTATTATTTATTTAGAGTCGCCACCCAACTGGAGCTGGGAAAAATGATTGAATTAGAATTAATTGAGCGGATTAATTCTAATTTAAATAACTAGTCGACGAAATCTCACTTTTTTTTTAGAAAAAAAAAAGAAGAAAGAAAAACCAGAGATTCTTGACTCGAGGGTTATCTTATTAAAACCCTAAAGTTACCACCTTATCCTTCTAAAATCTAAATTATTTTATAATATCTTTTTTTTAGTATAAAAGAAAATACTAGAAAAAAAAATGATACAACTATTATACTAATAATGATTTGAATTTTTTTTTTTTAGAGTTTCCCCATAAGAGTACCTACGTATCCGCTATTCGGGATCAAACGGGTCGTAGTTCGCTTTTATAAAAATTTAGTGGATTATTTAGTCTTAATTATGAAAACATACTAGGTTTACATTTATTACCATTTAAATTTATTATTAAAAAAATCTAAGCCTAAGTTTTATTTATTGATTTATCAAAAACCTTTAATATTTTTTTTAAATCACTAATTATCACTCATTTATTAAAAAAACTTTCTAGGTGCTAAAATTTATTATTATTATTTTATTTATTAGTTTTTATTAATTTATTATTGTTTCATTATTTTTATTATTATTATCCTTTATTAAAAAAATAATATTAAGATAATAAGTAAATAAACAAAAAAAAAACAACAAAAATGAAAATAAATAAATAAATGGTGAAATTTAGCTAACTAGATGTGAATCGAATTGGGTTGGTCGGGTCAGATCAAATCGGTCGGAGCTCCTCAACTGTGACGTTCCGGTGGTTGCTGACGGTGATCGGTGGGTGGATTCCTAGGTTTTCAAGGATGAGGAACCAAATGGTGATGTTGGTTTTTGTCAAAAACCACCCTAAGTGGTGGTTCGGGTGACTATAGCGGCAAGATCTAGAGAGAGAGAGAGCTTCGACGAACTTTTTCGTGTTTTTTTTTTCTTTCTTTGATCTTCCAAGCACACACACAGACTAGCTAGGCTATCTCATTTTTTTCTTGCACGCAGATTACATATCAACATGCCAATTTTTGCTAATTTTATATTATTTTGAAATTCCTAAATTGAATTTAAAAACCTAAATGTCTTTTATTGTTATTGCTACCCTTATTTTCTACTATTTGCTTATTATTTTTATTTGTTTTATTTTTTATGATTAATAGAAAAATAATAATAATAATTAGGGGGCAAAAAATGGGGTGTTTACAACCCTATAGCCATTTATTATGAATCTTTGACTAAGAATTAGAAAAAAAATCTAATTTATTAACATTACCACTCGATTGTGATCAGGAAAAGGGTTCAAATTAGGGTTAATTGAGTGGATTAATCCTAACTTAGGTATTAGTCTTAGGAAAATTTTTAAATGCTAGAGATTTTAAGGTTCAAAAGCAAACTTATTTAAAACCTAAAAGATTACCACTTAAGACATTCCAAGTTAGAATTTATTTTACTTCTTTTATATATATATATTTTTATTTTTTATTTTTATTATTTTATTGCGATTTTTTTATATGTTCTTTATATTATATACCTATTTTTTTTTAATTCTTTTGTAAGGCTATAGATTTCATGAAATATATTTATTTAAAAAAATTAAATTCTTTATCCTTGAGGCCACCCTAAGGGTGTCTATATACTCACCACACAGGATCAAATCTGTCATAGTTAGCATATATTTTGTGAAATCTTTTAATTTATTTTATTTTGGAAAATTACTTGACTTTCATTTTTATCTAGGAGTGACCTAGGAAAGAAAAAGACCTTAATTCTTAATGTGGAGATATGTTTTAACTTAAGCTCGAGACAAGATCCATTTGGTAATTTTTGTTACTCTTATTTTTATTATTTTGTTACCTATATATATTTTTTACTTTTTATATTTATTTTTCCTTTTATTTGTCTTATTTATTTATTTACTTATATATATATATATATTATTTTCCTATTTATTAGGCTTCCATTAATTATCAAAGATTTTAATGAGAATATTAGTTAGGCTAAATTATTTATTCAATTCGTTTATGTGTGTTAAGCCTATTTACACCTTATTTAAAGATGTAGTTATACAACTTATTGTAAGTCTCAAGCCCAATAATTAACTTGTGATGGTAGGGCTCTATTAGAATATTATAAATAGGATACGTCTTCTCTTTACTCCTTACATTATAACAAAAACCCTAAATGGTTAGTCCGGTTGAAAGACATTGGATGAGAAGGAAAAGGAGAGGAAGATCTAGTTATATACATCAAGATTAAAAATTAATCCTAGATGCGATCAATACAAGTACACATAACAATAATTATTTATATATATGGTGTTTGAGATTTAGATAAATTCTAACACACACACACACACACACACACATATATATATATATATTATATGCATTTACTTTTTCCAAAATATTATGACTACCCAAAATGTGTGACCATAGTAAATCTTTTTAATTTTTGCCATTAGATATATGCATAGTTGTCAAACTTATGAGTTAACTCATATGTTTCTACGATTTTATGAGTTTGGGAGCATATTTCTTGTTAACTGGCATACAAAATTGGTTTGAGGGTAAAATCATAATAGAAGCATGATGGAAACAATAAAATAAGTAAAATTGCGAGTGAGAGGCAATTTCTATCGATTCTAGTAGGTATTGCAAATTTCCGTCCAAGAGACTACAATGGGTCACCCAATTCTAAAAAAGCCCAACCTAGCTTCTATATTATTAGGTCAGGGTCATTTTCATCTACATCCAGCCTTGAGTTCTACTGTGTGACATACACAACCTTTGTTCTTATTCTTCTTCATCATCATCTACGACCCCCATTCATCCTTCACCCTTCAACTTCTCACTTCTCATTCAGTTTACTTCTCAAAAGTCACAAGTCACCATTACAGACTCACAATCTCACAAGTAACTTCTATCGCGTCGCATATACTATAGATTTGGGTTACAAGTCTAGATTGGGATTTATTCATTTGATTGTGGACTTTGGAGAGAGAAGGCAAGATATCAAATTCGCATCTCCATTTAAGGTTTAGTTAATCAGGTTTTGTACTTCTTTAGTTCTCTTGGTTGTTATGTCATGCCCTATGGGCCCTTAGGACGTATAGTTTCCATCGTACTAACCTCTAGCATTTGTCTACTAGGCTCGAGTCGAATATATGCTTGCAATAAGGGAAGTCTGTAGGGGTGTAAGCTATAAAGCTTAGTAAGCTATATCCACTTACTAAATCGACAAACAATAATAAAGTAAGTTATTAATCAATCATATGCCATGCATGAGCAATCACATGAATGTAACAATATATACGATTTACCAAACACTACATACAACACAGATTTATGCCCTTCGTTGCCTAGGTTGGGAAATCATAAACTACACATCGGCTCTAGGCTCTAATGACCTCAAGCTATCTTTTGAGATGATTCGTAAAGTTTATATATATATATTTGTAATATACTTCAATAGACTTGAAAATACATATATAAGTACTAAGCTTATCATGGGTTATAGATTGTGAAAGGCTCCTAAACTCAATCACCACTAAGTGATGAATCCCTAAACTAGAAAATCTTAGGTCTAAATCAAAAGGCGACGTTTCTCGATTCTACTTAGTTTCCAAAGGTTAATACAAGGTGCTCCCATGAAGTACACCTCCATGAGACATTTCCATACCATCATGTGATGTTGACGACCTTCTAACATGCAAATTTCATGATGTGTGATTCATTTATTTACGGCCAAATAATCTTAAGTCAAGTTATCTGACATTCATAACAAATTAATATAGACACTCGCAATTTTTACAGTCTAAATGTAGGGGAGAGCAATTATTAATGAGCTGAGTACAATTAAGATAAATTGACATTCAATCATAGCATTCTATCACATACAATACCCTAAATTACCCTCACATACAATTCTAAGTCATATATAAGATATTTATATACATGCGGGTATGCTAACTAAAAACACAAGCAAGGAATAGTAATCATTGGATTTTTACTCACCCGGCCATAAGGTCCTCAATCATAATAATCGGGTGGAAGGTCATCTTTGAATGACGTGTCACCTAATAAGGTAAAATAACTCTATAATTTTGGGTCAAAAACCAATCTATACTAATTTTGCTAATTTTATCACTTTTTTCAATTTTGAAGGTTTTAGTATTTTCTTCATAACTTTCTTAATTTAAGTTTTTTTTTTCTGCACATTTATAGTTGTTTTAAAGGATTTTGAATGTTCTTTCCATTTTTGAAGTTGTTTTGATTGTTTGAACTTCAACAGATTGCACTAGTGTCTAAATAGATTGAGTTCGCCCTGTTTATGTTTGGTATAAGGTTCCTTTTTGCCTAATTTAGTTTAATAATCTAAGGGAATTAATTCTAACCACTTGTAATATGTTTGGGACTTCCATATGGTGTGTCAGTTTTTTGTTCATTTCTAGAAATTTCAAAATTTAGCCCAAGAATTTCGTGGGGCTTTCTAATGCTTCGAATTTGAAGTTTTTTCCTTCCTAATTGTGTTGGTTTCATATTTTTCTTTAAGGTTTTTATTCCCATAATTTTCCTAATCTTATTTTAGCATTCTTAGGTTCTAGAAATTTAGAAATTTCCAGATTTAATTAGGTTTGGCCACGGTTTGAAGTTCTTGAGCAGATCTTGCTATTTCCTCTAATTTCCTACTACATAAGGTGCCCCTTTTTGTCATCTGAATTTTTCTACACTTAAGGAGTATGGAATATATATATATATATATATATATATATAAACTCATTTAGGTCTCTAACTTAGGCATCTAGAGGTTTTTTAAGTCTTCTAACTCTAATCTCTTTATATTTTTCTAAAACTTCAACATACAAGTTACATTGGAAGGTGAATCTCCATGGTTTTGCATCCTAAAATTGGGGTTACATTTCCAAGTTATTCCCTAAGCTAAATATACATGTAAAGTTACAAAAATCAAGGTAAAATGACCTATTCTATTATTAGGAATCAGCATATTAAAAGAAAAAAAATATGAATAAGAAGGAATGAAGGTCCTATACGTTGATGCTATTAGAGTGCCTAGTTTTCCTCTTTCTACTTCCTCTTAGGGTGGCCTTATATTATGATCTTGCTTAGATCCTTAGCTACTTAAATGACCTCTTGATTTGTGTAGGTGATATCATAAATTTGGCTTGATTAAGTGTTGTTTGAGGCTTGATTAGTTAGTTGAAGTTAGGAGGGTGCGACGTAGTTTAGAAGTTACGGTTTGAAGGGGTATATTTGATCTGAATTTGGAAGGTTTCTCTTGGGATTTTTTGCCTAATTTCTTAGAGTGATTTCTATGGAAATTTTCTAGAAGAAAGTGAGGTTTCACTTGTAGAATAGGTAGGAGACTAATCAAATCTTGGATACCTTAGTAGGGTGCATTGTCCATTGGTCCTTAGCTTAGTTATTTGGGTAAAAGCTTTGTTCATTAGGTAATGAGTCCAATTCTAGGGGAAATGGCTTGCTAATTGAGGGCATTTACATCATATTTGCCCCTCCTTTTTGCCACCTAATTAGTCCCTATTTGTCATTGCACTTGATTAGGTTATTCTAGTTAGTTTCCTAGTTGCTACTTAGTCACTTTTAGCTGGTTCATCACGTAGGATAGGTAGATTTAAGGGCTGATTTGACCAAATTCAATTTCTTTATTTTCTTGTGATTAAATGAGAGTCAAATAGGGTTTACATGGGAGAATTTCCAAATTAAGTTTAAGCTGAAGATTAGATCATTGGAGGTTCAATTGGTGCCATATTTGCCCAATTTGATTATTTAGTAAAGTTGGATTTGATATAATTTTTAGGTCTCTTTATACTAATTATAGGATAGTTCGCCATTGTTTAAGTTTTGGTTCCGTTTGAATAAAATCTCGATTTCCTAGAGCTTGAAGTTGGTCTTTCTCAATTCTGAAGGAAATCCTAGTGTTGACGGTTGTTTCTAAGATTTTAAGAATTGAATTTAGGCTATTTGAAAATCCAAATTCAAGTTTAGTTTTACTTAAGGCAATGTTCTATCATTGGGGTTACTTAGGTTTCGAATTCCTTAAGTAGCGAATCCAATTTCACAATTGGTTTTTTGTATTCACTTTCCAATGTATTTCTTGATATTTTTCCTTACACTAATTCTTGAATTGCAGTTTTTTGGGGTTTACATGTTATTTCCTATTTTTGTTTATAGGCATTTTCATTTATTGGTATTGTTCTACTATATGGGTATTTTCGTTTATGGCCTATAGGTATTTTCTTATTTATGCATAGAGATTTCTTGGATCAAAATCATGAAGGAGCATGCTCCATTTTTGCCTATGTTGCTAGCCTGCTAGGTATAAATACATTGATAGATTGCCACTTTCCTAAACAACTTCACAACTTGCATTAAGTCTATGCTATTTACAATGCCATGGATTGGCTAAATTTGAAGTCACTTGTGGTATTTGTCTCTAGCAGTAGTTTGCATCTTTAGGAAATTCGAAATTGTTAACATCTAGATTAGTGATTATTTCTCATCTTGGAACATCCAGTTTAATGATTGTTCCTAAAGAAAATAGCATTTGTGAGTTTTTCACTTGTAAATTGCATCTTACATTCCCTTAATGTGAGAACCTCTCTAAAGCACTTCTTTGTAAGGTTCAATACCAACTTTCTTGGACTAGCTTTCTATGTAATTTTCATCATATAGGTGCCAATACATTATAATAATGTCTTGTGAATTTCTAGGTGATTTTTCAGCCAACTCTATATGTAATGGTGTGAAAGAGGATGTATTGGGAGCTCAAAAGGGAATCTTATTAGCTTGTTCTAACCTAGGATAATAAATTCATGTGCTTGGTTTTATTTTGAAGTCAAGCATCTGAAAGTTATCTGCAATTAATATGAATGTTGTGTGCCTACAGTATGCTATACTTTCTTTTTTTCTTCTCATCATAACATAATGCGATAACTTTTAATTTGTTTTCCATTAAAATCTACTGTATGACATCTATGTTTCCAGCAACTACCTCTACATCTAGAAGATGAAGCCTCAATTTATATTACACTTTAGATTCGTAATTTAATATTTTACTTAAGCTATGCCTATTAATATTTTTTTTCCTTTTATCTTTTACTTTGTCTTTACTCTTTATTTTGTTTCCTTACAGGATCTAAGTACTGACTGAGTTGAAATGTCATTTTCTAAATCATCTAAAGAGAACTCCAAAAAGAAGAATGCACCTGAAAATAAATCTGATGTTGGGTGAGAACGTGGAATTGATGTAGATAACAATGGGAAAAAGGTAAAATGAAAATATTATAACAAAGGTGTTAGTGGGGGCATTTATAGATTCAAGAATTACTTGGAGTGTATGCATAAAAATGTTGAGCCATATACCTATGTCTCGAATGATGTAACAAATGAAATGTTAACAATGTTGTTGTAAGCGAAAAAAATATTAGAAATAAAAAGAAAGAAAATTCATGGCAATGAAGATTTTGATGATGGTGATGATGAGGTAGAGTAGACACCCGTAAAGAAAAAAAAGAAAGGAATTGCTTGGATTTCTTTTTGAAAAAAAAAAAATGGTGGAAGTGGAGCACAAGAAAACCAAGGTATAATTAAGCAATTCATGAAGAAAGATCTAATAGAAAAATGTTGCTAACAAATTACTCATTTTTTTCTACACTAGTGCAATTTCATTTAACTATGTAAAAAATTCAGAGTTTGCCACCATGCTTCAGGTGGTTGGTTGATATGGTTATGGGCTTAAACCTCCTTTGTATTATGAGCTAAGGGTGACTTGTTTGAAGAAAGAAGTAGCTTGAACAATGAAATTACTTGAAGACAATAAACCTAAATGGAAAAAAAAAAAAGGTTTCTCCATTATGTTGGATGCATGAACTGATAGAAAGAGGCATTCCATGTGCAATTTCTTGGTGAATAGCCTTAAAGGAATAGTCTTTTTATCATCTATAGATGCTTCTGATATATTAAAGACAACCAACAAAGTTTTTACTATGTTAGATGATATTGTGGAGAAGGTTGGAGAGGAGAATATTGTACAAGTGATCATAGATAATGCTACAAATTATAAAGCAACAAGGGAAAAATTGATGGAGAAAAGAAAATCCTTCTATTGGACACCTTGTGTAGCACATTACATTGATTTGATCATAGAGGAATTTGAAGATCCATTATGGAACAATTGTAAAAGGGAGGTAAATTATTACATATATTTATTTCAGTACTATACTTATTTCAATCTTAAGGAGATACATTAAAGGGAGGGACTTGATTAGACCCAATGTAACCCGTTTTGTCACTTCTTATTTGACATTAGGTTGCCTTAGTGAGTTAAAGGGTGCACTGATGATGATGTTCACTTCAAGTCATTGGAAATCATGTAAGTGTTCGAGCACAAGTGATAGAAAGTGGATTCAATAGGTAGTTTTGGATAGTAGGTTTTAGAAAAATGTTATTATTTGTCTCAAAGCTGCATTTCCCCTGATTAAAGTGCTTAGATTAGTTGATTCTGATAAACAACCATCTATGAGTTTCATTTATCCAAAAATGGATCGTGTTAAGGAGAAAATTAAAGAAAATTTCAATAGTGCAAAGAAAAGGTAATATCTTAACTTATTAGCTATATATATACTTTGCTTTAGTGTTTATTTTAAAGTTTCAATTGTAGATTGATATCATATTTATTTGATGTAGTTATGGACCTATCTTCAAGATTATTGACAAAAGATGGGAGCTTCAACTTCATAAACCATTACATACTACAACTTATTATTTAAATCCTCATTACCATTATAGTCTTAATTTCAAAATTGATGTTGATGCTAAGATTGGATTATATTGTTGCATAGAGCATATGGTTTCTAATCCAAGTGAAAGGTGTAAGATTGATATATAGCTTAAAAGATTTAAGGATCCTAATGGACTATTTGGTATTGAAGCTACAAGGTTAGCAAGAGACAAAAAAACTCCATCTAAATGTTGGGATTCATATGGAGATGAATGCCTAGAACTACAAAAGTTTGCTATTCGTATTCTAAGTTTAATTTGTAGTTCTTCAAGTTGTGAGTGTAATTGGAGTACATTTAAAATGGTATGGTACAAATAGTTCTTTTACTTGATTTTATATTTTTATTAAGATTATTAATCTTATATATAACCTTTTTAATTTTCAAGTCCATACCAAAAAGAGGAATAGGTTACATTAATAAAAGATGAATGATTTAGTATTTGTAATGCATAATTTGAAATTAAGAAATAGGAAAGAAAGATGCATTGATGGCACTTCTACTTTCACTGTTGAAGATCTCTCATCTAATGATGAATAAATAGTTGAGGAAGAAAATATTTTTAACTCATCAAATGAAGACGAGGGTATGTTGCATATCCTTCCAAGTGCAAGGGGTGAAGAAATAAATGATGAGGAGGAGGAGGAAATTGGTGCCTATGTGAATTTGGAGAGTTATGGAAGTAAGTCCCCAGGCTTAGATGATCTAGATATTCATGATATTGATGCTATTGAAGCTAAAATAGGAACTTCAAAAGATTTGAAATTAAAATATATGGAAATCATTGGTAATAGTACACCCCATGATGATGTTGACATTAATGATGAAGATGCAGATGATGATGGTGATATAGATAGCAGAGATGGTGGAAATTGTGATGATTTATCTTAGTTGTTATTTTGTATTATAATTTATAAATTCATAACTTTTATTGGGACTTATGATTGATTATCTCCATGGTTAATTATCCGTATTGTATAACTTATACTTGATTATCTATATTATGACTTTTATTGTGACTTATGATAAAAAAATACGCTGAATTTCCTTAATTCTACTATTCATTATATTTTTTATGACTACTATAAGTAAATTTACAATATTTGAAAGCTATTTTACAATGGTTGTAAAACTTACATTTCTACGTTCCGATTCTATAGACTCCCTAGCGATTCTACATAAAATTGTGAGTTTGACAACCTTAGATATGTGTATGTATGTTCTTCTTTCTCTCTCTCTCTTTATTTATTTATTTATTTTTTTAGGAAGTGGATAATAAAAAAAAATAAAAAAGAATAAATAAACTAATAAATAGAACAAAAGTAAGGAAAGAAGGAAAAAAAAATCTAACCAGATGAACAACAGGATCAAGCATAGGTCAAGTGAGAAATAAAAATGACTAGAAGAACAATAGGATTTAGTGTGGATTGAGTGAGTTGAGTTGATTAGGTCGAGGCCAATTCGCAGTTTAGTAGAGAAAGGACGAGTAGTGGAGCTTCGTCATTGTAATGTAGTTATTGTTGAAAGTCAAGAGCACATTGATCAGTCTCTATAATCTACGAGGAATTGCTTAGAACCAATGTTAAGGTTGTAAAGTGTGGTGGTGGTACATGGACAGTTGGTGGATTGGTCAAATCAATTGGTGGCGTTTAAGGGTGTTTTTTAGTCGAAAAAGGATAGCTTCTGATAGCTTGAAGGGTGTCAAACTATTTTGTGGTGATGTTTTGATTCATTTTTAGCCTTTGATGGCAAAACAAGTTAGAGAGAGAGAAGGAATGGGTAGCTACAAAAAGTAGAGAGAGAAAGCTTGATTTTAGATAACATAAGGGAAATTTGAGATAAATTAATGATTTTTGAGGTCTAATCTAAGCTTTGGATGCCTATATATACAGTTTTCAGCATTAATGAAGAAGAAAATAAAAGATCAAAGGTTTAGGTTTTCATTTAAAACCCGACCTTTTGATCCCGTTTCCATGCAAAAAGGCTTAGTTTCTAGAACTAGGTCTCTTGATGTCCTTTAGAAAGAAACGAGCTCAAAATGAGCTTGTTGCAATAAAAAATAGAGCCACAAAGTTCCTTGTCCTCTCTATGGAGAGCTAAGGGATGAAGTTTCTTATTCACTCATGCATGAATAGGACACAACAAAGTGATATTCTATTCATGCATGTGTGAACAAGATATGCCTTTCACCGTTCTCTATCTTTTTTATATATATTAAATTATTTATTCACAATTATTTTTTATTGTTTACTTATTTTTATTATGTATATATATATATATTCTTTTATTTCAAAATAATAAGAAATAATAATAAGTGAAAGGAACAAAAGTTAAGACCTCCTTTTTGATAAAGGGAGGGTTTGAACCCATAACCTTTAACAATGGGACCCTTCATTTGGAAAACCATTATACGTAGATTTGGAGTCCTCTATGCTCTTAATGTCGACAATGGGACCTAATTTGACAATGATAAGAAGAGGGTGTCTAATGTAAAGGAAAAATGGGCAAACGAGCCCCATTATATCTTTTAGGAGTACTGGATGACCTCCAAGACCTTGATTGAAGAGAGTCCATGTAACTTGGCCCTTAGAACTAAAACTACCCTACCTATCAAGCTCGAAGTCACCACAACACAAACATAGGCTTTGGATGTGAAAACTAAAGAGATCAGCCTTCATGCTAACTTAGGCCTTATTGAGAAAGTTTAAGACCTTGCAAGTACTTAAGTAGCAACTTACCAACAAAGAGTAGCTTGGTACTATGATAAAAAGGTGAAACATAGAGCTCTTCACCCTAGGGACTTAATATGTAGAAAACTTAAAGCCATCAGCTCTAAGAAGCAACAATGTGTACCTCATACCCTCCTTCTCCAATCTGTACACATTCTCTTTACTCGCATGTTGCGTGTTCACATCAAATTACCATGGTCTCCCGAATAAAATATGACAAGCATCCATGTCTACAATATCACAGAAGGCTTCATCGCGGTACTTCCCTATTGAGAAAGGTACCCTGCATCTCTCCTTGACTTCAATCTTCTCGGCTGCTTTAATCCAACCAATAGTGTATGGATTCGGGTGCTTCTTGATAGGTAGCTGCAGCTGCTTCACAACTTCATTTCCTATGATGTTTTCGCAACTCCCGCTATCTACTATTAGTTCAAACAATTTCCCCTTAATAGTACACCTTGTGCGGAACAATTGGTGTCGCTGTGTGTTCTCTTCTTGTTTTGGGGTAAGCATCATTCGCCGAATCACATAAGTCGGTTCTGCTGCTTCTTCCTCCTCCTCATAATACTCTTCCTCTCCATCAGGTTCACAACAAATCTCCTCATCATCCTCCTTATCAAGGATGTTTACATTCTTCCTAGCAGGACATTCGTTTGACCGATGACCCGGTTGATTGCATCGGAAAAATTTACCCAAGATAGGTTTGGCATAAAGATTACTCTACCTCTGGGTTCCCTTATGTTCCATCGGTTTCTTTCCCTCACTCTTCTCTTCTCTCTTGGCACTGTCATCAATAGGCTTGTATGCAGCATTTTTACTTTTCTCAAATCCTGACCTACTACCACTACCTACAGCTTCACCGACGTACCCCTTTCTTCCTCCATATCTACTACCCTGCTCCTGCAACATTAGCTCAGCTCGGAGAGCCAAATTCTTCGCTTCTACCAGGGTCCTCACCATTGTAACTCCAATTTTATCTTTAATTTAGAGCTTCAGGCCTTCCACATACCGTGCTACTTGTTGGCCTTCACTCTCCCTCAAGTCATTCCTCTCGGCCAGTCTCATGAACTCAGCCGTATACTCATGCACTGAACGTTGTCCCTGGCGGCACCGCTGATATTGTTGGAACAATATCTGCTCATAGTCCGGCGGGAGGAAATCATGTTGCAACAACTGCTTTATGCGATACCATGTTCTCACCGGATGTTTTCCTTCCCTTTGCCTCCTACTCTGCAGCCTCTCCCACCATGCCGAGGCTCCACTCTTCAATCTGCATGCCACCAACCTCACTCGGCGGTCTTCGGGAATTTCCATGTAGTCAAAGAATCGATCTACTTCCGCAATCCAATCTAGAAAGCCTTTGATATTAAGGCTACCGTCAAACCATGGAATGTCGACTTTCAGGCGGTAGTCTCCTCTGTCTCCCTAATCATATCCGCCACAGTTCCTCCGGTAATCACCGTCTTTGTGATGGTTTCTGTGCTGAACCGTCCGATAACCACCACCTCTACCTCCGCGCCCTCACTGTGGTCTACCCCCATATGGGTCATCACTCTCATCGCTGGAATCCTCATCCTCTACATGTCCCCACCTATTCTCAACGACAGGTCGGACTATACGTCCACCGAAGTCATCCACTGCACGTGGTGGATTCCTACCAAAACCCCCAACCCTATTGGGGTCTACCGCTAAGGCGTCGAAACGCTCGATCAGTTCATCAAGGCGCCATTCCATACGCCCGACCTTCTGATGCTTCACGTCAAACTCTGCCCTTGGAACCCATTGATGGTTTCCTTGTAACCTCGCATCTTGAACACCGTCAAGAACACCCCCGCTGCCATCGCCTTGATGAGTTGACATCTCCACAGGAAATAGCTTTGCTCTAATACCAACTAACGTAGCACGGAAAGCATAACGAAACAAATCCGATTCTAGGATTGGTTTCACAAACAACAAAGAATAACAATGAATTATCCTTTGAAGAAATCTGGTTGCGCACAACCGATAAACAAAGGAAATTCTTTCCTAAAGTGTATTTTTAATAGGCAATAAAACGTAACCCTAAAATAACCTAACAACGGTATATATATTACCTTGTAAAAATACATAAAAAGGAAATATACACGTACACGTGGAAATAAATATTACTATACACGTCTACTCTCTATCGTGTACACGACCGTGCCGCCTAGTCGTGTATGATTCTGTGAGCAACCTTGACCGAATACACGGTCGTGCTTCTGGCCGTGTATGGAGACCGTGTATGCTTCTGTGGGAATTCCTGACCGACTACACGGCCGTGCTTCTGGCCGTGTATGGAGACCGTGTATACTTCTGTGGGAATTCCTGACCAAATACACGGTCATGCTTCTGGCCGTGTATGGAAGCCGCGTGTCTTTCTAGAAGTTCCCCTGACTCATTACATGACCGTGTAACAAACCGTGTGTCAGCTCGTGTCTCCATCAGAGCTCTCCTCGTAATTAGAACTCTCCTTCTCGATACCCATTCCAACATTAGTGTTTGTTGCAATTTTCGCTCCCAAACGAACCATGTAAAGATCACACGTATCTGGTTGTTATAAAACTAGAGTAACTACTTTATCTACTTCATCTTCATCATTCAACAATGCCTCTTCCATGGGGGTTGGAACAAATGTCAATAGCTCTTATAGCATTTCTTCCGTGTTATGTGAAGAATGCGAGTGCTTACTTTCTTATAATGTCGACTATTCAAAGGTAACCTCCAAATCTTCGAAAATTCTAATATACAATTGTTGTATGTCATGATCTCTAAAGGATTCAACCGTTTTAATAAAGTTTCGAACATCATCATCATCTTTAATTGCCAACAAGGCATATGATGTGTTGCTTCCTTGCAAAATAGGATGCTTGTGAATTATCTCAACCCCCACTTCGGTTGAATCAACACAAATACTCCGGTATATCATGTACAAGAATTCGATGCAATTCACATACTTCTTCATTTTCAACTTCTTAATCGAATCCCTATCATATCCAGGCTCTTAGTTACTAGCTATAATATTTCTAAATACATAGATCATTAATTTCACATAGTCACCCATTGTTTTCCTACCCGCAATATATATAAATTATCAACTATTCCACAAAACAGGTAATATTGATATTTTAAATTTTACAATGCATAGCACTAATCTTTTTCTTGCCAAGTTTGCAAAAAAAAAAAAAAAAGTTAAATGAGAAGTTTTGCAATTTAAATATCCATGTTTTGTAAAAAGAATTTTACAAAAAAAAATTACAACTTCATGTTTCAACTTTAATTTTTTTTTCCAAAATTTTGCAAAAAAAAAAAAAGCCAAATTTAAATATCCATGTTATGTAAAAATTTTAATTTTGTTTCCCAAAATTTCACAACAAAAAGATGGCTTATTTAAATAACAACACTAAAAAAATATTTTACAAAAAATATAAAAAATTAGAAATTTCCATTTCAAATTTAATTATAATAATACATATAATAAACGAAAATTCAATAGTTAAAAATAAAATGAAATTATTTGTTAGTATAATGTTCATCTTGTTTCCATAGTAATGAAAAAATTAACTACATAAATCATGTTTAACACACTACAAACTAATAAGTAGTAATATTTTTTAAAAAAACATAACATTATGTCTTCTGTTCATGTGTTTGTATTATTAATTTAACATACTGTAGTTTCTATGACTCTACACAGGCATAGGTTTGCATGTATTTTTTTTTTAGGTTTGCAGGTTGTAGGGTTGTAGTGCACATGTGGATGGTGGATCTTCAACAAAAAAAAATCGAGGGTAGGATTAGTTGTATAAGAATGAGTTGGTGTGTACTAAAGGCGCATGCATAATTTGCACCTTTGATACAAATTTCACTAAGGGCGCGGATATGGTCCACACTTTCAATTTTGTAAAAATTAACAAAAGTGAAGGTGCGTTTTGGGTTCGTGCTTTCACGACTTATTTTTGGAATAATTTTTCAGAGCATGCTATTTTGCAAAAAAAAAAAAAAAATTTAAGATGTTCTTTAAGAGCATTCCTCAACTCAGTTATGATAGTTAAGTTAATTAAGCCTTTTTAATCCAATTATGATTAATTATAGGCCACCCAAAGGAAGGGTGAGAGAGTGATCCTTGGGCCTATATGGTTGGGTTGACTTATGATTATGCAAACCTTGGCCTATTAAGCCAACTGCTAAATTAATTCCAATTCATCAAAGGGTCTTAATTTTAAAGTCATAACATAGCCAATTTAGGACCAAATCAAGTGAAACAAAAGCCATTTGATTCCTTATCAATTCCATTATCCATTTTAATATTAAAAAAAATTACTTTATTTATATTAGAGCCTTTGAATTTTGAGATTACACAAAATTACAAAGTATCAAGGTTAAAAGCCTATATCTTATCCAATTTGGGACTAAATCACTTTAAACAAAAACCTACTTGTTCCTATTCCTTTCTAGGGTCTAAAGCATCAATTATTTTTCATCTTCAAGTCCAAAATACTTCTAGAATGGGGCACTATTTACATAGCATGCCTAAAAGCATTCTTACTAGTCCAATTAAACATATTTTCACTTTTAGGTGTCATTTTACATCCAATCCTATTTCTATTCATTAATTAATCATAATTCCACCAAATTAACTCAATCTAAACATAATATATCACAATTTTCCATAATTAAACATATCATCAAATCATGTAGGAAAATCACAATTTCAAGATTAACTAATCCACCAATTTATCATAATTTACTCCTAAAATTTTCCAAACATAATACTCATCATGTAACTTCAGTTTTCATCAAATTTATCACTTTAAAAATATGTGAACATATTGAAAAAGCTTGAATTATCCACTAAATCAACTTGTTTATCCACTAACTCATTGATATCTATAAATCCAACTTCGAACATGCCATATACATCAAATTAATCACCTAAACCACTTATAATTCCACATATCCATACTCCAATCATCAAATTACTATAATTCATTATCTAAATCAGCTTTTACAAGAAAATCACATCTCAATTTTTTCATTATAGTGACGGCATCAAGACCAATACATACATTACATATTATTATGCATCAAACTTCACTTCTATCGCCAAATCCAACGCCCAACATCACGTTTATTATATTAAGTTATAGATTAGCATCCAACTCATCAAACAATAGTCTATGTACATCAATTTTTTAATAGTGGTTTTTAAAGGGTTTATTGCACTAAACTATTAAGATCCAGGAAAACACTAAATCATCATGTTTGATCACTTCTAATCATCCTAACTCATCAAATCAATCATTGTAGTGAACTTACCTTGATAGAGATTCAACTTAGCTTACAAGAGCCTCCAATGCCATCCTAATAAAGCTCTAAAAATGGTATTTTTCTTAACTTCCAAATGATTTTCCTTACATAGAACATCAAGCTCCACTTCAATTCACGTTTAATAAGTTTAAGCTTACTTAAATCAATCTAAACATCACTTACCTTACTCTTCTCCAAATTATGATTGAGAGCTTCCCTTTAGCTTATATTCCCTCTTGATTTTACACCGAAAACTCACAAGAAGTCAACTAGATTACTATAAGGTTTGATGGGTATCAAAGGGTTTAAGTTGTAAATGAAG
This sequence comes from Laguncularia racemosa, assembly GCA_037954665.1. Classification (NCBI taxonomy): domain Eukaryota; kingdom Viridiplantae; phylum Streptophyta; class Magnoliopsida; order Myrtales; family Combretaceae; genus Laguncularia; species Laguncularia racemosa. Next base: position 5,520,057 of record JBBMOL010000025.1, on the reverse strand, counting down.
CTTAATGGGTTTTTGAGACCATTTACTTTTGAGAATTTTTAGAAAATGAAGATGGGGGTTGCTATTGTTTTTTCATTATAAGAGGGTATTTAAGGAAGGGTTTTAGATAAGGCTTAAGAGAAAAAGTGATTTGGCACTTCATTTCCTTTATTTTTCTCCCCATTTTCAACTGTAAAAATACATATTAGTTTCTCCAAATTACACTTAGAAACTCAAGTATTTAGTCACCCTTTGATAAAATTAAGCTCCTAGATATTTTGGTCATTTTATCCAATTGACCTCCAAATTCAAAATTTTATTTTCTAATTGTCTCCAAGTAATTTGTAATTGATTTTATTTACCTAATTAAAGTCTTGGAGATATATTTAGAGTCTCTAAACTTATTTGAGTTCAAATTCATTAAAACCAATTTCATGGGTAAAAAAGTCATTTTTATGGCAAGTTACCTCTAAACTTCAAGAGGTCACTCCCAATTACTTAAAATGACTCCAAATTACTTTAATTAAGTTATTTAGTGATTTCGATCGACTTCAAAGATTCCAAATCAAGTCTAGGGCTAAAATGGTCTTTTTGCAAAATTAATCTCCAAACTTAATCTTTTTTTTTTCTTTTCTAATTGACTTCAAATAATTTATTAATGATTATATTCACTTCATTAGGGTTTTAGAATTTTATTTAGGGTCATTAGGCAATTTCAAAGATATTTTTTTTAAACCAAGTTCAAGGATAAAAGGTCATTTTTGAAAAAAAATTCCCAAAATTTTGTAAATCCTTTCTTAGTTGACTCCAAAATTTCCTTCTTAATTACATTGACTCTATTTAGAAATTTGGGGGTTTTCAATTTTGAAGTTGTAATTCGGAACTGGAAAGTTGTAGTAGTTTAAGGATGTTTGTTATGTATAAAAGCCAAAAAATTTTGAAGAAACTAATAGAGGGATGAGTTAGGAATCAACTAGCTTTTGTCTGAAATGACTTAATGTTGAAATGAGTAAATTATAGTTGATTTAGTGAAGTATGTGTAAGGAAAATGAATTTTGAAAATTTTGTTAATTAATGTTAAGTTAAAATAGATTTAATGGAACTTGAATGTTAAGTACTGAGATTAATAAATCTGTAAAATTTCATAATTGAATGTTCGTCTTTTAATATGTTTGATGCATTATGGTCATTGATTCGATAATAGAAGCTATTTAAGCAAGTTAACTCACTACTCAACTCATTGAGTTGTATTTGAATGCCGTTGAATGTGCTCATGTTTATCATGATATTTAAACTATTTTTCATAAAATTCAAGCTTAATCTAATTTCTTCATCTAAAATTATCAATAATGCATTTTTGAATAAAATTTGAGCTAATCACTTTTTTAGATTTACTCTAATATTAGAATTCCACGAAGTATTTTATTAGAATCAAAATCATTTTTACCCAACAAGAGATTAAAGTTTTTTATCAAGTTGTGTCTTATCTTCATGAGCATTGTAAGTGCTTTTAAAATGTGTTTGTGGGCTTGATCAGTAATATAAGCTTAAAGGATTTCAACTATATACACTTTTATACATATTATTTGCCTTTATTCTCTAAACAACTTTGTGCTGACTTAGGCACTAGAATAGCTATGATAGAGCACCCTTTAGCACCCCCCATAAACATTTTCTTTTTCTCCTTATGTAGGTGATCTCGACCACCTACTAGAATTTTAGCACAATATATGTCAAATCTCACATGAGCCTATATACTACTAAATACAACAAAACAATTCGTTCATATATATATATATATATATAGAGAGAGAGAGAGAGAGAGAGAGAGAGAGAAAGTAGTACCCTTTTTTTAAGTAGTATAAAAGCTCACAAGTTTTGAGCTTTTCTTTTTTTTCCTTTCCTAGAAGAGAGCATGATGATATCTAGTTGTTCTAATAGTGGCTTTCACATCTTGAGCTACCCTCAGACCTCTACCATAACCTGGAAACATGAAAAAGGGAAACCTTGCACTGTTTTTTAGTCTTTCATACCTTTGTTTTGTTAAGTTCTCTAATTTAGTTTTAATGTTAATAAAAGAGGAATAATGTGTAACATATGTTTGAGCTTGTCAGAAGTTGTTTCAGAAGATAGTACGTGAATTTTTCTAAATTAAATAAAGAGACAGAAGCTTGTTCAGAACCTTCAACGGTGTTATACAGACTGTTTTTGTTCTGTCATAAGGTATTTCAGAAGTTGTGTAGTGTATCCGTAGTTATTGTGTTAACCTTTCAAAAGCACAGTCGACAGGTTTGTTTCAGAAGCACTTTCAGAACCTTTACAATAGGATGACAGTTGACAGGTTTGCTTCAGAAGCTCTTTCAGAACCTTCCATGCCTATCACGAATTTTTTCCAGAATTCGTTCTAATTTTTGTATCGATGGTTTTTAATAAATTTCAAGGCCTAGCTCTACGTATCAAGTATATTTGGGTAATATACTTGATGTGTTTTACTAAAGTTAGATTTTATATCACGGTGTTTTTAATTTACATAAATTTTTTACAAGATTTTATTCAAAGATTTTATTTTATGATAAAGTGAGATCATATAAGATTTACAGGTTTTATCAAGATTTAAATCTAGATATTTGTGCTATATTTTAGGAGATCCAGTAGTTACAAAGATAAGGATAAGAAATATGGTTGTTACATGAAAATATGGTTCCACAACATATGGGATATCAAGATAAGGTTCCATAATGTGAGGGATATCTTCAACGAACTTGATCCAAAGAATATCTCCAAAGAAGATCTCGGTCAAACTGATTTATCCAACCTTATCCTCATAAAAAAATCACGAAATGCAGATTTTCTCCAACAAGTTCAACATATTTTTGAAATACAAAATTTCAAAAATAAATTCAAGCTTATCACGTGGAACTCCATGAACGTTACATTCTCCAACAAAGTAACTATTACGTCCTCTACATAAAATGAATGTTTAGTTGAAATAAAAAAGAGAGAACGTTCTTCTTAGAATCAAGCACACGGAAAAGTTAAAAAGCATATACATCTTCAGGCGCAAAAATTTTTCTTACATATACGTGTAATTCAATTTATAGAGGAAATTTAATATTCCTCATTGTTATTGTGATTCCTTTCTTGTATAAGGAAATGAGAGTTGTTTCATCACTGTAGTTTGAGTGATTAGCTTAGTGAAGAAGCTAGAGAGACTCAGCAGTGAGACTTCGCCTTGAAGAGACTTATTTTGTATACTTTCAATTTGATTGATATAGTGAAACACAACCGGTAAAGACAATCAGGACCCCGGTGTGGAGTTGGAAGAGAGGACTAACGCTCGAGGCGGAACCTTTATAAATCTCTAAGCATTTTATTCTTCTCTACTCATTTTATTTATTGCACATTATTGTTTTTTATTTTTGTTGCTCACGTCATTTTGTTATCAAGGATTTTAGAGATTTTGCAAATTGATTTAAAGTAATTAATCAATTCACCCCCCCCCCCCCCCCCCACGCCTACATTAATCAATTCACCCCCCCCCCCCCCCCCCCCCTTGTTCAGAATTATGGGACCACAATTTGGTATCAAGAGGACTCATTATTTGAGTGATCCAAAATGGTTGAAAATAATGTTGCAATTAATCGAGCTCCTTACTTCGATGGCTCAAACTTCTCATATTGGAAGATGCGCATGGAAACTTATATTAAAGCTAAAGATTATGATTCATGGTAGGTCATTTCACTTGGGGACAATGTGATCACCTTGAATGGAAATTCGACCTTATCAGATTCCGAGAAGAAGATTATTGAGAAGAACAACAAAGAAAAAAATCTGTTGCTGACTACTATTGCTCCATCAGAGTTCTATTTGATATCATCGTGTGCAAGTGCAAAGGAGATTTGGGATATCCTATCCGATACATATGAAGGGACTGATACCATCAAGGAAACCAAGATAAATGCTTTAATTCAACAGTATGAATTATTTAAGTTTAAATCTAATGAAGATGTCAAAGATGCTTTTAACAGGTTTACAGCTATTACAAATGAGCTTGCATCACTTGGAAAGAAACTTCCAGATCCAAATCTTATGAGGAAAATGCTGAGGATATTGCCACCATCTTAGGATGCAAAGAAAACTGCTATAGAAGAAGCTCAAGACCTAAACAAGCTAACTCTCAGTCAATTGAGAGAAAAGCTCATGGCATATGAGTCTCACATAAAAACCACACAAAGAGGAGAAGATAGCACCAAAGGAATTGCGTTTAAAGTCAAGGAAATAAAGCAAAATGAAACTGAAACAGATGATAGTGACGATGAGAAAGAAGAGGACATCAGTCTTCTAGCACGTAGACTCAACAGGCTGCTCAAGAAGCAAAGAGGTAAGAAATTTAGTGTTTTCAAGAAAAGTACTGAATATAAGCATAATGATGCAGGAAAAGCTTACAAGGAGAAAGAAAAGAAGAAAGAGAAAAGGGAGATTCAATGTTATGAATGCAAAAAGCCAAGACACATCAAATATGAATGTCTAACACTGATCAAGAAAATGGAAAATTATAAAAAGAAAAGTCGTGCAATGCTAGCAACGTGGAGTGATTTAGAGGACACAGAAACAAATTTAGAAGATTCAGAAAAAGAAGAGTATGAGGCAAATCTTTGTCTAATGGCTAGTTCTGAGGTACACTCTGAATCAGATGAAGATATAACTGATACTGACATGCTAGTAGAAATGGGTAAGTTATTAAAGGCACTAAAAAGGGCTGATACAAAATTAGCTAAGTATGAAAATGAAATAAAAACTCTTAAGAATGAAAAAGAAGCATTAAAACAAACAAATACTTTACTTGCTGATGAAAATGATATCCTGAAACAAGAAAATGAATCCATGCATGTGAGTATTGAAAAATTAAGAATAGAAAATCATCTACTTGAAGTAGAAACAAGTGACATGAAGGTAAAGATTGATGATCTATCCAATTCGTTGAAAACTACCTTTAAGAAATTTGATGAAAGTGACAAGAAATTGACCATGTTAATTTCTTCACAAAGAGTTTCAAATGAAAAACATGGATTAGGATATGAGCATGGTTCAAGTTCAAAATCGAATCAAAATACAGTTTTTGTTAAGGCTAAACAAGTCTTAAGTGATGAATCCAACAACAAAAAGTACATTTCAAATACAAATAATGTTAAAAGAAGAAATACCAGAAACTTTTACAGAAGTTATTCTAACAAGAGGTATCCACACAATGGGTACTATAGAAGCAATACCAGAAGGTATAACAGAAGTCATACAAACCAGAATTTCAAGAAACAGGTAAATGACAGGTATAGGAATGTTAATTCTTATGTATGTTTCTTCTGTAATAAATTTGGTCACATTGAGAAATTTTGCTATTATAAAAGAAATAAGCTAAGTAGTCAACAAGTAAATCAAAAAAATTGAATGAGCTTATCTTTTGAAGGGCCCAAATTCGCTTAGGTTCCTAAAAGGACTTAATTCTTTTTATTTGTACAGGAGCATGAAGCTAAAATAAGAGGAACATGGTATTTGGATAGTGGATGATCTAGACATATGACTGGAGGTGCTTCATTGTTTAATAGCATAACTTGGGAAGAAAAAGGATATGTAAAGTTTGGAGATGATAGTAGAGGATGTTGATTCTGATGAAGAAAAGGACTCCAATCCTAAAGCAGAAGCTAGTTTAAATCCTAAGTCAGAAGCACCTGCTGTTAACACTCGAGGATTTGGTCGTCCAGAACCTATTTCAGAGGCAAACACAAAAGATACTTCAGAAGTTATAAGATCTGAACAAGAAGCTTCTAAAGCTTGGAGGTATAAGTCTGCACATCCTTCTGATCAAATAATAGATAATGTTCAATTTGGTGTTAAAACAAGAGCTAATTTACAAAATCTTGAAAATCATTTTGTATCGTTATCTGAAATTGAACCTAGTAATATGGAAGAAGCTTTAAATGATGATAATTGGATTATCTCCATGCAAGAAGAATTAAATCAATTTCAAAGAAACAATGTATGGAACTTAGTTCCTAGACCTAGAGGAAAGTCTATAATTGGAACTAAATGGGTGTTTAAAAATAAATTAGATGAAGACGGTAAAATTATAAGAAATAAAGCAAGATTAGTAGCTAAAGGTTATTCACAAGAAGAAGGAATAGATTTTGATGAAACATATGCACCTGTTGCTAGACTAAAAGCAATACGGTTGATGCTTGCATATGCATCTTATAAGGATTTTAAAGTTTTTCAAATAGATGTAAAAAGTGCATTTTTAAATGGTTTTATAAAGGAAGAAGTTTATGTAGAACAACCACCTAGTTTTGAAGATCCTTTCAAATCAGATTATGTTTTTAAATTAAATAAAGCGCTATATGGTTTGAAACAAGGTCCAAGAGCTTGGTATGAAATATATGAGTATGTTTTTTATCTCTAAAGGTTTTCATAGAGGAAAAGTTGACATTACTTTATTTTTGAAAACTTTTGATAATGATATCTTGGTTATGCAAATATATGTGGATGATATTATCTTTGGATCTACTAAAGAATTGTTGTGTCAAGAATTTGCTGAGACCATGCAGGCAGAATTTGAAATGTCAATGATGGGAGAATTGACATTCTTTTTAGGGCTTCAAATAAAACAAACAAAAGAAGGAATCTTTGTTCATCAAGAAAAATACACAAAACAAATATTAAAGGAATTTGGATATGATGGCTGCAGAAAGGTTACAACACCTATGAGTACTTCAACAAGGTTAGACTCTGACTCAAATGGACAGAAGGTAAGTGAGAAACGTTATAGGAGCCTCATAGGTTCTTTATTGTACTTGACTGCATCAAGACCTGATATTTTATTCAGTATGTGTTTGTGTGCTAGATTTCAAGCTGCACCAACAGAAATTCATTTATCAGCTGTAAAGCGAATTTTCAAATACCTAATTAATACTTCAAATTTGGGCATTTGGTATTCTAAAAATCAAAATTTTGATTTAATAGGCTATTCTGATGCAGATTATGCTGGTTGTAAAATTGATAGAAAAAGCACATCTAGTACTTGTTAATTCCTAAGTGATAAATTAATTTCCTAGTCTTCTAAAAAAACAAAATTATGTTGCTCTATCCATAGCTGAAGCTGAATATGTTTCTATTGGTAATTGTTGTGCACAAGTCTTATGGATAAAACAACAATTAAATGATTACGGAATAAATTTTAAAACTGTGCCAATTAAATGTAACAACACGAGTGCAATAAATTTGACAAAAAATCCAGTGCATCATTATAGGTCAAAGCACATAGAAATTAGACATCATTTTATTAGAGATCATGTGCATAATGGAGATATAAATGTTGAATTTGTGCCAACCGAAAATCAATTTGCAGACATTTTTACTAAACCTCTTGAAAAGGTAAAATTTGAATTTATTAGAAATGAATTGGGAATTTGTAACCCTTTTTGAAATTTTTTTCCCCCCGAAACTTTCAATATTTGAAAATATTTATTTATATAATATATAAATATATATATTCTTTCTCTTCATTTGTTTCTTTCTTTCTTTATTTTTTTCTCTCGCAACCTGCTCTCTCTCTCTCTATTTTCCTTCTCTCTCATTGTGACTCCAATGGCGCCTAAATCTTCAGAACGTCTCAAACAAAAATCCCTCAAAACAAAACCCTCCAACAAGCCTTTAGTGATTCATGATGAATTTTCAGATTCTTCGGACAAACCTCAAGAACCTTCAATGGAAGAGAATCCAAGTTCCCCTGACTTCGACTTTGTCATTAGTTCCAAGAAAATTTCCAAAACAAAACGGGTTGCATCATCTTCAAAAGGAAAAGAAAAGGTTACTCAAGAAACCTCTCCGCCTAAGAAAACAGCCAAGAAGCAAACAAAACAAAGGAATGTATCAAGTCTGAAACCCTCAATTTCAAAATCTCTTCGAAGGAAGAAAAGCGAGGTGTGTTCTTGTAGTTTTGTGGATTTTAATTTCTTTACAAGTAATGGATTTTACTGGAATGAACTTTTAGAACCCATAGGATGCATGGAACTTTGCTCTATTCAAGTTCTAGTTTATGGCAAGTGTGTGAAAAAATTTTATGGAAGTTTAAGTCTTTCTGAAGGGAATGTTTTAGTTTCCAGGGTATGTGATCATGACATTACAATTTCTAGGGCAGATGTAATTAAATGTCTACACTTGCATGATGTAAATGATGATGTCGAGATTACAAACATGCCTAGGAATGATCTTTTTGCTGCTATTAATGGAGGTTTACAAATGGATTATGGGAAGGAGGCAATGGTTATTGATTTCAAGTTGTTTCCTCGAATCATACACAAAATTATTGTTTAATATATATGTCCAAGGAAGGGCAGTTCTACTTCAATGTCTATAGAACATGCTCAAATCATCTATGCAATGATTAATAGAAAGAATGTGGACATGGCTTTTAGAATCATTGATCAAATATGGCGAAATAGAGAAAGTTTGGTATTTGGGAATGTTCTCATGCGGCTGTTTGTATTTAAAGGAATTGTTTTGCCTACCAATTCTTCTGAACCTATTAAGTTAAACAGGATAAGTAAAGAATTTTTTCATCATATGTCGATATTTGTTAAAGATTGTTTGTGGTATGCGAATGATGGTTCACATTTTGTCCATCAAAGGCATATGAAAAGAATTGTTCCTTTTGGAACTTCTTCGATAACTGCTCAAGAAGGAGGTTCAGAACCTAGAACAGAGCTTGGAACAGATTATAGAAAGCAACCATATGATGTTGAGGCTGGAAAGAGTGGAACAAAAGAAGCTACATCCAATGTTAATCTGGAACAAATGAAGAATGTTATGCGAGAAGCTTTGAAACATGAGTTATCAGATTTAGTTAAGACAGCTTTGACAGATGAAGTTTCAGTTCTTCAACGGTCTGATCTTAGGAGATTAGAAGCGATGGAGTTATAAGTTAAACAAACTTTTGATACTCTTTCTGACATTAAGAAAAATTTTGAGAAAATGCTTACTGACCTCCATCACTACAGAATTCTCTATGATGAGTTTAGTGCAAGAGTCAAGCAAGATCTATCTAACAATGTGATTACTTTTGACAAGTTTTTCTCTCAAGTAAGGAAGATAGAAGATTCAGTCACTAACTCTTTCAAGACTTTGGACTCCAAGACGGATAAAACATCCCAATTTGTCATAAGTCTTCATGGAGAAATCAAGCGGTTCTTATCCACCAAATTTGCAGATTATGTTCGCTCTAGCGCACATATCATCGACTTGGATACTTTACTAGAAAAAACTTCCTCTACCAAACCTTCCACCACTACCTCTACCTCTCGAGTTACAAGATCCATAAAGTCTTAGTTCTTATCTTAATTTTCTGTTTTGAAAACAAGTTGTAAAAGACTTCTTTTATCTTTTATGCATAGCTTAAGGGGGAGTTATCCCTTTTGCTGTTAACAAAATGGGGGAGAATGGTTCTATTGTGTTTATGATCAATGCTGCTTTATTAATGATTCTATTGTGTTTGTGATGCTTTTCTGTTATAGATTCTGATGTTATGAATATATGTTTGCTTGAACATTCAAGTTGTTTCTATTTCGTTTATCTAATAGTGTTTTGTTATCATTAAAAAGGGGGAGAATGTTAAGTTCTCTAATTTAGTTTTAATGTTAACAAAAGAGGAATAATGTGTAACATATGTTTGAGCTTGTCAGAAGTTGTTTCAGAAGATAGTAAGTGAATTTTCCTAAATTGAATAAAGAAACAAAAGCTTGTTCAGAACCTTCAACAGTGTTATACAGACTGTTTTTGTTCTGTCAGAAGGTATTTCAGAAGTTGTATAGTGTATCCGTAGTTATCCTGTTAACCTTTTAGAAGCACTTTCAGAACCTTTACAACAAGATGACAGTTGACGGGTTTGCTTCAGAAGCTCTTTCAAAACCTTCCATGCCTATCACGAATTTTTTCCAGATTTCGTTCTAATTTTTGTATCAATGGTTTTTAATAAATTTCAAGGCCTAGCTCCACGTGTCAAGTATATTTGGATAATGTACTTGATGTGTTTTACTAAAGTTGGATTTTATATCATGGGGTTTTTAATTTACATAAAGTTTTTACAAAATTTTATTCAAAGATTTTATTTTATGATAAAGTGATATCATATAAGATTTACGGGTTTTATCAAAATTTAAATCTAGATATTTGTACTATATTGTGGGAGATCCAATAGTTACAAAGATAAGGATAAGAAATATGGTTCCACAACATATGAGATATAAAGATAAGGTTCCATAATGTGAGGGATATCTTCAACAAACTTGATCCAAAGAATATCTCCAAAGAAGATTTTGGTCAAACTGATTTATCCAACCTTATCCTCATCAAAAATATCACGGAATGCAGATTTTCTCCAACAAGTTCAACATATTTTTGAAATACAAAATTTCAAAAATAAATTCAAGCTTGTCACGTGGAACTCCATGAACGTTACATTCTCCAACAAAGTAACCATTACGTCCTCTACATAAAAGGAATGTTTAGTTGAAATAAAAAAGAGAGAACGTTCTTCTTAGAATCAAGCACACGGAAAAGTTAAAAAGCATATACATCTTCAGGCGCAAAAATTTTTCTTACATATACGTGTGATTCAATTTATAAATGAAATTTAATATTCCTCATTGTTATTGTGATTCCTTTCTTATATAAGGAATTGAGAATTGTTTCATCACTGTAGTTTGAGTGATTAGCTTAGTGAAGAAACTAGAGAGACTCAGCAGTGAGACTTCGCCTTGAAGAAGCTTATTTTGTATACTTTCAATTTAATTGATATAGTGAAACACAACCGATAAAGACAACCGGGACCCCGCCGTGGAGCTGGAAGAGAGGACTGACGCTCGAGGTAGAACCTCTATAAATCTCTGAGCATTTTATTCTTCTCTACTCATTTTATTTATTGCACATTATTGTTTTTCATTTTTGTTGCTTGTGTCATTTTGTTAGTCAAGAGATTTTGGATGATTTGTAAAAATTGAAATTTTAAGTAATTAATCAATTCACCCTTCCTCTTGATTAATCTAATTGGGAACAACATGTTTCAATGTGTGTCTTTTGCATCATATGACAATAATAGAGAAGCAATAACAAAGATATTGCTCAAGAGACAATTGTTAAAAGGTTCCGAAAAAACTACACATTCATACTTTTGCTTTTTCTTGAATTTTGTATTTAATCTTTGTTTATCTAGTTTTATGTTTGACCAATGTTTTAGGGACACTTATCAATAAAAATTTTTCTAGTCACACTCTTAAGATTTTTTATAGGGTTTTAATGGAAGAGTACCAATAGGAGTTGGTAATAAAAAAAAAAATCAAATTGATATTTTATTTTTATTCCATTAGTAATATTTAATAGTTTTGAAAAATATAGTATGCTAAGGAAAGAAAGTACTCTCTCTCTTTGAGTACGTATGGGTAATGTAAAGAGGAGGAAGGGTAATTACAAGTACTCTCTCTCTTTGAGTACGTATGGGTAATGTAAAGAGGAGGAAGGGTAATTACGGGTTTTCATTAAAATTGAAGTCTTGTGCAATGTACATTTTTTTTTTTTGACGAAAAATGTTAATGTTCCTTAACATTGCAAATTTATAATAGTTTAAGGGATCAAAAAGTACATTTTAAAAGTTTAAGAGATGAATTTCCACCTAAATAAAAGTTTAAGGAGTAATTTGTAATTTTCCTAAAGTAAACTTCTTCAATAATATATATTGAAAATGCAATCCGCTGTAGGCTCCTTGGATGAGGACTATTGGACAACTGACATTTAGATAATATTCTAATATTTCAAAAAGTAAAAATTCTTGAGATAAATCACAGAATATTTTATATGCTTATGAAATTGTTCTTTCTCGTTACACTTGCAATATTAAGTTAGATATCATATATGGATTACTTATGTTAAAAATTATATAAGTTTTGTCTACTAGATTCATATTTCTTATTTTTAGATTTATAGTTAAACTTTAATTATAATATTTGGCACTAATAAGAGAAATTTCCAGATCTATCCCTGTGAGCTGCGTGCTATCTTGTGTAACTACTTTATGAGCATTCAATGGGAAAAAAAAATTATAATTGTTAAGAGACATATTTAATGTTTTACTTTGATTTTTTATAGTTGCACATTCAACATTAGCATGTCAATATTTAATATAATTACATCAACGTTTCTTTATTCATTTTGATGCTACAGTTATAGTTTGTACATTCTAATTTCCTTGTTAATCTCGTCCAACTCTATGAAATCCTCTCTCCATCGTAATATAAAGTTGTGAGATACATGGCGAATCCATTTTTGGAGTGCTAGGGATCATGTACTATTTTCTCCTTTGCATTTGTTGACGTAAAATAATTAAATAACGACTAAGAAATATATGAAAGTTTCATGAGGTTTAAAAGTCTAAAATGCCTAATGAAATTAACCTATGTCATAGCATAATAAAGTTACTTTGCCCATGGACAAAGAAAAAAAAAAAAGGAGACAGAGAGAGAGAAAAAAAGCCCATGCAAATTGAAATAAACGAGGTTAACTAATATAACAAATGTCGACTACATAAGCGGAAATCATGCAAAAATTAAAAAATTATATATATCATACATATATTTATGAGTAAAATATAATAAATTATTAGTCATAATCTAGTACTAAAGTGTATGTATTTTTAAATATAAGATCATACGTTCGATTCTCATGAATGTTATTTTATCTTTTTTTTTTAAGTTATATTTATTCTTACGTTGCTTAAATAGCATTCTCTCTCTTTTTATTTTTCTTTATAATAATTAATAATATTAAATTTCATTTAATACAAAATCATAGTTAATTAATAATTTTTTTAAGTTGTTATTTATTCATTAATTGTGCACTATAAATAATAATTATATTGTTAATACTATAAGTACTTTGATCTTATCGTATAAAATATGAATAAGTAATAATAAGCATACACACTCGATATACTTTACTTATAATTAATATTACAAAAATAAATATAGATTATTAAAAAATTGAAGGCTAATGATTTTTTTTAAATATTGCTGATAATACAATCTTTTAAAGTCATCATTAAAAAAATCAAATCATACTTATGTCTATATTTTTTGGTTTTTTTCTCTTTACTTATAATTACCTACTTAAATATTTTTTGTATTGTATTTTTGTTAATAATAAAATTTATGCAAGTTTTATGTATTTTTTTTTAATAAATTGATGGGTACATTTTAATATTAATATATATGTAATGATAAAAATATAAAATATTTATTCTTTGGCCTCTTACAAAGTGTATTGAGTACCCTTAATTATTTCCATAATAAAATTAAAAATTTCTTTTTATTAAGTATAAAAAAATATCATTGATATACTTGTTTTACAAAATCTTTATATATATAAAATTATAAATAATTATAATATTAATATTAATATAATAAACTCGACCCCAATCCCATAGTTCTGTGTCCACCATATCTCATGTCTTTCCTTCAAAGAGCAATCTCATAGCCTTAGCAGTCCGTATGGGTGCTATTATACGTGATTATGTTTGGCTCTTATAGTGTACACTATCACCCATCAAACTATTACCAACCTTGCAACACAGCTTCAAAATACGGAAAACCTATATTCTGCTTCTTTAGTCTATTGCAACTTTCAAGAATATATATATATATATACATATATGAAGCATGTTTTCATTTTCAATCAAGATCATAGACAGGAGAAAATTGCAGCACTGTCATCGTCATCCTGTACTAAAATGCCCATGCAAGAGGTCATACAACAAGGTTATCTAAGGTTCATTAAGAGGATTCGACAATGGCGTGTCACGATTACTCATGAAGAGGAAACAGATAGACACGCTCCACTTCACTTGGCTTCAGTTAATCGACACGGCGAAATTGTCAAATTACTATTGCGGAAGGATGCCCACCCATAATAGTTTAACTCGAGTTTTTTTTTTTTTTTTCCCCTAGGAGAGAGGATGATGATATCTAGTTGTCGAAATAGTGGCTTTCACATCCCAAGCTATCCTCAGACCTCCACAACAACTCAGAAACAAGAAAATGGAAACCTCGTACTATTTTTTGGCCTTTCATAGATTTGTTTCAATGTGTATCTTTGCATCTTATAACAATAATAGAGAAACAGTAACAAGGATATTGCTCAAGTTTAAGAGACGGTTCTTAAAAGGTTTGGAAAAATTATACTTTATACTCTTGGTTTTTCTTCCATTTTGTATTTAATCTCCTTCGTCTAGTTCCACTTTGACCGATGTTTTAGGGACACTCGGCAATAGAAATTCTTTTATCCGTGCTATTAAGATTCTTTATAATGTTTAAATAGAAAAGTACCACTAGGAGTTAGAAATAAAAATATCAAATTGATATTTCGTTCTTATCCATCAAGAATATTTACTATCTTTGATAAATATAGTATTTAAAATACTTTATGAACAAATTAACTTAAATTCTAAATATAAGACTAAGATTATAAATACTAGCTACATAAAAATTTTCAACTTCAATTGGCTTTGTGAACATTGATTTGTAGCTACTTAATGATAGATAAACTTTCTAGGACATAATTAAACAAGTTGTAAATAGTGCAAACAGATATCCAACGCTTTAATTATAAAATAATTTGTTATGAAAATAATAGTTTGACTTATTAAAGTTCTTTTAAGATGGTAGATATTTATTTTTAGTTATAACTGTTTCAATTTTGTCGTATGTAGTATTAATATTACGGATGGTGTGATAAATCTAAAATAAAGGAATTATAGAGAAAAGAATGGAGTAATTGAGATGTCTTTTATTTATCAATTTTGAAGAATATATATACACAAGAATATAAGTAACATATGGCAAGCTTAATCTAATTTAGGAAGTAAATAATAGTAATATACAACTAATTATATTTAATACAAATAAAGCAGCTATACATTTAATACAATTAAAGCAGTACATTTTCTAATACTCCCCCTCAAGTTGGAGACTGAATATTGTGAAGTCCCAACTTATTGCGTAGATTCACAAAGTACTCCTTTCTTAATACTTTTTGTAAATATATCTGCTAATTGTGAATGTGAAGGCATAAAGGAATGTTTAATCATTCCATCTTGCATTTTTTCTCGCACTATATGACAGTCTATTTCGATACGCTTTGTACGTTCATGAAAAACTGAATTTGCCGCGATGTGTAAGGCTATTTGATTGTCACAAAACAATGGTGTAGGAGTTGTTTGAGGAACCTTTAAGTCATGTAGTATATGATATAACCAAGTTAGCTCCAAACATGTGTTTGCCATGGCTCAATATTTAGCTTTAGCCGATGATCTAAAGACGTTAGCTTTCTTCTTGGACTTCCATGATATGAGGGAATTTCCAAGGAAGATACAATACCCTGTAATTGATCTTCTTGTCGAGCGACAACCTCCCCAATCTAAATCACAAAAATCTTTTAAGGATAAATTATTATTTGAAAAGAGAAATAGCCCTTGACCCAAAGTACCTTTAATATACTTAACAATTCGAATGGCAGCATCCTAATGAGGTACTTTGGGTTCTTGCATGAACTGGCTCAATGTGCGAACTAAATAAACTATGTCTAGCCTTGTCACTGTCAAATAAATTAATCTGCCTATCAGTCTCCTATACTTTCCTGGATCCTTTAATGGCATTCCATCAATGGGAGTGAGTTTCAAATTTTACTCTATTGGAAAACCATCAGGGTGTGCACCTAGGATTCCTGAATCTTGTAAAATGTCTAACGCATATTTTCTTTGTGACATGAAAATACCTTTTTTAGATCGGAAAAATTCAATACCTAGAAAATATTTCAAGTTCCCAAGATCTTTAATATGGAAGCATTTAAGGAGAAATTTTTTTAGGCACTCCATCTCATATAAATCATTTCCTATGAGAAGTATGACATCGACATATATGAGGATTGCTGTAAAAGAAGTACCTTTAGCCTTAGTGAAGAGTGGATAATCTGCCTTTGATTATTGAAAGCTAACTTTTCAAATGGTGTTTGAAAAAGTGGAAAACGAATTTCTTGATGCTTGTTTAAGTCCATAAAGAGACTTGTTGAGTTGACATATAGTGTTCTCCCCCTATTGACGAAGACCTGATGGAAGCTCCATGTAGACGACTTCATTTAAATTGCCATGAAGGAAGGCATTTTAGACATCTAATTGATGGATGTACCAATTGCGAGCAGCAGCAATAACAAGGAGACATTGAAGTGTTGTAAGCTTGGCAGTAGGTGAAAATGTTTCTTGATATTCAATGCCTTCGAATTGATTGTATCCCTTAGCAACAAGATGAGCTTTGTAGCACTCAATGGTGCCATGTAATCTGTATTTGATTTTGTAAACCCACTTACATCCGATCGGTTTATGATCAACAGGCAGAGGAACTAAGCTCCATGTTTTGTTGAGTTGCAATACTTTTAATTATGTATTCATAACTTGTCACAAATGTGGATCAAGGACAACTTGAGCATAACTTGTGGGTTCAATATCATTGGTAATGCTTGCTAGAAAAGCAGAATGTGAATCTGAAAGGCGGGAATATGAAAGAAAATGGGAGAGTGGATACGAGTATTTGCTTGAGATGACATTAGGAAGTCTCTATGCCACACTGGAGGTCATTTAGGCCTCATTGATTGTTTAGGTGGTGGAGTGGAAGTGTTTGAAATTGGTGATGTTGCGTCAATTTCTGGTGCTAATATAGGAGATTGAGTAATGTTGGTAGGGATAGTGGGATTGGTTTGTATATCTGATGGAGTGATGGAATCATCAATATTGTTTGTTTCTTTTTTCTTAGGTTGTGTAGTAGGAAAAGTTAGTGATGGAATGGGGTTAATTTCTGTTGTTTCATAAATGAAATTAGGAACAGCAAAATCTGAATTTGATTGATCTGATGTCAATGAAAAAGGAAAAGTGGTTTCATGGAACTTGACGTCATTACTAACCAAAAAAAAAAATTGTTTCCATATCATATATTTTGTATCCCTTTTGCCCAATTGGAAATGCAACGTTTGGTACAAGACTTAAATTTATGAATTAGGTGCACAACAGTTGTATAACATAGACAACCAAAGACTTTGAGATGGCCAAGTGATGGTGGTTCAATGTATAGCATTTCAAAAGGAGTTTTATTTGAGAGCAATGGGGATAGTAGTTGATTAATGGTATAAACAACGATTAAGACACATTCACCCCAGAATTCTAATGCTAAATGGGATTGAAAATGTAGTGCAAGTGCTACAATGAGAATGTGGCAATGCTTTCTTTCAACAACTCCATTCTGTTGTAGAGTGTAAACACAAGTTTGTTGATATTCTATGCTATGAAATCTAAAAATATTTCTTGTAGACAAGAATTCCGATCCATTGTTTACTCTAATTGCTTTAACATAGGCACAAAATTGAGTATAAGTAAAATCAATGAAAGATTTTAGAATGCCTTGTGTTTCCGACTTATGTTGCATAAGGAATATCCATGTGCATCTTGTAAAATCATCCACAATGGTAAGGAAGAATCATGCACCTGAGCGTGTGGGTACTTTGTGAGGACCCTAGATATCACAATGTCATAAATCAAATGGAGCATGAGTTGATATAGAACTTAATGGAAAAGGGAGTATGGTTTGTTTTGCCATGGGACAAACAGTACATTTATTGTCATAAGAAATATTATTTGAAGGTAATAATGAAAAAGCTAATTTAAGGCGTAATGGTGATGGATGTCTAAGACGCATATGCTATAGGCTGGAAGGATGTGAGACATGATGATAGGTTGGTGTTCTTTGCAATGGAGGCATGTAATAGAGACCACCATGCTATTTACTCGAGCTAATCATCTTCCCTGTAGCAAAGTCCTGTAAAACACAAAAAGTGGGAAAGAATATGGCACAACAGTTTAAAGCGATAGTGATTTTACTAACAGAAATTAGATTTAAGCGAAAACTAGGAACACATAAAACACCATCTAAGGTAATATTAGAATTGAAAGACACATTGCCAATTGAAGTGATTGGAGTTGTAGATCTAGTTGGTAGATTAACAATTGATATAGATGATGATTGAGTTTTAGTAAAAAGTGTGAAATCTGAGGTTATATGATCAGTGGCCTCACTATCCAATATCCATGGCTTAGTAAATACAGAATTAATTGAAGCATCGAGAAAAGGAGACAGACCTGTTGTGTTTGCATAAGCATTTTTATTACTAGCATTCCGATTTGTGCTTATCATGGATAATGCATGAGAAAGTCGTTGAATTTGTTCTGCAGAAAATTCTTGCAAAATGTTGATCGGATCATGATTTTGGCTTGTTTTGCTCACCTCTTGTGGATAAATTCCGTGTGTAAATTGAGGAGAATCTACTGCATTTGAGAAAGAATTCTTTTGAAATGCTTGTTGTTGTTGTTGTGATTGCCCTCATCGATTGGCTATGATATTTGGTTTCCATGTGCCATTTTTATACCTACACCTATCCTCGATGTGTCCTCTTTTATCACAATGTTTGTAATGAAACTTCAATGTTTGAAAATTCTCAGTTGTGTGGCCTTCTCTATTGCAGTGTTCACAATGCTTGCCCTTTGTTTTTTTAAAAAAAAAATGTTGGAATGGCTTTGAATTGCAGTAATAATGGAGAAATTTTCATTTGTTTCTATTGTCATTTGTCACTGCATTTCATCTTGAATGACAAGCGAATAGGCCTAACAAACATTAGGCAAGAATAAGATAAAAAAATAGAAAACCTAAAGTTAAAGAGGAAAAAAAATAAAATAAAATAAGGAAGAGAAAGAGGAGCAATATTAAATTTAACTTATTAAGGCTATTAGCTTATGAATTCAACCTCATTTTTTTTTCATTTTTAGTAAAACATTTATTGCTAAAATATTATGATATTATAAATTATTAATATTTATTTATTAATATTATTCAATAATATTTTATAGGATAAGTATGAAATACTGTAGAACTTATACTCTATATTCCTTGGAGTATAGGTTCTAAGGTAGATAAAAGGTAAGAAGACCCCATACTCATACCCTACTCTCTGAGGCAAGTTTTAGAAAAATCTAGTCCTATAACCTATTCTGTGATTCTTAATACCTACTCAAAATCTATCTAACCGAATAGGGTATGAATAGTTATCCTGTATAATAAGATAATCTACTCACCCTTAACGGTAATTATACAAATTGGTCTAATAATCCCATTTCGTAAACATTTTTAATCACATAATATTGCAACATTTCCACGTAATGAAAAAGATGTGCTGTGAAAAAATTAAAAAAATACTGCCTATTTATATTAAACTTCTCACTTATTTATAATTGTCAATTTAAATATTCCTTACAATTTATGTGCCAATAACACATGTATTTGCGCACTTTGATAAGTAACTTTAATCAATATCCTTTTCTTTTTTTTTCCACTGCCAAAATTTTGGATGCATGTCTACAGGCTATTGGTGAAGCTTTTAGCGTTTAAGCATATGTGGCTCACTACTACGCTTCTTGTTTTCGGCTTTCGGGGCATAACAGTTTCATAGACAAAATGTACTGGTTTCATGCCAAGTGAAATGTAGATGAAGCCATTGGTGAGGCTTTTACTGTCTATAAACGTGTGGCGGACTACCTCATTCCTTGATTTGAAGGCATGACAGCAATATAGGCAAAAATGTGCCAGTTTCATGCCAAATGAAATGTGACACCTCTAGAGAGTTGTGCAGAGAGTTGTGCAAATTGGTTAGGGCCTTCTGATTCAAACTTTTGGATACAGTCATAAATACTAATGATAGTGACTCTATAAATTTTGTTTTATAGAACAAGGAATATAAGATTAGTTTTGTTAAGGGTATGAAATATTAAATATACTAGTTATTTAATAAAAATTTTAAGTAGTGAGTTCCCTAATATGTGAAAATGGGGATGTTAGTGATG
Source organism: Laguncularia racemosa (assembly GCA_037954665.1). Taxonomy (NCBI): domain Eukaryota; kingdom Viridiplantae; phylum Streptophyta; class Magnoliopsida; order Myrtales; family Combretaceae; genus Laguncularia; species Laguncularia racemosa. Next base: position 5,500,049 of record JBBMOL010000025.1, on the reverse strand, counting down.
GATTAACAAATAAACAAAATGAACAATTATAGGTATAGAATATATTTTGTTAAAATTATTCTAATAACAGGAGTATTTCTTTCTATACTTAAACCTATCCATGCAAGTGTCTACCCTATCTAAATTAAATATGGGTAAGTAAAGTTATAAACCAACAAAGTAACAAAAAATATATATATAATAAATAAATGGAAAATGAATGAACAACAAAACTTTACTGCATTTATAACATGCAAATCGGCCGGGTGTAGGAGAACATATTTAGCTCCAACTCTTAGCTACAAAGGAGAAAACATCACCGAGGAAAAAGCTCATCACTGCTACCAAACCCTACGCTCTCAGATTTCTTTCAAGTTTGTAACATGCAACCGTAAGGAACATAGTAGCAGTAGATAGAGAGGAGAATACAAGTGGATTTTAGCAAAAATATGGAAGAAAATAAGAAAATATAGAGAAATCCGGAGCGGAGGTATTTCGTGGGGTTATTTGCAAGCTACTATCGAACGCCTTTGAGGGCAGAAAGAGGCGAGCGTGTGAAGTCCGACCGATAACGTCCAGACCACCGGCGGTGACTAGAGCAACGAGCGCCGGTGCATAAATGATATTTCGCTCTTTGACAAGCGGGTAACCGATAAGCTGAGCTCAGGTGAGTATGTAGGACCTTTCTCGATTGAATGAGGATTGAGTTCTCCGCATATTGTGCTGGTTATTTAAGTGTGTAGTTTCCAATGGACATCACTTAAGTGAATCCAGAACGAACTGCTTAATTGTTTCTCTTATGGCTGACTGAGTGATTATTTGGTTAATAATTATGTAACATTGATACTTATTGGATATAGCTTGGAATTGACATGGTTGTATTGGTGCCACGGCTATAAGAGCTACAGGTCAGTTTTTCAAAGCTAGATTTTTTGTTAAGAAAATACACAGTTTAGTAAATTTGTGTTGAGTGGCATATAGAGATTGCATTTGCTCGATTTTATGCTTGGTTAGAATTGCTCAATGCACTCTTTTATTTACTCGGTTAGAGCTGCCTAGCGTACTCTATGTTGCTAAGTTAATGTTCAGTTTATTGCTCGGTTTGAGCCATTAAATGCTGCTCATCTAGGATTCTGACCAGTTCACAGCACGTGCATTAACATGGCATCATGTGTGTATGCTTGAGTTGCTGACAATATTCTTGTCAGTGTTATTATTATTACTACTTATAGAGATTCTCACTTTGCTTTATGAAAAGCGAAAGGGTTGGTGTTTTATCGACCTCAGGCGCAAGTATAAGTATCTAAGATGACAATCATTTTTGGGAATTTTCAAAGCGTTAATCCAACTAGAAGAAAACTTGGACTCTTGAATGCCCTTTGAGTATCATGTATCGTTAAGATTTCGTTGTAAATAGGTTTTCGATCAAATGTAAATATGTAAGGCAAAAATGTTGTCTATCAATGGTCTGTAAATCTTAACAAAGGTGGCCAAGAGGTTTGGATGATTTCTACTCTTTAAGTGTTGATCCACTCAACAGGTGATGATGTTTGGAAATTTTAGTACAGGCTAAAGGTGCGAGGAGAGCAAATTTTCAGGAATGTTTGGAAGGACAGATGATAATAATAAATTGTGAAGAGCTGGTATCGAGTTCTTGTGTAATTGCTTTGAACTGGATACAAGTAAAGACAATACTTAGCCTAATCCATATATTAAGGATGGCAAGATGATTCCTCATTTCAGTTTCCTAATTGTGTGGACTGATTGAGTAGCAAATAATGGGGAGACCTAGAAATCGGATCATTTCATGAAATATTGATTATGAAATTTCCTAACCAATTAGTTTCATTATCAACCAATTCTTGAGAGCTATAAATTCCAGACTCCACGGTAAATTTAATCACAGTAGATTTTTTAGCTGATTTTTACGAAATTGCACCACCACCAAGGATGAAAAAGTAATTCGCAGTAGATTTATCTCTTGTAAGTTAGAGACACGATGGGCTTCACTATATCCATGTAATACGATAAGAAGTCCATTATACGAAATACTGCGATTCATCTCTTTCACACAAAGCTTTACTAACCCTTACATCTATGAGACAACTGCATTTTTGGTGGTTTCCCATATACATATATAGTTTAAAATACATGATCTAGTAAAGAAAAAGGGAAAATCTATTAGAAGGAACTGAGTTTTCGTAAATTTTTTATTTTAGGAACTATGTTTTTTTTTTTTTTTTCAATTTGAAGATCAAACTGTGGCCTTGTAACTGAGAGAAATAAATATCCTAATTTGATATATTTTTAAAATTTTAGGTGTTAAAATAGAAAATTTTAAAATATAGCTCTTAAAATGAAAAAAAAAAATTAAATCCTCTCGGTATATTTTTACTGCAAAGAAAATGTTTCCTTCACCCGCAACTCATTTCGCCACTTTTTCCATATAATAACAAATATAATTACACCTATACAATTTTTTTTTATCGTACCTAATGGTTATGTTTTATTAAATCTGTTGCCCCTTTTAAGTTTTTCTGATCATTATTAAATTCCATACCAGTTTAAGTGCGAAGAATAAAATAAAATAATATATATATTTATAAAAAAAAAAAAAAAAACAGTGCTAAGCGCTAGTCTTATTTTACAAATGTTATCCATTTAATGAATTTCAAAAGTATAATATTCAAGCACTTTTTTTATTAATTAATTTTTAGGGTGAGCAAATAAATCGATTGTACGCCATTAAATAGGTATTGAGTAGATATTAAGAATTATAAGATAAATTTTAGATATAGATTTTCTGAAACTTACTTGCACTAGATAAAGTATAAGTACAAGGTCTCCACCTCGTACCCATCCTAGAACCCTTACATTAATGTATACAAGTGTATCGGTTGCAAGGTAAACTATAACCACCCTACAAAAAATTATAAAATAATATTGATAAATAAATAATAAATAATAATATTAATTTTTTTTTACTAATCATTGTTTTAGTAAAAAGAAAAAAGAAAACAAAGCCCATAGTTAGAAGCCTTAAATAGTTAAACCTAATACCATATCCCTCACTTTACGTTTTCTATTATTTCCCTTACTCTTTTCAATTTTCCTCCCTAACTTTACGTTTTTCATTCTTTTTTCTTATTATTACTTATTTACTAAGCAATATAATCACATAAACTTAAAATAATAAATATGAAAAAAAAAATTTAATTTCATAGATTTTGCTCAGATTTCATTAATTTTACCTCTAAAGAACTTGTAATTTTATACATATATTATTTTTTTAATATCATATAAATTTGAAATTTATAAAAAGAAAAGTAAAATTTACAGGTTACATAAAGTACCATGCATCTTGTAAGTTTTATAAAGTATAAGTTCGAAAATAGTTCTAAGATACTTTAAGGTGGATTCTAGTCTCCATATTCAAGAACACGCTCCTTGCAAGATAGGGTATGGATAGGACCTAAACCTTACCCATCTTGCAACTGCTCGCCACTATTAATTTGTATCAATCAATATTAAAAAACAAAAAAAAAATCTTTTAGGATCTCTTGACTTAGTAACATTAGATTATGATCAAAAGCATGAAATATTACGAGTTTTCAACATCCACTCTCGCACAAGTATAATTCTATAGTCAATTATTAAATGAAATAGGCATGTTATAAACTCTTTAATTTGTTATAAATAGAATAAACTTCCTCAATAATAATACATTGAAAGTGCAATCAGCTCTGGGATTCTTAGATGAACGACTGGTGTACAATTGACATTGAGATAATCTTCTAATGTTTCAAAAAAATAAAAATTGTTGAGATAAATCATAGAATATTTTATACTTAAAAAAATTGTTTTTTTTAATTGCTCTTTTTATTACACTTGCAGTATTAAGTTAGATATCATATATGGCTTACTTATCTTAAAAATTATATAAAATATATATATTAGTTTCATATTTTCTATTTTTATTCTATCAATTGATAGTTAAACTTTAATTATAATATTTGACGCTAATGAGAGAAATTTCTGGATCTGTCTCTATGCATTATGTACTATCTTATCTAACTGTAGTGTGAGAATTCAAAGGAAAAAGAAATTTATGATTGATAAAAGATACATTTATTTTTTTCTTGGTTTTTTATAGTTGCACATGCAACATTAGCATATCATCATCATTATTATTACATCGATGTTTCTTTACTCATTTTGATGCCTATAGTTATACTTGGTCTTTTCTAGTTTCCTTACTAATCTCGTCTGACTCTAAGAAAACCTCTCAAACGTAATCAAAAGTTGTGAGATACATGATGAATCCATTTTTGAAGCGTTAGGGATCATGTGCCATTTTGTCCTTCGTATTTGTTGGCATAAGATAACTAAATAACGCCTGAAAAATAAATGAAAGTCTCATGATGTTTAAAAGTCTAAAATATCTAATGAAATTGACCTAGGTTATAGCACAATAAGGCTACTTAGCCCTTCGACATATAGGAAATAAGAAAAAAAAGCGCACATATAAATTGCAATCATCAATGTAAGTACTAAATAGATTTATTATGTGAACAATGGCTTTGGTAAAAGAGTATGGTGTAAGAACAGGAGTTCATTGAAATATGACTTGATCTTCTAAACAGTGTGGTCGAGAGTAATTTGAGAGGTTCTTCTTTTGACTGACAAATAAAGGATGTAACTAATGTAACAAATGTCGACTACATAAGCAGAAATCATACATTATAAATATAGGATTAACTTGAGTCTCATATCACACCTTCAAAGAACAAATCTCATGGCTTTAGCGGTCCTTATGCGTAGGATAATACATGATTATGTTTGGCTGCTGTAGTAAGTAGCCCCTATCACGTATCCAAGCTATTACCCCCTCCAACACAGCTTCAAAACGAGGAAAACCTATATTCTGGTTCTTTAGTCTATTGCACCTTTCCAGAATAGGAAATATTTTTCGCAATCCCTTTCAATACATCTTATTGTGTGCTTTCTTGTCGTAGTCAAGAATCATAGACAGTAGAAAATTGCAGCATTGTCATCATCATCCTATATCGAAATGCCCATGCACGAGGTCATACAAGGTGGTCATCCAGAGTTCACTAAGAGGATTCGACATTGGCATGTCGCGATTACTCATGAAGAGGAAACAGGAAGACGCACTCCGCTTCACATGGCTGCAGTCAATGGACACGTGATATTGTCAAATGACCATCAGGGCGATCGCGGACCATTGCTTTAGGTAGGATGATCATGGAAGGACGCCGATTCACTTAGTTGCAACATATAGGTTCAATTTTGGGTATGAGTAAACAAATCTAGAGCTTTGGCTTATTGTCGATATTGCTGTCAATAGTGTGGTCTATTGAAGTGGATCGATTTTCCTCATATTGCAAGTTTTTGCTTCAATTCTTTATTGGGGTGAAAAATTATATCGACCAAAGTTAATTTGTTTTTGTTTATTTGTATTGATTCAATGGACATTTCATAAGAATTCTAACATATAGCATATTCGGGATTAACTTTCAAATCAATGTTAGCTTCGATACAACCGTCATACTTTCTGTCTTCTAAGACTAAATTCAAATTGGTGGATCGTATTTATAAGTATCATCATAATGAATATGCATTTATATATATTTAAATGGCAATGTAATTAGTGATTCATACCGTGGTTGTCTTCGAATATAAATTTTGAAAATGAAATATGAAATATCTAAAATCTATTATAAACATTCTAAAATTATATTCAACATTTCCCCAAATTCAAATGGTTTGTTAAAATAAATATTGAGTCTATATGACCAAGTGTGATATATATTGGTTATTTTTGGGATTGTGAATCTAAGAAAATAAAACATAACCTATAGATAGAGATGATTGGCAGTGGAACAGTGATATCAATTGTCTCCACTAAGCATCTGGATTTTTATTTATTTATTTTTAGCCTAAACTAAATATAACAACTACTGTTTGGATGGGAAGAATTGAATCCGATCCGCCCATTGAAAAATCTATATTCATAACATTAATCTATATGGTCTTGGCTTCAGATAAAAATAAATTTATTATAATTCTAAAGAAGGAAAGGCGGAAACATGATGGTTACAGCTTATACTAAAGATGATAAACAAAAGGAGTGCGCTCGGATTGAAGTCTCCTTCCATGCACACCTTTCCTTAATGTCCTTTTTTTATCACTTTTAGTTGCTTATAAAGCTTATAAAGGCCCGAGAAAAGAACTTAAATAACGTCTCTCAATTCTCGAAACAACGGTTTTGGGTGAAAAAGGCCCTTCTGATCCCCCCTTTTAGTTATGAATTAGCTTTACAGGCCCATACATATGCTTTTGCTTTGCAGAACGCGATGTTCTTTTTCCCTTTTTCTCTTATCAAAGGCCGACAAAAAAGCACACAAAAATGTGCAAGCTTTTCGTGCATGTCCGAAATCATAGCCTCCCTAATAGCACGAACAGAAATATATTATACTATATATATATATATATATATATATATGTAAAGTATAAAATGCTTGATAACAATATTGTTTGTTCCCTCATTTGTAATTAATCCATGATGAATTCAAATTTAAAAGAGACAAAAACTAAAAATTATCGAACCTATAATATAGGGTTTTAAGAATAAAGCTGAAGAATTTTTCTTAATAAAAAAAAAAAAAAAAAACTGTATCATATGAGCATTTTAAGAAACTATATAGGATTATGTAGGAATCTTGAAGTCAAAGATAGTTTAAGAATTCACAAAGTTCCTTAAAATTTTAAAAGCTTTATCTCTAAAAACCTTATACCACGGGCCAAATATTTCTTTTACTACATACAAAACACTTTTAAAATATACAAAGACAAAAATAAATAAAGGAAGAAAGAAAAATATAAAAAAAAAAAAAAATACGGGGAGAAGTGAGGGAAGGAACCCTTGTGAAACTTCTGTCGTGGGGGAAAAACTTACAAGAATAGAAAAAAATACGGCTGAGAAGTTATGACATTTGCAAATATCAAGTTTAGCTGGTAGCACAGATAGGACAACAGCTACAATTTAATTTCCCAATTAAGCTTAGGTCCATAATACGATTTAACTCATTATAAAGGTTTTATCAAACAAAAGGATGATTTTTCATGTTTTCATGAATACTAATGTGATGGCTCAAAATAATTAATATATCATATGGACTCTTGGAGAAAAGTAGTATTGATTTATGAGGACAAATACTAAGTCAATTCTAATTAGAGATTTTCGAACCAACTAGTCAAAATATAACCAAAAAAAAAAAAAAGAAAGAAAAGAAAGAAAAACTATTAGCCACCTATTAGCTTGGCTGCTGATGGATGGAAGAATTGCATGTTTAAAGGGACACTTTTGGACGTAATTGATAAAATGGCTTATTAATCAATTGTTAACTTGATTATTAAAGGTATTGTAGTTAATATAGCAAATATGGCTTTATACATTAAGGATAACTCATTAATCACTTCAATGAAGAGATTTTTGAACTTAGGTCGCTAAATTGATGAATGGATGAAAGTAAGTCCATGAACATTTGAAAGTAGATCTAATAAGTCATCAAAATGTGCAAGTTGAAACAAATTTGAAAGGCCACAAAGTTCCATCAAGTTGTTGTTCAGTGTGGTGTATCCCCACGAGAAGAAGAGTGACAAACAATAACTTTATGGAATTACCACCAGTGTCCAAATTCGTATCAAGTTGTATATTTTGTCGACTCACCATGGAAAATAAAACTCAAAGCCAAAAAAATATATTCCCGTATACTAAATGGGAAAGTTGCAAGTGACACCGCCGACCTTCATTCTTTTTTACTCTTTTATTTCATTTTCAGCTTCTTTTTTTTATCTCCTTTTAAGAGTAAAAGATAAAATACAAAGAGTTGGTCCAATAATCATCTTCGTCGGCTCAAAAGCCATGAGTCCGTGTCTGCATGTCATCTTCATTGTCATTATTTATTTCTACGGTCCTCTCTTAGGTTCAATCTAATGTAGCTCCTCCTTTTTTCCCCCGTTTCCTGTGGTCCACACGGCAAACCCCATGAGAATTCCAACTTGGCGTTCTGTGTCTTATGACCTCAATGTGACACTGCTAACTTTGGCTCTCCTGAAACAGACATTGTGCTTGTTTTTCTCTTATTTATTTCATGCTTTATATGTCTTTTTATTATGATTAGTTCCTATGTCCTAACAAACCGCTTTGGAAAGAAATGTATTTAAAGGCTTGGCCATCTAGCCTTATGGCAATACAACTAAAATAGCTCCAATCAATGGGTGCCTGAGCAAGAAATGATTTATTACGAGTGAGCTGATATGAGTAATAAGTGGACAGGATATGATAACAAATGTGATGTTTTACATTGTGTTAGGATAAATATTATGAGTGATTATAAAACTTTCACATGTCAAAATTTTATTTGTTTGTGTCTATTACTAGGTAATTCACATAGTGCATTACCCTACTAAAGGCTTTCTCGTCCTCTAAACAATTGTTGAAGACTTGAAAAAGGAAAATGTCCACATATTTTAAAATTGACTACATACTTTAAAAAAAAAAAAAGTGAATGGATGAAAAAGTAATAAATTTCTTTATTGGAATTCTCAATAAGTTTACTAATAGCATTCATTAACATTTTTTAATAAAAATAGGTATACCAAAGTTTTCAAGAGAATCCTAGCATAATAACTTTATTCTTATTTCACATAATAAAGATTATATATTCAAAACGCAAAAAAAAAATAAATAAATAAAAATCTAAAAGAAAACTAGCTCTTACAACTCAAATTCACCTAGATATTAGTTTAAAATTAGGTATCATGGGATTGCGTGAATTATACCATCAAAAGAAATTGTTACATCATGAATAGACACCATAAAGGATAAGGTTTCTCACCATGAAGAAACCAACCACAAGAGCCCTAAAACTTGCTATAAAAGTGTTCTTATAGCAAAATATGTCATTGCATGAGCCTTCTAAGTAAGCTTCACCGCTTAAAATAGATGTTGTTTTATATCTCTAATTCAGTGCCACTCCATGTTTAAGTAATCATGACAAGGACACCAAATAGAGTCACTGAACTCTCGGGTGAACTTCAATGCTACATGAAGGAAATTCCTAACTCCCACAATATATAAGCTAAAATAGAAATGATCCAATTAGAGGTTCCAGTAGCCTTTAGTATGGGTAGAGTAGCATCTGAAAATATAAAGAAACAAGTAAAGGTTTACTTGTGTTTTTGGTTATAGAAGGATAGTTGATATAGCATAAGCACCCAAAAGGTCATAGATACTACAATATAAGGTGGGGGAGGGGGGTATAGGTAGGTTTAGGTATTGGAACAATTTAAGTAGGGATTTACTCCCTACAATGTGAAGGGAGATTTTTTATGTCATTTATGGTTATGAGTTGTTGCATCAATTGGGAAGGTGAAGATTAAATTGGCATAAATCTAGATCTTTATAGTTGATCATGTGATGTAACAACTTTTATATTTCTAAAATCCCATTCTCTTAGGCTATATAGGGATAAAAGAGTTGAAGATGAAAGCCATTGTTCCTTAGATAGGTGCTTCAACATATCATTATTGACATATTTATCACCATTTTTTACTGTAGACTACTTTAATAGAAGTAGATAAATAATTTTTAAGTAGACTTCTAGATTGGTAAAATATAACACAACTTCATAATAATTATACATTTGAAAAATCTTAGAGATCTAAGAACAATCATCAAGGTACATAGTAGTGAAACCTTAGGTTTAACCTAATTGTTAATTACTGCTCATCAATATGAATGATGTCTAATAGATTTAATACTCTTAGAGTGAGTAAAGGATAAATGGTTGCACTTTTTGCCACTGCATGGACAAGGATTAGATAACTTTAGAGATGCCACAACTCAAATGCTTTTATCTAATTAAGCTTATTGAGAATTAATTGTCCATGTGACATAATTGGGAATACCATATTTTAGACAATTAACATCATAAAAAATTGTTGAGGATGAATTGGAGAGAAGTGAGAAAATAAGGACATTTAACTTCATAACCAACTAAATAAATGGGTTTAAATAAATATATAGGTCTTCAAATTCTAAATTCATGATCTACTATTATTTCAAATGATGTAACATATTATTGATATTGCTTAATTAGAGACAAGGTTTTGAAACCTTAGATTGATGTACAATGATGAAAATGTTCTTATATACACAATACATAAAGTAATAGTTGTAAAGTGTGAACCTCTCCTCCACTACAACATGAGTACACTTATTGGAATATCACCTCAAAGATAGTTGTACACTGGAAAATAGTGACAAAGATGAAGTATAGGTAAAGTAAGATGGAGTAAAGGAAATATGAGAAACATATTGAGAAACAAGATAAAAATGGCACATTTTCAAGTACCTTTTCAAAGTAAATAATAAGAATAAATATTAGCATAATTTAAAAATTACTATTTAAATATTTAGGTGTTTTATTTAATTTTACTTCCATACTTTAAATTTGTTAAATACCTTAATCAATAAAATTTTGTTTGTCAAAATTACTACTTTTTTCATCTGCCCTAATGATCATCATCTAAGACCAATGAGCATTTGTGACGTGTGATGCACTCGAATCTAACCGATCATTTTAAGTTTTAAATTTATAACCAATAAAATCTGCTATCGAGCTAGGTAGTGTACTTATCGACTATAGTATAGATTTAACAGATATTGTCCTCTAGGATCTAGAAAACAAATACTAGTATTAACTTTCTCTACTTTCTAATATAATTTATGATGTGGAAATTATGAATTAAATTAACAACTAACAAATCCTAGTAACCCTTAAATTGAATGATATTGTCTAAAAAAATGTATTCAATCACAAAATTTATCCCTCATCTTGTTCCACCCTAACCCTTAAATTGTCAAAATAAGATATCGATTAATGAATCAATTTACACTTTGCATTGTAGGAATTCTCAAGTAAAATCAATTACTCCCTCGAGTTAATCAATTCTTAATCATACATAAGATAATGGAGACCTCTCCCTCACTACCGTTAAGCAAGATCTCATTAAGTCCACAAATTCCAATAAATTGCATAAAATCAATGTTTTCCTACCTCTAGGTAAAGCATGTAATCTCTCTATTCATGAAGATCTAATTTACTAGACAAAACCTCTTTCAATCTAATAAAAATCAGACATGCAATCAATTTGCGTGCATAAATCAATCACAAGAATACTGAAAAAACATGAATAGATGCAAAGATATAAATAAATCATTAATCAATCAATGGTTCAGCACGTGAGTTAGGGTCTCACAAGATGAAAGATATAAAGAATTACTCCTCCATGGAGTTTTCAATAAAAACAGAGAATCTAGATAAATAGAATTGATTCATGCTAAAAAGAATAATCCCTTGATTTAATCCCCCTAGCTTACTTCCTTTGTTTGATGAGTCATATCCAATCAATGAAATCATTCATATTCCCTTTTTTTTTAGATACATTTAACTTCCAAAACCCACAAAAATAGCATTTTGTTATTAAAACCTCAAAGGACAAGTTACTAGGTCTCCCCCCTACAATCATGAGCCAACTTAGTGTTCAAAACGGCACATTGTCAAATGCCTTTTCAAAGTAAATAATAAGAATAAATATTAGCATAATGTAAAAATTACTATTTGAATTTTTAGGTGTTTTATTTAATTTTACTTCCATACTTTAAATTTGTTAAATACCTTAATCAATAAAAAAAATTGTCAAAATTACTACTTTTTTCATCTACCCTAATGATCATCATCTAAGACCAATGAGCATTTGTGATGTGATCATGAGTCTTAAGGTCATGACCCGAGCCATGAACACCAACCCATAAAAGCTAAGGGAGTGATCGAGTCAAGTCAAGAAGAAACTTGGATTTCTTTCTCCATTTGTGCAAGAAAATAAGGCAAAAATTGTAGGATTCAATGCTACCATCCAACTAGTAGAATCTACCATCAATATGGTAGACACATTAGGAGCTACCATCCCCCTAGCAAAATCTACCATCTTATTGGTAGACCATATACCATCTAGATGATAGAAGCTACTACCCCATTGTCAACCAATGGTGTACTAAGTATTGAACAATTCATGTTACCATCCAAATAGTAGCTTATTTTTCAGCCAATTTTAAGTCCATGTTTTTATTGTGCAATTACCAATTTTCTCTTGTAACACACAAATCATTATAATTAGGATTTTTTTTATCATTTGTAGGCAAAAGACTCTATTGTTAATATATGATTGAAAGTTCATCTTCTCAATTGAATCAGTTCTTATCAATTCCATTTATTGGATTGTCATGAACACCATTTTTATTAGTCTTTCATGAGATTGTGGTGAGTGTTTCTCAATTATTTCTAGAAAATTGTGAGTTGTATCAATCTCTCGATTTAACCACCCTAGCTTAGTTCCCTTGTTTGATGAGTCATATCGAATCAATGAAATCTTCAAATACATTTAACTTCTAAAACCCACAAAAATAGCATTTTGTTATTTAAACCCAAAAGGACAAGTTACTAGGTCTCCCCCCTGCAATCATGAGCCAACTTGGTGTTTATCCTTTGCTCATATCAAATTTTTATATCATCTTCCTAAAGACAATAAAGGAACTAAATTTAATAAATGAAATTTCAATGAAATAAGACATATGGGGATTCGAAAATTTTAGTTTGAATAGTAAATGTTTGATTGAGTATTGTATTTAATAATTTCAATTTTTTTGTGGAAACCAAAAACTATTCAAAATTATTTTTATGTCATTCCAAAAATGTTTGAATAATAATGGGACAATATCTTCAGGTTAGATTTCGAAACTACCCCTTTTTCCTCTATCCGACGGAGATAGAGCAGAGTGATAGCTTTTTTTTGACAAAGACGACTCGGAAAAAGTTGTTAAAGTCAGTGCTGACCTTCAATTTCTTACCTCGGTTAGTGGTGTACAGCTAGATTGCAAAGGTCAATTCGGTTTTTGGACATTTTTGTATTGTGTTTGTTTGTGTTACTAAGTGTGAAATTGAGTGAGGAAACCAATGTCCACTATTTGTCTAAGGTTGAAATGCGCAAGAATACAAGTTTTCAACTTCTTCATGATTTAACATTTTAATGCCCTAGTAGAAAGCAATAGTCCATTGCCATTGCCATTTACATTGTATTGCGACTTTTTCCCATTCCAATTTTTATTCTCGTGTGTTTGCTCTATAACATAAAGATTCGGAATTGAATTTGCTCTTATATTTGTTTATAAGAGTTTTAGTGTGGATAAAAGGAAGTTAATCACAAAATATTTATCAATTATTTTATTTTTTTTAATTTAGTTCTTATTGAAAATAAGAGTAAATCGGATTTCGTGGAATCTTATTTCATAAATTATTCTAAGGTGGTTTAAATGAATACGTCTAATATATAACTGTAATGCTGTTAATTGCTCGTGATCTTGACAGAACAGTGGGTGGTAGGAATCAAACTTCCAAGAGTAGTAGTATCTCGTGGCCCACGGGAGCAACTTTTATTTATTTTAAGAGATGTATTCTTATCAAGATCTTCTAAAAGCAATGGATTTTTTTTTTAACTATGTTTATAATTAGAAAACAAGAAAATTAAATTTAATCCATCAAACTAAAAAACTCATGTTTATATTACTAACTTACAAGAGAATTAGCCGATAGAATTAAATTATATGCAATCATATTCTATAAATTAATATCAAACGATACCATATCCTTGGACATCAAGATGATATGATTGTAAATTTGTGAAAATTTTCATTTTTTTTTTCTTTGTCGCGATTGGCCTTTTTAATATATTTTCGAAATAATGACACTCGAAATTATTGTTGCCATTCTTTTCGGCCAATGTTTCCCAAATCTATTTCTTAGGAGGATAATTAACTCAAAACCCTAGATTAAACTTCTAATCCAAATAATTCCTTTTATTTCAAAATAAATTAATTAAGGCATTGATGTCAATAGATCGCTTAAAGAAGAGTTTCAAATGAAAATGCTCCAAAGATCACTTAATGTTTTAAGGGTAACTAAATTATAAAGGCACCCCATTATAATTGCTTTGTGTGTGCTTAACTCTTCAATATTTGAAATTAAGCATTTAGACCAATAAATCTTTAAAAATAATACTTTTATATTGTATTTTACTATTTTGTCCTTAAATAAAACAATTAAAAATACTAAGAACTGAAAAAGAACTAAAACCAAAAGGTAAAATGATCATATATGAGTTTAGAAACACATCTTTCAACATTGGAGATCAAAATACTTAATTTTAAGGATGATAGGACTAAACACATATAAAATAAATATAAGAAAGTGGAATTACAATTCACCCATTTTAAATAGACTTCACTAAAAAATGATGATTTATTAGCAATGAGGCAATGATCTTGTGGTTTAACCTATGAGGTCGGCTGATGTTAGGGCTTCAATTTTCCTCATCTCTTTTCTTCATTTATAAAGGTTGTTACTCTAAAAACAGGTTGTATGTCGATGCGGAAGCAAAACAAATAAAATCGTTACAAAACAGTCAACAAATGAAAAAAAAAAAAAAAGTTTAGGAAAAGAAGAAAACAACTCTCGATAAATACATGGAGAACTGTAAACAAACCTGGGATGAAAAGTCATAAGAGCGAGGTGCCGAATTCAATATACCGGGTATTAAGTTTAAATAAAATAGTGACTCCCTCGTATGCATAAAACTCTACTATAAGTCTACATATAGGCCCCAAATACGTAACAAATATATACATCTAATAAAACAAAATGAGAAACAAATCAAGGCAGGTCTGAAATAATCTTAGTCGGCTAACATTAAAATGGCAGTTGACCTCCTCGTCGGTTCAACCACCCATTGCTTATACCTAGTCAACTAGCTCGTGGCTCTAACCAATTGGGTCATGATCTCAATCACTCAAAATTCTAAATTTTAACTTTACTTTAGGTTTTACAACCATAAATATTTATTGTATTTCAGATCATCTCTTCGCACTACACCCAATTTACGTAACACCCCGAATGAGCAGTAACTCCTTGCACCAACCAGGAGCTACCACCGCTATACCTCATTCTAATCCCAGTCTGGCAATAGCCATTGGGCTTGTATTCACACTGATAAAATATACAACAATAATGATAATAAGATGATCTTTTGAATATGACCTCCAATATAGAATGATATCCCAGTCTTATTTGGATTTATTTGACATAGGCCCGAAACCAATGAACAGTATAACATCATTTATCAAGTCGAAAGGAAAATGCAATGATAAGGAGAAAGTGCTGAACAGTTGTGTTGGCTTTGTAAGATTGGATAGATATGAGGAGTCCGACGCCCGACGTCTCCCTACCTATAAAGATTTTGTTTCCTCAAAAACGGAAAGGATGACTGTTTGGATTTGAACTCTAACAAAGTGACTCTCCGATTGTATTTACTCATAATGACCTGAAACGTGTACACCCTGTATCAAAAACAAGTGAAACCTATCATCATTATTATGTCAAAAGAAAGGAGAAAGAATTTGACAAAGAGGTGGCATATAAAAACATTATATGAATATGTAGTCAATGCAAATGACTACATAAATTAATGACAAAGAGGTGGCATATAGGACATTATAAAACATTCATTTTTTATGTCCTACGGGTTAAAAATAAAGGTCTCCGGTCCATTAGTCAATGCCAATTAATATGTCTAAAATTTTATGTATTTAAAAATGATTGCTCATTTAAAAAAAAAAAAAAATGCATGTGACTATGTAGAAATTTCCCTCTTTAACCCTTAACAATTGTATTAGGGCATTAACGGTTTCAAAAATATTTTAAGAGTTTTGTTAACGTGTAATTTAAGTTATTAATTAGCAAGTATGGAAAAGATTTGCTCATCACTCTAAGGTTGAAAAGAAAACTTTTCTATCCTTCCATATTATAAAATGTTTTCCTATTGAATTTGTATTAGATATATATATATATATTATTGTTAATTATATATGATGTAATATCGTAAATAAAATAAAACCAAAAGCAAAAGTAAAGAAAATAATAATGTTTTAGTAATAGGGATATTTTGAACATTTTGCGGTTACTTATTTATACCCCTTATTACTTGTCTACCTCCTATTTTCCTTTTCTGCACCATGAATACACTAGAAGCCTTTGCAAACATACATAACATAATCCAGTGTAATTCGACACAAATCAACATGATTCAACTAGGTAGGACTCTTAATTGTTATCATAGGTTATTCAAATCTTTAATCCTAGTTATCTGAATATTGTGTGATGGATTATTAACAGTTTAAGGGATAAAGAGACGCAAAAATAGTGAAACAAGTTTGTGGGATCAAGCGAAAGTTGTAATTGTTCAATCAAATTGAAGCAAATAAGTAATTCATAATCATGTAGAAATAATATTTTGATTTTTGATCAAATTAGGATTGATTGGTTGCAGAAGAAATTAGGGTTTTGCACAATTCTAAGTGTTCTGAGAGGATCACAGGTAAAGATCACGACCGTGATTGTGCCCGTGAACATGTAAGCAATTCACAAGGCATGGTTGAGAGTAGAAAGAATTGCGTTTTCACTCAAGGAAGTTCGCAACCAAGGATCATGCTTGTGATCATAACTATATACCCACAAGTTAAACACGCCTACGTTTATGCCCAGTTCTCTTTGATCATAGGTAAAGATGGGCACGGTACAATTCGATATGGTTTATCCCTCAAACCAAACCGAACCATATATTACAATTTAGTTTTTTTTTTCCTAAATCGAACCTAATTATACGATTCAATTCGTAATTTTTTCAAACCTAAAGAAAAGTTCAATCTTGTTCGATTTACGATTCGAACTGTTTTTATATATGTTATTAATTTTTTTTCATATGCAAGTCAATAAGTTATGGAAAATTATATTTGATATAAAAATATTTAATTTATTATCAATTTTCTGATATTATTCACTATCTCAAATATCCATTTGATATATTTAAGGAGGTTTTATTATCTCTCTCAAGGTAATTATGGTTTTTATATTGGTAAATAAGCAAGCATACAAAATTAAAAAAATAGTGATAGGTTACTTAATGAAAACAAATAAGAGGAAAAGTTGAACAAGTGATATGGAATCCTTTTTTTTAACCATACATTCCCTAAACTTTTATTATCATTTTCTTTTTTTCTTTACTTCTCATGATTCGGTTTAATTCATAATTTTTCAAACTTAAAATAATGGTTTGAACCCAACTTATGATTCAATCTAATCTAATTCAATTCACTGTTTGACCACTTTTTTTTTTTTTTTTCTGAACCCTAGTCATAGAAAGGTTCACAATCAAGACACATGCCCATGAACCCCTCCTATGAACCTCTAAGGGAAGCTAAACTACAATTTTCTTTTATCTTTTGTTTTCCAACACATGTCCAAACCAATCTAAGACTACTAGAATGCAAAATATCACTAGTTAAGGCTATCAAAATAGTTATCTATGTACTTTTGATCAGGTTTTGGATTAAGTAGATTCAGTTATCGAGCGTATAGGGGAATTCCAAGTACGTGTTTACCTTATTTGTTGGTTGTGTTTGATAGTGTAGTTTACTAAATGAACTTAACTGATATTAAACCTAAATGTGTATATTACTTGTGGTTGGCTTAAACTAGGTCTTACAATGGCACATCCCTAAGAGACACCATGATGATCAATATACGATGTTGTTGCTAGTAAAGTCCTATACCAAAATGATCTACGGTAGATTTTAGGAGTATTGAGGCTTGCAATGGCAGTTCCCAATATCATTTAGAAAGTTAGGGTCAAAAGTAATAATTCCCAAGAGTGTGGCAAGGTCATGAGTAGAGGTGGGCAAAAAAATGGATTGAACCATGAACCAAACCGAATCGTATGTTAGGATTAAGCCACCTTTTTAAATTCAAAAAAAAAAAAATTGTAAACCAAACAAAACCGAATCGTTTCAAATCGAACCTAACTGTAAAAAGTAAAGAAAAAGAAAATAGTGGTGAAAATCTAGAAAACGTATTACTAAAAAAGAGGTTTCCATATTACTTATTCAATTCTTCTTCTTATTTGGTTTTCATCAAGTAACTTGCTATTTTTTATTTTTTACTTTTGTTTATTAACTAATATAGAAAATATAATTATCTTGAAAAAAAACAATAAAATCTCTTTAAAAATAACAAATGAGTATTGAAGATGGTGAATGATATTGAAGAAATAATAATAAACTAAAAATATTTTAGGTCAAGTATAATTTTTCATAACTTATTGAATTGTATATAAAAAAAATTAATAAGACACGTAAAATGGTTTGAATCGTCAATTGAACCAAATTGAACCTTTTTTTTTAGGTTCAAAAAAATTATAAACTGAACCATATATAGTTAGGTTTGATTTAAAAAAAAAAAAACCCGAATCATAATATACAGTTCAGTTCAATTATGCCTACCCCTAGTCATGAGTGCCCTTGTGATGGTTGCTAGCTAATGTAAAGACAATATATGCATTGATTATGATGTCACTACTGCATGTATGTTTTGAATTTTGGTGACATGTGTATATGCTTGTGATACTCACATACTAGTTTTAAGCTCATCCCTTTTTTCTTTTTCAACTGCAGGTAGGCATTATAAATACGCTAAGTATGATGAGTTTGGAAACATGTATTATTATTA
Source organism: Laguncularia racemosa (assembly GCA_037954665.1). NCBI lineage: Eukaryota > Viridiplantae > Streptophyta > Magnoliopsida > Myrtales > Combretaceae > Laguncularia > Laguncularia racemosa. Next base: position 5,481,309 of record JBBMOL010000025.1, on the reverse strand, counting down.
TCAGGATGAGAATGAGGGAGATTATTACTATTATAATGGTGAAAAGTAGTGAGAATATCTTAGGAGTTTGATGAAGGATAGAGAGATTATCATGTTTGGGGAGTTTAGAATAATTTAGACTTACCTATTTATGGTTATTTTATAATTTATGAACACTAAGGTCTTAATTATGCAACATAACTTAGATTTATCATTTATCTTTAATTAAACTTTTAGTTAGAATAACTCGCTTGTGAGTCATCCATTTTATTTATTGGAGAAATTATAGATTATTTAAAGATGGAAGTTGAACAAGTTGAAGTTATAAGTATAATAAAGAGCCTTTGCATGTCACTACATCATAGGGATACATGGCAGGTTGTAATATCCTAAGTCTTGGAACGTCACATATAATGATAATGCTATTTATAGAACATGTAAAAAATCAAACTAATAATGTAGTGATATGGTAATTATATAAGGTAGTAAAAAGGTCAATCTGTTATATGTAGAAAACTGAAAAATATTAAAAAAATATATATACACACATATATTGTGTGTGTGTGTGTGCATGTATAACAAATCCCTTAAAAAGGAGAGAGTAAATAAGTTATCATGTGTGTAGCTTGAGTGAAACCGCCAAACTCATCTATTTTACTATAAATAATGCATAATGAACAAGAGAAACTAATCATAAACAAGCAATGTTGAATGGAGAAAAATATGTCGAAGGGTCTCCTACTCTAATGACATGAAAACTGAAATGTAATATATAATTTGATCATTAGAAATGAAAACTATGAAAATTTTGTGCTTGAACATGTGGGATGAGTAGAAAATGGAATATGCTAGATGAGGTGAAGCATTGACACCAAAGATGGCATGAAAGGATAATATGACTTCATATACACATATGCAAGGTTTCTTTAGACATAGGCAAATGTCAGACCAATTCATATCTTTATTTTATGAAAAAAATTCAATTTTAATCCTTCAAAAACAAGAGCTATTTAGTAATTCCATTTCCCTTGTTTTCTTTCAAATTAGCTAACCTTTTTCAGTTTTCTACAAAACCAAAGACAGTTGTGGCTTTTCAGTATATCCTCTCTCACCCCCTCTAGCCAAAAACCCTAACTCTAAACCTTAACCCTACGTCAATTACTCTCTTTTTGCATAGGAAAACATATGCGTAGTATTCTTGATAAAAAAATTCAAGATTTTGTGGAGTTTTGTGGTTTTGGTCAAAAAGGAATTTATTTACATTTTTTTTTTTTTTACGCTAAAGGGACATTGCAAGTTGTTTACTATCATGTAGGAGTAACTTGGAGTTGTCATTGAATCCCTTTTTTTTTTTTTTTTGTTAATCTTAAAAGAGTTGGATCATATTTTGGTTATAAGTTAGCGTTCAATCGATGCAATTGCAAAATTCTATATTTTTGTGATCTTTGTAAAATTATGGGATAAAAATAAATAAAAGTTTGTTAATGGTTAAATTGAAGTTGCAACATAGACATTGCAAGCTCCTATTAATTGGGTTTCTTCATGAGGTTTCGATTGGAATTTTGAGTTATAGTTCAGTTTTAGAGCGAGTGTTGTAGATCAAAGAAAGTGATGTAGTGGTCGACCTCAAGGGCAACATAGTCAACTGCACATATTAGTTGGCTAGGCTATAGGGGGCAAAGGTTAGTCAACCACACTGGGTACCTGGTCAATTGCCTCTACATAGCTCTCTATGTTCATTTTGAGTGTCCTAGTCGACCTATTTTTCATCTTAGTTGACCACTTACATGAAAAATCAAGTATAAGACTCAAGAATTTTAATCCTTTAGTATAAATAGGTTACAAATGTCAATATTCATTTTAGGAGTAGAATTTCATTTTAATTATTTTCAATGTTAAGAGGATCCTAGGTATATAGTTACCATTGATTACTACATGTGCATATAGGCTAGTGAATGAAAATGAACTTAATAATATTTTACTAATAAATTGTGTTAATGGTTGTGAATGTGCCTATGCTAAGAGTTCAAGGAATACCAAGGTATCAAAAGTGATAGTCATGGGTTAGTAACTAACGGTCTTGTGGGGGCAACGATATAGGGTGATATAATGTTTAAATTAAGCACTAAATAGTCACATGCAAGTGGGTGGGTTGTTGATTAGTTAGTTCCTATGATATGGATTGGTGCTCTAGAAGGAAGCTACAATAGGGTTGAGATAATGAAATAAGGCACCTTTATGAACAATTGCAATAGAACTATTGCATCAACGGTTGATACCGGTGACAAAGTTAAGATGAGAATACTAGTTTTGTGCTAGCAATGTGGATCTATATAATAGATGTGTGTGCATACACACACATGCCCCTTAGGACTCTGATAATGTGTTTGCTATATGTAATTAAAGATAAGTAATACCGTGATTGTTAAATTAGTACATAAGTATGTAATTAAATTTTCAATGTGATGATCGTATGTTATGCATTGTGATTATTATACTAGGCACTATTGCTCACCAATTTATAGGACTTCTAAATTTCAGGTATTGATGAAATGTGTGGGATGTACTTGTATGATAACTAAGGATGTAACTTACACTATGAAAGTGGGCAAGATGATAGCAGTTTTGATTATGCAAATGGATAGAGATTCGATTTGGTAGTAGTTATGTAGTATTGTTTTAAGACTTCATTCCTTCTTAGTTATTCAAGAGATTAAAGTTGTTTAACTTCGATAAGAGCTAGTTATTTCATAATGTTTAGATGTTGTTTACTATTTGTAGTGAGAGACTTATGGAAATTTTATGAAATAAAGTATTTGTGGGAATTATAGATGGCTTTGGGTCTTACATGTTTATGTGATGGCATGAGTATGTGGTGGAGCAATCATATCCCTAGTTTAGGGCATATAACAAAATGCCTTTACTTCACTACATAGAAAAAATCCAGAATGAATAACCATTTCATAAGGAATAAAATAAAGTTACAATATTATGCTTTTATTACATACTTGTCTTAATAACAAGAAAGGTAAAGGAATTGTGAGAAAGATAAAATTTCCATGTTCTTTACTTTAAAAACTTCAGTAGCCATTACCATTACATCAAACCAGGGTGCCAATATGCTTGTACATACCTAGCTCAATACTCACTAAATTGAGATACAGCCATGGAACCTATATTCATTGTTAAACCCATACACTAATGGACCAAGATATGACCATCAAATCCACACTCACCATTAAACCCACCTTTTTTGCTGAACCAAGACACAATTGTTAGACCTATCAAATTTCATAGTATATAAAACAAAGTATTTTCAAATTTATTTATAAAACCGACCATAAGATCCCTATGTAACACACGTAGTATTAAAAAAGAAAAAAGAAAATTGATTACAAGAAAAATTACCTTTTTTATAACACAAAAACATATCCTTCTAGGGATAGAATTCAAGTGGGATCAAAAAATCACATTACTAGAGCTATACAAATGGGTTGAGGCTAATGGGCTTGCTCACTTAGACCACTTAGAAAGGGGTCAAGGTTGAATTTTTCAACCCATTTAAAAAGCAAGCCAATTTAACCAAGCTCATTTGAGTCTTGAGTTAAAGTGGACCAACTTAAAACAAACTAGGTTAACTTGTTAACCTACAAGAAGAAAGGGGAAAAAAAAGAAAAGAAAAGAAAAACCGGCAAAAAAAAAAGTGCAGGTAGATTAACCATGTTTGTTGTTGCATGATATACTTATGTTCATCCTCTAGCTATTTTTCTTTTAGTGGTATGGTGTGACATGATTCTAGCTCTCCTAAACACCTTTGGAGTTCGTGGTCAGGATGAATGAGTACCATTTTCTTTACATTGCTTCCTACCTTCATTTAATCATAAGACAAAGCTCCACATTAATACATATATCTAATATGTACTTATATGATTTTTGTTAAATTTTATTTAGAGGAATTGGGACATCCTAGAATTGCAATTGTAGGGTTATGGTTGGGAAACCCTAGAAATGTTTATAGCATCTCACCAACCAACCAATGGATCATAGCTTCAACAAAAAAAAAAAGTAAAATGTAAAATGTAATCAGTTTCAAGCTTCATTGTTGATTCTCCTAACAAGTTTTTTATTAACATAGATCTTTCAATTCAACAGCTTTAACATGATCAAACATGGTTCGCTTGCTTCAACATATCATAAAATAACTCAATTAGAGTTCTTTTAAACACATGACAACTTAACACATAACATTCTTCATTAGCCCAACGTGCCTTTAACCGTAACAATTTGATTTAAATAAGCATCTACTTCATGATTTGACATAATTACACTAAAACATATAAATGGATTAAATGGGTTAGGTTGGTAAGTTGTCTTGTTTAACCATCAACCCATGCAGGTCTTGGTAGGGCCAACAAAATTTGACCCATCTATTAAACTAAAACAAGTAGTGATAGGTTGGTCCATTTAACCTAGGGCCAAAATGGACTAAGCCAAGTTGGTTATATAGCCTACTTGCATAGCTCTAGACACTACCTCTTACAAAACAAGAGTTTCGTTCATCTCGAAGATACCAAATGTTGTTTCTCTAGTGGCATCCATACATATGATAATAGAAATAAAATATAATCCTTATATTTTTAGCTAACTTGGATTAGAATTTCTAAAATTAAAAATTATTATTATTTCCTTCTTTTTACTCTTTATTGTAATGAATGAAACAAAATATATATATCTCATATACTTTCTTCTCTCCTCACTCATATTTATATAAAAGGGAGAAAAAAAAAACCTTTTCTTATTATGAATGAAATAAGATCAAATATTTTCAAACAGCATTCAAATTTTATCCAAAGATAAGATATAGATTACATAATACCCACTGGATAATTAAATCTTTTTCAAATTATTTCATTATTTCAAAATAATAAATTAACCTATTAATTCTAACTCTAAAATAAGTTATAACAAAATTTTTTAATAGTATTCACTAAAATTTCTAGTTGACAAAACTTAATCCAATTAGTCATAACTATTATGTGTGACCTCTAGATTTCTATACAAAGGCAATTTCTTTTTAGTATAGACAAAGGTAATCATCTAGCAATAATTATTGGTTATGCTATGTGATATAATAAGGTTATGAACATCAACCATCATTAACTATTTTCTACATAATTAAATCCCTTCATCAAATAATATTTAATATTGCGCCATGATATGTCATGTTATCAAGTTCAATCATATAATCATCTAGTAATAATTATTGGATATCTTATGTGATAGAATAAGGTTACGTTAACCATTATGAATTGGTTTCTACATAATTAAATCTCTTCATTAAATGATATCTAATATTTTACCATTGAATATCATGTCATCAATGTTCAATCATTTAATTTAGTTTCCGAGATAACTTCAATAAATTCTATCACAACCAGCAACTTATGAATCACTCTTATCTCATCCAAGTAGCCATGGATATTGTCTCTCCAATCCAAAAGAGTGATAAATTTTCTCATAACTCATCATTACCCTTTAAATACTTTATGTTATACCCAATAATCATATTATTTACAATCTCAATTAAGAATGCATTAGCATCAAAACTCAATATTTCATATATATAATATATGAAAGCCTCAAATATAGGAATTACTTATGCTCGTTCATAATGAGAACAGACCAATGATATCAAATATGTGACATCCTCTATTGGTGAGTCATGTAAAGTGTGCCCACTTAACCATATCACCTATTTATATATCTTGAATATCTTTCCCTCAGTCGGTCCAATGAGAATGGTATTAGTCATGCAATGTTCTGCTCTAGATATCTATGTTTCCTCTAGATATTTATCCAACCAATCAGTAATAGTATATCTTTGTTATTGTTCCAAACATGCTTTAATTTATCTATAAGACTTTATCTCAAACTATATACAAATAGAAATGTAAATAAATATAATAAATACTTTCCTTTTATTAATAATATTCACAAATATGTTAAAACACATATTGCATTTATGTAGGAAGTAGAACAAAACTTTATAAAGGAATGAGAATGATGAACAATGTTGTGGAAACTAAAATAGAAAACTAAATAAGTAAAAATTACATTAAAGAGTGCCAAGAAATCACTAGAAACAAAATAAAATATATGTTTTCTTTGTAATTCTTTTTTTATGAAAAGGTGAACCTAAAAAAAAAAAAAATATCTACCATCTGGTAGCCTCACACCACTATATATTTCATGTGTTATTACAGCACCACACCATAACAGGTTTCTTAAATGGCTCACACTAACAGGTTCTTGAAGGAATTAGATCAACAAGAGGAATTTAATGGAATCATGTCATCAAAAGGAAGAAAATGCTTGATATCGATTTATAAAATAATATTATTTAATATCAAGTAATCCTATCATAATTTGATTACATGTTTTACCTATTTATAGGCACAATAAGATCTAATATTTTAGTAAACCAAAAAATTTATCATTGTAAAGACCATATACTAATCTAATAAATTCCTAAGAAACCAAATCTACAAAATCTAGGAATAAGAAAATAAATCTAAATAACAATGAAATCATATCTAGCTAATAACATAAAATAAAATAATATCTATTTAACAAAATTATCATCTTTCTTGGTACACATTATTCCCCTACTTTTAAAAAGATTCATCATCAAATCTTGAAAGTTTTCTCTTAGTATACCCAAATCAAATACTATATGTAAAATCATGCATGAATACATTTCTTTGTAAATCTCCATAGTTCTCGTCAATTCTCTCTAGCTTGAAAATTTTCAACTCTATCTAATAGCTATACCGTCTATGTAGTTTTCCATAATAGTGCTTCTAACCTCTTCTCTTCCTTTTAACAAGATCACTACATCCACCTTTTAATATTTCAGATCCCCGTAATGAATTTCTAAAGCAAACTCACATAATTTATTATTCAAATTAATTTTCATATCAATTTCCATAAATTTTTCATGAGTTTGGACGATAATTGATTTTACAAGGCTTAAAGATTGAATAATATGTGGCAATGATTTGACTTCACTTACATTTTCTGTAAGAGATTTTCTATAACACTCTTGACAACAACTCAGTTTAAAACAAAAAGAGCAATACTATGAAAAATTAGTCTAAACTCCAAACTTTCTCATAAATGCATTTATTAAGGGTTCTGTCACAACTCACAAGTTCATTCTACATGCACGAAAATGATGGGGCATAAATTCCTAAAAAGAAGATACATCACTCTTAGGTTCTTTAAAGCACTTTTACCTATATGTCATCTCAACTATCAAGTTTATACTTATCCATTGCTCTTTATTTTGGTGAGCTTAAGAAATTGTAATACCTAGAAGTACTTGTCAATAATGGTTCTTTCAACTTTTCCCCCTATGGGTACCACCAAAAGGGGATCAAAATCCTATAACATGATATTTTATTCCTATCTTGATTTGTGTAGAGCTATCTACCTAGCTGGGGCAAATATAAAAAGTTGAAAACTCAAACTACTTGACTTTATTCAAGGCATTTACTTTTTCTTTCTTTTTTTTATTTTGCTAAACAAAAAAAGTTTTTAAATCAAAAAAATTATTGTACTTATAAGTGGCATTAGTCTTTCAATAACCTTGCTCAACACAACTTTATTTCTTATAACGTGTGTTTGAAGCATTTAGAGACTAAAAGAAGAAATTCATAAAAAGGGGTAAAATTGCAAATACAATTTCTATTTATTCATCATGTGCAGTAGATCTTTAAGCTTCAATAATGTAACTTCGTCTTTCAAAAACTTATAAAAAAGTGAACATACATCCTAAATCGTTGTTAAAAAGTGCTAAGACCCTCACGATATTAGGTCCTTTGACTATCTAAAGTTGATTTAAGAATTTTTTCATAATATATGAAATGAAGAGAGAAAATTATCTTATTACATCACATGCAAATGTATAAAATACGTAGACATTAACAACGTTGGGGTTGTGTAATTCACATATTTGCTTATAAAGAGTGTCTCCTACTGTTGCTAAGAGTATGTCAACAGTCACTTTCATACACTACTTTTAATAAAGAATTTTTCTCAAAAGAGGAAGTGGAGTTGAAGAAGGGTCAATGTTGATATCCCTATGCAAGCTAGGGTCTGTAGAGACCACTAAAACTATGGCCCAAACTTGCTTGCTCTTTTAGAGTAATATTATGAGGAGAGTCGATAGTGGAGTGCTCCAAATTACCTTTTCTTTTTTTTTTTTTTGTAAAGGTCCAAGGTTTAGTTGTACATAAAGTTACAAAGAATTATCTATTTAATCCAAAAGTTTATGATGAACTCTATACTAGAACCTCCCAAAATTATTGTTTGCATATGAAAAGAGTATATGGATATATACTATGATACACACAACTAACTATATAAAATTTGCATAATGAAATATAGTAATTCACTTAGTAAAACTTACCTTACAAGGAAGATTGTGAAACTCATAATTTTACCTAAAATCGTTAGAAGATCTATAAAATCATAATGTAAACATAAGTTTCCATAATCTATATAAAATAACTTTAAAAAAAACCGTAGATATATTTACTAGGTTATAAGAAAATGAAATATAAGATGAAAATAAACAAATTTAATATAATTTTTATCGCAACTTACAATAAATGTTATATAGTTGTTGTACAAATAAATTAGCATAAATGTTATGCTAATGCATAAAACTAGGATATGAATAATAATATTAATATGAAATGCATTATAATATAAATTATTATAATAATCAAATACAAAGCTAAAAACAAAAAAAATAACTCCCTTTACATCATCAAAAGTCAAAACTATTACTAGCTCTCTTTTCACCATAACCATTATCGTTGTTATCTTTATCGTTAATGCTAACATTATTATTGGTACTACTATCAATGATATCCTAACAGTCTAACTCTAAGTCTTTCAAATAACCAATAATATTCATATATTTTGAAAGTCAAGTTTTATCTTATGATTTTTAGCCCATTTGACTTTAATAAGTGAAATTAGTCAATTCGGTTAAAAACGTAAGATTTCTAATGATTTTACGTATAAAGTTGTGATCAAAATGATTTCATATCTAAGTTAATTCAAAAAAAAAAGCATCATAAAATCGTAAACTCATAGAATCATATGAGTAAAATCGTAATTTTTACAACTATGCTTACAAGTCAAAACATTTTAGGTTGGAATAAGGGGCTAATGCAAGACTGTAATGTCAAGGATTTCAAAGTTATTATATTTAAATCAATTTAGGGTTTAATAATCCTTTATAGATAAGGAGTCCTAACTAGAATGGTCACATAAGTATAACACAAATCTCATATTACATGTAGCTTCAAAGAAGTGAAGTAGAGATATTATATAATGGGATGACTAAGGAGAGAATAATAAGGAAGAGGAATAGGCAACCTCAATTTCTCGAATGAACAAGTGATAGACAAGAGAGCCAAGGGAACCTCAAACATTGACCTTACAGCTTGAACAATTGAGATCATTCTTGCCTAAACTATTTATTTGATCCTTGAAAGCTGAGATTTCACAATAGAACATTGTTTCTCTAGTCTTTGGAAAATCATGTTAAATGAGGAGAAATGGCTAAGTATTTATATACTCTTAGGTCTAATGACATTTGTCATATCACCTCAGTGATCAATAGAAAAGATGGAGTAGACTTACTTCAAGGTTATCCTAATGAGCTTACCAAAGGCCCAAAGTCAATAGCCTTCCTCATAATTGCATGAGCCTACCTAAGAAATGTTAGAAGCAAATGAATTACTCCAAAGATCTTTATTCCGAGTCCATTAAGTAAATTCTCCCTAAATCATCCCAAATATGAACTAAGCTCCTTAAGCCCTATCACTTAGTTTAAGGAGTTAAGCCCAACTCTACAGTGGGTATAACCCAATATTTTAATACGACAAATTCAGTCCTCTACATCCTTCATTTGCTTGCAAAATTGAATTTTCACAATATTCATCATAAAAAATGAGGTTAGAATGTCGAGCCATATAACTCTAATTATTTACTAGTATAGGTGGCTAATATGGAATTTGAGTTCTAAGTTCAGTTATGACATGAGCTTAACTCCTTAGATTAAGTGATAAGGTTCACAAAATCAAGTACATATAGTTGAAATAGCCTGAGGGAGATCTAGCATAGTGTTCTTGGAATAAGGACTATTAGACTAACCCATCCACTCTTAATCTTTCTAAGGATGCTCATATACTTAAAAGGCCTACCATGGGTTTTAAAACAAAAGGAGCCTATAGAGGGATCCATCAAGAGGAGGAGTCATCTTAACCGTTAATCATTTATATAATCTGATGGACATCATCAACAACCAAACTCTATACATAATCAGGAGCTCCTCATTTGGGAAAAGTTTAGAAATCAAAGAAACATCATCGTTCTATTGAAATTCTACTTCAAAAGATGAAGTAAGCCTTAAAATAAAGAACTTATAGCTTTTCCTCAAAAGGAATGAGGTTAATGCTCTATAACTCCTCCACTTGTTACTATTTGAGCCAAAGACTATTACTCCTTCTCCCTACCTATGAAACCCGATAAATAAAGTAAAATTTTAATACCAAACTAATTTAATAATTATCGTAAAAGCCTTATTCTTAACCCCCCCATAACCTCAAATTAAGAAAAATAATTATTTAAGAAGATAATTAAATGAATTAAAAGATAAAAGATAAAAGAAAATTTAAAACTACAGGCTTAGGGTGATTAAATAAAAATTTCGAGTAAATATTTAAACTTGGGATCATTTATTTAGCTTAGTCGTAAAGTTTTGCGTAAAAAAAAATAGTTAGAATTTCTAATTAAGATTATTGTATGTGTGCTAAACAGACCCGAGAAATTTGAAATTACCCCGACCTTAAAACCTTTCCCATTAAATTTTCTCTCCCATCCCTCATCTTCTTCTCCTTCCTTCTAATTCTTTCTCTTATATACATAAACTTACACCCCTCAAATTTCAAAAACTTGCAACTTCCTCATACAAGCTCCAAATTACAATTTGAGACTACCAACATGATCCTTGAGGTAAGCTCTACAAATCTAAACTCCACTTGCAAGGTAAAATTCCAACTCCAAAATTTAGGTAAAACCCTAATAGTATAATAATGAGGTTTTTAATCTTAGACATATATAAGTTAAGACAATCCCAATATAAAGAAGTGTGTAATAACATCTTTTTATTAAATTTTAAGTGAAGAAATCAACCTAACTCAACAACCCAAGAACCGTCTTACATCGTAGTGGAAGAATGAGGTCAAGATAGTAGAAACTCGATGGTTTACTACATTGTTTGTATTTACTTGTTTAGAAAGAAAAAAAATTGTCGTGTGCTTGTATGTGGAATACCTATTGTTGGGTTTTTGTTGTAGCTATGTTTGGGTTAGAAATGGGGAAAGAAAGGATGTTTAGGTGGTGTAATTTGAAGGACGGATGTGTGTGTAACCTCCTATTAAGTGTGTTAACTCAATGGTGAAAGTGTGCTATTTTGTGTGCCAAGTGTGTATGTGTCTATGTTGTATGGTATTGCATGCGTGTATCTGTGCTGTAATCTTGTGTGTGTGTCTTTGCTATATTGTGTGTATGCGCCTATGTTGTATGGTAAGGTGTGCATATGTGCTATAATTATGTGCGTGTGTCTATACTATATCATGTGTGTACATCTATGCTATATGTTATTGTGTGCGTGTGTCTATGCTGTAATTGTATGTGTGCATCTATGGTCTATGGTAAGGTGTGTGTGCATCTGTGCTATATGGTATTGTATGCACGTGCCTATACTATAATCATGTATGTGTATATGTGCTGTATCGAGTGTGTGCATTTATACTATATTATGTGTATATGTTTGTGTTGTATTGTGTGTGTGCATCTATGCTATATCACATGCATGTGTCTATGATGTATTTTATGTTATATGGTGTGTGTGCGTGCTTTAATGTGTGTCTGTGTTTACACTGTAGAGTGTGTGTACATCTGTGTTACATTGTGTGCTATATGGTGTGTGTGCATGTGTAAATGTTTTGCTCTGTGTGTGTTGGCTCAAGTGTGTGTGGAGTGTTGGTTTAATGCAGTGTATGTGTTGGCTCAAGTGTATATGGGGTGTTGGCTCAATGTAGTGTGTGTGTTAGCTCAAGCATATGTGGGGTGTTAACTCAATGCAATGTGCATGTTGTCTCTAAGCAACTAAGTGTGTTGGCACAAATGCATATGAGTGTGTGTAACTCGAGTGTGGTTCCATGTGAATATTTAGATTAATACCTTAAATGTAACTTATGCTTAGACTAATATGTATCCTTTATATATATATATACCTATAACAATAACCATAATAAATAAATAATAATAATAATAATACTAAGTATGCAAATGTACTAATGTTATTATAAAATGCATTAATGGGATATACATAAGTTTGTGTATATAAGTAACCATGCCTACTTAGTGTGCTTTAATAAATGATTTAGTTTTCTTGGTGTCTCTTTGGAGGTGAATTTTCATGAAATGCTTAAATGATTGATAAATAATGTGCCTTATGGTATGGCTTGTGAATATCCATTGGTTAATCACCCCAAATCAATTAATTAAATGATAGAACTTAAATAAAACCTCACATGGATTGCAAGATACATTACATTTGAGTAGAAAGCCATCACTATTATAGGATGTGCAAGAAGTAATCATTTAAGGATTATTGTTCCACCATTTGCAAACTAAGTGACTTAGGGGATTATTGCACCTTTAACAAAATCGAGTTTAAGAGTCTTACTTGTCCTTGAAGATGTATGTGCTTAGAGTGCACTTAAGGCACCTAAAGCTTAAGACATTGAAAAACTTAAAATAGTCAATTAAGTGATAAGAAGAGAAATAAGCAATCTAAGAAACCTGGGCACTAATGATAAATAAGATTTCCCAACTCAAGGTCAAAGGAGGCATTAAACCCTAGGCTTCATGCTAGATACCGAAAGATCGTATATGATGTTACATTGCATTTAATTGTCCATGCATAGCATATGTTTAAGAACTTGTTTAAATTGTTTTTTCTTACGTCGTATTGAGATATTACACTCCCATCTCACTCAGCGATGGTTGCTTACTCCCCTTTAGATTTTGTTATATAGGTCCCAATTACGTGATCTCCTAAGTAGGATCATCACCAAAGTACGTAATCTACCAATGGGAAAGAATGGAAGTAGGAGTAAGGATCGAGAGTCAAATTAGAACTCCCTTAAATTATTTTAAAAGAACATAATATGTTATGTAAAGATTATGTTGGATAACTTAATGTATTTTGGGCCTACTGTGTAATGTAACCTAGATGAGGTCTATTTTGAGTGTTGTGTGTGGTGAAAAAGTGATAGAAAACCTTAATATGGTTTTGGACTTGAAATGTCTAGGTTTTAAGAAGAAAAGTGTATTGTAATGGAAGCTTATACAAGACCTTTTATTTTATTGTTTGATTTTGACAGGTCATTTTGAGATTATTGTTTAGACACTTCATAGTTGTCTAATGAGGGTTAGGTAATCATAGCGAGTTATCACATTTAGGTCTTTCTACAAAGCATGACAACTTTTGTTGGTATCAGAGAAATGGGTTTAAATCTAGGATAAACCATAGACTAACTAGAAACCAAGCTGAAGGTCAATATCTCAAGAGATTGACTTGACAACTCAATAATTAATAATGATCTAACCTAATAGGCAAGTGTAGATAGAACTTGGGAATAGGATAATAAATAACTAACAATTTACAAACTTTTGCGTTTGAAATTTGTGCAACCAATAATCAGACGATTGGATCAAAGCTAGAATGCATGTTGTATGGAAAATAAATATGAATTGGTAGAGTACAGGTTGCAATTGCAATGGATCCATGGCCAATATGCTTATTTCTATTTGAATAGAATGGTAGATGACATAATCGAGAGTTGGAGGATGAGACTACCTGAGGAGTGGTAATGTCAATTAAATAGGTTGAGTGAGGACCAAGATGATAGGTACAATAAGCATATTGCCATACCAACGTTGGAAGTCGGGTATACCAGAATGATGAACTTGGATGACAATATGCTTGAAATTCTATTTAAAGCCCATTTAATTTAGGGATGGGGTATCCTTTGGAAGTTAGGACAACCCTAGTCAAGTTAAGAAGGACTGCTTTAATGTATGCTAGGGAAATCTATGATTGGAAGCCCAAGTTCAACAGTGGCCTACTGTATTCAGTGGACTCTTGGGGAACTTTGGATTAGATCGAACATAGGGAATTTAAGATTGTGGATCAAGGGGGAATACCTGAGTTACACCTCAATGAGGATTGAGAAGATGAAATAGGAGAAGAGGAAATAATAGAGGAGGAGGATCTGAAGGAGGATCCACTACTCAAGGAATATTCCGACCTCAAAGGTACCCCAAAAACCGAAAGTGTGGCTTCCAACACCACAAAGGAAGAGGAAGAAAAAGAGTATGAGGAGGAAGAAAAGGAAGAGAAAGTGGAAGAAGAAGCCAACGAAAACAATGAGGATATAAACAATGGTTATGGAGGTGCTACTTAAGGTATAGGATTGAATATGGTGTAACTTTGAGAAAAATAGTAGATGTGTTAAAGGAAATTGTATATTTTGTAGATTTTGGAGAAAAAATTTGGAATGTGATGCAATATACATCTTTCAAAGCTTTAATGATTATATATGCCAAAGACCTTAAAGTTGTAAATTCTGTAAAATGTATTAACTATTGCAACTTTTGTGTACTTCCAACTTTATGTGCAAATATACAAATATGTTATGTGACTTTTATTAATATTAATATCATAAATGATATGTATCATTGAAAATATCCTAACATATTTTGTATATTGCATAATTAAGCTATAGTGGGAGCACAAGTAAGGGAAGAAAAACGACGACACCAACTCGATAGGTTTTAGAATGTCCAAGGTGGATCATTTCCTCAATAGGTAAGACAAATTCTATTTCCTACATGGATGCTTCCTTGGCATTTAGACTCCCTAGCTAACCAATTTAAGCTTCTGCCCTAGCAAAATGCCAAGCAATACAACATCTTAAATGGTAGTATTTAGAGCATGACTCTACAAACACACTCCTTATGGTTGGATTTCAGCTTGCTTTAAGATCAATTTAAAGAAGTTTATCCCCATTTCCCTTCACCTTAGTTACTTTTAACTTCAGATGTTTAAACTATTTGACAATGCATTTCTTTTATGTTTTTGTTATACAGTATTGGTTAGGGATGTTAAGCATAATTTTAGAAAACATTGAATGTTATCCATCCATTCTTATCACACCATTTGATCTTTTGAACTACTTATTCACTTTTATTTTAACTCTCTTTCTATATGAATCATTTGTAATATAATGGATCTTGTGCTCTTCTTTGCTTAACAATATGGAATTTGATAAACAAGAATCTTGAATTGTAATGTTAAACATAATCTCAATGATGAAATTGATTTTAAAGAAGAATGAAATACCCTAAATATTAAAACCAAGGGAAAAAGTAGATAAAGAAAAAAAGTAAGGATAAAAAGGATAAGTAGAAGTTAACCTAAGAATCCTAAACTAAGAATTCTACAAATAGGAATATCTTATTCTTTTTAAATAACTCCAATCTTTGACTATGATTCCAAGAGAGAAACTAGCATGACTTTAAAAGTTGCAACCATTTTCAATAGAACTCTATTTTCAAAAAGCTTAATAGATAGGAATGCTTAATGAGAATAGTTTGACTAAGAAAACAAGGTAGCTATCATGAACTAAGAAGCTTATATCTAAAAGAACTAGGAGATTTGGTACTAGAATACGTTGAATCAACATTATTGTTAGAGAAATCTAGATCTTTATCATATCAATGAAATTATTGTAGTGATTAGGGAAGCATTACCAAACACACTCTAATAAGTTTGAACAAAACTAATAAAGTTAGATGCTAAGTTGATATAGGAAATTTGGGGTTACATCCAATAAATTTACTAATATACTAAAATATTAAACTAGGTACATAAGATTATGAATTTAATAAAAATTAGCATAAAAAAACTTCAATTGAGGTTTTGAAATAATGAAATTGAAGGACTGTTGATCTTTAGATGGATAACTATCTAAGTTAGGGACAAATAGCAAAAGAGAAACCCTCATTCAACCCAAAATAGTTGGCCAACATATAGATTAATTGACCAATCTAGAAACTTAGCTTAGTAGTTGCTAAAAAGGGTGATTGATTGGCTAACAAATAGTATAATCGATCAAATTTCTCCCTCAACTAACTAGACCTTTTAATATAACCTCCATCACTAAATCAAGTTAATATAGTTTTAGTTACAACCTCATTTGAGTTAGTTTGAGATAAAGGTACACAAATATTTATACTTTCAATTTTGAATAATTTAGTATTTAAAGTTTTATTCTTTATAAATTTAATATTTATACTTTAAAATAAAGTATGACATAATGTCTTTAATAATACCAAATTTCCAAATAATAAAATTTAGATATTAAATTACCTAAATCAAAAAATAGAGACACTTTGGATACCTTTTCTTAAGTTTAAAGTAGTTAAACTTCGGCTAATTAAGGATATTAGTGAGTAACCGCTGCATTCTTGGACTATGTAATGTTAGAGTTTTGTTTGGTTATCTATCGCTACATAAATTAATATTGATGTAGATTGGACATATGAGGAATTGTATGAGAATGCTAAATGCAACTATTTGTGCTTAAGTCAAAAGGCCACCGGTGGCAAAATCAAAATCATAAAACTGCGCCTAAAACTTGTTCTTATTGTGGTGTAGAGTACATCGGCTATGCAGTGAATATCTAAAGTCTGGATAGCGACTAAATGAAAGCCTAGGTGGGAAAATCGATGTGAGACAACTTCACCGAATGTCTATTCCTAATACCTAGGGCAAAACCAGAACCATATAATTGGGGGTACTCTTTTTTTCTGGTAAGTACATCTTGAAATTATTAAATACACAAATAAATATAAAAATTAAAAATTAAAAAAAATAATCAAGAATATTTTTATAATTTTTAATAAATAATATTTAATATTATTAATTATTATGAAAAAAAAATAAAATAAAATAAAAAATTAAAAAAGGGTGTCATTTAACCGACATATAATAAATACAATTTTAAAAAACTAAAATAATTATTATGAGATTTAAACCATTTAGTTATCCACAACATTAAGTTAAGTTTTACTTTGTAAAAATATATATAATATATATATATATATATTAATAAATTTTAACAATTAATATTTTTCCCCATTTGCTGGGGTTGGGGCCCCTTCCCCGGTACACCCTTATACCTAGAGTTAACATAACAACTTACGGGGTTAAACCACTGAGATATATGATTTTGTACCATAATACGCAAGGCAAAGGTTAATTACTACTCGGTATAAGCAAGTAAAAGACTGACGACAGATGGTCGGAAGCTTGAGTTGGGAAATCAAAGAGAAACGGCTATTTCAAGCACCTATTCCTAATGCAAGGCTAAAAGAGATCAAATCCATATAATTTGAGATCTCCAATTATGTCTTTAGTATTATGCGTTATTTTATAGTTTCACCCTTAAAGTTTATAGGGCTTGCTTTATATTTCAATTTGTAATAGATTTTCATTTAGTTTAAACAATATAATCAAAACCCTAGAGTTAAGTCTAAAACCCTATCTTATTAATTCATATTGAATTGTAGGGACAAAAAAACCTTTGATTCCATTGATTGTGCATAGTATCAATTGATTTATTCAAAATTTTGTTTGCTTATAATTGTGCACCATATTAATTTTAATTAAATAATAGTTCAAATTAGTTCACAAGTACGTCATATATTTTAGATTAGTTCATTCATATCTCTTTTGTTTCTTATTCTTATCAAAAGCCTTAAAAATTCATAAAATATGAAGATACAAAAACATCAAATAACTTTAAATCTCTTATTTTCATTGAATCTGACTAAAGCCAAAAATAAAAAATAAAACCACCTTTGATATAAGGATTTCAATCCTTATGAAAGGCAGTGTAGGAGACCGTGGACCACTAATAGGCATCATGATACAGGTTAAGAAATTGGAGTGAGCCTTTCAATGAATCGCTTATTGGACTAAAGAGGATAAATGAAATGATTATGTGGTATGTTATGTGCTGGATGTTGCGTAAGGATAATGCTAGGAATATGTGCGACTTTGAGCATGGTGTGAGTGCATGTTGTGACAAATCGGTTTAGGAGATCCACTAGGCCATACAGCTTGCCCTTCATTAAGATTGCTTGTCTTAGGTAACGAGCTAGATGGGATCCATGGGAAGAGAAGCTGATTTCATGATATTTTAATGCCTTCTATAATCTTGACCGTGTTTAAGGTCATGTCATGGTTGTCATGCCCTTTCTAATTAGGACATCTCATGACATCTAATTACTCTATATCATTTTTTTAACTTATAGATCGAAAACATATCATGCTCCAGTAGATCGTGCAGCTGCTCATGCAGATCAGCAAAGTGACCACAGAAAGGCCAATATCCACATATACATATGCTAGGATTATCACCACACATCTTTAAAAAAATAGCAATAATGCAATGCAACTTGTATCTTGTTACGTGGGGATACTTTTAAGTACAATGCCCAACTTATTATGATTGATGAATTCGTTTGTATGAGAGAGACTAATGCATGAAAAGTTTTCTCTAAATATTTCATGGAAGCACAAAGAGGGAGAATAATTGACTAAAGAAACTATGCACTTGTGTATATAAAAATACAAGAAATCGACTACTAGAAAAAAAATATATTATCTTCCCGACCAATAATTCTGCCACGAACGGTATAAACCAATTATTTGAAGGATATAGATTAGAATCTAGATAAATTTATGAATCCACAGTAAAGCTAAGATGCTTAAATCTAATGTCAAAATCTTAGTAGATGGCCTTGGTGTGTAGACCACATTGATTCAAAGCTTTATATGAGACTATATAAGCAGAGATCAACTATTTGTAAACCCCCTACATGTATTTTTCGAAAATAATAATAATAAATAAATAATCTTCTCAATGAGGATAAACCTCATTACTTTTGACTTGTTACAAACAAGTCACACACCAAAAATAATTAATCTACCTCTAACCTTTTCGCCAGCAAAACACACACACCAAAAAAAAAAAAAAATGATAAACTATTTCTGCAATACATCATATAAATCTTGGTAAGGAGACAATTATTGGATACGGATTACAATTCGAAATACAATATTGACATCAACTTGCAAGCAACTGTATGACATGGTTCCCTCAGATCTTTTAACTATTCTTCTCCTCTTTTTAAGGCTAAATTGCAAACACATTATCTTAGTGTTAATTTCAAGCATGCTTACACCCCTTAACTTTGAAACCGACCCCAAATAAGGAAAATGTACCCTTTTTTTCTATTTTACTATTTTGCCGTTGATTTAGTGTACTTTTAATTTTTGTATTTTTTTAATTATTTAATTCAAAAAATAGTACAATAAGATCTAAGATCATTTTTCCAAAGATTTTAGCTTTGAACATCCAATTTTAAATATAGAGAAACTGAGCGCACATCTAGACAAATATAAATAAATATATTTACAATTTACCTTTAGTACATTGATGATTTCAAAATCAATTTTCTTACACAAATCATTTCTCCTTGGATTATCATTTGTAAAAGACAACGATGTTATGATTTCTAGCTGTCTTTTGCCCATTCTGATGAAGACCGCCATAAACTTGTTGCTTGACACCAATTTTGATTGCTCCATACCCTTTACAGTTCATTTAAGTTTGTCTCCAACTTTTCAATGTTTCATGTAACAAAATATAGTACTATTTCCGTAGTCAACCTAAAAAGGCCTCAAAATCGAAGATTCATTTTTCAAATACACAATAAAATCAGCGAACTTTTAAAAAATCAAAAAAATAAAAAAAAAAAATCCCACACCCATAATTAGGGATAAGCAAAGTTCGGAATCCCCTTATAAACCGAGTAGCTCCAAACAGTTCGGCCCAGTTTCAATTCGACCTCCACTTTTTTTTTTCATTTTATTATCTGTTTTATGGTAGTCTTTCATATGTATTATATTTATTACATCTCTATTATGTCATATTACAAAGAAATGGAAGAACCTTTCACCCATTTAATAAACTACTATATATTAAGAGATATAAATGGTAGAGATTTTATGGTTAAAATATCTTATATTGAATAGCAGTGAATAGTAAAATAAATCATTCGAAAAAAAAATAAGAAATATGGATAGTAGAGTAGAGTTGTTTATACATAAGTTAGAAATTTCTCTTTTTTCTTATAACGCGGTGGTTCGGTTTAGTTCGAAACAATTTGATTCCTATAAGAAAAGCTTTAATGGCACTAATATATCATGAAAATATATTAATATATATATAAATATAAAAATATATATTTTAAAAAAAATAATTGTAATTACTATCAAATATTTTAATATCATTAATACTTACCCATCACTCATTTAAACATGGAATTTATTAATACCAACGAACCTTTTTTCGATTCTTATAAAGTACTAAACCGAGCCATTATAAACAACCGAAGGATGAAAATTGAGCCACAAACTAGACCATACCATATTATAAAAAAAAAAAAAAAAAAAAAAGTTGCATTTTACTATGAATTCAATTCGGTATACTATCATCATCCATGATTTTTTTCCAACCTTAGTGTGGAATCATTTTATTTACAAGCCTATCTAAGCAGCTAGTGGCTACAATTGAAAGTCATCCCTTTCCTGCCGGATTGATTTTTTGTTATTATTATTATTTTAATTATTTTTTGACCCACGCCAGAAAGGAACTATCCGAAGTGATATGATATACATGTACTGCTCCTTTGAGTAAAAAAGATAGTTGGGGGATTTTATGCCCACATATAGTGCGCCTAGGGCTAGGGTCCACATTTGCTATCCAGCTTGCTTTGCATGGGTCATTCTTACGTGAGATAAAAAGACAGTTCAGAATTCCTTTGATTTTCTATCCTTTCCTTTTGGTGGTTTCCTTGGTAGAGTGAAGTGTTTCGAGGAATTTTCTAGAAATCTAAAGAGGTAAAATGATTCCTCCATCCCATCCTAAGGCGGTAGGTCGCTTCATAACCACCAAATCTTCATTTGCTATGGAAAAATGTTGCACCCTAAACTATGGGTAAGTGGGCATAAATTGGACGGACAGAGATCTTTATCATATACCTTTAATCTTTTGGATATGTCATCGAACATATACTTTCAATAAAATCTATATATTCTATAGAAATAGTGTTTTATTTTTAATGTAATAACTATTTTCGATGGAATTAAATCAAAAGACTTAAACATCCCATCACATGACACATTTTTTAGATGTCACATAAATTTTTCATATGCTTTTGACTAGAATTTATGGATGTAGTCACATTAATTGAAGCTTTTGGCTGGATTTCCCGTCCTCTTATAGGAGCATTTTGCCAAATCAATATATATATATATATACTTGTAGCAACGTATACACATGCCAAAGACATTGATCTAGGAAAAGTTATATGTAATACGTGGATACAGCATGTTCCCAAATAACTTTATTAGAAAATAAGGTAAATCCATTTGTCACAATCTGAACTTATAAAATAAACAACCTACTACATCTTCCTACTCGTCAGCGAGGACACATGAGGTATCTATAGCATCCACAACACTCGATTCTATCACTCCTAGATATTAGTCAATGCTCGACAATCAAGAGTTCCCACAGAACAAGTATACAGCCAAGCAAATAAACCCAACCAAAAATAAAAAACGCAATGATTGTAGGCATACATAATCTCAATAAAAATATATATATAATAATGCACAACTGAGCACAACATCTACATTTCAATGTGCATTCTCATTTAGTCATATCCAATTGCACTTAACATTGGAGGCCACTTCATTCCAGTTTATCTACCTAATCCAACCTTTAGTAATCAATCCATAACTTGATACTTATCTCTTGTGAGGTGATTGAAAATAATCACTTCTTTAAAGTTTTTGAAGTCTATAATAATCATCAATATTTGATACATGACTGATCTGTTCCATATAGATCTCAACACAAAAACAAAACACTTAAATCGCCACTATTAGTAGATTCGTAATTATCATACCCCACTCTACACTAGGAATAAGCATCAACCTACCCAGCCACTTTATCTTAATGCAACAACCCACTTAAATGACCATTACCGATCAATTCATGATCCATATTACACCCTGCACCTCACCACCCCCACACCCCATACCCCCTACCCCCCAATTAGTCACTTCATCCCAATTTTTAAGCCTACTCTAATAGCCATCATAGGTTGGTCCATAACTCATATACCCTATCCACATCAGAAGTAGGCATCCCATGGTATGTGTAGACAATCGTCAAATAGCATATCAATATGTATAATTAACGTCTAACTAAAGTTTAATGCATTTCAACTAATATAAACACATATACAATCAATATGGACTACAAGCACAACAAACAAAAATCCAAAGAGTGTTGATCACTTGCTTAGAACACATCAATTAAGCATTAACTCCACCTACATATGTCTATAGTTAATTATACGCTAAATTAAGACTACAAATTTATCTTATGCTTTGATTTAGTCAATTGAACCTCATTTCAATCAATCAAATTAAGCTTTTATAAGGAAAAAAAAAAACTTATCTTCTTTTTAATTTTTAACTCCAAGTTAGATAAGCCATCTAAATTTCATTAATCATTACTAATTTAATCTTCAATCGACATTTCATCACGTTTCAAAACAAGGTTTTAACACCACTTGAATTACACATACAGTAAAACATCTTTCAATCCACAATTTAAAATAAAAACTCACTTGACCTTCTTCATTAATTAAACCTGTTAAAATCATTTTGAAACAAACTTAACACATTAAACTAAAGGTTAAGAGTTATTACCATTCTTCAATATATTCTTAAAACTCTCTTTTTTTTACGTCCTTCTTATCACCAAAAACATTTAAGGGCTTAATGAATATATTTTCTCTAAAAAAATCATTTTGAAACAAATTTAACACATTAAACCAAAGGTTAAAAGTTATTACCATTCTTCAATATATCCTTAAAATTACTCTTAAAGCTCTCTTTTTTTTACATCCTTCTTATCACCAAACACGTCCAATGCCTTAATGAATCTATCTTCTCTAAAAATTTCATTTTGAAACAAACTTAACACATTAAACCAAAGGTTAAGAGTTATTACCATTCTTCAATATATTCTTGAAGCTACTCTTGAGGTTCTCTTTTCTTTACGTCCTTCTTATCATCAAATTTATCTAAGGACTTAATGAGTCTATCTTCTTTAAATATTTTAAATTCTAAAACCCAATTAATTGTGCTAATTTTAATTTATTTAATCTTCAAATTACTGTCTTGAAACTCTCATAAGCCTTCTTCTCCTTCTTTTGATTTAGAAGTTTTTAAAATAGTTAAGCGATGTTTAGTTCATATTAACATGGAGGCGAATGGTTTCTCAATCTAACTCCCTTTGACTATTAGCATTTACCTTAAACATTCAAGGTTTAGAGCAACTTAAGAAGTCTTTCCCTCATGACATCCTTGAGTTTCATAATGCTTAGCTTTTTAAGTGATTAGTCCAAAAGACCTTTATATATCAAATAATTCACCATCTTGTATTATGTTCTTCTATACCCATAATTTTGATTGGCCATACATCATAAGACAATTTTTAACTAATCTTTACTTTAACTACTAAAAGCTTGCTTCATATTTGTCATCTCACTCAAACTTCACCCTTTTCTAAGTTAAATGGGTTAAAGGGGTTGCTATTTGAGTATCCTTCAATAAACTTTTTGTAGCATCAACTAACCTTAAGAAACTTCTAACATAGTTGTAGTTTTTAGCCTTTATCAATCGACCATTTTTCATATCTCTTTGTCCTTTGTCACTTCTTTAGTAATTACATGGCATAGGAATGCTTCATTTTCCACTTGAATTTTCACACTTCTTAAACTTAGTACATAGCTATTTGACCAAGAGTATCTATAACATTAACCTCAAGTGTTCCTCATACTTATCTTCACTAATGAAATCCACTAAAATATTGTCAATAAAATTTACTATATACTTGTTTAAGAGTTGCTTGAATACTCTATTCACTTAAGTCCATTAACGCTATAGGTGCATTAATCAGTCAAAAAGGTATCATCAAAAACTCAAAATATCCATACTTAATTCTAAAAGTAGACTTCAAAATACTCTCTAATTTAATCTTCAACTAATGGTATCCTAACCATAAATCTATCTTAGATAACACTTGAGCTCCTTTTAGTTGGTTAAACAAATCGCAGAACCTTGGTAGCCAAAATCTATTCTTTATTGCTACATTATTCACTTATATAAAATTATACATAATCACATATGCTGCCAACCTTATTCTTTAAAAAAAATAAAAATATAAGCTTCCAAAGGTAACATATTAGCTTGAGTGAATTCCTTATCTCGTAGTTCTTGCATCTATCTTTTAACTTCTTCAACTCTCTTTGTGCCATCCCATAGGGAATTTTATGTACAAGAATAGTACCTGGAGCAACTTATATCTTTGTTTTGCCATCTATTAGTAAACCTACCAAATCTTCTTGGAATGCATCCTAAGACTCATATACATTAGGAATCTAGTCTAACCTAGACTCTTTGAAAACTTCTGACATCATAGAAATCATAACTATCTATAGCTCTATTCTCCATAATTCATGAGTAGGTAGTCTTATGAATGTTTACACTTACCTCAAAACTAAACATCTCTTCTCCCAGTATGCAAAAGTATATCATTATGAGTATACACTCATGTGATACCTTAAAAGCCAATCCCTTTCTAGTACAACATTAAAGTATTGCATCCTTAGTACTAATAAGTCTATAGACATCAGCCTTCCCAATACTTCTATACTTACGGTTTTATAAGCTTGGTTAGTGTAAAAACTCCATCCAATGGTTTACTCATCAATAAGTCCAAGTCAAGGGTATTCATGCATACATCACAATCAAAAGTACATGAATCAAACATACAATAATGTGTTGCACTAATTTTAGAAAGTATAGATGCACTATAAGATAGAAATAGGAACATAACCACAATAGTGTCTATTTCAAAGGTTTGTTACGGGTGCATTGCAAACACTTACTCTTAATTCTTCATTTGCTAATCTCTGTAAACTCATTTGCTTGTCTAAACTTCATGAGCTAATTTCTATTTTCTTTACACTTAAATGCACAATATCCTATCTGCTTACAATTCCAAAAATAATAATATAAGCATTATTAGATTCTTGTAGTCTTTAGTGTCATAATTCCACTTGCTGCATAAGAAATAAGCCCTTAATGTCCATTTGCAATCTTTTTCCACGTGAGGCTTAAAGCATCTACTACTTTTGCATTGGCCCATTGATCCTTCCCATAGGCTGAGTGTGCTATCCCATCATTAGCCTTTTACCTCTATTTTGGCCTAAACCACTCCCTATCAGTCTCTTCCCTAAAGTTACCTATGTCTTAAGGTAATCAAAATCCTTAATTTGAAGGTGGCCTTATTTCGGCAATTTTGCTTTACTTATTACACAATATAAATGGTCAACTCAAAGGATCTAACATCACACTACATTCTCATGTTTGGTTCTGTCAAAAACTTATAAATCTTAAACTCTATTATTTCTAAAGGCTTTTGGCGAAAATTTAATAAGGAATCCATTTGTATTTTCTATCTTAAATTGTTTTGAAGTAACTTCTTGAAGAATTTCTCTTTGAACACTTCCCAAATGATCTATTGGGTGATCAACCTTTAAGTTGCCTTCCATACACACACACAAACACTTGCCTACACATAACACACACATATCCATATGCCTACATACACATCCCTTTGTGCAAACATATACATATACATATAATACATACTTAACCATATGCAAAGGATCATAAATCCCATTATGAAAACTAATAATCTAATCTTCTCATACCGATTTCACTATTCATATCAGCCATTGATAGTCTAATCAATTGTAACTATCCACAATGACATTCTATTCCACTAATGTCACCTATTTACAGCTTCCTCCAAATGTCCTAACTCATATCAGCTACAATTTTACCATATTAACATGTTTGTCGCCACATCATCTTAATGCCTAAACTACTAATCACATCATTCTACATGACTAACCCTATTATAGGCTAACAACACACTCCATTAATACCTATCAATAATGGTTACTAAGTAGCACTCCACAATTACTTCATAGTCAAATAGTTTTGAATTCATTATTTTATTTCCTCACAAACAATTTAACAAGCAACCATAACTTATGTACTTGAATATCTTCTCACCAACTTGAAATAACTTTAATTTGAGAAAACACCTATAATTACACATAATGTAGCTTGTCAACAACTTCTTTCTACTAAGAGATCCCATTATAAATCCTCAAATCATACTTTCACTCATATTAGTCAATCAAGATCTAATATGAGTTAGTCAAATTTCACTTAACACTATAACAAAATAGGGTCTTAGTGACATTTAATAAACATCATTGAACTTAAAATAAAGTCTCCAAAAATATCTAGCAATGTTTAATAACCATGGCTAATATGTGTTGCAAAAGGTGCATTGTGGATTGGGTGCTCAACATTAATAAAGTAAACATCGCTAAAAAGTGGAAATGTGGCAAAATGTATTATAATGTACAACATTTAAAAGTTACTAAATCTAACTTATAGGTGACATTTAAGTGCTACAAAACCATACTTACATAAACTAGCTGACATCGTAAATGTGGCAAAAGAAGAACATTTGTGACATTGTAAAACTGTACTTACATATACTTAAGACTTCTCATTGTTTATCCTATACAAATTATAACATTTTATCCTAAAAGATGCTGGTCATCACTCAAACCTCTTTCAATAGTGACCACTGCAACAAAATCAGATGGCCTTTTGTTAAGCTTCTTTACAACAAATTGCACCATCCAACAAAAAGATATAACTTTCCTCCTTAAAGTCACAGTGAAGGAAGCAAGAATATTTACTTAAATAGCTTCAATACATTCATTTAAGATTACAAAAATCTCAAACCAAATTTCACAAATGTAAAGTAATATTACATGATTTGGAAACAACAAAATCTATATCAACAAATTCAAAGATAAAAGTAGATACCTAGAAAATTCAAAGAAGCAATCTAATAAGCAACTTCCATGACATTACATCTCAAGTTTGTAAAAATAAATGAAAACATAGTGAGTAAAAGATACTAGGGGTTTGAAATGGATGATTGCCTACCTAGAGTGTTACGTAAATGCAAGCCTTCTGTAAAATCAATACTCTATAAACATGATACCCAACAACTTTTACAAATATATATATATGAAGTTTGGTGACTTTGCTATGCTTATAAGATATCCACATTGCATTATATTTTTTACAGTAAGAGTTACTTAAGTCGAGCATTGCATAATGAAGTCTTTGTAACCAACCTCAAGATAAATTTTTTTGTAGAAGAAACATCTACAATACTATACAATAATAGATTCAAGGAGAATTTATGTGTAAAATGACATTATGTCATACTCCAACAAATAAAAATGGGAAACCAAGAAACTTCCACCAATCTTCATAGAATCCAATACATCCCCATGCCCAATGATAGAAACTATAAAAATTACAGTGTCTTCATGAAATAGAGAACTTTGACATTATAGAACAAATGTTTTTATAAAACCATACATTTGAAAAACAACTTAAGATTCACATTGTACCAAATACAACAATATTGCATGACCTTTCTTAATAAATTCACACTCACAAACACACTTAAACCTAAAAATAAAATAAAATGACACTCACATATCCATTGTAAAAATATAAATTCTCTTCAATATTCTTTTCCACTACCTTCTCAATCTTCACATATGTATCAAATACAAACAACAAAATAAACAATTTTCTTACTATAAAACTACCTCCAAATGTTTCATATACCTTTACAAAGCAATCTCTTCTTAAAAACCAAGATAGATCAAATTGAACTACATATCAAAGCATCTAAGGCCAAGCAAATTTCATCTCTAGGACAGTTTTTTTTTTCCTTTTTCACAACCCTACCAATGGATCATGGTAGTAGTAGCTAATAAGAGCATATTCTATAGCCTATTCCACACCAACCAACCCCCACCCTAACCTAATTTGATTCTCCCAAGTTTCAGTCTACTTTTTTATGTCACCTAACTTGATCAACTGTATTTTTAACTTGGTTGGTCAAGTAATAAGTTTGGAATTTTAAATTCAATTAGCTAAATCCCTTTAGTTATGCACTTACTTCCTTAGAAATTAGACTTCGGATTTCTTGAGTTGGATTTCACACTCCAAAATCCTTTTTGTACTATTCTTAATCTAAATTCTTCAAATTTTCTTAATAATCTCCAATCTTTAATTTCCAATTTATTACTTTCCTAATGTTATAAAAATCCCCATTTTCAATTAACTTATCATTCCTCTTTTAATTTATTGAGAATTTGATGATTTTATAAACAAATCCATGATAAGATTCCTAACTCAAATCTATTTCTTCAATTATGATTAAGTACCTAGGATAAGCAAGTTTCAAATTTCTTACCTCACAACAAGTGTAACAAAAGCCTTAAGTTAAATAAACACAGTGGCTATACTCCTTAGTCAAATCACTACAAATCTCCTATTTGGATTTTTTTTCAAAACCACCTAAAATTTGCTAAAAACATTTTAGAGATAATCCAACTTAAATTATCCCACAAAATTTATATGGAAAGGGTACTTATCTTATCCGTTATTTTAAACGCCTCTGTAATTCCTTCCATCTTCACACTCCTTGTTTTCCTTAAACTAGTTTAACATAAATTCCCAATAGAAATCTCATGTTGAATGTTAGAATTACTAGTCTTAGAGTTAAAAGGCTAAACTTCTTGATTGGAAGTTGAAATTACTTGTTTGCCTTTCTTTTTAATTTATTTTTACAAGTCCTTTTAAGCACTATAAGACAAATATTTGCTACCCTTGATCCCCATCTCAAACGTGCCTATATCAATCACATGCATATATTTAAATAATAAATTAATATATAATTATAAAAATTTATTGTCTTAGATCAAATATATGCATGTAATTAATAAGAATATGCTATTTAAGATGGAAAGTTAAAGGAGGGCAAATATTTATCCAATGGGTTTAGCTTGTCAGTAAACATTAATTACACCTCTAATAGATTTACCTAAATAAACAATAAAAAAGCTTCTAAAAGGCACATTTATTTTTCTTTATAGCCGTGAAACCTGCCCAATTTTCGTTCCGCTGGAAACATTTTTAGCAGTTGCCTGAAAGCTTTTAGCCTTTAGCAGTAGACAAAAAAGGACAAAAGCCCCCCAACAGCAGATTTAAAGGCCAAATGCAGGCAGTTTCATTACAAGTAATGTAACAAAAATATTGAGACTTGGGAGTAACATCATTGATAACAGTAAATTTTCCAGAGTTGAAGGGTGGTAAATTAATCTTGGAATGATCGCAGATGCCTAATAACTGAGGATCATGTGGCAATTATGAAAAGATGGTAAACATTATATAAATTCGCAAAACTAAAATGTAGGGACAACTTGGAATAAATTAATTGTCAATGCCCCCATCAAAATTCAACTGTTTACTTTTGCATGGATTACATGGTCGACGATCTTATTATATAATTATTTTCATTATGTACATAAGAGAATTAAGAATGCACATGACGTTTACCTAGTAGGGCAAATTGGCAACATTGTCGTACCATGACGTATTTCATACAATTATTGTAAACTAAGCCTAAAAATAAATTATATATTACAGAAATTAAATGGAAAATGTTAAATAGATTTTCTAATGCCACTTCTAAATAAATTAAATAAAAAAAATTATTTTATTTTAAACTCTTTTTTAATAAAACTTATCATTAATTTATACTATGTGCTAAGTAGACATGAGCCTAGACCGTCCAACCAATGGGTCTACAGCTGTGCACTGAGAGGCTCCTGTATTGTAAGTCCTCTTGTTACCCGTTTGACTTAAATTACATATTTTAGTGTCTACCCTTTGATTTGTTTATATTAGCTTTACTTTCTGTTTTTAGAAATAAAATATGGTGGGGGGTAAAATTAAATCTTAATAATGTTGGCTCAGGCATTTAATAATTATTATGGCTGGTGATTAGGTGCCTCGTGATGTCATTGCTTTATAAGATGCTGGTCTTAATCCGTGTTAGGCTTTGTCTATTTTTTAAGCGTCGCTATTTAAAATATATATATTGTGACAGAAAATGGACTACGATATCTGGAAGGGGAAAAAATAAAACAAAATTTGGTTGGCCCATTCATTAAAATAAGTGTGTGGTGATATGAGAAAAAATACATTTTTAGTTATCAATATTGTACTCCTTTTTTATTTAAGTCCTAAACCTATTTTTTTATATTTAATTTCTCAATATTTACAAAAATTTACAAACTAGTCTTTTTTTAACACTATTAACTTTTTCTTCAACAAACGATACATGGCAACATTTAATTGGTCCATGTAATTATATTAAATAAATAATATAATAAAATGTAAAAAAACAATAAATATATAAAAATAAAAAAGTAAAAAAAATAAAAGAACACAACAAATAAAAAAATTACATTCCAACTACATCCTAACCTAGGGTGCCCAGAATGGCCATATTGAAACAAGTGAGTTACAACCTACTTAAAAATGTAGGTTGCTCAACTCACTAATGATGATAGATGGCTAACCCTCTTATCCAAGCACAATCACATAACCCCATAGGTGGGGAGCGACAAACCCACAACTATAAAAACATTTTAAAAAAAAGAGGTTAAAACCCAATTGGACAAGAATCAAGTTTTAGTCAATTTCTTTTATTTTTTTTTTATTTTAGTTACCATAGATGGTTGCCTACTACCTAAAGGTAGAGTCATGCAACCCACCTTAGGTACTGTGCGACAACCCATGGGTGCTAGTCATGTTTTCTAAGTGGGTCATGACCTAAATGGCTTAAAGTGACCATTCTAACCATTCTAAGGCTAGAAGGTTGCTAGCAGCCATCAATGTGGAGCCACATGACCCCTCTTAGGTAGTTGTTAGTTATCCTTTGATCTTGGATGGTTGGATTTTATTTTTTTTTTACAATTTCATTTATTTTTATATTATTTATTTAATATAATTACGTAGATCGATTAGAGTATACCACTTGTAATATATTAATGAAAAAATTAATGGTATTAAAAGAGGTTTTCATTTGTAAATTCTTGCAAATGTTAAACACTGAAATAGGAAAAAAAATTAAGTTTAAGAGTTAAATACAAAAATTATAAAATATTAAAGATTAAATATGTATTTATTCTTTTAATATTTATTGAAAGCTTTCCTGCTTATGGATTATAGATTGAGGTTTATCCCATAAAAACATGTTAAAAGAAATCCGGATAATACAATCTTTTAATTTAGAGCCACAAGTTTAAACAATTTATAAAAATATAAACAAATAATGTATCATGTGGGCTCCGTGTTTTGAATAATTACATGTTTCCCATTAATGAGCACTTCTTGAACATTAATTTAAGATTTAAGAAGAAAATTTTTCGCACCTTGCAAAATTAATTATGGGCTTTACGAAAGAAACCTTTGACATTTTTAGAAGTATAACAGGATATTATTAAACTTATCCAAATGTTGTCCACAAGGATGTTATGAAAGTGTGAATGGGGAGCAACTGGGCAGCAGCAATGAGGAAAGAAAAAACAAAGCTTCTTTCTTTTATGATCTTTAGCTGCTCTGCAAGTGGCTTTTGGCTTGGGGTTGACTTTAATATTATTGGCAATCATTAATCTATCCATTTCCACTATATAGACAGGTTATAATATGATTTTTTTTTATTTTTTTTTTGGTTGCCATCTTCAATATCACGTTTTTGCCGGCCTCCCTTATATATTTTCATACTTATTTCAACTAGTTGTACGGCTAAATACGATGAGCATGGCATGAATATATTGTATGATGCATTTAGAAAAATTTTCGAAATAAATTGTCGCAAGAAAATTTCAAATTCATTTTCTGGACTTTTACATTTCTAGATGTTGGTGTTATTGATGAATTTTACATTTGAAATTTGAAAGCACTAAATATTATATTTAAATTCGATTAAATTTTTACCTACTAAATTTATTACATATCCATTATGAAAGATCTCGAAGATATTAAATTTAATAAGTAAAAATTTAATTAAATATAATAATTAATAATATATAATTTGAAGTGTAAAATTAAAAAAACGCCCAATTATCTTAGTTCTAAGTTAATATATCACAGCTCTTGTAGCATATAATAAAACAGAAAAATGATGTAAGTCACCGTCAAGAAATTTAAAAATAAATTTTTAGACAAATTATGATACATCTCTGACTTATTCTAATAATTTCATGGAAACTATGTCCCCCTTTTTAGCCGTTCCTACATTTATTTATTTGACCCTCCACGTCCTCTGAAAGCAAAGCTGTAGCATCAACTATTTCCGGGACAATATTTCCAGTCGCCAAGAAAGTGATATTATGACATCTTAAGAAGTTGGGTAGGATTTTACTGATTTTCCAACTCTTATTCAATATGAATAATGATTATATATTATGTTCTCATGAAAAAAATAATGAAAAGAAAAAAAATGGACCATTGAGAATTTTCTCTTTCTTATTTGCAAGTTGAATTTGTGGATGTCTGTTAAGTATGGCCATACCTTTTCGATGTCCTTTCTGTTTGGTCCTTGTTCAGAATCTTCCTTGTATGGGCATCGAACGGACTTCTTCCTGTAGGACTTGTTTCCTTTGTTTAGGGACCTAGGCATCTTATTTATACAACTCGTGTCCTCAAATAGTGACATTTCAGTGTGCGTCTGTCATTTTGAGTCCTTATAGTACTTTCATAGAATTCTGCTAAGCAAGTCTTTATTGAATTTCCATTGTAGAACATTTCTTTGTATCCTGATAGTATGAGAAGCCGAAGGGCAAAGCGATCCGAGGTAGTGTTTTGATGTTTTGGTTTCTAGTTCCATTTATTTTGATGGTACAAGAAAAGGGTAGTCGAAAATCTTTTACCTTTCTGGTATCATAGTGTCAGTAACACCTGATCAAGGTGTTTCTTGAATTGCTTTTTAGTGATGCTGATATGTTTTTTTGGATGTGTTCTTATTGATTTGCA
This sequence comes from Laguncularia racemosa, assembly GCA_037954665.1. Classification (NCBI taxonomy): domain Eukaryota; kingdom Viridiplantae; phylum Streptophyta; class Magnoliopsida; order Myrtales; family Combretaceae; genus Laguncularia; species Laguncularia racemosa. The sequence continues at coordinate 5,447,900 of JBBMOL010000025.1, read as the reverse complement.
GGCATTTTGGCCTTCCATTGTGATGAAGAAATGGTTGAATATTAAGCCAAAGGTGTACGATTTTAGTGAAGATGAGGTTGATACAGAAAGCGAAGACGATGGTATGTGATGTTTGTTGCGGCTCTAATGGAATTTGAGTGCTGGTTACCGATAACTGATTGCATTTCTCGCGTTATTTTTTTCAGCTTCCTCTGTCAAGGATGAAGTGTTTCATAGAAATGATGGGATACCCCACGGTATGCAGAGAGCTACACCAGAATGCCAGAGCGAAACTTCAGGTAATAACACTAGTTCACACAGAGTTTCCTGTTCCTAAAAAGGATTCTCGGCCGTATCCCCTCTAATCACATACTGTCGTACACCAGCAAAAACATAAAGAAAGTCAGATACATAGTAAAGATTTGCCATAAATAGCAGTATTCGATTGGAAGTAATACTGACAAGCACCATTTGAAACAGAGAATCTTGGTTCAGTCTGGACGTGCCAATTCTTATTTCTTCCAAAAATAGAATCACTTGTTGAGGACTTTGTACCAGATCTTACATTAATGCATACCTCCTAGCTGTGATGGATCAACTGTTTTTCAATAAGGGGAAATTGATATTGTTGTTGTTTAACAGACCACACCCTCCTAATTTTGTTATTTGATGCTTCATAATCAGTTTTCTCATATTTTTGGTCTCTTTTGTGTCATAACATCCTATTGTTCCGCAACTTTGATCCAGATATGCAATTCAAGGGCCCTCCATTTAGACACAGGAGAGGGAAGTCGGAAACATTGCGTCTTCAGTACATAAACCCAAAGGATGTGAGGTTTGGGGAAGAACTTTTGATTATTGTTCATATGTGTATTATGGTACTTGTAACTTGGCTAATTGACGCATGCTGCGTTTTGGTCTACAGGGTGACCGTATGCACATGGAATGTTGCTGGAAGAGTTCCAAAAGAGGATCTTGAAATCGATGATTGGCTCTGTACTAAAGATCCTGCAGACATGTACATAATTGGGTATGTACCATCTCTTTCTCTCTCTCTCTTTCATCGCTTGCTGGTTTGTCCAGTGTATAACAAAAACTTCTTGAGTTGTGATTTTGGATTCAACCCAAAAACTAGCCTATCTGGTGGTGGTGTCCACTGTTTGTCCAGAGTTTTTCATTCTCTATCTGCTGCTAATCTAGAGTGGTCCAAGTCCATTATCAAAAATGAAGACAGCAGTAAAAAGAAAAGAAATACGTGTAGATATTTGTTGACATAGAAGCACTAATATGGAATTGTCTGAACAGTTTGAGGACTCAAGTACATGTGTGTAAGCATATCCGAACGTACAAATGAATATTTAGTACTAGTATATGCGCCTCTTCTATAATTATCCCAATTTTATTCCGATGACGTCACGTTTAGATTCAACATCACCTCCCTAGTCGTAGTCGATGGCCCCTATGCAAAGCCCACATCACACGATACATGCAATGCACAAAATTTGCCAATCTTTCGTGTTTTTCAGCAGTTGGACCTAATCCTTTTTAGCTTTAGGGCTAAAATGGATGTACTTGTGTGGTTAATGTTTTCTCTTGAACAGGTTTCAGGAAGTGGTTCCTCTGAATGCTGGAAATGTCCTGGGAGCTGAGGACAGCAGCCCGATTCCAAAATGGGAGGCAATTATCAGAAAAACGTTGAACAGATCTCTAGAACCCGAAACCAAGCATAAAAGCTATAGTGCCCCGCCCTCCCCGGTGTTGAGGACTTCCTCTGCTGCTGATTTATTGGCAGATGAGGATGAAACTCATGCACTGGAGCACATAACAGACTTTTCAGAAGCCTCTTTCGGCTGTGGCTTTGAACAAGAAGAAATGAAAGGACTTCTAGGCATGGGAAGGAACTTGCATATGAAGAGAATATATAGCACTGACACCCTCAATCAAATGGACTGGCCCGAGCGTTCACTCGATGCAACACCTCAAGTTTTCTCATCCGGTGCAAAACTGCGAAGAGTATTGAGTAGTTCTGCAAGAATAGGCTCTGAATGGACTGTTGCTCCATCTATTTTCAGTCATGTTGCACTCAGAAGATCTCACCATAGCTCAGGAAATTTAGTAATGGAGGAGCAAAAGAACACCGAACTTTTTGAGCCTCTTTCTGATGGCTTGGATGTAGTTTCTGATGAGGAAGTCAGTAATACTTCCATTGAAACATCACCAGGGAAACATGAGAGCGGCTCTCAGAAGATAAAGGTGAAGAAACTGCGCCGATATGTCAGAATAGTTAGCAAGCAGATGGTAGGGATCTATATGTCCATTTGGGTTCGAAAGAGGTTGAGAAGACACATAAACAATTTGAAAGTTTCTCCTGTTGGAGTTGGTCTCATGGGCTACTTGGGAAATAAGGTATACCATAACCACCTTCATTGATTCATTGGAAAATTTAATGATAATCAGACATTAAAAATGTTGAAGTATAAAATATAGAAGCCCACAACGATCTTCAAACTTAAGCAAGTTAGTTCGTTGAAGCTAGATTCAAGAGAAGCTCATATTCAGCCATACTAATGCATCTTTCTGGCTTATTATAAATAGAACCATATCTATTTGTTGATGCAGGGATCTGTTTCCGTTAGCATGTCTCTTTTCCAATCTACTTTGTGCTTTGTGTGTTCTCATCTGACCTCTGGTCAGAAAGATGGTGCTGAGCAAAGACGAAATGCAGATGTAAATGAAATCATCCGCCGCACCCGTTTCTCATCTATATTTGATACAGATCAACCCCAGACAATACCCTCTCATGAGTAAGCATCAGTTGATCATAACAATCTACCAAGAATTTGAATGTATATTAGACATCTCTAATGTCATAAGAACAATCTTGTAGTAGTGTATTCTCTATTCAATTTTTCATGAGAAAATCTAATAGATTTTCATGTTAAACAGTCAAATTTTCTGGTTCGGGGACTTAAATTACCGTCTCAACATGTTGGATGCGGAGGTGAGAAGCCTCGTTGCCATGAAACAATGGAATAAACTAATCAATAATGATCAGGTATATAACACGGTTTGTCTACTTTGAAATTCACTTGATTGCCTGCATATCTCTCTCAAATGCTTGTATCAATAGAATAGATGCTATCAGTCTCGATTCAGTAAACGATTTTAACTAGATCAAAAACCGAGGATGTCTTAAGATTTAGAAAAAAAAAAAATACTGCCTATGTGCAGCTCGTTCTCCCTCAAGTAAAGTCTTGGGCCCACCATTGAATGGGCATGTGTGCTGAATGTCCTGCATGAGTCATGTTGCCAGTTTTCAATATACCATACCCCTCTGATGTCATTGCCTACCAAACAAAAGCAATACGTTCACATTGCTTGATGCAACATTTCATGAAAAATATTTTCTAATGTAATCTTTGCTATTGCAGTTAAGCAAAGAACTTAGGTTAGGCCGTGTATTTAAAGGATGGAAAGAGGGTACGATAAACTTTCCTCCAACGTATAAATATGAAATCAACTCTGATAGATACGTCGGTGAAAACCCAAAAGATGGCGAGAAGAAGAGGTCCCCAGCATGGTAAGCTGAACATGCTAGAAATAGGAAGGTTCACCATCTCTCTTTTGGAGACCTGCATAAATTCAAAACCAATGATCAATAAGCTTTCAAGCTTGCAAGCACATAAATTGGCTGAAACGCACATTATGCAGGTGTGATCGCATACTGTGGCTTGGTAAGGGGATAAAACAACTTTGTTATAAACGCGCAGACCTAAGGATCTCCGATCATCGGCCAGTTAGCTCGTTATTTGTAGTCGAAATCGAGGTCTTGGACCATCGCAAGCTCAAGAGGGCCATTAATTTCACCAGTGCTGCTGTGCATCCTGAGATTTTGCTTGAGAATATGGAGCTATGAGTACCCATATCAGGTAATATACTACAGTGAAGAAACTACTATCCTCTTTTGGGTAATCACTATATACTGCAATCTATGGAACTTTTTTTCAAATCCTGCTATAGATTACTTGATCCATGACTTGATTATAGAAAATCCCTCATTTCTGGTTTATATTATTTTCAATATTTTTCCTCCTGCGATGTAAATTCCCTAATCTCAGGCAGCATATACGATCACTGGACAGTTTCCTTTCCTGTGTTTCCTAGATGCATCAACTGTCACAATAGCACAAAACGTCATTTTAAAGAGAGTAAGGTGTTCAGTCTTTAATTTTTGCAGATACTTTATAGCATCTTAAAATTCCAAATTGATTGCTAGAAAAATTTTCAAGCAACTTCAAGAGATATGCCATGGTTTATGGACCATGGGATGACAAACTTCTAAATGTTGTTGCATCAATTTCGACATGTCCATATTTACGCATCATCGCTTTCAGTTAATCATCATTCAGATGCAGAAGCATAACCAAGCCATATTTTTTTGAACAGGTGAGATAATCCAACGAACCAAAATCCAACGATGAAACAACGTTTTTCATGTTTCTTCTCAACAGGATCCTTCAAATACTGGATGATGAACTCACCCCAACTCAGACTTTGAAAAGATTTTCAAGCAAAAAGGTTCAAATAAATGCAGACTTTGACCAACACAGCTTCAAATTGGCTCAAATAAATGCAAATTTTGACAGACACAGATTCAAATTGGTAATAATTAAATCGTGCATCAAGTATCAGCTGATGACAATGTGCCCTCTCCTTTATAATAGAGAGATTATCTGACTAGTTTTTTTTGTGTCAGCAGTATCTCCTATATCTATAGTAATCAGCATAATAGTAGAATAAATATTTTTTTTACCACCTTTTTGTAGTTAGATACACTACCCTACAATGTAGTACATCTCTTTTATACTTTGGCTTCTCTCATCTTTGTTTCATGTAAATTATCCCAAGAGCACATGGATGGACAGATAATTTCCACTGACCGTAACTTTTCTTGCCATAACAATTTTTCTTGTACCTTGAAAAGTCAGATTTTCATAGAGATAAGTAACTGCTAGGTCTACCAGGAAACCAGGTGACAGCAATTATAACATTACACCATAGCGTTAACATAACACAATTAGAAACACAAACTCCTATAGACCAAATAGAAAACAAATTTAAGTGTTTAAAAACATGATTATAATGTAAACAAACAATATATTATATATGTTAAATTCCATGTGGTTTGTGCACAAATACAATTACGGCACAAGATAAAACACGAGCGCAGTTATCAACACTGATCTAAATAGACATTCAGTACTTTACACAGGAGGAGAGAGCAAGCGCTTTATGCATCTTTATCTATATATAGATTTATAGATGTTAAAATATTAGACCGGTTTCGGCCTGCCTTAGCCTCATCAGGAGAATAGCATCAATTCTCGACCAGTTCATCCGCTTGTTCAAATACATTCCATTTTCAAAGAAAGTAAATCATTTTTCCAGAAAAGACCAGAATTTTCTCAGATAACCACCAACACTGAGGCACCGAAATTCCAGAAGATGACAAACAAACAGTGAAATACTATCATGAAAACAAATGCATCCTGAATTAATAGAATAAAAAACGTATGAAGTGAATCAGAAAAGGGCATCAGTTCTCCAAGGTGATATAGCATCAATAAAATTCAGACGCAAATTACCCATTTGTTATATGAGATTCATCATACGCCCATACGGAACACAAAACCTCGACAACAGAAAACACACACGACGATGATCTTAATACCAAGTGCCCAAATCACTTGATTATCATACTAAATATAAAAATTTACAATTTTTAGAACACTTGACTATAGTAAACAATTGAGTAAAGAGACCGTGCACTATTAGCAAAGCTAATAATAACGTTACAAAATAATCAAAATAACCACAAAAAATCGCGAATAAAAAAAAAATAGATTTTGCGATCAGAACCTGTCGGGATTCATCGTAACATCACACTGTAAATAGTCAGTGGATTGACAGACTTAATGAATTTCTATCGTCACCTCGCTTAATTGAATAAAATACGAATCAATATCGAAACTTTATAAATAAATATGTGAAAAATAACAACAAAACAAAGTGAAAAAGAAAAAAAGACACGACAAGAAGATTGAGCTCAGAACTTCTTAGAGGGTTGTGTAACCATCAATGACAAATACCCAGAAGAGAAATCTGTCTCTGGAACACAGAAAGAGTTCATCATAGAGTTAAATTTGATTTAAGAACTTGAAGCTTGAAAAAACCGAAAAACTCGACATTTAGAGAACATAGAAGGATAATGGCTGATTATATGAGGAAGAGAGAGTGCGGGTGATGGAAGGTCCATGTAAGGAAGAAATATATAGAGAGACGAAGAGGAGAAGAAAACCCTAATTTGTAAGCAGACGAAACCCTAGAGGAGTTTGGGCAAAAGATAGAGCATGGTGGTTTGGACCGGTGGAATGAAAATATAAAAAATGGGTTGGGCTGGGCTTAACCTCGGCCCAGCAGGCTACGGTACTTTATCTGTACATTCACTAACGAAAATGCATGTCCTAATGACTTGTCTCATTTACGAAATTAGTCCAGAAAAAAACTCTCGATCTTGAGTATTTGGTGCATCTGTAAGCATTCCTTCAACTAAATTTCGCAATCCTTTAGCTCTAGCGTGTGTAATTTGGTCTTTGATTCCTATCAAGCTTGCATGAAATTAGACTATTATTAGTTCCAATGTGAGCATGGATACGTGGGATTTGAATTAATTTAGAACTTACGTCCTCAATGCAATTAGTGTTAATTTTAATGATCGTCATGTCTTAAGATCAATGGGCATGAACAATTTGCACATGCTAATACCGCAGCATTAGTACGTAAAGGTTCAAAAGTAACTATAAATCCATAATTTATATAATAAGCAACATTAAAATATCTCAAAAAAAAAAAAAAAAAAACATGTTCTAATTTAAAAGGCATTTAGGTAATTTCTTGACGTGCCCTAAATCCTCAAAAGGATCGGAAACACGATCCCAAGATCCAACAACAAACTTTAGGCTAGAATTTCTGTTGCTTTGATATCAAAACAAACGAAAAAGTATAGACATTTTGGGAGTTTTCTAAAACAAAGATGCATAAAGGAAACGTTTTTTATGAGTTTTAATTGATTTAGGACAATTGAAAACAAGAGATATTAACAATTAATTGAACCATATTATATAGTTGAACTAGAAGAGTTTTGAAATCCCACAGCCAATATTCTCTATAGTTTATGGAAATCAAAAGGAGTTTAATTGATCTACAAATATGACACATGGTTTAAACAATTGAAGGATTACTACAATCCAAATACAGTGACTAATAACATTAATAAGGAAAACACTTTCAAAAACTAATAAAAGGTCTCACACGAGATACTCAAAAGAGTAACAAAACTAATTCATCATCAACCAATGCTCCCATCTATAGGATTACAAGGGCATTTATATATCAATATGGAATAATTGTTATGAAAAGGAAAATACTCAAAAATGAATTAAAATAACTACCAATAGGAAATAACAAAAAAAAAAACAACTATCTAAAAGGAATAATTCATTCACTTTGTATGATTTATGCATGGATTCGATTATAGTGGTCACGTGCATGTAGTGTAAATTTTGTACTTTACATGGCCTCAAATAAGTGACATAACAATAACAAATGGAGATGACTTGGAGAGATGGACAAGGGAAGAGAAGCAAGCAATCTTAGGAAACTTGAATGCACACGTGATAGATGAAAGAGTTATACAATATCAACTCTACTATTCTTAATGAAAGGTGGTATGTTCTTCATTATAAGCCTTATTTGATCCTTTAAGATGGTTGTCTAATGATACTACAGTGTTTCTCTAATCTTTGAATCATATCAAATTAGGGGCAGCTCTTAGGTATTTAAAGAGTTTGCCTATTGATGATGTTCATTGAATCGCATGGACAATCAATGACAAAGATGAGTCATCCTATTGATAAATCTTCCCATAGGCTCCTTAAGTCTAGGCTAATGAGAAAAAAAAAAAGAAAAAGAAAAAAACCTCTCTAAATGTATAAGGTTCCTCAAAAAAGGTTAAGAGCGAATGAGTTAATCAAGTATGGAATAAATTTCGAGGTTATGGTCTCATATATTTATGCTAGGGAGTTTATGTTCTAATTCTTAGGATGCGAAGATTGTCTTGTTTGTTTTATTTAAATAAGATAATAAATAAACTCTGTGTTGCATTAGTATTTATGAATTTTTATGATTATTTTCTTGCTTATCATGCATATGCAGATGAGATAACTATTGTAGTGCTCTTTTTTGCTTATACCTTTTATGGGACCATTTTTCAAGTTTGATGTCTTCTTTTTTTTCCTTTTCTTCTTCTTTTTCTATACACATTTTCCATCCACTCTCATCCATAATCAAACAAGCAATTTCACTGTATCTTATGTCTTCCCATCCACCTACATCTACACAAGGTCTCCTTTTTCATGGAGCTAAGATTCCATCTATACTATGGAAGTGGGTCTATTAATAATGGATTTGAATACTAGGATAACCATTTGGGAGATTTATGACCTTTATGTGTTTATATATCAAACTATTTATTAATTGCAGACTATTTTTTTTTTTTTCAGTATGCTTCAAACTTAGTGAGATGATGGTGTAAGACGTTATTTACGAATTGTCATAAAGGCTATAATTTTTTCTGATATAATTCCCTTTGAAAGTAATTTGTGGTTTATCTGATACATTCATGCATAATATAAGGTTTTCTAAGCCTTTCCATACTCGTACTACGGTAGGAGTATACAATGGAATTATCATGCCTTGGTCTTAAGGTATGACAAGCATACTTTCAACTCTTACAATATTTTTTTTACCTACGATAATTTAAACTTTATAGCTAAACAATAAATAAGAGACTTAATCCAATAAACATTAGATCATATCAACCTATATATTGGAACATTCTAGTATATAGTGTCAATCCTAATCCCATGTCTAAGCTCTAAAGTCAAAACCAAAATTAACTAGACATCTCTTTCACACGAAAATAAGGTCTCACAAACAATAAGTAAGAGCCTAGTACATAATCATTACAAGCATACATGAACGTCATATAAATAAATCACACATAACTTATATTTAATGCACCAAGCACGATTTATTATCTTTATTTATATATGACATACAATATAGTCTTAGTATACAAGATTTCAGTTAACTAATAAATGTGAATTTTTACACATTTATCCTCTCAATCTATGTAAATCATTAAGCATTAATTCTAAATTTTACTTAAAAAACAACAAAATATGTATTATTAGATCATTAGCAATAATATATGAAAAAAAAAAAGATCAAAGTTTAGCTTTAATTGGTGTAGGTATGCTTTGAAGTTTTAATATAAAATTTAAACCATTTTTATTTGAATTCTACACTAAAATAGTCCATTTTCGATCTTAGGTCTATACATGGTTAAGGTGTCCAAAATCATTTCTTATAAATCACTAGGAGAAAACAACATTTGTGGATCAAGAAGAGAGATTCTAAGTGTCACAGAATAGCAGTGTAGAGCAACCAAACGTTCCAAACTTCACGCCAGCACCACATGCCAATTACTCTCCAAATCACTTACATTACATTAAGAGAGTAACCGAGCTTAGAACAGCACTACACAACCCCAAACAGTAAGCATCAGTAGATAGTAACAGCCTAACAAAAATATTTCAGCAATAGAAATAGCCAATAGCAGCAACATAAACAAAGTGAAACAGCAACAATTCAAACACGACAAAAAATAGCATAGCCAACTTTATAATAGAAATTATGAACAAAAAAGTAGCAATCATGTCCTCTTTATAGCAAACAAAGCAACCCTTTGCACAATAGTGTCAGATTTGAACAAAGGCAGCATTGAGCAACTACTTTTAAGAACAAAACAAAGTAACTCAAGGGGACAAAACCAACAACTTGGAAAGCCTACATTTCATTTAAAAGGTTCATCTACATTTAGGGAAGAGCATAAGTAGAGCTTCAAAGTGAAGGTACACAATTTGGCGCCCTACTAGAGCAACCTCAAGCACTCACTAAATGCTCTAACCAACCACTCAACCTAACATGACCTAGTCAAGGCTATCCTTCTAATCGGTTGAGTTGTTAGCTGATAAGAGCATGATCTACCGTTAACAACACAATAGCAACAACTATCTACTTCATCATCCATTTTAACTACTGTCGGACTTTAATTAGTTGTCAAGACCATAGTCCATTCAAAGAAGCTCACATCAACTTCCAGCTTCATAAGAATCAAAGTCAACTTGAGTCATGGAGTTAATTATCTATTTATTTCATTAGCACGGGCAAAAGAACACGTATGGGCCTAATTGAATGAGAAGCATTGAGAATAGAAAGGACTATTACTTGATATAGAGGAGAATTGTTTTCTTTTAAAAGAATAGGGGCACACTTTACTTTTACTAGTTCTGGGAGAAAAGCTATAGCAATATATTCAAAGTTGGGAGTGAAAAACAAGTATTAAAAAAATAAATAAGTCTGTCTTTTTTCATAAGCTTTAGAGAGCCTATCTTCATTAGATGAAGCCTACATGTATTGAGGAGGTTTTAGAAAAGGATGGTAGAAAAATAAATAATAATAGAGGGGGAACACAAGAGAGTTGTGAACGGGGCTTTACAAAGGTTTTAAAGAGAGAACAGGGACATAACACAATAGCTAATAGATTTGTAATAATTTCTCTTGAAATACAAAACTTCCACCTTTACTTTCAATATGTTTTATTTTGTTAAAGGACACTAAATTTCTATGTCTTAGCACAATAGAGAAAAAACCAAGTTCCCAATACATCAAGGAATGCCAATTTCATGTTAGAAGGAGGAAAGGGAGATACCCATAAGGTATTTTCTATGCCATTGCTTTTTTTTTTTTTTTTTTGTATTGGTTCTTGATATATTTAAGTAATTCTTATTGAGTTGTGATGTTTAGTATTATGGGTTTTTGCAATGATGGATTTGATGAATTGATGTGTTATTGAACCAATTTGATGTTGATTTTTAACTATTCGACGATATGCCTATTATTTAATATGTGTTTGGCCATCACTTATTATTTAGATTAGGTTAATGATACTTAAGAGGGATTCGATAACCTAAAATTAGTATACTTGAATTTATGAAAAAGCACATCATAGGGATATGCAGGATTTGATTAAATTTATGAACTCGTGCTCATAATGTAATTGAAAATATGGTTTAGGCCACTTGGTGGTACTTGATCCATAATTTCAACTAGTATAGTAATTTTTTGTTTGAACAAATTACTATTAGATGATAATTATAGATAAATCATCTTAATGAGATGATCTATACTATAATTAGAACTTAGCCATTCTAGAAAAAAAAAAAAAAAAGGCCAAGTTCTTGTGAGTTTAGTTAAATCCCTGTGTAATCAATTTCAATATAGATTCAAGGCATCACAATCAATTCAAATGAAAAAATATTTGCAAACCCTAAGATCCAATTTTCAACATCTCTAGATTCCCAGGGTCTTCATTGTGTTGCTAAGATATTCGGTTTTGTGTTTGATTAGTTTATTAGCTTTATTTTCAATTAATTCAAACTTTTATTGGTTAACTTAGGGAAAAACTTAAGAATCTAGTACTTAGCACATTATCACCCTAAGGACACAACTCAATATTCACTAAATATTCTATTACTGCATACACACTCAATACACTACCGGTTAGTAAATTACGCTTTCAAATTAAAAGAGTAGAATCCAAGCATATTGCAAAGTTTTTGACACCATTGCTAAAGAGTTTCAACTTGCTAATATTTGATTGGTAGTCAGTTCCTTAGACTAGGCCCTTTTTAATTTTAATTAGTGTTATTACTTGCTAGATTAGTTTAGCTTAGTTCTTAATTTTTGTTAATTGATTATGATAGCTTTAGTTTATTAGCTTTATTGTTTGTGATTTTTAGTGTTCAATGTTTGAAGTAGCTTCATGCTAGCTTACTTTTCCTTGTCTTGCTTAATCAATACTTATTTAGTTAGTTTTGTTTCTTATGAGTGCATTTTATTTTATTTTTTAAATCTAGCTAAGTGTTTGTATTTGTTTTGGTGTGTTTTGAGTGTCTTTAATTGTGAATTTGATTCTTCTAGCATTACTTAGAGATTAACACTTCTAGTTATTTTCTTTAGTGTGTAAAGTTTCCATCATAGTGATTAGTTTCTGTTTAGTATAAATTCTTGTTAGTTTAGTTTCTTAATCTTGCTTAATTTGTACTTGTTTAGATAATTTTCCATTTAGTGGATAACACATTATATAGAAAAACAAAGATTTCCAACTTGTTCCTCTTGGTGTGTTTTGTGTGTTTTTCATTGTGAAATTGCTTATTTCATCGTTATTTCATTGTTAGCTTTAACAATTGTAGATCTTAGTTATTAAAGTTTCGACTTTTTTATGTTTAGTTTAAAAATTTTACTTATTTTTAGTTTTGTAATATTTGAAAAAAAAAACAATCCATAAAAAGTTGAAAATTTAGTGAAAAAGTCAAAAAGATCTTCACTTTTTGTTTGGTTGGTGCATGTCCGGTGAAGAGATAGAAAATTTAACATTACTCTTTGATCTTGAGATAAAAAAGGACATTCCATCATCTTATTAAAGAGAGAAGAGCAAATTTGGATCAATTGAGAGTTAGGGAAGGTAATGGGAATGGAAACAATCAAAATGGGAATGATAAGCCATTGTAGGAGTATTTTGCACCTATAGTTGTGGGAGCAACACTGGCTATTACATGGCCTGCAATTCAAGCAAACAACTTTGAGTTAAAGCCTGCCTTGATTTAGATGGTGCAAGTAAATCAATATGGGGACGGACCTTTAGAAGACCCACATGACCACTTGGTGAATTTCTTGTAGATTTGTGCTATAATCAAGTGTAATGGAGTCTAACGATGCCATCCGCCTTTACCTGCTTCCATTTTCACTTAGGGACAAGGCAAGAAGCTAGTTGAATTCATTGCCTACACAATCAATTACTAGTTGGGATCAATTAGCATTGAAATTTCTTGCAAGATGGCCCAATTAAGAAATGCAATCAATTCATTCTGCTAATATGAAAGGGAGACATTGTATGAAGTGTAGAAAAGATTCAAGGAGTTGCTTAAACATTGTCTACATCATCGCATACCCATGCGTTCTTTAGTCTACACTTTTTATAATTCATTAAGTGATCGATTGAGAACTATGATTGATGCTACTTTTAGGGGTTGTTTAATGCATAAAAGCATTAATGAAGCCTTTGAGCTTTTTGAGGAAATGGCCATGAATTCCTTTAATTGGCATAGTGAAAGAGCAAGACCCAGACAAGTAGTTGCCATGAATGAATTAGATACAAATGCTAAGCTTCAAGCGTATGCACTTAAAGCTCATATAAGTAAAATGCAGCCTATGCAAAGTCTAAACCCAAGTCATGGTCTAATCTTAGATGGTATGCCTTTTAGGGATCCTCCTATGAGTTGTACATATTATTTAGTAGGTCATTTTTTAACTCTAGGTTCAAGCTCAAGTGTAAAGCAAGCTAATTTTGTGAACAAATTCAACAAGAAAGCTAAAAATTGGAACCCTTATTCAAATACTTACAATTCAAGATTGAGAGACCACCCTAATTTTAGTTGGAGAAATAGGGATGCCTCTAAAGCACCACTAAGATTTCAATAGCAAACATTTTCACATAAAGAGAAGAAGAAAGATGACACCACTATTTAATTGTCAAAAACCTTGGTGTAAGAATCAACCAATCAAAAGGCCATCATTAAAGACTTACAAAAGCAATTAGCCCAGATATCCTAGTCATCTAGTAGCTATCCTCACGGTACTCTTTCAAGCAATATTGAAAAGAACCCTGAAGAGGAGGTGAAAGCTATTACATTATGAAGTGGAAGGGATCTAGTGGAATCAAATTAGCAAAGATTTGAGGTAAGTGAAAAAAGTAAAGCAAGTGAGCAAGATGAGATAGGAGCTAAGAAAAGAAGTGAAGAGGAAGTACAAGAGAAGAAAGAGGACAATCTTGAGATTGAAAGAAGAAGAAAAGAGGATGAGCAATCAAAAAATCATAATAAAGAGAAAGGAAAAGTGGATGGAGTCGAGGAGAAGAAGCCTGAAGTGAAGCCATACATGCTACCTATTCCATTTCCTAGGAGGTTGAAACGACAACAATTGGATCATTAGTTTTCTAAATTTTTGGAAGTCTTCAAGAAGTTGCACATCAATATCCCATTCATGGATGCACTTGAGCAGATGCCCTCTTATGCTAAGTTCATGAAAGACATCCTCACAAAGAAAAGAAAGCTACCTAATCATGAGACTATGGTGTTAACCCAAGAGTGTACGATTATCCTTCAAAACAAGTTATCACCCAAGTTGAAAGATCTAGACAGTTTCATTATCCCATGCATTATTAGTGACTCCTATTTTGATAAAGCATTATGTGATCATGGAGTTAGCATCAATCTTATGCCCTTATCCATTTTCAAGAAATTAGGGTTGGGAGAGTGCAATCAAACCACAATATCTTTGCCATTGGCTAATAGGAGTATCAAGTATCCAAGAGGGATTGTGGAAGACTTTTTGGTAAAAGTGGACAAGTTCATATTTCCAACAAACTTCATTATTCTTGATATGGAGAAGGACCAGGAGATACCTTTAATTTTGGGTAAGCCATTCTTGGCTACTAGAAAAGCCTTTATTGATGTGGAAGAAGGAAAGTTAACACTGTAGGTGACGGATGAGCAGGTTACTTTTAGTGATTTCAAAGCTTTTAGGCACCTAATCGATGGTGATACTTGCTTCCATGTGGCCTTGGTTGATTGATTAGTGCATGATATTAGATAGGAGCAATTTAAGACGAGTGGTTATGACAAGCATGTGTTAACAAATGATTGGAGTGATGATGAGGATGAGCTTGATGTCACACATGACACTATGACTGTTAAGGAGGAGATTGTTGAGATGGAGGATGTAGAGACCACAACAAAGAGCAGTTTGATGAGCATGACTTAGAGTGATATGATTGATGATAAAGAGAAGACAGATTTAGAGGATGGGATCAATAGGAGTTCACTAGTGGACAGAGTTGCAAGAGTTTGGTTAAGGCCACCTAGATTTGAGGAGTTAAGGGTCAGCACTAATAGGCTAGTTCCATCTATCAAAGAGCCCCCTAAACTTGAGTTAAAGCCATTAAATGCTCATCTCATGTAGGTCTATCTTAGAGAAAACGACAGACACTTCCAGTCACTGTTTCATCATGGTTGTTTAAAGAGCAAGAAAGCAAGTTGATTAGAGTTTTTAGAGAGCATAAGGAGGCCATTGGGTAGACTATCACCAACATTCGTGGGATCCATCCTTCACTTTACACGCATTAGATTCTTATGGAAGCCGAATGCAAGACTACTATTCTACCACAAAGACAACTTAACCTGACTTTGAAGGAAGTGGTGAAGAAGGAAGTATTGAGGCTTCTTAATGCTAAAATTATTTATCTTATTTTAAAAAGCAACTGGGTGAGTTCTGTCGAAGTGGTGCCAAAGAAGGGGGATATGACATTTGTGCAGAATGAGAAGAATGAATTGATACCTACCCAGACTGTGATTGGATGGAGGGTATACATTGACTATCACAAATTAAATGACACCATCCGAAAAAATCATTTCCCATTACCCTTCATTGACTAGATGCTTGAGAGGCTAGCAAGGCATGGGTATTATTGCTTCCTTGATAGATATTCAAGCTACAATCAAGTACCTATTGCTCCAAAGGATCAAGAGAAGACTACTTTCACTTGTCCTTATAGCACTTTTCCGTTTAAGTGCATGCCTTTTAGTCTTTACAATGCAAAACAACGTTTCAAAGATGTATGATGGCAGTGTTTTCTTATATGATTGAGAAATGCATTAAAGTCTTTATAGATGATTTCTCGATATTTGGAGCTTCGTTTAAAAGTTGCTTAGAAAACTTTTTATTGGTGCTAAACAGAAGTAAGGACACCTATGGTCTTGAATTAGGAGAGGTGTCACTTCCTGGTGCAAAAAGGAATAGTGTTTGGCTACAAAATCTCATAAATGGGGATTGAGGTAGATAAAGCCAAAGCGGAAGTTATTGTAAAGTTGCCACCACAAGTGAATGTTAAGGGAGTTCAGAGTTTTCTTAGGCATGCAAGGTTTTAAAAGAGGTTTATTAAGGATTTTTCCAAGATTGCAAGACCTCTCTACACTTTGTTAGAGAAAGATGCTCCATTCTCATTTAATGAGCCATGTCTTCAAGCATTTGAGTTGTTGAAAGAGAAATTGACCATCGCACCTGTTATTGTAGCATTAGATTGGAGGTTGCCATTTGAGCTTATGTGTGATGCTAATGACATAGTAGTTGGTGCTGTACTTGGGTAGAGGAGAGACTGAGTCTTACAAGCAATCTATTATGCTAGCAAGATGCTACACAGTGCCCAGCACAATTATGCCACCATGGAGAAAGAGTTGCTTGTTATAATATTTACATGCAACAAATTCATATCATACCTCATAAGGTTTAAGGTTGCAATTTACACTAACCACTCTACGCTCAAGTACTTGTTAGCAAAATCAAATGCAAAGCCTCTACTTATAAGGTGAATCCTTTTGGTATAGGAATTTGACATTGAGATTCATGAAAATTTTGTAGCTAACCATCTTTCAAGGATTGTAAATGAGAAAGTTGACTTGCCAATCAATGAAGTCTTCCCTAATGAGCAACTATATGCAGCTTCACTAAAGGATCTACCTTGGCATGCAGACATCATGAATTATTTAATTAGTGGCATTCTACCATACAAAATTTCCCATCACCAGAAGAGGAAGTTCTTATTTGAGGTGAAGAAGTACTTTTGGGATGAGTCATACCTTTTCAAGAATTACACCAACTAGTTGACTAGACGATGTGTACTAGCATCTAAGATTGCTGATATACTTCACCACTATCGGACTCATGAAGCTGGTGGACATTTTGGTGGTGAAAGTACTACTACCAAGGGACTTCAATGTGGATTTTATGAGCCCACCTTGTTTAAGGATTGTCGTGCTTTTATGCTAGCTTGTGATCAATGCCAGCATTTAAGAAATATCTTTAAGAGGGATGAGATGCCACAACATAGAATACCAGTTATTAAGATCTTTGATGTTTAGGGGATAGACTTTATGGGACCATTCCCATCATCCTTCAACAATAAGTATGTCCTTGTTGCTTGACAAAAAACGTGATGAAAAACTTGTATATTTTTTATTATAAACAGGAGGTATATATATATATTATACATTGATTATATAGAGATCAAGAAAGTTAAGAAGAAATATTTTATTACTAAAACAAAAATATTATGTTCCTAAAAAACAAATTTTCCTAAAATAAAAATATTCTAAAAATCAAAACTTTCCTAAATAAAAATATCTGTTTTTCCAACACTCCCCCTCAAGCTGGTGAATGGATATTATAGACACCTCGTTTTTGGCCCCTAACTAGATTTTTTTAATAATAAATAAATAAATATGATAAAAAATAATAGTAATAAAAAGGCCTAGTTTATGAATTAGTAAAAATAAAAATAATAATAACAAGTAACAAAACAAATAATATTAATAAAATTTTTAACAAAATTAGGGAAATATGGGTCTTTAAATCAAGCTTAGGAACTTCAAACTCATAGAAATTAATTAGAGTTGTTAGCTTATAGGTAAATTAAACGCAATAATAAATTGAGAAATGGGCTAGCTCAATTGGTCCATGTGAGCACCTGGGTGTGTGTGAGGAGTTGTTGGTCATGGGTTTGATTCTTATAGGAGACATTATGTGTTGATTTTTTTTCATTTTCTTTTTTTAGCTACCACGTAGCAACATACGATTGGTTGGAGTGAGGCATATGCGAAGCACATGGTTGTCTTCCTCCTTTAGACTAGCCGAAACCGAAAAAAAAAAAAAAGCAAAACGAACATGATAACAAATCAAAACTAAAAAAGATTGAAGTTTATCAAAGTTTTTGTTGTGAATCAACAAGATTACAATGAAAAGATTTATTTTTCAGATTAAATCCCAAAAAAAAAAAATCAATCAAACAAACAGATAGAAATGGGTTTCACATATCATGGGTTGCGGGTTTGATTTGAGCCGATCTCTAATTCTAATTACATCTATAAATAGACTAGAGCTCAAGGATTAAAAAAAAGGAAGGGGGGGGGGGGGGGGGGGGGGGGGGGGAGGGGAGGATCCTAGTTGCAAAATCAAACTCCACACTCACTTTCTCTCTCTAAACTTCCATGGCCAAACCCATCCACCTTCTCTCTAGAAGTACTCACACTACACAAAACTTCGAAGTTGTCTTTGCATATCAATAGATTTTAGGGCATCTCTAGTATCGAAAAAAAAAAACAAACAAACAAAAAAACTTAAATTTAGTTTTAATTCTTTGTTGAAGCGCCACATCAAAGCTTTATATCTTGGCTAGATGGAAGCTCCATTAACTGCCACCACCGTTAAAGCTTAACCACCACTACTATTGCACTGCTAGATCATAGGTGAGCCTCAAACAACATCCCTAGTAGCTTCCACAACCACTTGTGTGCTGTAGAGAAGTGGTCAATGGTTGTTGCTTCTTCCCTATCGTCACATGTTTTGCATGTGCCCGATACGACCCATAGGCGTGACCCACTTGGAGCTTTGGAGACCCAACCGACAACCCAAGGAACAGGATCCAATTTGTGATTGCTTGCTGGCTCTACATAAAGCTGGGAATTGCAAGGCGAGCCGAAAATTTTGGCCCGTGCCCACGTGGCCAGCTGGGTGGGGCAAGGCAGGCAACTCGCCGCGAGCACGGGTTAGCCCACTAACCAGCAAAAAAACAAAACAAAACAAAACAAAAAACGGCAATGCAGTTCCACACCTTTACTTGATACATTGGTCATTGGTTAAAAGATATAAAAATAATTCAAGTACGAAAAATCAAAATTTAATTCAATGTTAGAAAGCTTAATGTAAAATGAAATGCATTGCCAATTCTATTGGAGAATTGAGGATGAAGAATTTGGAAAAAAAATTAAGAGTTTGACATTGTCGCAATCTCGTAGAGTTAAACAAATTAAATGGTTGCGAAGATAAAATGACATACAATAAATAAATAAGGAGGTGATCATAAAAATGTCATTCTAAATTTATAAAAAAAAAAAAAAAAATTTGCGAGCAAGGTGGGCCGAACTTTTCTACCCGCAACCTTTGCGGGCCACTACGGGTCGGCCCGCGTCGACCCACAAGCTGGTGCAGGTCGGCCCATTTGACCCGCATTCCTAGCTCTAGCTCTACATGTATGATGTAGGTATGTTTTGGATTTTTTTATTTTTTATTTTTCATAATAAGAATGAGTTGACGAATGGATAAAAAGGTTGAAGTAAAATAAAAATATAATAAAAAGCTAATAAAGAATAATAAAGCAAAAAAAGAGCGGATAATCTTACAATTCGTCTTGCAGGACATAGTTTTACGTGGAATGCTAATATTTTCATGAGTAGTGTTGAAGAATTCAAGTAATTGATATATTAGGCATGCTTAATATATTTGATTGTCCTTCGTATCTATTTTCTACGATTGATTAAATATGTGATTTGTTAGTACTTTGATTAATATATTAATATGCCTAATATGTTGATTAGTTGGTACGATGCCTTACATAGTATAATTGGCCTTTTATGTGCG
Organism: Laguncularia racemosa; assembly: GCA_037954665.1. Classification (NCBI taxonomy): domain Eukaryota; kingdom Viridiplantae; phylum Streptophyta; class Magnoliopsida; order Myrtales; family Combretaceae; genus Laguncularia; species Laguncularia racemosa. Next base: position 5,428,148 of record JBBMOL010000025.1, on the reverse strand, counting down.
AATCATTTGATATGTTTCGTTTAGTGTGTATATATATATAGTGGGCATTATTGTGTAGATGGTCTAATTTTCATATGTTTTGTCTAAAACCGATTAAGTTCTTAATTAGTTTTTTTTTAATAATAAGTAATAAATATAAAAATTGTAAATTTGAGAAAATTAAAAATTAAAAATGTTTTATTATCTAAGATATGGTTTTATTATGAAAAATATAAAAATGTTTTGTCACCTAGAAAAAATAATTTTTATGAAATAAAACCTTCAATTATTGTTTTCAAAAGTTAAGCCTTTAGTTCTTTTTTTAAAAATTGGGAAATAAAACTTAGGTTTAAATTTTTTAAAAAAAAAAATTAAAATAATAATAAACATAAATGTGACCCTTTTTCATAATTAAAATTAATCAATCTATTAAAGTTTTATGAAAAACAGAACTACGTCGGTTTGATTCTGACTAGCGGGTACATAGGCACCTACTGGGCAACCACATATAAAATAAAAAAATTATTCTTTTCCAATTTCAATTTACCATATAAAAAAATTTACAAAAAATATTTTATCCTTTTAAAATTTCAATTTATAATATGAAAACATAAAAATATGTTATCATATTTTTAATTCAATTTTAATTCAAGTAGAAATGCAAAAGTTTTTATTCTCTTTTATTTCACTTTAAAATAATAATAGAAAATGTATAATAAAAAATTTTGATTAAAATTTTTTTCATGCTATTTCATACTTTATATGGAAACATTATGTCTTGTACATATAATAGCGAAAAGAATTTACAAAAAGCTTTTAATTCAGTTTCTTGAAGAAGATAATAAGTGGTAGCCATTTAGGTTTTAATAAAATAGCTCTCGAGTCCGGATTCCTTGGTTAATATTTTTTCAAAATTGTTTTTTTAGAAAAATTCACAGATCAGTAGCTAGTTAAGGTTAGTCCACCTCATTAAACTTAACTTATCTTATTTCCCAACTTAAGTTGGTGGCAACTCTAATTTTCTTAAGATAATTAAAAATATATTTTTTTTCCTTAATTTTACTATCGAGTAACTTGTATTAAGTGAGTTAGACTTAATATGGGTTAATTAAGGAAAAATCCAAAATTAGGCTCGACAGAAATGTCAACTCCACTAGGGACCCTAATTCTTTAGTAAGCTAGCCATTTTTATCTTCTTCAAAAATTAAAAGCTTCTTATAAATTCCTTCAACATGTATTATTATGTATATTTCTTATATGAGTAGTTTTCTTTTATGTAAACTAATTAGGCTTCATGATCCAGATGAAATAGCACTAGGCCCATCAAGCCTAGTAATGATCTTTTAGGCAAGATGTTGTCATACATATATGTGTGTTAAATATAGTCAGACCCAGGCCATCTAGGACCTTAAGATGAGGATTCGTTGTGTAAGTTTTGGGTGCAGTGGGGTAACCACCGCTCGAGGCCGATTAAGCTTCCCTACTCTTACTGCAATGTGGCCCAAAGCCCATTACCTTGGAAATGAGGAAAGCCACAGAGCTTGCAAACCTTTAGAACCCACCCAATTTGTATTTATGTCATTTATGCACGATTGAAAAATAGTGCAGCTTTAATAAAACGCGGATTTATTGATTTTCCAAATGATGTAAAGCTTTGTCATTGTATATGTATTCTTTGTAAAATTCTTATGTATTACGAAGGAATGGCCAACTCTGGGTTAAGCAACGACTACGTCCACATTAGCCAAATTTATGTCAACCAGCCCTTACAGCCTATGCCCACACTTTCTAACTAGTTTCAATAGTTTTGCCCAGAGTAACAGGAAACCATCATGGCCAAAGTGGGGCCAGTCTTCTCACTCCTCAAGGTCTAATATGATTGGGACCTCATGAGGGCCCTAACTTACTTTTGAGATCCAGAGTTAGCAGCATTCATCTTTGGCCCACACACCTTATCTCCAACCATTGAAGAGTATTCCCAATTGCTACAAGCTCCCCCTTGTTATGAAGGAACCACGATTCCAAATCTGCAAGCTAGCCTGGCAAGCACCTTCTACAAGCTGCTGGGGATTAGAAAGTCAGAAGTAACTTAGGCCCTTACTCAATGCAATGGAAAGTTTATAAGAATCTCAACCCTTAAAAAGTGGTTTTGGAACGCCTATAGACTACCAAATTAGTCAAGAGATTTTCATAGGAGACCAGCGAACTTGGGAGCAAAATCAAGTCAATGCCTACATCTTGGCAGTTTTTGCTAGTATCCTATTTCCAACTGGAGTTTTCCATGTCCATTTTAGGGTAGCAAAATTAGTAACTTAGTTCCTGTTAAGTTGGTCTTACATCCTAGCCTTACTTACCGAACAGATCTGATCTTTGAAATTTCTGAAAGAAAGAGGGAAGGGAAACTTTAAAGGTTGTCCAGCATTACTAATAGTATGGTTCACTAGTCATATTAAAAGTTACCGATTGGATCTCGCCAGGAGATCTTTAGCTTCACAAGTTGACCTGGTAGACTACTTTACAACTAAGATACAGTTGCCAGAAGTAGTTCAAACTCACCAATTGATGGAGATTATGCAGAAGGTTTACCTTGAAGACATATTATGGACTGCCAAGTGGAATCACTGCACACCAGCTATTATAGGATGTGCCGATCTTGCTATTGTCCCACTAATAGGAATTACTGGATGCATTAGCTATTTCCCAGTTTGCGTGGTCAGATAGTTGGGACCAATCCAAGATATTGCTCACAAGCCCCCATTAGATTCAGTTATACTTGATTATTAGGATCTAACCATTCCCTTAGCCTTCAAAGTGAACAAGCTGCGAGCCATCAAAGCCATTTGGGACACAAGAATCTTGAGCCCCATCATAGATGTAAGAAATTTAGATGGACGGGTGGGGGATTTCAGAGCCATTAAGGAATTCATTGTGGACTTCATGCACAATACAAGGCAAGTCAAGTACCAAGCTCTAAGTATACTAGAACCTACAACAAAAAACCCAACCTCAAAATTGAAGGCTTACATGGACATGGTTGGAGCCCGAGCAAAGATCTAACATTAAGACATGGAAAGGAGGGTGGCAATTTAGAAGGAGAAATTTGAAGCTTCATAGGATTATGTGAAGGTTTTAAAGAACCGGTTGAGGATGTTAGAAAAGAGAGTCCAAGACCTACTAATGGAGCAAGCCAGTACCCGCCCCAACAAGATCCAAAGACTATTTCAAATTTAAATTAAACCAGCAATCTATAACTCTGGAATTTCAATAAATTTGCAATCAAATTTGACAATGCTGTTTAATAAAATTGCTGCACTATTATTCAATTATCAAATTGCATCTGTGTGAGCATCTTGTCTGCATATTTACCAAAAAAATAATAACAATAAAGAAAAGAACAAAGCCAAGAAAATTGAAGAGTTGCTAACAATAAGAGATCTTTTTAAGGTCCTAAAAGTTGCTTTTGAATTGTTAGCTTAACCTAAATCTCACAATTACTTACTCTGAACATAAAGCCAAAACCTCTATAACTTGCTCTCAATTTGAAAGACCCCATTCACTTCAAAAGGTCTCCTCATATCTTGATTTAACCTCGAAATACAAAACCTTCAAACTCTCTCCAATCTTAAGGGTTACACTTGAACTTTCTCTCCATCAGGAGTTATATAAAATAGACACAGAGACAATTAATTTTGGGGCACACTTTCGAAGTGGCTATAGTCAATTACCAACGAGAGCATAAAGAAGGCTATCCTAACTAGCTAAGTCTTAGGTAACTAAATTCCCAAGAGAGCTAAGTTAAGACTAAATCACTTGACAAGAGCACATAACTCCCAAAGACATCATGAGACATAGTGAATATAGGCAAATCCGGTAAAATGGAAGGATATCTCATTTGCTCAAGTGGTTTAAGATGACAAGAGGCAAGCCACATCCCAAACCCTAACCCTTAAACACTTGAGAGTTAAGTGTTATTAATGTGAGGTTTTTTACTCATTACTTAAAGGAGGTTTATCTTAAATTTGATACGTTAGTCAAAATAATGTTAGGCATTTATTTTTGCTATCCTAAACACAATAATCCTTTGCTAACCCCATTTGAGCTTCTATAAAAAGAGTTTCAAAATTTAACCATGTCAAGAACTACCCTACAATGGGATGATTAAGAAGATAAGGACATCAATCAAGAAAAAAGGAATTAACAAAATAGTGCTTGCCCTAATTATAACAATTCAAGGGTAATTTTTGTTGTGGATAATTTATTTCTTTTGATGAAGAAAAGTCTACATTTTGAAAAAACACATATGACCCACAAGAGATAATCACCATCGGGCTCAAAAGAAAAGGAAAAAAGATGGAAAAAGAAAATGAAAGAAAAATAAAGAAAAGAAAAGAAAAGAAATGAGAAAAGCCCAAGAATGTAGTTAAACCTATACACAATAAAAAAAAAACCAACAATACTTAAAAATACCAGGGCCAAATACAAAAACCCAAACATTACAGCTTAAAAATATACCACCCTTCTTTGAAGACTTCTCCAAATCATTGAAAATAATTTATCTTATGCAAAAATTGCTAGGGCAAGTGTTATTCTAGTTTTTCTCAAGGTTTCTTGACTTGTAAACCCGGGTTGAAATGATGATTCTGTCCAAAATAAGACCTTGACATTGCTACTCTTTTGAAACCAAAAGCATATTGCATTACAAGTCCCAAAAAGGCCTAACAGATTGATCAAAGCGTATTACTTATAAGAAAAACCATAATTTTTGGAATAAAAGTCAAGAGTGACATCTAAACCGAGAGATTGTAAGGAAGTCCTCTTAGATTAAATCAATTAAGAATGAGATATCTGTTTCCAAATGGAATGAGGGAATTTAAAGTTACTCCTCATTGGCATTGTTTGGCCCAAATTTTAAATATTGATGTTCCTAAGATGTAGATATAAGTCTTAATTACAATAAACCCCTCAAGAGATGATTAACTAAACTAAGACACCACTTTTTCCAAGATTAAACCAAATCCTCCAAACAAAATAAGGCAAAAGAGTAAGTGATTATTGAGTAATAGGGTGGGTCTACCCTTTATTTGTATTTTTAGGAGCCCTTGTCATACTCTTTACTTGTTATCAATGCTTTAAAAAATAATAAAATAATAAAATATTTCTTTTAGAGAAGAAAGAGAAAATTTTTCAAAATTTGCTAGAAAACACTTTGCCATCTTATCCTTAAGTTTCAGAAGAACATTTATCTTGAATATTTTTAGAAAAATTTTAGTTATCATATCTTTAAAAGTCTTAAGTCATTCTAAATTTAGAAACTCTTAACCGTTATGGAAAAAATAAGATTCTCACTTAGGAATTCATTCCTACTATCGATTAGTTAGCCCACAATGGGGCACCTTCCTAGATATCCCCTCTTAGGATTGCAAGTCTAAAGAGACACTTCCCACTGTTAGATAGCCTACAATAGTGCACTTCCCTAAACTTTCTCTCTCAAGGTTGCAAGATTTAAAAGTTGCTTCCCACTATCGGTTAGTTAGCCCATATGGGGCACCTTCCTAAACATCTCTTCTTCAGGGTTGTAAGTCTAAAAAGACGCTTCCCACTATCGATTAGTTAGCCCATAATGGGGCACTTTCCTAAATAATCTCTTCTTTAAAGGTTGCTAGTCTAGTGAGACGCTTCCTATCATCAATTAGTCAGCTTGTAAAAGCACTTTTCTAGAAAATCTCTTTTTTAAGGTTGCTAATCTAGTGAGACGCTTCCTATCATCGATCAGTCAACTCGTAAGAGCACTTTTCTGGATGATCTCTCCTTCATGGTTGCTAGTCAAGTGAGACGCTTCCTATCATCGATTAGTTAGCTTGTAAGAGCACTTTTCTAAATAATCTCTTTTTTTAAGTTGTCAGTCTAATGAGACACTTCCCACCATCGATTAGTCAGCTCATAGGAGCGCTTTTCTAGATGATTTCTTTTTGTTAGTCTAATGAGACGCCCCCTATCACCAATTAGTAAGCCTATAATAAGAGCACTTGCCTAAACAATCTCTTCTTTAAGGTTGCTAGTCTTGTAAAATGCTTTCTATTTTCAGTTAATTAGCTCATAAGAACACATTCCTAAACAATCTCTATTTAAGGTTGTTAGTCTAATGAGACGCTTCCTATCATCTATTAGTCAGCTCATAAGAGCACTTTTCTAGATGATCTCTCCCTCCAAGTTGCTAGTCTAGTGAGATATTTCTTATCTAAGACTACTCGCGATGGAATATTAATCATCATAAAGTAACTATCATCTTTTGCAACATGGGATTGTTAGCTTATGGAGCATTTTCCTTACTCAAACTTTTGGTCAGATAACTTCCTAGTGAATCCAGGTTTGGATAGCCAATTGATTATAGCATTATCTATTCTTTCTCTTAAGCAAAAATGGTGTTTTTTTTTTCTTTATAGCTAAGTTTTTCCAAACTTTACTACAAAGAAAAACAGTTGTAGACACTTTATTTTTGCCCCTAACTAGATTTTTTTAATAATGAATAAATAAATAAAAACGATAAAAAAATAATAGTAATAAAAAGGTCTGATTTATGAATTAGTAAAAATAAAAATAATAATAAGTAACAAAAAAAATAATATTAATAATTTTTTAAACAAAATTAGGGAAATATAGATCTTTAAATCAAGCTTGGGAACTTCAAACCCATAGAAATTAATTAGAGCTTTTAGCTTATAAGTAAACTAAATACAATAATAAATTGAGAAATGGGTTGGCTCAGTTGGTCTATGTGAGCGCTTGGGTGTGTGTGAGGAGTTGTTGGTCATGAGTTTGATTCCTATAAGAGCATTATGTGTTGATTTTTTTTCTTTTTCTTTTTTTAGCTGCCACATGGTAGCATACGATTGGCTGGAGTGAGGCATGTGCGAAGCACATGGTCGTCTTCCTCCTTCAGACCAGCTGAAACCGAAAAAAAAAAAAAGAAAAACGAACATGATAACAAATCAAAATGAAAAAAGAATGAAGTTTATCAAGTTTTTGTTGTGAATCAATAAGATTACAATGAAAAGATTTATTTTTTAAATTTAATCCAAAAAAAAATCAATTAAACAAACAGATAGAAATGGGTTTTGCATATCACAGGTTGTGGGTTCGATTTGAGTCGATCTCCAATTCTAATTACATCTATAAATAGATTAGAGCTCAAGGATTAAAAAAAATAAAGGATCCTAGTTGTAGAAATCAAACTCCACACACTTTCTCTCTCTAAACTTTCATAGCCGAACCCATCCACCTTCTCTCTAGAAGTACTCGCACTACACACAACTTCGAAGTTGTCTTTGCGTATCAATAGATTTTCGGGCATCTCTAGTATCCAAAAAAAAAACCAAAAAAACTTAAATTTAGTTTTAATTCTTCACTGAAGCGTCACACCGAAGCTTTATATCTCGGCCGGATGGAAGCTACATAAACCGCCACCACCGTTGGAGCTTAACCACCACTGCTATTGCACTACTACATCATAGGTGAGCCTCGGACAACATCCCCAGTAGCTTCCACAACCACTTGTGTGCTGTAGAGAAGTGGTCAATGGCAGTTGCTTCTTCCCTGTCGTCACATGTTTCGTGCGTGTTGATACGACCCATAGGCGTGACCCACTTAGAGCTTCGAAGACCCGACCAACGGCCCAAGGAACAGGATCCAATTTGCGATTGCTTCCTAGCTCTACATGTATGATGTAGGTAAGTTTTGGATTTTTTTTTTTTTTTCATAATAAGAATGAGTTCACGAATGGATAAGTCGAAGTAAAATAAAAATATAATAAAAAGCTAATAAAGAATAATAAAGCAAAAAAAAAAGAGGCTAATCTTACAATTCGTCCTGCAGGACATAGTTTTACGTGGAATGCTAATATTTTCATGAGTAGTGTTGAAGAATTCAAGTAATTGATATATTAGGCATGCTTAATATATTTGATTGTCCTTCGTATCTATTTTCTACGATTAATTAAATATGTGATTTATTAGTACTTTGATTAATATATTAATATGCCTAATATGTTGATTAGTTGGTAAGATGCCTTACATAGTATAATTGGCCTTTTATGTGCGAATCATTTGATATGTTTCGTTTAGTGTGTGTATATATATATATAGTGGGCATTATTGTGTAGATGGTCTAATTTTCATATGTTTTGTCTAAAACCGATTAAGTTCTTAATTAGTCAAAATTTTTTAATAATAAGTAATAAATATAAAAACTGAAAATTTGAGAAAATAAAAAATTAAAATTGTTTTATTATCTAAGATATGGTTTTATTTTGAAAAATATAAAAATGTTTTGTCATCTAAAAAAAATAATTTTTATGAAATAACACCATCAATTACTGTTTTCAAAAGTTAGGCTTATAGTTCTTTTTTTAAAATTGGGAAATAAAACTTAGGTTTAAAATTTTTTCTTTAAAAAATTTAAATGATAATAAACATAAACGTAACCCTTTTTATAATTAAAATTAATTAATCCATTAAAGTTTTATGAATAACAGAATTATGTCAGTTTGATCCTAATTAGCGGGTATATAGGCACCTACTGAGAAACCACATATAAAATAAAAAAAAAACATTTTATTCTTTTCCAATTTCATTTTACAATATAAAAAAATTTACAAAAAATATTTTATCAATTTAAATTTTCAATTTATAATATAAAAACATAAAAATATGTTATCATATTTTTAATTCAAGTAGAAATGCAAAGGTTTTTATTCTCTTTTATTTCATTTTAAAATAATAATAGAAAATGTATAATAAAAATTTTGATTAAAAATTTTTTTATGCTATTTTGTACTTTATATGGAAACATTATGTCTTATACATATAATGGTGAAGGAAATTTACAAAAAGCTTTTAATTCAGTTTCTTGAAGAAGATAATAAGTGGTAACCATTTAGGTTTTAATATGATAGCCCATGAGTCCAAATTATCTGGTTAATATTTTTTCAAAATTGTTTTTTTAGAAAAATTCACAGACCGATAGCTAGTTAAGGTTAATCCACCTCATTAACCTTAACTTATTTTATTTTCCAACTTAAGTTGGTGGCGACTCCAGTTTTCTTAAGATAATTAAAAATATAATTTTTCCTTAATTTTACTATCGAGTAACTTGTATTAAGTGAGTTGGACTTAATATGGGTTAATTAAGAAAAAATCCAAAATTAGGCTCGACAAATATCGATCAATCCTAGCTTGGATATAATCGTTGAGAAGTCTTAAGCACTCATTCCTTTTGTAAACACATTTGCTAGTTGCTCCTTTGTAGACACATAGGGAGTACATATAGGATTATGTACAATGCTGATAGCTAGCTTATTGTCACAATATAGCCTCATAAGTTCTTCCCATATCATCTTAAGATCTTCAAAAATGATCTTTAACCATAATAGCTCACAAACACCTTGAGTCATAGCCCTAAACTCCGCTTCTACACTTGACCTGGCTACCACATTTTTTTTTTCTTACTCTTCCACATGACTAGATTACCACCTAAGAAAGTGCAATAACCTATTGTAGAACATCGATGAACTGGAGATCCTACATAGTCTGCATCCATGTATGTTTCAAGAATTAGCCCTTCACCTTTCTTAAATAAAATTCCCTTTTCCTGGATTAGATTTTAGGTAGTGGAGTATCCGATCTACAGCTTGTCAATAAACTTCTTTAGGATTGTGCATGAATTGACTTACTACACTCACAACATAGGCAATGTCTGGCCGAGTGTGTGCTAAGTATATTAGCTTCCTAACCAATTTCTGGAAACTTTCCTTATCTATGGCCATATCATCCTTTGCCTCTCCAAGTTTATGATTGGACTCAATTGGAGTTAAAGTAGGTTTGCAAGCTAACTTGCTTGTTTCCTTCAAAAGATCAACAACATACTTCTATTGGGAAATGAAGATACCTTCTTGAGATCTAACTACTTCTATCCCAAGAAAGTATTTCAATTTTCCCAAGATTTTTATCTCAAACTCCTTAGCCAAGCAGTTTTTTAGAGTCTCCTTCTCTTTCTCATCATTTTCAGTAACAATTATGTCATCAACATACACTAAAAGAGCAGTAATTCCCCCTGAAGTCGTATGCTCGATAAATAGTGTATGATCACCTTGACTCTGCTTATACCCAGTATTGAGCATCACTTTAGTAAACCTACCAAACCAAGCCCTCAGAGACTATTTGAGCCTATATAATGCCTTTTCTAGTTTAAAAACCTTAATCCCTTTAAGTTCTCTTCTAAATTCCGAAGGAATCTCCATGTATATCTCTTCTTCTAAGTCACCATGAAGAAAGGCATTTCTTAAATCAAATTGTTGTAAATCCCAATTGAAATTTACTGCCAATGACAATAGGATCCCCATTGTATTCATCTTAGTCACTGGTGCAAAAGTCTCTTAATAGTTTATTCCATTGGTTTGTGTATATCCCTTGGCAACTAACCTTGCCTTATATCTCTCTAAAGACCCATCTAATTTGTACTTCATGGTAAACACCCACTTGCATCCCACTACTCTTTTATTTTTTTTAGTAGCTCTACAATTTTCCAAGTTCTATTCTTCTTAAGTGACTCCATCTCCATTCTTATAGCCTCTCTCCACTTCTCATTCGATAAAGCCTCAAACAAGGTATTAGAAATCTGGATAGCATTCAGGTTAGCTAAGAAACCTCTGTGAGATGAAGAAAACCCATGAAAAGACACTGATTTGGCCAAAAGATATCTTGGATGTTTAATACACTCTCATGTCCCTTTTCTCAAGGTAATAGGTAAGTCAAAATTAGATGGAATAGGTGAGGGACTTGAAGTTGTGCATACTTCATTTTAGGGAGAAAGGTTTAAGTTTTAGACTTACACATGGTCTAGATCTAGATCTCCTCTCCTCAAGTACACATATCCATACCTCCTAGTGTCAAGCTTGTCATTGGTAAGGGTCTTAGTTTGTTTTACTGTTTCTTGAAAGGATAATTTAGGTTCAAACTATAGTGGTATTTGCTCTTGTGGATGGTTAGATTGTATAGATACGTCCTCGTATAAAGGTTATCTGAACCGAGATGAAGGATGTTGTGATATTGGTAGGTTAAGAAAATATAGGTCCTCTCCCTTATCTTCCCCAATAGAGTCAGACTCCCCCTAATGATAAGGTTGAGAGAAAAATGATTAGCTCTCCTCAAAAGTGATATCAAGAGACATAAAATTTTCTTGTAGATGGGTGATAACACTTATAGCCCTTTTGTGTTGGAGAATACCCAACAAACACACACTTGATTGCTCATGGTTTAAGTTTACTTCTGTTGTGCTTAAATACATGAACAAATTCTAAACAACCAAAAACTCGAGGATTGAGATTATTTGTGGTTCGGATATTAGGATAAAATTGAGAGAGAAGTTAAATCGGTTTTTATTCCCTAAGGTTCTTCATGGTAGGCGGTTTATAATGTGTGTTGCAATAAGTACTACTTCCCCTTAGTATGATTTTGGAACATGGTTTTGAAAGAGTAAAGTACGTGTTGTAGTGAGCAAGTGACCATTCTCCCTCTCAGCTCCCCCATTTGTGGAGAAGTATCTACACATGAGGACTCATGAATTATCCCTTCTCATAGGAAATATGGTGAAAGGACTTTGTTAAAATACTCCCTAGCATTATCAAATCTAAACCTTTTTATTTTCACACCAAATTGATTATGTACCATGGTAGTAAAGTTTGGAAGGATAGTGGTTACATCGGACTGATGTTTGAGAAAAAAAATCCATGAAACTCTAGTACAATCGTCTATAAAAGACATAAACCACTGAGCTCCTGTAACATTGGGAATTCTAGATGGTCCTCATATGTCAAAGTGAATCAAATAAAAGGGCAAAGTACTTCATTTATTACTTATTAGAAAAGAGACCCTTTTATGTTTGGCAAATTCACATACATCATAGTGAAGGTTTTCAACATTAATGTTCTTAAACAAAGAAGGGTACATTGTCTTTAGAACAGTAAACAAAGGATGACAAAAAAAAAATGTTGACACCAAATGACATCATTATTTGAAACAAAAAAACAAGACTCTAAGGAGACATGCTTGATAGTTGGTATATGTATGGTTAATGTATTGAGATAGTGGAGACCGCCTTTTTCTGTATCAACTCCAATCCTCTTCCCTAAAACCTGGTCCTGAAATACACAATGAAAGGGGTAGAATAAAACATTACAATTTAAGTCATGGGTTGCTTTATGAATAGACAAGAGACTAGTAGACAATTTTGGAACATGAAGTACATCCTTTGGTAACAAAGTTGGACTCAGCTAAACATTTCCAACACCAGCCACTGTGATGACTGAGCCATTAGCAACAACAATTTTCCTATTACTAAGACAAGGTGAGTAGGTTATAAAATGGAATGATGAAGGTGTCGTGTAGTCCGTGGCTCCTGAGTCAACAATCCACTTGTCTTATATAAAACAATCTGAGGCATGTAATCCATAAGAAAAAGACTTATCGGAGAGTGCTAACGAACAAGAGCTATTGGGTTTTTCCAATGACCCCAACAAATTTTGAAGCTTCTCTATCTCAGCCTAGTTTAATTGGGTAGGGTTGTCTCTCCAATTAGTTATGTTACAAAAGTCGCTGCAGTGTGCTCTGTGTTGGAAACTTGGTGAGCTTGCTATTGGAATTTTTTATCTCCCTTTTTTCCTCATTCTCGGCCTGAGGTAGAAGGTTTTCCATGCAATTTCCAGCAGCAATCCTTGGTGTGTCTTAGCTTCTTACAATAAGTGCACCACAGATTGTCTCGAGTGTCACTTTGAGATACATCTTTAGTTTTATTTTGTTTGGTTTTCTCTTGTGTAGCTAATGTTGATCCTTCAATTATCATAGGGACAAGCATAATGCTTCTTCGGCTCTCCTTAACCCGTATCATGGCAATAACTTCATTAAGTGGTGGAACATCATCTTTACCAAGAATTTGAATTCATACCTAATCAAACTCTACATTTAGGCTAACTAAAAAATCATATACTTGATCTTTCTCAGTAAACTTCTTCAAGATCACAGCATCATCAGGACACTTTGTTTCAAGAACTCGATAATGATCAAGTTCTTGCCATAGGTTTTGCAGCATGTGCATATTCCGTTACTATCTTGTTGCCTTGTTTTGCAGCAACCATCTTCACCTTGACTTCATACACCCTCGCAACATCATTAGCCTTGGAGTACGTTTGATGTAGAGCGTCCCAAATATCCTTTGCAGAGGTGAGTAACATGCATGTATCACTGATATCCGGTGTCATTGAACTCCATAACCAAGACATAATCATGGAGTCCTCTTCATCCTAGGCATTAAAATTTGGTTCACCAGGTTTAGGTCATAGACTAAGAATATGGCAGATTTTTCCCTTGCCTTTCAAGTATGTTTGGACAAGCTAAGACCATTTCAAATAGTTTTGGCCATTAAATCTATAAGATGGGTGCATATTTTGTAATTCACTAATAGGAGTATGAGTTTTTGCGGTCTCCTCATCGGATTGAAAAAGGGAAGTGTTTGTTTCAATATCAAACATGGCGGATTGTAGAGATTACCAGCTAAGAAGGATGTAATATGGGAAGAACAAGGTTGGCAATGAAGGCAAAAAAAAAAACAATTCTTGAGGTTTGAAACCCTAAGGCTCTGATACCATGACAAAAAAATGTGATGAAAAACTTTTCTATGTTTTATTATGAACAAGAGGTATATATATACATTGTACATTGATTTTATAGAGATCAAGAAAGTTAAGAAGAAATATTCTATTCTTAAAACAAAAATATTCTATTCCTAAAAAAACAAAATTTCCTAAAATAAAAAATATTCTAAAAAATCAAAACTTTCCTAAATAAAAACTGTCAGTTTTTCCAACATTGCTATTAATTATGTGTCCAAATGAGTTAAGGCAATGGCTGTCCCAACTAATGATATGCGAGGAGTACTTAAGTTCTTGAAAAGAAACATTTTCACCGAATATGGGACACCATGGGAAATTATTAGTGATGGGGGAACTCACTTTTGCAATAAGCAATTTGATAATTTACTTGCAAAGTATAGAGTGAGGCATAAGGTGGCAACATCTTATCACCCTCAAACAAGTGGTCAAGTAAAGTTATCAAATAGGAAGTTGAAGTGAATTTTGGAGAAAATTGTAAATGCCTCTAGAAAGGATTAGTCACTTAAGCTTGATAATGCACTTTAGGCCTACTGAACCGCTTATAATAACCCTATTGGTATGTCCCCATATCGCATGTTGTTTGGCAAGGCTTGCCACCTTCTTGTAGAGTTAGAGCACAAAGCATATTGGGCCATAAAATTCTTGAACTTTGATAAGCAAGCTACTGGGGGCCTCAAGTTACTCCAATTGAACGATTTGCATGAGTTTAGGAATGAGGCTTTTCAAAATGCCTATCTTTATAAGGAGAAAACCAAGATGTGGCATGATAAGCACATCCTCAATCGAGAGTTAAAGGAAAGTCAAAAGGCATTGTTATATAGCTCTCACTTGAAGCCATTTCCTAGTGAGCTGAGGTCTAGGTGGTCAAAACCCTTTTAGTTACTAATTTCTTTCCCTATGGAGTTGTGGAGATCAAGAAAGATGGTGAGGAACCTCTTTGGGTCAATGATCACCAGTTAAAGCATTATTGGGATGGGGAAACTTTGGATAAGCATGAGAGAGGACTAAATCTTCGTGATCCAACTTGAGCTTGAAAGTAGAATTTTGGTTGAGGACTATAAACCAAGAACTAGATGGGAGGTAACCTATCGTTTGCCTTCTTTTTGTTCACTTTGTTCGTATGTTTGTTTGCTTTCATTTTAGTTATCCATGTCCTTGTTCATTTGAGTTACTCCCTTTAAGTTTATGTTTATACTTCTTTTGATTCATTTCTTTAAGTCTTTTTATGTTTTGTACAATGTTACTTTAATATGTTTTGCTTGTTTTGTATAAGGATGATAGCTTAGAGTCTAGGGACATCTAGGATATAATCAATGATAGCTCAGCTATAGCATATGAACCCTCTAGGCTGATTAGTGGCAATCATTCCAGATATTATTCTGTTTTGCTTTGCTCTCAGGTTTATCTCCTAAGAGTGTGTCAAATTAATCTCTTTGGTCATAGCAAGATGCTCATACTTTGAGTTTGTTTATGAAATACCATGAGTGCTAATGGACTTGCTGCTATGTTTTGCTGATTTTTATAAATTTTCTTAGTCAGAATGTGTAACTTACATGCCTCCTGGTCCTATGATATGAATGTTTTTAGGGTTGCATATTCTTGTACTCCATTAGCATCTCTAATCAATTCATGAATCTCATGTTCTCTCACACATCGACAAAGACAGAGTTAGAGAATACAACTAAGGTCAAAAGAAATGAAAGAGCTGCTCTTTCTCACATTTCAGTGTAACAAGTGTAGCATATCAACCGAGTAATTAGACAAATTGGGAAAGAAAGAACAGCAAAGAAGAAATTGATAGCTTATGTGTATATCACAGATACAACATGTTTAGGAAATAGTAACCTACTTGTAATCCAATTGCAAAGAGAACAAAAAGCAACACACGTGAATTTTATTTGAAGAAGTGTTTATTGTTGCTCGTATATACGTTGGAACTAAAGTTCTTTATACTCTACATCAAATTTCCACATGGTGTATATTCTATAAGGACCTATCATAACTTAGCATATCTTGTAAATAGTTGTCTTGGATGTTGGCATCATTTTGCAACAAATTTCCATTATAAATGAAACTCCCAAATAGCCTATCATTGCTTGGCATCTGTTGCACACAACTATTATGGAGGTTGGCTCCACTTTGCTGTGAATTTACATTTGTAATGAGATTTTGAACCAACCTACTAGAATTTGGCATCTCTTCCAAATAACCATTCCATTAGACGATCACTTTGCCAAATGAGCTATTAGATTAGCCTAATTTATTTTCTCAAATAGAGAATCCCATTGTTTCTTTGAAATGGTTGTGGTGGCTACCATTTGTTCTATGTTAAGATCTAATGTATGGGCACTATCTAGGTGCTCTTTTGAGCTTAGTAGGGTGCTATTTTAATCCTAGGTCTATTATCAACAGCTCAATCCATGCTACTCTCAACTAGAATTCAATTCCTCTACAAGAAGTGGCTAGCTCTTTTGGGGAAAATAAATAAAGGCTATAAGTAGTTGATAAAATGAATGTGATGAGATGCTGTTGCTGTCCATTCCATATGAGACTGTCACATGGAGTTGTTACTATGGTGTTGTTTTGCAGCTTAAGTGGATTGAGAAAGCTGCATGTGGAAAACATTTTGAACCAAGAGTATAACAACTTTGGACCATGTTCTCTATGTGCTACAAAATTATGAACAAATTGTAGCATGCTCAAGGGTCTCTTACTCTAAGTGGAAATGTATAGATCATGGTGTAGAAACTTGAACAAAATAGCTTGCAACAATGTAGCAGCTGGAACTCGTTTCAGATTAGCAACCATAAGAATGTGCAATTGGGAGTCCACAGCTTACTCTGTGTCATCTGAGAGCTAACAAGACATGAATAGAGAAGACTAGATCAAGTAATTTGTATCAAAACATATGCAAGAAACGATAGCAACACACTAAGCATGAACTAGAAAAGCTTATGTCTAATTGCATTTCAGTGTGGAATTGAGAGGCACATACATCAAAATCAGACCAAAGCAAACATTTGAGCAAAAAAGAGAAAATATAAAGCTGCAGTTGTTGTTGTTTATTAGATGATGCTTCCAGCCTCTCTTATTTAGCAACTTGGGCCAGCACTAGCTCAATTGGATTAGTAGAGTACTTACTGAGCACTTTGGTTATTGGGTTGTTGAGCACTCTTAGTTTATTCTTGTGTACCTATGATGTTGTGAAGACCACAAAAAATCCTTGCTCAACTCGCACACTAACTACCATGTACCTACAAGTACGAAATTTGGATCTTCTTAAGAAGATGCAATGGAGGCCATTTGAAGTAAAACAAGCAGTAAATGATAGAAGCATTTTAAGCTATACTTGCAAAAGAACAGAGAAATTGCAGCCACTACAAAAAGAGTAGCCTTATTGCTTGACATAAAATGATTCTTGGTTGCCATTGTTTTGCTCTATGGGTTTGCTGTCACATAAAGGACAAAGTCCAATAGAGTAAATTCAGCTCTTAATGAACATTGCTTAGCTACCATGCTTTTGGTTTATATCATGCTTCTTCATAGATTGCCACATTTTGGTAATTGCTGCTCAAGGAGTTGTTGTTTCACTATTGTTGTCACTACTATTTTGCCACTACATAACTGCTGTTTCTATTGCTTTTTAACTGTTGTTTCACTACTACGTAATTGCTATTTCTGCTACTGTTACTTCTTCTCAATGTGAGCGATTGAAAATGAGATTGTCTTTGGACCTTGCCAATGAGAAAAGAAGCAAAACACAAGAGAATAGATTAAAAAGAGATTTGATCCTTAAAGCGTGCACAATTCAGCTGATATAGAGCTTAAAATCGTGGAATTTGCTTGGAAATAACCAGCACTTCAACCTATACCCAAGAGTACCCTTCTTATCCTTTCTCCATCTTTATTAGTTATTTCTTTTTAGCTTAATAATGAGGACATTATTTAGCTAATGAGTGGTAACTAATAGATGGTAGTTGTGTTCCTTTGGAGTGTGCTGAGTTTGAGATCCACATGCTAATATTTTGCTAGTGATATTCACCACATTTGCTTATTATATTGGTTGGTTGCATAACTTGTGAGCATTTGATCCTTGTACACATGATGAAAAATGAAATTGATCCATACCATTGTTGAAATTTGCTTCAAAAGCACCAATTTTTTTTTTTAATAATTTAGAACTTTAGTTGCATTTCTCACTTAAAAGGGCATGTTTGAGCCAAAATTTTCAATTTTGAACCCCCTTTTGTGTTGATCATGAGTTAGACATTCACCATTTCCTTAGAGTTAAATCATGAAATTGTTGCTTTGTTTAGTTACATTTGGTTTATGTTGAGATTTGACAACTCAAGATTATGGCAATGTCACAAATTAGATCTAGATCTTTACATTTTTAAGCTAACTAGCATGTATGCACATTCTTTGAAGTTCTAGTAGCTTGATGTGGTCTTGTAAATTGTACAAAATTTGAGCTCACCTTGAATATTCTCCTGGATATATTGAAAAAAATGAAAAATGAAGAAAACTTCACAAACAAAATTGGGAAGTCAAGTGCACCTAATAAGTGCTTGGCACATTGATAAGGAAATGGGTTCATGAGCTCTTAACCAACCACGAGTAGTAAAAAGAGAGTATAAGTGGAAACTTGAGGTACACAATAAGTGTAAAGCACATCTCCTTGAATGATAAATTCTTAGATGGGTTCATGAACTTGTAGTGTCTAACTTGTGAAAAAGGTGAGGAGTAAATAGTTCCCTGATGTAAATTAATCAAATGGGGGATGCATGAGCATTCTAAACTAAAGGAAAATAAAAATAGAAAAGCCAGGAAAAACAAAGTAAAGGAAAGGCTTATAGTTCTGTATCATTTACTTTGTTTTATTGTGCTCATGATATGGATGAGAAGTGTATAAATGCATGTTTAGTGTACAAAGTGTGAGAATCTCTCCTTTAGTTCATTAATGTTAAACTTGATCCTTAGTTAGAGAATCTTTGATTAATGATTTAAGTCTTTGGTTAGTGATTTATGTGCATATTAACTCATTAAGGAATAGAGGAGTAAGAATGAATCGCTTGAGATTAAGTTTTAGCATGAGAATGCATTTAGTTCCACTGAACTTCAAGAATTTGGTGCAATAGTGAAGTTAACGCTAATAATGATTTGAGTGTATTGCTTTCCATTTTTGAGCCTTGCTTTTGAAATTAAAATATAGGTTTGCTTGAGGACAAGCAATGTTTTAAGTTGGGGATAGTTGGTAAATGTGTATTCTTACACGTTTATCTTCTCAATCTATGTAATTCATTAAGCATTAATTGTGAATTTCACTTAAAAAATAATAAAATATGCATGATTAGATTATTTGCAGGAATATATGAAAAAAAAAAAAAACAGATCAAAATTCAGCTTTAATTGGTGTAGATATGCTTTGAAGTTTTAATCTAAAATTTAGACCATTTTTATTTGAATTCTGTAGTAAAACATTCCATTTTTTCGTTTCAAGTCTATACATGGTTAAGGTATCCGAAATCATTTCTTGCAAATCACTTAGAGAAAACAACATTTGTGGATCAAGAAGCGTCATAAAATAGTATTGTAGAGTAACCAAAAGTTCCAAACTTCACACCAACACCATGCCAATTATTCTCCAAGCAACCTACATTACATTAAGGGAGTAGCCGAGCTCAAAACAACACCACACCACCCAAAATAGCAAGCATTAGCAGACAGCAGCAGCAAGCAAGTGATAATAGCGTAACGGCAAAAATTTAAGCAATAGTAATTTCCAATAGCAACACCATAAATAGAGTGAAACAACAGTAGTTCAGCAATCTAATAGCAGCAAAAACGACAAAAAACAACAACAACCAACTTTATAACAAAAATTATGAATAGACAAGCAGTAATCATGTCCACTCCATTGCAAGCAAAGCAACCCTTTACACAGCAGCATAGATTTAAACAAAGCTAGCATTGAGTAGCTACATTTAAGACCAAAACAGAGCAGCTTAAGGGAACAAGACTAACAACTTCAAAAGCCTGCATTTCATTTGGAAAGTTCGTCTACATTTAGGGAAGAGCATAAGCAGAGCTTCAAAGAGGAGGCACACAAGCTAGCACCTTACCAAAGTAACCTTGAGCACTCACTAAATGCTCCAACCGAGCACTCAACCTAACATGACCCAATCGAGGTTGTCCTTTTAATTGGCCAAGTTGTTAGCTGATAAGAGCATGAGTTGTCGTTAACAACACAATAGTAATAGCCATCTACTTCATCATCCATTTTAACTACTGCCAGACTTTAATTAGCTATCAAGAATGTAGCCCATTCAAAGAAGCCCACATCAACTTCCAATTTCATAAGAATCAAATGTCAACTTGAGTCGTAAAGTTAATTATTTGTTTATTTCATTAGCACAGGTAAAAGAACACACGTGGGCCTAAATGCATGAGAAGCATTGAGAATGGAAAAGGCTATTACCTAATATAGAGGAGAATTGTTTTCTTTTAAAAGAATAAGGGCACACTTTACTTTTACTGGTTCTAGGAGAAAATCAATAGCAATATATTTGATGTTGGGAGTGAAAAAAAAGTAATAAAAAAAAATCACTGTGTCCTTTTTTGTAGGCATTAGAGAGCCCGTCTTCATTGGATGAAGCCTACATGTATTGAGGAGGGCTTTAGAAAAGGATAGAAAACAAATAAACAAGAATAGAGAAGGAACACAAGAGAGTAGCAGAGAGGGCTTTATGAAGGTTTTGAAGAGAAAACAAGGACTAAACACAGTAGTAGGTAGAAAATATAGTTAAATTTTGTAGTAATTTCTCTTGAAATACAAAACTCCCATCTTTACTTTCAATATGTTTTCTTTTGTTAATAGAGGAAAAATCGGGTTCCCAATACATCAAGGAATGTCGGTTTCATGTTGGAAGGAGGAAAAGGAGATACCCATAAGTTGTTTTCTATTCCATTGCTATTTTTATTGTATTGTTTCTTGATATATTTGGGTAATTCTTATTGAGATGTGATGTGAATATTATGAGTTTTTGCAATGATGAATTGATGTGTTATTGAACCGATTTGATGTTGATTTTTGACTATTTGATGATTTAATTACTATGCCTACTATTTAGATATTATGTGTTTGGCCATCGCTTATTATTCATATTAGGTTAAAGATACTCTAAAGGGATTCAATAACTTAAAATAGGTATACCTAGAATTTATGAAAAAGCACGTCATAGGGATATGCAAGTTTTGATTAAATTTATGAAATAGTGCTCTTAATGCAATTGAAAATATGGTTTAGGTCACTTGGTGGTACTTGATCCATAATTTCAACTAGTATAGTAATTTTCAATGTGAGCAAATTACTATTAACTAATAATTATAGATAAATCATCTTAATGGGATGATTCATGCTATAATTAAAGTTTAGCCATTCTAAAAAAAAAAAGTGAGTCTTGTGAGTTTAGTTAAATCTCGTGTAATTAATTTCAATATCGATTCAAGACATCACAAACAATTCAAATGAAAAAATATTTGCAAACCCCAAAATCCAATTTTTAGGATTTCTAGATTCTCGAGGTCCTTAATGTGCTACTAGGACATCCAATTTTGTGTTCGATTACTTTATCAGTTTTATTTTCAATTAATTCAAATTGCGATAAGTTAACATAGGGAAAGACTCAAGAATCTATTACTTAGTACATTAGCTCCCTAATGACACAACTTAGTACTCACTGAATATTCTATTACAACATATGTATTCGGTACATTGCCGGTTAGTAAATTGCACTTTCAAAAGGAGTAGAATCCAAGCATATAGCAATAACTCTTAACACTACGATCTGGTTACATCCATTCTACCCTCAGTAGGGGTTCCATGAATAAAGTTTATATATATATATATATTTGCTAGAAAGCAATGTCTATGGTTGATTGATATTTATCATTTAATCATTACATTAAAATCTTTTGTAAGCAAATGTTTTTTCGCGTGATTAAGGTGAAGTTTCTAGAATAGAATAGATAAGGAATAAAAGTTATACCTTAAGAATGACTATTACCAAGAATAGATTAGGAATTTCTATTTCAAAGTTTTATTTTTTAATTTTTTATCCTCCTTATTTCATTAATTGCAATATTAAATTAGAAATATGAATAAAATTATTAGTTTCCCCTATTTAATCATTAATTGGAGTATTAAAGAGAGTATAATTGCTATAATGTTTGAATCTTAGGCAATATGTTTTCCAATGGAGTGAGAATAGGAAAGCATTGGAAATTAAAATTCCTTCCTTATTTTTTTAAATAAATAAAATAATAAATCATTAAAATTATTTCCTCCCTACTATGTCCAAGTAAATAGATGATAAAGTTTTGTTAATATGCTAAATCATTTTATTCATTTTCAAACAATGAATAAACGTAATTTCAAAAGGAAAAGAAAAAAAAAATAATAAGAGAGACAAAGAAATACCTCAATTTCACATTCCGAAAAACAATCATAGCAGTATGTGAGTCTATGGAGGAATCCACTAAAATAGCTTTTTTAAAAAATAATCATGAAATAAGATATCCAAAAAAAAAATATTAAAAAAATAGGTAGCGAAGGTGCATTCCTAGCACAGGCCTTTAGTACAATTTGTACTAATGGCACTTACTCAGAATGCTCTTTTAGTACAAGTATGTAGTTATTACCATCAATGGCACAAGCAATCAGTAACTTGTTAATATACTTACCATATAGAAAAGTGCTATCAATAATGACAATAGGTCTGAGGAATCTCTATACTTAATGCAAAGCTTGAATGCCCAAGAAAATCTACTTAAGTATGGATAGCCTAAGGGTATTCAATCTTCTCCATCCTCAATCAACTCATTTTCCAAGAGTAGTGTTTCTGATTACATTTAGTAGCTTAGGGAGCTCATTATAAGATTTTTCCCAATTCCTATACACATGCTCAATTACCTTTTTCTTGCCCTCCCAAACCTATCTCCTGGATATCCTATAACCAAAAACCTGTTCAACAATAGAAGTGAGCTCGACAACCTTTATATCAAAATTATCCTTAACACGATTAATAAACCAGCTTACAAGAAGATTGCAATATAACTGTGGGTAATATTGACTTATCATCGAGTTAATGCATATAGCACAGGCCTTTAGTACAATTTGTACTAAGGGCACTTACTCAGAATGCTCTTTTAGTACAAGTATGTAGTTATTACCATCAATGGCACAAGCAATCAGTAACTTGTTAATATACTTACCATATAGAAAAGTGCTATCAATAATGACAATAGGTCTGAGGAATCTCTATACTTAATGCAAAGCTTGAATGCCCAAGAAAATCTACTTAAGTATGGATAGCCTAAGGGTATTCAATCTTCTCCATCCTCAATCAACTCATTTTCCAAGAGTAGTGTTTCTGATTACATTTAGTAGCTTAGGGAGCTCATTATAAGATTTTTCCCAATTCCTATACACATGCTCAATTACCTTTTTCTTGCCCTCCCAAACCTATCTCCTGGATATCTTATAACCAAAAACCTGTTCAACAATAGAAGTGAGCTCGACAACCTTTATATCAAAATTATCCTTAACACGATTAATAAACCAGCTTACAAGAAGATTGCAATATAATTGTGGGTGATATTGACTTATCATCGAGTTAATGCATATGTGTAGACCGTCAAATTTAGTAACTACAAACAACCCCTCTAACTTCTTCTTACAGTCCGGAAGCCTTCACTTATAACCGTCTTCATTTTTTAAATAACAAACCGACCAAAGTAACTTATTAAATTCGTCAAGTTACAATATTTCTTCACATGGTATTCCTTAATAGCTTAAGTAACATCTGCCTTTGTATTTGAATCTCATGCTCTTATTGAATTCTTCAAAACTGCTCAAGTTACTACACATCACATTATTTTTTTACTCAAAATAGATGTGACCATCATCACCACCAGCATTGTAAAAGGGAATAGGATCTCTAACTGCCATATAAGGTAATTTAGCCCGGCCTAGTTAATGTATTGCTAATGTGAGTACCATAGTGCAATTGAACAATCCCCTTTAGTCATATCATCGCCTTCATTTATATTTTCCTCCTCAAAACTTTCCTCATAATCGAAACTTTCCTTCTCAACACCCATTCCTATTTTGCTAGCCATTACAGTTTCCACCCTCACACACACCATGTAAAGATCACGTGTGATTAGTTGTTGCAACACCAAAGTAACTATTTTGTCTACTTCAACTTCATCATTGAACAGTGCCTCTTCCATAGGGGTTGGATCATATGCTTCAAACACTGATACCATCATCTCTTTCCTATTCAATGGGGAATACGTTTACTTATTTCCTTGAAATATCTGTTGTTTAGAAGGACCCCCCAACTCTTCAAAAACCCTAACATACAAATATTGTATGCCATACTCTCTAAAGGATTCAGCAATTTCAATTAAATTTTCCACATCATCATCTCTTATTGCCATCAACACATAAAATGCGTTACCCTCATAGAAAATAAGATGCCTATGAATTATTTCAATCCCCACTTCAGTTAAATAGACTCTAATATTCCAACATATTTTATGTAAAAATTCAATATACTTCACATATCGCATCCTTTTCATATTCTAACACTTAGTTACCACTTACAATATTTTCAAATGCATAGATAAAAAAATTTATATAGTCACCCATTGTCATCCTATTCATAAGACAGATAAATAATTAGCTAATTTACAATAACAATTAATATTAGTTGTTTAACCTTCATAATGCACAATAATGTTCATCTCTTCCCATGTAGCAAAAAAACTTATTTATTTTAATTTTTAATTTTTTAAAAAATTTCTTTAAAAAACATTTGCAAAATTACCTAAGAATAAAAGAAAAATTAATTTATAAAAAAATTTAGTAAATTCAATTTTTTATTTTATTAAACAAATAATAAAAAAAATTCTTAATTTTGTTAAACATTGAAAATTTTTCAAAATATTTAATTCATACTTAAAGATTTTTTTCATTAAAAATGAATTACTATTAACATTCTCATAAACAGATATTTTTTAAAATTATTTTTTTTAAAGATTATTTAATTACAAATTTTTAATAAAAATTTAAAGCATAAACAAAATTTTTAATTTAAAAAATTTTAACGTTTACTTCATAAATATCTTCATACAATACCCATTTTTAGTTAACATAATTTTTATCTCCTTCCCATGTGAACAATATATATATTCTTCATTTTTTATATTAAATTATCTTTAAAAAATTCAAATTTCAAGTTTAATTCAAATATAATAAAAAAGTTTTTTAATTTGGTTAAAAATTAAAAAAAATTAAATCTATAAAATTTTTCAATATTTATTTTAAATTTAAAAATATTTTTATTAATAATAAATTTAATTTAATTTGTTTCATAAATATATTTTTTTAATTTAATTTTTTTATAAATTATTTAATTGCAAACATTTTTTCTTTAATTTTACAGAATAAACAAAATTTAAAATTTAACAAAAAATATATATTTAACATTTACTTCAAAAATATCTTTATACAACACCCATTTTACACATAGTCCTCTACATAAACATTAAATAAAATAAACTAATACACTACAAACTAACAATGAGCATCGATATTAAAAAAAAAAAAAAAAAACTCACTACAAATGGTACGAACTCCATCAATTTGTGCCGAAACCCAAAATCCCGAATTGTATCTAACAACCTAAAATCGATCAAGAATGGATGGAAACCACGACCCGTTGCTTATAATGAAGCAAGAACCTTGGTATGAATGGAAACACCACAATCAAGATGGAGATCCGATTGATAAGTAAAGGATGAATGCCACAGGACAACCAATAAGTTCAAAGTTCTTTCAAGAACTAAAGAGATTTGATTTTTTTAACTTTCAAGCCCCTTTACAATGTGTGTTCGGTAACTATTTATAGTCTTATAAAAAGTGACAAACAAAACAACATAACAAACCCTAGTTCGACTAAGGAAATAAGCAAAGCCAGCACTAAAGGCCGACGGCTTTTAATGCATCAAAGCCGGCCTATTTTTCCTCCAACGCCTGCCACATAGGCCGGTGGCTTTTCTTTCAACACCGGCCATATAGGTCGACGACTTTCACCCCCAAAGGTCGGGACTTTAATTCTAAGACCGACAGCTTTCAAGCTTCCTCAAACATCTTCAATTTGTCTTTGTTCCAAAGCTCTTGAACTTCAATGACATGAATTATCCTTGGTTCATTCTTTGTTTGACGCACGTATTGCTCCTTATCTTGAACTTCTTTGATTAAGAAGTTAAGTGCATCCTTAAGTCGTTTAGCTCGAAGTCATGTCATAGGGTTAACTAGAATTTCAAGAGGATCCGCTATCCATTTCCTAGCTCGACTTTCATCAACAAACTATCACAACATTAATATTCTATGGTTTTCTAAGAAAATAAAACTAATAAGAAAATTTTAGTTACACAATTTTCATCTTCTTCCCAATTAAATTCCTTTAAAACTTTTTTCTTTAATACGTATTGTGTGCAAACTATTCACATAGTAACAAAAAAAAAAAAACTAACTATCTCATGTTACATGTTACAAAATTCATATAAATCATGTCTAACACACTAAAAACTAACAATAAGACCAATATTTAAATAAAAAAAAAACTAATAACAATCCAAGTTAAGGTTTTATAAAATGATGAATATTAACATGATGAGAAAAAAAATTTAATTATTAATAAAAATATGTACCAAAATTGACTTAATCAAGCTTTTTCTATTAAAAAAAAATAGAAAGATCTTAACAATTTCGTAAACTTGATTGATGATCTTTATAAATTCATAAGCTTTTCTTCTTTAAGTTTGTGTTTTGTGGGTTTGTATTATAGTGTGGGTGCACTACTGAAATTAGGGGAAAAAAATACAATTTCCTAAGATCTGAGGTATAGATATACAAATAAAATTATTGATGTTTTATGTATATATGATAAATTTATTGGATAATGAGATGGATTTACAAAAATAATTCATAGCGAATAATTACTAAATGGCGCACAAAATAATCCGCTAAACAAAAAAAAAGTTATTTTAGTGGAATCTCCGAGTCTATTTCTCCATGGTAATTGGTATGCCTGTTCCCAGGTAACGCTGGATAGTATGTCTCCGGAGTTTGGATTTTAGAACCAGAAGAAAGAAAAAGTTTCTTCTAGAAAAGAACAATGGCGACATCTTCATCTTCAACAGGATCCAACAAGAAAGAAGGTACAGCCAAAGCCATTGTTTCCGATCAAATCTCTCAAGCCATTCAGTCCACTTCCAATCTCCTTCATCTCATGCAACACTCTTCTCCTTCTCAGGTCCCCTCTCTCTCTCTCTCTCTCCCCACCCCCCCCCCCCCCCCCCCCCCCCCCCCCCCCCCTCTCTGCTTCCTTTTTTTTTTTTTAATTAATTTTCCATTGGCAATGAAATTTTATTCCTTTAACGAAAATTGTATCGAAGGACCAATTCTTGGATGATAATTCATGGACACAAGAGACCCCTTTTCGAGTTTTGAGTCCCACTTAGTGTTAGAAGTTTGTTACGGTTCAGTTCGGGTCATATAGGAGTGGATTCACATGAAATGTAGCTGAAATCTTTGTCTTCATGTAGTTTCTGCATGAAATGTATTGTCAAGTTCACATCCTTATGAATTCCGGCTTCAATTCCAACTACGTTCACAGTATAAAGTGAGCATTTGTTTTGCGGAAAATGTATTCCTTTTGATAAGGGGGCATAAGAAAAAATTGGTTGACTGCATATTTTGTGGAAATGTAAGAATATGGAAAGTGAAAAAAAAAAATTGTTCTTTTAGTCTCTTAGCAAGTGTCTTGTGCACCTGATATCATTTTCCTTTTATTTTAATTTGTTATAGTTGTTGGATATACGATGGTGGAAATAGATTGTCACATTGCCAGCTTCTGAAGCTAATAGTGTAAAGCTGCAGGAAGCACAAAATGACTGTTGGTAGATGGGGTTTTATATCTTTTATAGAAAATGAACCAAATGACAAAGAATTGGAGGAAATGATTTTTACTTTGAAGGAAAAAGAGAAGAAATCATTTCCCTCAATTGTCATGGAAAATTGTAAGTAGATTGAAAATGATTTCCAGCCACCGTGTGTGTTTTATATTAGGAAACTGCAGAGAAACATTTTTGAGGAAATGCATGTATTGTGCATGATTTTACCCGGAAAAAAAAAGTACCGATGCAATGATGATTGATCTGCAAGGAGATTTACGGTTGAATTACTGGGATTTGGGACCCCATTCGACTCTTGGGCTTGGAAGGAGATACTACTGGCACAAACTCTAGCTTGTAGCCTCCATCATTAGCAGATAGGAGATGTAAATAGAATTGCTTTTTGGTGAGATGATTGACACTCAAAGGGCCCCCTAGCGGAGTGTATTGGATAGCACACTGTTTACTACCTTGGTTGGTTTAATAAAAGTCGCCTGTGCTCCATATTAATTGATCAACGCTGGGATTTGCCAGAGGAGGAGGTATGGAACAACATAATGGAGAGCCTCGACAATGATGTTAGTGTCCATACCAGATGCCTACAAAGCCCTACACAGAGGGGATCCCTGCATTACTTGGTATTCTTTACTTTGGCACAGACAATGCATCCCCAGACATACATTTATTTTGTGGATTGTGTTGCACGGAAGGGCTCTATGCCTTGGATGAATTGTTGATGTGGGAAGTTACGGATCAGAATAGGTGTTCTTTGTGTGGAAATGATGCGGAATCATTCTCAAATGTGGCTTTGCAATAGAGTTGTGGAATAAGCTTCTAAATTTGCTTCAACTAGTTTTGGCAAGTGACCTCCTAAATCACAGGCATTTAAGAGCTTCAAGAGGGGCCCCACACTTGTCTTGGTTCTAGCGGAAATAGAGTCCTTGCTCATCGATTTACCATATATGGAAGTAAAGAAATGAGAGGAGGTTGGGGAATGCGAGCATAGGTGAGTGCATATTTAGACAAGATTTATCTTGTGTAAGCGCTGTTTAGAGGCACTTTCATTTTTAAGGGGTGTAGATACATGCACCCCTTTCTGTCTGATGCATTTATCTATATCTTTATAGTTTATATGCCTTTTCCTCTTTGATTTGGACAAAGGTTGATACCCTCCTTTCTTGTATTTTCTTTCCAAGTTTTAAAATAAAAATATCTGAATTACCCAAAAAAAGGTTCACATCTTTTTTTGAGTTATGAAAGAACACAGAATCCTGCAAATATTAATCAGGGAAAATTCATGAAAATGTAGTCATTGATGTGCTTTTGGTATTGGAAGCATGATAATTTGTTTGTGAAGTTTTAATTTTTTGGAAAGATAGTCTGTGGGGTTGGTAGGTCCAATTCATGCTGATTTTATTTGTTAAGAGATGTTTTTTGGTGCTAGGAACTGTTCGGAATGCTACTTATGCAAAAAACTTATTTGAAATGCTATACTAGCTCCCAAAAGAATTTTTTGTCTTTTTACAAAATTATAGTCAATGAGCTTTTTGTTTAAGCTGTTGTTCAATGCAAATTTGTTGTCATCAGTAATTTTTCTTTACGTTTTCAAAGATGGAGAGATGATGTCACACAAGGGCTATGTTAGAGAAAGATTATGACATTTCTAAATCTTGGGCCTTATGAAGCTTATCATGGAATGTTGAATGTTGATCCAATCATTTGATCAAATAACTTAAGCTAGTGGATGTGCATAGACAACTTCCAGATACACCTTGTTCAGACACTTGAAAGACTACTCACATCAAACAGGGGTGGGGGAGATAAAAATGAAGTAGAGGGAACCAATTGTAAATAGTATGAGTGACATACATATGTACTATAGAGGATATTGTTAGCAATGGAGTGCAACAGCTATGCAAGATTCTAGAGCCAACTTCACCTAAGCTTGGGTATTGATCTTGTGTAAAGCAGCTGTCATTTCGGCCAGTTGGTTTGTATCATGAAAAGTGAAAATTTCAGATAGTTAGGGGGAAAAACGCATCTATATGTAATTTACTAATAACAATACAAATTTGCTGCAAGTGGTGGGAAAGCCTAAAGCTTCCCATTAGGAGCTTCTTGGGTGGGTATAAATCTGAATACTCTGTTGAGTTACTTGTGTTTTTCTAGTGAATATAATTCTTTGTATGCTAATGAAAGATGTGTTGGCTTATAACAATTTCACCTCGATGGAATGGTTTTGCATGTCAGAAATATATGGTCATTCAATATTCTCTCTTCTACTCTCTGCAGGCACAACTGATTAAACTTCCGAGGAACCTTTTGGCAAAAACATCAACGATAAGGAATACTGGTCATGTAATAAAAATAACTCTGCTTTAATTGAGCCCTGGACATCTGAATTTGTAACTTATGGTGTGGGTTCCTTCATGGTTCTTGTTGCAGGTGTTAGAACAAATGCCACAAGTTATTTCATCTCTAGATGCACATATGGAAAATGGTCTGCAAAGGTGCTCATCATATATCCATCTAGCCTCTATTATTTTTTTTTTAACCTTTCAATGGTAATCACTATGCATATAACTGCACTTAGATCACTACGATGGCTGCAGAATCATTTTTGAGAGATTGCAACATTTTATGTTGAGATATTGCATTTCATCTCATGTGGTTTTACCTTTACTTTTGATGGTAAAATCATAATAGTTCCTAATGTCAGAGCACTTGTCCAAACCTTTTGTGACTTATAACCTAGCATGAAGATAAAGATGGGAAGATTTCAAAGTTTGAAACCAAGAAATGAAGATACATTTCTCATGTCTCTGTCTGGAGCATCAAAGACAAAAACACTCTGTTTTATGATTGTGTATTTGACGTGTTTTTGGAAAATCCTATTTGCAGCGTTCCTCATATACAAACAATAATCCAGTTACTGGAAAATATGGAAAGCAGTCAGCTCCATTCCCTATCACAGATTCAACTTCCTCAAAAGGTAATGTTATCTTCTATTTTCTTGGCTGCCTCACACATGCACACATGTTCTGAATTAAAGTGCTTCCTCTTGGAAGCTCTCATTTCATTTCACATTGCACACATACTTATGTGAAATTCTTTTGCTCTATGGCTCCATTCTATCTCACCTTTACCTGATAATTTTAGGCAAATCAAACTTAAATGATGGAGCAGCCACTGGGGTCTTGTTCTGCATTTGAACAGATGTAGGAAGCATGACTTGGTCACAGCCTCTGAAACAGTATTAATGGCCCATTTCACATCTTCTCCCATCAAGGCCAAATTGTGGTTTGGACTGCAAGCTTATGTGAAAGATTTCGTGTTAAACTTGGGGAGTTACATATTTACTGAGACATGCTCTCCATATCAGTTGGTGGTCATGTAATTTGAATTTTGTATAATCAAATTTATTCTTCAAGAATAATAAATAAGCCATCATTCTATATGTCTGTTTCTCCTAGCAAATAGATCTTGCTAGAAGAAGTGTAAACCTGACAAGCAGAGTTCATAATCCATCCATTGCTCTCTCTCTCTCTCATACATATGTTTAATTTTTCTGAATGTAGGAGGATAAAGGATGTATTCTGAAGGGAAATTAAATTTCGCTTCATTAGCGGGAGGTGTTAAAATTATTGCATCTCTCGTCTGGTGCATGAAATAAATAAATAAAATGAAAGAGATAAAGTACTTTGAGTTGTAAACAGTCTTATAATGCATGCTGGAATTTCTTTGATATCATTTGTTACAAAGAGTAGAAACTCTGGTCCTGCTGATATTCTGCCAACCAATTTCCATATGCTGGATAAATTCTTATGCTTTACTGTAAAACTACAGCTTTCAAGTTGGCATCCCTTCCCTGTCACATATAGGGATGTCCATCTTAATTGCATAGCAGCATGTAGAACTTAATTTTCTTGTTAATACAAAGGATAAGCAGGACAATCAGGAGAAACCAAAACCTATGCTTCTACACATGTGCAAGACAAAAAGGCTAATTCATTACAGAGCGCAAATATCAACAGGTAGCTGAGCTCTTTGCTTGTGATCTAGCTTCTATGCAGCAGCCATCTTCACAGAAATTTGGATTAAGAGGTAATCTTAACATACATTATTGTACTTGAACCTTTGGTTTGAAAAATTAAGATGTAATTGGACAGTTGGAGCAGCAGAAAATTTTCTCAGTGAAAAAGAAGTGTATTTACATGCCTTTTTTTGCTCCTTGTGTTATATTGACCATCAGTCTCTGGGGATAGGTCATGGACCTGCCTTGCTGAATTAGATGTATATCTTTGATCAAATCAAATATGACCAGAGTGGGCACTAATCCTGATCTTAACTATAGCAGAGACTTCTAAGGCTCACATTGATACATCCTGTGGGATCTAGTGTTGTGGAAAATGCTGTCATATCCTTGAAGGGAGTTGAACATTTCATTCTAAGAATTGTTTTCTTATTAATGAAATAATTTAAATTACTGGGGTTCTCAATTGCGAACTGATTGAATGATGTGCAGTGATGATGTGGACATTTTTAGGTAGCAAAGATGAGAATGATAAGATAGATGTGTAATCACATGAAAATGGATAAGATAAAAAATAAAATTATTGGAGAGAAAGTTGGATGCCCAATGATATGAAATTATTAAAGAGGATCTAGGTAGCAAACAAGGCTTAAGAGCTGTATTTGACGATCGGTAAACAGTTGCCCATGTGAATGCTTTTAGTTTCTTTGAGCTATATTGTTATCAAACTTTTAGAGCAACAATTTATCGGATATATTTATTGGGTTAATACCTGTAAAAAGCTTGCATACTGCTTTGATCATGAAATTAGTGAAATGATCTGAACATCTTGCATAGGAGAATCTTGCACTATTTTATGTAGCTTCTTAGCCTTATGAGGTCATAAATATGACATACATTTGAACATCTTTTTAGCTTGTCTGTTTGTTCTTGTCTAAGCAGAAAATAGATGCAGCAAAAAAAGTACATTGTAAAGGGTTGCTGATCTCTGTCTGGCAGTGATAGCAACTGAAAATCTATTCCATCTTACTCCTTGCCCTCTTTAGAGTGGCTGGTCGGTAAAGTTTTGGCATCAGGAGACTGTTCATATGAGATTGAAATGAGCGCAGATCTGTACTTCTCAGTGTCATCACTCTCTGTTGCTGCAACCTCATTTACACTTCTATAGCTTTCAGGTGGAGTTTGCAGGTTACGAACTGTATCTGGTTCAGAGTATGATATTGCAATAAGGGACTCTCTGGCCAAATCCTCTGCTATCTTGGTTTGTGAACATTTTGCGTCCATGTCTAGTATGTTTCTTATGGCTGTCTCGTTTATAGTAATTACGTTCTGGAATTATCTTCTGGATAAACAATTACCTGAGCAGAACTGCAAGCAGAATTAAAGTTGCTTTCGCCTTGCTGGTCCCTAGAGAGGAAAAATTTCATTAGATGGAAGTTTGAACTATGTGATGAATACACTTAGACTAAGAGTAAGACCGATGCAATCTAGTGCTTTCATAAATTATGAACAGAGATCCATCAGTATAACTCTATGTTAAACATGTAAATGAAGATTACATTTGATTTCTTTGGATGGCAATATCCTCTTATTTTACTCCTATTTCCGGCATATGCATATCGTGAATATGTAACCATTCAATGTCAATGGTTGTATGGCATGTTTGCGGCTTTCGCCTTGTAGATCTTGATAGTTGCGGAAGCTATATGCACCAATCGCATGAAAAGATAAACGCACCGAAGCGCATGAACACTGTTGGACCAATACGATCCTTTTCAGCAATATATGCTGATCGCTGTTTATTCTTAGGATTATCTATCTGATACACCTATCTTTAATATACGCTAGAGTGCATCATAGAGAGGTGGTAATTAAATCAATAAACCTGAAGCGTTGCTCGAATATCAGAAAAAGGAGAAACATATGCTTACCTTTTGGAGTTCTCAAGGAGACGAAATAAACCACCGAGAGGGGAGTAAAATAGACCTGATATGAGAGGGGATAATGAAGAGATTGAGGATGCTTCAAGATAAGGTTCTCATAGAGACAAGAAGGAAACAATTTCTTAAAACCGTTCCTAAAACATGTCAAAGGATCCTTGCTTCTTTAAAGGGATTGTCAACGGCAGAAACAGACTTTGTTGAGTCTTCAGTTTGAAGTCTTCCTTTATATTGTTGGATTTACATGCGAAGAAAGAGATGTTTAACCAAAGGAATGGCTTAATGGACTAGGAAATTTCGAATATCCTAAAGATAGCATGGTATGACGTGCAGAATAGAATAAGCATGATTTACAAAGTCACTAAATATGCAAGTATATTTAGGTATCTTTTGGTTGTCATAAATTTATGATATTATATTAAACAAAACATTTTATTCTTTATTTGGTTTGCATATTTTTTTTATTACTTACCAAAAATAATCCTAAAATATTGAACAAAATACTTATATTTTGTAACATGTAAAATATGGCATAAAAATCAAATTCATTAGATAAAAATACAAAATTCCTTATTCAGTATTTTGTATATCATGTTTAATATAGTATTTATCTATCCAAACGGTGAAAATCACAAAAATCCTTGTTCATTTTGGTACAAGAGAATTATAATGTTTTATTTTTCTTCTTCTATACTATCAAGTATTACAATCCAAACGCTATCTTAATATTAGATCATAATCATGCAGTGGTGTCCATCAATGGATATTAGAAATAAAGTACATGGATTGCACCATGTGCAACTAGGAAATATGAAAATAGATGGCAACTAATGGATTCCATTTGAGAATGATTCAATTTTATATATGAAAAATTGTAACAGCCTCTTCCACTGCAAGTAAAAAGTAAAAGCGTGTTAGCATCTTCTATGAATATTTTTTAGATTTTTTTCCTTCATCATTTCCATAGGGTAATATGACCTGCCTTTATGTAGATATATCAAATCATTAAGAATTGAATTCTTTTGAATCATCGGAAGATCTAAACTCATCCCTCCTGTTTTAATAGAGGATAATCTTCCAGTCATTCAGAGAACAAGCCTTTCCTGCTTGAAAAAAAGAATCGGATATTAAACTTTGGTGCAATCAGTTCCTTATATAAGGGCAATTAGCCTCTTGCATTCCTCTATTGAAAGGAGAGCGCACCTTAACTCCTATTTATGCAATAGATTCTGGAAGAGAAAAAAGCTTGCATTCTCTATTTTTGGATTTGTATTTGTTTTTTAATCAAATATTAGAATATCATTTTCTTTTAGCTTATCCTATCATTATTACATATCACCTATTACGACATGCTAATGAAACCCACGTTCCTTAATTAAAAAAAGAAAGAAATTATTGAATAAAAGGTGGATGAAATCATAAAAGCCTCCATTGAATGAATTCATTTAAGAACTACAGCTAGGCATTTATTTATTTATTTATTTATTAAGAGACTCTAAAGTAAACATTGTACATATTATTATAATAGATACATGGTTTCTATTGAATCTAAGTCCATGTAAATCATTTTTAAATGTATAAGCTTTTTTTAGAAAAAAAGAAGAAAAAATGTCGTTAAGTTACGTAAATTGATTGTGAAAGTTATTGAAAAGTCATGAAACCCCCAACATTCCTATTTGACTGTGGGTTTGGATGTACCGTCCTTATATAAGGAGGCTATATAAGTTGATTAATATACGAGTTCATACCAGTAACAACAACGATTTCTTTGAAAGCTTAAATTGGATATAATGTTTTATATTTCAACATTTGATGCGTCAGAGGCATTAATTAAGCTCATTGTATTTAGATGGAATCTACTGCATGGATAGCTAAATTAATTAATGAATTGCAAGTCTAAACTATTAATTTGGGCTAAGGAAGTATAAGTTGATGTCCTTATAACTTTGAACAAATAAACTTCAAATTGTAGTAAAAATTTAAAATCATCCTTAGCAATGATTTTGAGGCTTTATTGTCGATGTAGAGCATCTATGTACATTTGCAAAAACTCGTCGAAAGCTGAAATCATATTTTGATAGTTTAGTATTTCATTTCGTATGAACAAATAGTTTTGGGGTGTATTTAGAATTTAAATATAATGTGTACGTAGATGTCTATCCAACCATCACCATGCCCACATGCAGTTTGATAATTATTTTACAGAAATATGATGGATCAAAACAAAATAAAGTTTATTTTATAACTAAGTTATGATTATACTATGCTTGGATCTGTTATATTATTTCAATTTTGGATTGGATATTTAACCTTTGAAATTAATCTGAACATTCCAATGAAAGACAAAGATTATTCCTTAAAGAGTGAAGGGAATTAAATACTTTTCCGATTGTTCCTAATAAAATTACATTAAGACCACCCTATCAAAGAATAAAATATAAAATGTTAACAAATATCTTAATGTAATCAAATGAATAAATTTTTTTTATATTTCTCGATATTAATTATATACTTTATAAAAAATTAAAAAAAAAAAAGAAAAGGAAAAAAAAGTGCATGAAAAAAGTTGATAAGTTTATTCATTATTTCTTAACAAATGCCCAAGATTTTCATTAACATCCTTTCAAATAGAGATATGATGACTAGAACTAAACAACTAAACGCCATTATTGACAAACCTTTGATCTCATGAAATATAACAGGCCTATAATCCTTGATACAAGAGCATTTGATTAAAATGTTTATCCTCCTAATGCTTGCCCTCTTTAGAGAGACTGGTTGGTTGGTAAAGCTTTGGCATCCGGTGACTGTTCATATGAGATTGAAATGAGTGCAAATCTGTACTTCTCAGCATCATCACCATCTGTTGCTGCAACCCCATTTACACTTTCATAGCTTCCGGGTGGAACTTGCAGGTTATGAGCTGTATCTGGTTCAGAGTAGGATATTCCAATAAGCGACTCCCTGGCCATTTCCTCTGTTAGCTTGGTATGTGAACGTTCTGCATCCATATCTAGGATGTTTCTTATGGCTCTCTCGATTGTAGTAATTATGTCTTGGAAATTATATTCTGGACAAAGAATTGTCTGAGAAAAACTGCAAGCAGGATTCAAGTTGCTTTTGCCTTGCTGATCCCTACAGAGGAAAATCTTTATTGGATGGAAGTTTGATTTATGATGAAGTTGCTTTTGCCTTGCCTTGCAGGATTCAAGCATGACGCAGTTTAATGCTTTCGTGAATTATAAACAGAGACCCGATATTTTAAACATGTAAATGAAGATCAAATTTGATTTCTTTAGATAACAATGTCTCTTCCTTGTTTTACTCTTATTTCAAGTACATGCATATCATGTATATCTAAGCCATTTTATGTGTATAGTTTTGCAGCATGTTTGTGGCTTAAGCCTTATAGATCTTGATAGCATTGTAGAAGGTAAGTGCACCGATCACATAAAAAGTAAATGCATCAAGCACATGAATACCATTGGACCATTACAATCCTTTTCAGCAATACATGTGGATCGCTTGTTTATTCCTCATATTATTATTATTATCATGATCTATATTTTATATACACTATAAAGATGGATATTTACTGTTTTTAATTTTTTAGTTCGAGTGTGTCTCAACTAATTACATATACATACTTGACCTGATAAAACAAATTTTTATAATTATATATTAATTACCCTTCCACATGTATACACGTGATTAGTGGAAACACATTAAAAAGTTGGAGACAACAAATATGTTGGAAATCCTAAGCTATAGTGCATCGTAGAGAGGTTGTAATTAAATCAATTCGATTATCAGGAGAAGGGAGAAGCATATGCTTACTTTCTAGAGTTAGGAGATGAACAAAACCACCAAAATGAGAGCTAAACTGAGCTGATCCGGAAAGGGGGTATTGAAGAGTTTAAGGCTGCTCCAAGATATGGTATTTTTATATAGGCGTAAAGGAAAAGATTTCTTAACACTGCTCCTGAAACATGTTAAACTAGGAGCCTTCTTTTATGAATTGTCAACAGCAGACACAGACTTTGTTGAGTCTTCAATTTGATAAGTTCTTCTTTATATTTTTGGATTTACATGTGAAGAAAGAGATGTTCCACCAATGGTATGACCTAATATGGACCAAGAAATTTCCAAAATCGTATTGGATAGTATGACCATGGACATTAGGATTACACTTATGATTTCGGTGGGTTGAGATGACGTGGATTGCAACATGTGCAAGTGGGGAAAAGGAAAGTAGAAGACAGCTATTTAATTAGGATTCCATTTGAGAATATTTTAGCAAGCTAGAATAGGAGGTGGTATTGATTTAAATATGAAAATTTGTAACCATCTCTTTAATTTAAAGCGTTTCAATATTTTCTTCGTGATCTATTTATTTTTTATTTTTTCTTTGTCATTTCTATAAGGGCATCCTTTACTTCTATTCTCGCATCTAATTCTTAGATTTTTATATGTTTTTTAATCAAATATTGTTTTTATATTATTCTCAATTTAGTTTATTTTTTTCATTATTACATGTTATGTGTTACGATATGCTAATGAAATTCATATTCTCGGATACAAAGAAAGTATTGGGCATATGATAGATCGAATCATAAAAGACTACATCAAATGATTTACATTACTAAATGAATTTATTTAACAACTACAGCTAGGCATTTATTTATTAAATAACTCTAAAGGAAACATTGCACATATTAGTATAACAGATACATCTAATTTTTATTCATATCAAATAAATTTAATAAATGCCGCCCACTAGCCAGTAGACCACTCAATCATATATATATTGGTAAGTTGCATAAATTGATTGTGATATCTACGGAAAAGTTATGAAACCAACAACATTTCTATGTAACTGTGGGTTGGAATGATCATATCACTCTATTGGGAGGCCATATAAGTTGATTAATATACGAGTTCATACAATACAAGTAACAACAACGAATCCTTTGAAAGCTCAAATTGGATATAGTGTTTTGTATTTTTGACATTTGGCCCCTTAGAAGCATTAATTTTTATATGCAATGATAGCTAAATTAATTAGTGATAGTTAATTAAAATAGGGATGATTGTAAGTCTAAACTATTAGTTTGGGCTAAGGAAGTATGAGTTGATGTTCTTATAGTTTTGAAAATATACAAATAAACTTCAAATTGTTGTAAAAAATTTAAAATTGTCATTAAAAAGATTATAAATAACAATAATTTTAGAGCGTTGTTATCGATTTAGAGCGTATGAGTATGTTTATAAAAGTCATAAAAAGCTGAAAATCATATCTTGAGAGTTTAGTATTTCATTCCTCATAGAATTTAAAATTGTAGTATAATGTGTATGGCGATGTCTGTTTAACGGGCGAAGGTTTTGAGCCCATTGATGACCAGGCTCACATGAAACTTTGTGGGCCACAAGGCCCACATGCAGTTGGATAATTATTTTACACCTATGAATGGGATATGAAATATGATGGATCAAATCAAAATAAATCTGTTTTATAATTAAGTTGTTTTAACATTTTCTATGCTAGATCCAATATATTATTTTAAATTTGAATTGGATCTTTAATCTTTGAAATTAATCTGAACATCCAATGTAAGACAAAGATTATTCCTTCCAGGTTTATTATACTTGAAACAGAGTCAAGAGAATTAAATACCTTTTTTGAATGTTCCTAATAAAATTACATCCAGAATCAAATATCTTAACGTAATCAAATGTTTTCAATATTAATTATATACTTTATTAAAAAATAGAAAAACTCAATAATAAGTACATAAAACAAATTTTAAAAATTGATTTCATTAACATTTTTCCAAATAGAGATATATGGTGACTAGAACTAAACAAGTAAACATCATACACAAACGTACAATTATGCGATGACCCTGTCAAGGTTATTTCTTCTGTGGGGCAAATTCGAATAGCGAAGTACTCTTGCATCCTTGTCAAGTAATTCAGTCCATAGGAGTCATTTCATTTCACAGCTCCAATTATCAAATCTTGTAAATTTGTCCACGCATGTTATATCTGAGGATAAACTGGGGGTAAAAGTAAAAAAAATTACTTTATTTTTTAAATTTAGTTTCAATTTAATATTTTTTTTAACATGAGAGTTAACGCCATTATGTATATATACTTTAGTTTTGATAGCATTTAGATATTTGAACTTTAGTATTAATGCATTTTAGTATCTGCTCGTTAATCAAATTATCAAAAATCAACTTTTGATTTTTCTTAATTGATGTACTATTTTAAAAATTATAAGAAAATTATTTATATCTAGTCATTTCTACCATACATAACTTTTTTATATGATATGTAATTTTAACAAACTTTATATCAATACAAAGTTTTTAACATCTATTTTAATTTATTTTTTTTAAATGATCTATTATGTATTTTAGGACTACATTAACTAAGTAAAATTTCGAATTGATGATAACTTGTACATCAAGTACCATTTGTCCTTGTAAAATGAATTGTTAGACTTATCAAATACTCCATCTCTATATATTATAATATTTTATTATATTTTTAGTAAGTTTCATGTACTGATTTTGATAAAATAAGCATTTAATCCTAAAATTAAAATTAAGACACCAAGTTCCAAAAAGTTGCAAGTGTACACCTTTGTCGGATCATATGAATGGAGCTGAATGATATGCACAATATAGTGTAAAAATCCCAATGAATGGGTCCAATTGCAATGAACATGGTCATCAACAAATGTTAAAAAGGGTTATTATTACTAATCGACATCATCCATGGAAGTTCAATCATAGAAACAGTTCTTTCTCCACTGATTTCTTGTCATAATTAATCTCGTACGACATAATCACTGGTGGAGTCGCATGAAAAAGCACCTTTACTTTATCAGTTGGCCCTGCTGGCCAAATATATATATATATATTTATTATTAGGCCCTAAAGAACAAGATCAAAAGAAAAAAGAAAAGAAAGAATTGATGTTTTAATGGTAGTTGGGCTAACAACAATCCCAAACGGCACTTAGAGTATTTGAAGAAGTCAACCGTTGGGTGGTAAAAACCACCTTTCTTATTCCACATTCACATGAATTGCATTATTTAATTTGATTCACTTCCCCCATTCACATGTAATAATGCAAATTTATTAATATTTTTTTGGTGATTATAATTAATCATTCTATTAAGATTGCCATTAAATTATGAGTGTTTTAACAAATTTATTAAGATATTATGTAGCTATTCCCAATTATATTAGATATAATTAAACACAATCATTAGTTAAATAAATATTAGTAAACTATTATATCTAAGAACTCAACTCCATCATAATTATATATTTTCCAAAAAAAAAAAAGAATTCTACTAATTATTATATTATTATCC
Source organism: Laguncularia racemosa (assembly GCA_037954665.1). Classification (NCBI taxonomy): domain Eukaryota; kingdom Viridiplantae; phylum Streptophyta; class Magnoliopsida; order Myrtales; family Combretaceae; genus Laguncularia; species Laguncularia racemosa. The sequence goes on along the minus strand of JBBMOL010000025.1, from coordinate 5,387,064 downwards.
TAAAATGTCATGTTTTGTCACATCTATTGACCTGAACTTAATTGCTTTGATGACCAAGACAACCGTTCACTGCTTTCTAGAATTGTAAGTGGATGATTTGACCAGCATTATTTCCCAAGAACGATATTTCCTTTTCTTTTCTTGTCAATTAAAAATTAAAATAATTAAGTGGCGGCTACTTCACATACAATGTTTTAAAATGGACTACAACAACTACAGCCCATCTGGTTAGAGTTAGGGTTAATCACTAAATCGAAATGAATCGATTTGAAAATTAAATTATATCGAACGAAAAATATGATTTTTTTATATTTTGATTTGATTTATGATATAATTTAGATATAATTTAAATGATTTATCATTCAATTTTAAAAGTTAAATCATTTAAATTCAAATTGATTAAATAATATAAGTTATGAAGTATTTTTTAATTTTAAACCTTATTTATTTTTTTTATCAACCTTATTATACTTTTAATATCTATAATTTTCTCATGTTTTTTTATTTTTGTCTTTTATTTCTTAAGTAAATAAATGTACCTTTATCATCATTTAAAATATAATATTATTATGATAAAATTTTATACTATTTATATTTATGGATAATGTGTTTTAATTTAAATATTAATATTTAATTAAAAACTCTAATAGCTATTAATATTATCAATTAAAATAAGATATTTTTAAAAACAGTTTGAAGCAAGTCGAATTATCTTTTAAATGGTTCGATTCAAAACCCTAAATTATTAAAAATGATTTGATTTATTAAGAATTTATATTAAATTATTTTAAATATAGTTTGATTCAATTTAATTTTTAAAACAAATTGAATTGAAACATAAATAGTAATTGTATAGCAACTATTTATGCTCACGTTATGCACGAACCCCGGTGAACTCTAATCATGGCCATTAGGTTACATCATTCGATATATGAAAACAAAAAATCATTTAAGAACGCATATATATATACTTCTTCATATGTTTTGTTCTTTTTCACATGTGTCACGTTTGGGAGGATAGGATCTCAATAGATCTTTTCGAAAACCATTTATTACTGCTATAGAAGTGTTCCAATATTTATGATATATTTAATTTATTTTATAAGAGTAAAATAAAATAATAATTTTTTATTATAAATCTATTGTTATATTTAATTGACGGAATAGATGTTCCATTAAATTACTATTACTACAAAACGAAAAATTAAAATTTTTTTATAGAATTAAAAAAATAACTTTTTTTAATATACTTTCATATTTATTCATAAGATCTTAAATAAATCATAAATAATAAATATTTCTTTATTCAATTCCTTAAGAATTGTAATTCTATATTCCAATCTACAAACCAAATGCAATATTATCGGTTTCTATTATCCATCCATCTATTTGATATGTCAGTTTTGAGTATTTTTTTTTTTTTTTTGAAAATTAGTATTGAGGTTGTCTTACTCCATTTCGGTGAGCTTGGTTACCATTTGCATATGAAGAAAGTTCAGATTTTCCCCATTATACATAAAGAAAAGCCTAAGCTTGGAAACCCTAATAACCAATAATTGATAAATGTGTTGAGTATCCATTCAAAACCCACAATGCAAGTTATTTTTCTTTCTTTCTTGCTTTCATAAGGCTTCTATAATTATCTAGTTGAAGTTGTATATACCAAGAAAGTTCCATCATGCATGCAAATATGATTTTGTTTGTAAGGTTCTTAACATGTGCTAAAAGAATATTTGTTTACAAAATACTTTATTAATTAAAAAATCCACTTAAAGGGGTTAAGAGATAGATTTTACCTAAAATATAATACACTTAAACCATAATGATTCTACTAAGATAAACTAAGCCTCCATTTACATCTCTTCCTCTTGAATTTCCTAGAATCCTCAAAGAAACAAAGGGAAGGGAAAAGCAAGGAGAAGGCTAAGAGTAATCTTACCATACATCGTCTCACATGTGGGCCCCATTTTTGACATGTAAACCTTTCTCTCGTATGGGTCACCTCCAAATGAAAGGTATTACTAAAAATATATAATTTCAAGAAGATGTCTTTTATGCTTTAAATGATTGAAATTTTGATTAATTAATTATCTTAAATTTTCTTAATGAAAGGTAAGAAGAAGGATAGGAAACACCCTAAGTAGAGTTGCTACCCTCTATGGAATAATGATAAGCATCTAATTTAGACTAAGTACTCAATTATTTGAGTTATGATTTGTGTTTAGGTTGTGTTGATTGGCCATTCTGAATGTAGGCCTATATGCCCAAATTGGCCTATTTAAGATTGATGAGCTGCTAAAGACTTAGGCCTTTAGGCCTAAGTCAGCTTGATTAGGCCTAGGTCAACTCGTCCAGCCGTTAATTCAAATGAAGGCAGGCGACAAAAGCTAAGTAGATAAGGCAAGTCAATAGTTTCATAATTCTTTTGATTATTGTCCACAGAATTTAGAGTCATAAAGGAGATCTTGGGTATTAACTACTTTTTTTTTTATCTGGCTCATCCACCCTTCTATAAATACCACATCGGGGCTTTAGGTTAAGGATCAACATTTTGTTACCCTAAACACTTACTCTCTCTGTCTCTCCGTCTCTCTCTCTGTCTCTCATTACTTTGATCCTATAAACACTTACTTGAGCATTGGAGTAACCTCATTGGAATCAAATCCAATACCCCTAAACTCTCCTCTCTTTGTCTTGTGTAGGTTACTTATACCCTTTACAGGATCAAGTAACAATAGGTTAATAAGTTAATGGTTTTTTAAGTTTGAAGTAACTTAATGGGTTTTCTTTGTTAGTTTTTATTGAAGTAATGTAATGGACTAATGTGCAAAGTGAATAAAGGAATGAGAAATGATGGTTTTAAGTCTAAGAATTCTAATAATTTAATAAACTTTAGATTTAGGTTAAGTTTTAAAGGCTTTATTTATGGAAATTGCTCAAAATTCCTTGACTCATTCAATCAAAATTAGATTCGATCTCCTGAAAATATATTGTAAGGTTTTGATTTAGATTTTTAATAATTTAGTCGATTGAATTATGTTAGAAAATGGATGGAACAATTTTTGAAAATTTCTAACTAGGGTGGAACATTGGATGGGCTTGATCGAATTGCATCATTTTAGGCTTGATTTGGTACTTTTGAGGTTTGGATTAAGTTGACTATAGTTTACTATGTTACTAACTTCTAATTTAACTTCAAGTATAAAGTTTCTATTTAGTTGTTTAAGACAAGTAACTAACCTCCTTGGTTTTCTCACATACTTGTTTGGTGCATTGCTTTATCTAATTTAATAATGGAAATATTTTGCATGCTAATGAATATAAATTTGGCTTTATTTGGCTAACATGTGATGGTCGCTATTGATAGTTGATTTTCTTGTCATAAGACACCTACTCGTAATGTGTGGTCGAATATGCAAGCTATGTATAAATATATGATGGTTGTTTAAATGGGTTGGAATGTGAAAATGAAGTAGTCACATGGGCTTAGATCAACCAACAGTGTCCAATTAAGTAGGCTAGGATGAAGTGCTCTAAAATGGGAGATTTTATAGCAAGGTCCACTTAGGATAGTTGGGTTGCGAGTCCCACTATTGATGATTGTCATGGGTTGAAAAATTGATAAAAAGTGGGTATATTAAGTGCTTATCACCTAATGTAAAGTAGGGTAAGAGGCATAAAACAACTTTCTTTGGCTATATTGGGTTGAGAAACTTTAATGAATTAGCTATTCTTTATTAAGTGTGAATGGTCCAATATAATTAATTAAATAGAAATTGCTATTAAATTGTTGATTATACTATGCATAAACTTACATAAGCTTGATATTCGCAAGTACATTGTACTTGATTAGGGTTAAGTGCTCGCTAGACGTCATGTTTAATCTTTTAAGACTATGAATCACCACGCTCTTCTGATCTAAGGCATGGCATAGAATTTATTATGGAGAAAAAAAGCTAAGAAAGATAAAGAGAGATATTTTATATGCCATATGTATTTGTGATGGAAAAGAGAAAATACTTGAGTGACCTACAATTTGATGCAAGGATCCATTGTAAGCTAGTTCTTGCTAATATAATGTGCTTGTAAATGGTAAGATTGTTAGGAGAGTTGAGCCTTCAAGAGGGTTAAGGTAAGTGGATTCTTTATCTCCTTATTTACTCATTATAAAGGTGGATGCTCTCTTACGAGAAATTAATCAGTTAGTGGGTAGGGGAATTGTCAAAGAAATTAACCTAGAACGGAGTGCCCCATGGTGTCTCATTTGTTATTTCTTGATGATTCGCTTTTTTTTTTCCCTTAATTCTATAGATGATAATTTGGTAAGAGTTAAAGCAGTGCTAATGGAATATCGCAAGGCTACAAGGAAGGAGGTTAATTTTGCAAAATCAAGTCTCTGTTGTTTAGCAAGAATTCACCCATTGGACAACAACAAAGGTTAGCAAGTATGCTGGTATTAGTAGTGAATATGGATCCAGGAAGATATCTAAGGCTTCCCATAGTGTGGGGTAAGACTAAAATCAAAATTTTGAAGTTTGTAAAAGATAGAATCATGGCCAAGCTATAGGGTGGAAGAAGAATTTACATAGTGTAGCAGGCAAAGAGGTTTAAATCAAAGTTGTGGCATATTCTATTTCAACCCACTTCAAGGGTTGCTTTAGATTTCCCCTTAAATGGTGCAATGAGGTTAGTAGTTTGGTATCCCAATTCTAGTGGAGGCAACAAAAATGTGAAGGTTAAATTCACTAAACAAACTAGAATTTAGTGATGATGCCTAAAGCAAGAGGTGGAGCAAGATTTAAGTATTTATGATTATTTAATCTTACTATGCTAGCTAAGTTAGCTTGGAGAATTCATTATAATTCAAATGCTTTATAGGTTAAGATTTTGAAGGGTCTAAAGGCAAGGAAGGGTAGTCATGCATTACGACCATCGTAAGCTTGGTTGAGCATTTTAGGAGGGTGGAAGGTGATTTTAAAAAGATTAGTATGGCATATTGGAGATGGAGAAAAGGTTAAAGTTTGGGAAGATAATTAGCTACCTAATATTCTCAATTTTAAATAGGAGAATGGGGGTCATAATGCTAATATCAATAGAAAGGTCAAGTCTTTGATAAAAAAAGAAGGTAGATATTGGGATTTACGATATGTTACTAATATATTGACAGATTATGAGAAGCGAAAAATAAAGGAGGTACCTTTGATTGCAAGGGTAAGAGAAGAAACTTTGGAATGGCTGCATGATAAAACTAGGCTGTGCACTATGAAGTCAACGCATAAGTTCTTAGCAAATACACATATGGAGCTAGATTTTTGTAGGGTCTCTTCTTCACCATATCTCTTGATGAAATATTAGAACTTTTTGTGGAATCTAGATGCATAACCTAAGATTTGTGAATTTTGTGGGAGGTGATGACTAAATTGCTACTAGTTATGGCAAATTTCTACCATAGAAGGGTTACCTAAAATCTAACCTGCGGCTTTTAAGGAGATGAAAAGACAAAAGAACACATGCTACTTTTATGTCCTTAAGTGGAATGTGTGTGGTTTAAGGTGTTGGTTTTTCAAATAGAGAAGGCATGGGTAGGCTCATATTAGAGTTAGCAATCTCAACTTCAAAATCATAGAGGAAGTAAAATTTTGGAGATTACAACAAAGATTACGGTAGTGTGTTAGACTATTTGGTTGAGAGATGTAAAGGTGTGTTTGATTTTAGGTCTTTAGATCCTAAGGTGTGTGTTGATAATGCTAAATAAATGTGGGATAAATGAAGGAAATTGAATGTAAGTCAAAGGCAGCCTGTTAAAAGAAAGGAATGTGCCGTGGTTACTAAGAAATGGACCCCACCATCACATAGTAAGCTAAAAGTGAATGTGGATGGCTCTTGGTCTATAGACGAAAAGGTTGGGGGTTTGGGTGGTAATTTGCAACAATGAAGGTTAAGTGTTATTTGGCTTTTCCATAAAGGCTTATAGACTCATTGCAGAGACTATGGAGTGCTTGGCAAATGAACATGGGCTTGTGATAGCTAAGGAGCAAGGGATGCAAGAGTTTATCTTATAATTATATGTGGTAAATGTAGTGAAGTCCATAAATCTAAGAGTCTTTTTTGTGGATTGGAGTAATCGGTGTTTAATAGAGAAAATTAAGGAGATTTGAAATAGTTCAAGGATGATTATGTTGTGTATATTTCTAGAAAAGCTAATAAAATAGTGGATTAGGTAGTCTACTTTACTAAAAGAGAGACGTGCCATTTGGATTGGTGGATAAACATCTTATCTGCTTTTCTGAGGCTACTTTCTTTAGATGTTTGCTTAGTTTGTTCCATTAGGGATGTTTCTTGTGATGTGCTCCCTTGAGTTTAATGAAGTTTATGGTTTTATCATTAAAAAAAAAAGTTCTTACTAATGAATTAGGTGGAAAAGAAAATGAAACAATACATTTGTGCCAAGTGTTAGCTCAAAAATTAATTTAGTATAATGTATTAGTCTATATAAATAATTGATGAGATGGATTTCATGCCAAAATATATAACCTATCCATTGCTTATCACCTGTAAATTTAATTAGTTATCAAAGTATTTATGAAATCATGCATTGATTTATAGTTAGCATATTAAGTGTCACACTCAAAAACTAAAAGGTATAGTAACCGTCGCATTTTCATACATTGATGGTAAAGATATGCAAGGTTAGTAACATCACTCCATCTATTCTTCTTTTGTTTAACATAGTGTACAATCTCTCATGCTTCAAATGTTATGAATTGAAAAATCTTCCAACACATGAAAAAAAAAACAAATAACTAAGTTTAGCAAACCATTACTTCTAAAAGAAATTAGTTGACTAAGATTAAATTAAATAGATGTAAATATATGGCAAGCACTAACTCTTTCAAGTATTCATTCAGTTCATAGTCATAGCAATGCTCATCCCTTTATTGGTCACCTCCTAAAAAAGAATTTTATTTGAAGGGGTATGTGGAAGCCTAGCAAGATACATAGCTAACTTGACCATCAAGCATATTCCATTCACAATTGTATAAAAAAATAATTAAAATTAACAAAGTAATTCAATATCATACCATACATCCATTTATTAGTTCTCTTACATAATCAGAAAAACAATTTCACAAATTCACCAATTTTTTATTCTCAATCAGCATCATAACCTTCAGTAATCTATCCTTAGCCTCATACAATGCACCAACATTAGGAATAGGTGTTAAAAGTAATTATTTCTTTCCAATTTCCCAAGTTAAGCTTTAAGCCATCAATAACTAATCCTCGACTTGCCTAATTTGTTTGTATATGAAACTTAGCCTTACATTCCATGGTTCACACATCATAAATCCAGGTACCTATATTTTTGTCATTATCTTGATTCCAATGTACTTTGCCTTACATTAGGAACATGCTTTGGTTGACTAGTTTTCCTACCCAAGCCTCTAAATAGTTGTTAACTTAGCTCTTGAGACTCAATCCATAATTTATGTATCTTGCTCAATAATAGGAAATAATGCTTAATGAATGGTTTCAATCAACATCTCAAGCTAGGCCTTCCACTTTAAAACAAACATTAACTAGATATGTCAATCTACAACTTGCCTATTCTATCTTACATTAGGGACAAGCACTTAACGAAGTGGATCCATTTTGACACTTTTGGCATAAGCATAAACAATTTTCCATACACCATTTTTTTTTATCATGATATATAGCTCATATGAATTTCATTTCACAAAGAAATACTAACTAAACACTAACTAATAAGCACATAGACGTATGAGCTGTTTTGGAAATGCAAGAGTAAATTTTTTATTTTTTGGATAAATCGAAGCACATAAATCTATGTGTACATATACATGTAGGCTAATCAAATAGTTATTTATTTTTTTCTTTTATTTGGTAAGTTGACCATTTCTTTCTTTTTTTAATCTTTCCCCAACATCAAGCTTAATAAAAATATATATTATACATTTTTTTTTTCATCTATCTTCCAAATGCCTGGTTCGACACAATCCAGTGATATCCATGAGGAGAGAGAGAGAGAGAGTTGACGAAGATCCTTAAAACGGCAGCTGGTAGGTGCCTGGTGATGCCTTCCCCAGATAAGTTCTTCCCCAGTCCGTTCTCATTTCATATGGTACGACACAATAATAAATTAACTATTATTATACATCTGTTTACTTATTAAAATGGATCTCGAGTCAGCCACTCATTTTCATACCAGGTGATTTCTGTTGAATAATAGACAATTGCAAATTTTAATAATACGCCGGAACGTTTGATCAGGTCAAAGTACTGCCCATAACAAAGCTTCGGGTTGTTGATATTAATGGATATCTTTAGTGTACTTATTGATATATTTTGTTTGGTTAAAATAAAAAGATTTATATCTTTTAAATTACTTATGTTATATTTGTTGTGCTATAATAGATTCAGAATAGAATCGTAAATCAAAGTTTATTTCTTTTTCATGTTTGAAAACATTTTTAAAGACTGAAATCATGATATTTTGAAATTAAAAATTTTAAATTTAAAAAAAAAATCTATTTTTACAAAATAAAATTATGATTCCAATCCATCCTTATATATAAATATTTTATTCTATTCTAAATATAATACAATCAAACGCAATATAAAAATATAACGATTTTATGGATATTTTCGATTATAAAAATAAAATTAACATATTTTATTTTATTTCATTCCTTTCTAAATTATTCATATATTTCAAACATAAAATTATTTTTTTCTTTCAAAAGCATATAATTAATCATAAAAAATGTGCGATGAATTTCTTAAAAGCATTCGTTAACCAGTACCCTTTATTAATTATTGAGGTTAATTAAAAACGTGACGTTATACAATTACTCTTGAAATGTCAACTCAAAAGCATTTTATTTCCACATTCCTCTTTCAAAAAGTGATTGCTGTTCCCCGTTGGTTATGACTTTTGAGCTCCACCCCCAAGATGGTCAGTTCATTTTTGGAAACTTGTATGGTGTAAAATCCCTTTATGAAAGTCCGATATCCTCTTTGGACAATTTCATTTTATTTCTTAACTTGCATACATAATATGATTATTATAAAAAACACAATTTACACTTTAACTTATCTTTTACATCTTACGAAAAAAGATAAACTATTAAGTAATTCATTTATAATGTGATGCGATTTTATAAATCTGAAAAAAAAAAAATGATGCAAATCCACTTTTATATTTATTGTTAGAAAATAATTGTTTCAATGATATTTTAATCAATTATACTTGAACCCCTATAATGTAAAGATAATATTATCAAATTTGCTTATTTATTAGATTGTAATTGATACAGAAATCATTGAGACTCGAGAGACAGGATTTAAAATAAAAAATATATATATATTGATCCGATGAATGTGTTTTATACTACGTTTATACCGCTAGCAAATTGTTTTTCTAGGATGCATTATTAATTATTTTGGTGTCAACGACTTTATATTAAGTCTTATTTAATAAGAAAAGCAGAAACTAAGGAAAAAAATAAATAAAAGAAAAAAGAAACCTCCGACAAGGATGACATCATTCAAATGTACTGTCTGAGTACGTGGGACCCAGTGAGAGCCTTCTGTCATTGGTCGTTGACAAATTGGCTCACTTCGGTCCCACCAAATGCAAGGACAAACCCTCAGCCCTATGCCCTAAACCTACACAGTCTAATCCAATCTGATACCTCCTCAAAAAGTTAGACGATCATCATAGCTTAATCTTAACCAGCCGACTTGACTTGATGGTTTTTTTATATCTTCTTTTAAAAAAAAAGTTCAATGATATCTCATAATGCTCACCTTTTGTACATTGTCTTAGCCAATGCTATATTGGTACTCACCAAATGCCAAATTTTAATTTTTTTTAATAAAGTATACAATTAATAGTAGAATGTATGAAAATTGCTTATTTTCCTTTTACACCCTCAAAGATGTTTAAAAGTACTTGCTTACAGGTTCCAATCCATAAATCAACAACATTTATTGTTATTCAATTTTTTTTTGGTGAGTTATCAATCATCCCTATATTTGAGCAACTATGATTCAATAGTATAATTGGATTTAATTTTTAATATTATTATAGAGATAAGTATTTACCATATATGTATTGAAAAAAATAAAATATTTAAAACTTTTTGAAGTAGAGATTAAATATCTGCAAATCTATATAATATCTCTATAATGGTAATGAGATTTAATATTTTTACATCACCTACATTTACTTATTTATTTTGGAGAGTTGTCCTCATTTTATCTAACCAACTATAGCTAAGCAATATAATTGCAATGTAACTCGTACCTATGATATATGTGATGAAAGATAAAGAATAGAAAATCATTCAAAATAAAGAGTGAATAATGTCAAATTATATGATATCTCTACAATGTATGGTATATAGATGGGAACGTGGATGGAAGTCCAAGATGAATTTAGACACAAGTTCACATTATTCAAAAGGCAGGTGATCAACTTACACATGGGTAACCTAGGCAAGGAAGAAGACATGAAGCTGAGTCGACCAAGCGGTCCATTGGTTGAAGGTTACATCAACTTTTGGCCGGTGTGAAGAATGATGGTTATCATCTTTGATTTTATTTAGTTTTTTAGTTATGTAGACTCTTTTTAGCTATTTATTTTATGTCCTTTTATTTTATTAATTTTTTTTTAGTTAAGAGCGTTAGATTTATTTTTCTAAATCTACAAATAAGTTAGCTTCATCATAAAGCAATAGCTCAATTTTCTTCCAATATTGATAAACATCGTCATTGCAAGACTATTGAGTTCTTGTCTTAATTGATTATTGAAAGTTATTTTGTTTATATCTTGGGTTATTATCAATTGTGGTGAATCATATTGATTAGATTCATGAATTGTATTGATTTTTTTTTTAATGCCCATGATAGTTTCACATATCATCAGTCATATCAATATGTAATTTAATCATAAATCAGTTCCATTTCAATAATCATGTATAATATGAGTATTATTTTGTTCATATATTTTCCTTTTTGTCATTTCCTAAATACAAACCCCCCAAATTTCCTTTTGTTGTTAATCAATTCCATCAAAAACCCTAAGTGAATTTATTGAAATTATTGCCTAATCGAGATTTTAGTTGAGAAGCAAATTGATCCACATCATATGATAAATGCTATATAGTATGGTGTAAAGCCAAGATACATCCTTGCATAATAATATAGATATATTGACTTCTTTTTTTTTTGTAAAAGACATTTGATTTTATTTTTATCCTAAACTATAAACTTAACTAGAACAAAGCCTGTGTGCATTGCATGCAATTATTAAAATCAAATGATTATTAACTAGGGTAAATTGTAAGTATACTCTTTTATCTTTGTGTTATATTTGCTTAATTCCGTATCTTTAAGAATGAGTAATTAGACTCTTAGATCCTTGAATAATGTCCTTTTAGTCCATATTTTACAATTTCATCATTTAATAAAATAATAAAAATACTAAAAAAAAAATAAAGTCAACAACATGAAATGGTCATACAGAGTCTAAAAGTAGTTTTTCAAAGATTTGATATTTAAATGCTCAATTTCAAAAGATAAAGTGGCTAAGTGTACATGAAACAAAAAGAAGAAGGCATATTTATAATTTATTTTATTATTTATTCCAAAGCTACAAATCTACATTATTTATATTATAAAAATATCGATTTATATTAATAATATGATGCAAATATATACATACGTATATTATCACTAATCATAATAGTATATAAGCCTAGCTACTTTTTACAAAGAAATTAGTTAAAATATTGTAATTAGTTAGAAAAAATTAGAATGAAAATAAAAGGTGCTAAGACTTCTATAAGTAGTCTTAATGTATAAACTTAAAGATTTCATTTATTCAATAAGAAAATCAAGCTTAAGAAATAAAGTGAATTTTCTCACATATGCTTTTCCCTTTTCATATCTCTCCTTCTCTCTATTTCCATTATAATTGATCATCACCACCACCACCACTACTACTACCTTTATCCTTTCTTAGAGTGTCACTAACTAAAATGGTGAAAGCCCCTACCACCATACGGTGCTTTTGTCCTTTGAGTAATGACCATAGATTCAAGAATATGCTCTCTTGCAAAATCAAAGCAATAGTACAAATCGTGAATGATGCTGAATTCTTTTTATAAGTAAAATTTTTTAGGTTGGATCAGATGAGACTGAATCGGGTTCTTTCTTTGTCAATTTGCAGCAATAATCCGCATTACTATTCATCATTATCATCACTTTTTACATCACTACAATATTTTCAAAATGGACATACCAAAGTTTCATAGCAATGATTCGTTAGTATGGACGCTTAAAGTCGAACATTTTTTTGATTTTTATTGAATAGAGAAAGAGTAATTTTTCCAAGGAACATAAGATGGATGGATTATCTATTGACTCTTTAATACATAAAATGATGGACTATCAATTTATCCCATTTTTCTATGCACGAGGCTAATTCTCTATACCACACAATCCCCCCGTTTACTTATCTCCATACGTCAAAACAAGTATAGTGTAGATTTTGGATTTCCTTTAGAAAATTTTGATGGTTTTCTCACCATTTAAAATTTAAGTGTATTTCCAAACTAAAGCAATAACATGGAAATACAATATGTACGGTATATAAATAAATGTTGTTGACTAAGTGCTAATACCTTTTAAAATAGTCATATTAACAGTGAATATTTATAAAAATATTATATTAAACTAAGCTTTTAAAGGGGTTCATGATTCTATTACAACGGTAAATGTTATATTTATTATTTAAATTTTATTTATTTTTATAATTATTTAATCGAAATTTAAAAATGATGGTTTATTATCTGTAAATTTTTTGAGATCATTTATGATTATGGAATTAATTCCATTTAGATAATTAATTACAAAGATTGACAAAGTCCAAATATCAAATTAATGCATTTAAATTTTAGATAATTAATTATAAAAAATGAATAAAATTAAAATATTAAATGTGACATCTATCCTTAATAAAAATTCAATAAATATTTTTTATTTGTTTATCTATAGAATTCAATATTTGAAATCGTTCGCCTTTTAAATATAAACAAGCATGGCATTTTTACTTAGTCCATTCTATAGCTGTCTTCGCTCATATCACCATCGCAATTTAATGATTTTGAATCTATTTACTTCGACAAGTCTACGGGCCTTGTTTTATTTATGGGCAAAAGGAGGTAGGGTTTGATATATTCTGAGTATAATGTGTAAGTAAACAGAACACATTTTGACGCCTACACGGCACGTCCAACAAAAACAAAAATTAAACTTGTCAACAACAACTACGTATGAAAGAAAAACAACACAAGTTTCCTTTAAGATGTGACGTGATATTTATATATAATTATACATATGTAACATTGTTTCATATTCATGATTCAGTAGTCCTCACATAAACTTTCAAAAATAAAATAAAATAATATCTGTATATAGCAAAACTAAGTTGACCCTCGACATTTCAAATGTTCTAGGTTCATTGCTTGCGAATACTGTATTACTTTCACTCTCCCTGTTTATATATATATATATAAGTATAATATGCAAGTTTTTATTTTTAAATTAGTTGGTTGTGAAGATAAATTTAATATGTATTAAAGTAGGAGATCTTAAATTATACCCATATACTTATTTAAAACTTTTATGATTGTAAAACTTAATAATATATGAACCGTACACACACACAAATGCACGTGCACGCGCGAACACACACACACATATATATATATACCTACCTCTTTCTATTTCTGCATTTTTATTAACGTAAAAGGCTGAGTAGCTCCAAGGTGGCTTGAATTTACGAATTAACCTTTTAGTTAATAAATCATTAATTTCATTTTGGCAATGTCTTAGAACATCACTATTCATTTGCGAAGGTCTAGCCTTCGTTGGGATGTTTTTCTCATCGAAATTTCCTTCATAAGGTAATTCTACTATATAAGATTTTCTAATGTGCTCAAAACCAAGATTAAGCACATGCAAAACTAATTTGAAAGGCAATTAGACAATGTCAATCAAACTAGTTCAACAATTGCACAATTCCTCAATATTTATTAACCAATTCTCACAACAAGGACGTGACCAAGAAAGAGTCCAAGTATGATGAACCCCTGATACCAAATTATGATGTGCCTAAAACCAAGGTCTAAGCACATGCAAATGAACCAAAGGAATAACTTCAATTCACAAGATCAAATCGGTTCAAAGGGGACCAAAATTGCGTGAACCTTAATTGAGGAATGATGAATCAAATGATAAAATTAAGGAAATGAAATCCACAAAGATGATAATCCTCAATTGAATCAATTAACCAACTTAATTCCAAGAGAATCCCAATCAACAATACACAAATCAAACCGTGATCCACCTTACAACAAATAAGTTCCACGCCACAAGTATAGTTACAAATTGATGGTATTAACAAGTGCTAAAAAACCAATCAATTATGCAATGATAGTTTGATTACAAATGCAATAAAAAATCTGATCAAGAAGACTTCAATCCAACCCTAAATATGACTCACTAGAGATGAAAAGAAAACACAATAATAAGGAATTGATATGACTCACAATTTCCCCTTGTTGCACTCGCCACAATTCCAATTCTTGGGATTGAAATTGATAAGAAAAATTGAACTAGGAAGAACCCTAATTCCCTCATGTAAAGTGTATGTTCTAATATGCAAAATGGCCTTCTCAAACCCTACTTTAAGCAAGTATTTATACTTGCTCCTTTTAGGGTTAGAAAATGCACAAAATTACAACTATACCACTTTTAGGGTAGCAGGCCCTAATAAAAATTACAATCAAAATGAAAGTGTCCCAAAAGAAAATACAACATAAATAGTCCAAGTAAATAAAAAATATATAAAAATTAGTCTTCAAGATGCTAGCTCTTTCATAGGATTTGTCAGCTCAGCTCATCACCGGTTTAAGTTGGTCCATAGATAACCCACAAGCTGAGTTTTAATAAGTTTGTCCATCGCCTTATAAAGCTTGATAAGTGTGCCTGTTTGAATATATAATACATGAATAAGATAAAAGAGGTTAGTAAACAAAAAATTCTAGGGTCGATTTGCTCAAAATGGGCCCTCATCGCCAAGATTCGAAATCCTTTGGTTCTTGCCCTAATGATAGATCTTGTCGGATTTTGATTCCTATCATTTTCTATCCCAAAATGCATTGGGTAATGTTGAACAAATTGTTTTCCTAATTTCATTTTCTAAATTAGAATCATATTCTTAGGTTTTGATTTCTAAAATGGCACTATTAAACCAATTAGAAGGTAAATAGAATTTGCTTCCAAATTCCCTAACGAAATTCTAGATAAAACCCAACTCCAGTGTTTCTTAGGTAGTTTAAATTATATAGCAGATTTTTTTTCAAAGACCTCAATATTTTATGCAAACCTTTACACTAAAGGTTAAAGAAAAATTCCCTAAAATGGTTTGACTTACACACCAATATAGTCAGACAAATTAAAGAAAAAATTAAGGAAATTCCATGCATCTACATAGAAGACCCAACTCTACCTAAAATAGTAGAAATAGATGCATTTGATATAGGGTTTGGTGGAATCCTCAAAAAAAATTTAAATGGGAATGAATGCATAATCCAATATGTGTCAAAACACTTGAATGAATGCCAAATGAATTATTCCACTATTAAAAAGGAAATTTTAGCAATTGTTTAACAATTTCTAAATTCCAAGGAGATTTGTTAAATAAAAAATTTCTTTTAAGAATTGACTATAAAGCAGCCAAACATATTTTAAAAAAAGATGTTCAAAATTTAGTTTCAAAACAGATTTTCGCTAGATGGCAATCAATTTTATCTATTTTTTATTTCAAAATAGAGCATATTAATGGTTCCTCCAATTCCATTCCTGACTTTCTTACTCGTGAATTTCTACAGGGAGATGCCTCCCAAAAAGGATAAATGGAAGGAGAAGGAGGTCCCTCCAAAAAAGGGTCTCACTAATGTCCGGTCTTGGCTTACTGCCACGGCCCCAAAGAACTACAATGCTCCCTTAATGATCAAAGATGGACCATCTTTTGGTTCATCCAAAACCAATGCATCTTCAAATATGAGGAAACCTAATGAGAGTTTAGACTTAGAGAGTTTAAACATTGATATAGTGATTATACCTGAACTAATTAAGGCAATCACCGATGCACTCGGATCAAAGTCTCCTACCAAAGGGGACTAAAATGAAGTGACTTCCAAAAGGAAATCACCCCAAAATGTTCAAATAACAAAGGTGGCTTCTTCCTCCGGGAAAGAAATTGTCCCTCAAAATGTTTTAAAAGTAAGATTTTATGTTAAGGAAATTTCCAAATATGTCTTTTCAGTAGAAAATGGACTGTTTGAAAATGATCCTTATGAATATGCCAGAAAAATATTTTTTGAGAAATTTAATTTTGTTCCTTATGATAATTTAAAGATAATAAAATTTTATGAAAGGATTTTGAATGAAACAAAATCTTTTTCCTTCAAACACTTCACCAATAATGGAATAGTCAGCTATTCAACCGCTAAAATTCATAAGGTCATAAACCTTAATGAATGGCCTGGCCATCCTACCCAATGCCAGAGGTTTAAAGTCAATCCTCTAAATCCAATGACACCATTCCTAACCTTTTATAATTATTATGATTATAAGCAGACTTGGTGGAATACCTTCTTTTAAATGAACTAAAAAAGATTACACTCTTAGCTTATCTTTTTTGATAAATGTTCTTCAAAAAACCTTCCTTACTGGTTTGTACACTTGTGAGATGGATTTTGGGCTATAAATGAAATAGTCCATGACAATGCCCAAAAGGGATTCAATGAATTTTTAGAAAGTTATGATTCTCATCCTTATGAATTGCCATTTAGCAAATCCATGTTATATTTTATGCACATTAGTGTATCATGGGTAATGACGTGGTTTTATGAGTTCAGAAAGGATAATAAGACTCAAACCACCATTTTAGCCAAAAGATTCAAGGTCAAATGGTGGGACGGATTCAAAATGTGGGATAAAGTCGAAGAAACAGCAATCCACAAATGTCTGAAGACTTCTCCGACCCATGTCTCAAATGAAGTTCAAACTCCTTTCCTTCATGATAGGGGTTTTCTGTTATCATCAATAGCTAAGGTTGCAACTCAGAAGAAATGAAGGAATTACTGGAATAAGCTTTAGCACACATACATGGCGCCACCAATGAACACTCTACTAAAAATGAGTCTATTTTCAGTAGATGCAGCAATAAAGATGATTGCTACGGAATTGATTTAGCAGATCCGTAGGAATACAATGTAAGTATTTTGTTACCTTTGTAACAAAGTACATAGAATTTTCTTTTTGATTTTAATGTAAAGTATAGTAATCAATATATATTATACATGTAAATACCATCTTCTTTAGGTATTCGAATATGATACAATTATTTCTCGAGCTATATTTCCTAGTGGTTAAAGTTGGACACTTGATGGATGACCTTGTATGGGTATTAAGTTATAAATAAACTTGATTTTAATGCACATATGAATTCTCATGGATCAAGCATAAGGCAATAGGTAAACATAGGTGAATTTTAAGCTTTATTAGTTCTAGTTCCACTTCGAGTGGAACTTAAGTAATGCCTTAAAACTTGAAATGAATATAGTTTGTCATGTGTTCTCATAATGTAATGATATACAAAACCTCATAATAATTAAGGATTTCACAATTTATAATAACTCAACTTATGTAATAAATAGATTCTCCACTTGACATTAATAAGTAGCTCTAAAGAGTCTCACTATGTAACCACAAATACAATCTTGCTCAAGTAAATCAGAGCCTAGCTCCTACAGAAAGATAAAACAGATGACATACTATGTCTCTACATATAAACTGGAGTCTCACTTCTAATACAAGCTAAACCTAACAACATATTAATTATTCTTCTCCAAGCACACTAGTCAATCATAGTAATAGACATAGTCCCCGACATCTCCCATGTTCTAATAGGTGTCTACATATGTTTTATCATACACTATAATCTTACTAGATGCACCTACAATTGAAAAAGGATTCCCATGAAGAGTGAGTTAAAACCTAGTATTATGTACATTAGTATATGCTTGTGCATGCCATACAAGTACATATTCACAAGCAAAATGCAACAGGAATATCAATCACCAATTTATTATCTTTTATTTAAGTAGATTAGATAGCACAGTCTTGGTGTCCCAAGACTTAAGGTAACACAAAACCTCGTCCACACACATGCGTGCACACACACACACACACACACACATATATATATACGTGACATTTGATACTTCCTATTGTCCTAAGTCCAAGAGTCTCCTAAGTTTACTTGAATCATTTTAGAATACAACTCGACTTAGGACAACATTATACATCAATCATCGGGGTTCCACCATAAGTTTACCAGTATTCTCAGTCTCTCGAGCCTAGCCAAACATAAGCATTAGATATTTATAATTCGAATATAATTTAAGTTCAATTTGTTTCCAGCTTAACAAGTACAATCAACAAACATAGTATATATGTACCTAACGTATCAATCTCTTCACCATTCTTAAGTCTCTTAAACTTCAAACCTATCTAAGATTATAAACACATACACTTAAAGATCTAGATCAACTAAACTAATATACAAAATGTGTTGGGGGAACACGAGTAGAAATATGGTTGTATTTCTGTTAGTATACCTCTTGGCCAAAAGTTTTATTCCTCTTTTCCAAACAAGCATGATTGCCTAAACTCATGTATAGGCGTAAATATGAAGAACATGGGCACTAATATAGTTGTGTTGGTCTCGCATATTTCCAGATCTCTTCTTCATTCATTAAAAACTTTAATTTTCACTGAAAAAAACTAGTTCCATGATTTTACTTAATACCAAAACTTTGCTACACTCATATAATCTAATATCGCGTTTCCAATTCAATACATATAAACTCCAAATCCATCAAAATATACTAGTTTTAGGATGCTTACTCGCAATTAAAGTCCCTTGAACTTCTCGCTAAAATTTGCATGTTCCATCAAACCCAACGCAATCATGTTAGTAACATATAATTGGCAACACTCATGACCATTAAAGAAAACTCACCACTTTCTGTCACGCCTCACTTTAAGTACTCTACGTGACAACTCGCCATAATTGCCCAATCCCCCGTTAAGCAACTGCGAAGTATCTCATCTCAAGCATCGTGCCTATTAATCATAATAATAACATTCCTTGCTTAACGGAAGCATTCAACAACTATATTATCATAGGGCTTCTAATGGGTCCTATTACACAACCACAGGTACACCTAAGATCCTAGCATTTACAACTATTACAGAATCAAGTCTAGCAATAATTATATCAATCTAGTCCTCAAGTTCCTTCCCACGAACCTTGCCCTTAGTTATGTGACAAGTACTTACCTTGGTTCGTTGCTTCGTAAGGAAATTTTGGTAGTTACGACCTGTAAGACAAAATCTATAGGAGGGTAAGCTAAAAGCTTAATGAGATAGGGTGCAATTCTTAGTGTTACAACAAATACAAACAATTTCAAGCAAGTTGTCAAAACAAATGTTATGCATGAATAATCATATGAATATAGCTTTTCATGTGGTCTTCTGGTAACCAAGTGTGAAGTCTAGGGTTTACGCCTCCCTTGACCTTGGGTTAGGGATTCCGGAGCCACCATCAGAGCCCATGTCTTATACACAATTTAATTACTCTTATTACTTTCTTATAACCGTGTCTTAGCTTTAGTGATCTAAGCTCAAGTGTCTCTTATACACTGAGCATTTACATACCCTCAAGAGACAGGCTGGACTCGGAACTGTCAAGATGCGACAATTCCCTAGTCACTTAGTTCGCACTTGGTGGAACAATAACCCTTTGATTACTTCTGGTGTGCCCTATAGCTATGATGGCCTTAAATAATGCAATGTTCGTGCAACGCATGCTGGGTTCTTAATTACGTCTAATAATTAGTTACGACTTTAGGGTGATCATCCGAGGTTAAGCACTCATACGAGCGACAATCATGCCAACATGCACTCCATTTAGAACACACGCAATCATTTCACATAGCAAGGCACATCCATAGAAAGGGACTTCTACTCATGATTATAGTTACATGTCTTATCCTTAGATATATACATATATACTTATGACGTACAAGGTTTAAGTTAGACTCCCATTTACCTCTTATCATTCCATAGTGCAATGTAAGGACATACGGTTGTGGTTTATGGTTGACTATAAGTGCCCATTTTTCCTAATCCTATATATCCTATATGTCTACGGCTTGTATCCATCTTGATATCTTATACCTTTATCTCACTTAAACTCGACACATGTGGCTATGACGGTAAGGACTTAAACTATTAGCGACTAAACTCCTCCTTCTTAACTTGTGATGTATGCATTTACTTATGATTTAGTTCGGCTATTTAGACTTCCTTCTTTCTAGCCTCCACTTCCAACATCCTCCATGTCAACATTTATCTATAATCTACTCATTAATCTCCACAAGCGTCAACAATGCACATACCATGTCGTCTTCCATTACTCTTACTAGCAAAACTGTGTCCATTCACTAAGGAATAGAGATCTGACACCTATATGCCAATACATGTTTACGTACATGTTATTTCACCTCCTAAATCATGGATTTCGACCCTCCTTCCAAATTCCCTAACATATAAGCTCACAAAAAGACCAACATCAATATAATCCCAATTCCCACCTCCATTTCATCTTATAGCCCACATATTTAAGTTAAATTTCCATTTCCGCCTTCTTCATCCCACATATAAACATTTACATATACAACATTCCCAAATTAGTTTCCCAATCCAACAAGGTGTGCATACAAACATATACACACAATATTTCCATGCTAGCTTCCACTTCTCAGCAGTTTGTTTCCAACCTCTAACCTTCAAACATCATATACATATACATATCTATCTATAACCCGTACAAGACTTCGGGGCTTCCCTTCTTCCCATTTCTTAGCCAAGTCTCCAACATATACATGTATATGGTTATTAACTACACAACCATCAATAAAACCATTACACACCCATGCACATGGAAGGAAACAAAAAGAACTCAACGACCTACTATGTTCTATTTGGACATATATCTATTTATACAACAACTAATAAGGAAGGAAAGGAAATAATGCTGCAACCATTATACACTTACATATATATCTATGTTCACTCCGCAACAAAAGAAAGAAAGGTCTTAATTTTGGCTAGCAACCAAGGGAACATACAAATACATATGCAATCATCCCCAACAACCAGCATGTAAGCATATATATGTTGATACAACAACTAAAACTTCACACACGCATGCTAAATGAACAAAAAGAAAAGAAAAATGCCTAGCACCTTCCAACGAGCACAATATGTGTTGAGGATGTATATATATATAAGGCCATTTGTCCAGCAAACACAAATACTCCATACATATATACTTATATATTATATAATATAATATATATATATATATATATATATATATATATATATACACACGGGACAACACAAAATTCCCAATAAAGCACACATAATCAACAATATATATACAATACAACATGTCACAGAGTCTTACTTACATAGATCTCATTTTCCTCGGTTTTAGTCGAAGTAGTTTTCGAGTATTTCCAGGTTGAAATTTCTTTCACTTAAAAAATTAGGGAAAAATACATCATTATATACTATTCATGGTCTAGATCGGTCTATGTAGTGTTTTTCTAGCTATTACAACTAATTTTAGGTTAAATACTAATATTTACACCTATTTGATATTTGTACCTAATTTTTAGAAATAAACTTCGTTTTATGAAAAATTGGTTTAGTTGAGTTGCACTCATCTCGAGGAATATGCTGGTAGTTTCAGATTGTTGATCGGAGGTCGTATGTGTGAGATATGAATTGTTTTGTTCATTTTTCTCTTTTTTCCTTTCCTTTTGTTTTCATCTTCAGCGTGGGTCCTTTACTTCATCCTGTCCTCTTTGCTTTTGTCTCTTTTTTTTTTTTTGTGGCCATGTGTCCTCTACAGCTTATTATTATTATTATTATTATTATTATGTTTAGGGTTTAGATTCCTAGTGTATCTTCGTGCATGCAATGGTATTTTTAGATTTTTTATTTTTTAATTTTAGTACTTTATTACAAAACTTTATGTTTAAATTAATTTGACTATTTTGAAGCATAAATATTTACTCGAAATTTTTATTTGGCGACCCTATATCTAAAATTTTAATTTATCTTATTGTTTGACCTAATTTCATACGTGATTTATTATTATTATCATTTTTAAGGGATTTATTCTTTTAATTTAGGTTTTTGTGATCTACATTAGAGTTTTTTAATAATTTCTTTTATTTATTATGATGCTAAACGCTACGGATTTTATGAGTTTTATACTTTCTCTTAGACACAAGATTGTTCTTACATGTCCCTCTTCCAAAGTCGTGTGATGATTCTGTCTTTATAAAGAAATTTCCCACTTTTAATAAAATTTCATCACTATATTTAAAAGAATAGACGTAAAAATCATTCGCTTACCCTTACTTTGTGGATCCATGTGTTGGTTAGAGTAAGAAATTGCCAAAAGGTCAGAGCGGGTTGAGAGAAGGAAAAAAGGAATAACAGGAGGGGAATGTATTGTTTAAAACTTTTTAATTAGACGGCAAAACCCTTGTTTAAACTTTGGAATTCCAAGAATGTCCCAAATTTTAAAAATGATTAATTATTCATTGCAAGCCTTTCGATATATATTCATTGGTTTTGAATTTTAAAAGGTCTCGCTAATTATATAGCCGATTATCTCTCAGTTTCTCATCAAATTAAACTTGCCCAATTCGAGTCCACCAGTAAAAGAAACCATAGCCGGTTTGTAGTTGGGTATATGAAAGTGGTTACCCCTTAGATCTCTCCGGAGTTTAATAAAGGATGGATGGATTGCAACAGCTCGACTTCTTCATATTTTGGTGAATTGAAAATGGAATTGATAACACAAATTTCGACAAACAATTCAATAAAGGCCCCCCCACCCCACCCCTTTGAATCTTAAACAAGTCAGGTGTTTGAATTACCTTATTCTAGAGCATACCAGGTTGGTCATAATCAGGATAATAATAGTTCACATGTTTTTCTATTGATTTAATTTGCCCATAACTTTCAAAGCTATGGGAGGAAAGACAAGTACTGAAAACCAATTAATCATGGATGTCTCAACTAATTCATGCAATGGATGGTCAGATCTATGGGGCCTGCATTCAATTTGCACTTGCAAATTCGGTCTAGTAGCTGGCATGACAAATACTCCTCTTTTCTCTGTCTGACCAACACTCATTATTGAGAGACCTTAGCTACGAATAGTTGTGCCATAATTAAGGTACAGTCTAAAGAGATAGTTCTCGGTATCAAATTGTACTTTTGTACTTTCACTCATGTTTTCTCTAATCATATATTATTACCTACATATATATATATATATATATATATGAAAAAAATTCAATAAATGAAAAAGTACATAAATCTTAACTTAAATCAGTATATATCCTTAAACTTTTAAATATTATAAATTACTATTTTCTTAAACTTATCCAAATTTATTTTAATAATTACTAAATTTTAAATTTAGTATATGTTTTTTTAAATTAAAAAAAAGTAAATATCCATTATAATATCAATTTATCAAAATTTATAAAAGATAATTTATAATATTTAAAGATTAACAAGATATATTTATACCTAAATAAAAGTTCACTTCGTGATGTGTATATAAAAAATTATTTTAAAGAGATCAGTATACGATGGAATGGGACGCAAGTACGAGAAACTACTTTAAAATATGGGGTTATGGTGCACAGGGTTGGATTAGGTCAACCATATCGTAAGTCGTGAGTCAATACATTCAATGCCTAGATACTACCGTCTAAGCCTTGCTCTTCACAGTTTTAAATGTTGGTCATTAATTAAAAATATTATACATACTCCACACGTTTTGCCACTTGAAACTTCAAACATGGCCAATGCCAAGATATTTCCAAATTTTTATTTTTTTAATCATAGTACCATATGACACTCCGCGTGATGATACATTGGAATTAATAAAAAAAATGTTTACGTTTGTGTTGTGTTGTGCTTTTTTTTTTGGGGGGGGGGGGGGGGGGGGGTCAAAACTATGCTTTTTCATATTTACTTGAAAACTTTATATACTTATAAAACCTTGTTTTAAGGATTAGGTAATCTTTCCATTTTCTTTTAATTGCTCTTGAAATTTTTATTTTAAAAAGAAAAACCATTGTCATAATGAGATGATAGAAACATGTATGTCATTGTATCATTCATTTAGGGTTATGGTTGTAGAAATGCACAGTCAAAATTGAAAACCCAGACCAAACCTATTTCATTCCCTATCAGGTGCTTAGGTCAGCAACAAAACCTGATCATTATTTTCCCATTTCAATATTATTTATATAGATAATAATAATAATAATAATAATAATAATAGGGGTTTTCGGTATATTTGATAAGAGGCTAAATAGAAAAATCATTACATTTTCATATATTTATTTTTTCTTAAAATGTAAAAATGTATTGAATAATAAAAAAAAAATTCTTTTTATTTCTTAATTTTTTACAAGCTAAATGTAAATGATACCAACGATCAATATCTTGTGCTCACATAGATGGTTAATATCTTTAATGTTTGTATGCTTAATGTTGGTGTGAAGTGCTTGATATCATACCGACCTAGAATAAACAAATATTTTTCTAACCTCTTTTACTGAGTTATACTAAGTTGGATGCCTATCTTCATTAATTCAAAGCATCCCTTCTAGTGGTTACACCAGGTTTGTTTCTATCCCTGTAAAATACAAAATACGTATGTAATTGAAAAGAAGAAAAGAAAATAAATCCCTGTAAAAAAAAAAAAATACTGAATCTGAACCTAGAAACCTTTAAAAAGGAGAGAAAAAAAAAAAAAAAAGCCTTGCATTTAGACTGGATCCATGCAAGAAAACAAAAACAAAGACCCACCTTGTACTATACATCAGACTTGTCAATCCTCTGCAAAAAAAGCCATCTGTTACAGTCAACCAATACACAACATTTACACAAAAACAAAAGACCTTTTAAATAATACAGACAAACATAACAATTAACAATCAACTCACAAAACCAAACACCAACCCCCCCCCCCCTCAAGATAAAAAATAAAAAATAACAACCTAAAATCAAATAAAAGAACCTTGTAAAAAAGAAAAAATAGACCAAAAACAACATTTATATTTTAAGCTGTGATATTCATACCGAATATTTAATACAAATTATAACAAATTCAACCTTTTTCTTATTTTTAATACAATTTTATTTTTGTTCATTTCTAAAATAAATTTAAATAACTTCAACCCCGGTATGAACCATGAACGAACTTCAACCGCCTCATTCAACTCTCTTTCTCTCTCTCAAACTTATAAAAACTCAAACTTCCCTTCTCTCAATCCTACATTCTCCGTTCGTTTACCGGTCAAATTCGAAAACTTTCTCTCTCTTCCCCCTCCCAAACGCGCCCTTACGCCCATCCTTACACAACACCAACCCCCTCCCCCCCCCCCCCCCCCCCCCCCCCCCCCAAAAAAAAAAACCTTAAACCAAATGTAATGGGAAGTAGCCTCTCCACTCTACTGTCCTCATGCCTGCCCTCGAAAAAGGGGATCGAACCGACCGTTGTTTTCAACCCTACCGAGCCCTTAGACGAAACCCTAGGCCATTCCTTCTGCTACCTCCGTTCCTCCGCTCGCTTCCTCTCTCCTAACACCAGTGACCGCTTTTTCTCTCCTTCTCACTCCCTCCGGTTCGATGAACCGATCCCTAGACCCCGAACCGGTACCGAAACCGGCTTCAGAGCGATCTCAGGTGCGTCAGTTAGTGCTAATAGTTACACTCCTAGAACCGTTCTTCATGTTGATGATATTTACGATTCTGCCACTGACAGTACCGTATGTAGTAACAGTAGTAGTGTTAATTACTGCAGTGTACTTGGCGCTAGAGGTAGTGTTACTAGTAGTGTTGTTAGTGTTAATGGGTTCGAGGGTACATCGTCGTTTTCTGCTTTGCCGTTACAACCCGCGCCTCGAGGAAGTGAAGAGGGTGTGGGGGGATATTTCCTTTCCGGTCCCATTGAGAGAGGGGTTGTTTCGGGACCGGTGGAAGGTAATAGTAATAGGTTAGGCGAGGAAGTGCCTTTTTCTGCTCCATTAGGTGGGGTTTATGCGAAGAAAAGGAGGAAAAAAAGGCCTCCTTTGGGGATTAAGAAGGCATTTGGGTTGGATTTAATGGAGAAGAAGCGGCCTTGGGTAGTGCCGGTTTGGAGTAACTTTGGGGGTAAGAAAGACGATTTTGAGAAGGGGCAGGTCATGGTGGTTGATGGGAAGTGCGGAAAAGGAGAGGAGAATGTGGAGTGGGCTTTGGGGAAGGCAGGTGAGGACAGAGTACATGTGGTTGTGTCGGAAGAGCAAGGTTGGTTGTTTGTTGGGATCTATGATGGGTTTAATGGCCCAGATGCACCCGAGTTTTTGATGAGTAATCTTTATCGT
This sequence comes from Laguncularia racemosa, assembly GCA_037954665.1. Classification (NCBI taxonomy): domain Eukaryota; kingdom Viridiplantae; phylum Streptophyta; class Magnoliopsida; order Myrtales; family Combretaceae; genus Laguncularia; species Laguncularia racemosa. Next base: position 5,360,365 of record JBBMOL010000025.1, on the reverse strand, counting down.
GCGGTTTATCATGAACTTCAGGGACTCTTTTGGGAAAATGTTGAGGAAGCTGAAGGAAGTGTTGATCCCAATCCGGTCAATTCACAGGCAAGTGTAGAGGTAGAAAATCTTGGGATTGTTGGGGAAAGTAGGGAAGATAAGAAGTGGGAGCATGATGCAATAGCTGTTAATGATTCTGAATTTGGGGAGATTGCGAATAGTCAAAGGGAGGGGAATTCAGATCAGGCGGTGGTAAAGCAAGTGACTTTTCAGTCAGATGAAGCCGAGATCAAAAGGCAGCGAAGGAAGCTGTGGGAGCTCCTAGCAGAAGCTGATGTAGACGAAGGATTAGATCTTTCTGGGACTGAGAGGTTTGCTTTTTCGGTTGATGATGCTATTAGTGTTAGCAATGCGAGATCTTCAGCCAGTAGAAGGTGGCTACTTTTGTCAAAGTTGAGACAAGGGCTGCTAAAACACAAGGATGTACACAGGAGGAAATTCTTTCCACGGAAGTTTGGCTTTGGTTTGGTGGAGGATAAGGAGGAGAAGTTGGAGCATGTAAATAGAGTGGAGGAGGGGAAGTCTAGTAAGCCTATTAGAAGGCGAATAGCAGGACCAGTGGATCATGGTTTGATTTTGAGGGCGATGTCACGGGCTTTAGAAGCAACAGAGCTGGCCTATTTGGATATGACTGAAAAGGTGCTAGACATGAATCCGGAGCTTGCCTTGATGGGGTCATGTTTGTTGGTGGTGTTGATGAGGGATGAAGACGTCTATGTAATGAATCTAGGTGATAGTCGAGCCATTGTTGCACATTTCAAGCCAGAAGAAGTTAGCTCTATAGCCATGGGCGAGTTGTCATTTAATAATAGTAATGGTAACACTTCATATACAGAAGGTATAGTTGAGGAGTCTGTAGAAGATGAAAGAGTAACGAATGTAACAATCAAGACTCCTGTTGAATCAACTAATTTGATTGCTTTGCAGCTTTCAACAGATCATAGCACCAGCATTGAGGAAGTAAGTTATTCTGATTTGAAGAATATCAAGTAGCTTCATATCTGTTTATACATGTAATCCGTTCTCTGATTAGTAACATTTCCAGTAGCCTGTGCTTGTCTAGAATTGTTGCGATATATCGCATGAAATTCATTAGAGAAAGCTTAATATAGAATTCTTAATTATGAGGACAAATAATAGAAAAGTAGCTTATTTTTCATGAGATTGATCATCATTGGTGTGTGATGCCCTTCCATTTTTATGGTTCCACACATCACATAGACAATCTCTTAAATCGTAAGTCTGTCCAATGGCTATACAGTTATCATAAGTCTGTCCAATGGCTACACAGTTATTGTCAACCGGCTATGTCAAAGATATGGAGAGGCTTCAAGTTCTCAAATATATCCATACTTCTGTTCTTTTGATCTCATAAAGAGGGGTTTCCTCCTGGACTTGGAGGATGTATTGCAGTTTCTTATGAATTCTAACCAAATATGGTGATGCCATATTTGTTTTACTAGTCAGAATACCTGTTCTTTTTTCCCTGTAGTATCCATTTCAAGACTTAAAAATTAACCCTGGAGTGCACTATATTCACCGCTTTTGATTTTTGGCCATGTGTCAGTTGTCGAACTATGTTGGTACCCCACTGTCCCTTTGTGTTCAATGGCCACATTAATCATGAAGTAAAGAGGAAGTTTCATTTGATGCTTTATACTGTACTTCCAAGCTTAAAGATACAGGAATTGGAAATTCCAAGAAGCTTGATCATTTCAAGTGATGTGACTGGCTTTGAAGATATTTATGGTTTATGGTTCATTTTCATAGATTCCCATATTGTTCTCTAGGGGTGTTATAGTTGGCCATTTACTTTTTCTCCTTCAAGGTACTATTCAAGCCTAATCAATCCACATGAGATCTGAATTGATCGGGGCTTATCTACTACCTTTGCTTCTCACATATATATTCCTGAAATTAACGAATAAGAAGATCTACCAAAGCAAATGGTTGAAATTTTTCCATTATCGGTCCCCTCTTTTGCCAAGCATCATGCAGATTTTCTTCCTGTGGCCAAAGAAATTTTTGCTCGTTGACTTATTGCAAAGGTAGAGCATCGTTACCCTTTTTTTCCACCACATCTTGGAAGATGCCAAACACGTGGAATTTCATGTCTGTCCTAAGGAAACCTTGTTTGACTTTAGATGCATGTGCCCTGCATTTGAAGTGGTCCATTTAACTTTATAGGAGAAAATAAAGCATATGATTCTTTTTGTTTTATCCCACTGGTTTTCCTACAATCACCACTCTTATGAGATATTGGCTGGTGTTGGTTTTGGTGCAATAATTGCTCCTTTATGGGGCCACTGATCATGTAGTATATGGATAAGGTTTGCAAATCTTAATTACCTAAAAAAGGAGAGAAGAAAATCCTAAAAGAAATTTACAGATCTTATCTTAATCTAGCAGTGCTTACAATATGAATGGCTCATGTTAGTGTATATTTCATATAAACAAGAGACTTTGCATTCCATAAACTCTCTAAGATGAGAATTTTCTTCTTTTGGTTGTATTTGATACCTCATAAACGAAGAGCACCCCTGTTACTCAGAGATGTATTTTACTGTTGTTTCAAATTCAGAGCATGAATGTGAAGAGGAGTATAGTCTTTTGTATTTGCATGCAATTCTTATGAGTTATTCCCTGCTTCTTGTTTATTGGAAGCTCAATATATGTAGTCAGTACTTGTGTTTTATTAATGTCCTTGCTTTTTCTTGCATGTTCAGTATGTATCTAAATTCACGTGATGTACTGATTAAAAAGGGTTAATTAGGTTGTTCCTAAATCTTTAGAAATTATCCATCTTGATTTTCTTTATACCACACCTAGGCCAATTGTCGAGCTAGAGGGATATGTTTCATAAGGCCCGGTGAACAAGAGAAAATCACAGTATAGGTCTAGGAATTCCAAGAGAACTGCAACTACACAGAAATCCTTTACAATTCAATACACGAAAGTAACAGACCAAAGTCAATACACAAGAACTAGAGAAATTAAATGTACAGCAATTCTTCACAAGTTCAAATCAATCGGAACAAGAACTGGGAGAAATCCCGAGCTACAGCTCAGCCGGAGAATAGTTCTCCGAGACCAAGGCCAAACCAAATTGTTCTAGATGATTCATAACTGTTTTTCCCTCCCAAATTGGCACTATTTAAACCCCCCGGCTTGTCCACATCATCCCACTCCTTTTATCCACGTCAGCTCCCACACCTCTAGCAAATAACACCCAGCCTCTTGGCCACATCAGCACACCCACATCACTCACACTAACCAGGACACACAAACAGAACACCACACAGCCTACACTACTAAAATATTACACAGAAACACTACACAAAACACACCCCCACAAGCTACCCCTCAGCCCCTCTCAACCCATGGGATCATATCAACGTTGATTTTGCACAAATGTCAATGATGGCAATAACTCATCTATTGCGTACCAGATTTAACTATAACCAAGTTAAAGAAAAGAAAAAAGCCATAGAAGGCCAAAGTGATATATGAACTGGCCCAAACTCATATGACCTCTAAATTTCAACCAACATCATTAGGCAATATATGCCAAAGGGACCGATAAGCTGTGTGCTTTGGATTTGGGCACTATGTAAAAATTAAATGGTGACAGCAACATCACGTGTTTAAAATAAAACATGGGAATGATCCTATTATTTCCAAGTTTATAAGGGGCGAAAATGTAATTTGATTTTATTAGTATGTGAAAGAGCAGTGGCTTATGATGATACTTTTTTCTCTTTAATTTTGCACAGGAAGTCATAAGAATTCAGAATGAACATCCTGATGACAGCAATTGTATTGTTAATGATAGAGTGAAAGGCCGTCTAAAAGTCACCAGAGCTTTTGGGGCTGGATTCCTGAAGCAGGTTTTTCTACACATAACTTATCTTGATTTTTCACCTATATGTTCCTTGCACTTAGGAATCTACAAATTAGTACTGCAACTATAGTGGCATTAGTGAAGATTTTATGTGGAATTTGGCCTTTTATTTCTATTACTGCAAGTTTTTACAACTGTGTTATGTTTGCCTGTGCAGCCTAAGTTGAATGATGCATTGCTGGAAATGTTTCGAAATGAATATGTTGGAAGTGCACCATACCTATCCTGCTGCCCCTCTCTTCATCATCACAGACTTTCTGCACTGGATCAATTTTTGGTCCTTTCATCTGATGGTTTATACCAGTACCTGACAAATGAGGAAGTTGTTACTCACGTTCAGAGTTTTCTGGAGAAATATCCAGATGGAGATCCAGCGCAACATTTGATTGAGGAGCTCCTTGTCCGTGCAGCCAAGAAAGCTGGTACTTGTTTAATATTTGCAAATGCCCTAAATATCATTCTACCTCATCGGGTTATTTTCTACTAGATGGCTTTATAGATAGAATATGTTAGAAAGTTTTCAGAGCCCATGAGGAATTAGCAAAAAGATTGTAGAAGAAGAATTTTTAGTCCTTGGATCTTGAAGCTGGATTCTCAAAATGATGACACCATTGCTGTTGATTGTTTGTGATAGAAGTTTTCCTTGCATTTTGCAGTAATTTTTCTTCAACATCACCCATTACACTAACTCAATTAAGGCAATATGATTGCTATTGCTAAATGCTGAATTTCATCTCTATGTTTTTTCAATGAGCTGTACTTTGTTAAATAATAATCTGCTATGGAATGTTTTCAAATGATGGGGCACCAAATTTTGGCATGGGGAGGAGAATCCTTTGGCCACTTAACATCCTTTGTCTTGAGTTTCCTTGGATATTACAAGGAAAAATACTAGCTAAATGTCTAGTATCTTTTCATGTAAATTTTATGATTATTTTTTTTGGATAATTAAATTGATGAATATTGTTTTTCTGCAGGAATGGAGTTCCATGAATTACTGGACATTCCACAGGGTGACCGCAGGAAGTATCATGATGATGTAACAGTCATGGTGATATCCCTAGAGGGAAGAATTTGGAAATCGTCAGGAAAGTATTTGTAAGGCTTTAGTTGGTGGCAGTATAACGAAAAACCGGATGTGCGTACTTATTCCAGAGGCTTGTTGTCTGCATATAATAGGGGACTTAGGCACTAACACATTCTTTGAGTTACTGGAAGTTTCTTCAGCACGAGAAGTTGAGTAGTTGATAAACTCGGACTCAATGAAAGAAGAAGATCCACTCCTGATTCCATCTACCACGCTGAGCTACCACCCATTAAATTTGGTTTGTCGGTGGAGTCTGTAAATCATGTTCCTGGTCATGAGAAAGCACGAAACGGCTTTTCTATTCACTTTTTGTATACTTGTTTTACCCTGGCCTTTAGTCATAGGTTATACATAGTTGTAAGCTATTTCCATTCATTCGTGCCTTCATCTTTTATTCTTTTCGAGTTGGAGAGATGTGTTTGATTGTTCGTCGGCTGTAACCTACTGACTTTGGACATGTCTTTCTCGTAGCTTAGAATCTCTTATTCTGAAGGTGGATTCCACCAAAGTGTCCATTGGGATTCTTGTATAGATACCTTCATTCGCTTATACAAATTACTCTTATACTGAAACAGTTCATGAAAGTAAAACTTTATCACCATTTTGCTAGGGTTCTGTAGAAAGATGGAGCACAAATTATATGGCTTGAATTCGGATGAAAACTTCATAAGCTGTTTTGTTTATGTTGCACTAAAGTGTTATTGAACAACGAAATAGATGAATGCACTCCATTGTCGATGCAACTTTTCGTGCCTTGTTGAAACTTCCTTTTGTTCGATTTTTACATGCACTCTGACCCAAATATAAGACAGAAAAGAGCTCGAATTACCATATCGATACATGAAGTTCGTTCGTCCCTGAATGCACCAAATGAGTAATAGCCAATCTTATATTGCAATATATAAAACCTTTATCCTTCTGTCAGATCGGAGTTGCTTAAGGCACAAAAACTGAAATGCTTGAATGATCAACCCAGTTGATTAAATCAAAACACAACCGACGATAAGGAGAAGAAATTGCGAACCTTCAGTTGTACAATCCAGACATATGGTGTTTGCCAAATCAAATATCTTCTGAAATATGAATAGCATCATGTAACATATTGCCAAGTAATCAATGTGTCAAAACTTTGTAAGACGATACTGCTATATAGATTACAAGCTGTTACATAATCATGCTCCAACAGTTGAAGGATTCTCAGATTGTAGCCATGAGATTAAATCCTCTCGAGTGGCAACAAAGCAACCGGCTTTCTCTTTGCTGTGTCTAAATGGTGCTGAGAGTTTGTCCACATGAGAGGCAAAAGCACTTGCCAATCCTTGAGAAAACTTATGTGTTCCGGAACCTGTTTGGGCGTAAAACAACTCTGGCAAGGCCTCTTCGTGCATGACGATTTTTGATAAAGTTTTCATCCATTCTTCAAGGGCAGTTTGAGCAGCACCAATAGATAGTGACCTGACATCTAGACTCCACTCATCAGCAGTCTTGTTATGTAGACCTGGGTACAAGCCATATAAATTTCCCAAATAAAGAAGCTCATGAGCTCTCTCATACATATTTCTGTTTCGACATATATCAATCAAGCAATTACAATAGGGTCTTCTAGCCTCTACTGCCGTATCCGCTATAATAATCCTGAACTCCTCCTTTACCGTATCAAAACTAGCATTTTCATCTTGTAGTAATTTGACAAGGAAAACCAACTTTGGATCAGCTTGCTGAAGACAAGCAAGAACCTTATCTACATCCTCACTATTTTCACACAATGAAACAACAGATAGCAAACACCCACAAAGCCTATCATCAGGTTTGACACCTGTTTCTACTGCAAATGTGAAAACTCTAACCAAATCATCTACTCTCCTAGCCTTCCCCAAACATTGAATCAAACAAGTACAACCCATCACATTAAGCTCAACCCCAACTTTGGACAACTCCTCAAACAACTTCATTGCCTTGTCAACATTCCCATCACTCCCATAGATGTTGAGCATTGCTGTATAGCTCCAACTATCAGGTCTACAACTCTCTGAATGCTTCATATCCTCAAATAACCTATCAGCCTCTTCTACAAGTCCAAGATCTGCACACATGTTCAACAATGTGTTATACAAAATGAAATCCATTGGCCACCCATTTGTCCTCATCCTCTCCCATAATTCCAATGCATCTTTAGCCCACCTTGCCTTCCCATAAACTTTAGCTAGTGCAGTCAAGGTCTTCTCATTCGGGACAAGTCCCAACTCAATCATCTCCTCAAACAAACTCCTTGCCAACCCCGGCTTTCCAGCCTTCCCCATTGCCTCTAACAAGGTATTATACACAACCAAATTAGGCTGCACATCCAGAGACTTCATTTCCTGCAACACATACCTAATACCGTCATAATCCCCAGCCTCACCGAACATTTTTGCCAAAACTGAAAATGTAATTGGATCTGGCTTCCACCCAGTAGCTCTCCCTCTCTCGTACAAACTTAAAACCTCCTCAACCTTCCCTAGCTTAGCATAAACATCTAAAATAGCAGAGTAAGTAACTTCATCCGGCATCAAACCGGTTTTATACATTCTCTCAAACCACTCAACAGCCTTATCGAACTGATAGCATCTCTTAGCACAAGTAATAATAGTAGAATAAGTAATATTATCTAACTCAACACCATTACTTATCATCTCGTTAGCTAAATCCTCAATAAGCTGAAACTGCCTACCGAACCTCAAAGACTTCATCACAACATTATAAAATATAGTCTCCATAGGAAACAAATTCTGGGTCTTCATCCAATTGAAGAATAGATGTGTCTTTTGCCACGGTCTCAAAGAGTTCAATATCAAGAGTGAATTTTCCCTATTGGGTGGATAAGGAATGTCCTGAAGGGAAGATAGGAAGGAACTTTCGGTGTTTTCACATTCATTAAGCTTCTGGGCAAAGACTTTAAGCTCTTTTATTTGAGGATTGTACGAGTACTGCGACCTTTTTTGCTTTTGGGGATTGAGGACAGACCGTTTTGGTCTAGCAGGATTGACCCAAGTTGACTTAGGTTTTGATTTCAAGACATGGGCGTTTGGCGGTTTCTGGGAGAGTGTTGTTGTGGAGAGTGGCTTGAGTTGTTCAGCTAAAGAAGGGTTCTTTTTGGGCGTTTCAGGAGTGTTCAGTGAGGAGGAGTTGCATGAAATGGTGAAGATTTTAGATAAACGGTAGGGTTTACAGATTGGTTTTTTGGGGAAAAGATTGCGTCTTTTCAGGTCTGAAGGCTGGGATATTGTGGAGAGAGGAGAAGCCATGAAAGGAGTAGTTGAATTGCAAACTTGCAGAATTGAGAGGTAGAGGGAGTGATCTTATCTAGTCTAGAAGAGAATAACAGGGGAGGAAGAGAGTGAAATACTTTGAAGAAGGGGTCCCAATCCCAGGGACCACATAAATATCTTGAACAACCTAAGGCTTCATGCCTCTACAGCCGAGGGCGAGGGCGAGGGCGGGGTACCTGTCGCAGTAGATGGGAAAATTGTCCAGGAGAGTAGAAAGGAAAATGAGAAGTCATGGTGAAGAAAGCACCTCAATATATGCCGATTTGGGGAGAGAAAAACCAAAAGAAAACCATTTGATTTGTTTCAATAAATTCTCCTTTATATATTTTATTATAATTATAATTATAATGAAGATGGTGTGTTTGAAGAGCAAGAGTTAGGAGTTGAAAACTGAAGTATTGTTAAGAGAAAAGTTTCAGATATATCTATATTATTAATACTAAAAATGTGGATTCATTTCCATACCCTTAACATGTAGATTTTAGCAACATTATAAAGATAGTGGAGTAGAGTTTCTTCATTATTACTTTCTCATAAAACAAATATTATAAGCCATATAATAATGAAATATAATAAAAGTTTTAAAATTTATTATAATCATATTATGAATAATCAAGTTATATAATTATTTTTCATTTAATATTATATAGTTTTATCCCGTTTATTTCAAGCATGCATTACCTTGCAATTTATTAATTAAAAAAGAAAACTTTTATTTGTTTTTTTAAGATAAATAAAGTAAATGCTAAATAATTTTAATTTTTATGATTTGCTAGATATTTAATTTTTAAAAAAACATATATATATATATATATATATTTGTACTCTCACATTTTTGTTATCTTTGTATAGAGGGGCAAACTAGTTATATTTAATTTTTTAACAAAAGCATATATATATTTGTACTTCCACATTTTTGGTATCTTTGTATAAAGGGGAAAACTAGTTGTTTCCTAGTGTAAAAAACTAGTTTTTTAAATATGTGTATTCCTAGAGCTACAAAATATTGACATTTGATTGTGGGGATTGAATAGACAAAACTTTTGGTAAACTTACATGTGAGACCATAAATCAATAAGGTCTATGCTATTTTGAAAAAAGGACTGTAAGGAATTTTTTTTTACTTTCACAATATGGTTCTAAAGATCCTCTCCATACTTTCAAAACGTGACTATAGCAACTTATTCCACACTTTCAAATATGAGTTTAGTGATCACTGCACACTTTCAAAACATGACTTTAGCGATTTGCTCTACACTTTGAAAATAAAACTCTTAAGGATTTGAGGATCAACACTTTTAAAGTTGACTTGAGTAAGCATTATAAATCCATACTATAACATCCAAGGACCTGGAATGCTACAACCTATCACATGTTGCTACATCGGCTCTTTATTACATTTGTAACTTCAATTTTGTCTAACTTCTCACTTCAAATTTACATTAATTTCTCTGGTAAATAAAAAAGTTAATGATTCATAGACTAGTCACTCCAATCGCAAGTATAATTGAAGATAAACAATAGTTCTATTACAGCTATATAACTAAAACCTCAAATTTTCAAGAATTATTAAAGAATCATAATAAGTAAATCTATTATCTAAAAACTTCCACATGATCACCCCTATGCTCATCAAGAGACTTCCAAGTAATCCTCACTATTCATAACCATAATAATAATAATAGTCTCCATTATACTCATCTTGGGAGTAATAATATTTGTTCCTAAATTTGTCATATTCTGCATAGTTATCGTACCTACCTGTAGCAGAAAAAGGAAAAAAAGGTTAAGCTTAAGTTTAGTATGTGAATACCGTAAGTACAAGTGTGTGTCATCCAATTCAAAACATACACACATAGAAGAATGTAATACTAATATCACAATCAATTTATTTATTATCTTTGATTTAATCGTTAACCATCATAGAGGTACTTATGACCCCACTACACCGTATATAGTATATATATAGGGACCTTAGGTTTAGAATTGCCATTGTAGGCCCTAACTTTCTAAATGGTACAAAGAGCTGCCACTACGGGCCTTAATGCTCCTAAAATTTATTTTAGATTATTTCAGTATATGATTTTATTAAAGATAATGTCATATACCAATCATTAAGGTGCTCCCTAAGGATCTACCACTACAGGCCCCTAGATCGAGCTAACCATAAGCAACATACACCCTTAAGTCCAATATCAATTAAGTTCGTTCAGTTTACTAAGATAATAGTCACAAGTAACAAACATGTACCTAGAATGACAATCTTAAAGTTAGCCTCTATGTAACTATCAAAGGTATTACAACTTATCAAGTATCAAAGACTAAGTTTAATACCATCTTACAACATAACCTAAGTTTGCTAGGTTATCGACTAAGTATTAGTTGTACATTTCCCTTCCCCATTACTCTATTGTAATTAAAACTAACTTAAAACTGAAGAAAAATCAAAATAGAAGTAAGGAAGTAGAATTCCATAACAACATGGTTTTGTGTGGCCGTATAGAAGAATACAAGCAGGAACACGATTGTGTGAATGTCTATATAACTATTTGTATAAAGAGTCTTTTTTGCATACCTAGATACATGGTTGTGTACTTTAACATGGGTAGGTATATACCTATGTACCTAGCCATGTATCCCCTATATTACACAAAACCTTCTTTAACTTAGCATGGGAAGGTACACGCCCATGTACTTGATCGTATATTCCTTTATTTTGAAAATTTCCCTCTTCTTTTCTAAACAATGTTCTAATCCTAATTTCTATGTATCTAAACAAAATTACTTCAATTCAATTACTAAATCTACACTTTTACATGAAATATAAACACTTGCTTCAATTTGGGGTTGGTATCCAAAGATCACTTAATCCCACAATTATGCTTTGTTCCTTCTCACTTATTGTTCTTTAAACTATCAATACTTCATCTAGATACTAAAACAAAAGAAATTAAGATTTAAATGATCCTATGATGATGATTAAGAATTTTACTTGGTGAAAATGTGTTGAACTTAGAGATATAGGCTAGGTTATGTTATGTGTTTGTGAAAGCTTTTGGAGTGTCCACTGCACAAAATGGAAAAGAGGAAGTAAACATGTCATAAAGGGGTTTAAATACCCTGACTGCAAAAAGACTAAAATGGCTCATTACTAAAGCTTTACTACTTTTCTTGCCATTGTTTTTGGTTTACTTTATATATATATATATTACACACACTTTTAAAATTGACTATAGGGAGCACTAAAGATCTTTCCTAAAGATCTAAACTTTCAAAACCAACTCCATGACACAAGGGAGCTATAATTGACCTTGGGAAGCACTATGGATCCACACTTCCATAGCTAACTCTAAGGAGCATATAAGTTAACATTTTTTCAAGAATAAGTCTAAGGTTCTAATTCTATGCAATTATCACGAATTTGTCTAAATAGAAATTTCAAGTTAAACTTATCAATTATGCATATACTATGTTATGTTGTTTGACATTTGTTGTTGCATATAGATGTTATTAGTTATTGTGGCTTAGTGTACATGTGTGTTTATACATAGTACTTCTTACCAAATGTCATTGCTAATTGTAATACATGAACATTTTAATTATTTATTTATTAAGATATATGTTGTCATAAGGAACAAAGGATGAGGATGGGAATTTTATAAAAATTTTAGGGGCAATTTTGACATTTCACACATAGAGTATAAATACTCCAAATTAACCTAAAGAGCCTCCTTTGTCATTTGAGCAGTGAAATAGAATCCGCAGATGACAGACGTTCTCTACAAGGAACCCTAAGGCGACTAAAGGGAATTCACCACCATTTGATCTAGTAGTACCAGGTAAGGATTTATATGATTTACTAGACAATCACGAACAAAGAATTGAGATTAAATTAAGTTATTGCTCAATCATGTCATCAGAATTGGAGTGAAGAGTAAACGTTGAGAATAAGGAATTCACAGAAAGTCTAATGTAAGTATTCTAAATTTTGTTAATTGAGGAGATAATACATGTGTTAGGGATTTGGTTAAGCTTAAGAATAAAGAGAATCAAGTTTAGGAGAATTTGGAGTAAAGGAATTAGGGTTCGTGGAATTGGTCGAGGGTAACATGGCCTACCAACACGGTTGTGTTTCGACTGTGTTGAATTCGAAAGGTACACCAAGAGATACACAGCCTCCTAATAAGGTTGTGTTTCGACCATGTTGAGTTACCGAGTTAAGGGTAACACGGCTTCCCAACACAGTTATGTTTAGACTGTGTTGAGTGTGAAAGTTGCACTAAGAGATACACAGCCCCTTAATATGGTCGTGTTTTAACCATGTTGAGTCAAGGGTAACACGGCCTCCTAACACAGTTGTGTTTTGACTGTGTTGAATAAAGAAGAACATGACCTCCCAACACGGTCGTGTTTCACCCGTATCGAAACTAAGTTTTACACTGAAAGATACACGACCCCTAACACGGTCGTGCTTCCATCGTGTTGAGCAACACTGTTTCCAATATAGCCATATTGAATAAAGTATAAAGTAATTACATATTTATTTAATTTCAAATTAAACTAATTTTCACACAACCTGGATAGCTAGTAAGGCCTTAAAGAGATTAAATGAATAGAATTAAGAAAGTTAAGAATTAATATTGATCTTAGATTAAATACTAAGAAGAATTTTTCGTTTGTACAAATTTCCATTTAGATTAAGTCCAAGACTGGGAAGTGCTTAAAGGTTAGGATTCAAGGTATGTGTAACTTGTGTGCTGTTCTGTATTTGCTTAAGTTAGTATATGTGTTGAAATTGATTAAGTTGAATGATTTGGCTTAAGTGTTTAAGTTGTATGTCATATGTGCTTGGCTCGGCTTAGAGGCCCATGTAATGGCAGATCCCTAGGGAGCACCCTAATGATCCTTGTGTGATGTTGTCCCTAGTAGAGTTGTGCTTGGAAATGATTTGGGCTGAATGTTGATTAAGTGGTTAAGTGTACATGGGTGTGGGGCTTGTAGTGGCAGTTCCTATCACTAGGTTTAAGTGTACATGGGTGTCACCAAGTTTAAGTGGACATGGGTATGGGGCCTGTAGTGGCAATTTCCATTACCCAGTTTAAGGTTTAAGTGTACATAGGTGAGGGCCCGTAGTGGCAGTTCTCATCACCAAGTTTAAGGATTTAGGGATTATGGGTGTAGGGCCCGTAATGGTAGTTCCCATCACCAAATCATGTTCCATTGTGTTAAGTGTATTAAGGGGGTATGAGTACCTTGTTGTTGCTTGTGGACATAAATTGTTATATGAAATGGTTGTCTGTGTTTAAGTACTGCATAATGTGTGTGACACTTGTTCATTTTTGTTCATGCGTGTGTGTTTGTGTTATACGTACTAGGCATTAGCTCACCATTCGGGGAACATTTTTAGATGCGGGTGTTGAGGGAGATGAGAACCCAAAAGATGACTTGGGTTTGGGTGAGCCACAGAGAGAGGAAGATGAAGATTACTATTATTATTATGGTGATTAGTTTTGGAGAGTAATGTTATTTAATTGTAATAGACAATACCTTTTTAAGGGATGTTATGTTTTGTGTTCAAAGACTTTTGCTGCGTTAGATGTTTGAAATGGTTCAAGTTATTATTTGAATTTTAGGAACATATGAAATGCTTTTATATAGGAGTTACAGGTTAAAGTATATCAGAGTTGATTCATGGCGTTAACGTGTTCTTGTGAGATAGGGACACTTGGCGGGTAATAGCGTGGCTTAAGTTTCGGGGTGTTACAGCTTAGGTGGTATCAGAGCTCTAGGTTTTATGATCTTTAGAGACTTAAGTTTAAATCTATAGAGAATAGGTTTATGATCCTTACGAATTAAGTTTTGATCTATAGAGCATAGGTTGTTGATCTTAAAGAGCTCAAGTAGTGATCCTTAGAACTAAGTGATGATTAATAGCCATAAGTTTAAACAATAGAGTATATGATATGATCTTTACAGGAATTAAGCACTTGATCCGTAAGATAGTGAGTAAAATATGGGATGTTTACTTAATTATGTAATTATTTTCTTGTATTATTACTTTACTTGTATTCTTCTAACTGCTAAGCTTTATGTATGAATAGACTCATGTGTAGTGGTATATGTGTATATACTTACACACTATGAAACTGACCATGACTTATACTAACATAAGTAGATCTTGTTGTCTCTTCTTAAATAGAATGCCTCCAAGAAGAATTATCAAATCAGGAATTGGAGGGGGTGTTAGGCGTGACAACCCCAATGAGGAGGAAACTTAGAATCCACAGCTACATGGGGAAAGAGGTCAAATGGCTGAAGAGACAGTGCAGCTACTACATATTGTAAACCACTTGGTGGGCTATTGGCACAACAACACCAAGCCCTTAATATCCTATAACACAAGAATGTTAATGAACCCATCAGCTTTAATAGGTTCATAAGAATGGCTAAGGAATTTAACTCCAGAGTGGATGACCCAATTGAGGCTGAAGATTAGGTATAGGAAATTGAGAAGACCTTTGCTACCTTGCAGATACCAGAAGATAGGAAGGTGAGTTATGCTGCATTCATGCCGAAGGGAACTGTAGTAAAATGGTGGGCTTTGGTTCTTAGACTTGCAGGGGAGTGCATGAATTGGGCGGTGTTTGAGGAGCTGTTTTATCAGAGATATTTCCCTAGTAGCTCTAGAGACATAATAGAGAATGAATACTACAACTGTGAATAGGGGAACCGAACAGTTGAAGAGTACGAGGCAAAGCTGAATCGCCTCATTCAGTTCTTTCCAAAAAGTATACGCAATGATGATAGGTCCTAAGTTAGAAGGTTCCTAGGAGGATTGCAATTAAACCTACAATTTGCAATAAGGGCCTTTCAGCTAAATACATATGCTGAAATGGTGGACAAAGTGAAGTCCCTTGAGCATAATAAGGAAATTATAGAAGAACAGGTGAGCCACAAAGCAGCAATAGCTCTAGGAAAAAGACCTGCCTTTAATGGAATGGGACAAGACAAAGGTAAAAAGACATCACTTGTTGTAAAGCAGAACACCCAAAGCTGTAGCCCCTCCTCTCCAGATCAAGCAAGTGCCTTTGGCACTCACTACAGTAGGCACAAATGCTAAATGTCCCAGATGTTACAGACCTCATAAGTTAAGAGAGTGTAGATGGCTAGATGGGGCATGTTTCTCTTGTAGGAAGACTAGGCACATTAGTAGACATTGCACTGAAAGATCAATTCCCCTAATCTTCTATCATGTATGCAACTAGAGGGGACACAAGGCAGTCAACTGTCCTCAAGGACAAATCAGAAACCAAGTAGGGCTAGTTTAATAGGCAACTAGACCTCTAGTGAGAGGATGGAGAGGTAGACTATAGGTAAGAGGTCCTAGACAAAGAGTTCCTACCAGGGTGTTTTCCATTCATCAACAGCAGCACCGGGATATCCCAGATGTGGACAACATTGTAGGTATGCTTCTAGTACACTCTTGCAATGCATATATGCTATTTGATACCGGTGCATCTGTATCTTGTGTGTCTGAGAATTTTTTCGGTACATGTGCTTTGGATGTTGAAAATATAAATGATTGCTTGGTTGTTAGTACTCCTTTGGGAGTAGGAGGAAGAATAAGTAGGATATACAGAGGAGTGAGAATAGAAATACATGGTAGGGTGATGCCAGCATACCTCTTGGTATTAGATATAATAGAGTTTGACATTATTTTAAGTGTTAATTGGCTGTCAAAATATCATGCTACAATTGACTGCCACAACATGGTGGTACAGTTTAATACACCTAGGGACGGATATTTCAAATACAAGCTTGAAGTGTAGAGACTCACTAGATTGCCTACCTATCAGATGTGGGGAAAAAGTGTACTGGCAACCATATTTGTTGAAGCTAGTAAAGAAGTAATGACAATGAGGGAATTTCTTGATGTGTTTCAAGAAAATTTTCTTGGTTTACCCCTAGCTAAGGAAATAGATTTTAACATCAACTTAGTATAGGGTACAGTACCCATATCATAATTGGTCTACAGGATGGCATTGGTAGAATTGGAAGAATTAAGGAAACAATTAAAGATACTACAAAATAACGGTTTTATAAGACCAGTGTCTCTCCTTGGAGTGCATCAGTCCTGTTTGTGAAGAAGAAAGATGGAAGTATGAGATTCTATATAGACTATAGGGAGTTCAACAAGGTTGCAATCAAGAACAAATATCCTCTTCCTAGGATAGATGACCTGTTTGATCAGTTGTAGGGAGCTCATGTGTTTTCCAAAGTAGACTTGTGATCAGGCTACCATCAATTAAGAATAAAAAAAGAGGACATCCAGAAAACAACATTCGGGACTAGATATGGACACTATGAGTTTCTAGTGATGCCCTTTGGACTAACGAATGCACTAGCTGTATTCATGGATTTAATGAATAGAGTATTCAGGGATTTCTTGGATAAGTTTGTAATCGTCTTTATAGACGACATCTTGATATACTCTAAAAGCACTAAGGAGCATGAAGAACACTTGAGACTAGTATTGGGCAGGCTACAAGATGAGAAGTTGTATGCCAAATTCAATAAATGTGAATTCTGGCTAGAACAAGTAATCTTCTTGGGTCATATGGTTAACAGGGATGGGATATCTGTGGACCTAGAAAATGTGAGAGCGATAGTAGATTGGCATAGACCGAAAACAGTTACAAAGGTAAGAAGCTTCCTAGTTTTAGTAGGCTACTATAGGAGATTTGTAGAAGGGTTTTCCAAAATAGCAACTTCTCTCACCAGATTGACAAAGAAGAATGTGAAATTCGAATGGGATGATAGGTGTGAAGCCAACTTTCAGATGCTCAAAGAGAAATTGGTGTCGGTGCCAGTTTTGATTTTGCCCAAGAGTGGAGAAGAGTTTACAGTATATAGGGTTGGGGTGTATATTAATGTAAGGTAGTCAAGTAATAACATATGCATCTCGACAATTGAAGCCGTATGAAAAGAACTACCCAACTCATGACTTGGAATTGGCAGCTGTAGTGCTAGCTTTGAAACTATGGAGACATTATTTATATGGAAAAAGGTGCAAAATCTTCACTGACCACAAAAACTTGAAGTACATATTTACGCAAAAGAGCTGGATATGAGATAGATGAGATGGTTGGAGTTAATCAAAGATTTTGACTTGGAAATACAATACCATCCAAGAAAAGCTAATGTGGTGGCAGATGCTCTTAGCATAATGAAACGGGGCAATGTAGCCACTCTCATCACCTCACAAAGGGAGTTATTGGAAGACATGCGCAAATTGGAGCTAGAAGTCTTAACACAAGAAGTGGACCAAAAATAGCTACCTTAAGAATTCAGCCAACCTTAATGGACAGAATTAAATCGGGTCAGATGAAAGATAAGGATATTCAAGAGGTCAAGAGTAGAATGAAACAAGGCAAGACACCGGAATTCAACTTAGATGTAGAAGGGACCTTAAGGTACAAAATGAGACTATGTGTGCCAAGGAATGTAGAATTGAAAAGAGAAATAATGAAAGAGGCACATCACTCCGCCTATACAATACATCATAAAAGTACCAAAATATACAAGGACGTGAAGAGCTGTTATTAGTGGAGAAACATGAAGAGAGAAATAACAGAATATGCAACCAAATGCCTCACATGCTAGTAGATTATAATAGAACACTAGAGACCAGTTGGAGAATTACAGCCTCTTTTAGTACCAGAGTGGAAATGGGAGCACGTGACAATGGATTTTGTTACAGCTTTCCTGAATACCTGAATACTAAGAAGAAGCAGGATGCAGTTTGGGTTATAGTGGATAGATTGACCAAGTCTGCTCATTTTATACCCATCAGAATAGGATACAAATTAGATAAACTGGCTTAGATATACATACAAGAGATAGTCAGATTGCATGGAGTGCTAGTGACAATCATTTCTAATAGAGACACAAGGTTTGTGAGTAGATTTTGGAGCAGCCTTCACAAGGCATTGGGCATCAAATTGCAGTTTAGCATAACATTCCACCTATAGAAAAATGGTTAGTCTGAAAGAACTATGCAAATATTAGAAGATTTGCTCAGGGCATGTGCACTAGATTTTGGAGGAAACTAGAATGAGCATATACCTCTGGTGGAGTTTGCCTATAATAATAGTTACCAAGCAACCATCCAGATGGCACCATATGAAGCTCTTTATGGAAGAAGATGTAAATCCCCATTGCATTGGGATGAAGTGGGAGAAAGACGGATGATGAGGTCGGAGTTAGTACAAGAAGCAGTTAACAAGGTGAAACTAATCAAGTAAAGAATATAGATGGCCTAGTCTTGATAAAAGAGCTATGTAAACGAGAGAAGGCATCCTTTGGAATTCTAAGTGGGAGATAAGGCATTATTGAGGATTTCTCTAACAAAGGGAGTGATCAGATTCGGGTTTAGGAGAAAGCTAAACCTAAGGTATATAGGCTCATTTAAGATTTTAGAAAAAATAGGCACAGTAGCTTATAGGTTAGCTCTTCCACCAAATTTGGCAAGAGTATATGATGTATTCCATGTATCCTTGCTGGGGAAGTATGTACTTGACCCAGATCAGATAGTGACTTTGGAACCATTGAATGTACAACTAAATTTGATGTCTTTGGAAAGGCCAATTAGGATTTTGAACACTAAGGAATGGGTGCTAAGATGGAAAACAATCCCTTATGTTATAATGCAATGGACAAACCAAACAGAAAGGGAAGCAACATGGGAGTTAGAGGAAGAAATGAAGAGAAATCATCTAGAACTCTTCTAGAATCAGGTACTTTTGAGGACAAAAGTTTTTATAAGGGAGGAGAATGTAATACATGAAAATTTTAATTATTTATTTATTAAGATATGTTGTCACAAGGAACAAAGGACGGGGATAAGAATTTTATAAAAATTTGAAGGGCAATTTAGACATTTTACACATAGAGTATAAATACTCCAAATTAACCTAGAGAGCTTCCTTTGTCATTCGAGCAGTGAAACAAAATCCGCAGAGGACAGATGCTCTCTATGAGGAACCTTAAGGTGACTAAAGGGAATTCACCGCCATACGATCTAGTAGTACCAAGTAAGGATTTCTATGATTTACTAGATAGTCACGAACAAAGAATTGAGATTAAATTAAGTTATTGCTACATCATGTCATCAAAATTGGAGTGAAGAGTGAACATGGAGAATAAGGAATTCACGGATTAAAAACTCGATTTGCGGAAAGTCCAATGTAAGTATTCTAAATTTTGTTAATTGAGGAGATAATAAATGTGTTAGGGATTTGGTTAAGCTTAAGAATAAAGAGAATCAAGTTTAGGAGAATTTGGAGTAAAGGAATTAGGGTTTGTGGAATTGGCTAAGGATAACACAGCCTGCAAATACGGTCGTATTTTGATTGTGTTGAATTCGAAAGGTACACTGAGAGATACACAGCCTCCCAACACGGTCGTGTTTCGACCATGTTGAGTTAAGGGTAACACGGCCTCCTAACACGATCATGTTTAGACTGTATTGAGTGTGAAAGTTGCATCGAGAGATACACGGCCACTTAACACGATCATGTTTCAACCATGTTAAGTCAAGGATAACACGGCCTCCTAACACAGTCGTGTTTCGACCGTGTTGAATAAAGAAGAACATGACCTCCTAACACGGTCGTGTTTCACCCGTGTCGAAACTAAGTTTTACACCGAAAGATACACGACTCCTAACACGGTCGTGCTTCCACCGTGTTGAGCAACACGGTTTCCAATATGGCCGTATTGAATAAAGTATAAAGTAATTACATATTTATTTAACTTCAAATTAAACTAATTTCCACACAACCTAGATAGTTAGTAAGGTCTTAGAGAGATTAAATGAATAGGATTAGGAAAGTAAAGAATTAATATTGATCTTAGATTAAATACTAAGAAGAACTTGTTGTTTGTATAGATTTCCATTTAGCTTAAGTCCAAGACTGGGAAGTGCTTAAGGCTAGGATTCAAGGTACGTTTAATTTGTTTGCTATATTGTGTTTGTTTAAGTTAGTATGTATGTTGAAATTGATTGAGTTGAACGATTTGGATTAAGTATTTAAGTTGTATGCTATATGTGCTTAGCTCGGCCTAGGGTCCTGTAGTGGCATATCCCTAAGGAGTACCCCAATGATCTTTGTGTGATGCTGTCCCTTGTGGAGTCGTGCTTAGAAATGATTTGGGCTGAATGTTGATTAAGTGGTTAAGTGTACATAGGTGTGGGGCCCGTAGTGGTAGTTTCTATCACCAGGTTTAAGTGTACATGAGTGCCACCAAGTTTAAGGTTTAAGTGGACATAGGTGTGGGGCCCGTAGTGGCAGTTTCCATCACCAAGTTTAAGGATTTTGAGGCCCGTAGTGGCAGTTCCCATCACCAAATCATGTTTCATTGTGTTAAGTGTGTTAAGGGGGCATGAGTACCCTGTTGCTGCTTGTAGACATAAATTGTTATATGAAATGGTTTTCTATGTTTAGGTATTGCATAATGTATGTGACACTTGTTCATGTTTGTTCATGCATGTGTGTTTGTGTTATACGTACTAGGCATTAGCTCACCATTTAGGGAACATTTTTAGATACAGGTGTTGAGGGAGATGAGAACCTAGAAGATGACTTGGGTTTGGGTGAGCCATAGAGAGAGGAAGACGAAGATTACCATTATTATTATGGTGATTAAGTTTTGGAGAGTAATGTTATTTAATTGTAATAGATAGTACCTTTTTAAGGGATGTTATGTTTTGTGTTCAAAGACTTCCGCTACATTAGATGTTTGACTTGGTTTAAGTTATTATTTGAATTTTAGGAACATATGAAATGCTTTTATATAGGAGTTATAGGTTAAAGTGTATCAGAGCCTTAATGTATTCTTGTGAGATAGGGACACGTGGTGGGTAGTAGCACGGCCCAGGTTTCGGGGCGTTACACTAACCCCATTAGGATTTCATTTCAAGTGATGATTTTGTTAAGCATCGAGATTACTATGACTACTTAGGATATGATTTATACATGGGCAATGAATTCAACAAAAGCCAATATAGCATCTATAACAAGAAGTAGAAAAATTTTAAACTACAACAAGCTTTTATTATTTATTAATTACTTTGTTTTATTTGAACAGTATAGTTAGTAGGACTTTTGAGATTTCTTTTTCATGTTTAGGCTTATATTTTGAGAATATTTATGAATATGGATAAACTAAGGAATTTTAACATATTCATATTATAAGTAGGAATATGTTGCTTGTTGGTCATAACTCTTAACTCAAGATGTGGAACTATCACTACAAAGAAATTTAATTTTCTTTTCTTTTAAAATTTTCACCATTGACTTAAATTTCTTAAACATTTCAAATGCTTCATCCTTATATTTCAATAAGCAAACAGAGACATATCCAAAGAAGCCATCTATTAGTAAAATATCTACTCTCCTTTAATCAATACATTGTTTAATTAACATGTATCATAGAATGGGCTAGTTCTAACATTTCTTTTTGGCTAACTCTTATACATAGTGCAACTTTAGGAAGGGGAAATTGAACATGATATATCTTATTGAGAGACTAGTTTTTATGCCATTAGGTTGCAATAGCCTTGGGGGCAAGTTTTAACATTAGCTCATAAGAATAAGTCCATAATTAATCGAAGATGCTAAGAAAAAAAGTATGTTGATAAGAACCACTTTGAGTAATCCATTACAAGACATCAAAGAATGATTGAAAATTAAAATAAAAATGATTATGATTTGTTTGTACTTATCTCTACACTAGAAAATAGTTTTGTTGGTGTATTTTGCTTAAATGCAAATTTCAAAATTTTTTTCTTCTTAATTAATAACATTGAACATAACAAATATAATATTTTTAAGTCAACACATACTTAAAGTCTAAGCCTATTTTCTCACTATAGATACTAAAAATCCTAAAGCATATTATATCCTCCGTTCATTTGCCACCTCTCGTTTTCTTCCCATATCAAAATTTTCTTTATTTTGCAAAAAGAAGTTCCATTGTTGAAGACACTGTGAGTGCTAATTAAAGAAAAATGATTGTGTTCAAATCGAAATTGTTTTAAGCTTAAATTACTTCATTGTATTATATTTTTTGGGGAAATTTTACTCTACATGAGTTTTCAAACTTTAACACTTTGCATACTTAAGTTTTCAATTTTGATATTAGCATACCTGAGTTATTATATAGGTTGTCTTTGTTAGCTTTACTAAATCTAAAAAAAAAAAAAAAAATCCTTGAAGAACATTAAAAGTACAACTTGCATCCAAACGCCAAAACAATAACCTACATATTCTATTGTTTTCCAAATCATAGCTCTAAATTTTGAATTGAAATGCAAGACCCCCAAATCATCATCAACCCATACATTCATAAAATCACAGCTATTTAAGTCCCACTTGTGACCCAATTGGAGCCTCAACTCTAAGGACAAGCATTAGCGAGGAGGACAACTTAATTTCATAAGTCATTTACATTGACAAAATTTTTAAATTGAGTTATTTTCCTTTTGAGCAAATTTCCATCCTTTTGAAGCTCTTCATCAACATATAAAGGCTCATGATTGAATTTATTTGGTTTTGAGTTTCAGAAGTTCAATACGATATTAAGGTTTTGATTTGGGGGAAAATAGAATAGTTGGTGTGTTAGCTTTGCGTTAAAGCTATATTTTTAACTTTCTTTAATGGTTTTTATTTTTATTTTTTATTTTTTTTAAAGCTAATAGTAATAGTACATGGAATAACTCAAGTATACTAATTGTCAAAATTGAAAACTTAGGTATGTAATGTATCAGAGTCCAATAATTTAGGTTTGTAAAGTGGAATTTTCCTTATTTTTTAATAAATGCTCTTATATTAGTAAAAATACTGTAACAGATTTGGTGTCGAAGTGCTCAAATGTAATAGCAAGGGATATAAGCACATAGATAGCAAATACAAAGTAGATACATTTGTAACTTTTTTCTAAATTTCTTTAATTATATCATGAACTAGGTAAAAGCATGTGATATACATGCTTATTAATTTCAAATATACATATGAGTAAATGCAATAAAATTACTTAAATATTATCACAATTAACATATTAACAATACATATTTATATGTTGTTATAATAATAGGATAAATACTATTATTTAATTATATTATAGAATGAAATTTTGATATAGTATATTGAGATTCTATGTGACTATTGGATGATCTTTTAAATAATAATGTGTTATTTAAAATGCATTATAACCTTTCGAATATATAGAACAAAATTTTACAAATGTAGGGATATGTGTTGTTTTGTATTAAATTATACAAAAGTTGCGACTTCTAAAAAGTGTGTCGCATACATAAAACCACCCACAAACTAATTGAATCTTAAGCTAAATTATGAATACACCTTTTTATGTTTTCTCTAACTGCACTTAACATCTTATCTTTGAAATTGAATGTTTAGACCATAAATTTTTAAAAGAATGCTTTTTGATCCTCTGCAATAGGGTAAACGGGTATAAGGTGAGTAGGGTATGAGACTTTATCTATACCTATCTTGTAAGGTACAAGTTTCTAAAATTTGAAACTGAAATTATCCTATAACACCTTGAAACTACTCAGTATCATGTATCCTATAAAACTTATAAGATATATGGTATTTTATGAAACTTGTAAATTTTATTGTTTTTTTCTCCTATAAATTTTTCGTTTATATAATATTGAAATTACATTGACCCTTTACTTTTTTAAAAGTTAATACTTGGACCTCCTAAAATAGTTGTTGACCCATTTTATTTATGTTTTGGTTGCTAATGTAGATTTTGTTTTTTTGGCTAACATAGACAATTAAATTAAAAAACTAAAAATTCTAAAAAGTAAAAAAAAAGTTGCAAAAAAAAAAAAAAAACTTGGATGAAATGAAAGAAAAGGGAGCAGTTGACAATAACTATATAGTTTTTTTTCCCCTTTTTATTTAATTTCATCTAGTTTTCCTTTCTTTTATTTTCCAACAATTTTTCCTTTTTCTTTTATCATTTTTTTAACATTTTTCAATTAAATATACTAATTTAATTGTTTATGTCAATAGAAGAATCTACATGAGCAGCCAACACATAAACAAAGTAGGCCTCATAACCATTTTAGGGGATTTAAGTACTCATTTTTTAAAACGTAGGGATTTTGTGCAATTTTAAAAGTTTTCAAAGGGTATATACATACATATGGAAAATATAAATAGGTACATTTGCAATCTTTTCTAGATTTCTTTCATTATACTATGAACTAGGTAAAAGCCTGTGAAATACATGCTTATTGATTTAAAATATGCACATGAATAAAAGTTATACATTTACTTAAAATATTATCACAATTAACATTTTAATATAATTATATGTTGTTACAATCTAAGGTAAGTATTATTATTTAATTATATAAAAAAATTATATTTAGTACTATATAACTATTGGATGATCTTCTATTGAATAATGCACCGTTTTGAAAGTGTTATAACTTTTCAAAATATAAGAGTGAAATTTCGTGAATGCGGAGATTATATTGTTTTGTATTGAATTACACTAAGGTTACAATTAAGAATGAGTAGATAACCCTATTATATAGGGTATCCACCCATACTTTATTGATACCAAGTAGGTTTCGAGTGGATATTGGAGGCCATAAGGTAGGTTTTGGATATAGATTTTTTCAAAACTTCCTCGCACAAGGTAAAGTACAAGTATGAGATTTTCTTACCTTATACCTACCATGAAACTTTTATTCTAAAGTATATAGAGTATAGGTTCTAAAGTATCTTATACTTATCTTATAAAGTGTTATAGAATGATATTAATACATGAATAGTAGATGACAATATTATACTTTATTGGTAATAAATATTTTATTAAAAAGGAAAACAAAAGGAGTTTAAGTTTGTAAGTTAATAATCTTAAATGTTAAACTTAATGCCACCCTTCTTTCTTTTCTTTATTTTTTCTCATTTTTCTCTCTAATTTTAGGTTTTCTATTATTTTGTTTTATTTTTTCCCCATTTGCTAAGTAATAAGATCACAAAACATCAAATAATTGAAATAGAAAAATTACTTCTTTTTTTTTAATTTTACATATTTTGTTGTGAGTTTCATAAATTTTGTATATAAAAACTTATAATAATATGTATAGATTACTTTTTTAATATCACATAAACTTAAAATTAATAAGAAGAAAGGTAAAACTTATAGGTTCCATAGTGATACACTTAGGAGCTGAGTTTTCACTAGGGTATTGTGGGTTGTCAATGAAAATGGAAACGGAACGGTCTTAGTTGGAAATTTGTGAGCTACTTGCAAGATATTATGCACCTACAAGCATACATGACCAAGTATTGCTACTTGATGTGACGTGCAAGCAACATTCCTAAGGGCACTTGCTACAATCTTAACTAAAGGGATTGATAAGAGTATACCTTGAGAGTGAAAACTTACAAGAGATCAGAAATATATATTTTTTGTATTCAAGATATATAATGTTTTAGCTTACATGTAAGGGACTATTTATAGTAAGTATCTAGGGTTATAATGCTAAAAGGGGAAAAAACCCTTTAAGTACATGAAAATATGCTTATCTAGTACAACATAAAAAGGGTAAAAATGTAAAAGGAACAAAAGGGATATTCATAGGAATGCATGCGGTTATTAGATGCTAAAGACATGTGTCGGTTTGGCATTAGCCACATTCTTGACAAAAGAAGCAAGTTGTGCCAAACAAATGAACCCTTCATCTGAGGTAGTAAAAGGTATATCTTGAGTAAGTAA
This sequence comes from Laguncularia racemosa, assembly GCA_037954665.1. NCBI lineage: Eukaryota > Viridiplantae > Streptophyta > Magnoliopsida > Myrtales > Combretaceae > Laguncularia > Laguncularia racemosa. The sequence goes on along the minus strand of JBBMOL010000025.1, from coordinate 5,334,204 downwards.
GTCGGACGGGGGCTACATCAACTTTAGGAGAGGTCAGAAAGTGGAAGGGCAGGTCAATTCGAGCTATTTGACGTTAGTTGTCCTTGGATGTCCTCTTTAGTGTTGTTTAAGCCAAGACCATGATCAACTTGTCCAGTGGGCTTAGCAAGAGGGGAGATCATGGAGAAAGAGAGGTCGAAGTGAGCCATGCAATAGTAAATACCCTGGTTCTAGATGAGTAGTAGCTTGTCTTTGAGGGGGGTGCTTGGTTAAGATCATTCACATTAAGTTTTGCAATCCTTAGGCATGGGCTTGTGTGATGAGCCTAGTAACTTGATTTCCATTGTCTTTTTGGGGTGGCAAAGGATTTGCCCTCAAATCAAATGTATTTTCCTACTGCTTATTAGTGACATATGGGCTCAGGTCGAAGACATTGAATGTGGCTGAGACTCTATATCTCTTGAGGAGGTCAATTTTGTAGGCCTTGTCATTGATCTTTTGAAGTACTCAGGACAGTCCTTTCGCCTTAGGGTTAAGCTTGTTCACTTGCTTACTTGGAAACCTCTCCTTCCCAATTTAAACTTACACAAGATCTTTAGGTTGAAAATGAACAACTCATTGTCCATGGCTCTACTATTGTTGCTTAGCAGCAACTTTTTTGAGTTGCTTAGAGACCTTTTGGTGGAGTTGCTGTATCTCTGTAGCTTGACTGACTCTGCTTTAGGTCTCCTCATTTAAGCTCGATATGTGCAACTGATCTAGAGGCATAGTAGGGTTATACTTAAAGACAACCTCAAATGGGGACTTACTTGTGGTGCTATATGCTAACCTATTATATGTCAACTTAATGATGGGTAAGTATAAGTCCTATTCAATAAGATTCTTTCCAATGGTAGCTTAGAGCAAAGGCCCCAGCATCTTCTTGATTACCTTGGTTTGATCATTAGTCTATAGATGGCAAGATGTGCTAAATATGAGCTTGGTGCCAAGTCATTGCCATAAGGTCTTCTAGAAATAGCTTAAGAACTTAGGGTCTCAGTTGGACACAATGCTCATTGGGATCTCATGTAGTTGAATTATTTCTTACAAAAAGAGTTAGCAACATGAAGGGCACTGCTAGTTTTATGGCAAGGAATGAAATGTGCCATCTTGCTAAATTGATTGATGACCACAAATATGGAGTCTTTCCCTTTTGGTGTCCTTGATAACCCCAACACAAGGTCTATGCTCAAGTCAAATCACGATTGGGTCAGTACGGGTAATTGCATGGGTTGGTTAGGCTGAGCTCAAAACTTGGATCTTCGACAAGCGGTATATCATTCAATCACCTTGTGCATGTCCTTTATTATCTATGGCCAAAAGAAATGTTCTTTAAGTAACTCATATGTCCTCTTCTCACCAAAATGGCTAGTTAAATCTCCACTATGAGCCTCTTATACTAATAATTCTCAGACAAAACAAGTCAGTATGCATAATTGACCTCCTCGGAACAAGTATGTAGCCTTTTGGTAGTATTGCTACTTGATGTGACATATAGGCAACAATTTTAAGGACATTTGCCACAATCCCTTATTAAAGGGATTACTACTTGATGTGACACACTAGCAACAATCATAAGGGCGTTTGCCATAATCTTTATTAAAGGGAGTGATAAGAATATAACTCGAGAGAAAAAACTCACAAGAGGTCAAAAATATATATTTTTCATATTCAAGATATATGATGCTTTGACTTATATATAAAAGACTATTTATAGTAAGTTCCTATGGTTACAATACTAGCAATAAAAAAAAACTTATAAGTACATGAAAATATACCTATCCAGTACAATATAAAAAGGGTAAAAATGTAAAAGGGACGAAAGGAATATTTATAAGAACATGTGTAATTGTTAGATGTTAGAGACACGTGTTAGTTTAGCACTAGCTACATTCTTAACAGAAGAGATAAGTTGTGTCGAATAGACAAAGCCTTCGTTTAAGTTGATAAAAGGTATATCTTAAGTAAGTAGGTTAGATGGTGGCTACAATAGCTCTAAACTCGAAGAGTGGGAAGGTAAGTCGGTCTGAGCTGTTTGAGGTCAGTTATCCTTGGATGTCTTCTTCAGTGTTGTTTAGCTTAGGAGTGTGATTAGTTGGTTTGGTGGGCTTAGCAAGAGAGGAGATCATGGAGAGGGAGAGGTCAGAGTGAGTCGCATAGTGGTGGGTACCTTAAACTAGATGAGTAGCAACTTGTCTTAAAGGGGGTGTTCGGTTAAGATCCTTTGTGCTAAGTTTCACAATCCTTGGGCACGAGCTCATGTAATGAGGCTGGTAAGTTGATTCCTATCAAACAAGGTACCTTATACTTTGTGGATTTTACAGGATATAGAGTACAACATGGTTTCAAGATGTTATAAGATAGGTTTTGGTTTCAAAATTTGGAAACTTGTACTTTGCAGGGTAGAGTACGAGTGAGATCTCATACCTTACCTACATTGTATCCACTCACATTTAATTACAATTATTCTAAAAAATGCATCGCATATATAAAAGGATATATATTTTGAACAAAAGCTTCTAAAATTATTTGTACTAGTTAAAGCCCTACATAATTCTCGGGTGTTTAGTTTAAAATTTACTTCTTCAAATTCCTACATGTAAAAATCCAAGCCTTTTTCTCCCGCCTCTTTTTCACTTTTATCAACAAACAAGTAGCAAATACAAACGACATACTTATATTTCTTTTGGTAGATTTTACACTTTAAATCCCGAATATATATATTCTTTGGATATTTAATTGAATTCCACGTAGCCTATTACTTAAAAAAAGGAAAAAGAAAAAGGAAAATCATTGTTTCAGATAAAAATTATGAATTGTATAAAAATTATACGTTTATTCCCTTGTATTATAGTTAGTATATTAAGTCTCCGATGCTTGTCTACTACCAATTACAAGTTCTATTCAAGCACTTAATCTAAACAACTTTGAGTGATGACAAGTATGAGAAAATAATATTAGTTTTAAATTACAAATTAGAATTTTTTTTTCAAAAATAAGAAACACATTTTTTATTTATCCAGTATATTTCTGATCCCATACACAAAGATTCGAATCTTTTTCCCTTTCTTTTTCTACTTTTTCTCGACAAATAAATGGCAATTACAAATCACATATCCATATTCTTTTTGGGATGGATTTTACACTTAAAATATTTTGGATAGTTAATGAAGTTCCATAAAATAAATTTGACAATTATGTTGTGGAAAAAATTTTACGGCAATATGATTAAATTGGACATGAATAGATTGGTTGATGATCCATCAATATAAACAAAAACTACTTTACTAAAAACCAGAAAGACAATTTAATAATTGAATCAAGCAACATCTTACAATCTTTTATAAAAAAATTATCTAAGATTTTTTCCACAAAATGACTGTACACATGAAAATGGAGTAAATATTGAGCCATGGCTTGGAACGCTTTAAGAGAAGTGAAATTTTGATATGAATTTGTAAGCAACAGTGTAAATTTAATTTGCGCATAATGGTTTTGATAAAAGAAAAAAAGAAGAAGAAAAACTTGCCTACCATGGATTGAGATATGATATGAAGTAAATGCAATAAGATTAAATGCTACGGAGAAACAAAAATAAATGCTTAAAGGATAAGATGAAATGGGGAAAAGCGATAAAAGCAAGTGCTTATTGAAATGTTATAATTGGATTGCTTTTGAATCGTCACTTCTGAAAAAGATGTAAGTAATAAAATGATATGCCTCCACACATAATTGAAAAGTAATGATAAGATGGCTTTTGAAATGTTTCTTTTAAAAAGGTATAAGTAATAAAAGTTTGAAAACATATAAGCAACTAAAACTTGTAGAATTTGTTTTTAGAAAAAAAAAAAAAAGGGTTATGTATCCACCAATGATGAAATGCCTTACTCGGATGTGCAGGTCACAGGATCTCAATCACTCCCTCTTTCAGCAAACAAGGCCAGCGCCTTTGCTGTGTTTCTTTATATAGGCAACTTAAGCGACTCAATGTCATGATGTGGGACTCTTGTACTTAAAGGCTACCAACATTGTAATATGACACATATCACAAGGACATGAACACAGCTAGCTACGTATGTATGCTCATGCACCACTAAATGTACTAAATATATTCTCGTCAGACATTCAAGAACCTAAAGTAGTTTTAGAACAGCATCTGTGTAAATTTCTTTTTCTAGTTTCATGAAACTACAAAAGAGTCCCCGTTTCGTTACCCTCGTTTGACCCTCTTATATATATATATATTTAAACTAACTACACTCCTTACGAAAGAAACAGGTCCATCAAAAGATATAAAGTATTCATTTTATTTCTTAAAAAGTTCCTATAAAAGTACCAATTCACGTTTTTCCTATCAAAAATTGATCCCAACACATTTTTTCTTCAGTTTACATGTCAGCATTAATGTTTCTATGAGCGTCCTGGGAATAGGTTCTCGAAATATCACAGATAAAACCAGTAAATTTAATGCAAAATTATACAATTCTAGCTCAGGAATGACAAAAGACTAAACAGCATGTAGAACGAGACATACTCATTGCCCACGGACCAGTTTTGAACCGGAATCAACTCGGTTTCATGGTTCAGGAACCTAGCACCTTTTAAGGGCAAAAGAGTGGATGGATGGCTGGATCGGTCAGGATTGGAACTGGCAATAGGTTCCGCACCGTCCAAAACCAGACGTACTTACTCAGGCGTGATGGCAAAAGAATCTATACACCATTTCGTGTGGTTTGCTAACAAAATTAAAACGAAGCAAAACAATGTACCTGTGAACGAAAAGAATCAAAATTCATGAAAAGGTACCCTAAAATAGATTCACATCCAACGTAGAGTTGCTTTTCTACTGCGGATCCAGCAAAACTTTGATTTGCTCCTCCACTTTCTTCTTAATTGAAGGCTGGTCCAATTGGGTTACAACCTCGGCTCCAAAAGAAAATACTAAAGCCTTTCTAGCAGTCCCTAAATCGACACCACGGGCTTGGAAGTAGAAGAGTTGACTTTCTTCTAAGTCGCTTATGGCTGCTCCATGAGAACACTTGACATCATCAGCTATGATTTGGAGATTTGGCTTAACATTTACGGTGGCACGGGGTTCAAGCAGGAGACTTCTCGTTAATTGTCCAGCATCTGTCTGCTGCGCATACCTGCAAAACAAGGAGACGTTCATTGAAATCAGAAGGGACTGAGAAAAATAAATGAGTTGCATCAACTGCACTCAACCAGCAGAGTGCATCAGTCTAGACCTGCATTTCTAACAAGAGTAAGAAAACATTTTCCAAACTCTTTCCAACAGTTGTCACAAATAAAGTTTTGTAATTGTTTAGATATTATTGTAGTAATTTCAAGAGTTTGTAAAACATGGTTGCCTTTAGCAATAAGTAGTAGTGGAAAATCACACTATCGTCTGCTGGCTGGCTTTCCATGTTGATGGAAATCCACCATTGAAATTATCAATGGACAAGGAGAAAAATGGTTTCCCCTTTCCAGAAATAGAAATCATTTTCCTCATTTGCATGAAACATGTGATGATTAACCATCACCACTGACCATCAATTGCCACTTTTGTATTTTATTGCCAATTGCGCTAAAGCCACTAATATCCATAACTGTTTGAGCTTACTATGATAATATTTAAATTCTAAAACTTTGATGATAGCAAGTGCTGAAAAAAGCTGGAAAAAATGTTCTGCAAAACAAATACATCTATTAAACCAAGAAACTTAACTACATCTCGTGCACAATCCCTAGAGAGTAATATATGTCAAATTTTATCCTTCTGCTTGAGTGCATGATCTCTCCACTTGCTGAATTCACCAGGACATCAATAATAACCAAATACCCAGAGTATTAAACTGCTTTTAATTAAAACCACCCGACACACGAGAGAACTTTGGAACTTAAGAACGACTCAGAGAAACTTGATTTGGGACAAAAGACCGAAAAGGCAACATCTGGAAAGATGGTGACTTTAGTTAATCTATAACATCCTACCTGTTAACTTGAATATTCCCATCAAATACTGATTGGCCCTCCGAGTGTGCCACAATGCACTTATGAAGTTGGCGTGAGTACCCTCGTGGATGATCCAGAACTAGTCTACTGTGTAGATCTTGTGTCTGATCACTGACTGACAAATGCAGCGTTGATAACTCAGTTAAAGTGTCTGGACCCAGTTGCTGAATGTGAACATTGTGTCTGCTTAATCTCCCACCGCTACTGACCTCTACAAGCTGATAATTACTTGATTTTTCCTGCAAAAGGAATTCCCTCAAATTAGACCGGTGAAGTCAGCACAAAAAATAAAATAATAATTAAAAACATCAGATTAATAATAACAGAAAGAAGATTGCCATCAAGAGCATGTCTGCATAGCAGTTGACAGTGTCAGTCCCCCAAAGGGAAAATAAAAACTTTGATCACCCTCAAAGGACAAGTCTCATGTATGGCCAAACTCAACCCACACCTTTCTTTTGGGGATCAAACCCACATTGTTACCTTGGCAAACTAGGTGTTACAGTTGACGTTAATTCATAAATTTTCACATCTCTAGTTTAAAACCAAATATGTGACTTTGATATTCCAATCGTTCTTACAAATCAGAAAATTTCTTCTAGATGGCTTGTCTAGGCCAAAACAAGAGATAATGTTCTAACATTAGCGCAATAACTTATTCAATAGAGTGACTGTATAAGTTAGCTGAGCCTGTGAAGCCTGAGAAAATGACTGCAGATCTGCTGCTAGGACCTAACAATAATGCTGCAATCATTTAAAATGTGCAAAAGATCGAGAGTACCTTAATGCATTGTGCAAGGCTCTCAGCTGAATGTGACCAACAGGCTGCTGTTCATTGTCATGGTAAAAAAATTTATCTCAGCTGAGATCTTGATTGTAGATAGATCCTTGCACAAGTGAAGCCTGGACTTGCTTTAAACAGTTTCAAATGCTAGTTTATAGAAACGACTTCATCTTAATTTGTCCCTTACCAACTCAGCTTCTACAGTTTCGACTGGATTTTCATCTAAAGATAAATTAATTTTTGCTAATGTGGCCTCTGGCTGAAGGGAAGATATTATAGACAACCAAAACCAAGAAAAGATTCTGAATAAATATTTATAACGTTGAAATGGTGAAGAAGTGGGAAATATGTAATTGTGCTGCTGCTTCTAGTTTCTCCTGTCAATCAGCGCATTCACCTGATGACATATATATATATATTTCTAATTACAAGTTCAAGTGTAGTGTGACAGCATCTTTTGTCGGCATTTGTTTTGGCCAATTCATACTATTATAGGTGCTCAATTAAAATTACTGAAACGTTGCATATGAATAAGTGGAACACCCCCTATTTGAGTAAGGCTGGGTCTGGGGATTAGCTTACAAGGATGGCTTGTGCTGGTAACTCTGCCAAGACACGATCCCCCTTTACTTAGTATGGCTTGAAAGGCTGGACTATACCACTCCCCAGGATTATGTTAAGAGAGTAGAGCTGAGAAGGAAGATTAGAAAAGCAAAAAGAAATAGGGAGCCTGACCCGTGCGATCTTGTTAAGCTCTCCCAGTCAACATGATATATCCAAGAGGATTAATGAGGTGGACACAAGTGATGAAGAAAAACGTGCATCAGGATTGAATTTTGAACCCAAATCAAGGAATTTTTTTAAACTCCCATGATCTCCTAAAAAACTCATTTCTCTAATGTTCTCTAAGTCCAACATCAGAAATTCAAACTCTTAGCCTAAACATAGAGCAGACAGAACAAATATATTTGCATACATGGATAGAGAGACAGAGAAGGAAAACCCATCTCCGCATGCTTGGTTACACCCTTTACTTAATCATCTTCCATATAAAAGAAAAATAATGAAGACGGACATAAAGCTGAAGACCATAAGAATAGTTACTGACTACATGAAACTTCCCCAAAAAGCAATCTCATTTCATAAAGGGTTTTAGTTAACTGAAGCAACCAAAATATGATTTCCTTTATCAAAGGGCAGATGAGATTCCCATAATCACCAACAAAGGTAATATCTTTTCCATATCCATATGCATACAACAGAATAACACCAGGAAGACAGTACTCTCAACCCACATCAACTTATTGAGAAAACCGGGAAGGCCATATTTTCAGTAACTGATGATGACATTAACTAACATTTATACCACTAAATTCTTGGTCACAATGCTGCTCCATCAAGGGAACAAAAAAGGACAAAGCATCTCTAGCATAATGGTTATAAAACAAATGCAACATCACTCCTCAGAGTAGGAAAAATATGAAAAATTTCCTGCAACAATTACCAAGCACTGAATACACGATAGCTGAAGCAAATCTTGAATATTATGTGTCAAATGGCCCCATAAACTAACGATCAGAATAACTCAGATTTCAGTCCATCCTTCCCAAAATCCTTTATCCTTAAGTTCAATCAGTTTGTGCTTAAAAAAAGAAAAGAAAACAATGTCTTCCTTCAAGCCATTTTATCTATAATCATAGATATCATGGACATACCAGAATTTTTTAGTTTCTCGGTCATTTAGTCAATAGCCTTCATATGCCTTTTTTATTGTATGGCCTACCAAAAAAAACCTATTATCCTAAGCAAGAGAAAAATAGCATTAAAACCACTTAATTGATTGTGTCCACTATTTTTTATTTCCTTAAGCGCAGCTTTGTCGATTTGATTCCGCACAAAAAAACAAAAATGAATGATAGTTGTGTTTTCTTTTCTTACACGACAGACAGACAAGTCATCCCAATTCATAGAATTTCTACAGAACCAATCACTTTGCAAATCCAACATATGCTACAATATGATCCTAACAAGCTAAATTCTATATCAATCATAACAATGAAATGAAACAATGTAAAGATAAAGTCAAAAACTTTACCTGCCTAACTGAAGTCCACTTGATATGTGCAGCACCAAGTGACTGACATTGCACATAAGAATGCTTAACTCTACCTCCTTCTCCAATTACCACCTCCAAAACAGGATTAGCCCAATAACACTTCCTCCCATCACTACCTAAAAACTCCTCAATAATATCAACTTCTCCTCCATTCTCCACCAATACGAATACCCTCGGGTTTGAAACTGGCAATTTATTCGACCCTGAATCAGTGCCCTCAACAGAAAAGTACCTTAAGTGAATTGGTTTTACAACCTTACAACCAGCCGGCACGTACACAACTCCTAAATCAGGTGCTCCAACTCCATTAATAGACCAAAACAAATCGCCCCAGTCAAAACCACCCACAAACTCATTAACCCTTTTAACCACACTCTCTGAATTCGCCTTCAACAAACTCCCGACATAAACACCTTCAGGCAATTCGCTCAAATCACATTTCAAATCCACAATGTGCCCATCGACAAAACTCAAATTAACCAACTGGGCATCCTCCAAAACACTTGTTAATGAATCCAAACACTCAGGAGCCCTTGAAATGGGGTAGATTTCGGAACTTTTAATAAAAGAAGTATCCGTGAACCTAAAGTTTTCATCTTTACGTGAAGGCCATGGAGTGGACAAAAGGGTTTCTGAAGAAACGTCTCTAATCTTCTGCAAAGGTGAGGACCGTGGCAAAGAAAGTGAAGAAAGTGAATCTTCTAGGGTTTCAGCTAACTGAAGGACTAAAGGGTCGGAGAAACCTAATTGAGGTGGTGGGGTCAGTGAAGATTTAATGAAGGAGATTCTGTTGTTGGGTTTTGATTTTGGTTTAAATTTAGATGTAGAGGAAAAGAGTTTGGATGTTGGAGGTGTTTGATTTTGGGGAATTATAGTAGCTAAAGAAGCCATTGAAATAAATTTTTGAGACAACACTCGGTACGTTTTTATCACTCTAGCTCTGTTACCTCACCGTCTATGTGGTTTCACTTTCAGTTTTCTGTTACAATTTTGTTCCTTTTGACTTCTGGAGTTCTTAATGGACAATTTTCTTGAACGTTGACAGGGACAGGATCATAATTATTTAAATCACAAATGGTCTTGTCTCTTGAGTAACCTTTGGGGCTAGACTCAATCTTTTGGATTTTGAGATAGCAGAAGTTTGGGCTTTATATAGTGGATCCTTGTTTTAATTGTGAAGAAAGACCTGTCAATCTTTTGAATCTAATCAAGTGCATTTATTTCGAGGTAAAACGCTGTTTGTGTTAGCATAAACGGTTTTTAGGGGTGGCTTTTTAGTTGTAAGTGTAAGCAGTGGTGATGAGAAGTTACAACATGATTAGCCAGCAATGATTTTATCACTAATTATCTCTTTTATCCGTTCCCTTCAATGCAATATATACAAGTACAACATACGTACATACAATGAAAAATTTGCCAATAGCTTTGCTTGTGTTGACTTGTCTTTCTCTCCAAATATTTACTATGTTCTTGTTTGACTATTTATTATGGTGAATGTATTTGCCCGCCATATATCTTACCAATAAAGCATGAACACCCCCATACTCCTACCAAATCAATATAACACTAACAATAATTCGGTAATGTCTACAAAAAACTACTAGTAGTTTAAATATAAATATAGAGAAATTTGAAAATCTTTCTTTAAAAAAGAATAGTGATTAATTCTATATCTTAGGTAGCCATAAAATTGAAGACCACTGTTATCGCAAAAATTGTAACCAAGGCTAACATATTAATCAATACCCTTCAATAAATCATCAACGAAAACGTTGTTAATAATAATTCTGACAATTGGATAAGCGTGATGCCAAGTAAAAACCGTTGCTACCTAAATATACATAATGTACAAAATATGTATGATCTAATAATTCTAATGCAGCACTATAAACAAACTACAAAAGTTCGTTTTGGAATGTCATTTTATTATGCCACAATATTTAATATAGGTTGACTCATTCCTATTTTTCAATTCATAACTGACCTAATATTTGGCCCTTCACTTGCCTATTCTTCGGATACGATTTTTATGCACAAAGATAAGTAATTGTCTCATACTGATTTTTTTGCCGTACTGACTATTGATAACTCAATCCATTATCCCCATACTTAGTTGCCTTGTGCAAGATGTTTGAGTCACGTTGATAGCTTCTTAGAATTTCCATATACAAAACCAACCACATATAGCTAACTTCTCTTTTCCTTTTTTTAACAAAAAAAGCTTTGAGAAATTTTCTTACAACCAAATACTAAGAAAGTCAATACACAAAGGACTACATCGATCAATTGTCCATTATAGGTATACTTCTTAAAGCTTAGGCTTAACTCGATGACTCTTAGAGAAGATTTTCCTAGACTATTCGCTAAACTTAATATAGTGTTATCTTTACCATAAACACTAAAGGAAAGAATCTACTTACTTAAGACAGTATCTCCTCAAGGTTTCTTGGAGAAGAAATCTTACCAAGACTTCTAGTGGGTTAAGAGAGAGGTTGACTACAAAGAGCTTTTGATATAGAGTAAAGATGAAGATAGAATGTTTAGGTAATTGCTTTTATGATAAAAGCACAAGAATGATAAATTTCCCTTTCTTTTTATTATTTTATCATGTATTTTAATGCATTTGTTCTTGCAAGAAGTACATTCCTAATATATTTTAATGTCTAATGTAATTGACATTCACAATAGATAATCCTTATCGCAATAATCTTAAGATGTTGCGGAAAATAGGGGCTTTTAGTGCCACATGGTCAAGGGAGGCAAATGACCTCCTATGGTAGATAATAATGGAAACTGAGAAAAATGGTCTCTCATATAATGTGCATTAAGAATCGATCACAAGAATTAAATCAAAGGCTCTTGCATAAGCCTTAGCCACATGTGAAGTTTGAGATGAAGCTTGCGTGAAGTTTGGAGTTTGAGATGTTTTGGGATGCTTGTTTTATTATGGAATACAAGTCTATTGTGAAGAGGAATCAAGTGGAAACTTGTAGAATGGAGTTTAAGAGCAAAGTCTTCAAGCATTACAAAGGGACTTCATTTGAACAAAGACCCTTTTCCCATCTAAATGTAGTTAGGTAGAAGTGATCCTAAAATTACAGCCCCCCATAATTTGAACAACATTTAGGCCATTCGAATGAAGTCAGCCATGAAACTTGAGCATCACAATATGTGATAGTTTGTTTGAATGGCTAGGCCCTTCATTTAAATGAAGTGTCACATAATCTATGATATTCATGTGCTTCTTTCAAAAGATATTTTGTCATTTGAATGATGTCTTCCCCTATTTGTCTAATTTTGATAAGTGGTGTTGTTTACTTCATTCCAATTCGTAATGTATCAAATTGTTACGTATTACAAGACTTAAGAGATATGTGTTAGAATTTGTGTCTTAGTTATTATGATCAAAATTTAGGAACCTTATGTGGCATGTTAAAATCATTGTTGACTTGTACCATTGTCCATAGCTCATGTATATTCACCAAGGCATTAAAAGCACCTTAGTTATTTGTTTTAAATAGATTTCAAAGTTTGGAAAAATGTATTATTTTCTAGAATTCTTCTTCCCAAGTGAGAGAGAGAGAGAGAAAAAGACATTTCCTTAAGAGAAATTCCTATGAATGCTTCTCTTATCACTAAGTTAGTCTGGCAATTAGTGTTCTGATTCTTATTAATCCAACAATTCAATAGATTGTGGCATTTTACCAGATTGTTTAAGCTAGTGTCACCTATTGGCTTATCGAGTTTAAACAATTCATTCTTAAGACTTGCATTTCTAAAGTTTCTAAAAACTAACTTCACAATTGTAATTAAACCAATGGGAAACTTGATTAAGAACTCATTTTTGCTCATCACCATGGTAGAGGAAGACAATCGATTTTCATGGTAAAGGTGTTAAAATAGGCGTTTTTAATGGTGTATGACATATGGCTTCTGTGACTAGTAGCCACACTAGTTATTGGTTACTATCGTAAATGGCAATGAAAAAAAATGATCTATATATTTTTTTAAGCAATTTTTTCCCATTTTTGCTCATCACCATGGTAGAGGAAGACAATCGATTTTCATGGTAAAGGTGTTAAAATAGGCGTTTTTAATGGTGTATGACATATGGCTTCTGTGACTAGTAGCCACACTAGTTATTGGTTACTATCGTAAATGGAAATGAAAAAAAATGATCTATATATTTTTTTAAACAATTTTTTCCCATTTACATAAAATTATCCATGATAACTAACCACCATCAAGTGCCTGTTGCTTTCATTACTAACTACTGCCACCTATAGCTATAAATTACTAGCATCTACAACTATTGATAATTGCTTTGTTGATACTTAATAATCATAAAGAAAATACAATAAGAGAAAAGTTTAGATATAAAAAATTCAATTGAAAGAACCCATTATACAAAGGATTCTAATATATTTATACAATCGATTCTTTTTTTTTTTTTTGCAAAAGCTTACAAGTTTAGTAGGTTAATGCATAACCTAATAATTAAAATAAATAAAGTATTTTAAAAGTAATGGCATTATGGAGATTAAGTGTTTAAGTTGGAGGCAAACTTAGAATTTCAAGAAATTTAAACCCCACTACCCTCTATATTTGAACCTTATCCTCTCTCTCTCCCCCTTTTCTTCTCTTTCCTTTCCCTTTCTCTTTAGCAGTTTCCCCTCTCATGTCTTCTCAAATTTGCGAAAATTTACAAGGTAAGTTGTTTAAAGGATGCATTTTCTTATGCCTTGCTTATTGTGGATGGTGATAATGATTGTTAGGGAATGTAAAAGTGGAGAATAAGTAAAATTCGGAAGAATAATAGTGTCGATATGTATCTTGGGGCTTGTAATTCGGTAAGTTGAAGGTTCATAGATTTGAATGTGTTGTTTTATGGGTTGGTTGATTTGGGAATGTAATATTTTGAAGGGAACTTGAAAATTTGCATGTGGGGATTAGATTCCATGCATGAAATCTAAATTTCAAGTAAGTATCCTTCCTTTTGTGATTATGGCACAATGATGATGTTGTAGAATTGTAAAACTCATTTTTTTTATAAAAATGAAGTGTAAGAATGAGTAAGAAAAGGTGTTACATTGGTTGGGTAATCTTATGAGAAGAAAACAAAAAACGAGTGTTGGGATATTGCAGGTTCCATTCTACAATTTTTGTAGAATGTAGTCTATCATCTGGATGATAGCCTTAGCGATGTCCAGATGGTAAGGGGTCGAAAAGTGACTAGAAAGCTCTAGTCATTAGCATTTGGATGGTAGGAGCTATACCATTTGAGTGCTAGCTATAGAAACATGCTACGATGTTCCAAACATGTTCTTATCATGTCTAAATTTGTTCTTATGTTCAAATAATCCAATAACCTAGCCTAATTATCAATTCTAGTGAGTTCCCTTATCTACAAACCTATTTTCTAATCTAGTTATATGAGTAAATGGAATTAAGAGTGAAAGGGAAGTAAATTAGTTTAACTTAATTGAAATACTAAATAAATGCTATATATGATCAGGACTTAGAGTTAAGGGGAATCAAGATTGTGTGAATATTGTTGTTATGCCTCTAATTCGCTATGGTGGCAATAATTTGTCATGTAACCTACTTAAGTATAATACGTAAGCCTACAATTATTAGATGAGTTTCTAAACTAGTTTTAGGGCTTTGAAATCATTAATTAAACTTAAAAAATATACTTGATGATTTGTTCATTTTGAAAACATTTGAAAGTTCATCAGTTTAAGAAAAACATAATGGATAAAATGAGTTAGGTATCTAAGTCCTAGAGTCTAAGAGGCCTACAAAATGCAGACAGAGGTAAATAGGTCATGGAGTTATGGGTGACTCCTATAACAAGTCCAAATACAATACCATAATATAAATACTAAGTTTAAAATAGAAAATTAGTAGTAATCGTAGTTCATGAGATCTAAGTCCTTGTACTCATCTCCATACTTCTCTTCAGAGCTAAAACTTATCAAATTATACAAGGAATTAGTCAAATAGTCATCACTTGGAAAAGAACAGTAAGCTAAAAAATCTAGCACACAGTTTTATAAACACACATAGATGTTAAATAGGCTTATTAATGCAACAAACAATTATACACTTTATTTATCTTATTTAAAGTAAACAATTAGCACGGGAGTACTCATGACTCTAAACAACACGATAGGGGACTTGAGATCTGATTCCACCATAATGACAATCGAGGGTTGAAGAGAGCAATTAGACTTTACGTCACGAAATTGAAACTTAATTAACCTTATCTAAATAACCTCACTATTATACAATCTTTATTGATCACAGTTTAGCTATATTATATCACCTATCAAGACTTATAATTCCTGGACAACTCTAGATATACCTTCTCCCTACTTACAATATATGTTATTTGATGTGATTTCACTTATCAGCTACCTACGGAGTTATTTCTTGATGGCTTAAGCACCTAATCTATCATGCCATTTCAGGATATATGACTATAGCTGTAATCTTGATCTAAAGGCATCACTCGTTAGTCTAAGTAACCAAGCATAAGCAGGAAGTGGATACTTAATTGAGTTTAATTTTTTTAACCTAGCAAGTAACACGCATGTTACTATGTACTTGGAAAGGTTGAAGGTTTTTATTGAAGTTCGATTTCCCATTAAGTAGATTGAATTGATTTTATGCATTAAAAGAGAAAACTTTAGTCAATTATTTATTCTAGGTATTTAAATACTATTCTAGAGTTAGGTTTAAGTTATTTAAGACCTATATTAGTTACTAGCCCATTTATGCCATTTAAGCCTAATTAGATTGTTTATGTTCAATTATTATCCTTGAGTCCATTTTAGGTCCAATTAGGTTATCTTAATTTATTATACTTAATCTAGGTCTATTATGTTTACTTAATCCTATTTATTATGTCTTATGTCCAATTTGATTATTATGCCTAATTTTAATTTTATTTTAGGTTCTTAGTTGATTTAGAGTCTAATTAGGTTTAAGGCTTATTTAGGTTTCCTTGGCTTGTTAAAGACTATTTAAGGTATAGGCCCCAAAGATGAAATGAGCCTAAGTAAATTTTAGGTTTTGGGCCCATTTAGATTTTTTTAGATTCATTTAAACCCACTAAAGTTCATGTACTAAGCTAATTCCTAAATTACTTCAAATTGATTTCTTAAGTTATTTAGGTCTAATTAATTAATTATGTATTTTCATATGAACCACTTATGAGGATAGATATGGGGTTGGTCCAAGGGGCTATATAGATGGACCAGTCTTGATCCAAATTATTTTAAATTAGTCAACTCAAATTTTAAATTAATCCTTTTAGAAAGTCCAAATTTTAAAAGACCATAACTTATTTATTTTAAGCCCAAATTAAATGAAACTAAAGCCATTTGAGCCCTTATCACTTCTATTATCTATTTTAGCCACAAAAGTCTCATACTATTTAATTTAGGTTCATTAAATTTTAAAACTAAGTAAAGTTATTATAACGCCTTGAAATTTGGGTTACGCTACTGCCCGCCACATGTTCCTTATCTCACAAGAATACGTTAAGGCTCTGAAAAAATTTGATACATTTTAACCTATAACTCCTATAATAAAAGCATTTCATATATCTCTAAAGTTTCAAATAATAACTTAAACCATATCAAACATCTAACATAGCAAAAGTCTTTAAACACAAAAAATAACAATTCTCAATAGATACTATCTATTACGATTAAACATCATAATTCTTCCTAAAACTTAATCACCATAATAATAATGGTACTCTTCGTCTTCCTCTCTCTATGGTTTAGCTAAACCTAAGTCATCTTCTAGGTTCTCATCTCTCTTAACACCTGCATCTAAAAATGATTCCCTAAAGGGTGAGCTAATGCTTAGTACGTATAACATAAACACATACGCATGAATAAACATAAATGGGTATCACACACATCATGTAGAACTTAAACACAAACAATCATTTCTTAATATAATTTTATGTCCACAAGCAAACAACGGGTACTCATAACCCCATTAACACACTTAATACATTGGAGTATGTCTTGGTGATGAGAACTGCCACTACAGGCCCTACACTCATGATCCCTTAATCTTTAAACTTAGTGATGGAAACTGCCACTACAGGCCCCACTATGGGCCCCACACCCATGTCCACTTAAACACTTAAACTTGGTGATGGGAACTGCTACTATGGTCCCCACACCCATGTACACTTAACTACTTGAACTTAGTGATGGGAACTGCCACTACGGGCCCCACACCTATGTACACTTAAATACTTGAACAACATCTAACTCATATCATTTCTAAGCACGACTCCACTAGGGATAACGTCACATAAGGATCATTGGGGTGCTTTCTAGGGATCTACCACTACGGGCCCATAGGCCGAGCAAACACATACAACATATCACTTAAACACTTAAACTGAATCATTCACTTAATCAATTTCAAAAACATGTACTAACTTAAACAAACACAAAATAACACACAAATTACACGTACCTAAGATCCTAGCCTTAAGCACTTCCCACTCTTGGACTTAACCTAATTGGAAATCTGTACACATTAACATGCTCTTCTTAGTATTCAATCTAAGATTAATATCTTTTTAATCTCCTTAATCCTATTCATTTAATTTCTCTATGGCCTTACTAGTTATCTAGGTTGCATGGAATTAGTTTAAATGGAAGTTGAATAAACATATAATTATGTTATACTTTATTAAACATGGTCATGTTGGGGACTGTGTTGCTCAACAAGGGCTAAAGCACAACCATGTTAGGGTTAAATCTAAACAAACTTCTATTTACTAATTAAACATATTTACTTAAATTTACTTGATTTAAACATAATAAACAAGAAATTTTCTTATTTAAACACAATAATCTAACAAGCAATGGAAATCATAATTCTTGGAATCAAACACTCAAAGTTTCACGATAATTCTTTCCTAATATTATTATACCTCATATTCCTCATGCAACTTCAATTTCAACCAAAATTTTCACTTTAAGCACATATGAACATGCTGGAAATTTATAATTTATCAATCAAATTAGCTTGATTATTCATCAACTTATCAATTTCAACTTTCAACTCACTATATTCATAAAAAATCATCATTTAAACTACTTCTAATTCCACAAATCAATACTCTAATCACCAACTAACCATATTTTATCACTAATTTAGATTTTAAAATAGAACATTAACATTTAATGGCTATGTAAGTGGCGATGGCATCTTGTATCAATTCAACATGTAATTTTTCACTTTAATCTTAAATTCAACTTATCAATGTTTATTCAATCATCAACCCAACACATCGATCATCTTCACAATGTATTAATCAAACAAAATTGCACTAAATCAAACAATTTTGCTAGTGATTTTAAATGGTTTCATCCAACTATTTAGGCTTCTCATTTAACAACCATTTTAATACTTCCTAGCATCCTAAACTGCTCATTTGAGTATGATGTTGAGCTTATCTTGATGAAGATTACACGAGTCCTCTCCAACACCTATTTGGCTGCCACTTCTTATGTTCCAAAGGTGGGTGTTTTTTTTACTTCAATGAAATCCTTAGCATTGAAATAGCTCACTTAGTACTAAAGCTTAACATGCTTAAATCAACTTGGGTTTTATCAAACAACCACTTACTTGCCTCTTCACCATGCCACTTGATGGAGCCCCCTTGATGTCTTTCTTCTTGAAATGAACCTAAAATCATCATTAAAAGGCTTAGTTAGTTGCTAATATTAGAAGATTAGCTAGGTTTAAGGTAAAGTTTTAGGGTTTAGAGAGGGTTTTGCTATTTTCTACCTTAGATAATTTGAAAATGGAAAATGATAGGAGGGGGCTAGGTCTTGGCTAGACTTGGGGAGGGGTTTTATATAGGTTTACACACTAGGGTTTAAGGAAAAAGAGAATGGACCACAAAGGGTTTATGCTAAATTACCTTATGATGCCAATGTCCTTACTTTTAGGGCATATTTGGTAATTTTGTTCACTTTATTTCCACCTAATTTCAGCTAAAATTATTTCATTTCTATTCCCCAATTTAGTGTACAAATCCTCAATACTTTAGTCATCCTTTGGCAAAACCGAACGTAAGGGTATTTTAGTCATTTTACTCAATTAACCTTCAATTCAAATTTTTCTTTTCCAATCGTCTCTAAATGATTTTCTAATGATTTTATTTGCTTAATTAGGGTTTTTGAGTTATATTTAGGGTCTCTAAGATGATTCATGATCAAATTTAATAAAATAAAGTCTAAGAACCAAAAGGTCATTTTGAAAAAAATTTGTTCTTAAACTTTGTAAATCCTTCTCAATTAACTTCAAATTTTTCCTTTTTTATTTCACTTACATCATTTACTATTTTAAGATTTTTCAACTATTATACTAGGTATGTGTTTACTATGTTTGATTGTTTGTGTGTGTTAAGTTAGAAATAAACAAACCCAAATGATATTTGGCTTACAAAGATGTTTTCCTACTTTTGCATGAGTGGAAGTGATAAATAATAGGTTAGATTCCCGATGATTTGTACATGGAATTATCTCTAGTGGAGTTATATATTGAGATGATCTAAGTAAGGTTTTGGTTAAGGACTTATGGAATCATGGATTAAGGACTCATAGACTCACGTAATTTTTATGATTGACTTATAGTGGCCTATTTTATTTGTATTTACTATATGTTGTCGTAAGTAAAGATAAAGAATGGATTACTTGTATGTTTAATTATTGCATAATCGCATCTGAATTATGGCTCCTTGACATGCACCTATGCTTGCTAGTATTCATTTATTGAGCGTAAGCTCACTCCCTCTTCTTTTTTAGTTGTAGGTAAATTTGATGATAATCTAATATATAACGATTTAGGAGTAGGGTGCCTCTACCTCAGAGGGATAGGATGGGGAAATCAAAAATTCTCTATTATAATGAGTGGACTAGGGGTGAGTGTGGTTTGGTTTAGTACAGTTCAATTTTTTTTTCCTTAAATCAAATCTAATCATACGGTTTGGTTTATATTTTTTTCAAACTTAAAAAAAAAAAGTTTGGTTTGGTTTGGTTTGTGGTTTGTATGGTTTTTACACATATTGTTGATTTTTTTTCTATATAAAAGTTAATAAGTTATAAAAAATTATACCCAAGATAAAAAATATTTAATTTATTATCATTTTTCTGATATTGTTCACTATTTTCAATATCTATTTGATACATTTAAAGAAGTTTTATTGTTTCTCTCAAGGTAATTATTGTTTTTATATCAATCAATAAGAAAAAATAAAAAATAAAAAAATAGTAAGTAATTGATAAAAACCAAATAAGAGATTGAATTGAATAAGTAACATAAAATTCTCTTTTTTAGTCATACATTTTCTAGATTTTCACTATCATTTTCTTTTTCTTTACTTTTCACGCTTTAGTTCAATTTGTAATTTTTTTAGAACATTAAAATATAGTTTGGTTTGGTTTATATTTTTTTTTCAAACCTAAAATGGTGATTTAAATTTAATTCACGAGTCGGAATAGTTTGATTCACGGTTCGATTGGTTTTTGCTTTTTTTTTTTTTTACCCACCGTAGAGTAGATAGTATTCATAGAGATATAAATCAATTGAGTCTTCTAAGGTATGTAACCTAATCACATATAATAAAAACATAAGTTGACAGTATTCATAGAGATATAAATCAATTGAGTCTTCTAAGGTATGTAACTTGATCACACATGATAAAAACACTAAAGGATTTATCCAATGGAAGAGGGACAAGTTTAGTCATTGATTTTAGTACCCTTAGAGTATAGGTCAATAATTGGATATGGACCTTAGTATCAATCAAACTCGACTTGATAAAATAAAACACGATGCCATCAAAATAAACATATAAAACTCTAAAATAAGGATAAAAATATTATTTCCAATATAAGAAAATGAGTTTTGATATGCTTAATTATAATATATTTTAGCTTATCTATTAAGTTCTAAAGAGATCTCTAGATACCCCATTTTTGCTCCCTATAGTTTTTCTTTCTTTCTTTTTTTATTAGTTTATATTTTATTTTTATTTTTATTTATTTCTTTTAATGAAAAATCAAAATAAATGCAATTTATTTGCATTACAAGATTGAGGCATAGACAACGGCCTGATTGGAAAACATGCACACATTATACGAAGACTAGGGTTGATTCCCCCAATGTGTAGATGCGCACAAAATTTTTCCAAAATAGAAGATGTGGGTCAAAATCAAAATAAATGCAATTTGTTTACATTACAAGATAGAGGCATAAGCCAATAGCTTGTTGGAAAACACACATGTATAACACATAGGAGACTTAAGATCGATCCCCCTAACGCGCAGGTGTATAATTTTTTTTTTTTTTTTAGAATAGAAGATGTGGGTTGAACCCACGATTTCGGTTTCTTTTACCTCTAGCAATACAACACGCTCCTATGCAAAACTTCCTTCCCAAGCAACTGGCTTCCCTTTCATTTTTAGCCATATCTTTTTTTTCGTAAAATTAATGGTAAAATTACATAGATTACATGGCTTTTATGGATTTAAACCCAAAACAAGTCTAAATACATTACCATCCATAGGCAAATCCTCACCCAAAAATGAAGGAAAGAGAGGTTACGTGAATTACGCTTTAGCAAGGTAGAATCAAGTATAGACCAAAGACCACCATTTTGAAAGCTTCCATACTCAATTGTTGGCAAGAATCAATGTGAAGAGGGCAATTCTCAATTGTAATTCATACACAACCGAATCAAACCCAAGAATATTCCCCAACTAAATCTCAAAATTCAATCCACGAATTCATGGCTGAGGGAACTTTTCATTTCCAATGCAAGCTCCTACAGTATGAATAGGAGACTCGAGTAAGCCTTCCAGGACACAAATAGAGGATAAAAAACCACCCATTCTCACTTTTATAAAGATTCTAGAGGTCTCTCTCTCTAAGCTCTCGTTTTCTCTTTGCAGCTCGACTGAGCACTTCCACAACAACAAACTCGGAGTTGTGTACATCGGGAGTTCCTACTACCTTCAAAGTCCCATTCTCCACTCTGATCCACTTAAAGCTAACTCCACCAAGCCCAACACCGATGACTAAAGCTTTGAATCACTCTTCCATTATAGAGCTTCAATTATAATGACATCATAGCTGTGCCATCCTCCATTGAGTTCTTTTGATATGCTCTGTCGTTGCGACAAGCCATGTGGGAAGTTGATCAGAGATTGGAAGTCCCAATTGTTTACTGTTTCAATCACCTTATTCGAACCTGGATTTGACTTGACTCAAAGCAATCTGAATTTGACCCGAGTTCGAAATCTTAGGTGAGTTTGCTGTCTGGATTTTTTTCCCTTTATTTTATTTATGTTATTTCCTTTTAAATATAAAAATCATCTCTTATTACATATATATGTATTTTTTTTATAAAATATTTTTCAAACCCTTTATTTAAAAATTTTTCATTTTTTTTTTCACAGACATTTCAGTTTTTTTATTAAAAAATAATAACAATTTTTATTTTTTTGACATTTTAGCTTCTTTTTAAAACTTATTTTTTAAGACATTTTATTTTTTAATATTTAAAAAAATATTTTTAAAAATTTTAGTTTTTTTTCTATATAATTTTTTTTTCAAAAATTTTTAAAGATATTTTAGCTTTTATAAAATTAAAAAATTTTAGAAAAATATTGATGAGAACTAAGATTAATTTGATCCCCAAATAGTAGGTATGTAGGCACCTATTAGGCGACCTCAGCATAGGAAAAATTTCTTTTTAAATAATTTTTTTCTCTTCTGTTAAATATTTTGAAAAGTAAAATTTAAATTTGGAAGGTTAAAGTGGTAACCAAGTGTTTTAAAAAGATAGTCCCCAAGCATAGAATCTCTAGTTTTCTATATATATATAACTGCAAGATCCGTGGCCAAGATTGAATTAATACCACTTTATTACTTCTAATTTGATTTTTTTTTTCCGATCATGATCGAGTGGCGACTCCTATTTTTAAAAGTAAAATGTTTTCTTTTCCTAATCTTAGTTGATGGCTTACACTAAATGAGCATAAGGTTTAGTGCAAATTAGATTAGAAAAAAGAAATGGAAAAATTAGGCTTGACAGGATGGTGACTCTACTAGGAACACGCTAAGCGGGCTAGCCTCTTAAACCTTCCAAAAATAGTCTTTTTTTTTTTTTTTTTTTGCAAATAGTTGTACTAACTCTTGTTTATTTGTTGGATTGATTTTTTTTTCTATCAATGTGTATTGGATACGTTTAGACTTAGGTCATTTTAGGACCTTAGGAGGGGAGCCATTGTGTAAGCTTTGAGTGTTGTGGGGCAACCATCGTTTGAGGCTAATTAGGCTACCCCACTCAAGTTTTGATGTGACCTATAAACCATTTCTTTGAAAATGAGTGAGGCTATAGAACATGGGGACTTATAGAACCTACCCAATTGCATTCACGAACCCTTTAAGTTGGCGAATAAACATAAGGTGGCAAACCGAAAAAGGAAGATTGCAACTTTAGTGGAGTCATTTTTCCATTTGTTTTTGTAAATTTTTTGTTGTAAATTTCCTTATAAATTCTTTGTATCAAATGTATTTTCTTGTAAATAGTATAGTTATGATGTGTTTACTTTCGTAAATTTTGTAGAAATAGCAAGTTCATCCCGATCGATGGATCTAGTTTTTCAACCCAAGTTAATAAGAGGTTATTTAAGATAAGATCGAACCAATTCTCTCCTTACAGAAAGTCTCTACCAACATCACTTTGGTTTAAGCCTTGGTTCATTTATGGGATCTAGAAGCTATTGCCTTTTGCTTAGGTCACCACCAATTACGCTCGATAATGGAAGAATACACCTAGCTGCTTTAGACTCCATCCAGCACTAAAAACATATATATCCTAGATCTTGAAGCAGGGCTCCTAAAAATCCTCAGTAAGTTGTTGGGGGTTTGTAAGGCTAAACTTAACAAGGCCAAAGCAAATTGTGATGGAAATTATATTAAGATAGATGATTTGTTAACATGGTTTGCAGCCTAATCCAGCTACCATGAAAAGCAAGCCTTATTTTATGTAGATTTTGAGGCATGGAAATAACATTGCATTTATGCATCCATCTTAATGGCATTTAGAACAATATTATTTTTGAATGGAATTTTTCATATCCACTTCAGGGTTGTAGAAATAGTGATCTAATTTCTGGAAAGAAGGTCCTACATCCCCACACTTCTCACTGAGCAAATCAAATCACTTAATTACTTAAACAAGAGAAGACGTAGGGATTTAAAAACCAACATGGCATTGATTATGACATGGTTTGTTAGCTACATGTGATGCTCCGGGCTAGACTTCGCTTAAGGGTCATTTGCACAATAGATTGACCTTATTGATTCTTTGCCTCCAAAATCACATTACTAGAGGGTATTCCTACTTACTGTTGGATTGATGTCTTATAAGACTTTTATGTTGAGGACATATTATGGGTAGCCAAATGGAACTCTTGTACTAGGATGGTGCGTGCTTGCAAAAATTACAAGGTAGTTCCCTTGATTGGATTTAACTCGTGCACTAGTTACTACCTAGCTGCTCTAATTTGTCAACCAGGACCTATTCAAGATATAGTCCATAAACCTTCACTCGAGCTTGTCATGCTTAATTTCCATAATCCTCACATGATGGTAGTTGATAAGGTAGCTAAACTATCAGAGGTCAAAACCTTATTGGCAACTTAAATAGTAATCTCTACTATTGACATGGGGAGTCTAAGAGGAGAAGTAGGTCAATATTAGGCAGCCAAATAGTACATTTTTCACCAACACAAAAAAAGGGTGAAAAACCTCTAGCCGTACTCCAACCTGCACTAGTAAACACTACTCTTGAAATGAGGACATATATGGAAGAAGTGTAAGCACAAATGCAATTCCATATAGAAAACATGGAAAGGAAGGGGGACATTTGGAAGAATTTAATGTGAAGAATCCAACTAACGGGTTAAGCTTTGGAAGCCCAACCGAGAAAGGCAGGCAAAAGATCAAGGAACTAGAAGCTCCTACAAAAGGGAGAGTAGAAATAGGATCATGTCATCACAAGAAGAGGACTTAGATTTTAGAAGTTTTCGTAATTTTTTCTTTTTTTTCAAACAATGTAATCAAACTCCAAAGTTGCAGTATTAATAAAATTTTTGTTTTGTCACATTATGGATTATTCACTTACCCCATATCTACACCCACTTGACATATACATTCATTTTCAAAAAAAAAAAAAAAAATCTTTAACAAGTTTCGAGTGTTGATCCGAGTCCCAGATTCTAAGATAGTGCCTAAACAATTAAACCCCATAAGAAGTCCATATAACACTCATTCCAAAGCCAAGATGTCAAGCAACAACAACAACAATGCCAATGACAATGCTGCTAATAGGGAGATGGTTTCATTAAAGTAAACAATGTAGAACCTCAATGATCAAGTTAAGTTTCTGGTAGAAAGTTTTACTCTCCTTTGCTCTACTTAACCGATTCAAGAAGGCCATTCAAGGGGCTAAAAGGGAAAAAGTAGTTAAAATCTCACCCCTTGAAAAATGAGGAAATCAACTCTAGGTTCAATCTAACATTTGATGTTAAACCAAAATCAAGAGTTCAAACCTCATAACATCTTGAAAATCTATAAAGGTAGATAGAGGAAAGATAGAAAGAGATGAAAAGAAAGCTTTTCCAATAGTTTGTTGACAAAATAGGAACTTTGGAGGGACTAGATGGATACGAGCTGATTGGCATCATCGACTTAATAGTTTTTGATGCCATTGCTTATCTTGAGAAATTTAAGGTACCCTAGTTTGAGAAGTACAATGGCACTAGATGCTTGAAGATGTACACTGCACTGTATGTCTAAAAAATGGGAAAATATGTACAGTACGGCCAATTAATGGTGTAGACTTTCTAAAACAGTTTCACTGGACCTATCCTAGCTTGGTATGCACAATTGAATCTTAGTCAAATCAGCACTTGGGAAAGGTTAGCTCAAGCATTCTATGAGAAAGACAAATTTAACATTGAAGGGGACTAAGATTTAGATGTCTTAGCTTAAGGGGACAAGCCATATCTTACTTGCCCTATATAGTACCCTTAATCATTTTTGAAATTTCTAATGAGAGATACAGGTTAAGAATCTATGGCCCCAACTTCAAATGTAAATACCATATGGGGTAGGTAAGACATTCCATAGATAGGTGCTGGAGACTCAAAAATAAAATCTAAGATTTGTTTGATGCTGGAGTAGTGTAGTTAAATTTCATTGAGCTACTTATTCTTAATGTTAACAACAACCCACTTCCCAATCATAGCCTTGCCACCAACATAATCACTTTGGAAGCACTTGAACTAGAGATTGATTTAGAAAAGTTACCAATAGAACAAGTAGCATGGAACTTGCAATAAGCAGACTTTTTACTATCAATCAACCTAAATAATAGGGCACAAGCTAAGTCAGCCATTTGTTAATTATTATTGGAAAGTAAGATCCAAACATCTTATATTTGAAAAATGCTGATTTCCAAGCTTTACAAGTCAAAAACCCAAAAGGAGTTAAGGAAAAGATAGTATGCAGGTGATCCCACGATTAGTTTATTAGGGCAATATTAAGGGAAGTTTGATTATTTTGTTAACTATTCTATCTAACTACTAATCCATAAAGAACTTACCCCAAGTTGTTGGGGTTCAGATTTCGAAGAAGAAGACAACCCCCCAGATTGAGAAAGATAATGATCAAAAGGTTAACATGATAGGACCTGATTTCAAATTAGTGATCCTAAGATGTTACAAAGAATCTAAACAAGAGAAAAAAGTCCCAAAAGTTAAGAAATATACTTTCCATGTTCTCTTGGCACCTAAAAACTATGAAGCTACCTAATTAAATTATGCAATGGTTAATCAAGAGAGACCCTCAAGTTCTATTGTTAAAGGAATCATTTGGTCAAGAAGGGTCTATAGCCCTGAAGAAGAGCTCATGAAAAAACTTAATACTAGTGAATCAAGCAACAAAGTTATAAAGTTGGTAGCAGAAGAAGAAAAGGGGTCGTCTGGCTCTTTCAAAGATGATTAAGTGTAGTGAGTATAAAATCATGGACTAATTATTAAAAACATCAACCTAAATCTCCCTTATGGGTCTTCTACTCTCTTTTGAGCCTCACAAAGAAGCCTTATTTAGAACTTTAAGGGAAGTTAAAGTGTTACAAGGAATGTCTACTGAAAAATTGGGACACATTGTCAATTCCAATTTTGCTATTGATTAGATATCCTTTTGAACAGAAGAATTAGAGGAATAAGGTAATCAACATACCAAACCACTTTTCATAGTAGTGAAGTGCAACAACATGATTATCTCTTGAATCCTCATTGATAATGGGTTTTCCCTCAACGTATGCGCTTTAACTACTTTTAACCTGTTAGGTGTTGATACAACTAATATCAAACTAGGTTCTACCATAGTAAGGGCTTTTGATGGTTCAAGGAGGGAAATTGTGGGGGAAATCGACTTAATGGTGGAAATCGACCCATAGTTAATTGGAATCTCCCTTTAAGTCTTGGACATATTGAGGTCCTTCAACTTACTTCTTGGAAGGCCTTGGATCTATGCAACGTAGGTCATTCCTTATAACTTCTACTAAAAGGTCAAATTCATTTCCAATGGTTAGATTGTCACTATTTTATGCGAACAGATTACGTTATTTATAAAGAAAAAACCACACCCTACATAGAAGAAGAAGAACCTAGATGATCTTAGCCTCAAATATTTGACGAGGTATGTATGATTACTAGTTCTGAGACACATGGATACAAAAAGGTGCAACTTAAAGAAGGTCAAACAAGGACATTTGGTCTTAGATATGTCCCTACTCCAAAAGAAGAATTTTAGATGAGGTTTAGGCAAGGGAAAAGGGGAGACAAATTGTACGATGCCCCAATGAATTTTCCACCAATCCAAATAACACTCACCCATCCAACAAATGCTGAGATGTCGGTATCTGTAAATGAAGGCAACTTTAACAAGCTCACAAACAACAAGCAGCAAGAATCAATGGGCATATCTCATAGCTCCCAATCACTCTAAAATTGATTCTCTTTTTCTTTAAATATCAATAAGTCTGCTTTAAAGTAAGGGTAACCATGGTTTAATATTTGTTGAGTTTTTATGTATTTTTCATTTAATAGATGTAACCCACATAAATAAAATCAATAAAATCTCAATGCATTTTCTCAATATCATTCCATCTCTTTCCTTCTACTTATTCATTTTTTCTTACACATTTATCTAGATCCAATGATGAAAATCAAGGATATATCATGCACATAGAGGGTAAAAATATTGATATCACCTCTAACCATACTAGGTTAGTTGTCGGGGATGATATTGATCACCACGAAGTGATTCAAGAGAACTGGAAAAGATATGAATAAGGTAGGATTTCCATTGATGAGTTAATTGAAATAGTCAATCTGGAAAATGAGAATAACCCTAGGAATCTTAAGGTTGGGTGGAATCTTAATGATGAACAAAAAGGAAAGTTAACAAAACTATTATCTAAATACCTTAATGTATTCACATGGTCTTATGAAAATATGCCAGGATTTGACCCATAAATCGTAGTTCATAAGCTACACACACGTGAAGACATCAAACTCAAGAAACAAAAATTAAGATGATTTTTGCCTAATATTTTATTGAAAATCAAGAAAAAAGTCAAGAAATTGTTGGATGTTAGGTTTATTGAGGTATCAAAATATCTTGAATGGGTAGCTAACATAGTCCTTATGATAAAGAAGAATGGGACGTTAGTGTATGCGTAGATTTTTGAGACTTTAACCAAGCAATACCAAAAGATAATTTCCCTTTACCTCACATGGATGTCTTGATAGATAATACAACTGGAAACCATCTTTTCTTATTCATGAATGGTTTTTTAGGATATAACCAAATCAAGATGTTAGAAAGAAAAAAAGAAAAGATCAAAATAACCTTCATCACAACCTAGGGCACCATTTGTTACAAAGTTATGTCCTTTGATCATAAAAATACCGGGGCAACATATCGAAGAGCGATGGTCACATTATTTCATGTCATGATGCACCAAGAAATTGCGGTGTATGTTGATGACATGATCACTAAATCCAAAGAAGGGGAAGACCATATGGACACTCTAAGAAAGTTGTTTGAGCAATTAAGGAAATACCAACTGAAACTTAACCTAAAGAAATGCACTTTCGGAGTTACCTTTGGGAAATTACTAGATTTTATGATCAATCAAAAGGGCATCGAGGTGAACCCAGATAAGGTTAAAGAAATACTAGAAACGTCACTTCTATGCACACTTAAAGAGGTTGGAGGACTATTAGGGTGTTTGAATTACATTACTTGGTTCATTTCACAGCCCATAGATAAATGCTGCCCTTTGTTCAAACTACTAAAGAAAAATGCTACCATAGAGTGGAATAAAGAATGTGAAGGAGCTTTCATGGAAATTAAACAATATGTCATGAATTCTCCTGTATTAGTGAGTCCTAAACTTGGTAAGCCATTATTCTTGTTCCTGACAATACTACTTGAATCTATGGGGTGTATGCTTGGCCAGAAGGATAACAAGGGAAGAGAGCAAGTCATTTACTACCTAGGTAAAAAATTTACTAAAGGGGAATAAAAATACTTGGAAGTAGAAATGATGTGTTGTGCATTAGTTTGGGTTATGCATTGACTTAGGTAGTATACACTCTACTATTCAGTTGAATTATTAACAAGACATGATCCCTTGAAGTATATGGCAAACAAACTAACCTTAATTGGTAGGATTTCTAAATGGCAAATGTTATTATCTCAGTTTGACACTTCTTATATGAACCAAAATTCAGTTAAAGGCCAAGCTATAGTAGATCAATTGGCTAAGCACCCACTTGAAGGAACTTCCCAAGAACCATAAACACAATATTCCCATATGAAGATATATTGGTGGCTAAAAGTGATTCTAGCTTTGAAACATAAAAGATTCTCAAATGAAAGTTGTACTTTGATGGAGCTACTACTGTATTTAGCTATGGAATAGGGGTAGTGCTAGTCTCACTTGAAGGTAACCGGTTCCCTATAGCAACAAGGCTTATATTCCCATATACTAATAACTTTGTAGAATATGAAGCATGCATTCTAAGTCTCAAAATGGCCTTAGATATGGGAATTCCTCACTCATTATTTGTCAAACTTGAGGAGGATATAAGACAAAATATCCAAAATTGGTACCTTATCACTAGCACTTGTTAGGATTAATAGGGAAGTTTGAAGAAATCATGTTCACATATATATCGAGGATGTAAAATTAGTTTGTTGATGCCTTGGCTCCATTAGCATCTTTAACCCAAATATTAGAAGGGAAATCCAACCTTTCAAAATAGAGAGTGAAGTTAAACTTGCTTTTTGCTTAGCTGTTAAAGGAACACAAGACGATAAGTCTTGGTATCATGATGTCAAGATCCTACTTCTAGAAGGCAGGTATTTAGAAAAGGCTTATAGGAAAGACAAAAAATGCTCAAAAGATTAGCAAGTCATTTCCTGCTAAGTGGGTTCACGTTATATAGGTGATCATTTAATAGCACACTATTGAGATGTGTAGAAAAGGAAGAAACAAACACCCTTATGAAAGAGCTACATGAGGGAATATGTGGTCTTCACTTGAATGGCTACATGTCGGCCAATAAAATCATGAGATTGGGTTGTTACTGGTTGACTATGAAAGTTGACTGCATTAAGCATGTGAGGCATTGTCATCTATGTCAAATTTATGCCAATAAAATGAATGCCTCTCCTCGAGAACTTCATACAATTTCTTCACCGTGGCCATTCTTTGTGTGGGGTCTAGATATAATTGAATCAATTAACCTAAAAGCATTTAATGGTCATCGGTTCATATAGGTGGTAATCGACTATTTTACCAAATGGGTCGAAGCTTCATTATATACCAATGTTACCAAAGGAAAAGTGGTCAAATTCATCAAAAGGGACATTATTGCTCGATATAGATCTCTTGAGTCAATTATTATGGCTAATGGCATGAACCTAAAAAATAAGCTCATGACGAAATTATGCCAACATTTTGGGATCAATCACAAGAATTTCACTCTATATCAACCATAAATGAATTGGGCTGTAGAAGCAGCCAATAAAAATATCAAATGAATAACTGAAAAGATAGCTGTTACTTATAAAGACTGGAATGAGATGTTATCATTTGCACTCATGGCCTATTGGATCTCCATTAGAACATCAACAAGAGCTATATCTTACTCTTCGGTATATGGCATTAAAGCAGTATTACCGGTTGAAGTTGAGATTCCATTGCTTAGAGTGTTATCAGAAACTCAACTGGTTGAAGCTGATTAGGTGAAAAAGCAAGTTAACCAATTGATCTTAATTAATGAAAAGAAGTTAGCAGTATTATGTCATGTCCAATGTTACTAACAAAGAATGGCTAGAGCCTTTAATAAAAGAGTGCGACTTTGAAGTTTCTAGGAAGGTGGATGGTCCAGATTTGAAGGACTCTATAAATTCTAATGCAATTAAAATGTACTATCTTTGATGAATTAATGGAACATTGCCTAAGTTTATTGAAAATATTGGCAATCATTAGTCTCTTTATGGTCTAATTTTTACCATATATGCGTAAAGTTGATTTCCCTGATGGTCATTGGCATTGGATTGATCATCTCTTACCTCATCAATAAGTTTCTTCCTCCTTTACTCTTGTTTTGCCTTATACACTCGAACACAATGGAAGCTATGAGGAATAAAATAATGATGAATGATAAAAACTCTTTGAATACTCCATCATGGTTTCACCTTTTTCGAAAGGGAGCTGTATTTACTATTTTAGATTAGAGTCACAAATAAAGGGAGTGGAGATATATTTGAGCAAAATGAGTTTAAAGGGTTAGGATTTTGGAATAAAAGTGAATCTCCATCTCACATAAGCATGGTTCATCCAACAAGGAAAGAGTTGATTCAAGATGGAGGCAAATAAACGGGTACTTTGAACCTCAAGAAGAGGGTTCATTATTTAGGTGCTATCTGCAAAACCAAGTAAGATTCTTCACTATTGAAATACGTCATGCATCATGCATGGGTAGTAAAATTTAGATATGCCTTAGGTTAGTTAACCTACAAGGGAACTTTCCTAAAAAGTCACTTTTTCTAATTACTAGTCCATGTAGGATAGCCTCTATGGGCACTTTCCTAAAATATCATCTTCTAGAGTTGCTAGCATGTAGGGATGCTTTCTAGTGTAGGATAGTTAACTTAGATGGGTACTTCTTGAAACATCATCTTTTAGGGTTGCTAGTCTGTAATAGACACTTTCCTATATAAAATAGTCAGCTTGTAGGGCATTGTCCTAAAATTCATCTTTTCAGGGTTGGTAATCTATAATAGACGCTTTCCTATATAGGATAGTTAACTTACATAGGAACTTTTTTAAAATTCATCTTTTAAGGTTGCTAGTCTGTGGATATGCTTCCCTTTATTAGGTTAGTCACCTTTTAGGGGTACTTTCTTATAACTTTCTTTTAAGGTTGCTAGTTTGTAGAGATGCTTCCTAATGTAAGATAGTTAGCTCAAATAGGTACTTTCCTAAAAATTCATCTTTTAGGGTTGCTAGTCTGGGGAGATGCTTCCCCATTGTATGTTAGTTGCCCCATAGGGGCACTTTCCTTTTAGGGTTGTTAGTTTGTAAAAATGTTTGTCACTCTAGATCTACTAATTCACATGGGTGTTCTCTTACAAGATCATCCTTCTAAGATAGCTAGGCATTCTTAGTATTGGTTAGTTACCCTATAAGGCACTATCGTAAACATCTCTTGTTAGCTTGCTAGTTCATTCAAATATTTCTTACATTTGGTTAGACAGCTCACTCGAGTATACCTTTTAGGAAAAAAGGGTGTATCGCTTTAGTCTTTGTGGTAAAGTTTTTCTCAAACTTCACTCTAAAGAGGAGTAGCTGTAGACACCCATTTTTGCTCCTCTTAGTTTTTTCTTATTAGTTTATTTTTTTATTTACTTCTTTTAATTAAAAAAAACTAGAATAAATGCAATTTGTTTGCATTACAAGACTAAGGAACAAGCTAATAACCTCATTAGAAAACATACACATGCATTTCATGAGACTAGGGTTCGATTCTCCCAGCGTGCAGATGCATACAAAATTTTTCCAGAATAAAAGATGTAGGTCAAAATTAGAATAAATGCAATTTGTTTGCATTATAAGACTGAGATACAGGCTAATGGCTTGTTAAAAAACATACACGCACAACACATAGGAGACTTGAGATCGATCCCCCCAACGTTCAGGTGAGTAATATATATATATATATATTAAGAACAAAAGATGTGGGTTGAACCCACAATTTTGGCTTCTTCTACCTCTGGCAAAATGGCGAGCTTCAATGCGAAACTTCATTCCCAAGTAGCTAGCTTTCCTTTTGTTTTTGGCCATATTTTTTTCGCAAACTTGCGAAATTAATGGTAAAATTAAAAAAGATTACATGGCCTTATGTAGATTCAAACCAAAAACAAGTCCAAATACATTACCATCCATGGACGAATTTGCACTCGAAAATGAAGGAAAGAGAGATCATGCGAATCATGCTCAAGCAAGGTAGAATCGAGTGTAGACTAAAGACCACCATTTTGGAAGCTTCAATGCTCGATTTTTGGTAAGAATCAATGTAAAGAGGGCAATTCTCGATTGTAATTCATACACAATCGAATCAAACCCAAGAAATTCCCTAGCTAAATCTCAAAATTCAATCCATAAGTTAATGGATAAGGGAATCTTCCATCTTTGATGCAAGCTCCTATAGTATAAATAGGAGACTCGAGTAAGCCTTCTGAACACAAACAGAGGATAGAAAACCACCCATTCCCACTTTTATAAAGATTTCGAAGGTTTCTTTCTCTAAGCTTTCGATTTCTCTCTTTAGCTCGACTAAGCACTTCCACAACAGCAAACTCGAGGTTGCATACATCGAGGGTTCCTACTACCTTCATAGTCCCATCCGCCACTTCGAGCTACTCAAAACCAACTCCATTAAGCCTATCGCTAATGACTAAAGCCTTGATTCACTATCCACCATGGAGCTCGAGTTGTAATGACACTAGTAGTTGTGCTATCCTTCGTTGAGTTCTCCTGATACACTTTGCTGTTGTGACAAGCTGTGTGGGAAGTTGTTCGAAGATTGGAAGTCCCAATTATCTACTGTTCCAATCACCTTGTTCGAACGCAGATTTGACCCGACTTAAAGTAATCCGAATCTGACTCAAGTTCGAAATCCTAAGTGAGTTTACTGTCTAGATTTTTTTCTTTTATTTTATTTATGTTATTATTTTCCGTTATTTCCTTTTAAATATTTAAATAATCTCTTATTACATATATATGCGTATTTTTTTTATAAAATATTTTTCAAACCCTTTGTTTTAAAGTTTATCCTTTTTTTTTAACAAGACATTTTGGCTTTTTATAAAAAAATAAAAAAATTTATTGTTTTGATATTTTAACTTTTATAAAAAAAAAACTTTGTTTTTAAGACATTTTAGTTTATTTTATTTTATTTTTTAAGAAAAATTTAAAGATATTTTAGCATTTATCAAAATTAAAAAAATATATTTTTAAAACATTTTAGTATATATATATTAAATTCAAAAGATATTTTAGCTTTTATAAAATTAACAAAAATTAGAAAGATAATGATGCAAACTACGATTGATTTGATCCTGTATAACGCATAGGGATCAATGGGACGACTTCAACAACGTAACAATTTCTTTTTACATAATTTTTTTCTCTTCTGTTAAATATTTTGAAAAATAAAATTTAAATTTGGAAGGTTAAAATGGTAATCATAATGTTAAAAAAAAAAAGTTCCCAAATACAAAATCTCTGGTTTTCTATATATATATACATATATATATATATATATATATTATAAAATTAGTGACTAAGTTAGAATTAATAACACTCTATTAATTCTAACTTGAATTTTTTTTTTTTTGGATCATGATTGGGTGGCAACTCCTATTTTCAAAAGATTTGTTTTTTCTTTTTATAATCTTAGTTGAAGGTTTACACTAAATAAGTATAAGGTTTAGTGTAAATCAAATTAGAAAAAAGAAATGGAAAAATTAGGCTTGACAGGATTGGAGGAAGAGAGGGAACAGGTACATGAGTTGTTGATAATCGTACATATGTTAAGACACTATAGGATTTTAAACATGTATTTATATATTTAGTTATTTTCTTTTATTGGGCCAGTGTCGAATATCCTTTTCAAATACCAAATTAATGATTGATGGAAATCCTTGGGCCTGCATTATTTGGTTTTATGGACGTGTTGTCAATTTAAAAGGAGAATATTTGGGCCGGCCTTTCGCTGTAAATTGGAACCACCCACCTTGACATATGTTTTTAGTTTTTTTCCTTATCCGACTTTTCCTCTATTATATATAGTTTTACCTCCATTATACTATTGCCTTAGCAAATTATATTTCCTCTTATAATATGAAGACATTAGGAGTATGCTGATAGAAAATTTTCGATATAATTTATGTTTGAGTTTTTTTTTTTTTCATCTTGAATTAAAGATGCTTCCATAACAAATATAGTGAGACATGATTAGGTCGTTGCAATCAATTTTGTGGATAAGCATGTTATGGAATCAATCTATGGTTCCATTATGGTTTTGGTGAAACTAATGCGACTGATTGGACTGGTGTCTATGGAAGGGTTTTCATATATCTATTTGCTCATGAAGATTTTGAAAGATTAGCTATTGTAATTAGGTCATGATAGATAGAGAAAGATGTGTTGACAGATATGTTACTTTAATTTAAAGCAAGATCTGTGCAATTAATGCAAACCAACTTTATTAAAAGGAATAGTTGCAATAAGCTTAGCAATGGGGCTACCAAGGCATTTATAAAAAAGGAATAGTTGCTATAAGACTCCCTATGGGGCTACCAAGGCATTTAGCACTCTCTTTCTCTCTCTCTCTATAGCCTCGAACACCAAAAGCATTCTTGTACCTCTCATAATTTTTGGAAGTGTATATATATTTTAAAACCATTTCAAAATTTTAAAAGCATCGCTAATTATGATTTTTTAGTAATGATTATAAAGTTTTTATAACAATTGTATTTTTTTTAAATTATAGGGATGTGCAATCATGCAAGCAATAGCTTTGGAATGTATCTATAATTATCCTTACCTTTTTATCTTAACATTCTTGCAAGGAGAGGGGGATTATACTAACTTTGTATTGAAAATGAGAGAAATTTGCAAGTTTTAAAAAAGAGATATCGGAACTCAAATGGAGGTTTTATCCTTTTTACAAATACTAATAATATTATAATAATATAAGTAATCAAAGTTAATGTTAATAATTATAAATAGTAGTTACCTAGATTACAAGTGAATAAATTAATAATTAAATGATTAAGAATAATGGACAAATACTAATAATACTTATATGATTAGTTGAATAATAATTAATCATAATAAGTAGAATTGTAAGAATACAAATAAATAACTAGTAAAAAAAATTCATTGCAAACGAAAAGAAGTTCCTTTATGATATTAATGAATTAGTTAATTGACAATAATATTTACATAGCAATTGATAAATGTTATCATAGCCATAATAGCTATTAGCTCATAATTGATAATAACTATATTTAAAAGGTAATATAAGTTTCTATATTATTTTATTAATTAATTACAAAATAATAATTAATACTTCAATAGATTATTGCTTAGCTATAGTTAAGGGTGCAAATATACCTCCATTTTCTTACTCTTATGCATTAAACCCTTTTATGTTTAACAATGTTCTTTTTAAACCCTAAATATTTAAAAGAAGTGCAGTTAGATACTAGTTTACTTTTTTTTTTCCTTGGTGAAAATAGTTAAAAAAAACACTAAAAATAAATAGATAAATAAAACATGGGCAAATTAGTCACATAAGACTCTAGGTGCACTTTTCTTATAGATTTAGGTATTTGAATGCAAATTTTTAAAATAAGCGAGTTAAGTGTATAACTAAACACAAAGTATTGGCAATATATCCTATAATTAATTTATTAATTCTAATTATTGTTAATTAGTTATTTAATTAATAATATATATCTTTTACTAAACATATAATTAGAAGCTATGTATATTTTTAAGTAAATCTTTTAAGTGAGCTATGGTATTGTATTATTCTCTGTTCTATTATCTATAGATTCATATTGACAAAACTCTAAAAATGTTTTAGCTATTCAAACAAATAAAGAAATGAATCATATTCCTCATAATAACTATTCATTGGCCCTTTGTGAGTCAAATGACAACTTAAGGATAGCCCATAGCTTTATTACAATTATAGGTGTAAATAAACCAAATCCGAGTTAAACTCTCTTAGGCTTGATCTTGACTTGAAAATTTAAAGGTCAAGTTTGATTGAACTTAAATCTTTGAGCTCAAACATGACTTGAAGTGCTATTGAAACAAGTTTGAGCTTAACTTGACTAAGTTCATTTAGTCTCAATTATTTAGAAAATTTTATGTTCATTTTAATCAAACAAATATCAAAGCTTGAATAGGGTTTGAATTTGAAGAAAAATCGATATATCCTTGATAATGAGCCATTCTCGCCCCTTGGGTGCTTGGCCTAGCTGATTTGAAATTATTGGGCTTCAAGGGAACGTGGGCTTGTAAAACAAAAATACATAAGCTATTGGTTGATGCAAAAGATAATTATGATATTACCACTTTGATACTTAAGTTAATAAAGCATATAAGAATTCATGATGATAACGTTTAAAGAGAGAGAGTGAGGGAG
This sequence comes from Laguncularia racemosa, assembly GCA_037954665.1. NCBI lineage: Eukaryota > Viridiplantae > Streptophyta > Magnoliopsida > Myrtales > Combretaceae > Laguncularia > Laguncularia racemosa. The sequence goes on along the minus strand of JBBMOL010000025.1, from coordinate 5,296,340 downwards.
TGGTGTGTTTGACTTACTATCCCCTTGTGAATGATGTCTTCAAAATATATAGGCCTTTCGTGGAATGGGTAGCTAATTAAGCTTCTCTCATCCCTCTCATCCTATATGCATTGAGTACTCATAGGTGCATTTAATGCTTGGCGAGCACAACAAGCATTGAGGCCACTCATTGGTTAAGGCTTTGTCCAAATGTAATGTCTGTTGTAGGGTAGCTACCTTCTAGATGTTGGGAAGGGTGCAAGTTGGACCATAACTCTTAGGCTAAGGTGAGGTGGACATTTTGGTGGGCTTTAAGTCCATTGAAAGTTGCCTATCAATAATACTTAAACTTGATTTGATCTTAACTAGGTTTATAAGCCCATTAAACCAAATATGTGTAAGCTCGAGCTTAGTTCGATAAACTAATCAAGTAGTTCAAGGTAGAGCTTTGCATGACAATGATTATATTGAAATCGACCTAATGGTTGAAACAAGCTTGAGTAGCTTTTGAGCTAGTGTGATTCATTTACACCCTTATCAACAATAGTTGTCTGATGGTAGCTAATGTTCAAATCAACATACAACTAATAAGTATTTTATCTACTTGTACCAAAAATTACTAGTTAATATTGTTTTAATATTCACTAACTTTTATAAACTACCATCACCTCTTTTTCTATAATTCATGTAGAAATTAAAATTCTCCTTTTCTTTTTCCTTGCTTGCTCGGGTCTCACATCAATAATGAATAATCATCTTTTTTTTTTAAAAAAAAAAATTCAAGGTGACAAACCGAGAATATGATATTACGGAATTCAATTGTTAATACCAAATCAGATATAGACATACAATAAAGAAGAAAAAAATATGAAAAAGAAAATCCATTTGTAGAATTTTGAAGTTCGAACATCTATTGGATTTTTTTTTATATATAAATAATCCCGTTCTTAGTCATCTAGACCATACAAAGGCAAAAAATTAGAAGTGAAAATATTTGGATGACTTCAATGTAGAATAGAGAAATGGTCACTTTTAACTCAAAACCAAGAAAACGAGCCAAACGAAACTAAAACAAACTGAATTGCTCTTTTTCTTTTCTTTTCTTTTCTTTTTTTTTTTTTTGTAATTTTTGGTTTTTTTGTTTATGTTTTTTCCAAACAAGAAAAAACCAAATCAAACTGTACCAAAAAATTATGTTATATATATATATGTTATGTATGTATGCATTTCCATAATCACAACATAAACAAGAAATATGAATACATTTATGATACAAAAATTTATGAATATACATTTATTTATATCTAAAATAATATGAAATACGACAACATAAAATAAGTATTATTATATACATATGCAGGATACAACTATATTTATATGATACAATATATTATATAAAATTACATAGGGCATATAACATTTATAAATAGAAATACGTATGTAACACATAACTATATAAGATATATAAACATAATGATAAAACATATGTCTACATAATCCTATAATACAAATGTAAAAGCATGAATATACATAAGTACATATAATATCACATTTAATTATATACCTTGTATAATATCAAATTTTATTATTGTATATTATTTGTATAACTAATGGTATATGTATTAATTATTTACAAATATAAATATTTTGCATATTTTTTAAAAAAATGTACTACACATTAGAAGATGTAGATAAGAATATATTAAAATAATTTATTATTGCTTGCTATTTGATACAACGAAAAAGTAAACCAAATAAAATCTAAAAATTTGGTTTGATTTATTTTAGTTTGGTTTTGATTTTAAAATAGTTTAAAATGAAAAGTTTGATTTAATTCAAATGAAACTGAATAGGATCATGTACGCTTGGTATAGCATACCAAGGTATGAGGAAATGGTGCTGGAAAATATCTTCAGTTCTATATGTATGTATAAAATCTAAAAATCTATAAAACTAAAAAGAGAAAAAAATATAATTTACCGGACAAAATAAAAAGTAAGTAAAGGATTAGAACAAAAACAAAAGTTATTAGGAGAAAAGACTGCTTTGGATGTGGTGTGAACTCCATCTAGGTTATAATTCAAATCCAAATCTATTGTTTCGGAAAAAGCAAATAATAATAATAAAGCACTACAAATATTATCGATACCTATAAATTGAACATCTAGGTATTTGGGGGAAAAGAAAAGAGAGAACATATAGGTAGGTAATAAATGGACACTGTGACAAGTCAATGATTTGACCATTTAGGGATAGAGATGCCATTATTCTCTTTATTCAATTAATCAAACCTTTTTCTACGCTCAGCCAAAAGATGGGATAATTCTGGTCTCCCGTCCTAATAGTATGTCACCATCCAAATGTGCTACACCTGGATGTAATAACGAAAAATGCATTCAAACTAAGAATCATTATATGCTTTCATGCTTATATTGTCACAAGATGCATCACGGCAATTAACGTTTCCAAAAGTAAACATCAATCCAAAGCGGTGATGACGATAAATATGATAGTCTTTTATTAAAATTTATAAAATTAATAGAATCATGTAAAATTAAATAAAATTAATAATTTATAAAATCATATATATATAAATCATTTGTTTGGAAAAATACGTTGGGTATTTCCTCTTATTCCTTCTTAAAATAAGATGCTTGACGAAATGGATATCCTATGGAATACCTATTCTATGATAAAACTTCCTGCATTTACATAGAATGAACATCCACTAGTAGGGTGCGTGGAATCAATCGATGAAAAACATCAGTGACTTTAATAATTCAAAACCTTTGATGATTTATGTGAAAGACAGAGGATGAGAGCAAGTGGCCTTTGAAGATGTACGAGGAAGACGAGAATGGTAGATTATGAGGGTATAGATTACTTGTTCCCAATGTATCCCTTACTAAGATGAGTTTGACTAAAGTTCTAATAGTATTCGCATCCATTTACAAGGTTTATGTACATTAAATAGATGCCAGAACAATTTTTAAATGGCGAATTCAATGAAGAAGTGTATATCGAACTAACGGATGGTTTTATTCTACTAAAAAATGAAAAATGTTTGTAAAGTTGTTAAATTATTGTATGAATTGAAAAAAGCTACTATACAATGGCATGAGAAGTCTGACAAGGCAATATGAACAAATTGGTGTTGAACATAATAACGCTAATAAGTCAATCCTAATTTTACAGAAAATTAGTTTGTGATAACTTGTTTATATATAGATGATCTTCTAATATTTGCAATGAACTCAAGATGAGTTAGGGAAAACAAAGATTATTTAACCTTCAAATTTAAGAAAAACTGTTTGAATGAGGTAGATATGATGTTACGTATTGGGCTTCCTAAACATGGTGGGAGCTAGTCTTGAGTAAATTTCATTTTGTTAAGAAGATTTTAAATATTTAGGCTTCAAAAAGTATACTAATCGTTATATGATTTGGATGCAATGTTGATGAAGAATTGGATAGAGTGATAGTACCATTGAAATATGCTAGCGGAATGAGAAGATTAATTTGTTTCTCACATTATGTATTGGACCCAACATTGCATTTTTTTGTGTACAAGTTATCAAAATATACAAGTAAACCAAGTAAATACCACTGAAAAGCAATGACTAGAGTGAAGGAAATTGTGAATTTTAGTTGTTTTATAATGGCTGTAGTAGAAGGTTATTCAGATATTCTTGAATTAATAATGTGGGTAATCATTATTATCGTTTGAGTTAGATTTACATTGTAGGTGTTGAAGCAATCAATTTGATTTAAAAGGCACAAACTAGTGCATCACATTTAACTATGGAGGCTGAATTCATAGTCATAGTAGCTATTGCAAAGAAGTGAAATGGTTAAGAAACTTATTGTTGTAAGTAAAATTGTGACTACAACCTAAGACAACCATTTTGGTCTTGTGGTTATAGCTAATATACTTTGCCCTGAGCTTTTAATAAAATACATAGTGAAAAATATGTTGTATGTTTGATAAATTTCAAAAGGTTCATTTAATAAGAAAAATGATTTATTGTTTTTGTTATTGCCTCTAATTTACTTAATACAATTTTCTTTATTAATCCTTGCCTTATCTTCAAAAACAAGTCACATATAATATTCTATAAATAGCTTACATGATATACCAAGGCTATATAACATTCCATCACTTTCATTCTTAATATTGGTTATAAACACTTTTCATTTTTGTGTTCTCGATTTCCTACTCTATGAGTGCACACAAAGCAAATGAACTTTGAATTATAACGTGTGGATTTGTTTGAACTGAGATAATTGAGAAAAATAAATTACTATAGTTAATTATATAGCTTTGTATCTACTAAACAAATTATTTTTAGAATGGAGTGAGATTTAGAGCCTTTATCAAATAGCCACATCCCCTATTTATAGAGATGGGGCCAAACCATTTTAGGAAGGGGAATAATGATTTGGAGATCTACTTTAGATTTAGTGGGACACATGTTTTTGACCATAATCTTCCCTTATCTATTGAGCATTCTTCATTTGGGGGTTTAGTTGAACCAATTTGATATGGCTTTGTAGCTTAAGTCCATAAGTGTTTGGACGCCTAAACTTAGCTTTGCTTTTGGTAGCTTGATTCGATCTTAGAGCAAGTTAGTGTAACTCACTAGTATTTGGCCCGAGCTCTAACACTAAGGTTTTTTTCTATGAGAGCTTGGTACGAGACTAGGGAGATTGAACTAGCCCTCTAGAGCTTGGCTTAGGACTTCAGCAGGTCAATTGGGCCTGGGGGTCCAAGTCCAAAATGGCCTATCAATACAAAACTATATGTAAGAAGTGGATAGAGGTTAGAAATTTTTCTTCCTTATAGATATGGATAGATCTTAAGAAGAATTCTACATGTACGAATTTTGGAAAGGATTGTTGACTAGGATTTTGAGATTTGTGTTTTTAAGGTTTTTGGTTTTGTGAATAATTGAAATTGAAAATTTAATTAATGAGACAAAGGTTGCCACAATTACATTAATCTAAATTGAGGATTTTTTTTTTTTGTAATCTAGTTGATAAGTCTATGGACTCTATAATTAGAATAAACAAAAGAATTAAATGCTACAAATCAATAAATTGATAAGTTCGAGGAAAAGGACTAATAAAATTCTCTTTAGCATTTCTTTAATTCAATAGGCTAAGCTATTTGTCAATAATTGAAAAGAAAGAAAGAAAATAAAATACTAAACTTTGATAATTGCAGAGAAGTAGGTGTCAAAAAATAAAAAATAGCATAACTAAAATGTCAATCATCCACAAAGGGCAAAATAGTCATAAAAAAACATAACTAAAATTTTCTAAATAATCTAAAAAAATTTTAAAAAATAATACTGAATGACATTAATAAAATAAAAGGAAATGATTGCAATTCTTGTAGTTAGCACCACCCCCATAATCTTCATGCAGAATCCATGCAAAGTTGATGCTAGACAGATCCTCTCAAGTCACTAAACTAAAATAAGTCTTCTAAATTTGTATATAGGGAATTGATTGCTATTATCACCTTGGTTTAAAAAAGATTTGCTCTTGAATCTTGAAAGTGTATCCTTCAAGGTCAACACCCTCCTTTGTTTGGGTTAAGTCTAACACTTTAACTCTAGGTTTTAATTAGAGAGTAGCTTTTCCTAGTATGTAGTAGTTCCTAAAGGTCAAGGTAAGGTTTTGTATGAAAAATCACCTTCATATGGCATCTTTGTAACACTATGTGATGCTGATGGCCTTTGAAATGCGATTCGTGATATGCATGATCAAATCTATTCATTAAGTTGGATATCGTTAGAGTTCATTTATTAAGGTGATCATTATAATATCTACAAACACTCAACCTTAGAGTACTACTTTACATATTTAACACCCAAGCTTGTTTTAAAAGATTATAGTAGCTTAGCATGTGCAATAACAAATATCCAATCACAAATCATTCTCGAACCACACGCATGCAATTGATTCAAATATATATGCGATAGTGCACTGATTCTACAAACACAATCAATGTAATAGTCATTAGAATACTCACTCAGCTATATTGCTTAGAGGTTTTAATAATCCTTAGGTAGCTTAGAATCAATCTCGAGATCTCTTGATAAGAAAATTAAGTATCATATAAGTATATATATACTAAATTATTCAAATTATCAAGCTAAATTTTCTATATTTCCTATTTATTACTAGTTTCATATTTTGATCATAACTTTTTTGTTTTAACTTCAATTTTCGCATTCTTATATTCAATTTGAAGGTTTTTATAGTTTATTTTCATATAGCGAGGTTAATTTTGGTAGATCAGACGTGCAATTTTGGTTATGGGCTAGAACAATTTTGTTAGTTGGGCTTTTAGGCCCATTAAAGTGTTCATGTTTCCTTTTAGCCCTAAACTTAATGAAATTACTTCTAATCAATTCTTAACCTTAATTAAGATTTTATTTAGTAATTTAATTGGTAAATCTTTGCTGGTTTTTAATTCATGGCCTAAGTAGTGTTTTTATGCCTTTTATTGATTTTGCACATTTCAACTTTAAGCTCTAAAATTTGTACCTAATTAGGATGTTTTGACTCTAATCTTTTTGTAATCATGTTTTATCTTATCTGTTAGCTAAAATTAAAGAAAAATGTCATTGGTTCATGCTCCTTATGCATCAGCTGTAGGGTTTCAATGAGGGAAATCCATGTCTCTTAACTTAATCATTCCTAAATACTTCTAATAATCTTCAAATGCTAGTTAAAAGTGTAGAACACTTGCTAAATCAAAGTTTGAGTCCCTTATCCTTCTTATAGTTAAAAGTGTAGAACACAAGCGGTGTTTGAGGGGAAAATCTTCATGTTTTCTACTCATCATTTCTAAAAATTCTTAATCAACTTCTTGATGTCATTTAAATGGATCAATTATACTTTGAATAAAAAAAATTGTCTCTTACATCTCTTGTATGTTTCAACCGTATAATGAAGGCCTCCTTAAATTATGCTTGTTGATACATTCTTCTTGTTTCATCACTAATATTCCAAGAATTATACCATTTCTTACTTTATTAGCACTTCCTCGAAAGATTATATGTCAAACTTATGATTATAAAAGCTCTTCATACATTCATGTTAGCTATCTATACTAAAGAAAATACTACTAAACAAGCTAACCGTAAGTACATAGATGAATAACCATGATAAAGAAGATTTGTATACTCCTATAGAATGGAGGCTCTCTAATATGTCCAAGTTGCTTTTCTTTCTCTTGTTGTCTTGCTCGTGCTTATGCCCACACTTAGTACAACTCCCACTGCCTTCCAATTGCTCCTTTTATTTCGAGAAATACATGTGCTAGGTTGATGTTGGTTTAGTGGTTTTGATTGAGGGTGAAAATGGAGAAAGGTTAAGGGGGGGTTCTAGTTAAGCTAAGGTGGAAGTGGATGTTAGTTTGTGGGAGTAATTTAATGATGGTGGAGAGTGAAGTAAGGGTTGAATGATGGTGGTCATGTAGTGTGGTGTTGGTGGTGGCATGATGGTAGCTAAGGTGGAAAGGTGGTGATGTTTTTTCTTCCTCAAACTTGAGAGTGTTTTGTGTGTTAGAAATTGAAAATGGAAGAGTAAGAGGGAGAGATGAACTGGTAGTGATTGGGGAAAGGCCTTATGCCCATTTGAATTCTTTTTGTTTCATGCCCTTATAATGTACAATGGATAATTGGGTTGGTAAGATTTTTATCTTATCTAGAAGTTTTTAGCATAATCTTATTTTCCATTTTAGGTAATTTCCTTCCAATGCTTAACAAGTGGCCCTACAACCACCTTACTCTACAAGCCTAGTCTTGTAAATTAAGGATGGCCTTTAGAGTTAGGTTTAATGTCAAATTTTTGTTAAATCATGTCGATTAACATTGTTTGATAATTAGTATCAGTTATTGATACTTATTTTGTGGTTTAGGGTTTTTTTAGGGCATTTTTGCCTTTGGGTTTAAGCTTCCACTTTAGGGTTTTAAAATTGTATTTTAGGGTTTATGAATCAAATTAAGGCTTTTAGTTAGCATTTTGGTGTTTTCAAATTAAATTAGGGCTTCAATTTGTTATTTTAGGGTTTTGGGTTTTTGAATTATTTTTTTAGGGAAATTTTGCCTTTAAGGTTTAGGTTTCAACTTTAGGGTTTCAAATTTGCATTTTAGGTTAATGAACCAAATTAGGTCTTTGAGTTAGCATTTTAGGGTTTTCGAATTGAATTAAGGCTTCAATTTATCATTTTAAGGTTTTAGGTTTTCAAATTATCATTTTGCATTTGGATTTGATTCATGGTTTCACTAGGTGTATTGGGGTTAATTAGGGATAGTCTTTAAAGTTAGGGCTAAATATCCTATTGACTTTTGTGAATATCTCTCGGATATCTCGTAGTGATTTCTATTCAAATTTGAAAAAGTAATAGGGTTTTCACCAATAAACTTTAACAAAAAAATCTTTATGGTCGAACAAGCATAAAGGAGTCACAATACCTACCATACTGTCAATGAGAAATTAGTTCAATGAGTTTAATGGACTTTGTTTACTATAAATGGTTTACTACTACTACTACTATTATTATTATTATAAATATGAAAAAATTTAACAAAACTCACTTGAAAAATGGAAGAAAAAGCCACTTCTTTATGAAAATCTAAAATTAGATTAAAAAGAAAGAAGATCCTATTATGAATAAAAAGAAAAAAAAAAGAAAGGGAAATGAAATCTATGCACCGATTTTTTGTTTTTTATTTTTTGGTGAACTCTATGTATGAAAAGGTGCATTTATAGTAATTTAGAGATACAAATTTTATCCTCATTAACTAACTTTATTGAGCCCCAACCTAAAAGTAGTAAATAACCAAGCCAATAAGCACTAATGAGCCTTTTTCAAACACTTTGTTTAAAAGTTTTTAATTAGTGTTAATATATTATTTATTACTTAGTCTTATTAACCAATACCAATTCTCTTACGTAATTTATTTGGGACTATATTTCACAAGGGGCATCACAATCTTCTCCCATGAAACACATAGGGTATCACAATTACCATGCAAACCCATTAATAGATCATGCAAAAATCATTCTAAATGGTGGAAGATGAAATTTTGAGTACCTTTAATCACCATTAACTTTAGAAGCTACCATTAATGGGACTATAGTAGGATCTGGGTTTCCATTTGCAATCAACTTTCACTCTCCACTTTCTTTAAATCTCCCCTTTTATCAATAGCTTTCACAATTTCTACCTCAACCTTCTAGGAGAATTCATCTGCATTCTAGCAATTCTAATGTCATTCAAACTTTAAGGTATTGATTAGGTAAATGTCACATTTAGTACTTAAATTTTGTCTATTTTTATAATTAATTACTTTAACTTAAAAGTGTTAATTTACTATTACAAACTTTTTAAGGTCATTTATAGTACCTGGATAGGGTAGTTACTTGCAAAAATGAGTAAGTTATAGATAGTTAATTGTAAAAATAGGCAAAGTTCATGTAGTTAATTGCAAAAATAGATAAAGTTCAGATACCAAATATAACATTTACTCATCTTGGTTTGGCCCCTTTTTTATCCTTAACAAGAGAATAGACATCACGATTTATCATATGCTACTCTCTTATCACTTGCTTAGGGATTTCCAAGCAAAATATGAATGTAGTATTGGGTTCTATATTGCATACGATTTCATTTGAATATTTTCTTGTAAATGAAATTGGAACCCTTGCTTGCTTAGTGATTAAGCTAACTCCCCACCATCCTTCCATCGAATATTATATGGATGTGGTTAAATTGTAGTTGGTAATTTGAGTTTGTCTACCATACTTTTAGCAACAATATTAGCACAACTTCAATATTCAATTATAATAACATACATTGCACCATTAACATAGTAGCACTTGGTGTGATATAAACTCTCTAATTGCTCATCTCCATAGGAAATATTAGCCACCGCATTAAACCATATCACTTGAGGCCTTGACAATTTATTACTTCTCATCTAATTATTAAATTTAGGCCTCATATCTTTCAATGGCTCACTATTACCAATGTTTGCTATGACTAACTGTTTTAAAATTCAAACCAAATCCTCTTCTTTAAAAAAAAAAATCAAAATAATAAGAATTTAAAATTATTTTATTAATTTCCTCTTTCTTTAAAAAAACAAATAAAGGAAATTAACTCACTATCATGTCAACATTATGTAGATTGCCATGTCACTGTTTTTTTTCTACATCAGTAGGAATTCGTACATCAACCTTAGACTCATTAACACGGTTCTATCTTCTTCCTTCCTCTCACATTATAGTCGCACAACTCTTAACATGCCCACTCTTTGACCAAAACAATTTTTGGTGAACACATCACTGTCAACACACTCATGCCAAAAGATTTTGGTGACCTCTACAACATGACAACCACCTTTAGTGACCTACCTTAAAATTCAACAACACTCGCACACTAACAAAACCGTTGATCCACAAACTCTGATAACCAACAAAATCTTCATTGATCTTGTGACACTAATGAGTAAACACTATGACACAATCTCAAACCACCTACACATGATCACCACACTATACTATCATAACTCATATAATAGCTACTATCCACACACATGCATCCACCACTCAAATCCAGTGCCTCCAACCATGGCTAAACACCACCAGACGTGGGTCTTCACATTAGTACTATTGGTCACTACACTCATTGCTACAACTAATGTGCTTAAGAACAACTCACTTTGATTGCCTAACTATGCACACCCTTGAAACTTTAGATGAGCACCTATAAAATATTCAAGTGTCCTTGTTCAACACTGATGCACACATGACAAACCTCCTTTAAACATATTTGGTTGCCCTTTATAATTTTATTGAGTGCCTAGACATGCCTAAGTTGTAGATTTAAGCTTTATGTAATTTTTTTTTAAATTTGTTTTTTAAATAAACACTAGACAATCTCATGCTTTGATGCTAATATGTATGGGTAGATTTCAAGAAGAATTCTATTGTATGAATTTTATAAAGGACCGTTGGAGTTTTCAAAAATTTTTTTTTAGGGTTTTTAGTTTTATGAATAACTAAAACTAAAAAGATATGAACAAATTAATTTAATTGATAAGATAAAGGTTGCCACAATAATTAATCTAAATTAGGGTTTTTTTTCTAATCTAATCAATAAGTCTATGGATACCACAATTGGAATAAACAAAGGGGTTTGAATGCCACACATTTCAATGAATTAATAAGTTTGAGGAAAAAGAGGAATGAAGTTCTAGTTGTAGTTTCTTTGATTCAATAGGCAAAATTGTCTATCAATAATCGAAAAGAAAGAAATAATAAATACTAAACCAAAGGGCAAAACAATCATATCAAAAGACATAATCGAAAACCCCTCTAATAAAAAATAATATAAAACAACTATTAAATGACATGAAATAAAATAAAGGAAACAATTGCAATTCTTCTAGCTAGCACCATTTCCATAATCTTCATGCAAAATTGATGCTAGATAGATGCTATTCAGCCATTGATTTAGAATAAATCTTCTAAATTTATGTGTAAGGTATTTATCCCTATCACTTACTTCTTCATTTTATTAAATTGTTTAAAGGTGATCATTGTACGAATTTGAGTGAACTTGCGCTTGGACCTAACTTATTTAGATCTAGATTTTTCTTTCTTTCTTTCTTTTTTAGTCCACCTAAGCCTTTTATTAGACTAGAAAATTTTGCCCAAACTTGCCAATGGCATACATTGTAAGGAGTGATTGAGCCTAATCAGGCTCAATTTTTAGTTATCTTTTATCATTTATAACTTTATAAATAATACTTCTTACCACCAACAATAAAACTTATCAACTTTATTATTATTGTTAAATTTGAAGCAATCTATTTCTATAATCTATTGTTACATAAAAAGGATTTCATAAAATTAATTTAAACAAGAAAGTTGCATGAAATAAATTGAATTTTATTTTCACTATTGAAGTTTGAATAACTTGCTTATATATTTTCAATCTTCCACTCTTTTTAGAGTTTATTAGGCATTTGAGTGAAGTTCATTTGTAGCTGAACTTCAGCATTTTATGGTTACTTCTTCCAAACACTTCCATGGGGCTTTGAAAAAGAGTAAATTCGTTTAGAATCTCTTAAGGGACGTAATGTCACCAAAGAAGTAATAACCAAGTTCCTCAAGAGAGACATAATTGCTTGGTATGAAGCATCGAAATCAATAATTACAAATAATGGAATGGACTTAAACAACAATACATACATACATATATATGCGCTATATGCTATATAGCAATTATTATATCATAATATGATAAAAGGTATATAACAATATATAGGTAACGCTACATTATATACTAGTATAATAAAACACACATGTACACACACACACACATTTGTTATACATCAAAATTTTTTGAACATGCTCTTTTTTTTTTCTTTAATGTTGCTCACATGTAGTTACTACATTATTAATGATTTTTATTCATTTGTTTAGTGGGTTAGATTGGGTGCCATTAGGCATTTTCTCATTACTCAGGCTTAGCCCAAAACTTTATTGGGCTTGAATTTGGTGACCATACCCGCCTAATAGGCCAAAGATTAGTGTCCATGCCTTTATGTTGTTTGCCAAGGGCCTAATGGATAACCTACTTTTTGACCATATCTAGATCACTTTTTATGATGAAAAGATTGGTGAACTATCAATTGTTAAAATCCCTTTTGTTAGAGGTGATGATTGAAACAATTTCTAGGGAAATCAATTGTGTGGTAGATTTACTTACCGGAAGAATTCAGCAAAGGGAAGAGGAAGATTATATTTTTATTTATTTTTCTATAGAGCTTTTGAGTCTATTGAAAATTCATGTAATTGTTTATGGGTTATATAAGGAGGTTAAGAAGCCCGAGTTTGTACATATTTAGACTAAGATTAGCAAGTTTAGGCCAAACAATTGACTTATTTTGCATCGTGTTTTATTATTAATATATGATTTATTATCATCATTGTTATGCCCCTAAACCTTACAGTCAATGACAGTTTATCACATATTCCACTTAAGAAATATACGCTAAGGCTCACTCCACTAAGAGTGAGTTTCTAAATCAATATTACTTCTTGAAAATGTTTATTAATTTTGAAAAATACTTTAACATTTGAAAGTGTCTTAGAAAATTTATAAAGTTTTGAAAACGGTTATTGGTATTAACTTAAAAAGTAATTTCTTTATAAAATTTATAAAATCCAGTGTTTATAAAATTTATAAAATCCTTTTACATTAGAAGAAAGCAACAACTATTATCAAGACTCTTCAATTAGTGATATTCCAATCCTTAAAATAGCAGTCGACTCATACTTAGTTTACATACTATCAGCAAACTTATCAATGATTAAAAAAGGAAAGTAGGGAATGAGCCACAAGGATTCAGTATAGAATAGCATTAAGCACATACTCGCATGAAATGCATACCTAATTCTAATGAAACAACAAATATTCATTTATCTCTTTAATTTAAATGGAAATAAGCAGTACAAGAGTACTCATGACTCTAGATACTCTTAGGAACGAAATGGGTCTAACCTTACTCAATAGGTGTTAAGGGACTATCATCATATATCTAACTACCATGATTGAAATCACATTTAACACCAAAACCATTAATCGATAAAAGTAGTCTCATCTAAGGATTTGCTCTAAACACTAGGCTTGCCACCATAGTCGTAGTCTATTCCTACTATCTCATACGAGACCTACATCCCATATGGCATCTAATCGACATCTCCTTGCTTCCATGACCAATTATTTTTGCCCAATTATTTATTTAATTATTAATTCCAATTCTTTTAATTAATTTCAAATAATTTCATTCATTAATTAATTTAATGGATTAGTTAATTGAACTGGTTTAAAGGTAGTAAATCAATTTAGGATAAAATTAAACCGATTGGGGATAATTTTGAATTTAGTTCATCTTTAGGGGGATTCAGTCTTAAACTAATTCAATTTAATATTTTAATTGATTAGTTGGATTAATCTATGTTGAAGATCAAATAAGGGTAGATCGATCAAGATGATTACTGGTTCGATTTGGTTGAATTAATTTTAGGCAGTTTGGTTCCTCAATTATTTAATTTCCATATTATGGTCTAATTAAAATTTTAAGTTATATTAATCTTTAGGCTCAAGTGTTATTTATTAGTATAAGTTACAAATTAAGCCCATATGTTATTAATTAAGCCCACAAACACATTTTAGCATTAGTAGCTATTGTTATGAAAATCAAACTCATTTCTTAAACAATCTTGATTTAAATTTTTTAATCTCTTCTTGTAAAAAAATAGTTATAATTTTGATGAAATAGTTTATAGTAATAAATTCTTAGAGCAAATTTGTACAAAGAAATGTAATTAGCTCAAATCTCATATAAAACACATTTTTTTGATGATTTTGGATGAATAGTTTGGATCAAACTGGTATTTTTTGAAGAATGAGTTGAATTCTTATGAAGAACATAAGAACACATTCAAAACATTCAAATTTAACTTGATGAGTTACTCGACGAGTCATCTTGCATTAACACTTACTATAAATAAAACCATCTACATAATAAATCAAAACACACCAAAATATGAACAATTAGTCATAAATTCCCAAATTTAGCATCATCATCTCATAGCATTCAAACTCTATTAAATTCAACATAATTTGTCATGAACCAATAACTTTTCCATGAATTTGTTTTCTTGAATATACTTTACAAAATCATGTATGACATTCTCATTGTAACTCAAGATCAAATTAAATCAAAGCTAAATGATTCCTAGCTCATTCCTTTATCAATTTCTTCATAAACTTCCATATATTAAGCAAGTTTAACACTAAAAAAATACAATAACTTTTCAGATACAAATTTTGAATTCAAATCATCGTAACTTACACATTTTATCTCTAATTCATTTCAAACAAAAACCAAAACTTTATGAGCTTCTTCTTATCTTCAAATTAACATCTTAACTTCATTTTAGTATCAAGTTGACACCTCAAATTTCTAAATTAATACAAAAAATGAATTGAAAGTTTTAGATTATTCATTTATACTAAAACCTACAACAATCAACACCACTCAAACTCTATTCTTGAAATTATCAATTCAAACCAATTTCTTTCAATTACAAATCATTCCAACATATAAAAATATCATTTTTGAAGTTTCCAAAAATCATTTAACCTTCAATATCTTGGCCACATCAAACATTTACCCATTTTATCATTATTTCTCAGTAAACATCCTCTAACATGCTAAATTAACACATCCCACTTATATATTTCTTATCATTAAATCACATAAATCAATTCAAGAACATGTTCATATCTTAATCAAAACCCACTAAATGCTTGTAATTTATTATTTATCAAATCAAAACATTAAATGCTCATGTAAATTCATCATAACACCAATTAAACATTGAATTATCACTTATTTACCAAGAATTATCAAATCAAACTCCAATATCTAATCCATATGCTACAAATCACCCATAAATATATTTGTACCCATCACTTCAACAAATTATCATACAAAAATACTCTTAAAACTCCAATTAAATTAATATTAAACACCTAGCTCACCTTCTTAGCTCCTAGAGCCTCCAATTAACCTTTGAACTTCAAAAGTTTGCTTCCAACACCTAATTAATCTTCAAAAACCAAAAATTAACCATTGCCATCTATATAAAACTTATAAATCAAAACATGCTCTACAACATATTACAAATCCAAATAAATTTACCTTTCTTAGAAAGGTCCTCCACACCAAGCCTATGCTTCACTTATCAAAACATTAATTAAACATCTAACTCAATATACTAAACTATAGATAGAAGATTGTGGATAACACATCTAAATTCCAAGCTCAAAATCAAACTTTTACTAAAGTATAGGTCACAACTAAGCTTGGTCCTTAAGCTCCTCAATTCCTTCCTTAATTTCTTGGTTCAAATCTTCGTGTAAATTAATAATTAACTTGATATTAGATTGATTAGGCTCTAAAATCAAAATTCAATTTAATCTAAATCAATTACTTATCCGAATAGTCTTTAATTTCATTTGAATTGAGCTCAATTTTGCCTTCTAATGTTACATAGATGTAGAGTAGTGAAGAGAAATATTGATTGAGAGAGTTTGAGAAAGAAAGAGAGAGAGACCATGAGATTGAGAGGAAGAGTTGAGGTAGGGGTAGGGTGTAAGGGAAAAAAATGGAGTTCTAGAATTACTTAGCCTCTAACACTACTTAAGTACTCATTTAATTTGAATTTGGTCCTTTCTTCCCAAAATGCCCCTTCTTAATAAGATATCTTAGGGGTATTGTTAAACTTCTTAATTCAAATTTTCTATTTACTTTTACCCATTTGTCCTCACTTAATCAATAATTACAGGACACTTTTGTAGTTTACCTTCAAAATTTTAATTTAACCCTTATTTATCATTTAATTAACTTCCTTGATTGAAATTAATTATTTTATGACTTTGGGATATTTCATCACAAAAAAAAGTTAGTTGAGCCTAATGAAGTGTTTTGGATATACATGCATAGAATGGGCAAATTTCTACTAATAGTGTTTGATGATAACCTATACTCTATTTATTAGTTCAATAGTAAGTCGCAACTGCACCCCCTTATATTAGCTTCATGTGCACTTAACCTCCTTATCTTTGAAATTGTGTGTTTGGACCTCTAAATCTTTAAAACAAGGTACAATTAAACCTCTAGGTGTTTATTTTGGGAGTCTAAATGCACTTTTTTTTTTTTAATGATTTTGGAGTCTAAATGCATGATTTTGAAAGATAAGAGGGCTAAGTACAAATAAGTGAACATAACAAGGTGTATTTGCAATTTAACCTTTTTTTTTTCTAATATTGGGAAGGAAAAATGACAACTAAAATAAAAAAGATTTTACAAATAAATGATAATTAAATAATTAAAAAAAAGTAGAACCATAGTTTATTATAAGATAATTAATGTTTGAGCAATTGAAGGCTAGAATTAATGTTACATGGTTCATATTTTTTAATCAAACACAAAGCACGATGACTTTTATGAATAATATGAATATTGCTTTCTTAATAAAATGGAAGAAATAACTTTTTCAATATTAATAAAAGATATAATTGGCAAAAACATTAGAATTGAAAAGTAAACAAAATAAAACTAGTAAAACAATGAGATTCAACCATGTACAAACACAAAAAGAATCCTTTTAAGTTTTTTTATAGAATCATTTCATTTAAATTCTTTGCTTCCTTGAACTTAAGCCACTTTTTTGACAAGTATGATTTATTTAACATCAATTTCTGACCTTTAATTACTTGAACATTAATTATCTCACATTAAGGTATGGATTCTACTTTTTTTTAATTAATTATTTTTTTTCTAAAGCTTTTGATTTTAGTTAATATATAATATATATATATATATATATGTATGTATGTAAGTATTTCCTTGTAATTTTATTTTTAAAATTTTTTTTTGGTAAATTGCAAGTATATTCCTTATATTTATTTAATGTGTACTTAGCCCTTTTATTTAAGATCATGCATTTAGACCTCAAAAGGATTTAAATATACTATTTTTAAAGAGCCGAAGGTTTAAACGCACAATTTTAAAACTAAATAATTTAAATACACATAATGTTCACATAAAAGAGTTTGTTTACAATTTATCCATAACTTAATTAATAAAAGCATATTTGAAATAACTTAAAAAAAAAAAAAACCTTTTGCGATATTAACGATTACGTATGAATTGATGTCCCAAGCAAATTGGACTGTCAGCATACTGTTCTTACATGATCAGAAACTACGATTGAAAGTTTATGGCACTTTCACAGTGCCAAATACCGTAGAGTACTTCCCCAGTTATCCCGTAGCAGCTACAATCCCACTTGTATTCTTTCGTTGATGACATTTTTTTTTCTTTTATATATCTAAAGAAAGGAAAAAAGTAAGCATATAAAAATTAGTTCAATTTAATTTTTTTGAATCAGAATCCCTACAAACCGAAAATAAACATCAACCTAAAGGAACATCAAATCAAGAAATTTTAATTTGATTCAGTTTAATCACACCCCTACTAATAATTTTCTTGATAATCCTCAGTAGGATTAATTTGATATTACACTAGTCTTATCAAGTAGAAACAAAAGAAAAAGTAAATTGAGATGTTGTTAGGTATGGTGTAAACTATATATAAATTAGTCCGCTTAGGAATTGTGAACTAAATGATGAACAT
The DNA here is from genome assembly GCA_037954665.1 of Laguncularia racemosa. Classification (NCBI taxonomy): domain Eukaryota; kingdom Viridiplantae; phylum Streptophyta; class Magnoliopsida; order Myrtales; family Combretaceae; genus Laguncularia; species Laguncularia racemosa. The sequence continues at coordinate 5,278,062 of JBBMOL010000025.1, read as the reverse complement.
CCACAAATAGAACTCTTTAGCCAATCCACACAAGCTTCCAAGAAAATCACTCTCATTTATTTTCAGCATCCACACATGATAAACACTTTGTCATTACTGATCATTATTAAAAAGTGAGAAATGAAAAGATAATGATCAATTAGACTCATGACATCTGTATAAGCCTATACAAGATTGAAGAGACAGAGATACATTCACTCAATTATAATATTCTTGTAATGTCTGCTATATGTTGGGTTTCATTCAGAAAAAACAAAAAAAGCTGGGTCCCATTTAGATTTTCTTTATTGTGAGAGGGCAAGAAAGGTGGACCAAAAAATAATTATCTAAACCCCATAGAGTCATTAGTAGTGGCTTGACTGAGGAATTATAATGGGGTCATCAAATGGATGGGGAGTCATAGTCCAAATCTATTATCGACAGTGATTGATTGGTGATGAGAACGTTCAGAGTCCATCGTTTTATATATCTACAAGGTACACGCGTGGTTCTTCCACAATTTCTTATTAAATTAATCCGCATTTCTTGTCCACGTGAAAGTTCATATAAATATTAATAATTAAACCATAATTTCCATATTATTCAATAAAGATTACAATTATTTGTTTAAATATTATAATATTGTATTTGTTTGTAAGGCAAATCTCTCCCTTCTTTGGGAGAAGAAAATTGAAGTTTTTATGAAAGAGACGAATTCCATAGATTTGCTAGTTAGATAGAGTCAACAATAGGAGCAAAAAGACATGTTTTTTGCAATGATCTTCTTGATTTCGGTATGTAGAAGGAATGTAAACGTATTGCTCTAACTTTTGTTAATACTGTTGTTAATGTTGGGAGCTTTGTGCATAGCTAATGTATGAACTTGTATTTTTTTTCTTTTCTTTTCTTTTTTTTATGTAACATATCTATCCTATTTACAAAAATTAAAAGAAAAAACAATTCATCCGCATTTGTATATAGATTACATGATACACATAAAAAATAAATAAGAAAAACGTAGAGTAAACATATAATACAATATTTAATGTAGAAAACTTGAAAAGAATTGTGGTAAAAATTATAGGCAAAATCGAAAAAAAAAATGTAGTTGTATAATAGCATACAACATCGTTTTTACAACACTTCAAAGCAACACACCTATCCCTTTAGAATTTGTACGACTCTCGATATATGTATAAAGTTTTAAGAGGCTCAAAACTTTAAATGAATAAGAGAAATAACTTAAGCACAAACGACTACAAAATATGATACTACTTAAGCCTCGATGCAATATCATGGTTGACTATGACTCGATTAACCACTACCTCCCAACGATTGACCATAACTTGTCACAATTGACCACATACACTTAGCATTCGACCATCTCTTATGATAGTCGATTGCCTCCATGTGTCTTGTGTTTCAGCTTCACTCTTTGCCCATAACTTTGCCTTTTTATGATCCAAAACCTGCGTGTTATCTAAATTGAAGACATAAGCTCAACATTATGTATTAAAAGGTAATATAGAAAGATAAAAAGACTAGTTGACCATAATGGGCTAAACGAAGAGTTCCCTGGTTCCATCCATTGAAACAAGCTACATTTAAGGGGAAAAATCTAGGCCTAAAATCATGAGCTCACTTGGAATTGTGGAGCCAAGGGGGTGCATCCAATTCTATCCATGCAAAACCAGCATTTCAATGGATTCACCAACCTTACCTTATTCGATGGTAACTTTATAATAAAATTTTGAATTTATCATACCCCAAGTTACAGCCTAGTCATAACAATTTACCAAAGCATCACTTAATGATATTAGCTACCTTCATAGTTGCTATCGTAGATATGATACGAATATGATATGCCTAAGGTGCTTAGTGATTGAACTACTCTAAAGCATGTTAATCAGCGAAAACTTATATAGTAGTGGAAATACTTGGTAAACATATACATAGATATATGTCTAGAAGCCAATACTTAGGCATGTCCACTCATATCATAAAAGCAATGGGTATGTTTAAGACCACCTTAGTAAAGCCTACCAAACTTCCAAACATACCACTAGTTTAACAAGTTTGCTTAATTAAGCTAAATACAAATGTAGTTACACTAACACTAACTTAAGCTTCACCTATAAATCCTACTTTGCTTATATATTGGGGCTTACCTGATCCTTAGCATTATGGTTTTAATCTACAAGAGAAATTGTAGATGAATGAGCAGAATCCTAGATCCTAATGAGAGTTAGGAGACATATGTTATATTATTACGCTGCTTCAAATAAGTTTGTTATTCGAACTTTTAAGTGTAATGTTTATAGCTATATGTCAATCGTATATCGTTTTCTAATTCAATGCAAGACAAGACTAATGAAATAACCTTACTTCAGTTTAGGTTTTGAGGAGTTAATCTATGGATGCATGACTTATCACTAAATTTAGGTGTTGTAATGGGGCACCTTAGCCCCTTCTAAGGACTTTTTGGGGGCCCAAATCCTAACTATGATCTCCGTTATTGTTACTTAGTTTGATTATGAGAATAAGGAAAGGACACTCTTTCACCTCCCTTCAATGTTGGTATTTGGGGATAGACCTAATGATTTTGAGGATGTAATGCATGTTTCATTAAAGAGTCTTAAGTTGACCATCGTTTTGTCTAATTAAAGGTGATCAAACACTTAAAAATACTCAGTAATATATCAATATGCATATTTTAGCATGGCTATGGAATTGGCATTTCAAGGTTAAGCTCATGCATCATGTAGGTGCGTTTCAAAGTACTTATAAGTATAGTCAAGCGCAATGACTTATCATCTCTACAATACTTGATTGTACCCTTGTATGTTTTAATGGATGATTAAACCTACTTACTTAAATTCTTGCTACTCCAATAGATCCTTAATAGTCGAGTCTTAATCTCTTGGTACTCCTCTAGAGTCATAACAAATCCTAATAATAGTTTATCTAAAGTAGCTTGGTTCACATGTTGTATTAGAGTGGTTTTCTTAAGAATGTTTTATCATTCTTTAGTTAGTTAAACTATTGCTAATATTTTTATTAAAGTCAAGTATGTGTATATATATGAGTATGTGTTATGCTAGCAATCTGTGTGATAGTATCATGTGTAATATCCGTGTCTAAACGAATTCATGTCTCAAAAACCTCACTTAATGACTTGACCTGTTTATTAATCATGTGTGAAAACCTAAACTTATAACCTAATGTGCTTGTCTCATATTCTAGTTGGACCTATTTATCGATTAAAAAGTTATAAATAAATTTATAAAATACTTATATATTCAACATGAAAAGGTGATAATAAAATTTTGTTTTTCAAATACTAATACTATTGGGTCTTAAAGACTAACATAAAATTACAACCCCAATGAATAGTTTTAGTGAAATAAGTTTCATCAAATATAAAAAATCTAAAAAATCATTAGTTGCATAACAATAGTAAGTTAAATTAAACCATGGCTTGAATTAACGTTATCACTAGTGGTGATTTTCAAATTATCACATTTTCTAATAATTGACATATAAAAAAGAATAATATCAATAAAAATATATAATATGACATTGAAAATATATAATTGTTTGCTAGTATAATATGAGGAATATCTCACTAAGCTAGATGTAACTTACACTCCTTTGGTGTGTCTTTGTTATAGGAGACCATATGGTTTAGAGCCTAGTTGTTGGATACTAGAGGTTAGTATGCGGGATGTTGGGATAAAGAGTGGCAAGATGAAAGCACAAGAGGTCACTTTTTTAATTATTAAGACTCTACTTAGCTTTTGAAGTATTCTGTTGAATTATGAGTAGATAGCTTTCAAAGTATTCTATTGAATTATGAGTAGATACTTAGACTGCCTTTAGTATTATTGCTACTATTACCAATTATCTACTAGACATTTGGTGGGACCCATGTCTTGTCCTTAGATGATTATATGATTTGAAATTGTTATATGATTATTTTTCTTTTATTGTCTAGATTTATAAATCAAGTTGAAGTATCTTGTAGTAAGTATGCCTTGTACATGGTTGTTGATGGCTGTTTTTGAACATAGGCCTTAAGGCCTAACATAACTGAGCCCATATCTCAACATGGCTAAACCAGATAGCCCACAAGAGGAAGGGCACTATTTTCTTAGCTTAGCTCTACTCTAGGGAGCTACATGCCTAGAGTAAAAAAGTGCTTATAATGTATTAAATTTGAGATGTTTGCACAGTAGAAGTAATCATGCTAATTATGCCCTTGCTTGTCAAAGGTCACATACTAGGTATCAGGCTATTGGCCAATTAATGTCAAGTAACCAACTTACAAATATGAAGACCAAACTCAATCTAAAAGGTTTGAACTTTGATACTCTTATACTATAACCAACTCTCTCATTTACTCCTTTTACCTGTGATTGATTCAAGCATCAGAGTAGCTACACTAGAGCAAACTTTGGCACCCATTCTAGTCTTGTGTTGTTGTTGTCGGTAATTCCAAGCTCAACACCCAGCTAGATAAATTTCCTTTATCAACATTTTGGCATCTATTGTGTAAGTGGAATTTAGAAACCACACACAAATACCCTTAAACCTTACATCAAACACTTTATGATGACACTTTCCAAATCTAAGCAAATTATCCCTCCTTCTCAACATGCAAACTCTTCCAACACTGGTGTATATCAACCCCACTACCAGGCAAATTCGTCAAACACCTTGCCTTTAAGCTCTTTGATGTTATAGGATAACAATGATCTACTGCCTTGGATGGAACTCTTGCTGTAGCAAATGGTTACAAAGTATCAAGGACTACATGCATATCTCAACACCCTTGAAAGACAAAGGTCATAATCTATTGTTCCAATCAAGTAGTAGTTTAATGACCTTGATTGTACTAAGTCACCTCTACCACTTTTTCCAAGAAACAATAGTCATAACACTGGTGGCTTACTTGTTGCCTCTTGTGGCATAACCTTAACAAGATTTAACTTTGTCACAACATAATGAGTACTTTAGACGTAATAGTCCATTGTACATTGTACTAAATATGAGAATAAACCCTTTTTTTATTCAAGTGTTTACCATATAGTATAAAAGGCGTACTTACATCTAGTTACTCCAAGTAGGACTTATCATTCCAAGTAATAAAAGGGTAATACAATTATAATAATTTCACATCATATAGCATATTAAAGGACTAATGTTCCACAAAATACCCAATGGGTAATAAGAGTTACCAAAGGGTAATAACTACTTAAGGAAATCCAAGTATTTGCTAGAATATAATACGACTTAAAACACGAAATAGAGAGTTTGTATAAATTTAAAAGTGATCTCTCATGCTCTCAACTTGATCTTCACTCTTCCCATCATCTTGGTACTGAACTTTAGTATTCATCCACCAGGCTCTAACCAAAATGGCTCTTGCAATAAAGACATGTTATAAGGATGTAAGCTACAATTAGCTTAGTGAAGTATTCTTATATTGTACCATTAAACAAGTATTGAGTAAGTTAATTAAACAAATATATGAATGCAATAACCTATATAACCATCTAGAAGTTGTATATAGTACAGATTTAATGCTCTTCATTACTAGGGTAATGAAATAATGAACTACACATCAATTCTAAGTTCTAATCACCCCAAGCTAGCTTTCTCAATAAGTTAATCAAATTTTATTTCATTTTATATGATATAATAAATTGAATTTTACGTACACACATATATTCCCAAAGGGGTATGGATGTGGATAGCACCCTTAATCTCATCTATCCCTAAGTAATGCATCTCTAAACTTGGCCTCGATCAAAGGGTGACATTTCCTAGTAATAAGTAGTTCCCAAAGGTTGAAGTAAATTTGTGAGTGGAGATACACCTCCAAAAGTTCTTTCTATACCATCGCGTGACGTTGATGGTTTTCTCAATGCAAATTTTATGAAATGCATGATCTATTTTAATTAAGATTAGGCTGCATTAAGTCCAATTATGTGGTGACCATCCATTCATACACAAATACTCGTAATCCTATAGTTCTAATACACAATCACCTCAATTATGCAATTATTATATATTAAGGTAACTTGGCACTAAATTCACATCGAATCATTTACAGACAATCCCTTAGTCCCCATGCATTCGATTTTAATCATATAATTATGTGCACTATAGCTACAAACACAATCAAATACAATAATCATAAAAATACTCACTCGACCATTGGCTTCTGGTTGTAACAATCAAATGGTAGCTTGGGATCAAGGTTAGTATCACCTGATAAAAACAATAAGGATCCATGAATTTAGGCTTGGACATACTAAAGTGAATTAACATTTTAGGTAAATTCTCTATAATTACAAGTTTCAGATGTTTTCATATTTTTAGTCATAATGTTTTTGGTTTAAGTCCTTTTTTTTTTTTTGCATTCTTATTGTTGTTTTGTAGGTTTTTCAGTGCAATTTTCGTTTTTGGGGTCATTTTGGTCATTTAAGTCATACAGCTTTTTGAAATGGCCTAAACAGTTTTGTAAGTCACATTGCTCAACCTAAATTGAATTCTTTTTATGTTAGTTGGGCCTAAAAGTTAAGGAAAGCATTTCTAACTAACTTGTAACTATATTTAGGCTTCCATTTAGTATGTGAGGGTCAAAATGTTGTTGCACATGCAAAGTTTTTGGCTCATTAGTGGGGTGTTAGTGTTGTTCTTTTTTATTTTTCTTTATTCCTTCATAAAAACTTTAATGTTAGTATTTAACCTAAGAGATTTGTTCTAAATTTTCTTAATCTTTATTTATTATATTTGTGAGCTGTAAATTAAAGGAATTTACATTTCCCTTCTCTTTCTAGGCATTAGTTACCACATTTTAGGGGAAATTATGTGTACTTTTCATTTTAATCCACCTTAAGCTACCTAAACCAATTTCTAATGCCATTTTGAGTTGTGAAGTATTTCGTATGTCAAAGTTGGAAGCTTATTCATACCCTAAGTGTCTTCGCCAGCCAATGTATTTTGATCGTTCTTATGCACTTTCTAGCTTAATCATTCTTGTTTACTCCTAACCACTTCTTGGTGCTAACCAAGGTCTTGAGAAGTTAAAAAAAAGAAGAAGTGTAGTACTCTTAAGTTCCCTAAAGCTTTTAGCCAGCTTTGGATCATCATCATAAAGCAAGTTTTCTTTCATGATTTCCACTTTCCCAATTAAAAAAAAAATTATCCTCGGCATTAAAATAGAAGGTTGTTCTTACTAAGCACAAGTTTACATCTTTCCTTACATTTAAACATCCAAAACAAAGTTATTACTAGCCTTTTGGTACAAAAGTAGACTTCAAATTAAGCCTACTATTTATTTCAAACAAAAAAGAATGGAAAACATAATTTTAGCTAGAAAATGGAACAAAAATAATCTTACTCTTGAATGGAGCTCCTAAATCCTTATTTCTTCTTAAGTGTGCTTCAATCCTAAGCTCGTACTCTTAGCTCCAAGCTTCATAGTTGCTAGCTCCCCAATCAAAATTGTTAGCTCAATTTGGAAAAGCAAATGGTGAAGTTGAAGAATGGTAGTATGTGGAGGGTGACAGTAGAGCATGATGGTGGTTGTGTTGGAAGGTTACGGTCTTGTGTATTGGTATTAGTAGAGTTGGTGTGAGGCTTGAGGAGTTTAGTTGTGTGTGTTTAAGTTGAAGAAAAGAAAAAAAAAATGAGAGCGAGGAAGAGGAAGGGAGTAATCGATGTGGATGAGAGGAAATGAATGTATGTATGTATGTTTATTTTGAGTTGACTTGGATCCCTCTTAATATACATAAGACAAGAGGAATTATTATGTAATGGTTTTAACTTGTGGGTAATGGTATGGATTAGGTCAAATCTCCTTGCCTTATTTGGAAATTTCCACTTCACCTTGATAGCACAACAACCTAGATGCTAGCTTAGTCCCTTTAATCAACCTTAAATTAAGGATGACCCTTTGATTTGAATTGATAAATTACTTCATTCCATTCCCTTCCCCATGGTTGACAAAACACATCCCAAGCAATCGCCATTTTCTAATTCTTTTTGTCTTCTTGTTAATGAAGTTAGCTTCTAATGTTTAGTTAGAGTAATTTAGGGTAGTTTGCTTATTTTGTAACTAAGTTAGAGCTAGACATTTTTTATAGTCTTATTGCATGCCATTTAAGGGTCATAGAGTAGGATTTGTTGATTAATTTACATTAGTTGACATTACTTAATTGTTGAATGTTGTTAGTTACACTTGATTATATTATTTGGGTGTTCTTATAAGTAACTTTTGATTTATAGAATTTTGGCCCAATTTAAGGTTTAATTTAGGGCTTTAAAGTTTCTTGCTTCATTTAGGGTTTTCATTGTGAGTTAGGGTATTGATTGATCAAATTAGAGTTTTACTAAGTCATTATTAGAGTTTAGGGCTTTCATTTTAGGGTTTAGGGTTAGGGAAGTTATGCATTTAGGGTTTGGGCTTGATTAGAGTTTTGATTCTTAGTTTTTGAGGTCTCATTTCATGTGTTGAGTTGAATTAGGAAAATCTTTAGGATTAAGGTTAAGTTTCCTATTGACTTCTTGAATTATCTCTAGGCTATTGGTATTCTAACACAGGAATTTCTCAAGGTTTACAAACCTTCCCATTGTCTCTCGTAGCTAGGTTAAGCCCCCTAGCACCTACACTAAGTAGTCCAAGGTCCATTCACAGATCTCCCTCTAAAATGTAAATGTAGAAGACTTGGACCAAGTCATCTAATGACTCATTGAGTTGCAAGAGTAAAAAAAGAATAAACCTTAGGAAGCCTCATCCTACAGTTGGTCCTCATTCACATGAGACATATAAGAGGAAACCTTGTCAGCGTATATTTGAATTCCTACCTTTAAATTTTACGATGGGACAACCAACCTAGCGAATCACTTAGCATACTTCAAATCTCAAATGGATCTCTAAGGATACATCGAGGCTATTGCAAGAGTAAAAAAAGAATAAACCTTAGGAAGCCTCATCCTACAGTTGGTCCTCATTCACATGAGACATATAAGAGGAAACCTTGCCAGCGCATATTTGAATTCCTACCTTTAAATTTTATGATGGGACAACCAACCTAGCAAATAACTTAGCATACTTTAAATCTCAAATGGATCTCTAAGGATACATTGAGGCTATCATGTGCAAGGCCTTCCCTAGTATACTAAAGAAGGTGGGTTAGATGTGGTTCAACCACCTTTGACTAACCTCTATCTCCTCTTTTGACTAGCTTGCCGAGCAGTTTCGTAGACACTTCCTTGCTAGCATGATGCCAACCAAGAATTCCATAAGCCTTAACATTATCAAATAAATTCCAAATGATTCATTACATGAGTATGCCAATTGCTTCATATTGGCTTAGCTCAACATTCCTAACATTGATCTAAGCATTACACTGAATGTAGCCATCTAGGGTATTCACCATGACTACCTATTTTTCATCGTATTGGCTAAGAAGAGGCCTACCATAATGGAGGCATTCCGTAAGAAGGCCACTACCTATATCACCATGGAGGACAACTTGAAGGCCTAAGGTCCTCCCCACCCCCACTCCTTAACTTTAGCTCCTCTAACAAGAAAGATGTTGCAGCAAAAGACTTAGTTATAGTTAAAGAATGCTTAGGACCCCTTACCAACACTAAACTAAGTTCATTGAATGAAGGAGGTCATCATGGATGAGATGACAAACACGTTATCCCTAGGTTTGATACCTACACTTTGCTCACAAAACTGCAAGGTCAAATACTCCTTAAAGATTGAAATAGGCATGTTCTAACTTAGCCGACGTGGATGAAAGGAAACCCCACCAAGCACAATTAGGATAAGTTCTATGAGTTCCACAGTAATGTGGGACACACTATAGATCAGTGCACCAACCTAAAGGATGCATTGGAGGATGCAATCAAGTGTGACTACCTCTAAGAGTACATTGCCAAGTATGGGTACAGTTGACATAATGGTGATGATTGATCCCCTTAAAGAAGACACATCAATGACCATTGTTGGGCTAACACTAATGCCTAACACAATAATCAACTCATGAAGACCATGAGAATCATCATACTTCCTATGCAACTCAAGGATAGGAAGCATGTTGTTGACACTATGGTAGACTTCTTGGTTGTCAACTATTAGTCCCTTTACAATGTCATCCTCGAGCGACCCACCTTAATTGCTATGAAGATGATTATCAACACAACTTACCTAAAGGCTATGTTTTTCACCCCCCCATCATGTTGAGGTGACCAGTAGCTTGCTCGATCCTGCTACCTACAACCCTTCTAATGGGAAATATAGTCAATGTCATTAAAACTAGGCTCAAAGAGAAGCTTAGAATTGGAGGTACTCCACTATCAAAGGAAAATGAGTCACTACAATAGGAACACTTACAAATATATATATAATAAACATATACTTATATACCTTATATAATTTCAAATTTGAACATTACATATCAATATATATAATTAACAATATATGTACCAATTATTATATACTTCTAATTAAATATTTTACATAATTTTATACAAAATTTGGGTAAGGATATATATTAAAATTAGTTATTATTACATGTTTTTTCGTTTAAATGAAAATCAAACCAAACCAATCCGGGCTTGGCATTAATTTCAATATTTTCTAAATTAAAAAGTTTAGTTTCGTTTGAAAAACGGCTGAAACTCAGGTGTGCTTCTGGAAATTACATGGACACGTGTTGTTTAACAAAGAACTAGCCATTTTCTAAACAATGGGATTATAGTCATAAAATGCAAGTAGTTCAAGAAGGGAAGAGCCAAGATATATTAAACGAAGACTTTGACAACTTGATGTAATGTGACTCTATTTAGCAGTTAAATTTAAATAAACCTGAAGAAGTGACAGCTCAAAGCACTGATTCATTGCATCAGACTGTCAACCGACAATCACTATGGCCGATAGGGTGTATGACAATGGACAGCTTATATTTAATTGGTGCACGTGTTTGTATAACCTTCTCACGTGAAACACAGACAACAGTGCGTTAAAAAAAAGCAAAATCGTTTATCAGTCAGCGTCCGGTCTTACGCTGGAAAAGTAGAATAGAGCAAGAAGGGCTGCAGTTTTCCGATTTATTTGGCTGCTACAATTGCTTTCCTTACGGATTGCATTGCAAGTGAGTTTAATTGAATCCAATTAAATTAAAAATTTAAAAATATTTTATTAATAAAATTATCAGATTCAAATTGAATCAGATATTTTTTAAGTATGAAAATTATAAAATTAGATTCAAATTCATTAAAAAAAATTAAAATTTATACTTGTTTATATAAACAAATTTAAATAGAAACTTAAGCTCATTTACATATGTCTAGATGAGTCTAAGCTTGAATTTGAACTGGTTTAGATAAACGAGTAAAAGATCAGCTTAAGTTCGAATTAAAAGCTTGCAATTAGTTCAAAATTTCAAAATTTACCTTTTCATGTTTTTTATTAAAATTAATTTAAACATTTTATTATTTTAAATATGAATTCATAATATAATATAGTAATTCACGAGCTTGCTCGAGTCTACTTACAACCCAACTTTTTAATAATATAAATGATAGCCTACTTGTAAGTATGCTTATAAGCTTATTAACGAGTCTATTTATAAAACAATTCAATAATAATATAAACAATTATGTTGACAACTTACTCGCAAATTGACTCATTAATAATATAAATGAGTTTATTCTCAAGTCTACTCATGAGCCTACTTTCAAGCTTACTCAAGAGCTAGCTCCCAAGCCTAAACAGAAGTTCAAACTCGACTTGTTTATATAAACAAGTATTATTTTAAGTTCAAGCTCGACTCATTTATTAATCGAGCTGGAGCTAAGTTTGAGCTGAGATGAGTTCAAGTAGCTTGGAAGTAACTCAACTTGTTCATAGCCTTAATAAGGAGAATGCCATGCAATTACGCATTTTTGGGAAGATACAAAATTGCAATAGATTAACTAACGTGCAGGATATATAGAAGATCAAATCTTCGAATAATTTACCAAATCTTTGATATTCAAGATATGCTAGGTTTCATGCTCAGTAGCGTAATAGTAAAATGTGTAGATATAAACGCAATATTTTGTACTTAAAAGACTTAGAACCATGTTAATTTTTTTCAAACTTGTGTATCCTACAAATGGAAAGAGAGGAAATGAATTATATTCCATTTGAGTAAAAGAATAACCAAAGCCATATAAACCATGAGAACGCTCAAAAACCTAGATTAAGTTGTTATATAAATCATATGATTTTTAGGAAATTAATTCAATTAGGGTCTATACCTTATAAAAATAATTAGAAAGTAGGCTTTTTTTTTTTTTTTTAAGTTAAAATGTGCTTTACATTGTCTTCATTTCTTTTTCTCTTTCAAAATGGGCTTGTATTTTAAGAAATTAAACTCACAAAGTACTTTAATCGATGTTTTTCCATTTTTAAAACATTTGGTAAAACAAAACTGCAATGAAGGGTGGTTTTTTGAAACCCATGTTTGATTTTAGACACAACTATTCCTATGTCCCTTAGAGGTGGAATTGGAATCCAAAGTGTTTCCTACAATTCAAGTCTAGGTTGAAGGCATTGTAGATGGTTAATCCTTTCTTTAATAAAAATTAATAGACTACCAAAATCTAAATAATTTCTCTTTTTTATACAACTTGTTTTTTAAATTATAAATTAATAGAACGAAACAACACAATCCATGAACACAAGTTACAAGTGGTTAAGCTTAAGAGTTGTTGGTTCCAAATTTAGCAATCAAGAGAGGAGTGAATTGTTTGCTTTAAAAAATTTTGCAACCTACTTCTTTGGTTACTAAACTTGATGAATACAAAATATAGTGTTGGAACCTAGTTGTAGTCGTGGTGAAATAAAATAAATTGTACAATAAAGTAAATTGTAGGAAAATAGGAGTGTAGGGATAAGAGGATCGGATGAGTGGTTTATATAGGTTCTTTTTGTAAGTCAATCCTTTCTTCCAACCTAAGGCTAGGGAACTAGTATCCATGCTTGCATGTTCCACCATTTAAGAAAAATTAACATGAGGTTTACAAGCTATATCATAAGTTATCAATTATAATTCTACCTTGCCTCCCTATCCTTTCCTATGGAATATTGCAAGTCCACAAAATGTCCTCACTACACTATTCTCTCAAATGGTACTCTACTAACTACAAGAACTTTCTTTGTTTAGGATAACTTAAGAAACTTTTTTTTTTTACTTTTTCCATGTCATGTACAAAAATTTCCCCATTCTTATGAAGGTTAAATGTAACTATGAGCGGACACAAAAATGAACCAAATCATAAAGCAAAGTAAATCATAATCTTGGTTTTTGTTTTCAATTTGTTATGGAATTTTTCATAAATCAAACTTTTGGGATGTGATATGCATATTTGGCTGTAAATCTCATAACACAATTATAAGAGATATAACAAGTAGGAAGAGAAGGAATGAAACATGAAAATTTTGTGAAAAATTCCAAAACAATGGGGTCAAAGGACCATAGGTGAGACTGAATCAATTCACCATATTATAATAACAATAGTGCAATGTTTCTCTCATGATGATAGAGCACTATTTCCTTTAATAGTTCTTAATTTTTTTTTACTTACTTTACTCTATATACATAACAACACATATATATAGAGTTACAAGAAGTCAAATCCTAATACAATCACGATAACTTAAGCACTAAAAAAATACAAAATAAGAAAGGTTAAAAACATAACAATCATGATTTAGCTTTTCACTTATTATTTTTCCTAAATACTTTTCTACAATAGTCTCACAAATATTAACAACAAATCTCCACCTTGACTTGACTTTACATTACTTAAAAGATATGCTCATAAATATGACATAAAATTTATTATCTAATTGTTAAATGTTATAGTTTCGTATAATAGATAAATGGTTTTCCTATATTTATATGAAATAATGTGTCATCTCAAAAGGGTTGTAATATTGCAAAATGCAAAAATTTCAATATTCTAAATGCCAAGATAAGAATGGTAAAAAGGTAAATACAGGTTATAGAAAAAGAGAATTAGATGCATCTTTTATTGAATTTATTACATGTGGGAAAGATGGATTCACATGCGGTTTTTTTTTTTCCTTTTCCTCGTATAGATTTCTATTCCATTAAAAGGGTGGCACGATAATGGTGTTCAAAATTTAGAGAGTATCTTAGATTCTCTCAAATGGGTGCCGTGATGAGCAGGAAAACGAAACATGTTATGCATATAAAAAGTGCACTCATTGGTCTTCTTTGGCCAGTATCGTAATCAAAGAGAGGTGATTACGGCTAATCATGCTAAAAACCTCTGTGTAGTGTTTTTCCCTTTTAAATTTATGTCACGGAAGAGGCTTAATATGATTAAGGTAATGGATCATGTCATATCTATAGAGATCCAATGTATATGGAAGCTACACATCAAATAATTTTAATATTCCTATGATCACTAAGGGAAACGAGAATATATATCTAGACTTAGGTGCGTGACCTTGTCGTGGACACTTTTTGTCTTTTAGGGTTTTGACTAAACAGTATTTGGCGGCTACCCCTCTAGGGTTTCTTGACGACCGATCATTACACGAGAGAATTAAGGTATATCTGTATGTGCATGCAGTACACCGCAAGAATAATAGTCCGATTCGATTCATTTATCCCTACACAAGCTACATGTATGACTCCATATGCTCTTTTTTTTTTTTTTTTCCTTCCTTGAAGGTTCATTTTGGAATAATCTATGTAATCGAATCATACATGCATTTTGCATAAAGTAAGATAAGAATCGATACACCCTAATTAAACTTGTGTCCATTGGAAGGTGGAGCCAGGATGGACGCAATGATTTTATTGAAGCACTAATGCAGAAATCTTTTCCATATCTTAGTTTGGATCTCATGTCTAATTTGACTTCTTTTTTTTTAAGAGAAGGAATTAGAGGTGGGGTTTTTTAAGTTGGGAGACCCGCACGTTTTTGAGATCCAATCAAATGACTAGGTTTTGGGCAAGAATAGGTAAAATACTTTTATGGATCACGTATGCTGATCATAAGCTGCATAACAAGTAATAATTGATTAGTACATAGCAATATATTAATCTAAAAAATTAATACACTTGCCATATGTCAAATAGTTTATGGTGAAGGCTCTATGAATTTGATCCACCGCAAAAATTTCCCCTGAATAATAAGCTGGCCGGTTCTGGCTTATCTTTAGTGCTTTGCACATCCAATTGCACTTAATATTATTTAATTAGTTTAAACTGACTTCGCAATGTAAATAATGCCACATCAACAAAAGTCAAGAGATAAATTCTCATTTAAAAAGTGTTGAACTCATTGTATTTTCCGATCTTTCTAGTTTCCAAGGGGTGGAAAAACCCTTTCTTTTTCTCTTTATGGTACTCCTTAAAAAATGACCAGTTTCACACCTTTTTAAGTCACGTTGTGTAACTGAAACCTCCATGTTCGTTTCTTTAAAGTAGACGTAGATACATAACATTTTTTCAATCAATTACAGGCATAACGTATTGATGGAGATAGGGGACACACGACTTGAACACACGGCCGTGCTATGATGGAGCTAGGGGACACACGGCCTGGACACACGGCCGTGCTATAGACCGTATATCCAATTCAGAGCCACAGACGTCTACACGGCTTCCTCACACGGCTAGGAGACAACCGTGCTTCGCGACCGTGCCCTCAGACAGATTTCCACAGAAGTACACACGGCCTCACACACGGCCGTGTATCATGACCGTGTATAAAGATCGAGAATCCCACAGAGGCTGACACGGTTCCGGGCACGGCTTGGGACACGGCTTGCGGAACTTTCACAGAATCATACACGGCTTAGAGGCACGACCGTGTACTAGGGTTATCGCTTGCCCAGAAGCATGCACGGCCTGGAGGCACGGCCGTGTATGCGACAATTTATAGACGTGTATTTTACTATTTATTTCCACGTATACGCTTAGATTTTTCCCTTTTAGATATTTTACGGGGCCATATAAATACTCTTTTGTCAGATAGATTAGGGTTACGTTTTAATATACATTTGAATCCACTTTGAGAGAGAGTTTTCTCTAATTCCCGGGTTGTGCGCAACCTAGTTTGCATCAAAGCGTGTGTCTTTGTTGTGTGAAACTAATCCAATTTCGGATTCGTTTCGTTTTAGCTTCCGCGCTGCGTCAGTTTGGTATCAGAGCAAGGTTATTTCCTGCGGAGATGTCGGCTAACGACGGTGTTGATGGCGGTCGTGTTCTTGACGGTGTTCAAGATGCGAGGTTTCAAGGGAACCATCAATGGGTTCCTAGGGCAGAGTTCGACGCAATGCATCAGAAGGTCGGGCGTATGGAACGACGCCTTGATGAACTGATCGAGCGTTTCGATGCTCTAATGGTTGACCCCAATAGGGTTGGAGGCGCTGGCAGAAATCCACCACGTGCGGTGGAGGAATTCGGGGGACGCGTGATCCGACCTGTCGTTGAGAACAGGTGGGGACGTGTGGAGAGTGAAGAGTCCAGCGAAGAGAGTGATGATACGTACGGAAGTAGACCGCGGCGAGGACGTGGTGGAAGAGGCGGTGGTCATCGGATGGCTCCTCATGGAAACTATCCTAGAGAAGTTAATCATAGGAGGAACCGTGGGGGTTATGATCACGGGGATGGCGGAGACTACCGGTTGAAGGTTGATATTCCTTGGTTCGATGGTAGCCTCAACATCGAAGGCGTCCTAAATTGGTTGGCGGAAGTGGACCGGTTCTTCGACTACATGGAGATTCCCGAGGATCGTCGGTAAGGTTGGTGGCGTGTAGGTTGAAGAGTGGTGCTTCGGCATGGTGGGAGAGATTGCAAAGTAGGAGGCAGCGGGAAGGAAGGCATCCGGTAAGGTCATGGTATCGCATGAAGCAGCTGCTACAGCATGACTTCCTCCCGCCGGATTACGAGCAGATATTGTTCCAACAATATCAGCGGTGCCGCCAAGGACAACGTTCCGTGCATGAGTATACGGCGGAGTTCATGAGGCTGGCTGAACGGAATGATTTGAGGGAGAGCGAGGGTCAGTAAGTTGCGAGGTATGTGGAAGGGCTAAAATTACAAATCAAAGATAAGATTGGGGTGACGATGGTGAGAACCCTCGTTGAAGCAAAGAACTTGGCTCTTCGAGCCGAGCTTGTGTTGCAAGAGTAAGGGAGTAGATACGGGGGAGGACGGAAAGGGTATGTAGGCGAAGCTATAGGTGGTGGTAGCCGACCGATACTTGAGAAAAGTCGAGTTACACCATATAAACCAACGGAGGACATGTCTAGGAGGGAGGAGAAAAGTGAGGGGAAGAAGCCGATGGAGCCGAAAGGAGTTCAAAGGCAGAACAATCCCTATGCCAAACCCATATTGGGCAAGTGTTTCCGATGCAACCAACCGGGTCATCGATCAAACGAATGCCCAGCGAGGAAGAGCGTCAACATCCTCGATAGGGAAGATGATGAGGAAATTTGCTGTGAGCCCGATGGAGAGGGAGAGTACTATGAGGAAGAAGAAGAAGCAGCGGAGCCATCATATGTAATTCGGCGTTTGATGCTCACTCCAAAACAGGAAAAGTTCACGCAGAGGCACCAATTGTTTCGTACACGGTGTACGATCATGGGGAAGCTATTTGAGTTGATTGTAGACAGCGGCAGTTGCGAGAACATCATAGGAAGGGAGGTTGTAACACAACTGCAGCTACCCGTTGAGAAGCACCCGAATCCTTATACTATTGGTTGGATCAAAGCCGCCGAGAAAATTGAAGTTAAGGAGAGATGCAGGGTACCTTTCTCAATAGGGAAGTACCGGGATGAAGCCTTCTGCGACATTGTAGACATGGATGCTTGCCACATCTTGTTTGGGAGGCCATGGCAGTTTGTCGTGGACGCGCAACATGCGGGCAAAGAAAATGTCTACCGGTTGGAAAAGGAGGGTGTGAAGTACACCTTATTACCACTGAAGAGGGAAAGACGTGCTAAAGGGAAGAAGGTTGAGAGTCGCTCATTCTTAACCGTCACTCAATCCGAGAAGGAAGTGATGGACGACTTGAGGGAATCGCGAGTAGTACACGCCCTCATTGTGAAAGGAGTGACTGAAGGAGGGGAGGAACTTGAGAGAGAAGTGCCAGGGGCGGTGAAGGATCTTCTTGAAGAGTTCAAGGAAGTGATCCCAGACGACCTACCCGAGGGACTACCTCCTTTGAGGGATATTCAACACCAGATTGACCTGGTGCCCGGGGCTAGTCTCCCAAACCTCCCGCATTACAGAATGAGTCCCAAGGAAGCCGAGATTCTCCAAGAGAAGGTCCAAGAGCTTTTGGACAAAGGTTTCATCCGGGATAGCCTAAGCCCACGTGCGGTTCCGGCATTGTTAACTCCCAAGAAAGATGGGAGTTGGAGGATGTGTGTTGATAGCCGAGCTATCAACAAGATTACCATAGGGTATAAATTCCCTATACCCCGCATTGAGGATATGTTGGACCGTTTGAGTGGCGCTACTATTTTCTCCAAGATAGACTTGCGGAGTGGATATCACTAGATTCGAATCCGTCCTGGAGACGAGTGGAAAACGGCATTTAAGACCAAGGAGGGGCTATATGAGTGGCTAGTGATGCCATTTGGGCTGAGTAACGCACCGAGCACCTTCATGAGAGTAATGAACCAGGTATTGAAACCTTTCAATGGTCGTTTTCTTGTAGTGTACTTTAACGATATTTTGATATACAGTAAATCCGAAGAAGAACACTTAGAACATCTAAGGTGTGTGTTATCTACATTAAAGGCGAATAAGTTGTTCGCTAATCTAAAAAGGTGCACCTTTATGTCGAGACGACTGTTGTTTCTGGGGTTTGTTGTTAGTAGTGAGGGAGTGATGGTAGATGACGAGAAGGTAAAAGCAATTAGGGAATGACCTGTTCCAAGAACCGTAACGGAATTGAGAAGCTTCCTCGGCTTAGCCAGTTTCTACAGAAGGTTCATTAGGCATTTTAGTACTGTTGCTGCACCCTTGACCGAATGCCTAAAGAAGGGAAAGTTCCAATGGGGCGAAGAATCTAATTTGAGCTTCATGAACCTGAAGCAGAGATTGTGTAGCGCGCCTGTACTAGCTCTACCAGACTTTGAAAAATTGTTCGAAGTGGATTGCGATGCTAGTGGGGTCGGAGTAAGTGCAGTACTATCACAGGAGAAGAGACCGATAGCCTTTTACAGTGAGAAGCTGTGCGAAGCAAGGAGGACTTGGTCTACCTATGATAAAGAGTTCTACGCCGTGGTAAGGGCCCTTAAAGTGTGGGAACACTACCTGGTCGGGAAAGAGTTTGTTTTGTATTCGGATTGTGGGGCTCTTAAACATTTGAGTGGTCAAACCCAAATTAGTAAGGATATGCACGCTAGGTGGATTGAGTTTTTGCAGAGGTTTCCTTTCAGGTTGATGCACAAGTCAGGTGTGCAAAACAAAGTCGCAGACGCCCTGAGTAGAAGAGTGAATGTCTTGCTTACTTTGAGTACAGACATTGTCGGCTTTGAAAAGCTAAAGGAACTGTACGAGAATGATGGCGACTTTAAGGACACTTGGATTAAGTGTGCCAACAGGGAACCGTGTGACGATTACCATATATATGAGGGATATTTGATGAAAGGGAACCAGTTGTGCATTCCCGAATCTTCTTTGCGGGAAAAGCTTATCAGGGACTTGCATGGTGGAGGATTGGCGGGACATATGGGTAGAGATAAGACATTAGCTGCAGTTACCGCCAGATACTTTTGGCCTCGGTTGAGGAGGGATGTGTACCGGATTGTGGAAAGGTGCTACATTTGTCAAGTGTCTAAGGGGAAATCCCAAAACACTGGTTTATACACTCCTCTCCCCGTGCCTTCTAACATTTGGGAGGATTTGTCGATGGACTTCATACTGGGTTTGCCTCGTACCCAACGAGGTGCTGACTCTGTGTTTGTTGTAGTTGACAGGTTCTCTAAGATGGCTCATTTCATCCCATGCAGGAAGACCGCCGACGCATGGGCTATTGCACGGTTGTTCTTCAAGGAAGTGGTGCGGCTGCATGGAGTCCTAAAGTCTATCACATCAGATAGGGATAGCAAATTCCTTAGTCACTTTTGGAAGACCCTCTAGTTTATGTTTGACTTTTCCTTGAATTACAGCAGCACCGCTCATCCTCAAACCGACGGGCAGACCGAGGTGACTAATAGAACCCTCAGAAACCTCATCAGAAGCATCTGCGAAGAGAAACCGGGACAGTGGGATCAAGCATTGGCTCAAGCCGAATTCGCTTACAACAGTTCTGTCCACCGAACTATTGGAAGGTCTCCATTCTCGGTGGTATACACAAAAACACCACAACATGCGCTAGACTTGCTCAAATTACCCAAGGACATGGTGGGCGATGTAGCAGCTAAACATATGGCGGAGCAACACCAAGCCACTACTGAAGAAGTTAAGCGAAAGATAGAGGAATCCAACACACGGTACAAAGGGGATGCAGATAAGCATAGACGGCAGAAGCTCTTTGCAGTTGGCGATCAGGTAATGGTTTACCTTCGGAAGGAGCGATTCCCTGTAGGGAAGTATGGGAAGCTTCAACCCAGGAAGTACGGTCCCTATGAAGTTGTACGCAAGATCAATGACAACGCATATGTTGTACAACTCCCGAAAGATATGAATATATCTTGCACTTTCAATGTAGCGGACTTGTCACCTTTTCATGCCGATGATACTCCGCTATATCCGGATGAGAACTCGGGGTCGAGTTCTCCATTAGTGGGGGAGAATGATGGAGATAGGGGACACACGGCCTAAACACACGCCGTGCTATGATGGACCCAGGGGACACACGGCCTGGACACACGGCCGTGCTATAGACCGTGTATCCAATTCAGAGCCACAGACGTCTACACGGCTTCCTCACACGGCTAGGAGACAACCGTGCTTCGCGACTGTGCCCTCAGACAGATTTCCACAGAAGTACACACGGCCTCACACACGGCCGTGTATCATGACCGTGTATAAAGATCGAGAATCCCATAGAGGCTGACACGGTTCCGGGCACGGCTTGGGACACGGCTTGCGGAACTTTCACAGAATCATACACGGCTTAGAGGCACGGCCGTGTACTAGGGTTATCGCTTGCCCAGAAGCATACACGGCCTGGAGGCACGACCGTGTATGCGACAATTTATAGACGTGTATTTTACTATTTATTTCCACGTGTACGCTTAGATTTTTCCCTTTTAGATATTTTACGGGGCCATATAAATACTCTTTTGTCAGATAGATTAGGGTTACGTTTTAATATACATTTGAATCCACTTTGAGAGAGAGTTTTCTCTAATTCCCGGGTTGTGCACAACCTAGTTTGCATCAAAGCGTGTATCTTTGTTGTGTGAAACCAATCCAATTTCGGATTCGTTTCGTTTTAGCTTCCGCGCTGCGTCACGTATCCGCCCAATTCTACTCGTAAAATTGTACATATAGAGTTGAACTTCTAATCAATACTGCGTTCTTAGTTATGAGTGATAATCATCATTAATTGATTGGGCATGGGATGACTGTGAAATGTAAGATCATTTTCTTATCACTACTGCCGTATGATAAATTCAGAAAGATACACAAATAAAGTTTTACGGGAACTTCAGCATAGAACTAAGCATTGGAATCTATTGGATCTTTAGAATTTGTTCGGCCACGTATGGTTGAGTTAATTTCACTGTATGTACTAAACGTTATAAAAAGATCCAAATGCTAAATGTTCATAACTTGCTTCTAAAGACTGCTGAGCATATCATACCTATAGAGAAATCGCTCTGAATCTTATATATGGTATAACATAGGTTTAGACTTCTAGAGTGCCTATATTTTCTTACTACATTTAGGCAGCCCCGTTTTTATCAATCTCACAAAATATCTATAATATATGTAATTAAATTTGATGCATACAACTTTGATACCCATAAGGTACACCTTAGTGGTAAGGCACTTTACTTGGAGTGGGAGAGCACCCATGTTGGTACCTCATAAGCAGAAGGAGAATGATAAGAAAAGATTATTCCTCTTATAAATCCCTTAAGCAAATATAGATAATGTTGCCTCTAATTAGTATATCCTAGACCAGTTCTTAACAAAATAGTAAAATAAGTGAATGTTTACATACTACTATCATCTCATATCCCACATTAAGTCACCGTTGTGATTTAAATATTTAAGCTTATTGCATCTCATAGTTATTATGTGGTTTTTATCTTTGAATAACATTAAACTTGTAATTTGAATATTATAATGTGGGATATAAGTAGTTTTATATATTTCTTAATATATATATATATATATATATATATTATAAAGTAGTTTAGAATTGATAAAAGCTATAAAATATAACTCTTAAGGTAGTTTGAGTGAATCCTAAAATATATATATATGAATGTAGTTATTAACCTCTTATCTTTGGTGTTTTCAAGTAATAACTTGAGTTTAAGATATCACAATTCATTTTTGAGGTGCGCACAAACCCTTTCAACCAACTACAAAGCCACCAAAGAGGTCAAAATATCACCACTAAAGCATGTATATGCACAAAGTCAACTCAAAACCAATCATGCATTAGTCGAGTCCCTTGGAGACAATTATCGCCCACCATATTTTTTACTTGTGTTAGAGGTTGATTTATGGGAGCGTGCCATTGTTGGGAGTGGAGGTAATGTGCATGGTATCTAATTAGACATTTGGACTAAGTAGCAGCACAAGGAAAAAAATTTGAAACACCAAGTGGCCGAAAGCTGGCACAAACAAATGATAAGGCTGATCTCTATAGTCCTAGTCCTCCCATTTTCTATTTCCCCATAAAACGATTGCCTGTTCCTAGTATCCTTTCTTCCTTCCATTATTACACACACTCTCTCTCTCTTTCTTCCCTGCCCCTTGACCAGTGGCTACCTTTTTTCAGTTTTCTTTCCTTTTTTTTTTTTGTTTTTAATTCATATGTAACTTAAACTCATTATCTTTAAAATTAAATATTTAAAATTTTTTATTTTTTTCATTCTTATTTCACTATATGACTTTGGATATATATATATATATATATATATATATATGAAACTTAAAGCACTTTCTCATTATTTTTTTTAAATTATCATTTAATGAGCTAAAAAGTACCTTTTTAAAGATTTAGGATTTAAAAACTTCTAAATTTTATAAAATTTATTCTTTATGAATTGATACACTCCAATTAAATAAGTGTAACAAAATAATACGCTATTATATCTTTTAAAAAGCAAAGTCATACTTTCTATATTAAGAGTGTATTGATGCACATTTAAAATGTCGGCAACGTAATTACGTATTTTATGTTATTGGGTAACGTACTTGATTTTACACCTAGTGTGTACCATGTTGAATTTACACTTTAACTAAACGAATCAGTTCAATTATTTGACAAGACTATTGTAGTCCTTTCCTTTTAGCATCGTTAAAATTTGTCTTTACCTTTTGTATGAATATGATTAATTTTAGCAGAAGGGTAGTCTTCATATTAAGAAGAAACTTCTTTTTATTTTATTTTTTTGAGTAGACATTTTTAAGGCGCATGACTTCAACTTTAAAAATGTTAACGCATCAGATTAGAACTTGTTTAGCTAATTTGCCATCGAACTGTTGCGTTTGCTTAACTTAGATAGGAATCAGAAGGAATGAAAGTACAAGCTTACATTGGAAAAATAGTGTGGAAGTCATAAACTTTAATTTGGGATTTAGGTCCAGAATATTATAATATGGCACAGCCAAGTTCTAAATGACCATTTGCACTAAGATGGCATATATTAATAATATTCTTATCCAATAATATTTATCGTAAAAGATTGATATAATGTAGCTGAAGATTTGTGATAGGTTATACGATTTATTAGAGAGACTAGTGATACCATACCCTGAAGGTGTATGGTCAGCTTTTCTTATTTTCGGATTAGACTATTTTGTTTTTATATATTTTTTGAATTTTTATGGTCTTTTATTTATTTATTTTTAATTTTGAAGTAAGGAATAATTTTGCTCGTGGGCGCACTATAATATGAGTGTCATGGGCCATGTAATGTAGTAAGGGAATATTAAAATACGTTTCTTGGTAGCCACATGACGTACCGTTTAGGAATTGGTTGTGCCGTATCCTAAAGTTTTAGGGCTTGATTGCTATAGTCAGAAAATAAATAATAATAAAAAAGGATCGCAATTACTTAAAATTTTGGAATTTTTTATGATATTTTTCTCTACTTGTATATAGAAACAAATAGACAAAATTAAGTTTAAAACGTATAAAAGAAAAGCCAAAAATCCTTAGACAAGCTAATCTAGTTTTGCTTTACAATATCTAGTGTTTGGAAATGCTTCACATGCAGTAGTTCTGAAAGATATATGTTTCCGAACGCATTGTTGTATAAAGATGTTGATAGATCTATACAGACATTAGAATGAAACATCTTGAGTTGAAACTAGTGTCACATATATAGGAAGAAATAAGAAAATACTGAATCAAATCACATTCTTTTGATAAATTAGTTATTGGTTATATTTAATAGATAATATAATTTTGTGTATTAAGAGGACTGGTATAATTATTTTTTCATGATAATCGTAGTTTCATTTTGGAGACAATAGGTTCAACAATCTGCATCTCACGTAGTGTTTGTGTTTCGATGATCAATACACGAACTTAGATATCAAGTACAAATGAATTTTTCACCCCTGTTTAAGTCCATCTTGTCTCTACGAATGGGTCTATTTGAGCTTATTTAAGTCTACAAAAATATTTTTGAAGGACAGAGTTTTTCGCAAATTTGAATTTAACCCTCGTAGAATGTCTATATACACGAACCCCTCATATTACATGGAAAATCCATAAATTCAGTTTGATCTTATTTTAATTAAAATTTAGTGAAGATGTCAATGCTTGGACAAAAAAAAAAAAATGTTTATCCATTGCTTACGTGGAATTTAATTCTCCATTTCAATTAGATATTACAATTCTAAGATATTGAAAGTAAATGGATTGTCAGGATTGGGGTCATCGAGCATATGTCACGTGTATATTGTATAAATCATGCCTTTCAAATAATCTCCAATGAGTGATTTATTAAGTAATATGTGCCTCATGTACGTATATATGATATGTAAGTATCAATATATTTTTAACATGTAATAGAATGGTTTTTTTTTTTTAAAAAAAAACTACTATTTACCACTACTATATATCTGAACATAATTGGTATTTAAAATCACATGTAAATTTTATGTGGCGTGCATTAACTAATGAAGCTTTTATGCTTATAAGTGTTGTAACAATGACACATAGAGGATTGGGATGGAGAGAGTAGTAGGAAAGAGAAACAAGTAGTTGCAAAGGCTTGAGTGCACTTATAATAAATAAGAGAGCTCAAAGCTTTGACTTTGCATTTCTTAAGCGAGAGTGCTTGAAAATCTTCTAGATTGTCATTTTGATCTTTAAGCAAAACAACTTGATACAAAAATAATGTTTCTTGCATCTCTAAATTATTGTTTAATGAATAGTTAAATATTTATAGGATTTGAAGTATGATGTCGACCTTTAAACCACTTGGATGGTTGATGGATGTGATGAACTCTTTTCTTTCATGAATCCTTGTATAGGCTCCTTTTTTGAGTCTAAGTTTATGAAGAGTCTTATTGAAGACACGAGTTAGCCTTAAAAAGGTTAAAAGTGAATGGATCAATCTCAATAGCCTTTATTCAAGCCTATCATAACAAATCTCCTTAAGTCATCTTAAACCACAAAGTTGATTCCTTAACCCTTGCATTAAACCGAGGAGTCAAATCCAAGTTGCTACTAGACCTAACTCAAATTCATATGAAAGCAACTTAGCTCTCTACATGGATAGATGTTATTTTATCCTTGCTATCACTTCCTCGCTAAACTCTAGTGGTGGGTAAAAAAATTGACTAAATCATGAACCAGATTGAATCATAAATTAGGTTTGAACTATCCTTTTATGTTTTAAAAAATTACGAACTAAATCGAATATTTTTTTTTAGGTTCGAAAAAATTACAAATCAAATTAAACCATTTCAAACCTAACCAAATCTTGAGAAGGAAAAAAAAAAAAAGAAAATGGTGGTGAAAATATAAAAAATGTTTGAAAAAAAAAAAGGAATTTTGTATTACTCATTAAATTTTTTCTCTTATTTGATTTTTATCAAGTAACTTACTTTTTATTTTATTTTATATTTTTACTTATTAATCAATATAGAAATCATAATTATTTTAAGAAAGACAATAAAATCTCTTTAAATATATTAAATGGATATTAAAGATAGTGAATGATATAAAAAAAAATAAATTAATTTTTTTTATATCGAGTGCAATTTTTCATAAGTTATTAACTTGTATATATATAAAAAAATTAATAACATATATGAAAATGGTTCAAACTGTAAACTGAATGAGATCAAACCTTTTTTTTTTTTAAATTCAAAAAAATTATAAATTAAACTATATGGTTAGGCTCGATTTTTTTTTTAAAAAATTAAAAACCGTTATATATGGTTCAATTCAATTCAAGGGATAAATTGTACTGAACCAAATCACATTCATCCCTACTAAACTCTAATTAAAAGCAAGCATGAATTAGACTACGATGTTTTGGACAATTTATAATTGGTGACTTTGTCAATATTAATTGTTTGATTTCTACCACATATCATATCAATAGCATACAACTTGTTGGACATTATATAACTAGTTTTTCATAGATTTAGTCTATTCAAAATTTTTCAAAATCAAACAACAAGGTTTATTTTATAGTTATTTGTAGTTAACCATTGATCCAAGAAAATTTTGTATACTTAGATGCCAACAAGTATCCTAGGTTGATTAAGTAATGTAGAAAAAGTAGAGTTGTTGTTCTCATGAAGATTAAATTAATTATTAAACTAATATAAATTCTATTATTATCTAATAACACCAAAAAATACTAAATAAAAATATACTAATTCTAACTAAAACTAACTAACAAAACTAAAACAATCATCAAAAGAAACCTTTACTAACTCAATCAACAATGATGTGGGAAAATTAAATCCACCATAATATATATTCATTATATTGTAACTAAATTATAATTATATTTAACTAATTGATTATTCTTGTAAATTTGCTATAATCATTTAAATTATCTCTTGAATTATTAAATTATCAATCAAACAAATTTATGTCCTAAATTCCTCTAATCAAATTAATATGGATTCAAATTTACAGTTACTCCTCTTTCAAAACATAATTGTCTAGTGTTTTAAATTAATTTTTCTTAAATTACTTTAGCTAGAAATTAATAAAAATACCTATATTAAGTCCTATATGCAAATTTAATTCAATTAAACATAGCAAATCTTCCAATTAAACTAAATTAATTAAACAAGAATCTTGACTTATCCTAAATCCTTTTCAATTCAATAAAATATTTTATAATCATATATTTCATACTTTAAAAACATAATTATAAAATCAAAATTTATAATAAAATAATCAAAATATTTAAATATATTATAGTAAAATAACAAGTATATTGGTTTCATCGATCTTCTACCTACACAAAAAAAAATTTAACAATTAAATTAAAGAGATAGAAACGATGTATAGAATAATTCATTAAAGGATATCGTAAAAAAAGAGCAATATTTCTAATTTACAGCCTGAATTGTTGTCTGCTCGTGATCCGTTCGTAGTGAATCATCTTGTGGCGGCCTTCCGCTGTCTACATGCGCATGAATCTACGGTGGCTCTAAACGTGCCGTCTCGTGAAAATGTTTCCGTCTCCGTGTTCGAGAATGTCCATTGAAAGCCTCTGTAGTCTGTCCCTTCTCTCGGTGTTTTTTTTTTTGAATTCTCTTCGGCTGCCATGTCCGTGCGTGAACCTCCAAAGTCGGTTCCCCATTTTTTATGATGTGCTCCCCAGTCCCCACCCCCATCCACTTTTTATATTTTATTTCCTTTTATTTATTTTTTATTTTGTATTTTCTCTTTTATTTATTATTTAGTTTTTATTTGCTTTGTGTCGGTGTCGTTGATTCCTTTCCGTTCTCCGTGCCTTCCTATTTTCTCCTCAAGTCGGCTACTGTTTTATTTATTTTTGTTTTTTTTTTAATTTTTTTTTTCTATTTTTCCTTCTCGGCCCAGATGGACATAAAAACATGACGACAGGGGACTTCTTCTGATGATTTATTGAACGGGGCTGAGTGGAGCACGGGCTTGGATCCTATTTTAATGTATTTCTTGCATTAAAACAATTTATATGAATATTTATAATTTTTTTGTTAAAAATATAAAAATATATAACTTATCAACCATTTCTAACATCCTTTCGAGTTGATTTTAAATTAAAATATCATCCATTTAAAAAATACTCTTCACTAAATACTTATGTCTTAAAACTTTAATAAGGATTAAACTATTACATTATAAAGTATTACAGTATTTTTAAGAGTTCCATTACACTTTGCTCAAGGGAATTGCACTTGATAGTGAAATCCATTTTCTAAAAGTATCACTTAAAAACTTTTTTACTCCTTTTAGAATAATTTCTACTAGAGCTTATTCTCACCATGTTTGTGCTTTCAATTTTTATCTTGGAAATAAAGGAACAATTCCATCCTAGATTAAATACTGTCTTCATTCATTTGTAACCTAGAATAGATCCAAATAATGAGACGTTGCCATTCTTCAGTTATTCATTCTAGGTATGTTTTCTTCTAGGCTTACTAGGATATTTCACTAGGAGCAAACATGCAATTTTTTTTAAGTATAAAGTAAGTTCTTGGTTATTCGTGTAGCTTTCCAATAGGCTACAATAATAAAAGATAGGTTCCTTATTAATGGACTGAATACGACTATGCTTTTAATAAATCAATCACAGTCTCTCTAGTGGAAAACTTAAATACTTTGTTTTAGGAAAAAGGATGGTATTTCTTTCTGTTAACCCATAAAGGCAAGAGATAAGGCTCTGAGTTGGTGTTTTTGCCCCTTACGTAGTGTGAAAAGAAAAAAGTCCTCGTCCTATCATTTTTTTAAGGTTTTTTTTTTTTTTTCTTTCACTTTCTTTCCTTATAATTTACTGTCCAAAGTGGAATGCTAAATTGCTAAGTGTCTATCCAAATGTCACGACCCTAGACAAGCACACGGTTTATAAATGGAGTTTTTGATAACTCTCCAATCGAAAACGATAGCGTTTGCTCTGTTGGCTATCAAGTTGGACATAGATAAATATATTAATTTAATTCGTTCATTATTTTAACGAAATTTATATAATTTTTAAATTAAGTATATTAAATTTTATTATTAATTATAAATTAATAATAACATTAAAAACTGAATTGATCCTATACAAAATATGAATGAGATCATAGAAAATTCCACTAACCTAACGTTAATAAATTTATTTGCTAGAAAAGTAAGAGCCCTTAATGCAAATTAAATGTTGAGTAGAAACTTTACCCACCTCCTAAGGTATCCTATAGAAAATAAAAGCATTTATAGTTTTTTTTTTTAATTAGGGCATTTAATATTTTAAGTGAGTTAAATAAATATCATTGTTAGTGTCTTTATTCTAGATAAGTCATAAATGTCCTAAATAAGTTGAGTAAAGAATCAACCTTCCACTTTAAATTGGTACTAATATTTTAGCAATTTTAAAATGTTTTTTTGTTTCTAATTATATTATCATATTGTTAAGGCTTTTTAAATGTAATTGGAGATTTTCAGTACCCATAGCCCATCTATTCCGATTTAAAAGATATCATATATGTCTACAAAAGCGAATTTGATGAAATAAACAATAGGAAGAATCCAACGCGGTTGTGGGGGCACCGAGACAATTAAGAGATTTTCCTAGAAGTTGCCACTTTTAACGTATTGTGGTGGTTGGCCAAAACAAATAAAAAATTTAAAAATTATGTGGAAGGGAGAAATTTCTTCCTCTTGACAATTTAAAGTGAAGGCATTTCTCGAATACTTTTAGTTGATAATGTCTAAATTTTGTTATTATAATCATAATATAGCTGGTGTTATCCTACAATATCGAATAATTCCTACACATCATTCCAACTTTATCAAATGTTTAACCTAAAACGATCAAATTAAAAGATAAAATATAGATAGTGATTTATTTGAGTCATGGGTTTCAATTTTTGTCACTAAACCAATGTGATGAAAATGCCACATGTCAACATTCCACTTTATAGAACAATTTAGACCCATTAGGCATTTACACGTTGTAGCCAAAAGAATGGCTTTACTTGGGTCCTACTTCCTACCCCACTGAATGGGAACTGAAAAACTGTGCAGGCATCACCATGCAACACCAACATGTGAACTCGTATTTCAAGCTCCACCTGAGATGGCTTTAGTCTCTCCAAAAGGCCTCAACGCTGGAGTTAGCACTTTTTGGACCTTCATTTTTTGAACAAATGGGCCACAACATGACACCATCACGTTAAAAAAAATAAAAACACTAAAGAAAAAGTGTTTTGTCTGACTCAGGATGATGTGGATGCAGCTTACACTGCAAGGACAAGACGATGGATAGACACTAAATTCACCCGTCGTAGGTAACCATTAGTAAGAATTACGAAAAAGTTTTTTCTCCATCACCCAATCTAAAATTTTAAGCTTATAATTACAGTATATCTTCTACTTTAATAATATATTAAGTTTAATATTCAAAATAAAGGACTTAAATTTATCAATATAGCATGAATTTTCATGTACATATGATTATACTTAACAATGAACAAGCCATAATCTACACAGTGGTAATGGATTAATGGAATGTTTTTTTTTTTTTTATTTAAAAAAGGGAGAGGTTTTCTCTTTTATTATTTTTCATTTTCTTCAGAGACATAGTGATAAAAGTGGAATTGCTGTTGTCCCATTATATACAGAAATCATTACTGTTTGTTGCTTAAGTGTGCTAGATGTAGCGTGTTCGCTTGGGAGGAAGAAAATTTGTAGTTTTAAAATTTTACATCAGGATCCTCACCTTTATCTAATTATTAGATTTATACAAATATTTCAAAACATTGTTAAAATCTAAAAACCTATACCCATATCAGAACATATTTATAATTATAGTAAAAGTAATTTTGATAATTTGGTAAGAAGGAAAACAAAAAAAAAAAAAAAGGAAAAGAAAAGAATTCCCCGCAAGAGTATATAATTTCTTTAACTTTAACATTATGCCAGACTTAATGTTTTTATAATT
This sequence comes from Laguncularia racemosa, assembly GCA_037954665.1. Classification (NCBI taxonomy): domain Eukaryota; kingdom Viridiplantae; phylum Streptophyta; class Magnoliopsida; order Myrtales; family Combretaceae; genus Laguncularia; species Laguncularia racemosa. The sequence goes on along the minus strand of JBBMOL010000025.1, from coordinate 5,246,723 downwards.
TTGTTTTGAGAATTGTTAATTTTATAGTTTAATCCCATCAAAAAGTTAAGATCTATATCTAGCTCTTTCTCTGGAGTGAAATCCTAGGCACACTTGGCATTGCATTCTTACAAAGCAACGGTCAAAACATGGCATGGCGGGAGGGAGTTACTGTTAGGTGTGAACTGAGTTAAGTGTTAGTTTGGTGGGACCATGACTTTGGAATTTTGAGGATGCACAAGACAAGCAATCTCAACCTTTCGGTGTGTGTTTTTGGACAATTTGGCTCAGCTACCATGCATCCAATTCCCTATATATACATCCTTCCTCCTCCTCGTTCTTTTACTCTTACTCTCCACAACATCTTCTCTGACTCCCTCCTTTAAGCTTTTGTTAGTTACAAATTTTAAGCAACTAGCCTTTTCAAAACCGGACGGATAGATTTTGATTGGTCTTTACATGCTCCTAATACATTGGAACAGGTTACAGTACTCGGATAAGGTTTTCCTGTACCTGTTTCGTCCATCCAGCCAGTTACATGCTGTTACGAGTAATATTGGATACGGACATTAGACGGGTGTTTGATTCTGGTGTGGTGATCATTGAATAATCCTTTGGGATTATTATAGTTAGTTTGAAATTGAATCTTTTAGGGGATTTTCGACACAAGAAAATTTCTGGTTTCTTTTAGGACAATGGTATTGTTGTTCAATGGATTCGTCCCTTGGAAGTTTCAGTCAATTCTGGACAATAAGCCTACTGTAGAGAAAAGTTTCTACTTTTGGATTTTCCAAATCTTTAATAGATATTGTCTAGGAACTTAGCAAGATAGTGGAGTTGCTGTCTTTTTCACAAAATTCTTAGTTTGACTTTGTGATTTCAAAATTTTTTTTGCACACTTGCACTTTCAAACTTCTTTTGGAGTGGTAGAATCTTAGGAGGAATTTCAGAGTAAGAAAATGGGAGGAGCATCATTGCCACCCGGATTTCGTTTCCACCCTACAGATGAGGAACTGGTGGGGTATTACTTGAAAAGAAGAGTAGAGGGGTTTGAGTTTGAGTTAGAAGTGATTCCGGTCATCGATCTCTACAAGTTTGATCCATGGGAGCTTCCAGGTATATCAAAACTAATCCATTCAAATAAGCCTATGAAGGTTCCTAGTTTTAATTTTTGCTTGAGGTTAACAAGTTCATGCAAAGTTGTGTTAAAGGTCAAATAGAGAAGAGAATGGCATGTTCTTGTTGTAATTGTAGATGCATGAGATATAATATCTAGGGAGGAAATTTTAATTTTCAAGTTGAATATAAAAATCCAATTCGATTTTTAGTTTTAGGCCAACTTATAATTGACATGGTAATAGGGAGGGGAAATCAAACATGTTTATCCTTGTGGAGAATGGTGTTCATAATAATTGGGCTATGATGACTTAATGATTCATTTTTTAGTTTAATTGTAAAGTTTAATATTGCCGACGCAAATTCTTTGAGTTTACAAGGTACATTTTTCGTTTATTGGTGTAATCATTCCTTTCTTTTTCATCCCCTTTTAAGTACAATGGCAACAACAATTCCCCCACTTATGTAACTTTTCAGTCCCAAAAAAGGTTTTAAGTCTGTCTTGCTTTAAAAAAGTGTATCATTTTGCTTTTCTTGGTATGTAATAGGCCATCTATCTCCATAAGAAGGTTTGATTTATATTCTAAAATTGCAGATAAATCGTTTCTTCCCAACCGGGACTTGGAATGGTTCTTCTTCTGTCCAAGGGACAGGAAGTATCCTAATGGCTCCCGCACAAACAGAGCAACCAAAGCTGGCTACTGGAAGGCCACAGGAAAAGACCGCAAGGTGGTTTGTCAATCTTCTGTATGTGGTTATCGAAAGACGCTTGTATTCTATCGAGGGCGAGCTCCATTAGGAGATAGAACGGATTGGATTATGCACGAGTACCGATTATGTGATGCTGCTGCTCAAGGGTCACAGAATTTTCAGGTAGTCTAAGTAGTCCCATTTGTGTTCTCCTTAACCAATAAATAGAAGCCATACAAAATCTAATGAGTTCCAAGTTTTTAGATCGGTTATTTATGGACTTATATATTTGACATGGTATTAAAATAGTTGGTCTTGAGTTCAAATACTTGCACCATCATTTCAGCCTCATTTAAACTCGTACCAATCTACAAGCTTAAGGTTTTAGATCAGATAGCTGAGGAGCTACATTTGAATACTGCATTCTTATCTCAAGGACCACACTAGCTAGAACTTTGTTGAATGCGATGAAGGTGCTTCATTCAATGACATTACTAACACAGTTTTCTATGTGGTTGCTTGATATATCTTCAGGGAGCTTTTGCATTGTGTCGTGTTTTGAAAAAGAATGAGCAGATACAAAAAACAAGTGAATCACAATCAAGTAGCAAGATGGTTAGCTCAAGCAATGGGGAATTTTCAGCCATGGATATCTCAAATGATCCCTATAGCATTTCTGCTGACATTTTATCTCAAGGAAATTTTGTGTACAATAACAGCCACTACTCGTGCTCCCAGGAGGATGCACAGAGGAAAACCTCAGAAGCATATTCAATGGGCGCCAACAATTCTGGGAGCTTTTCGGTCTCTCCTGACATGATTCTTGACTCCTCAAAGGTAGAAGACTCTATTGACCAATAAATATAAAACCACACCAGAGCTAACATTTCTAAGCTTTTTGTCATGTGCATTTCCAAGTATGTAATCCATTATGCTTTTTCCAGGAATGTCCACAAAGACAAGAAACAATGCCAGACTATTTTCCACAATATGATTTTTCTAGCCCAATGACCTCGTGGCAGCAATATGATCATGCATCTATCTCAACCAGTTCATCATACTCAAATTTTACGGGAGAGGTTGAATTCTCAGATGATTTTAGTCGAATTGGATGCATGTCATCCTATTCAGGTCAGGGAAACTACATGGGGCAGTATGGAAATGAGGACATGCCATATCAAGTTTATGACTACAACAACTTGGGATATCCCAATCCTTTCTGAGTAAAAGGATTAATTGTCTGAGAGACATCTCGTTTGAAGGCAAGTGAAATGGAATGGGAGTCTCAAGAGTCATTAGCCGGTTTTTAGCTGCTTGAAGAAACTTCATGGATTGTGATTTAGGGTTCTGCATGGATGGGTTTGCTTATCATCATCTTAAAAGACTGCATCCATGACAACGCCTTTTAAATGTTGGCTTACGGAGTAAAAGACTCTGTGAAGCCCACAGCAGATGGAAAGGCTCCCATGAAAGATATCATCTTAGAGTTCACTTTGTAGTCAAATATCCTTTCAATTTCCTGTCTATGTACTCCTTAGATGTAGACCTCCTTGCCGTGATCATTTTTAAGAGATCGCACCTGGAGTTGGTTTAAATTGTTGAATGATTTCAGTCCTTATGCCACTGAGTAAGCTTTTCATTTTCCTTGGAAGCTATGGAATGGAGTAGATTAACAGTTCAACTCAAAGAAAATATTCCCTATATGGAGCAGCCTATGCAGCATTCAAATTGTAACAACACACTTCTTTGTGCTGTTAAGTGTTCTGCACATTTGACATAATATGCATGAATATAGACAAATTTCCCTATGAGAACATATATCATGGATATGAAAGTCTTGCTTCAAGATTAGGTAATTATCAGTTGCAATTATCCGTCTGTCTTACTGTTATTTCCATTTTTACCTTTCTTTTAGGCTCTGTTCATGAGTACTACTGGTAGGTGTTTTGAATAACATCTTTGTCCTCTAACTAATTAGTTTCGCCTCTAAAAAACTAAATGAATCACATTCAGATGTCCACAAGTCCTGTTTCAAAATTAACCATTCTGGTGATTTCTTTCAGCTATTTCACTTATGTGACTCTTTTAAGTTCTAAAAAGCATTGTTTCATTAGTATATACTATAAAAAGTTACTTTTAAGTTTGCTCACAATGAAATTTAATCGCTTGTTCGTTTACATGTGGCCATGGTCCTTTTAATCACTCCATGGCTTTAGTTCCCGCCAAAATTAATCATATGAAGTTATCTTTCTCAATTTTCCAAGTTTCTCAAAACTTCAAGATAACAGACAAAAGATTGCTTGACCGAGCAATATCATGCCTTTCACGGAATTTCTCTGGATTGATTGCTATGGCCCTGGTGAAGACACAATGGCCTTTTTGCAGCATACCATTAGTTAGGGAAAAAACTAGAATAGATCCAACTCTCATAGACCAAGTGAGAAAAAAGTATGAATACTTTGCATATGGGACACCCTGATCTGGTCCCTGAAGACCAAGTCTACAGAAGAATTTTCAATTTGATGGGCACAGCTTGCAAGTAGTGCAATCCAAACCTTTCTGTTTCAATCATCTTCTCAGGATGAGCTCAATAAGCCATTTCACATGTCCAAGCTTGGAATATCTATAGGACCTCTGCAAGTAATTTTCCTGAATAAATTTAAGGATGAATTTTTCTAGTTTTGCTCTCCATAGGTATTGCGCCAAGGCAAAAACACTATAGTAGGCTTAAAAAAAGGCTAGACTTTGCAGTTTGAATGAACTTGTTCAAACTAAAGTCTAATGGATGATCTTGCTATGTCTTCTGGTCTACATTGTAAGGAACAGAAGGAGCTATCTTGCCTCTTCCCAATTATAAGTCAAAAAGACATGTATGACTTACTGCTACCTGAGATAAGACAAAAGGTAAAAAAAGTCTTGTCTTCATATATCTTCATCTTGTACCATTGTGAACTCTTCCTAAAGATACTTTAATCATGACAATGTCTTCAAACAAATAAGTGCCAGTCTTTATCCTGAACAATCAGGAAATGGGTTACAATTTAGGTAAATAGCTACTTGACTTCAGAAACCAGTGTGAAGCTGCACGTCGGTGAGGTCATTCGGACTACCTTCTGGTGAGAACACATCAACTGTGTGTTTCATTTAGTTGCTAAAGTAGCATTAAATGTTCCCCACCCATAAATCCCTTTAGGAAGATTCACAATAAAGAAACTACAATAATGCTACTTTAGAATTGATCTTTTTAAAGGGTATTAACTATAGAACTCTTTTAACGTAACCACAAGTGATATTCTTCAGTATAGATTCTTTCAACTCCTCCAGCACCTGGGCCCCTAACTTTGGAAAATTCACAAAATTATCGTAAATAAATTTAAAAATTTTCAACTATAATATATATATATCCTTTTAATCTTATAGTGTTGTCCTACATTATCATTAAAATTACCCTCCTCCAGCAAAATCCCGTGTCTGCCGCTGATCTTCTCCTATTACTACTATGTCCATGTACTAAATTAATTAAGAAAGATTGCTTTCCTCGATGCTGCACTCGTTTTGGCTGGAATTGAAAGTGGAGCCTAACAAAAGGATAAGATTACATGATGCATGTGTCATCTCTACTAACATGATGTTTGAGCTATAATATCTTATCGAATCTACAAAAAGCAATGAGGATTAAGCAAAATCATGTCGGTGTGGAAAGAAGCACTTTCAAAAAGCTTCATTCACATTAAAAGATTACACTTTAGAAATTTAGCGTATGAAGATTCCTTAAAGTACCAAAATTGCATGAGTGACATAGAACTTGTCATAACAATCCTGTGATTACTACAATAGCTTATTCATGAACGTATCTTAGAATATAATCTTGGGCGGCTCAATGTACTCTAATGAACTTGTGTTGAATGCAATATGGTCAACTAGTGGCATGGACAAGTAAACCTGAGAATACAGTACTATGCATGACAGAAGTTTATATTCAGGATTGAGACAGAATTTCTAGCAGACTGTAATTTTGAAAAGAAGAGCAGTATGGAACTTCTATGAAATTTACAAAAGATTATCGCTGCTCCACATTCATATATGTTGACTTGAGCTGTAGATTTAGTGTAGGCTCTTAAATTTATAACTTTGGCACCCCTACTCACTTGTGGGCTGTGAATATCTTAATTAAGTTGGGTGAAATGATTGTATTGGGATCTAAATTCATCACCATCCACTCTAATGCCATGTTGAATGTAGCTTCACAACCAACTAATTTAAAATTTAAGCTTGTAAATTTGGTGTTGGCTTTTACATTAATCACTTGACAGTGTTTTAGCTGTTGATAATGAAATTTACGACATTATGAGTTCTGTTCTAGTAAAAATAGAGTGATCACAAAATATATCCCAGCAAATGTGGATCAAGAGGGATACAAGTAGGACAGGAGTATTTGCTTCATTGATGTTCTTATCTGTCTATTGGGAAAAATTATGATTCATGTTCACATGGCAGCTCACATTCACAAAAGTTTGACCACTCTGTTAACTGAAAATCCCAAGCATTTCTTCTCACATTGTCCATTTTCGCAGATACACCTTGTAAATAAATGCCTATAACTTCTTAATATGAGTAATACCTCTATCCAATACAGCTATGTGCTAAATATCCTCGAAGAAATTTCATGACAAGCATTTGATAGTATAATTTTATTAATGCTAAAAGCAGAATAATGCTTTTGTCTAAGACAAGAAAAAATTCGTAAAATAGTAAGCACGCTAGATTTAGCTCCAAAACCAATTGATTTACACATAGATTTGGTAAAGGCTTTAATGTTTATTACTTCACAATCCCCCTCATTTGTAAGCAAGAACTTTAACCAAAATCCTTCAAGTGGATTACTCAATTAATTAATTAGAGGTTGAGTGGCAATGCAAGACTCTGAAATTAGGATTTCCCAATATGGTAATGTTTAAATTAGTTTCACAACTAACTGATGAAAAAGCTTAAATTTGTAGATTTGGCATAGGTTCTTATATTTATTACTTGACAATTTTTCTCAAAACTTAAAAGCTTGTATATTGGCTGCAATTCAGCCACTTATTAGATTGCTTCTCACTAGAAGTGGCAATGAAATGCTTGATTGTAAAGAATGTGGTTTCCAATTTCAGCACAACTGTTAAGATACTAGTTGGCTTAAAATAATAATAATAATAATAAAAAAGATACTTCAAACAATTACTTACAAAGTAAAATGAAAAACCCGGAATTGCTCAAAAAATTTACTGAAGGGAGCAGATAATTATTTCATAAGCACATTATTCCAGCAGTGACCATTCATGCAGCATTCCCCCAATTAATGAGTTCCAATCTTAAACATACTAGTCTGCTCCTTGGGAAGGCAAATTAAATTGATCAACATCTGCTCGCAGTGTCTCACAAGCAATCGATATCTCATCATCGGGTCTGAATTCTTTAAAAAAAGCTATTCTGCTCAATTCTTCAACTTCATCAATCACAAGATCGAGCCTAGCTACGATCTCCAATAGCAAAGAAGAAAATGCAGCAAAAGGAAGTACTTCAGCCAACTCAAAGCTAGTAACAGAAATTTTACTCAGCTGTGGTCTCAACACTTTTCGGTTACTTTCCTTAGGTTGTTCAGCAACTTTCTTGGCCTTCAATTCCATTTGATCAGTTTTTTCAATTGGTAACGAGACTCCTGAGTTCTCTTTTTGCTTCCTTTCATTGGTTTGTCCTGCCAATGCAAGCCTGATTCCTGTTTGATTACTGTCTGAGCCTAGAAAGAGTCTTGGCAGGGATTTGATTGGAGTGTAGAGGTCCCTCAAGGCTGCATGGAGATAACCAGACAGCATTTCAGGAGAGCAATGCCGGCGATGCCTTACACTGTTTGCTAGTTCTGTTAGGACCTTTGATACCTCTCCAGCAAGCCGAATGCATGGATCTTTGAAGAGCTCGCGAACGGCCTGTGGGGTCAAGAAAATCTTTCACAGATTAGTCTTCAGAATTGTTACTCAAGTAACATGCACATACAATATAGAGAATCGAGCATCACTATTTTACTAATGAAATGAGAACAAGTACACAAGGAAATTTCTCCTCTTCCCTTTTAAAAAGTCTTAAATCCTTTATGCGTTTTTTCATTTAAATCCTGAGCTTTTTCGAGGGTCCACTTATATCCTGAGCAAAAACGTGTTTTCTAAGCATGAAGTAGTACCTCTTTTATCTTTCTTGTGCAACGTTTGTGTGTCATGTGGCTCCTCTACCCCCTCCTCCTTCTTCCTCCTCTTACTGTTTGTTTTCAAATAACTTCTGACCCCCCACCCCCACTCCCCAAACCAAAAAAAAAAAAAGAAAACCAAAAGCCCATTCACCCAAAAGAAACAAAACCACAACTGGCCAACTTAATGTTGAAGAGTGGACAGTAAAATTCTGTCCTCCCCTGTTTCAAGTCTGATGCAAGGACATGTGTGTCCTTTTCTTTGTACTTTTTTTTTTTTTTTTGCAAAATCAGATATCCTCCGTATCTATGTACTATTGTTAGGTGTGGAAGTATGAAGGAGCTTAACTAGTCTTAATTTGATTGATAAACATCCAAGAAAGTTAAGGAAGTTTGGTTAGCAAACTTTGTATTGATATATAAGTTACAAATTAGTTAATGAAGCTAGCACTACTTCTGATTTTCCCTCTATGAATTACATTTTCCCTCTTTTTTCTTTCTTTTGCTACTTCCAATAAGTGGTATTAGAGCATCCTGATCTTGAGTGACCAAAAACATAAAAATTCCCAATGGCTTCCAGTAGTATTTTCCTTCCACCTCCCCACTTCAATGGTGAAAATTACCATGTGTGGGCAATAAAAATGAAGGCCTATTTTAAAGGTCTCGGGCTATAACTATATGTGGAAGAAGATAAAGCCATTCCCACCTTGAGACAGAATCTAACCTTACAGCAGATTAAACAACATGAGGAAGATGTTGCTAAAGCTCCAAGGGTCCTATCCTACATTCATGTAGCCATCTTAGATTCCATATTCACCAAGATCATAGCTTGTGAATCAGCTCATGAAGCTTAGGAGAAGTTGAAGATGGAATATCAATGATTAGAGAAGACAAGAAAGATGTAAATCTTCAATCCATGAAAAGAATTTGAGCTGTTGAAGATAAAGGACATGAAGAAGGTGAAAGATTACGTAGATAGAATTATGAAGACAGTTAATCAGGTAAGAATGCTTGGAGAAGAGTTGGAAGAAAGGACAATTGTTGGGAAAGTCATGGTAACTCTTCTAAAGCAATTTGAAGCGAAAATCTCCTCCCTTGAAGACACTTGGGATATGTCATAGATCACCTTAGCAAACTTGAGAAATGCTCTGTTGGCCATGGAGTAAAGGAAGGCCCATAGGGAAGACGAAAGTGCAAGTGGAAAAGCTTTAGTAGCAGCTCAAAAGACGAGTCCACAAGAAAGAGGGCCACGAAATCAAGTTGCTTACAAGAAAGAAAAAAAATTAAAAAATATGGAAAATGGAGAGGCAAGAAGGACAAGTATCCACCCTATCCTTATTGCAAAAAGACGAACCACACGGAAAATTATTGTTGGTTCAGACCTAGTGCTCAATGTAGGAGTTGTAAGTAATTTAGCCACATTGAGAGAGTTTGTACATCGAAGCATGACTTGCAACCACAAGCACAACCAGCTCAAGCAATTGAAAATGCAAACTGTCAAGAGGAGAGTTTGTTTATTGCCACTAAAGTTGAAGAATGTTGTGTTTCAGTTGAAAGAACAAATGTGTAGCTAGTCAATAGTAGATGTATGCACCACATGGCAGCCAATTTAAGAAGCTTTGAAGGCCTTAACACGAGCTACTCCTCTAAAGTCGAACTTAAAGATAGAAGGCTCATTGATGTCAAAGGCAAGAGATCTATTCGTGTTGGATCCATTTTAGGTACAAAAACCATTGCTGAGGTATTTTATGTTCCTAAGATAAATCTAAATTTTCTATCAGTTAGTAAACTATTGGAGAGTAATTATATGCTTGTGTTTAAGGATAAAACTTGTGAAATCAGTAATTCCAATGGCAAGATAATGTTTTCCATTAAAATGAACAATAGAAGCTTTCCCCTAGTCTGGAATGTGACAGAAGTGGAATCTTGCCTTAATCTTAAAGAAGAGATGTCATTATGGCATAAAAAATTTGGGCCTACCAATTTCAAGACCTTGGAATTGCTATGCAAAAAGGATTTGGTTGTTGGAATGCCATAAGTAATAGATGACAACAGCATGTGTGATGCGTATCAGCTTGGGAAATTCATCTAAAGATCGTTCCCAGTTGGTCAAGCTTAGAGAGCCTTTGAGAAACTAGAATTGATTGGCTCAGACGTATGTGGACCGATGAGTACTTCTTCCTACAATGGCAGTTTGTATTTTTTGTTGTTTATAGATGATTATTCTAGATACTATTGGTCATTTTTTCTTAAACAAAAGTTAGAGGTCTTTTATATGTTCAAGAAATTCCAAGCCTCTATGGAAACTCAAATCAATTCAAGGAATATTTGGAAGAGGATAGGATTCATCATCAATTAACTACCACTTACATGCCTCAGCAAAATGGTATAAGTGAAAGGAAGAATAGGTCCATAATGAACATGGCAAGATGTCTTTTGTTTAAGAAAAATTTGCCAAAAATTTTATGGATTGAAGCAGTGATCACTATTGTGTATCTCCAAAATAGGTTATTGATGAAGGCCGTGAAAGAGAATGCTCCATTTGAAGTATGGTTTGGAGTTAAGCCAATTATGGCACACCTGAAGGTCTTTGGTAGTGTGTGCTACACCTTTGTTCCTAATGTAAAAAGAGGAAAGCTAGATCAAAGGGTTGAGAAAGGAATCTTTGTTGGTTATAGTAGTGAATCAAAGGGTTATGGAATTTTGAATCCATTCACCTAGCAAGTGTACATTAGTAGAAGTATAAAGGTTGATGAAGGAAGTAAGTGGGATTGGAATAAAATGGAGTTGTCGACCTTTGAGCAAGCTATTAGCCATGGCTAATTTCAAGAATTTCCTCCAGTTGATTACAAGGATTTCAAAGATGAAAATGGAGATGCAATTAGAGGCACAAGAACCTTAGAAGATATTTATAATCGATGCAATATTGCTTACTTTAAGCCCACAATTCCAAATGAAGCCTTGAAGATTCCAAAGTGGAGAGCTATCGTAGAGGAGGAATTGAGAATGATTAAAAAGAATGAGATGAAGATTTAAACTCCTAGACCGGTTGATAAATAGGTGAATTTTCAAATTGAAGTTAAATCCAGATGGCTCCATCAACAAGTATAAAGCAAGACTTGCGGTAAAAGGTTATGCTCAACAATATAGAGTAGAATTCTCTAAAACCTTTACACTAGTTGCAAGGTTTGATATGTTTAGATTGATCCTTGCATTAGCTACAACCAATGGATGGCAAGTTTTCTAGCTTGATGTGAAGTTTGCCTTCCTTAATGGCTTCTTAAAGGAGCAAGTGTTCATTGAGCAACCTAATGGTTTTACTGATAGAAGCAATTGTGTGTTGTTGTTGAAAAAGGCTCTTTATGGCCTAAGACAAGAACCAAGGGCTTAGTATGCGAGGATTGATGACTACTTGTTGAATGCAAGTTTCGTAAGAAGCTTAAATGAAGCAACTTTGTATGTGAGGCATCAGCAAGATGAAGTTATCATTGTTTCCATTTATGCGGATGATATCTAAGTGGCTGGAAGCAATTCGAAGTCCATTGAAGGATCCAAGTTGAAGATGCAACAAGTATTTGCAATGAGTGATATGGGAAAGATGTATTATTTTCTTGGAATGGAAATTGTTCAAAGTGAATTGGGAATTTTCATTTCTTAGAATAGATATGCTTGAGAGTTGCTATATAAATTCAAGCTTGACAAGGCCAAGTTAATGAGTACTCTTGCTATTCATAATGTGAAATTGAAGAAATCTGATGATTCATAATTAGTTAAGATTTCAATTTATAGAAGCTTAGTTGGTTCTCTACTTATCTATCAAATTCCAGACTTGATATCATGTTTGCTACCAGTTTGCTGTTAAGGTTCATGAATGCTCCATTAGAGGTTTATCTTATAGCAGCAAAAAGAGTGCTAAGATACGTTCGTGGCACCTGTGATTTTGGATCACTCTATAGGAGATGCAATTTAACAAAATTATTGGGATTTACTGATAGTGATTGGATTGGAACAAAAGAAGATAAGAAAAGCACATCTAAATATTGCTTCTTGCTTGGATCAACTGTGGTTTGTTGGGGAACAAAGAAGCAAGCCTCAGTTGTGCAATCCACAACTGAAACTGAGTACATTGCTACCTTTACTATTGTCAACCAAGTAATTTGGTTAAGGAAAATTTTGTTTGATTTGGGATTTAAGCAAGAAGAACCAATTGAAATCCTATGCAACAACAAATCCATTGTGGTTATGGTGAAGAATCCGGTGTTCCATGGCAAGACAAAGCATATAAAAATTAAATTCCATGTGATTCGCAAAGCTGAGAAAGAAAAGGAAGTCCAGATCAAGTATTATAGTGATGAAGATCAAGTAGTTGATATCTTCATGAAGGCATTGCAAAAACTAAGATTTGAATTCCTCATATTATGTCTTGGTGTGTGTAGTGTTACTTGCATCATGGAAGAGTGTTGAAGAGTGGACAGTAACATTCTATCCTCCTTTGTTCCAAGTCTGATGTAAGAATGTGTGTGTGTCCTTCTCTTTGTACTTTTTTTTTTTTTTGAGAAAATCAGATATCCTCCATATCTATGTACTATTGTTAGGTGTGGAAGTATGAAGGAGCTTAACTAGTCTTAGTTTGATTGGCAAACATCCAAGAAAGTTAAAGAAGTTTGGTTAGCAAACTTTGTATTGATGTATAAGTTACAAATTAGTTAATGAAGCTAGCACTACTTTTGATTTTCTCTCTACGAATTGCATTTTTCCTCTTTTTTCTTTCTTTTGCTACTTCCAACACTTAAGAGCTCATGTCCTAAAATGTAGTATGCTATGTCAAGGATTTCAACTTGCACTAACAAAATTTTAATATTTGAAATTAATCTTTTACCTAAATTTTGGTTCATGTAGAGCTACAATCGTATAGCCAAAATTGCGAAGGATTGCCCCCAATTTAACATACTGATGCCATGGAGATATGTAACAAAATCTGGGGTGCCTTGGCTCCCAACTAGCATGTAATGCCTGTTTTGTTCAGAAAACATGGAAGAAATGAGCCACATTGAATATCAGAATTGAATTTAATTTCACAAACAACTTATCTAAAATCTAAAATTTATAGATATTATATGGGTAGAGATTTTGACTAAAATTCATAATATTTGACTTTGCTCTAATGTCATATTGAATATAGCTCCACAACCAATTGACTAAAATTAGAAGATTAAACTCATAGATATGGCTGAGGCTTCTAAATATATTTCTTAATCGCGTGCGCTCATCATTTATCATGTTTATTTTTCAATTTGAATTTCAGACGTATGCATGAAACCTGATGATATCATTTTCAAAGTCTAACTTGGGAAAATCTATTTTAGATAGAGCTTGTAAAGACCCAGCGGCAAACCATGTGACATGTGGCGTGCCATCTAATACTATTGGTGTTTAGACATATCAATAGCATGCCATGTGTTAGCTTATATTGACCGAGTCTATAGAGGCTCAGTCCACGCAAGTATCTTCTTCCTAACAAAAGAAAGATAAACTTACTAGGGTCTCATCAATCGATTTAGACTCCAAGACTGCTTTGTAACCCTTGTAGATTGGATCCTCCGGTGACTTGTCATCAGCTTCTGCGGGCTTAATTTCACTAAAATATTCCATGACACAACCTGCAAGGTGATTCAACATCCGTGTTATTATCTTGGTAGTACAAAAGCATACACAAATTTCATTGTAGTCTTTGCAATGGTGAGACGGGATCCATGTAGCTGACTCCACCCACCAGGAATAAGGGATGATTGTTATTATTGTTGTCATATATAATGCAAAAAAGTTTGTAAAATTTTATGGAAGACACTTCTAGCTCATAGTTGTGATACTATCTACCTTCTATAGATTTTGCAAGGCCTTCAAGCCTGGATACAGTGGAATGGTGGAGGTCTTCCCCTGACCAGTTTGGAAATATTAATAGACTCATGAACAGGCAAATTGCACAACCAACTGCGACGGTATACAAGCACTGCAATGCTATATTTAAGACGTTTTCAACGCGGTAGCTTGAGACTCTAAATATATTATATGTCAAGATGAATACCACAACCCATAGTCATAATTCTTCTTTATGTAAGGAATGAACCTAATGCATGTAGCAGCAGCCCCTGCAAATAATGTTCAAAGTTAAATGTCAAACAAGTATTACTTTCCAAAGGGTAAATGAAAAACACAAAATATTGACATTCACGTTAAAGTAATATCGGTTCATGAACATCCTTATCAGTTCATAACTTTTCTTTAAAGTACCTAAGTTGATTCATAATTTTGTAATTGTACTTATATTCGTAATTTGGTTCAAAATTAAATAAATTACCTAACCATTCGTAAAAATCGTACATTTCTTAAAAGGATTGCAAAATCATAATTTGGCTTAAGGATTCATAATCTACTTTTTCAAGAATTTTTAAGGGAAACAACTTCATAACACATTGCAAACCGAAGAATTTCTTACTTTTGCAATTTTTCTATTTGTTTGCAACCGTCAAATAGGTTCCTAAGATACTAAAAGAGTTCATAATTTTGCTGTAATTCGCTGTTTTCCCTTCTGCCTGTAGAATTACTTGAAGTTGTGGTAAATTCTCCTAGAAGATGTAGCATGCTACTGGACCTCCAGTTATCTAAACATTAAAAACTTCGTGGTTAACATTCACATGACAATTGCTATCTCCACTCATATTTGAGCATTTCAAAGTGTCTGTTGTACATATAAATCTTGGAATATGACTAACAAGAAAAACTTACCAAGAAACAGAACCGCAGCCCCAATGAAAATGGCTCGTACCACCTGGCTGGATTCATTTGCTACATACTGCATAAGAAATGCCAAAGATCCTGCTGATAGTGTCCCAATTCCTCTATTAAGCCCTTTACACAATGTTGCACCTGCCAAATATATATTACGATCACAATGTAATTTATTTGAAGAAAAATAAAAGAGATCATTGTGAATATACCATAAAACTATTTGCCAGGAGCAGATAGACCCATATACGTAAAATATATAAAGACACACAAGCCTAGAAGGACAAGGATCGCACATAGTTTTACAGGCTCAATCTGCACACATGACTAATAGTTTAAGGTTGCATTAAATAGCAAAGGAAGGAAGGTACTGTATGGATTGAAATCTCTGGCCGGCAGTGAACCCTAGCACAACAACTACAGTCATCACAGCTCAAATGGCATTATCTCCCATCCCTTTGGACAGTGGCTCCATCAAACACAAAAGAGAAACCACCGCCAAGGAAACGCCAACTTTGAACGCATGGATCACTCTCCGCGGATATATATATTAAGAATCATGTACTGATTAAATTAGTTTAAAAAATATATATATATGTGACACATTATTTAAGTTACATACTCCTTGTGTTGATAGACTATTTTGAGCTTAGGCTCCCATGATTAAGTTGGCTTGAAATATTTCAAGCTACTATACTTGGGCTCCCAAAACTAGGTAGACTCGGCTAGATTAGGTCGGCAAGGCCTGGTCAATTTGGATAACGATAGGTAGGAAATATTTAGCTAATTGAAATCTATAATTGCCCATGATTTTACTATCTTGAAATGTTAGAACCACTCAATAGGTCATGCACCTCAACAACTTATGTAAACTACTCATTCTTCTCCTCTATAAATACTAGGACAAGTCTCTAGGTAAGGGAATCCAAAACCTATTGCTCTCAAGCCTTCATTACACTACTATATATCTCTCTATCTGCAAATACTAACTTGAGTGTTGGAATTGTCATGCCAAAAATAGCCTTGGCACCCTCATAGCTCACCTTGCATTGCTTGTTTTAAGTCATAAATGGCTAGTCCAAGATCAAAAACCATCACTTTGTATATGATTATATTAGAGGAATAGTGGAAATAGTTGGTTCAGAAAAAATAGAAATTGTGAAATAGTGGGATGCAAATTAGTTTCTAAAAGTAAAGGGTATGTAAAATGAAAAATGAAACAAAAAGTAGCACCTAAGACATCAAAAGTAGGTTCATCTTTAATATATAGAAGAAAAATTTTTATATTTTTGCAATCGGATCATAAAACATTTAATTTTGACAATCAATTTTTAAATTTTTTTTGAATTTTTAGTTGGATAATAGAAATTTTAATTACAGTAATTAAATCCTAAAATTTTTCAAAAATGTATAATCAAATCTTAAATTTTATCTATAGCATTAAAGCGTAAAATTTTCAATGTTATGCCTCCAAATAATTAACTTTATACCAATATATTCCTTCAAATGCTCTTTAAATGAAATATATGTCTCTTATCTCCTAAATATTTTAAATATAGTAGCGGAAAAAGTTTTTAATTACAATTTCTATTTTTAAGCTACGCTATACTTTATCTCCCTTTAAATGTGAATATAAATTTATAATAAAGAGGTTTCATTGAAGAATGTGGTGTGTTAATTTTTTTAAAAAACAAATGATAATTTAAACTATCTAAAAACATGAATGTTTCTTAGGTAGCGAATTTGAGATTGCAACGGGTACAATTTATGTTCTATCCTATGAGTTTTGTCTTTTCTCATTATTTTTCAATCATCATCAAAATGCATTTGTTCATTATTCTCATCAATCATTAATTATATCATATGGTCCTTTGAGACTTGAAAAAAAAAAAGAAAGAAAGAAGAAAAGATCATTGATTTTAGGGTCCACCATATGTTATTGTAAGATGAATCCAATCTAATCTAAGAGGTTTATGAGAAGTATTTACTTAAAATCCTTTATAAATTTCATTTCAAAATTAAATGAGTGATGACACAACCATATATTATAAATATTTTTTTTTTCACTAATGGCATACTGCTTTAAAAAAAGTAATGAAAAAAAATATAAAATTATTTCTATTTATCAAGAAATAAATACATATCAAGGTGTATAATAATAATAATAATAATAATAATAATAATAATAATAATAATAATAATAATAATAAAGATACACAGAGTAGATCATGGAAGGGAAACTTCCAAATACATGTAAATGAAAATTGAGTTAAAAAAAATAAAAGCATCATGCAATTTTTATTATATAAGCATAGACCGTAGAAAAAGAAAATGAAATAAATACAAATATAATAATTAATAAATGAGTTTTTGGATACATGTTCAATTATGTAAATGGAAAAGACACCAAAAGGAAAAAAAAATACGGGTCATATAAATTATACAGGCAAAGTCTATGATAGAAGGAGAATACTAAGAGGAGAAAAAGAGTCACATCGACATAAAATGGAAAAATAAATAAATAAATTCAAAGGCAAGGGGAGGTATAGAGGGACATTGACTTGAAATCATATAGATACATTGCACTAAATAGTTTATTTTATAGGGTAGAGCAGAAGTTTATAAAACCACCACGGTTGTGGAGATTTGTTAGGAAACAATTGTAAAAGAAATTAACAAGAAGTTTAACAATAGTGTGGGGGTCATTTACCATAATAAACCTTAACCTAATTGAAATTGTAGGATAAGTGATTTATTAAAGAGAGCACATTGGTTAGTTTTGTCAATTTGTTCTACAAAACATTAGAAAATGCTTTAAAGACACCAAAAAGGGATACTTAAGCTTAATTATTATAGATATTCGAGATAGAAATGAATCTATATATAGTAATTGTTGATAGAGCTTTTTAGGTATGGACCTCTAAGGCCTAACTCAACTTACCTAGAACATTGTACAAACTCTACATGTTTGGGCTGATCTCTTCCAGACTACTACGGTACAAAATTGTCGATACTTAACCAACATTCCTCAACCTCATGCTTGGTTTGGCTAAACACATCCTTAAAATAGAAGTATGAAAAACTTGAGACAGATAAGGAAAGGAGCCTGTTAAAGATACACCCTCCACTAAATCTAAAAAGGATCTTAGGTATTAATACACTAGCCATATCAAGATCTCTCTAATCCTTATAAATAAGGGTTAGTGGCTATTAGTTAAAGGACTTTTACTTTTGACTCTTACACAACTTTATATTATTATGTTTCACAAATTTATACTGACTTAGGTATCAGAATGGCAATGCTAGAGCAACATCTAGCACCCTCTATAATCTAATTTCTTCTCTTCTGCAGGTGACTTAACCACCTAAGAAAATCTAGCACAACATTTGGCATTGTGTTCATGATCCTACTCATAGCCACATTTATGGAACTTAGATAAAAAACAACCAAATCTAAAGAGACCACGGACACCTTGATAGTGGACCAAAACATCAAAGTTATGGCATCCCAACAACCAAACCAAAACATAAACACCAACACCTCAACAAATCGACACTCAACATTCTCTCAATTTAGAAAATCTATGTAAAACATTGTGGCCCAAAATGAAGTTATTTGTAATAACAACGCAAGGCTTCAAGCTTGAGTGGCATAATTAAAGAAACTAAACAATATGTCGGAACTGGAGAATGTGTCCACCCATTCTCTAGATTCACTATGAAACAACCCTCCATTACTCCCATCGATGGCGAATATCCAATAGATAAATTAGCAAGCCTGGTCTACAAAATATCACAACTGTGCTCCTATTAAGCCAGTTTTGCTTGTAGCATCTCAGGGATAGGCTTGTTCCCCCCAAATGCTACTAGCTACTTTATGCAACCACAATGGTGTTGTAGCCTAAAACAATCGACCTGAGTCATCTAACACTCGAACCTAAGCAAATAGGTAGGTCAATGATATGGATATCAACCAAATTGATGACTATATTAAATGACTCTCCAACCTAAAGGAGAGCAAAAAGGCTAATCCCTCTACAAAATTCTCTATTAATTGAATTCCCTTCTTACATGCAATATAAGAGGAGGTTTCATCACCAAATGTCCACCTATCTCAACTTGACACCTATGATAGAACTGCCTATCCAAATGATCACTTGTGCCATTTTCGGACGATAATGAACTTGTACAACCTTAGTGATGTAGTCGCCTACAAGGCTTTTTTGAGCACCTTACGTAAGGTTACTTGGACTTAGTATAATATTTTGCTAGCTAACTCCATAGCTTCATTTAACAAGTTGGCTAACCAGTTCCAACAGCATTTCTTGGCAAGTAGACTCCTAGTGAAGGACTCGTCCACCTTAAACTTGATCAAACAAAATCATGACAAGCCAATTAAGGACCACCTTGCTCGATTTAATGTTTGAATGATATAGATTCCTAATGTCGACAATGGAATCACCCTCAATGTGGTCATTCAAGGTGTTAAGCCTATTAGTGACTTATTTAAATCCTTAGCGAAGAACAAGCTAACCAACTTCAAAGAATTCAAGAAAAAGGCTCAAAAGTACATCTAGCAGGAGGGTTTTGTGCTAGTAAAGAGGAAATCTAACCAAAATAGGTCGGATAAGATAAAAGATAATAAGGGGTTTATTAAGGATCACTTAGGCCCCAAATAAGATCAAGGGTCATCTTGGGATAACGGAAGTACACAACATGGG
The DNA here is from genome assembly GCA_037954665.1 of Laguncularia racemosa. NCBI lineage: Eukaryota > Viridiplantae > Streptophyta > Magnoliopsida > Myrtales > Combretaceae > Laguncularia > Laguncularia racemosa. Next base: position 5,227,211 of record JBBMOL010000025.1, on the reverse strand, counting down.
CATCCTACTCAAACTAACAAGATTAAGGCGTAATCCGAATGAAAGACTCCAATAAATACTGGGATGACCTTAGCATTGCTATTAATGTTGAGGCAGTACGTTATTACTTTTAGGGAGATGCCTGGTATATCCTATGGGAATCGGGCAAATACATCACTATTGGACCTGAGAAAGTTGATGAGTCGTTGTTTAAGCTCTACAAGCATTGATGTCTCTATCCACATGGTTTGCTCCACACTACTACCAAGCTAAATTTCCTTTGTCTCCTCAATCGATCCTCCTCTTGATCTCATTTTCTCCTCAAGTCTAGTTTATATGTTGAAAACCTCCTCTTACTTTAGGGCCTTCAAATACAATATGCATGCTAACTCTTGATCTCCTTAGCACACACCTACTCCATCAAGTGTTAGGAACCTTGCCTTTAAGTGCGACATTGAGGATATCATTTTAAAGGTGTTCTAGCTTAGTTACCCCAATATTACACTTTAAGGTGACCAACATTCGACCGCTAGAAATTCGATGCTTTGTTAGGTCACAATATTGTCATCCTTGAGCTTCATAGGGAGGGTAATGATGCTCGCATCCCTCACATGTTGGTTATTGAATTTATGCAAGTAGGGCTGGTAATTCATGTTAACCTGTCGTGTTTCATGTTTGTGTTTAAATGGGTTTATGTTTTGAAAACCTCAACTTGTAACCCGATTCGTTTATCAAACGTGTGTGAATACCTAAACTTATAACCCAACCCATATAATAATCATATTTTGTATTCGGGTTTAACCCATTTGTTAATTAAAAAGTTATAATTTAATTTATAAAATAGTTATAAACATATAAGAAAAAGGGTAATTATAAAATAAATATTTACAAATAAAAATAATATAATCTTAACACTTAAATATAAAATTACAACATGATAAGATTTTAATAAAATAAAATTATATAATCTATAATATAGTATATATATTATAAGAACAGTGTTACCAACGTTACTTCAACTTTAGAAAAAGTTCAATTTATTACCTAAAGTTTGAATTTGTTAAATTTAGTACCTAATTCAAAGTTTTTATATCACTGATAATATCCACATTAAATCTTGTGATGATTCATTTTTCTAGTCATATTTTTCAACCATTATTAGTGTGATAAGTATCTCACTAGTTTAAAGAATGTTACATTATCGTTGTTGGCTTTAGCTGTTGAACATAATGGAAAGGCATTATTTTTTGTTTTATGTAGTTTAACGTGTTTTTGTATATCTTTTTTTTTTTTAATTACTGAGTTCAGATGTGCAAAAATAATGTCAATGTAACATTCCTTAAACTAGTAGGGCACGTATTGCATTAATGATGACTAAAGCATACAATTGGATAAGTAATTGTGTCATAAAATTTAATGCACGTAGTGGTAATGATGCAGAAACTTTGAATTGGGTACTAAAATTAGTAAATTTAAATTTTAGATGGTAAATTAATCTTTCGTCAAAAGTTTAAATAGTAATCATTACATTGTCCCATATGTACAATGTTATATACACACATGTGTACATATATATGTCTTATAGTTATATAGTTTATATCCATATATTATGTAGATAAATATAGGTTATATACTAGTTATATATGTTCTCTTTATATATGTGTTGTATAGTTTTATAATTTATATTTAAGTAAAGTATAAATATGTTATTATAATGTACATGCTGATACATATAGCATATGTATTTAAATTATGTATTGTATAATGCACACACATATACATACATACATACATACATACATACATATGGATGTATTTATATGTGTGTACATTATATAAGTTATGTATATTTATATGTATGTTATATATATTATTAGTTATTTCGTTGTTAAATGGGTTTGTGGGTTTAACCTAGACCTATTTGTGGGATTTGTTCAATAAACGGGTTCATAAATGAATTTACAAGTTAAACTCGAACTTGAACACAAATTTTACTATGTTTAAACGGGTTTTACCCGTTCATGTCTCATGTCAATTTTTTCAGTGCACAAATTCGTTTATAACCATGTTGTGTAGTGTCATGTTGGGGTTTATGCCTTGTATCCTAAATTGCTAGCCCTGCATACAAGTCATAATTATAGGACTTCATCTTGTTCTCAAGCTTGCGCTACATCTGGTCATAAGCATGTTTGAAGATGATGTCTACTAAACTGCTTGTATAAACCAAGATTTTCTTGACCTCAAATTTGGAAATCCTTGCGCTGATCATTAAGGCATCATTACCCTCCCCATGGATAAGGGATAGGGGTCATAACATGGATGAATGCTATTAGCTCAAAAATGCTCTCAAAGATCTTGTCCAACGCGGGTATCTCCAAGAGTATATTTTTTACCCAACAATTTCATTGAGTGGCCTAATAAAAGAAGGTGGGAGGAGCAAGGTCACAATGAGTAAGATATCGAGCCCTTAATAGCATGATTGGGGGGGTAGGGGGCGCTATGGTCCAAACTGGAGGTCAACTAAGCTCTTTAAGCTCAGTTAATGCCTCAACCAGTTAGCAAGTGATGAACTTATACAGCAAAAGACTGAGAATAGGTTCATCTTGTCTCTTTCTTAGACGATGACCTTAAGGGGGTGTAAACTCCTTATGATGATGCCTTAGTGATCAATGCAAGAATTGCCAAATTTTAGGTCAAGAAAATCCTATTCAATACAGGCATTTTAGTAAACATCATCTCAAGCATGCCTATGACTAGATGTAACTCAAGCTTAAGAACAAGATGAAACTCTACAATCATGACTTATATAGGTTCAGCAACCAACCTATAAAGGCTACGAGTATCATCACCCTCCCTATAAAGCTTGAAGATGATGACATTATGGCCCAACAAAGCATCAAATTCCTAGTGGATTTTCGGTTACCCTACAATATAATATTAGGGCAACCCAACTAGATTATCTTTAGGATGATATCCTTAACGTTGCACCTAAAGGTAAAGTTCCCAACGCATGATGGAATAGGTGTGTGCTGAAGAGATCAAGAGTTAATGCACACATTATATTTGAAGGCCCTAAAGCAAGAGAAGGTCTTTAGCATAGAAATTAGACCTAACGAGAAGTTAGGATCAAAGGGAGGATCAATCAAGGAGAAAGAGGAATCTAGCTTGGTAGCAATGCTCGTAGAGCTCAAACAACAACTTGTTAACTTCCTTAGGTCTAATAGCAATGTATTTGCTTGGTCTCCACCAGACATGCCAAGCATCTCCTTAGAAGTAATGATGTACCATCTCAACATCGATAGCAACACTAAGGTTGTCTAACAAAAAAGAAAAGATTTCGCTTTAGAACAATAGGCCGCTATCAAAGAAGAGGTGCAAAAAATGCTTAAAAGTAGGATTCAATAGGGAGAAACGTTACTTAACTTGGCTAGCCAATTGTGTGCTAGTCAAGAAATTCAATAGGAAATGGTGGATGTGTATAGACTACACATATCTTAGCAAGGCCTATCTAAGGGATTGCTTTCCCCTTTAGTTTGTTGATTCTACCTCCGGCTATGCTCTACTTAGTTTCATATATGCATTCTCTATGTACAACCAAATTAAAATAGAGCTAAATGATGGAGTACACACTTCTTTTGTCACCAACTTTGGAATGTATTGTTACAAAGTAATGCGTTTCAGACTCAAAAATGCTGAGGCTACATATTAAAAGTTGGTAACAGAAATGTTCGAGGAATAAATTAGGTGGAACATCAAAGTATACATGGACAACATGATCATTAAAAGCAAACAACTCAAAGACCGTCTCTAGCACATACAAGAACCTTTGACACTCGTAGGTAGTATAATAGGAGCTCAACCCCTAAAAGTGCATCCTTGAGATGGCTTCAGGCAAGTTCCTAAGATATATTATCACACCACCAAGTTTACCAAATGCAATAGTCCATGTGCAGAATTGAAGTCTATTTAGTATTAATAGAAATGGGCTTAAAAAAACTTCAATAGTGTACATAAGGTGTTGATAGCACTAAAAACCTTCAAATATTGATAGATTCAAAGAAGTACTAATAAATAACTTTATTGAATATAAAATATTACTTCTCATAATAAAGTCTAATAAACTTTTAATATTATAGTTATCCAGATAAAGATAAATTTTAAATAAACTTTTAAGCTAATCTATTACAAATTCCTTCATTTTTCCTTAGAGGCCCATCGCTTTAGCTATCTTGTAAAGGCTCACCTATGGTTTAGTTCTTCTAGGAAAGAACCGGTATGGTGAGGTACACTAAGGTAGAGAAGTTTTCTCTTGTAGTAGTAATCTTGGTCAAAAGACTATGGCTATATTTCAAAGCCCACCAGGTTATAGTCTTGACTAATCAACCTTTGCAAAATATATTGCATAAGTCAGACACATCAAGTTGGATGATGAAGTATACCTTAGAGCTCAATGCTTTTGGGATACAATACTAACTTAGAGAAGCAATAAAGGCTCAAGTTCTTGCAAATTCCATTGTAGAGTACGCAATAGAGGATAAAACATTGAATGATAATGACAAACCCGTACAGACTCTCCATATTGATGGCTCCTCTACTCGAGGGGGAAGTAGAGCTGGCCTCATGTTATATGGGCCACATGGGGTTGAAGTGTCATATGCCCTTAAGTTTGGATTCCTAGCAAGCAACAACAAAGTGGGGGGTATGTAGCCCTAATTATGGGTCTCAAATTGGCAAAGGAGATAGGTGTTAAGAGATTGGAGATATATTGAGACTCCCAGCTCGTTTTCCAACAGGTAAAGGGAGAATATACAATAAAAAATAAAGGGATGACCAACTACCTCCAACTTGTACGTAACCTCACCTCAAAGTTCTCCTTGTGAAACATCACTAAGATTTCTTAAGTTGAGAACTCCAAGGTGAATAAGCTATCAAAGCTCACATCCACAAGCATCCTTGACCAAGACAAACGCAAGAAAAGGGTTTTCATCAAGTATCTCCCTAACAAGAACATCAATAAGAAATAGGCTCAGGTCATGGAGATATATTCCATGCCAACTAAGCCATACTGGATAGATTTGATCCTCGATTACTTAAGGAATAGCATTCTCCCACATAACAGGAAGGAGGTCAAGGAGCTTATGTATAAAGTTGCAAATTACACAATTATTAATGACCTTGTCTACATGTGAGGCCTAACTATCCCACTCCTCATATGTGTCCAGCTTGAAAAAAAGTCAAAGGTTGTTTAAAGAGCTACATACAAAGGTTTATAGCAACCACATCAAAAGCTAAGCTCTATACACTCGAGCACTTTGACTCGACTACTACTGGCCCACCATAACGAAAGATTTAAAGCAACTTATATGAAAATGCATGCAACGCCAAAAGCATGCATTGATAGAGCATGCTTCGAGCAACCACTTACATTCCCTCACTAGTCCTTGGCCCCTTTTCCAGTAAGGATTGGAAATTATGTCCATTCCCCTAAGCCTATGATTAGTGGCAGTTTATTATTGTTGCTATTGATTACTTTACCAAGTGAGTAAAGGCTAAGGTTACAGCTAAGATCACCAAAAAAAAATAAAAAAAATCAAGCCTTCATCCTCAACAACATCCTTAGCAGATATGGGGTCTTATACGTACTTATAACAAAAAACAAAACATAATTCGACCATCAAAAGTTTAGAGAATTATGTCGAGAGCACAGCAACTGAATCTATTACACTTTGGTAGTGTACCCTAAATCCAATGGGTAAGTCAAGGCTGTAAACAAGATAATGCTCAACAGTCTTAAGAAGAGGGTAAACCAAGCTAAAGGTAAATGGGCATATGAGCTCTTAACCATCTTGTGGGGGTATCGGACTAGACATAAGACTTCCATAGGAGAGACCCCATTTTGTCTTACCTTTGACTTGGAAGCTATCCACCCAGTCGAGCTTGAACTCCCAAACATCAGCACTCAAACTGTAGACCTATTGACTAACTAGGTTAAACTCTAAGCTAATGTTAACACAATAAAAGAGATTTAGGACACTGTACGGATTCAAGTAGTGGCTTATCAACATTGAGCTACCTATTATTATGATAAAAAAGTAAAAAAGAAGATCTTCCTATTAAGCCATTTAGTATGTAAAAAATTGGAAGCAACCAGATCTCGCAAAGGTTAAGGAAAGCTTACATTGGATTAGGAGGATCCGGTTATAGTCATCAAAGACCTAAGCAACAGAGAATATAAGCTAGAAAGATTAGATGGTTTGCCCATTTCCCAAACATAGAATGCCAACAACCTTAGACTTTATTTTGATTAGATTTTCATTCAGATGTTTGTAAATTTGTTAAATGAGTCAATGAATGACAATTGTTTTTTATAAAGTTCAATTGTAACTACTTATATGATCATGTACCTGAGTTATGTAAATTCAAACTCCTCTGGTGGACTTCGTTTCTCTCTTTTCTCTCACTTTCTCTCGCTTTTGATCTGTGTTCTAGCTTCCTCACTTCATCCTCTATTTATAGGCTCTCGAAATCGAGCTGGATAAGCTCAGATTTCCACCGATCGAGGCAAATCAGATTTGTGGTTAAATGAACCAACTCTGATTCGTGTAAATCCTTCAATTTGTTGAGATTTGATTCCCATTGGATGATGTTTATCTCAATTCTGTTGAAGATTTGTTGGATTTGTGCAAAAAATCGAATCGAAACGGCCGAAATTCGAATTTTTTCTCCTCGTCGGCGATCTCGGACCGAGGTTGAAGACGATCACGAGCCCGGCACGTGCGTTCGCTCCAGCCAATCAGATGTTGCTATGTGTCCCGAGTAAATGAAAAATTTGCAAAACGCGGAATCTGCTTCCCCCGCGTTTCGAACCCCTGACCTCGCACCCGCACGCACCCGCCTGACCAAGACTCGGACCAACTGAGCTAGCCCATTTTCCTGATTTTGTTTATTTCGCAAATTGCATATATGCAATGCGATTTTTTTATTTTTTTTTGTATTTTTTGAAATTTCAAAAATTTGTAAAAATTATTTATTCCTTATTATTGCCATTTCTGAAATCATTTTTCAAAATTGATGTGTTTTCTATTTATTTTTATTTTTTGAATATTTTTCCTATTTTTGCCAAATTAGAGAAAAATTGGAAAAAATTAGGAAAAATTGGAAATTGATTATTATTGATTCTTAGGGCAAAATTGGGGTGTTTACAACTGCCCCTCTTTGTAATAAAGTTTGAAAAACTTAACTATAAAGATAAGAAAGACACCATTTTTGGCCTCTTGATTTAGATAGATAACGCCTTGATATGGCTGATTATCTGGAAATTGGTTTCTGGTGGGAAAATGCTCCAAGAGCTAATAATCCTACGAGTTTAAAATGGTCCTAACAATTTAGAGTAATGTTCCTTCCCAAAAAGTGCTTTATGGGCTGACTAATTGGCAATAGGAAACATCTCAAGCATTGTTTTAGGAGTGTAGAATTAATGATGATAGGAAGCATCTTATCAGACTAGCAACCTTGAAAAGAAGATTATCTTAGGAAGCGCCCTGATGAGCTGGCTACCTGTCAACAGAAGCGTCTGACTAGACTAGCAACTGTTTGGAAAAATACCTCCGAAAAGTGCTCCATTGAGCTGACTAATCGGTTATTAGAAGTTTGAAAAAGTGCTCCTATGAGCTGATTAATTCATAGATTCGAAAAGTGCTCCTCTGAGCTAACTAATCGATGGAATCGAAAAGTGCTCCTTTAAGCTAACTAATCGAGGGAGTCTAGGAAAGTGCCCCTTCTTTGGGCTGATTGACCTATAGCGGGAAGTGTCTTCTTAGACTAACGACCCTAGAGGAAATGTCTCAAAAAGTGCCCCTATGGGCTGACCTTGAGACAAGATATTTAGGAAAGTGCCCCTCTTGGGCTGACTGACCTATAGCGGGATGTGTCTTCTTAAACTAACGACCCTGGGGAAATGTCTCAAAAAGTGCCCCTATGGGCTGACCTTGAGACAAGATATTTAGGAAAGTGGCCCTCTTGGGCTGACTGACCTATAGTGGGACGTGTCTTCTTAGACTAACGACCCTAGGGGAAATGTCTCAAAAAGTGCCCCTATGGGCTGACCTTGAGACAAGATATTTAGGAAAGTGCCCCCTTGGGCTGACTGACCTATAGCGGGACGTGTCTTCTTAGACTAACGACCCTGGGGAAATGTCTCAAAAAGTGCCCCTATGGGCTGACCTTGAGACAAGATATTTAGGAAAGTGCCCCTCTTGGGCTGACTAACCTATAGCGGGATGTATCTTCTTAGACTAACGATCCTGGGGGAAATGTCTCAAAAAGTGCCCTTATGGGCTGACCTTGAGACAATATATTTAGGAAAGTGCCCCTCTTGGGCTGACTGACCTATAGCGGGACGTGTCTTCTTAGACTAACGACCCTGGGGAAATGTCTCAAAAAGTGCCCCTATGGGCTGTCTGACCTATAGCGGGACGTGTCTTCTTAGACTAACGACCCTGGGGGAAATGTCTCAAAAAGTGCCCCTATGGGCTGACCTTGAGACAAGATATTTAGGAAAGTGCCCCTCTTGGGTTGACTGACCTATAGCGGGACGTGTCTTCTTAGACTAATGACCCTGGGGAAATGTCTCAAAAAGTGCCCCTATGGGCTGACCTTGAGACAAAATATTTAGGAAAGTGCCCCTCTTGGGCTGACTAACCTATGATAAAGATATCTCAAAAAGGTGCCCCTATGGGCTGACCTTAAGAGAGAATATTTAGGAAAGTGCCCCTCTTGGGCCGACTAACCTATGATAAAAATGTTTCAAAAAGGTGCCCCTATGGGCTGACCTTAAGAGAGGATATTTAGGAAAGTGCCCCTCTTGGGCTGACTAACCTATGATAAAAATGTCTCAAAAAGGTACCCCTATGAGTTGACCTTAAGAGAGGATATTTAGGAAGGTGCCCCTATGGGCTGACTCATCTTATGCTTTTTGAGTATGCTTTCTACTGACTGAGCTTAAATGATGTGATGCTTTTCATGATATGATGATAGTTATTCATTTTAATATGCTTGCCAATTTATCGTGGATGGCAACCAAACAACCGAACCTTCGTGTTGGTTTGCTTCTGCTTCACTTCTTGTCGTCTTGACACGAGGTTGAAAATCTTGATGTGCTTCCTTTCTTGTGCGCATGGCTCTTTTTTCGGTAGTGTTATCCTACTAATGCGCTAAGTTTTAATGCTCAAGAATAGATAGAATTATATTACAAAACTTATTGAGATTCATTATTATTTTAGTGTTTATCATTTATTGGTGAAGTGATGGGGAATGTGTTTAGGGATATTTGTTGCGATGAGAATCGATTGGGATTATTGACCATTCAGGGACATTAACTTTACTTGTAAAAAGTAAAAACTCGACTCAACAAAATTTGTATCAAACATTGGCTTTCATAAACATTGGCAAAATTTCAATTTCCTTGCCTAAGGATAGTACATCTTTACAACATTTGTGTTAATGGGGTCTCTCAATTCCGGACCATCCATTTGAGTTAGTATCAAAGCACCTCCTGACAGAACCTTTTTCACCACATAAGGGCCTTCATAGTTTGGGGTAAATTTCCCTCTGGAGTTTTGGGCGTTCGGGAGAACCTTCCTTAGCACCAGATCCCCTTCTTTGAAGTATTAGGGCCTCATTTTCTTGTTAAATGCTCGGGCCATCCTTTGTTGGTAACACTGGCCATGACACAGTGCGGTAAGTCTTTTTTCATCAATCAGATTCAACTGATCAAGCCTCTTCTTTACCCAATCTGATTCGGTTAGCTGAGTTTCTGACAAGATTCTGAATGATGGTATTTCGACTTCAACTGGTAGTATTGCTTCAGTACCATATACCAATGAATATGGGGTAGCTCCAATAGATGTTCTTATTGAAGTCCTATAAGCCATGAGAGCAAACGGTAACATTTCGTGCCAATCTTTGTAAGTGGTTGTCATTTTCTCGATGATCTTTTTGATATTCTTGTCAGTTGCTTCTACTGCCCCATTCATTTGAGGTCGGTAGGGAGTTGAATTTCTATGGTTTATGCGGAATTGTTGACATAAACCTGTCATCGATTTGTTGTTAAGATTGGTACCATTGTCAGTGATAATAAACTTAGGAACTCCATATCAGGCTATTATGTCCCTTTTCAAGAAGAGGACTATTACCCCTTTGGTGACATTGGCATATGACGAAGCTTTTACCCATTTGGTGAAGTAATCAATCGCTACTAGTATAAACCTGTGGCCATTGGATGCTGTCGGAGTGATTGGGCCAATTATGTCGATTCCCTACATGGAGAAAGGCTATGGTGCTGACAACAAATGTAGCTCATTGGGCAGAGCATTTATCCGGTTCGCGTATACTTGACATAGATGACAGTGCTTGACATATTTTATGCAATCTGATTCCATGGTTAACCAATAGTATCCTAACCTCATGATTTTTTGGGCTAACATGTAGCCATTCATATGAGGTCCACATACTCCTTCATGTACCTCTTTCATCAGTTCGCATGCTTCATTTTTGTCCACACATCTCAACAAGGTGGTATAAGATGATCTTTTGTAGAGTATAGACCCATTTAGTAAGAAATGGCTTGCTAACCTTCTGAGTGTTCTTTGGTCATTCTTGCTAGTCATTTCAGGGTATTTACTTTCTTGGAGAAAGGTCTTGATGTCGTGATACCAGGGCTTGTCATTTTGTACTTTTTCAATGGTTAAACAGTAGGCGGGCCGATTTTCGATGTCTATCTTCATCGGTTGGATTTCGGCTCCCCCTGTTATCTGGATCATAGATGCTAGTGTGGCTAGTGCATCTGCAAACTGATTCTGAGTTCTCGGGATGTATGTGAAAGTGATTGCCTTGAATTCTTCGATTAGCTCTGTCAAGTGTTGATGATACGGTACCAGTTTAGGGTCTTTAGTCTTGTATTCCCCTCTTGTCTATAGTATGATGAGCGATGAATCTCATCTTCGTATTCTTCCAATTCGTGGATTTCCATTTGGCAGGCCATTTTGAGGCCAAGAATGCATGCCTCATATTCCGCGATATTATTGGTATAGGGAAATGTAAGTCTTGTCGCTGCAGGGAATTGAGTGCCATCTGGGGATATCAATACTACCCCAACTCCGCAACCGAATACATTGGCAGCTCCATCGAAAAACAGTTTCCATTTCAGGTTCTGCTCTATCCCAAAGTCTTCTACCGGTATATCTTCCACTGTTAATATATTTTCGTTCGGGAATTGGGCTTGTAGTTCTTGAGAATCTGTCTCAACAGGGTGTTCTACCAATTGGTCGGCTAAGGCTTGCCCTTTCATCGAGTTCTGATTTATGTATGTGATGTCAAACTCGGATAGGAGCATTTGCCATTTAGAGATTCTCCCTATCAAAGCTGGTTTCTCTACCAAATATTTCAAGGGATCATGTTTTGTCAGTAGCTCAATATGATAGTAAAGGGTATATTGCCTTAGTCGATGCATGGCCCAAATTAAAGCACAACAAGTCTTCTCTACCCCTGAGTACCTCTGTTCCCCTTCCGTGAATTTCTTGCTCAAGTAATATATGGAACGCTCTCTTCCCTCTTCATCTTTCTGCCCCAGCACACAACCCATGGATTCAGGGAGTATAGTGAGGTATAAGAATAAGGGCTTCCCCTGCTTCGGGACTATCAAGACCGGGGGTTTTATAAGGTAGTCTTTGATCGTCCTGAATGCTTCTTCGCATTCATCGTCCCATTCTATGGTGGCATTCTTTTTCAACAGACGAAATAGTGGCCGGCATTTATCGGTGAGCTGTGAGATAAAACGAGCTATATAATTTAATCTTCCCAGCAAGCTTCTTACTTCTTTAACGGAGCGTGGGGAAGGTAACTTTAATATAGACTTTACCTTGTCAGGATCGATTTTAATGCCCTCCTGGCTTATGACAAATCCTAACAACTTCCCCGTTGTGACCCCGAAAGTGCATTTCTCTAGGTTTAACTTGAGCTAGAATTTTCTCAGTCGCTTAAACAATTTCCTCAGGATAACTATATGGCTTTCTCCTTCCTTAGATTTGGCTATCATGTCGTCGACGTATACTTCAACCTCTCGATGCATCATGTCATGAAGTATCGCGACCATGGCTCTCTGATACGTTGCCCTGACGTTTTTCAAACCGAAGGGCATGACTTTGTAACAGAAAGTTCCCCATGTTGTGATGAAAGTCGTTTTGGTTTTATCTTCTTCAGCTATTTTTATCTGATTATATCTTAAGAAACCGTCTATGAATGAGAAAAGATGGTTTCCCGTAGTGTTGTCCACTAAAACATCAATGTGAGGTAGGGGGAAGTTATCCTTTGGCGTAGCTTGGTTTAAGTCCCGGAAGTTTACGCATACGCGTACTTTTCCATTCTTTTTCATAACAGGGACTATATTTTCCACCCATTACGGGTAATCGAATACTTCGATGAATCCTACTTCTAGCAGTTTCTTGACTTCTTCTTTAATCTTTAGTGAGATGTCAGGCCTAAATCTTCTCAGTTTTTGTTTTTTAGGTTTGACATCTTCCCTTGTGGGAAGCCTATGAACCACTATCGACTGGTCTAGTCTTGGCATGTCGCCATATGACCAGGCGAAAACATCTGCATATTCTGTTAATAACTCAATTATCTCACATTTTTGCTCGGCACTCAAACTGGTCCCGATTTGGAGTTTTTTAGGTTTTTCCATGCTTCCTAGATTTATTGTCTCCACCGGCTCGTCAATCGAAATTCCGCTTTGTTCATGTTTTTGCCAATTTTCTTGTATTATTTCGTGGTCAAGGATATCGCCTTCAACAACTGACTCAACAGCGTTGGAAACGATATCAGCATTTTTATTTTCTACCTGCGTGAAATATCCCTGATGTTCGCTGGTAGGAGATCTGGGTAAAGTAAAGATGAAAGCATGTATATGAGAAAAAAAACAGACTGTAATTGAATTGATAAAGAGTCTCAATAAAATTCGTTCAATAATCATTCTATATTTTTGAGCTGACCTAGAACTATTGATAGGATAACAAAGCCAATTGTTTAGAGCCGGATGTTGATTAGACGTGCGGGGGGTTGGTTTCCCATTGTTGACGTCACCTTCGTTTATCTGAAGCTCTTGGATAATATTCGCTCTTCGGAAAGATTGTTGGAGAGGTGGAATGCACATCTGGGCGTCGATTGGCTTCTCCTTCATTCTGCATTTGACACCTTTTGCTTGCGCTTCCTCTTCGGCTGTGGGAACGTACCCTAGTCTAAATGTCCCTTGCTGCCCCTCTTTAAACTGAAGGCCCTCCTTGCTGGTCACTACGTTCACTTCATTGAAAATTTGTAGTCCAAGGTCTTCTAAACCTTCATCCCCAATATATGGTATGGCAGTCTCCTTATATATGGCGTAATCCTGCTCGCCAAGTACGGTGACTATCTGTCCGTTCGCAATGAATTTGACCCTTTAGTGGAGACTAGAGGGGATGGCTCCAGCAGCGCGTATCCGGGGTCTTCCCAAAAGTAGGTTGAAAGACCTTGGGATGTCGAGGACCTGGAAAGATATGTGGAATACTTGTGGACCAATTTCCACCGGTAGGTTTATCTCCCCTACTATATCTCTTTTTGACCCATCAAAAGCTCTAACCACCGTTGAGCTAGGTGTTATATTGCTTGGATCGACCCCCAATAGGTCGAGGGTAGCCAGTGGGCAAACGTTGAGGGACGATCCGTTGTCGATGAGTACCCGGGAGACAATTGTGTCGTTGCACCTGACCACTATGAACAGTGGTTTTGTATGTTGGTCTCCCTCCTCCCCTAGCTCTTCTGGAGAGAAAGATATTTGGTCCATGGTGAAAATAGAATCCGCCACATGACTTATTTTGTCTGTAGCGATGCCTTCTGGGACCTGGATCTGTTTGAGCACTTTGAAAAGTGCTTCCCTATGGGGCTTAGATGCTGTAAGAAGGCCCATAAGTGATATTTGTGCTGGAACTTTGTTTAGTTGTTCCATTATCTTGTATTCACTCGCCTTGACCATCTTTGTAAACGCAACGAGTCCCTCTTCCTCTTCCTCTCCTTTCTCGACGTTGGGCTCTTTAGTTGGGGTTCTATACTTTGGGTCGTATATTCTCCCAGAGCATGTGATTCCTCCCACCATAGGAGGTCGCTCTTGTTCGAGGGCTTGATAGTCGAAAGGTGCGGCCTTTTAACTTTCTGCCGATATCGGGACATTAAATACATATCTTTTCCTTGGGATTTGTATCTCAGTTGATTGTCCCTCGTAGCACTTTATCACCCTGGGCTTCTGATGGGAATTGATCATGTTTATAGTCTTCTCCTCTTCCTTTGGCGGGTTGTCCTCCTTCTCAAACTCTGGCCCCCATTCGCTAGGCGGCCTATACTCAGTTGGGGTGTAAGAATAGTTCACCAAGTATTCAAACCTCCCATGTGATTCTGCCAAAGTGCCGACTGTTGGGTCTCCGGCTAACCATCTTCTTTTTATATGTGACTTTGGGGTTTTCTCTAGGACTTGACAGGACTGCTTTTTCTATTGGTCCGTCGTCTTCTACTTAGGGGCTTCCTTGGGAGTTGACTCCTCAGATGTGATCATGTTAATGGTGGGCTTATGATTGGGCAGCGGGTTGGTGTTGACATTGGGTGTTGGGGTGCTCACAAAATCCAGTTGTACAATTCCTGCGTCGATTAGGTCTTGGATTTTGTGCCGGAGCCTCCAGCACCTATCTGTAGAATGCCCCTCTTGACCCATATGGTAGTCACATTTGAGGCTTGAGTCGAAATTCTTGGGCTTGTACCGGTCGTTGGGGATCTCAAAGCTGATCAAGTTGTCCGCCCTCAACCAAGCAAAGACTTAACTGAGCGGAATGCAGATTGGAGTGAACTGCCTTGGGACCCTGGTGGCCTGGGTATGACTTGTCGTGGATTGCTGGGCTGGGGTACTCATGGTCTGAAATGTCACACGAGTTCTAGCTTTTTCTGCCTTACCGGAATGGACAGTGCTGACGGTGGACTCCTTAGCTCTATTACCTCATAAGGGCCTTTGTGTTGGTGTGACCCTAGGAGGATCCATCATTTGGAGTCTACCGGTGGTGATGGAATTTTCAATCCAGCATCCTGTAGCTACCACCTCTGTAAAGCTAGATGAGGTCTGGCCTACCAAATGTGAAAAGTAGGTCTTGTCTAAGGTGTTGACAAATATGGATGTCAACTCCTTCTCGGAGATCGGGATTGCTATTCTGGCGACCTGAGCTCTCCAATACTGAGCATACTCCTTAAATGGCTCAGTATGTCTTTTCCGAAGACTCCCCAAATCAATCACGGAGGGGGCGACCTCAATATTGAACTTATACTGGTCGTAGAACGCCCGGGCCAGTTTTTCCCAAGTGTTGACATTATTGAAGTCTAGGTGGGCGTACCAGACTAATGCAGGGCCTGTGAGGCTGTCTTGGAAGGTCTGGATCATGAGTTGGTCGTATTGAGCATACTTGCTCATCTTTCGGGCGTATAGCCTGGTATGCATTTTGGGACACCCGATCCCATCGTATTTTTCAAACTCCGGGGTTTTGAACTTCTCAGGGTATACCTTTTCCCTGTACACTGGCAGACTAGTGATCCCGGCCTGCTCAAAACCATCCGGACCCTCGATTGTTTTCATCTTATCATGGAGCTGCTGGAAGATTCTCTTCTCCATTTCCTTCTATCTCTCTTCCATCTCTCTTTTCAGGTCATCAGAGGTTGGCCCCTGGTTGATCTTCGGCTCATATTCAAAGGTCGGGTTAAGGTGGGAATTGATCTCTTCATACTCCGGAGGCTGTCCCTCCACTGCTTTTCCTTTCCTGGCCCCTGAATGTTCTTCTTGGGTTGGCTGAGTGGTGCGAAGGAGGCTAATGCTTTCAGTTAAGAGGTAGACCTGGGCAGCCAATTGTTGGACCGTTTGTTCTAGGGATACAATCCTGGAGTCTTAGGCAGCTTCAACATTTGTGTTGTTGCGGTTGTCGCTACTGTTGGCCATTTTGTTCTTGAACGTGTGTGAATTGGGCTTCTGGGAGGGTTCGGTTGCTTGGGAGCTATCTTGATACCTAGCGCGCATTTTTTTTTTTCTTAGTATAATGTATGCAAAATGCTATGCATGTGTCACACAGATGCTAAAAATAAAAAGGGTTGACAATTGATTGATGATGTAATATTAAAACTTCCACTTTTATTAATATTGGAAATTTTGGAGTTCAAAAGAAAAATAAAAGATTACAAATGATGATCTATTTCCTAGCTCTTTTAGTCTTCTGTTGTGGAGGCTCAAGCTTCCCGTTGATGACGGCTTCCAATTCTTCGACTCTGGCCTTGGTCTTTTCTAAATGAGCTTCCAAGGCTTTGTTCTTTTGGTCGGATTCCTTGAATCGTCCTTTCTAGATGTCTTTCTTATAATTTGCAGCTTCAAAGTATACCTCCATCTGGGCCTTGACCTACTATAAGTAGATTTCTAGCTCTGGATTTACCTTGTCTGGCCTCGGTTGAGTGACATCTGGAACCCAGTATGCTCTTTCCCCTGTCTAGTACAGCTGGCAGATTACAAACTGTCTGGTGGCTCGGTGCTTTCCCACTTCGCCATCTAGCTCCCCAAGGTCTACATTCGGACTTTCAATTCTTGCTTCCCAAAGTGCTTTGACCTCTGCCAGTTTAGCAAACTTTTCAGCCACCAGCAGGTTCGGATCTTGGTACTCGAAGGTGACTGCTTCCAGCGAGGGCCGATAAACTATGTCTTGATAGTACTAAACTGGCGGACCACTGAATTGGGGTGATATCCAATACATTTATTGATTCCGATCAAAGGCATGGCTTGAAAACTACTGCAGGTCAAAATAATTTTGTCGCAGCAACTCCACCTGGCCGTCCACAAAATATCCTCGGCACTGAAACTTCTAAGCACTTTTACCCAACTGTGGTTGGTAAGGTCGTCGGGTAGCTTTATCTTTTCTACGCATGAATCCACAAGGTCTACCTGCTGGGCCAAGGTTTTCCGGACCATGTTCAACCCGAAACACTTAAGGTGGCTTACGAACCATATCAGCATAAGGTTAATTCTTGAGCGGAGGATCCCATGGCCTTTCTTCTTGAGGAAGTTCAAGTTCCGAATCTGTTCAGCCAACAAAGCCGGGATGTAAGATCTTCCTTCCATGAATTGGGTCACCAGCTCTGCAACCCGGTAGTGAACGTAGAAAGTTCCGGTGGGGAATAGTATAGTGGCGAAAGCTGTCAAGATGAAAGCATTCACCCTTCTCTGTCTGTAAGTTTTGGGGTCCCCACACAGTATGTCTTTTCTATCCCCATTATTTTCTCAGGCAATGAACCAGGCTTCCAAATCATCCATCCGTATGCAGTATCCATTACAGTCTGCTAGGGCTTTGTTGACTGCTGTTTTGCGAATACCTAGTAGTCTGCTGAAGGTACCAGCTGGCCCGGCCTCGAGATCTGGCACATAGATTTGATCAGTCAGTGCTGGAGCCTGTAGCAGCTGGGTGTACTCTTCTAGGGTAGGGGTGATTTCATGTGGCCCGATAAAGAAAGCTGCGGGCTCTACTTCCCATAACTGGAGCATGGCCCGTACCAAAGGCAAATTCACCTCTATTTTTGTTAGTGAGAGGATGGGCCCTATCTTTTGCTGGATGAAGGCCTGCTCCTCTGGATTGTACAAGGTAGACCAATGGTCCAATACCAACTTTGGGTCTAAAGGTTTGTACACCCGAATTTCTTTGCGGAGGAGGCGGTTGACTGCGGTACTAGCCATCTATTACAACAAGAAATTCCCTAATTACAACCAGAACTATAAAAATATTACAGGGAAATAGATTCGAACTCCATAAACAAAACAACAATTTATTACATTATCATCAATTGTCAACCCATGACTTATGTATGCAAAATAGGTTGGTTCTAACTGGTCCCCAAGCTCTATGGCCTCCCGCATTCTCGGAGAAATGGATCTCAGGCCATATCGAAGCATTAGGTGGGGTAGCCTAATCGGTCCCGAACGGTGATCAACTCACTTCGCCCTAAACCTACACAATGGCTCCTCGTCTTAGGGTTCTAGGACGGTCCGGGTTCGACCGCATCTATTCACACAAACATATGCATGCATGCAGACCCCAAAGTAAAGAAAACTAAACTTAGCTAATCCCTGAAAAGTTAGCAACAGAATAATAATTGAAAGACATTTCTTTAAAAGAACATCTTGAGGAGATTCAGGTGGCTAGCCTACTGGAATGACATTTCCCCAGCGGAGTCGTCATCCTGTCGAGTTTAATTTTTTTTAATTTTCCCATTCCTAATCCGATCTAGACTAGACCCTATGCTCATCTAATATAGATCCTCGACTTGAGTTAGGAACTTCGTTTAATTTTGGAGTTGCCACCCAACTGTTGTTGGGAAAGATTGAATTAAGACTAAAGGAGCAGATTAGTCTTAATTTGGACCACTAGTCGTCGTGATTTCCTCTTCTCGTTTTTGGTGAAAAGAGGAAAAGGAAAACCAGAGTTTCTAAGTTCGGAGGCTAACCTATTAAAACCTTACGGTTACCACCTAATCTCCTAAAATTATCTCTATCTAGAAATGTCTTTTATTTTGTTTCTGTTGCCTTGTGTTTTTTAATGAGTTATTTGAAAAAAATGATTTTTTATTTCATTTTATGGGTTAACCCAAATGGGTGCCTACGTACCTGCTATTCAGGATCAAATAAGCCGTAGTTCGCTTTTTCTGAAAAGATTTAGTGGGTTTGTGAATTTTAATTTTGAAATCTCTTTTGATTTTATGTTTTTACCATTTTGGGGATTTTTTCTAAAAAAATCTAAACCTAAGCTTAATAATTTGATTTTTGAAAATAATTTTTGGGAAAAACATCAATTTTGGATTTATTTGAGAAAATGATTTTTCTAAGTGATAAAACTCATTTTTTTTCTTTTTTTTCTTTTTTTTTGAATTTTTATTTTTTTTTGTAATTTTTTATGATTTTTTATCATTTTTATGATTCTTTTATTATTCTTTTACAATTTTTATAATCTTTATAAGTTTTTATATTTTTTTATTATTTTTATGATTTTTTATTAATCTTTCATAATTTTTGTGCATTTTTGTTTTATTAAAATTTTTCCTCCTAGGTTCTACCTTACCTCAAAATCTAAAGTTTTATTATTATTATTTTCTAATATTTTTATCATTTTCTACATTTTTATTATTTATTATTTTGATTTTATTTTTTTCTTTTTATTTTTTTATATTATTAACTCCTAAAAAATCTAATTTCTAACATTTTTCTATTTATTGAAGTATAAATAACACATAAGTAAATAAACAAATAAATAGATAACAAATTAATAAATAACAAAATTAATAAATCAATTCGGAATAAAATAAATCAAATAAATAAACAAAATAAAATAAAAAAATGGAAAATCCGACTTACCTAGATCCAGGTCAGTGCGCGGGTCGGGTCGATCGGGTCGAAGCGGGTCGGATCGAAGCGGTCGGACACGGCGATGGGGAATGCTTGTTGACGGCGTTCTGGCGGCCTTTTGCAGCGGTTGAGGTGTCGAATCCTAGGTTATCTAGGGTGAGGAATCCAATGGTGGCGGTGGTTTGCTCCAGAAATGCCTCCTAGTGGTTGCTCAACTCTTTATCGGCGGTCACGGCTTCGAACTCCTCCGGTAGACTTCGTTTCTCTCTTTTCTCTCACTTTCTCTCGCTTTTGATCTGTGTTCTAGCTTCTTCACTTCATCCTCTATTTATAGGCTCTCGAAATCGTGCTGGATAAGCTCGGATTTCCACTGATCGAGGCAAATCGGATTTGCGGTTAAATGAACCAACTCCGATTCGTGTAAATCATTCGATTTGTTGAGATTTGATTCCAATTGGATGATGTTTATCTCAATTCTATTGAAGATTTGTTGGATTTGTGAAAAAAATCGAATCGAAACGGCCGGAATTTGAATTTTTTCTCTTCGCCGGCGATCTCGGACCAAGGATGAAGACGATCACGCGCCCGGCGCGTGCGTTCAGTCCAGCCAATCAGATGCTGCCACGTGTCCCGGGTAAATGAAAAATTTGCAAAACGCGGAATCCGCTTCCCTCGAGTTTCGATCCCCTAACCTTGCACTCGCACGCACCCACCTGACCAGGACTTGGACCAGCTGAGCTAGCCCATTTTCTTGCTTTTGTTTATTTCGCAAATTGCATATATGCAATGCGATTATTTTATTTTTTTTTTGTATTTTTTGAAATTTCAAAAATTTGTAAAAATTATTTATTCCTTATTATTGCCATTTCTGAAATCATTTTTCAAAATTGATGTGTTTTCTATTTATTTTTATTTTTTGAATATTTTTCCTATTTTTTCCAAATTAGAGAAAAATTGGAAAAAATTAGGAAAAATTGGAAATTGATTATTATTGATTCTTAGGGCAAAAATGGGGTGTTTACACCCCCAACGCCTAACTCGACCTACCTAGGCCCTTATCTGAGCTTTATATGCTTAGGCTGACCTTGTTTAAACTACTATAGCACAGATTTGCAGATACTTAACTAGCATGCCCCAACCTCATGCTCGACTCAATTACGTGTGTCCTCAAAATAGGTAAGTATGAAAGACTTGAGATGGATAAGGAAAGGAGTTGATAAAAAATACACCCTCCACTAAATCTGGAAAGGATCTTAAGTATTAATGCACTTGTCATATCAGGATTGCCCTCAATCCTTATAAATAGGGGTTAAGGGTTACTAGGTAAATGACTTTTATTTTCAGCTCCTTCACAACTTTATATTATCACCATGCACAAATTTGTGCTGGTTTAGACATCAAAGTGGTCACACTAGAGTAACCTCTGGCACCCCCCATAACTTAATTGCTTCTCTTTTGTAAATAACTTAACTACCTAAGAAAATCTAGCACAATAATAGTATTTGTAAAAAATGTCATCAATTTGTGGATAGTAGTTTATATCTCAATATACGATAATTTATGGATAGTATTTGTCAAAAATTCCATCAACAATGATACATATATGGACACATTAGATATAGTATAAAGTAAAATGGAGAATGTGTGCCTTAAAAGCTTTTATACCAAATGATGTAGAATTAGTGGAGGTGGAGGGTTTCTTTTGGTCATGATCTACAATCAATATTGAATACATAGCATGACCTTCAACCTTGGGCAAACCTTATATTTGACACTGGTTGGGGCTTCCTTAGCTTATGGTTGAGAGTCATGGTCTATATTCAACTCATCAATGGTTGAGGGTTTCTTCTACTCTTGGTCATGGATCATTAGTGTCTCATCACGGTCAAAATTCTTCATTAGAGATGGATGGAGTTTAGCACTAGTGAAATTTCGTTAGAGAAGGAGAGAGATGCCTCATAGTAGAAGGAAATAGAAAGATATATGTAATAATACTATGTTATTAAATTAATTATTATGAACAAATGAAAAGCTATCATGTATCCCTAAATAATATTAATAAATAGTGATAAAATACAAGTCATGTATTTCAAAAAGAAAAACACAAGGCACAAGTTTGTAAAAGTACTAAAACATGAGCATATTTTTATAGCTTTTCCTATATTTTATTATGTTGAATATTATTCATAAAAAATTTTATAAAGTTGGTACAAGATATCTCGGAACCTATATCACAAATGCCTTATAGTAAAGCTTTTAGGTGGGTATAAAGTATAGCAATATTGTAAACTATGTCGTATAAGGGTTAGAACCCACCTAGAATCGATGATTCATAGTTCACAAAATTGTGGAACTGGCACTAACCCTGCAAAGGCCGATTCCAAGAACTAGCTATTTTGGTTCATGGGTTGTGGACTTGTCAACCAGCTAAACTCCTTTTTTTTTTCTTTCTTTCTTTCTTTATTTCAATAAAATTAAGATTTAAGTGATTTCACAAATAATTTTTTTTCTCATATTTCCCATTTCATTACATGCTTTCTTATGTTTTTGCAATTGTAGTTTACTCGTATTTCATATTTTTGCTTCAGTGAACTATTTCATAAATTACAAATGCAACTTACACAATTATTTTTAGGTCATGAATAAAAAATATGAAAAAAAGACTAAATATATGAATTCATTTGGTTACACATATGTAAAATGGATCATGAGAGCATACAACCATTAGAAAATGTTATACCATAAGAAGTAAAGGAATGTAGTATTACTACTCTTACTATTACATAATCTAACTATCATGAAATAATTTATAAGTGACATAACACCAAAAAAAAAATTAGAAGTTGTAATGTTGATATTGTTAATATTTTTCACATATTATAAAAATTTACAAACAGTTATATAACTTATATTACAATTACCATTATTGTGTCACTGTTTAATAAATCCTAAACTACTAAAGTAGGTGGGTGGCATCAAGCCAAACATAAATGCCAAAAATTAATGAGACAATGGAGATGATTACTATGCTGTGTCATTGATTTTTATGTCAAAGCAATATACATGGAATTATAGTGAAATGTATGGAAAAATTCACAATTAAGCAAGTATTGTAAATTATCTTGCCATTTGTTTTTGTAGCACTTTCTATATCAGTTATGTGCAAGTATTCATTGTTAATGATTTCCATATATTTTCTATACCACCTTGCATGCTTCTTACTAGGTACTTTTTCAAACCTCAACATTGGTCAAGTTTTCTTTTTTTTTTTTTCTTTTTTTTTAAGTGATACAAATGTTTGAAAAACTATTCAACAAAAAGTGCATGAGAGAATTGGAGAAAATATATAAAAAAAAATAGCAATGATAAATACTTGCATGTCCATATACTTCACCATAAAATAGACTCATAGTAAGCTCATCAAAATAGCCTTGAAATAAGCATACCTCATCTCATCTATTGATTACCAAGGCAATTTTATGGATATCTTAGCCTCAAAAGCGGATGCAAGATCATGTGGCTTGGGTAATTGGATGGGTGGGTTAGATTTTACTTATATAATTCATTAGTAAAATTACTCATAGACTAATTCCATTTGATAAAATTGAAATACTTGCAATATTCAAAATATAACTTTTATTTAGTGTGGTAGTAATAAATATATAACAATTTAGGAAATTTTATTTTATTAACTATAACTTTGTAATGAACTCATTCACTAACATCTACTTGACATGACTAAAATATTAGTAATATTCACAATGTAATTACTATTTGAAATGTAATAGTAATAAATAAATAAATAAATAAATAATAAACCATAATTTTGTAATGAATAATATTTAATATTGTTAGTTGTTATGAAGAAAAAATTTCAAAAAAAAAAAAAGCCAAAAGAGAATGTTATTCAAATAATAAATACTTTTTTGAAATAAAAAATGTTCTTTATAAGATTTCAACCCTTGTTTGATAAAATTTAAAATTAAACACTTAATTTTTAAAATTTAACTTATATAATTTATTACTAAAATTACTCATAGATTAATATCCATTTGATAAAATTGAAATACTTGTAGTATTCAAAATATAATTCTTATATAGTGTGGTAGTATTAAATATATAACAATCTAAGAAATTTTATTTTGTTAACTATAATTTTGTAATGAACTCATTGACTAATATCTACTTGATAGGACTAAAACATTTGTAATATTCACAATGTAATTACTATTTATAATATAATAGTAATAAATAAATAAATAATAAACCATAATTTTGTAATGAACAACATTTAATATTTTTAGTTGTTATGAAGAAAAAAATTTCAAAAACAAATAAGTGAAAAGAGAATGTTATCCAAATAAAAAATACTTTTTTTGAAATGAAAAATGCTTGTTATAAGATTTCAACCCTTGATCGCTAACATTTAAAATTAAATAATTAATTTTTAAATTTTCACTTATATAATTCATTACTAAAATTACTCATAGACTAATATCCATTTGATAAAATTGAAATACTTGTAGTATTCAAAATATAATTCTTATTTAGTGTGGAAGTATTGAATATATAACAATTTAAGAAATTTTATTTTGTCAACTATAATTTTGTAATGAACTCATTGACTAATACCTACTTGATAGGACTAAAATATTTGTAATATTCACAATGTAATTACTATTGATAATGTAATAGTAATAAATAAATAAATAAATAATTAATTAATAAACCATAATTTTGGAATGAATAATATTTAATATTTTTAGTTGTTATGAAGAAAAATTTTTCAAAAAAAAAAAAGCTAAAAGAAAATGTTATTCAAATAATAAATACTTTTTGGAAATGAAAATGCTCTTTATAAGATTTCAACCCTTGATCGCTAACATTTAAAACTTAATACTTAATTTTTAAAATTTAACTTACATAATTCATTACTAAAATTACTCATAGACTAATATCCATTTGATAAAATTGAAACACTTGTAGTAGTCAAAATATAATTCTTATTTAGTGTGGTAGTATTAAATATATAACAATTTAGGAAATTTCATATTATTAGCTATTGTAGACACCCTCCCCCTCCACCCCCCACCCCCCATATAGATAATTAAATAAAAATGGTAAAAATAAAATAAAATAATAGTAATAATTATAAAAAGGTCCTAGTTTATGAGTTAATAAAAATTAAATAAAAAATATAATAATAATAAAATTTTCAACAAAATTAAGGAAATATGGGTCTCTAAATGGAGCACGGGAACCTCAAATCAATAAAAACTAATTAGGACCATTAACTTATATAAAAATAGATTGCATAAAATAAGCGAGAAAAGGGCCAGCCCAATTGGTCCACACCCATGCTCGAATAGCAGAAGAAAGCTAGGAGGTCGTGGGTTCGATCTAAACACATCCCATTCAAGGCATTTCCTTTTTGCTTGATTAGATAGAGGAGAGAAAAATCTAGCAAGCATATCGAACATTCTTCATATCTCATCGAATCATGACGGTTATGGATTTTCATGCAAAACGACTTAGAAATTATACAGGATTTATTTTGTTTAACTAATTCGCATAAACAACAACAAATTAAAGATTTGTGCAATTCAAAAGATTAGACTTTATCTTAAAAATGACCACCATTGATTTAAAGTAATCCATACATGCTAAACTTGCCACTATAAATAGGAGTTCGGGAAATATCACGGGGGGTCAAATTCACATTTTAAAAAGCTCCTAATCACTTCAACCAAGCCCCTTCTCTCTCTAGGAAAGCCGCTGTAGCTCCACCTTCTCTCTAAGATTTCTCATACCACACATAGTACCAAAGTAAGCTAAAGGCATCCCCGCGTTTCTGGAAGTCTATAGATTCATAAAAGCCCAAGTTTTTTGTTCAAATTTGTCTTAATGATGTACATAAAAAACTGTTACCCCACGTTGTCGGCCGCCCCCAAACCACCACCTAAGCTAGCTTTTAGGTGAAAATAACACCAAATATGCCTTCTACACCCTTAAAAACCTAAGGAACCACTCCTCAGCCACCTTAGATCTCCACCAGAGCGTCGCCGATGAAGACCGCCAACTGCAACATACGTATTCGATCTGACTTGAGTTCGACCTTGATTCCAACCCAAACCGACCTACGCTCTTGGCCCGCGATTGCATCTAACCCGTGTCCAGGTAAGTGTTATTATTATTACTATTAATTTAGTTTAGATGAATTAGTTTTATTTTTTTAATCTTGTTAAAGCCTAATTGATAAAAATAAAAATAAATTTGATTAATAAAAATTAGGGTAGATATTAAAAATTAATAATAAATAATTAAGCTAAATAACTTTATCTTAATTTGGTTAAAGATAGAATATACTAAAAACTTATGAAAATCAATAAAATTAGTAAACTAAGTAATTAAGAGGGAACCATTGTATAAGCTTTAGGTGTTGTGGTGTAACCGTCGCTTAGGAATGATTAAGTTCCCAAGTAGTTTTTTTTTAAATAATTAGGAATACTTAGTCTATAAATATAAAGATATAAAAATTGAAAAAAAAAACTTATAAAAATTGAAAAAAAAAATTAAAAAAAGGGTTTATTACCTAGGATATGGTTTTATTCTAAAAAATATAAAAAAATGTTTTCTCACCTAGAAAAATGATTTTCGTAAAATAAAAGTTTACTTGATGTTTTCAAAACTAGAGAGTTTTAGTTCTTTTTTTTTTTTTTCAAAATCGGGGAATAAAAGTTTAGGTTTAGAATTTTTCCTTAAAAAAATTAAAATGATAATAAACGTAGACCCGGTCTATTTTCATGATTAAAATTAATCAATCTACTAAAGTTTTATAAAAAAAACAGAACTATGTTGGTTTGATCCTAATTAGCGAGTATGTAGGCAACTACAGGCAACCACATATATATATATATATATATATATATATAATATAAAGCATTTTACTCTTTTTCCAATTTCAATTTACCATGTAAAAAAATTACAAAAAATATTTTATCCTTTTTTTTAGTTCGATTTTAATTAAAGTAGAAATGCAAAAGGTTTGGTTTTCTTTTATTTCATTTTTTAGAAAATTCATAAATAAAAAAATGATTAAAAGTTTTGCATGCTATTTTGATTTTTTTCATGTTTTATATGAAAAATATCATGTCTTGAACATGTGATGATAAAGGGAATTCATAAGAAGCTTTTAAGTCATTTTCTTGAAAAAGATAACAAGTGGTAACCATTTAGGTTTTAATAGGATAGCCCTGAGTCTAGATTTTTTTGTTAATATTTTTCCAAAATTTGTGTAGAAAAATTCATAGACCAATAGCTAGTTAAGGTTAATCCACCTCATTAGCTTTAACTTATCTTATTTTCCAACTTAGGTTAGCGACTCCAATTTTTCTTAAAGTAATTAAAAATATAGTTTTTTCCTTGATTTTACAGTCGAGTAACTTATATTAAGTAAGTTGGACTTAATATGGGTTAATTAAGGAAAAATCCAAATTCAGGCTCAATAGAATTGGCAACTCCATTGGGAACCAAATTTTTTTATGGGCTAGCCATTTTTTATCTTCTTCAAAATAATTAAGAGCTTCTTATAAATTCCTTCAGCATGTATTATTTTCTTTTAAATCACTTATGTATCTTTCTTGTATGAATAGCTCTTTTTTATGTAGACTAATTGGGCTTCATGATGAAATAGTATTAGGCCCATTGGGCTTGATAATGATATTTAGGGGGATTATTATCATACATGTATGTGTGTTAGAAGTGGTCAGAACCAGGCCACCTTAGGAACTTAGGCGGGGGGGCATTGTGTAGGCTTTAAGTGATGTGGTGTAACCACCTCCTAGGGTCGATTAGGCTTCCCCACTCTTGCTTTGATGTGGCCTAAAACCCATTACCTTAGAAATGAGGGAGGCTATAGAGCTTAAGGACCTTTAGAACCCACCCTAGTTGCATTCATGTCATCTACGCATGATTGAAAAATAGTGCAGCTTTAGTAGAACGCAAATTTATTGATTTTCCAAATGATGTAAAGCTTTATCATTGTATATGTATTTTTTGTCTTCTTTCTTTTTATGCTATAAAAGTCTTATTTTATGTATTACGAAAGAATAGCCAACTCTAGGTCAAGCAATGACTATGTCTACATCAACTAACCCTTACTATTTGAGCCCGCACTTTCTATCTGATTTCAACAGTTCAACCTAGACTAGTAGGAAACCATCAAGGCCAAAGTTGGGCCAATCCTCTCACTCCTTAAGGTCTAATATGATTAGGCCCTCATGAGAGCTCTAACCTACTTTTGGGATCCAAAGTTAGTGGCATTCAGATTTGGCTTACACACCCTATCGCCAACTATTGAAGAGTATTCCCAGTTGCTACAAGCTCCTCCCTATTCTAAAGGAATCACAATTCTAAACTTGTAAGCTAGCCTGACAAGCACCTTCTACAAGTTTTTAGGGTTTAGACAGTTAGAAGTAACTCAGGCCCTTACTTAATATAATGAAAAATCCATAAGAATCTCAACCTTTAGAGACTGGTCTGGAACACCTACAGACCGCCAGACTGATCGAGAGATTTTTGTAGGAGACCGGTGAACTTGGGAGTAGAATCGAGTCAATGCTTACATCCTAGCAAGTTTTGCTAGTATCTTATTTCTGATAGGAGTTTTGCATGTCCATTTTAGGGTAGCAGAATTAGTAATTCAGTTCCTATTAGGTCAATCCAACATCCTAGCCTTACTTGCTGAAAAGATTCGATCTTTGAGATTTCTAAAGGAAAGAGGGAAGGGAAACTTCAAAGGTTATCCAGCATTGTTAATGCTATGGTTTGCTAGTCATACTACAAGTTATAGATTAGATCTCATCAGGAGATCTTTAGCTTCACAAGTTGACTTGGGAAACTACTTTGCAACCAAAATACAGTTGCTAGAAGGAGTTCAAATTCACCAATGGATGGAGATTATATAAAAGGTTTACCCTGAGGACATATTGTGGACTACCGAGTGGAATCACTACACGCAAGCTATTCTAGGATGTGCCAAATTTGCTACCGTCCCACTAATAGGTATTATTGGATGCACTGGTTGTTTCCTAGCTTGTGTGGTCAGATAGTTGGGACTGGTCCAAGATATTGCTTAGACCCCATTGGATTTGGTTACACTTGATTATCAGAACCCAAACATTCCCTTAGCCTTCAAAGTGAACCAGCAACAAGCCATCAAAGCTATTTAGGATATAAGAGTCTTAAGCCCTATTGCAGATGTAGGAGACTTGGATAGACGAGTGGGGGATTTTAGAGCCACTAAGGAGTTCATCATGGATTTCATGCACAAGATAGGGCAAGTTGAGTACCAGGCTCCAAGTATACTAGAACCTACACTAGAAAACCCAACCTCAAAGTTGAAGGCTTACATGGACATGGTTAGAGCTCAAGCAGAAATCCAATGTCAGGATATGGAAAGGAAGGTGGCAAATTGGAAGGAGAAATTTGAAGCCTCACAAGATTATGTGAAGATTTTAGAGAATCGGCTGAGGATGTTAAAGAAGAGAGTCTGAGACTTGCTAATGGAGCAAGTCAGTACTCGCCCTAATAAGAACCGAAGAATGTTTTAAATAGATTTTTTTTTTTTTTAGAACTAGTTGTTAAGAATTTCAAATATTTTAGACAATTAAACCAGTGGTCTGTAACCTTGGAATTTCAATAAATCTGTAGTTAGATTTGACATTCTTGTTTAATAAAATTGCTACACTATTATTTAATTATCAAATTGCATCTATGCGAGCATCTTGTCTGCATATTTACTAAAAAAATAATAATAAAGAAAAGAACAAAGCTAAGAAAATTGAAGAGTTGCTAACTATAAGAGATCCTTTGAAGGGCCTAAAAGTTGCTTTTAAACAGGTTAGCTCAACCCAAGGCTCACAATCACTTACTTTGAACATAAAATTGAAAACCTCTATAGCTTCCTTTCAACTTGACAGACCTTAAACATAAAAGTCCATTTACTTCAAAAGGTCTCCTCATATGTTACTTTAGTCTTGAAACACAAAGCCTTCCAACCCCCTCCAATCTTAGGGGCTATACTTAAACTTTCTCTCCATCAAGAGTTATCTAAACTAGATACCGAGACAACTAATTTTGTGGCACACTTTCAAAGTGGCTATGGTCAATTAACAATGAGGGCATAAAGAAGACTATCTTAACTAGTTAAGTCTTAGGCAACTAAATTCCTAAGAGAGACAAGTTAAAACTGAATCATTTGTTCAAGTTGACAAGGGCACATAACTCCCAAAGCCATCACAAGACTTGGTGAATATGGGCGAATTTAGTAAAATGAAAAGATGTCTCATTTGTTTGAGTAGTGTAGAATGACAAGAGGCAAACCACATCCTAGACACTAACCCTTAAATACTTGAGAGTTGAGTGTTATTAATGTGAGGTTTTGGACTCATTCCTTAAAGGAGGTCTATCCTGAATTTGATACGCATTCATTTTTGCTATCCTAAACATAATAATCCTTTGCTAACCCCATTTGAGCTTATTTAAGAAAAAGTTTCAGAATTTAACCCTATCAAGAATTAACCTATAATGGGATAATTAGGAAGATAGGGACATCAATCAATAAAAAAAGGAATTAATTAATTAGTGCTTGCCTTAGTTGCAACAATTCAAGGGTAATTTTTTTTCATGGATAATTTATTTCTTTTCAGATGAAGAAAAGTTCACATTTTGAAGAAGCACACATGACCCACAAGAACCCAATAAAGAAGTAAGCCCAACAATACTTGAAAACACCAAGGGCAAATACAAGAACCTAAACATTAGAGTTTAAAGATATACCACCCTTCTTTAAAGGCTTCTTCAGATCATTGAAAATAATTTATCTTAAGCAAAAATTGCTAGGGCTAGTACTATTCTAGTTTTTCTCAAGGTTTCTTAACTTGTAAACTCAAGTTGAAATGATGATTCTTTCAAAATAGACCTTAACATGAGTACTTTTTTGAAATCAATAACCAAAAGCCTATATTACGATACAATTCACAAAAGGCCTAACAAATTGATCAAAGTGTATTACTTACAAGAAATACCATAATTTTTGGAATAGAAGTCAAGAGTAACATCTAAATCGAGAGATTGTGAGGAAGTCCTCTTAGATTAAACCAATTAAGAAATCTATTTCCAAATGGAATGAGGGAATCTAAAGTTATCCCTTATTGGCATTGTTTGCCCTAAATTTTAATATTGATGCCCCCAAGAAGAAGATATAAGTCTTAATTGCAAAAAAAACCCTCAAGAGATGATTGACTATGCCAAGACACCACTTTTTCCAAGATTGAACCAAATCCTCTAAGCAAAATGGTAAGTGATTACTGAGTAGTAGGGTAAGCCTACCCTTTATTTGTATTTTTGGGAGCCTTGTTAAACTCTTTACTTGTTAGCAATGTTTAAAAAATAAAAAATAAAAAATAATTCTTTTAGATTTTTTGAGAAGAAAGATAAATTTTTCAAAGTTTGCTAGAAGATACTTCAATACCTTATCACCTTATCCTTAAGTTTAGAAGAGCATTTGTCTTGAAAACTTTTAGAAAAGTCTTAGTTATCATTTGTTCAAAAGTCTTAAGTCATCTTAAATTTAGAAACCCTTGATTGTTATTGGAAAAATAAGATTATCACATAGGAATTCATTCCCACTATCGGTTACCAGTCCAAAAAGACACTTCCTATTGTTAGTTAGTTAGCCTTTAGGGGCACATTCCTAGACTTTCTTTATTAAGGTTTTAGTCTAAAAAGACGCTTCCCACTATCAGTTAGTTAGCCTACAATAGGGCACTTTCCTAAATAATCTCTTCTTCAGAGTTGCTAATCTAGTGAGACATTTCTTATTATCGATTAGTCAGCTCATAAAAGCACTTTTTTAGATAATCTCTTTTTTAAGGTTGCTAGTCTAGTGAGACGCTTCCTATCATCGATTAGTTAGCTCATAAGAGAACTTTTCTAGATAATCTCTTTTTTAAGGTTACTAGTCTAGTGAGACACTTCCTATCATAGATTAGCCAACTCATCAGAGCACTTTTCTAGATAATATCTTTTTTAAGGTTGCTAGTCTAGTGAGATGCTTCCTATCATTGATTAGTTAGCTCATAAGAGAACTTTTTTAGATAATCTCTTTTTTAAGGTTGCTAGTCTAGTGAGACGCTTCCTATCATCGATTAGTCAGCTCATAAGAGCACTTTTCTAGATAATCTCTTTTTTAAGGTTACTAGTTAGTGAGATGTTTCCTATCATCGATTAGTCAACTCATAAGAGCACCTTTTTAGATAATCTCTTTTTTAGGGTTGCTAGTCTAGTGAGACGCTTTAGGGTTGCTAGTCTAGTGAGATGCTTCTTATCATTGATTAGTTAGCTCATAAGAGCACTTTTCTAGATAATCTTTTTTTTTTTTAAGGTTTCTAGTCTAGTGAGATGCTTTCTATCATCGATTAGTCAACTTATAAGAGCACCATTTTAGATAATTTCTTTTTTAAGGTTGCTAGTTTGGTAGGATGCTTCCTATCATCAATTAGTTAACTTGTAAAAGCACTTCTCTAGATAATTTATTCTTAAAGGTTGCTAGTTTAGTGAGATGCTTCTTGTCTAAAACCACTCCCCAAGGAATATTAGTCATCATAAAGCACCTGTCTTCTTTTGTAGCATAAGATTGCTAGCTCATAGAGCATTTTCCTTACTCAACCTTTTGGTTAGATAACTCCCTAATGGATCTAAGTTCGGATAGCCAGCTGAATATAGCGTTATCTATCCTTTCTCCTAAGTGAAATGGTGTCTTTTTTATCTTTATAGCCAAGTTTTCCCAAACTTTACTATGAAGAGAGGTGACTATAGACACACCATTTTTTCCCCCATATAGATAAATAAATAAAAATGATAAAAAATAATAGTAATAATAATAAAAAAGAGCTTGGTTTATGAGTTAGTAAAAATTAAATGAAAAAAATATAAAAATAATAATAACAAGTAATAAAAAATAATAATAATAAAATTTTCAACAAAATTAAGGAAGTATGGGTCTCTAAATTAAGCATAGGAACCTCAAAACAATAAAAATTAATTAGGACTATTAGCTTATATAAAAATTGATTGCATGAAATAAACAAGAAAAGGGCCAGCTTAGCTGGTCTACACTCGTGCCCGATTAGCGGAAGAAAACCAAGATATCGTGGGTTTGATCCAAACACATGTCATTCAAGGCATTTTCTTTTTACCTAGTTAGAGTCACGTACTGTGCACGTAACCATCTTCTCCGGCTAGGGTTAATCGAAATATGATAGAGGAGAGAAAAATTGAGCAAGCATATCGAACATTCTTCATAGCTCATTGAATCTTGACGGTTTTTTTATGGATTTTCATGCAAAATTACTTAGAAATTATCCAAGATTCCAACCCAAACCAACCTGTGCTCTTGGCCTACGATTGCATCTGACCCATGTCTAGGTAAGTGTTATTTTTATTACTATTAATTTAGTTTAAATAAATTAGTTTTATTTATTTAATCTTGTTAAAGCCTAATTGATAAAAATAAAAATGAATCTGATTAATAAAAATTAGGGTAGATATTAAAAATTAATAATGAATAATTAAGCTAAATAACTTTATCTTAATTTGTTTAATTTGGTTAAAGATAGAATATACTAAAAAATTATGAAAATCAATAAAATTATTAAACGAAGTAATTTAGAGGGAACCATTGTGTAGGCTTTTAGGTGTTGCGGTGTAACCATCGCCTAGGGACGATTAGATTTCCAACTAGTTTTTTTTTAAATAATTAGTAATACTTAGTCTATAAATATAAAGATATAAAAATTGAAATTTTTTTTATAAAAACTGAAAAATAAAAAAAAATAAAAAAGGGTTTATTAGTTAGGATATGTTTTTATTTTGAAAAATATAAAAAATGTTTTCTCACCTAGAAAAATGATTTTCATAAAATAAAATTTTAATTGATGTTTTCAAAACTAGAGAGTTTTAGTTCCTTTTTTTTTTTTGTTTTTCAAAATCAAGGAATAAAAGTTTAGGTTTAGAGTTTTTCCTTAAAAAAATTAAAATGATAATAAATGTAGACCCAACTTGTTTTCATGATTAAAATTAATCAATCCACTAAAGTTTTATGAGAAAACAGAACTACATTGGTTTGGTCCTGATTAGCAGGTACGTAGGCACCTACGAGCAACCACATATAAAAAAAAAAAAAACATTTTACTCTTTTCCAATTTCAATTTACCATGTAAAAAAAATTATAGAAAATATTTTATCCTTTTAAAATTACAATTTATAATATAAAAACTAAAAAATTGTTTATCTTATTTTTTTAGTTTGATTTTAATTAAAGTAGAAATGCAAAAGGTTTGTTTCTCTTTTATTTCATTTTTTAGAAAATTCATAAATAAAAAAAATGATTAAAATTTTTACATGCTATTTTGATTTATTTCATATTTTATATGAAAAATATCATGTCTTGCACATGTGATGATAAAGGGAATTCATACGAAGCTTTTAATTCATTTTCTTGAAAAAGATAACAAGTG
Source organism: Laguncularia racemosa (assembly GCA_037954665.1). NCBI lineage: Eukaryota > Viridiplantae > Streptophyta > Magnoliopsida > Myrtales > Combretaceae > Laguncularia > Laguncularia racemosa. Next base: position 5,193,164 of record JBBMOL010000025.1, on the reverse strand, counting down.
GTATCCATTTAGGTTTTAATAGGATAGCCCTAAGTCTAGATTTTTCGATTAATATTTTTCCAAAATTTGTATAGAAAAATTCATAAACCAGTAACTAGTTAAGGTTAATCTACCTCATTAGCTTAAACTTATCGTATTTTCCAACTTAGGTTGGTGGAAACTCCAATTTTTCTTAAATTAATTAAAAATATAGTTTTTTTCCTCAATTATACTATCGAGTAAGTTATATTAAGTGGGTTGAACTTGATATAGGTTAATTAAGGAAAAATCTAAATTCAAGCTCGATAACAATAATTTTGTAACGAACTCATTGACTAATATCTACCTGACAGGACTAAAATATTTGTAATATTCACAATGTAATTACTATTGATAATGTAATAATCATAAATAAATAAATAAGTAATAAAGCATAATTCTGGAATGAATAATATTTAATATTGTTAGTTGTTATGAAGAAAAAGTTTTCAAAAAAAAAAAAAGCCAAAAGAGAATGCAATTCAAATAAAAAAATACTTTTTGGAAAAGAAAAATGCTCTTTATAAGATTTCAACCCTTGATCGCATACATTTAAATTTAAACATTTAATTTTTAAAATTTAACTCATGTAATTCATTACTAAAATAACTTATAGACTAATATCTGTTTGATAAAATTGAAATACTTGTAGTATTCAAAATGTAATTCTTATTTAGTGAAGTAGTATTAAATATATAACAATTTAGGAAAATTTATTTTGTTAACTATAATTTTGTAATGAACTCATTGACTAATATCTACTTGACAAGACTAAAAAATTTGAAATATTCACAATGTAATTACTATAGATAATGTAATAGTAATAAATAAATAAATAATTAATAAACCATAATTATGGAATGAATACTATTTAATATTGTTGGCTACTATGAAGAAAAGGTTTTCAAAAAAAAAAAAAAAAAGCCAAAAGAGAATGTTATTCAAATAATAAATACTTTTTGGAAATGAAAAATGCTCTTTATAAGATTTCAACCCTTGATCGCTTACATTTAAAATTAAATGTTTAATATTTGAAATTTAACTCATATAATTCATTACTAAAATTACTCATAGACAAATATCCATTGATAAAATTGAAATACTTGTAGTATTCAAAATATAAATCTAATTTAGTGTGGAACTATTAAATATATAACAATTTAGGAAATTTTATATTGTTAATTATAATTTTGTAATGAACTCATTGACTAATATCTACTTGTCAAGACTAAAATATTGGTAATATTGACAATATATTTACTATTGATAATGTAATAGCAATAAATAAGTAAATAATTAATAAACCATAATTTTGGAATGAATAATATTTAATACTATTAGTTGACATAAAGAAAAAGTTTTCAAAAAAAAAAAAAGCCAAAAGAGAATGCTATTCAAATAAAAAATACTTTTTGGAAATGAAAAATGCTCTTTATAAGCTTTCAACCCTTGATCGATTACATTTAAAATTAAACGTTTAATTTTTAAAATTTAACTCATATAATTCATTACTGAAATTACTCATAGACGAATATCTGTTTCATAAAATTGAAACACTTGTAGTAATCAAAATGTAATTCCTATTTACTGTAGTAGTATTAAATATATAACAATTTAGGCAAATTTATTTTGTTAACTATAATTTTGTAATGAACTCATTGACTAATATCTACTTGATAAGACTAAAATATTTGTAATAGTCACAAAGTAATTACAATAGAAAATGTAAAAGTAATAAATAAACAAATAATAAACCACAATTTTGGAATGAATAATATTTAATATTGTTAGTTGTTATGAAGAAAAGACTTTCAAAATAAAAAAAAAAGCCAAATGAGAACGTAATTCAAATAATAAATACTTTTTGGAAAAGAAAAATGCTCTTTATAAGATTTCAACCCTTGATCCCTAACATTTAAAATTTAATACTAAATTTTTAAATTTTAACCTATATAATCCATTACTAAAATTACTCATAGACTAATATCCATTTGATAAAATTGAAATACTTGTAGTATTCAAAAATATAATACCTATTTAGTGTGGTACTATTAAATATATAACAATTTAGGAAATTTTATATTGTTAACTATAATTTTGTAATGAACTCATTGACTAATATTTGCTTGTCAAGACTAAAATATTTGTAATATTGACAATAAATTTACTATTGATAATGTAATAGCAATGAAAAAGTAAATAATTAATAAGCCATAATTTTGGAATTAATAATATTTAATATTGTTAGCTGACATGAAGAAAAAGTTTTCAAAAAAAAAAAAGCCAAAAGAGAATGCTAGTCAAATAAAAAATACTTTTTGGAAATGAAAAATGCTATTTATAAGATTTCAATCCTTGATCGCATACATTTAAAATTACACGTTTAATTCTTAAAATTTAACTCACATAATTCATAACTAAAATTACTCATAGACGAATATCTATTTCATAAAATTGAAATACTGGTAGTAATTAAAATGTAATTCACGTTTACTGTAGTAGTATTAAATATATAACAATTTAGGAAAATTTATTTTGTTAACTATAATTTTGTAATGAACTCATTGACTAATATCTACTTGACAAGACTAAAATATTTGTAATATTCACAAAGTAATTACTATAGATAATGTAATAGTAATAATAAATAAATAAATAATAAACCATAATTTTGGAATGAATAATATTTAATATTGTTAGTTGTTATGAAGAAAAGACTTTCAAAAAAGAAAAAGCCAAATGAGAATGTTATTCAAATAATAAATACTTTTTGGAAAAGAAAAATGCTCTTTATAAGATTTCAACCCTTGATCCCTAGCATTTAAAATTTAATACTTAATTTTTAAATTTTAACTTATATAAACCATTACTAAAATTACTCATAGACTAATGTCCATTTGATAAAATTGAAATACTTGTAGTATTCGAAATATAATACTTATTTAGTGTGGTACTATTAAATATATAACAATTTAGGAAATTTTATATTGTTAACTATAATTTTTTAATGAACTCATTGACTAATATCTGGTTGTCAAGACTAAAATATTTGTAATATTGACAATATATTTACTATTGATAATGTAATAGCAATGAACAAGTAAATAACTAATAAACCATAATTTTGGAATGAATAATTTTTAATACTGTTAGTTGACTTGAAGAAAAAGTTTTCGAAAAAAAAAATAAGCCAAAAGAGAATACTATTCAAATAAAAAATACTTTTTGGAAAAGAAAAATGCTCTTTATAAGATTTCAACCCTTGATCACTTACATTTAAAGTTAAACATTTAATTTTTAAAATTTAACTCATCTAATTCATTACTAAAATTACTCATGGAATAATATCTATTTGATAAAATTGAAATACTTATAGTATTCAAAATGGAATTCTTATTTACTGTAGTAGTATCAAATATATAACAATTTAGGAAAATTTATTTTGTTAACTATAATTTTGTAATGAACTCATTGACTAATATCTACTTGATAAGACTAAAATATTTGTAATATTCACAAAGTAATTACAATTGACAATGTAATAGTAATAAATAAATAAATAAATAATAAACCATAATTTTGGAATGAATAATATTTAATATTATTAGCTGTTATGTGGAAAAGGTTTTTGAAAAAAGAAAAAAATCAAAAACATAATGTTATTCAAATAATAAATACTTCTTGGAAAAGAAAATTGCTCTTTATAAGATTTCAACCCTTGATCCCTAACATTTAAAATTTAATACTTAATTTTTAAATTTTAACTTATATAACCCATTACTAAAATTACTCATAGACCAATGTCCATTTGATAAAATTGAAATACTTGTAGTATTCGAAATATAATACTTATTTAGTGTGGTACTATTAAACATATAACAATTTAGGAAATTTTATATTGTTAACTATAAGTTTTTAATGAACTCATTGACTAATATCTGGTTGTCAAGACTAAAATATTTGTAATATTGACAATATATTTACTATTGATAATGTAATAGCAATGAACAAGTAAATAACTAATAAACCATAATTTTGGAATGAATAATTTTTAATACTGTTAGTTGACTTGAAGAAAAAGTTTTCCAAAAAAAAATAAGCCAAAAGAGAATACTATTCAAATAAAAAATACTTTTTGGAAAAGAAAAATGCTCTTTATAAGATTTCAACCCTTGATCGCTTACATTTAAAGTTAAACATTTAATTTTTAAAATTTAACTCATCTAATTTATTACTAAAATTACTCATGAAATAATATCTATTTGATAAAATTGAAATACTTATAGTATTCAAAATGGAATTCTTATTTACTGTAGTAGTATTAAATATATAACAATTTAGGAAAATTTATTTTGTTAACTATCATTTTGTAATGAACTCATTGACTAATATCTACTTGATAAGACTAAAATATTTGTAATATTCACAAAGTAATTACAATAGACAACGTAATAGTAATAAATAAATAATAAACCATAATTTTGGAATGAATAATACTTAATATTATTAGCTGTTATGAGGAAAAGGTTTTCGAAAAAAGAAAAAAATGAAAAAGAGAATGTTATTCAAATAATAAGTACTTCTTGGAAAAGAAAAATGCTCTTTATAAGATTTCAACCCTTGATCCCTAACATTTAAAATTTAATACTTAATTTTTAAATTTTAACTTATATAATCCATTACTAAAATTACTCATAGACTAATGTCCATTTGGTAAAATTGAAATACTTATAGTATTCGAAATATAATACTTATTTAGTGCGGTACTATTAAACATATAACAATTTAGGAAATTTTATATTGTTAACTATAATTTTGTAATGAACTCATTGACTAATATCTACTTGTCAAGACTAAAATATTTGCTATATTGACAATATATTTACTATTGATAATGTAATAGCAATGAACAAGTAAATAATTAATATACCATAATTTTGGAATGAATAATATTTAATACTATTAGTTGACTTGAAGAAAAAGTTTTCGAAAAAAAAAATAAGCCAAAAGAGAATACTATTCAAATAAAAAATAATTTTTGGAAATGAAAAATGCTCTTATAAGATTTCAACCTTGATCGCTTACATTTAAAGTTAAACATTTAATTTTTAAAATTTAACTCATCTAATTCATTACTAAAATTACTCATGGAATAATATCTATTTGATAAAATTGAAATACTTATAGTATTCAAAATGGAATTCTTATTTACTGTAGTAGTATTAAATATATAACCATTTAGGAAAATTTATTTTGTTAACTATAATTTTGTAATGAACTCATTGACTAATATCCACTTGATAAGACTAAAATATTTGTATTATTGACAAAGTAATTACAATAGACAATGTAATGGTAATAAATAAATAAATAAATAATAAACCATAATTTTGGAATGAATAATACTTAATATTATTAGCTGTTATGAGGAAAAGGTTTTGTAAAAAGAAAAAAATGAAAAAGAGAATGTTATTCAAATAATAAAAACTTCTTGGAAAAGAAAAATGCTCTTTATAAGATTTCAACCCTTGATCCCTAACATTTAAAATTTAATACTTAATTTTTAAATTTTAACTTATATAATCCATTACTAAAATTACTCATAGACTAATGTCCATTTGATAAAATTGAAATACTTATAGTATTCGAAATATAATACTTATTTAGTGTCGAACTATAAATATATAACAATTAGGAAATTTATATTGTTAACTATAATTTTTAATGAACTCATTGACTAATATCTACTTGTCAAGACTAAAATATTTGCATATATGACAATAATTACATTGATAATGTAATAGCAATGAACAAGTAAATAATTAATATACCATAATTTTGGAATGAATAATATTTAATACTATTAGTTGACTTGAAGAAAAAGTTTTCGAAAAAAAAATAAGCCAAAAGAGAATACTATTCAAATAAAAAATAATTTTGGAAATAAAAATGCTCTTTATAAGATTTCAACCCTTGATCCTTACATTTAAAGTTAAACATTTAATTTTAAAATTTAACTCATCTAATTCATTACTAAAATTACTCATGAATAATATCTATTTGATAAAATTGAAATACTTATATATTCAAAATGGAATTCTTATTTACTGTAAGTATATTAAATATATAACAATTTAGGAAATTTTATTTTGTTAACTATCATTTTGTAATGAACTCATTGACTAATATCTACTTGATAAGACTAAAATATTTGTAATATTCACAAAGTAATTACAATAGACAATGTAATAGTAATAAATAAATAATAAACCATAATTTTGGAATGAAAATACTTAATATTATTAGCTTTATGAGGAAAAGGTTTTCGAAAAAGAAAAAAATGAAAAAGAGAATGTTATTCAAATAATAATACTTCTTGGAAAAGAAAAATGCTCTTTATAGATTCAACCCTTGATCCCTAACATTAAAATTTAATACTTAATTTTTAAATTTTAACTTATATAATCCATTACTAAAATTACTCATAGACTAATGTCCATTTGATAAAATTGAAATACTTATAGTATTCGAAAATAATACTTATTAGTGTGTGTACTATTAAAATATAACAATTTAGAAATTTTATATTGTTAACTATAATTTTGTAATGAACTCATTGACTAATATCTACTTGTCAAGACTAAAAAAAAAAAAAAAAAAAAAAAAAAAAAAAAAAAAAAAAAAAAAAAAAAAAAAAAAAAAAAAAAAAAAAAAAAAAAAAAAAAAAAAAAAAAAAAAAAAAAAAAAAAAAAAAAAAAAAAAAAAAAAAAAAAAAAAAAAAAAAAAAAAAAAAAAAAAAAAAAAAAAAAAAAAAAAAAAAAAAAAAAAAAAAAAAAAAAAAAAAAAAAAAAAAAAAAAAAAAAAAAAAAAAAAAAAAAAAAAAAAAAAAAAAAAAAAAAAAAAAAAAGTGGTACTATTAAATATATAACAACTTAGGAAATTTTATATTGTTAACTATAATTTTGTAATGAACTCATTGACTAATATCTACTTGTCAAGACTAAAATATTTGCTATATTGACAATATATTTACTATTGATAATGTAATAGCAATGAACAAGTAAATAATTAATATACCATAATTTTGGAATGAATAATATTTAATACTATTAGTTGACTTGAAGAAAAAGTTTTCGAAAAAAAAAAAAAGCCAAAAGAGAATACTATTCAAATAAAAAATACTTTTTGGAAAAGAAAAATGCTCTTTATAAGATTTCAACCCTTGATCGCTTACATTTAAAGTTAAACATTTAATTTTTAAAATTTAACTCATCTAATTCATTACTAAAATTACTCATGGAATAATATCTATTTGATAAAATTGAAATACTTATAGTATTCAAAATGGAATTCTTATTTACTGTAGTAGTATTAAATATATAACAATTTAGGAAAATTTATTTTGTTAACTATAATTTTGTAATGAACTCATTGACTAATATCCACTTGATAAGACTAAAATATTTGTATTATTCACAAAGTAATTACAATAGACAATGTAATAGTAATAAATAAATAAATAAATAATAAACCATAATTTTGGAATGAATAATACTTAATATTATTAGCTGTTATGAGGAAAAGGTTTTCGAAAAAAGAAAAAATGAAAAAGAGAATGTTATTCAAATAATAAATACTTCTTGGAAAAGAAAAATGCTCTTTATAAGATTTCAACCCTTGATCCCTAACATTTAAAATTTAATACTTAATTTTTAAATTTTAACTTATATAATCCATTACTAAAATTACTCATAGACTAATGTCCATTTGATAAAATTGAAATACTTGTAGTATTCGAAATATAATACTTATTTAGTGTGGTACTATTAAATATATAACAATTTAGGAAATTTTATATTGTTAACTATAATTTTGTAATGAACTCATGACTAATATCTTTGTAAGATAAAATATTTGTAATATTACAAATAATTACTATTGAAATGTAATAGAATGAAAAATAAATAATAAATCCATAATTTGGAATGAATAATATTTAATACTTAGTTGACTTGAGAAAAAGTTTTCGAAAAAAAAATAACCAAAAGAGAATACTATTCAAATAAAAATAATTTTGGAAAGAAAAATGCTCTTTATAAGATTTCAACCCTTGATCGCTTACATTTAAAGTTAAACATTTAATTTTTAAATTTAAACTATAATTCATTACTAAAATTACCATGAATAATTCATTTGATAAAATTGAAATACTTATAGTATTCAAAATGGAATTCTTATTTACTGTAGTAGTATTAAATATTAACAATTTAGGAAATTTATTTGTTAACTATATTTTGTAATGAACTCATTGACTAATATCTACTTGATAAGATAAAATATTTGTAATATTCACAAAGTAATTACATAACATGTATAGTAATAAATAAATAAAAACCATAATTTTGGAATAATAATACTTAATATTATATCTTTGAGAAAGGTTTTCGAAAAAAAAAAAATAAAAAAGAAGTTATCAATAATAATACTTTGGAAAGAAAAATCTCTTTATAAGATTTCAACCCTTGATTCCTAACATTAAAATTATACTTAATTTTTAAATTTAACTTATATAATCCATTACTAAAATACTCTAGACTAATTCATTTGATAAAATTGAAATACTTATATATTCGAAATATAATACTAATTTAGTTGTACTATTATATATAACAATTAGGAAATTTTATATTGTTAACTATAATTTTGTAATGAACTCATTGACTAATATCTACTTGTCAAGACTAAAATATTTGCTATATTGACAATATATTTACTATTGATAATGTAATAGCAATGAACAATAAATAATTAATATACCATAATTTTGAATGAATAATATTAATACTATTAGTTGACTTGAAGAAAAAGTTTTCGAAAAAAAAATAAGCCAAAAGAGAATACTATTCAAATAAAAAATAATTTTTGGAAATGAAAAATGCTCTTCATAAGATTTCAACCCTTGATGCTTACATTTAAAGTAAAATTATTTTTAAATTTAACTCATATAATTCATTACTAAAATTACTCTGGACTAATATCTTTTGATAAAATTGAAATACTTATAGTATTCAAAATGAATTCTTATTTACTTTTTTTTTTTTTTTTTTTTTTTTTTTTTTTTTTTTTTTTTTTTTTTTTTTTTTTTTTTTTTTTTTTTTTTTTTTTTTTTTTTTTTTTTTTTTTTTTTTTTTTTTTTTTTTTTTTTTTTTTTTTTTTTTTTTTTTTTTTTTTTTTTTTTTTTTTTTTTTTTTTTTTTTTTTTTTTTTTTTTTTTTTTTTTTTTTTTTTTTTTTTTTTTTTTTTTTTTTTTTTTTTTTTTTTTTTTTTTTTTTTTTTTTTTTTTTTTTTTTTTTTTTTTTTTTTTTTTTTTTTTTTTTTTTTTTTTTTTTTTTTTTTTTTTTTTTTTTTTTTTTTTTTTTAAAAAAAAAAAAAAAAAAAAAAAAAAAAAAAAAAAAAAAAAAAAAAAAAAAAAAAAAAAAAAAAAAAAAAAAAAAAAAAAAAAAAAAAAAAAAAAAAAAAAAAAAAAAAAAAAAAAAAAAAAAAAAAAAAAAAAAAAAAAAAAAAAAAAAAAAAAAAAAAAAAAAAAAAAAAAAAAAAAAAAAAAAAAAAAAAAAAAAAAAAAAAAAAAAAAAAAAAAAAAAAAAAAAAAAAAAAAAAAAAAAAAAAAAAAAAAAAAAAAAAAAAAAAAAAAAAAAAAAAAAAAAAAAAAAAAAAAAAAAAAAAAAAAAAAAAAAAAAAAAAAAAAAAAAAAAAAAAAAAAAAAAAAAAAAAAAAAAAAAAAAAAAAAAAAAAAAAAAAAAAAAAAAAAAAAAAAAAAAAAAAAAAAAAAAAAAAAAAAAAATATAACAACTTAGGAAATTTATATTGTTAACTATAATTTTTAATGAACTCATTGACTAATATCTACTTGTCAAGACTAAAATATTTGCTATAATTGACAATATAATTTACTATTGATAATGTAATAGCAATGAACAAGTAAATAATTAATATACCATAATTTTGGAATGAATAATTTTAATACTATTAGTTTGACTTGAGAAAAAGTTTTCGAAAAAAAAAAAAAGCCAAAAGAGAATACTATTCAAATAAAAAATACTTTTTGGAAAAGAAAAATGCTCTTATAAATTTCAACCCTTGATCCTTGCATTTAAAGTTAAAACTTTCATTTTTAAATTTAACTCATCTAATTCATTACTAAAATTACTCATGAATAATATCTATTGATAAAATTGAAATACTTATAGTATTCAAAATGGAATTCTTATTTACTGTAGTAGTATTAAATATATAACAATTTAGGAAAATTTATTTTGTTAACTATCATTTTGTAATGAACTCATTGACTAATATCTACTTGATAAGACTAAAATATTTGTAATATTCACAAAGTAATTACAATAGACAATGTAATAAATAAATAAATAAATAATAAACCATAATTTTGGAATGAATAATACTTAATATTATTAGCTGTTATGAGGAAAAGGTTTTCGAAAAAAGAAAAAAATGAAAAAGAGAATGTTATTCAAATAATAAATACTTCTTGGAAAAGAAAAATGCTCTTTATAAGATTTCAACCCTTGATCCCTAACATTTAAAATTTAATACTTAATTTTTAAATTTTAACTTATATAATCCATTACTAAAATTACTCATAGACTAATGTCCATTTGATAAAATTGAAATACTTATAGTATTCAAAATGGAATTCTTATTTACTGTAGTAGTATTAAAAATATAACAATTTAGGAAAATTTATTTTGTTAACTATAATTTTTGTAATGAACTCATTGACTAATAAACTACTTGTCAAGACTAAAATATTTGCTAATATTGACAATATAATTACAATTGATAATGTAATAAACAATGAACAGTAAATAATAATATACCATAATTTTGGAATGAATAATATTTAATACTATTAGTGACTTGAAGAAAAGTTTTCGAAAAAAAAAAAAGCCAAAAGAGAATACTATTCAAATAAAAAATAATTTTTGGAAATGAAAAATGCTCTTTATAAGATTTCAACCCTTGATCCGCTTACATTTAAAATTTAAACATTAATTTTTAAATT